>JAREYC010000008.1:44460000-45710000 GCA_030015325.1 Cryptoblepharus egeriae | reverse complement strand
ACCAAAGTGACTCTGACCCTTAGCCCTGGACTTCCTTCTGCTGCTGCTGCTAATTTTTGCAAGAAAGCCTCATCCATCACATTTCTTGATTTTCATTTTCAAAAAGAAAAAAACCCTTTTCCTGTCATCATCTGATAAAAGCTGTCAATAGAAGATAGAGACCAGAGCTCAGTTGTTGTCTGGAAGTCTGCTGTTGCTGAAAGGCTCTTCGTTCCCATGAGGACACATCATTAGAGTTGCTTAATAACTTGATAAAGATCATATGGGGCCTTTAGGCAATTTGTTGCTATAGTTGGCCCTCCCATAGGAAGACAGCTCAAGGATGAGATCTTGTCTGTCTTTTAAGTGTCTGTTCAGATAGAAATATTTCAAGGATCTCTTCAATATGAAGAGTACGTCTGGAATTCTAAACATTTTGCGGCTGCCTCACAGAGTCAGGCCATTGTCTGCTCTGAAAGATTGTCTCTCTCCAAGGTCTTTCCCATCCCTGCTATCTGATACCTTTTGCATGCAAAATCAGTGTTGTGCCACTGAGATTGGGCCTGTCCCCTCTGAATTTGAAAAGCAAATATTTGCTTGGTGGATGAGCTTTAGGATTGGATGTTGACATGGGGCTGAAATAATCATTGATGTAGTTCTCTTGGATTGTAGCACGCTTAATAAATAAAGTCTTGTGTACGTCCCTTAGTAAACATACCCCAGAGGTGAAGGGGACTTCCAAGCAAGTCCTGTTGAAGACTTCTCCCAGATAAGTGACACTTGGTTGTTCCATCCCTGATAGGTTTTAGATGCCAGGCAGAGACTGTTATATTCTGGAAGATCCATTATATGTTGGACTTTTGAACTTTGGCTCTTTGTGAATTGTTTTCTTTCTGCTGCCTGTCCTCTTGTGTGCTTTTTTGGGTTTGCTTTTTTCACTTACATGGACTGCAAGACACCTTGGACACTATGGCTGTAATCCTAACACCCAGTTAGGATGACACAAATCCTTAGCTGGCCTGGGTTGTTGCAAAAGTGCCATAAGCCCTGGCATCCCTGAGCAGGGCAGGGATGAGCATTGACTTGCATGGACTTGCAACAGCCTCCCCACACGACCATGTGAATGGGGAGATGGGTGAGTTGTGCTGGCCTAAATAAGTTAGGATTGTTCCCTGTATGTGTCAGAATCTGATCATTTCAATGTACAGTGTGAGCAGTGTGTCTTTGGATGTGAGATGCTAGGGGCAAAATTGGAGAAGTCTACTTGTGAGATTCCTTGAGGCATCTGGTGATAGGAGAGTGTGTAAATGGACCTTGGTTTGACCCGGCAAGATGGTTTTTTACTTCACTTCTAAGAATGTTTCTTCTTACTTAAGACTATGAAATTGCTAGAAATTACAAAAGCAGGGTGGAATAAATGGATGCTGTTCAGTAACTAAACTTGGAACACAAATTCCAAGTTCTTGGAGGCACATCAAGGCATCCCTTGCAGCCATGGCCCGGAGGTGTTGCTGTTGCCCCACCTGCAAACTGGTGGCTCCCTGTCACCAGTGCCCAGAATGGTACCATCTCTCCCCACACTCACCCTGCCCTGCTGCCATCAGAATGGAAGGGGTGAAGAAGAGTTCATACTTAGAATACAGTCCTGCACCTCTCTACTAAGAAATAAGCCATTTGCAATCAATGGAGTCTAATCCCAGGAAGGAGTGAGAAAAGTGCATCATTAGATCCCAATCCTGAGCATCTCTGCTCAGAAATAAGCCCCTTTGCAATAGCCATATCAAGGATAGGGTCAGGCTGTGCTTTTGCATCTCCAGCTCCCACAGCAGGGCAGGTATCGAGAAGTTCCATGGGGGAAGGGAGAGGGAGCCAGATGCTGGCTCGAGGACAAAAAAACCCTAAGAGGTGGTCTTTGTATGTATGTATGTATTTTTGTATGTATGTATGCATAGATGCTTACATACATACTATATATATTATTATAGTTTTATTATATCTATATATACGTATAAAAGAGAAAAGTCACTGACTCACTCATCAACATCCTGCCAAAACCGCCGGGCCTACAAGCGTGAAATTTGGGGTGGGTGTTCCTTCTGTGACGGAGGGGTGTACTAAGAACCGGTTTTCGGAAATTCCAACCGGAAGGGGGTGAAAAGGGGCGCAACGCGTTTTCCTCCCTATACTTTGCATTGGAGAATTGATGACTCCTCAACATTCCGCCCCAACTGCTGGGCCTGAAGCATGGAATTCTGGGAGGGAGTTCCTTCTGTCACCTGAACACCCACCAAGAACCATCTGGAGAAATTTAACCCTTCAGGGGCTGAAAAGGGGTGCAACGTGTTTTTGTCCTATACTTAACATGGAAAACTGACCAACATCCAGCCAATTTGGTGCTCGGACCCTGGTGCACTGGGGGGATGTTGTTCGGAGGAAGAGGTTGCACTGTGGAGGATGCTACGCATGGGGGGGTTGGTGCGCATGGGGGAAGTTGCGCATGGGGGGTTGATGCGCATGGGGGAAGTTGCTCATGGGGGGAAGTTGCACACAGGCGGTTATGCGCATGGGGGATGTTGTGCATGGGGGTTGATGCGCATGGGAGGAAGTTGCGCATGGGGGGTTGATGCGCATGGGGACAGTTACACATGGAGGGAGTTGCACATGGGGGGAAGTTGCACATGGGGGTTGATGTGCACGGGGGAAGTTGCGCATGGGGGGTTCATGTGCAAGGCGGAAGTTGTGCATTGGGGGTTGATGCGCATGGGGGAAGTTGTGCGTGGGGGTTGATGCATATGGGGGGATGGCATACGGGGGAATTTTACTCCCGCAATGCGGGTACGCTTTTCACTAGTATGATATAAAGCCCTAATCATGGCAGCAGAAGAACAGGCACTAAATACCAGATCCATAGAAATGGGGATTTACCACATAAGACAAGACCCAAAGGGAGCCAAAGTGTGCAGAGAAACCTCAGAGACAGTCCAACACATTGTGGCAGAGTGTAAGATGCAGGCAGGAACAGCATACATTGAACGGCACAACCAAGTAGCCAGCATCGTGTACAGGAACATCTCCTCAGCCTATGGATTAACGCCTCCCAAGACCAGATGGGAGACTCCTCAGAAGACTGGGGAAAACGACAGGGCTAAGGTCCTGTGGGACTTCCATATCCAGACAGATAAGAAGGTACTGGCTAACCAGCCAGACATTGTGGTGGTAGATAAGGCCCAGAACAGCCCTGGTTGATATAGCGATACTGAATAACAGCAACATCAGGAAAAAAGAGCATGAAAAGGTGGAAAAGTATCAGGGATTATATATATATGGATAGATGGATAGTTTTCAGGGATGGGCCCAGCCAGCCCCAAGATCCAGTTCGCCGGAAGTTGGGAGTGGGGCCTGGGTCAGAGGGTGGGGCAGGGGCGGGCCCGAACCCCGCCGCACTGCGCATGGCTTGCAGCTCGGCTTCAGGAGTCTCAGTGCGCATGCGTCCAGGTGGACGCTAGTGGACTGCATCACCTGAAGCCGAGCTTCAGGAGTTGTGTGGCGGCCGCTGGCGAACTGGTCCCCACTGAGTCTCTTGAGGCGCGGCTTCAGGAGACGCAGTGCGCTAGCAGACTGCGGAGAGACAGGGAGAAGGACAGGGAGCCCAGCCAATGGGCACTCATTATGTGAAAAAAGCTCTTTAAGCGAAGCGAAACCCGACAGAAATTTTTGTTCTTTAAGTGAAACGCTTTCTATGCCAGGCACTCGTTAAGAGAGGTACCACTGTATATAAAAGAGAAAAGTCATTGACTGATTCACTCATCACCGCCCTGCCAAAACCACTGGGCCTAGAAGCGTGAAATATGGGGTGAGTGTTCCTTCCATGACTGAGGGGTGCACTAAGGACCAGTTTTTGCAAATTCAAACTGGAATGGGGTGAAATGGGATGCAACGTGTTTTTGTCCCTATATTTTGCATTGAAGAACTTGTGGCTGATGGATGCTCTACCCCAACTCCCAGACCTTGAAGCATGAAATTTGGGGAGGATGTTCCTTCTGTGACACCAACACCCACTAAAAACTGATGTGGAGAAATGTAATCCTTAAGGGGCTGAAAAGGGGTGCAACATGTTTTTGTCCTTTACTTAACACAGAAGCCTCATTCCTGTTTAACCTATTCTTAGCTGACCTGTGAGCCCATTTGTCTCCAGCTGAGAAGTCTGCCCCTCTTTTAAATACAATGCCAGTCCCAGTTTTACTATACGCCGATGCTGCTGCTCTGATTTCAGTCTCTAGCTCAGGTCTCAGACATCTTCTCGCTTTATTTCAGTCTTATTGTTTGAACAATTATTTGTCCATAAACAAGGATAAAACCAAAATTTTGGTTTTTCTAAATCCTGGAGGCCTCTTCATTGGCCAATTAACAACCGCCCAATCGATCAAGTTAAAACCTTTAAATACCTCGGTATTCTATTATACCTCGGTATTCTATTGCACTGTGGCTGTGGGTGGCGCAAGCGGTAAAGATGCTGTGCCTGTTAACCAGCAGGCCAGGGTTCAATTCCCGGGTCGGCCCCACAAGACAGGGTGAGCTCCTGTCCTTAGCCCAGCTCTACGACGTCAGCTGGATTCAATCGTATCGGCTCTGCCTTTCCATTGGACTAATTCAGTTGTGTGGAAGGGGGGGTTTGCTGCTTGGGTAACAGCATATCCTCCATAACAATCCAACCCAGGCTTTTGTGCTTCGTATGCAGCGCCAAGCATGATACCATAGTCTTTCAAGACTGACGGAGGCCTGCTCTATTGCACTATCAACTTAAGTGGTCTGTCCATAGGGACTCCGTGATATCCTACATAGCCAGGAACCAGTATGTCCCGGCTGATCTTCGCATTTTTAAACCAAGTTGGTTAGTCGCTTGCTCTATGGCGTTCCTATCTGGATTCAGTCTTTGTCCAACGAAGTTGATCTATTGGCGGCCTCTTTCTACAAAAGGATTCTTGGGGTTCCCAAGTACATCAAATTGTCTACTCTCTTGCGTTGGGTATCCATCTCCCCTCAACAATGGCTTGGAAATCTACTTTTAAATTTTGGTTACGTCTCTTTTATAAAACTGGCCCAGATTCTCTTCTTGCCCATCTTCTTAAAGACCCTTACCAGTCTTCCTGGATTTCCCTCTGGGTATCCAAATTAGCTTCTATTGGCATTTCTTTTGACTCTATTTTTAAAAGTGATTTTAACCAGGCACTCTCTTTTATCTTTGAAAAGCTCATAGAGTCTGAAACTACATGGCTAACCTCCAATTTGAACCAGCTTTGCGCTCCCAGTTACTAAGGAATCTTTCCTCTTTATGCCAAAGGTTACTCTTATTTCCAGCTCCTTGTGAACCCCCTCGCGAGGAGGGCCTTTATGTTAGCCCAGTTAAACAACTTTCCTTCAGCAGTGCTCAAAGGCCATTATGCTCAGATACCTTATGCTCAAAGGAGTTGCAACCATTGCGGCATTAAGCCTGACTCTGTCCTCCATATTCTTTGTGTTTGTCCTGCATTTTGCAAGCTTTGTCATTCTATCTTGGGCCCCATCCTTTCCAGTTACTCTGGTCCCCCTCACCATCTTGTGGAATTCCTTCTACATGATTTCTCTCAAGAAACAACGTTTCTTGTTGCAGAATTTCTTACAAAAGTTCTTATTCTCAACAGTTCACAGTAATTCTGATAGATGTATCTAGGTGAGCAGTTTCTTCGTGGCCTTACACCTGGGTGCCCATTTATTTGTAGTTCTGTATTTGTATCTGTATATAAATTATGTCTGTTTTTTCAATATGTACTTCTTTTATGCCAATAAAGGTTGTTGAATTATTGTTACTAACATGGAAGACTGACCAACATCCAGCCAGTTTGGTGCCCGGTGCACTGGGGGGAATGTTGTTCGGATGGAGGGGTTGCTCTGGGGTGGATGCTGAGCATGGGGGGGGGGCTTGCTCATGGGGGATTGAGGCGCATGGGGGATTGAGGCGCATTTGGATGATGTGCATGAGGGGTTGATGCGCATGGTGGAATGTTGCACATGGGGATGAACATGGGGAGTTGATGCATATGGGGGGGTTGATGCGCAGGGGGGATTTTCCGCATGGGTGCTTGGTGTGCATAGGGGGGATGATGAGCATGGGGTGGATGAACATGGGGGATGTTGCACATGGGGGTGGATGCACATGGGGGTTGATGTGCGTGGGGGATTGATGCGTAGTAGGGGGATGGTGTTCGGGGGAATTTTAATCCTGCAACATGGGTATGCTTTTCGCTAGTTTATGAAATATGTATGTTGTTGGCCTTTAAATATCTGCTCAGACCCTGACTTGCACAGAAAGCTACCTCTGTACTTTCTCAGGGAAGGTGTAGATGCAATTGAGCATGTTGGACAGAGCCATAGATTTTCAACCATTGATGTTTCAATGGATGGGAGGTGGTCCTTGGCCCCTGGAACCATAGTGAACATGTGGTACTGCTCTGTCTAGCCTGATGTAACTGGAAGTTGACTTGTGGATAATGGTGTAGCAGTAGATGAGGATATGCTGCTGCATGGACTTTCAAAATAGCATAATTTGGAAAAGGAAAGTGCAGGATGAAGCCTGGGTAAGTTACCTGCGACTGGGCACTCTTGCTATCTCTAATCTCAAATGTGATACTTACAAAAGTGATGCTAGTTGTCCCTCCCTAACTTGTACTCCAAAAAATATAGAAAAGCCCTGAGTCCAATAGAGACACATCTAAATAAAACCGCAACTTCTTAAGTGTTTGTCCCATTTGGTGTCCCATTTGTTCTGGATTAGAGTCATCCAAACCCATGCTTGAGCCAACAATTGGGAAACCTGGCTTGTCTGTGTCCAGGACCTTAGCCACTGAGCCACTGCGGTTCCTTTTAATAGAGACACTTTGAAATACAATTTAGAAATTTTTTCCCCAAATCTTATTCCTTTTGTCCAATTGGCACAGATCTGTTGTACTGGCAGTGCTAAAGCCTGCTGAGAGCTACTGTAGCTTAATGGCCTATTCTTAGTTTTAGGAGAGCCAAACCTGAGCCTTAATTTTCAAGCTTCCAGTGAGGGTTTATGTGATGGGATATTCCTCCATGAAATGAAACACATAAAGTAGAAACGTGTTAGGCATAAAGTTCTGCTAGAATTCTCCTCCTGGGTATAGCCCAGTCATGAGTTCAGAACTTCCAACAGAGAGCTAGATCTAACTCTATTGGCTTGTTAATATAAGCCAACTTGTATGCCATTAGCTACAGAGTGCCCAGGCTTATTCTTTAGATACTGGCTCTGTAAGGCTGTCAGTTTCAATGCCAAACCAAGGTGTAATTAATAACTTATGTTCTTGGTTGAGTAGGAAACAACAGATTGTAATTTATCACTATGAGCTTGACTTCAAGCTGATGCATTGACCAGGGTCTGATCCTGGATTTCCAATGACGAAATGATTTTCGCATTAAATTTGCTCCAATGCAAAGATCATGTGTTATCACTACCAAAATGCTCATAGGAGTGAGGGGACCCGTGAGCCTCAGACATTCTTGAAGAATGCCCACTTCACTGGCGGGCACAGCAGCAATATGCATACTGTGTTTTACTGCTATGTTTATTTTGTTCTGTGTTTTGGTTTATTTATGGTTTAAACCAGGTGTACCCAAACTTTGGCAGGAGGGCCACGTCTCTCTGACACTGTATTGGGGGCTGGAAAAAATAATTTAAATAAATTTACATAAATGAATATATTAGAGACAGAATTTATATGAATGAATGAATAAATTGGACTAGATGATCTACTGGGTCCCTTCCAAATTTATGATTCTATGAAATTCAGATCAGTTCATAGATACTTTCTAAGACAGACACACACAAACAAATTCATAAGCACTTTCATACACGGAGTGAGGAGGTGTGTGTAGCCCCAGACTTCAGCATCCTCTCTGGATCAGAGCAGTCCTTACCTCTGGAGCTATCCACTTGCCTGTGTGCTAGATAGAGGGGTCTTGCCACAGGCCGCATCCTGATGCTGGGGTTTGGGCTCCCCTGGTTTAAACAGTTGCAATGGATATAATTAAAATAAAATAAAATGCTATATGTTAAAAATTATTGGATAGATTATTTTTTCTGTTAATTCAAGGCACAATTTTGCATAGCATTCTCTGAGCATATTCTTTCATCCATTTTGAGGATCTTGGAAATACTGCAGTGGGTTGGGGAGCGAGACAATGGGGGAAAGAGCTACCCGTCTTTATCACCCCCTCCCCCAGAAATGTTCATTTAAAAATGCATGTGCAGAATCATGGCATATTTCCTGCCCTTAATAGTTTTAAGTTAAAACAGATGTTCTTTCAACTGTCTTTGGAGTATGGGTTGATAAGTTAATTATGCAAAATTCAGTCAGAAGCCCAGTATGGCTGCTGTTTTCCTGTCTCGTGTTCAGTGTAATTGAACGTGAGGATTGAGGACAGGGTTTCAAACCAAGTGCTCTAAAGAATTTGTTTAATTATCTGTAAAAGAAGAATTAAATAAGGTTGAACTGCTAAATTTATAATTCTGTTAAACCCATGAGCCAAAGTGCTACATGTCAGTGTGACTTGGAGTTGGATGTGTGAGATTAATAGAGCTAATTGTGGTGTTGTTGCAAAGCAACTCCACTTAATAATGCCAACATGCCTTGAATTTTTTAGTAGGCTTTCCTACTAAAGATTCATTTTCAGCTTCAGTTTCGATGTGTGTAATCAGTAGAGTTGCTAGAGGGGGGGATGGAGCAGTCAGTTTTGGTGAGAGCCTTTGGTCCCTGTTCCCTCCCAGGGTCTGCAGTTTTTTGCGGTTTTGCTCATATTTAGATATCCCGCTTAGTTTCCTAAGCTCTCCTGCAGCTTTTGGTCTCCTGTTTTCAAGATCAACTGCCTTGCCACATGCCTTTCCAAAAAAAGAATAAAAATTCAAAGAGCAAATGTTTCTTATCCCCCACCCCCGAAACCACTTTCCTTTTAGACCTGTGAATTACATGAGATGCAACTTGAGCAGTCTTAATAGCTAATTCACCCTTTTTAACTGCCAGGAGAATGTACATTGCACCATCTTTGGAATTTATCTGAAACCAGACAGGCTCGCTGTACATTTATTCTGTTATACATTGATGCCTACTTATGCCCTTTTCAGTGCTTCATGGATTTATTTTTGTATTCCAAAATGTACCCGGTAAATGTATTTTTTAAATCTGTGTGTCCCTGAATCTCATTGATCAAATCCTAATTTGTCAAATGGTTTACCTCTCTTTAAGACACTAATTCGCATTGATCAAAATCTAAATGATCAGGTTAAGCTAGTTCCTGCAGTACACAAATCATATTAAAACAACATTACCAGGCCCTGCTGCCTTTTTCTAATGCAGGCGTTACATTATCCACAGTTGCATTAAAGCCAAAATGATTATATTACAAAGATGTCTTGTTTGTAATGAAACGTTTACACAAGGAAGTGAGAGAGAGAAAGAGGAAAAAAAAAGTGCAATATTACAGGAAGTGCTCGGCTCTGGGCAAATAGATTTGGGCTTTTATTCAGTAATTACATTTGCATTTCTCTTTTCTTTTCCTTTTGCGTCAAAGGCTGCAAGGAGTTAACTTGGTGATTGATTTTCTTCCCCTGTGATCCTCAAACACAAGTAATGCCTTGATTATTCAGTTAATGATTCCATACAAGGATTCCACGCAAACTTCTGTCCTATAGTTGATGGCTTTTTACTAATCAGAATTCACTGAAAGAGGATTATTTTGTATTGTCTGCTTTCTAAATGTCCACTGAGGTTGGTGGGCCTTGATAGCCACCCCAAAATATGTGGTTGCAAAGACCCTGCCCGTTCCCCATGAAGTGGCTGTTGATCCTCTAGTGCAGGGGTGTCCAACCTTTTAGCTTCCCTGGGCCACATTGGAAGAAGACAGGTTGGTTTGGGCCGCACATAAACACTAACAACTTTTTTAAAATGTAGGACAAAATGTAGGATGTCCTATATTTTGTCCTACATTTTTAAACCTTGGAGTAAGTCTCTTTGATTTTAATGGGGCTTATTTCTGAGTAGTCATGATGCATAGGATGGGCAGCAATCCTCTCCAAGCTAAACCTTTGAGTAAGTCTCATTGATTATCATGGGGTTTTCTGCTGAGTAGCCATTGGCTCTGAGTAGGATTGGGCTCTCAGACTGCATCTTGGGAGTAAGCCTCAGTGACTTTCGTGGGGCTTATTTCTGAGGAGGCATGATGCATTGGATGGGCTGTGATCTTCTCCAAACTCAACCTTGGAGATATGCTGCAATCCTGAACACACCTTCCTGGGAGTAAGACCCACTGGGTACAATGGGCCTTACTTCTTAGTAGACATGGTTAGGGTTGCAGCATATCTCCAAGGTTAAGCTTGGAGAGGATCACAGCCCATCCTATGCATCATTGGGCTCTCAGACTGCAACTTGGGAGTAAGCCTCATTGACTTTAATGGGGCTTACTTCTGAGTAGGTCTCAAAGGCAGAAGGCAGCAGCTGGGATAGAGGCTGAGGCTGCTTTTGGGGGATGTGGGTGGGTGAGCGCTGCAAATTCTGCAGGGGCCTGAAGCGCTCTGAGTGCCAGGAGGCAGGTAGGGGGAGGAGCCAGGCAGCCAAGACCAGCTTTGTGGCAGCTGCCCAGGGCAGTGCACAGAGAAGCACGTGAAATTTGAAAATGGCTACTGCCACAAAGCCGTTTTTTTCCAATGGTGGTGGCCAGCTTTGTAGGAGGGCCGCATCCACACTCGTCCTGGGCCGCATGCGGCCCCCAAGCCTCATGTTGGACACTCCTGCTCTAGTGTGTCTCAAATGGAGAATGAGATCAGGATCATTTCCTAGTGGATGAGGAATTGTTCCTGTAGATGTGCTGTACTTCTGAGGTTCTTGGGATTCCTCAGAAGCACAGAACACCAAGGACATTCACATTCTGCCATTCTATGGCAGACTTGTCACTGCCAAACAGTTAATAGCATCAAGAAGTTCTTCTTAACATTTAACTAAAATTTTCCTTGCAGTAATCTAAACCTGTTTCTCCTAGTCCTATCTCTAGAGCAGGGCCACTCCAACTCTGACCTGGAGCTGGATCCAGTGTTCAGATGGATCTGTTTGCCCAGTGAGTAGATCTTTGCATTCTGGCTCTTTGCATCTCTTCTTTGCATCTCCTCTTCTGGATAGATCTCTGGGCAGTCACATCTGCCATGATGTTCTGACTCACATCCTTCTAGGAATGTTGGGCAACAGATGCAACTTCCCAGAGCATCCCAGTGCCCAGATCTATCAGATGAAGAAGCCACGCATGGGTGGAACAAAAAAGCTGTAGAACCTCATTTTCAGAGAACCACAGTTGTAACTTTAGACACCAGTGCTCTACACAGAGCAAATGAAAACAAGTCTGCTCCATTATCAACATGAGAGCCCTTAGATATTTGTTGGGAACATTATCCAAAAGACTGACGAACATTATCCAAAAGACTGCACTCTATTCTGAATGCTCACAAACAATTTCTGAATGATTTGTTCCAGCACCTTCCCATGTCTTGCTGTGAAGTTGAAGTGTTGGTTGTTGCCCAAATATTATTTTTTACTCACTTTCTTGAATACCGGGATCAAGTTTGCTTCCCTCCTGTCTTCTGGCACTTCCCCAGTTCTCCAGGAGGTAGTAGATACCAAGGTTCCAAGATAACATCTGCTGGTTCCTTGAGAACCTACGAAGCAGTTCAGCTGGCCCTGCAGTTTTAAATTCATTTAGAGCAGCTAAGTGATCTACTTCTTTACTCCCTCCTTTGTTCCATTCTCATTTGGTTGAACACAGTTTCATTTTCAGAAAACAAAGGCAAAGTAGGATCTGAGTATTTTCTTTCTGTTGTCTAGTTCCATTTCACTGTCCTCCCCATGAAATGGACCTCTTGCTTCCTTGCTCTTCCTTCTGCGATGGACATAAGCATAAATTCCCCTTCTGTGCGTCCATTGCCCTTCCACAAGCTGACCTGGTGCAACAACATCATGTGGCTTCATACTTGGGTCAGCCATGTTTTGCCCAGTAACTACTGTTTTACCAGAGTGAGAAAGAACCATTCAAGCCAGCTGGAGTTTTTTGGAGCAACCAAAAAACAAACTAATAACTATGTAGATCACCACTACTGTAACCATAGTACTGACCATGAGTAGAGAGCAGGTCAGTGATAATTAGCACCCTATAACATTGTGATCAAATTAGCCTCGTGTATTCATTTAAGCTATCGGTCATATGTGGCCTTTTGCAAAAACCTATAACTTGTGGATTAATAATGCCATCTTTAGGTGACAGTGGAGTGCCAATATTTTGTGAAAGATTTCTCAGAATCTTAAATCTTTGAACTGGTGATCACTTTGTAACTGACATCTTTACTTTTTCCCCACATCAATATCACAATTTTTTCTTTCTTTTTGTGATCAATACAATCCATTAGGAATGTAGAGTATTCAGCACAACTATATGAAATATTAATTAAGCACATTTTAGTTAGATAAACGTGTACTCTGAATACAGTGAAAGCATGGGGATTCTGAAGTTGTGTTTGTGTGTATGTGTGTGAGAGAGAAAGAGGGTGTCTTAGCTGTTCTACCTAGTTGTTATCATTTAGAGATATGCATCTGGGTTTACAAGAAATTTACATGTACTGTTCCCATGTTTTGTGTTTTTGTTAGACATAAAAACACAAGAGCCTGTCAAGTCAGGCATCCTGTTTACATAGGTGGCCAAGCCCTTGTCTCCAGAAGCCACTAACGTGGCTTGAAAGTAATAAGCATCCTTCCATCATTTGCCTTCATTAGCTGGTGTTTTGGGGCAGAGTGTGGAACATGCATGATAGTGACAGAGATCTAGGTTTCCTTGCATGATCCCTCTCAATCCAGCTGATGGCCCACATTTGCAACTGAGACCTTCATGGTTGACTCCTATGTCAGGAGCTGGACAGAGGGAATCCTGTATTACAAGTGAGCTCCAGTCTTTAGCCCAGCTCATGTTTGAAAGCAAGTAGATAAATAGGTACCACCTTGGTGGGAAGGTAAAACAGTGTTCCATATGCCTTGGAATATAGTCATTCCAGCCCCCTGAACATGGAAGCGTCTTTGGATAATGCTGGCTTTAAAAGCTTTGAAACAGGGATGAGCATTGCACCCTACAATCGGTCACGACTAGCATTACAACCTGCGGGGAACACCTTTTTCTTTACCTTGGGTGAAGAAGTACTTCCTTTTGCCCAACTGAATTTACTGGTTCACTGAATGATTCTGAATTTTCATATAATAATAAGTCAGAAAAGTTTTCTCTGCTTTCTCCACACCACACATTGTTTTCTAAAGTCCCGTCGTGACCTTTTCCCTAAGTTGGAAGGCCTTCAACATCGGAGCCTCTTTCTTTAGGGTTATAGAAAAAAGTATTGGCAGGCAATTTGTGGCACTCTGTCTTCATGCATTACAGTAGAATTATGAGGCTTGGTTTGAACACACTTCCTTATTCTGATAAAACGGCCGAAAGGAGTCTTGATAGATGTACCAGCATAATTCCCTTGTGCCAATACAATTATCCTTGCACAAACCATTTTGTGCCTGAGGGTACTTTTATTCCAGATGGATTCTATACCAACATAGTTATGCTGGAACAAAAAATAAAGCATGTGCTGACAAGCCCTAAGACATGTATTCATTAAGAAGGCAAAGGCTCAGGTCTGCAGGGACCATCTGCTGAGCAACTTTCATTGAAATGAATGGAAGAGACGCAAAAGTGGGTATCCCATTCATTTTCTGGGGGATAAGAAATCTTCCCTGTGAATTGATTCTCTAGCTCCTGACCTCCCATTATATGGTAAAAGTAATGGAATTAGTAGCTACCTTCTGCTTCTTGCACACCAATATGCTACAGATGTGCTAGGTCATGCTGTGCTGGATCAATGGCAGTAAGAAGGGGCAACCAACATTATTAGAGGACTGGAGCAGCTTTTTAGCTTGGATAGAGTGATAAAGAAGAATCACAAATCAGACATTAAATAGTGCATGGTGTGGAAAGAGTTGTTCCTCTTTCACAGTACACAAAATGGGTCATCCAATGAAACTGGCAGGAGATTCAAAACTGTCAAAAAGGACTTCTTTTTGCTATGCATAATTTGTGGATTTATTGGTACAGGGTATGTTGATCACCAGCTTGCGCTGTTTGAAAATTGGATTGGACGCAGTCATGGAGAAATGATCCAGCAGTAACTAGTAGTCATGAGTTACTGAATACTCATGTAGACTAAGGGTGCAATCCAGAGTAACTACGGGGAGTCCTTGCTCTGGTGTAAGAGCAATTTGCTCTGGATTGCCATGTGGATTTCCCATAGGTTTTTACTGTGTGGTGCAGTAACTACGGGTACACATAATGTCTCTTACGTGCTCCCGTAGTTACTCTGGATTGTGGGGTTAGACTGCCTCTAGATTCAGTGACAGCAAGCTTTTATAGAACAGTTGCTGGTGCCAATGGCAGATCTGCTTTGCTTTCAAATATGTCTTTTTGTCTTGCCACTAATATAGCTAATCCAGCCACCGAGGACCCTCTGGTTTTATTTTTAGGCAGAGAACAAAAAGCATGGAAACTATCCACTTAGAAATTGAGATCAGGCCTCCTGCAAGAGAATAATATCTAGGCCTTTAAGGAAGTTCAGGAGCTCCCCATTCCTGAGCTTCAAAATTCCAAGATATAATTCTAATCTTTGCGTGGAAGGGAGGTATTTAACTGTTTCTCTCCAAGTGTTTTTGATTGGAATTTATGGATTCCCACTCATCTCTTATTGTGAGTTACTTCTTAAAATGTGTGGAAGGCACTGAGATCCTTACAGCTCTGAAATAAAGGACTATAATTATGCTGCTTTCCAGTTTTCCACTTTTCATCTGACTTAGTAACTGATGTCATAGTACTTTCTCAGTGCTTGATTCCAATTGACATGTATATGCAGGTAATTCGAAAATATAGAAGACAAGAAGATGATTTGGGAGTAGAGATGTTTGTTTTACTCAGAAGTAATCCCATTGGTTCTGGAAGATTGTAATACTACCTTACTTCTGCTTATGAACCTTACCTCTACTTATGAACTGCAGGGAAAACTTCATGAACTCCCCAGTCCTGCAGGGTGTTACATGAAAAATTTAGGGTGTAACAGGAACCTTCCAGGTAGTAAAGCAATAAGGGTACCTCACATTTCTTGGGAATATTATTATTATTAATTTATTTATATTCCGACTTTCTTCCTAAAGGAATGATACCCATTGTGGATATGTTCCAGGGCCTTCCCTCTGTGTGGGTATGGAAACTGTGTGTAAGATGGACCCTAATTCCACAGCCCCCCTTGTGTCCATTGCCTTAGTCTGTCTTCTGTGGCATCAAGCAAGCATGTCTTATTAAGCATAAACTCTGGACCTTTGGCCATTTTGTTTACATTCTTTCAAAACGAGAGTCAGGTTGGACTCAGAGATGGAGATTTGGATAACAAGCATATGTTGATAGATAAAGCTCCCTCCCATGTTACTCCATCCCAGCAAGCATTGATACACCAAACAGGATTAACAAAGAAGGCAGGTTTATGATTGTTGCCCCAAGATTGTGGAATTACTAATTCCTGGAGATGGACTCAAGTTTACTCTTGATCATTTTTTACAGTGCTATGAACTTTTGGTCTCTGTGGTTAACCTGAAACTAAGGGGTGGTTTTGTAGAGAGATTTATTTGTGTTGTAGTTTCCTAAGAGTTCAAACATTTCTGTTGCTGCTGTTTTCTCAGTAGTGGTTTTGTGGCAGAAGACGGTGATAGTATTGACATTTGGTGAAATCCTGGCCGAGTCCCTATAGGAGCGTTGAATTAGTATTATATTTAAAGAATGGCATTACTATAAAATATTATTGCTATAAAAAGTTAAAAAGATGGAACTTCTCTGAGTTACTGTTTAACATCAGGGAAACCACTAACGTTAACCAAAAATGGGTTCATCAAGGCTGTTTTAGCCATTATGCAAACCTGTTCTGCCAAGGTATGTTGCATGTGTTTCTGTTACATTTATGTGTACACTCAAAAACATTTTAGGTGCTTACTTTAAAAAAATGTACATGCTCTTAGATAACTTTTGGATTGAAAGCACCTGATCATCTCTTCATTCTTCTTATATTGGGCTTGTATTCGGTGCCTGTTAAGCTAGATGATGGTGTCACGTGGTGAAATTCCACCAACTTCCATGTGCGTTCACATGGATGAATGAAGTAATTTTCAATAGATGTTTTATGAAATTGAATGGGAAACTCTGCCTTTCTTTCCCTCCCTCTCCCCTTTTTTCATTACGCATCAGTGGCCAACAGTTAAATTGGCAGGTTTCTTATTTTTGTGTACTGGTAATCAAGCAAATCCCCTGAAAATTGATAGATGTGCTCATTAAGGGCAGTTCTTGCTGTCGGCTGCAGTTTCATGTGCGTCTGTCTCCAATGGGAAGAAGCTGTTCACGCTCACACTGGCAAGTGATACTCCGCTGTTATACATCTGGCTTCCAGTTCCCTCTCAGAGATTCTAAAGCCTCTTGTTTTCATGTGTTGAACATGCTTTGTTGGGAATTTACATGTGTACAAGTTGTCCATTTCTCAATTACAGTATGGAAACAAGGTGGAAGGCTAAGAGCTGCAATCTATTCATCTTCCATGCCTTGTTCTCTTGTACAGATGATCTTTACTTAGTGGTAGGTAGTTATTTTGTAGACTGTAAACATCTCTGTGCATCTGAGCACATTCCAGCAATTTCACCTGCTTGCATGAAAAGAAACACGTTTACACAGCTGATGGTAGGAAGTTTTTTAAGTAGTGTGGTACTTGTTTCTGGTTACAGGTAGAAGAGAAGATTGCCACTAAACTTTATATGTTAAAGCATGGCACTTTTGTTGGGAAGATTTATGCCACTTAAATTCTCTCACCCACCTGTTTTGCAACCCTTTCTTCAAATACTGGGAGACAGAAGAATTTGAACTTACGATGAATATCAGTCAGTCTGGAGGGAGGAGGTCAGCACTATTGGCCTCACTTATTCCCATTGATCTTTTGACCTAGAGGAAGTTATCAAAGTAGGATGTCAGGATATCATCCGAACTGAGTGTGCCTTCCCTAAATTGTGGGTGTGGGTTGATTTACATATCTGACACCTCTGTTAAAGTCCATTTGTTGCTGATGCTACTTGTAATTACTGGGTTCTCTTCTTGTCGTTCACAAACTTAACGTCAGTAGAAGGAAGATGCTATACTAGTTTCTTGAAGATGTCACTGGAGATCTTCAAGAAAAGGCTCAACAGGAACCTGCTAGAGATGGTTTAGGAGGGTTTCCTGTTACAAGCAGCGGGTTGGACTTGATGGCTTTGTTAGGTTCCTTCCAACTCTATGACTCTTACACTGGTGTGTCCATGGCTCACCTTTGAGATAATCTTGATCCCTTGATAAATATATGGTAATTTTTAGTACTCAAGCTCAGCAGGTGATAATTCCACAAACATAGAAAACTCACTATCCCTACAATCCAGAGTAACTACGGGAGCACGTAAGAGACATTACGTGTACCCGTAGTTACTGCACCACCTAATGAAAACCTGTGGGAGATTCATATTGCAATCCAGAGCAAATGGTTCTTACACCGGAGCAAGGACTCCCCATAGTTACTCTGGATTGTGCCCTAAATCACACAGAAGTTTGGAGAAGATGCATGGGACACACTCACAGACATCTGTTGTTCCTGAACACTGTTGTTTGTTCACAGCAACTATAAATGAGTCCTATAAACCCTAAGCATAGAATCATATGGTTGAAAGGGACCTAATCACCCTGCATGTAGCTGAAAATCCTCCTAGAGCAAGGATACTTAAATCTTTTCAGCAGGAGGACCACATAATCTCTCTGACAAGGTGCCAGTTGGGTGGAGGAAAAGAATTAAATATTTGAATAAATTTATATAAATAAAATATTAGAGATGGAACCTATATGAATGAATGAATTTTACCAAGGTAGTGATGTAGTTGTAATTAGGATGGCCAAACAGAGGCCAAGCCAGAAAGAGGAAATAACAACTCTTGATCACACACTTCTTGCACAGAAATCAAACCTATAAAAGGTCTTGCACAAAATGAGGCTGAATTTTCCTTTACTGCTACGGTTGCTTCACAGATATGAAGCATGAAGCAGCTTAGAGAAAACTTGGCCTGCAGCTCTCTTCAGGCAGTTGCGTCCAGCTAGTACATGCTTCTGCAAATCTGGCAGGCCAGAGGCTTGTTGGAGACTGGGGCACCCACTGGGCCAACATTTGAGCACCTGTATCCTGGAGCATCTCCAGTAGGTGCTTGATGACCCTATTTGAAATTTCAAGTGAAGGAGGGTGCACTACCTCCCTCAGCATGTATTGCACTGTTAAACCACCCTTACAATCAGGAATTTTTCCTGATAAATTATTGAAATCTTTAATCTTGTTTGTCTAAAACCCAATCCATAAAACCCAATCCATTACAAACCCATCAGCCACCGAGTATACATGCCAACTTTATTTCAGTAATGAACAATTTAACAATTATAAAAATAGATGTGTGTAAATTTGTCCTTGAAAAACATCACACTAGTTGCATATATGAAACATAGAGAGCAACAGTTGCTGTGTGGGGAAAATTTTTGAGGTGTGACACTCTTTATAAGTTCTGGCTTATACCTACACATAGATACTCCTTTCTGTCAAGCAGTCTAATTAGTTTACTGTGCTGGTCTAAGACCGTAATAAAGGTTTATTATTATTATTAGTTTACAGTTTATAACATGCTAACCGAGTAATGGAGAGAAAGGAAGAAAATGGTCATTGATGGGCACAGTTTTGGGTGGAAGGAGCCAAATTATCGAATGCTTCCATCTTACTGATGGAGGGGGCATTGATATGTCACTTCTTCTTTGCAGTAAGCCACTCTTAGAAGCACCACTGAGTGCTTCTATTTATGACCCCCATCATGTGTTGTCAAATTCCCAGATTCTTTTGTCAAATTCTTTCCCAGATTCCTAAAACCCTGAAGGCTAGGGATCCTCTTGAAGTAATACTAGACTTCATGATGGAGCAATAGATAGATAGACAGACAGACTGACTGACTGACTGATTGATTTCATTTTCTTGAGTCAGAAGGAAGCTATTGGCATTTTGTGCTATGTGGTAACTGTTTTTTATGATGAATCATAAAATAAAAAATGTTAACACTGTCATTAATTCACCCAACCAGTCATTTACACTCTTACGGGATATTGCTGTTTCTTGTTTGTTCACTGTGTCTGAATTGTATGGATCATAACAGCTCCCTACAGATATGTGAACAACGTGTTATTGTGGTGGTGGGAGCAGGATGGATAAGCAACCAAATGAACCTTGCTTGATTTGGTTCATTTGTAGTGTTATGTTAATGTGCAGTGAGCTTTAGATCCTCTTCAGTCCTTCAGCATCCTGCCAAACAACTACTGCCACTGCTTTAACACCTAAGACTTTGCAGCTGAGGGATGCCCAAGTCTTCCCAGCAGAGCCTGTCACAGAGATCCAAGGCCAGCGCTTTCCTCACTGAGTCACTGTGAACAGTGATGGTTTTGCTAGAAACATGACATACAGTTTCCTGCTATTGCCAGGTCTCTCACACCCTTCTAGATCAGTGTTTCTCAAACAGTGGTATATGAGTATTTGAGGTGGTATTCAGTGATACTTGCAGTATCTCCAGACCCATGTCTCCTGTTGGTGATACCAGCAGTGTTTGCAGCAATGACAAGCAGCAATAGGAGATTCAACTTGGCAGACCTCCAGCTTTTCATGTGTTTAAAATTCACCCCCATTCACTCTGAGCCTCTTACTGATGTTGTTGTTGTTGTGTGTGTGTGGCCTCCCAATAAGGAAGAAACTGGTGATGACATAATCAGCAGCTACTTCCAGTTGTCGTTTCAATAGGTGGAACATGTAAAAGTGATATAGTAGGGAACAAATGTTAAGAAATACTGTTCTCGATCAAATGAGATAGTGTTTTCTTCCTCTTTTCTAGTTGTCATTGTTATATTTGGGAATCTTTCTTCTGCCTCCATTCTTTATATTGCCAATATTCTCTAAACATTCATGCAGTTAAAATGTAGGTAGCAGTCACCTTTGCTGCAAAAAACAAAAGATGCTCCAGATGACTCATTCTGTCCCTGTGTGGATCTTCTAGGGCTGTTTGGAACAGATTACTTAGTACAAACACACTCACACCCCTCCTATAAGTACAGTACATTGCTGGGGCATAAGCTGCAATACAGCCTCAAATCAAATACACTGGTAGCTAGGATATTTGTATTTGTTTTCATTTATCCAGACACGTATTGGTCACCTTTAGGCCTCCTAAAAGATCAAGGAGGCAACTCACATTTGTTTTATAATCAACACGCACTTCTCTCTGCTCTGCCACCCCACAGAGGCCATTGATCTTCAGATTGAAATCAGAGGTCTCATTGAATCCATAGGAACACCCTCAAGGAGCCAACATAAGAGGAAAGGAAAGCACTGCCGGACATCTGTCTTCTTGCATATGAGTCAGAAGACAGCTACAACAGGGCTAGCTGTAGGATAAAAGAACATATTTCTTCAGGCACTCACAGTTTTCATTTGTATATGAGCTATGTAGCTTCTAGTTTCCTTAGGGCTTTAAAGGCTAACACAAAGAGGTAATGAAAACATGGATGGTGCAGAACAGCAGATTAAGATTGACAGAGAACTGGTTCGTAACCACTTAACTGGCCTAAATGAATTCAAGTCATTTGGACCGGATGAGCTGCATCCTCGAGTTCTTAAGGAACTGGCAGATGTCCTTGCAGAGCCTCTGTCGATCATCTTTGAGAAATCCCTGACGAGTGGAGAAGTGCCACTAGACTGGAAGAGGGTGAATGTAGTCCCAATCTTTAAGAAGGGGAAAAAAGAAGACCCGGGAAATTATAGACCAGTCAGTTTGACTTCAATCCCGGGCAAGATATTAGAACAAATCATAAAACACACAATTTGTGCACATCTAGAACAAGTACTTGGTGATCAAAACAACCCAGCATGGATTTACCAAGAATAAATCTTGCCAGACAAATCTGATCTCCTTTTTTGGTCGGGTTACAAGCTTACTGGACAGTGGCAATGCTGTGGATGTCATTTATCTTGACTTCAGCAAAGCATTTGACAAGGTCCCACATGACATTTTAATTGGGAAGTTGGAAAAATATGGGCTCGACGAGGCAATTGTTAGGTGGATCTGCAACTGGCTTGATGGCCGCACTCAAAGGGTTTTAGTAAATGGGTCTGCATCAACCTGGAGGTCGATTTGTAGTGGGGTACCCCAAGGCTCTGTCTTGGGCCCAGTCCTCTTTAACATTTTTATCAATTACTTGGAGGAAGGGGTACGGGGGAGCCTGATTAAAATTGGCAGATGACACCAAGCTGGGAGGAGTAGCAAACACATCAGAAGACAGGAGAAACCTCCAGGAGGATCTGGATAAACTGGAATCCTGGGCTGCAACAAATAGAATGAATTTCAACAGGGAGAAGTGCAAGGTTCTGCACTTAGGCAATAAAAACCAAAAACATAGGTATAAAATGGGGGATACTTGGCTTGGCAGCACAACATGTGAGCGGGATCTTGGAGTCGCCGTGGATCACAAGCTGAACATGAGTCAGCAGTGTGATGTGTCTGCAAAGAAAGCAAATGCCATTTTAGGTTGCATTAAGAGGACTGTAGCTTCCAAGTCACGAGAAGTTCTAGTTCCTCTTTATTCAGCATTGGTCAGACCTCACCTTGAGTACTGTGTTCAGTTCTGGGCACCTCACTTTAAGAAAGATGCAGCCAAACTGGAGCAAGTCCAGAGGAGAGCAACAAGAATGATCAGTGGGATGGAAGGGAAACCCTATGAGGAAAGATTGGGGGAACTTGGGATATTCAGCCTGGAGACGAGGAGGCTGAGAGGAGACATGATTGCCCTCTTCAGATACCTGAAGGGCTGTCATAGGGAGGAAGGGGCTCATTTGTTCATAGCTGCTTCTGAAAGCAGAACTAGAACCAATGGGTACAAACTGCAAGAGAGGAGATTCCGGTTGGATATCCGGAAAAAATTCCTGACGGTGAGGGCGGTTCGGCAGTGGAACAGATTGCCAAGGGAGGTGGTGGACTCTCCCTCACTGGGGATCTTTAAGCAGAGGCTCGACGAGCACCTGTTGGGGATGCTCTAGGGGGATTTCCTGCTGCAGGCAGGGGGTTGGACTAGATGAACTATTAGGTCCCTTCCAACTCTATGATTCTATGATTCTAAAGGTTGCAGCTCAAAGTTGCTCTGCAAAATGGTGCAGTGGTAGACATGATGCTGCTGAAAGGGCAGCCCTCATGATCATTGGGCTCTCCCAGCTCCCTGGCAGGATCTTCCAAGCATCTGTTGGTCTTCCGCTGTCTTTCCTTCCCAGAACCTCAGCAAAAGCTGTGCTGCTAAAAGGACAGAGCAATCACAGCACACCCTTTCATCAGTGCTGTTTCTGCTGATGCATTGCTTTGCAGCTCAGCAGTTGATGGCAATGCTGGGAAAACCCAACCAACATGTGGGCTGGATAAAGGCCTCCTGCAGCCCTTATTTTTTTGGTGATCAGCAAATGCAACATATGTGTTGAATACAGAAGGATGATGTCTGGTCATTTATTCAAAATATTTTCGGGTTATATATCCAAAATACTATAGGAGATGAACTGTATCTTTGGGAGGAGCTACACCTGGACCAGGACACCTAAGATAGCTGTGCAGCAAAGGGCTGCTAAGCTGCTACCAATGCTTAGAGCCATACACTGGCCAGGCGTAGTCCATTCTGCAGCAAGGTCGTTGAATGTTGCACTGCTGTGGTGCAGCAGATGGGGAATTCTGTGCAAATTGAGGTGGTTAATTATTTATGGAGATGAGTAATGCAATCAGTATAGTAGCGCTGGTGTTATTAATTTTGAAAATGAAATCTAGTTTATTTTGTGCTGTACCAACAACTTTTCCTCTTCAATATGCTACAGCTATTTTGACTGGCAACGATTTAACTGCCTTGTAGATGTTGTTGGATGTCACAGGAGGGGGAGGGATCCTGGCAGGAGACTTTTATTTTTGGCTCTTCGGGATGTGGAATGGGTGGGGGGGAAAGGGCTGTGAATTTGCAGCATTTGCTTACAAACAGGTGCATGTGAAAAATGTGTGCCTCTTTCAGCTACTGTGAATGAATCTGCTCTACAGGCTCAAATGGCCACTAAATCATATTCCTTCCTGATGAGGATTGTGCCTGTTAACCACAAGACCCGGGTCCCCACAAGGAGCTCCTGTCCTTAGCCCAGCTCTGCGATGCAGCTGGAACCAATCATATCGGCGCTGCCGTTCTATTGGACTATTTCAGTGGCATGGAGAGGGGGGATTTGCTGCTTGGGTAACAGCCTATCCTCCATATTAATCTACCCAGACCTTTGTGCTTCGTATACAGCATTGAGCACAATACCATAGTCTTTCAAGACTGATGGATGCCAATGATGAGGACTGAAGAGACTCAAGATCCCAATCCTATTTGGGTAAACTGGTTTACTCAGTAAGTAAGTCCCATTGTAAGTCAGTGGGAGGTACTCCTGGGAAAGTGAATAGAATTGCAGCCTAAGGGTGCAATCCCAACCTAGACTGGGACAACTCATCAGTCTTTCCATTCCCGTGGTGATGTAGGGAGGTTAGCGCATGTCTGTACACTGGCCTAACCCACCCCCAGGACTCGCGAACAAGTATCTTAGGACATTTCAGTGACATCCCCTGGTGAAGACAGGACTTATGCCAGAGATTAGGCCAGCCTAACTGCCGCTTAGGATTGCAGCCTAAATAACTGAAGCAGTAAATCTATGGATTCTGCTCGGGTGTAAGGCACCTTGAAATCAGTGAGACTGCCTTCTGAGCAAAGATGCATAGACTTGTACTGTGAGTTCAACTTCAAATCCTAGTGAACATTGCTAAAGTAGGCACTGGTTTGGGAGAACAATAATCTTTCCCACCATCATTACTACTTCATATTATTGATGCTTGGAGGTGAGGTCCTCCCCCGTAGCTCAATCATAAACTTGCTGTGTGTACCCTTCCTTTCAGAACCATTGTGGGCATCCACGAGAAGCCACGACAGTCCTTTTGATGGTAGCACTAGTTTTGTGTTACATTGTGCTCTCTGTATTATCTGTTGCTGTTCTGACTATATTCTCATATTTGATTGTTAATTTTTGAATCTTGCCCTTAAGGCAAGGACAGAAGGATAGAAAAGTTTAAAATAAAAATAATTTTCTATTGTTACCCATTGATACCTTCAGCATCAATTACAAAGTTTATAGACTGGGGATGTCCAAAATTTTTGGCAGGAGGGCCACATCATCTCTGTGACATTAAGGGCAAAATCCAGAGTAACTACGGGGAATCCTTGCTCTGGTGTAAGAACAATTTACTCTGGATTGCAATATGAATTTCCCATAGGTTTTCACTAGGTGGTGCAGTAACTACGGGTGCACGTAATGTCTCTTACGTGCTCATGTAGTTACTCTGGATTTGACTGTATGTCAGGAGCCAGAAAAATGATTAATAATAATAAACCTTTATTACAGTCAATAGACCAGCACAAAAGACTAAAAGCATCTTAATTACAAATATATCCAAGGAGAGGTACACAGTAAAAGTAGAAGCATAGGAATTATAAAAATATAAAGATAATAATATATCCTAAAAACCTGAGGTCAAAACCTCCACCAAGATTGTACATAAAATAATGGCCTAATGTTGGCCAACTTTCTCTAGTAGAAGACAGTAAAAATTGGCAGTTGCTTAACCTAAAGCAGTCATAGCTGCAACCCTAATTCTCATAGCAGCAGCAAGGAATTTTGCAACAGCATATACTGAAGTTAAATTTCCATCAGTCAAAAGCATATGCAGAAATTGACAGCTAGATCTCCCAGGCAGATTGGACAGCAGTGGATAAATAAGCAAAGTACGCAGATCTTTATAAAAAGTGCAACGTACAAGAACGTGCTCTTTAGTTTCAACCTCGTCCTGACCACAGGGGCAAATCCGCTCATGATAAGGGATTTTCTTATAGCGTCTTCTACGACAGCAGAGGGTAGGGCATTGAAACTAGCTAGAGTGAAGGCCCTCCTATAACTGTATATTTCTAGATGGGTCAGATATTGCGCCACGGGCTGTGGTCTAAGCTCGGCTTTGACAAAAAGGATCTGCAACACTTGCCAGGTCATTCTGCCATTCAATATCTTATATGCGTTGTTTGATGACTGACCTTACCCGCTCGAGACCCAGAAGGGGCAAATCACACATTGAGAGCCCCAGCTGGGCTAGTTTCTTTTGTATATTCTTTTTCCAGCCATGATGCACACCATCCCTTAAAATTAAAGCAACAATGCATTCTGAATTGAATAACCCCCTGAGCCCCCCCCCCCAAAAAAATTGTCCAGATCATGGCTTCAACTTTAATCTGCCCCATCTCCAATCGAATCTTAGCATTGGAGACGTCACTGGGGACACCTAAAATCGCCCTTAGGAATTTAGATTGGTCACGCTCCAGCACCTTTGTATTAGCTAGAGGGCCAAGCTGAGAGCCATACCGCACTGAGCTAAAACTTTGGCATGGAATAGTTTAAGAGCAGCTGAGATAGAGTTGCCACCTTTTGCTTTAATATATTGAATTATGGCCGTTGCACTTTTTTGGGCATATAAGGCAAGATAAGCTCCATGGGCATTCCTAGAGTTATTGTTTCAGAATATCACCCCCAAATATTTAAATTGTGCAATTTGTTCTATCCTATGCTTGTTTATTTTCCAGACACGGATATTAGCTCTTTCCCCAAAAGCCATTACTTTCGTTTTATCGTAGTTTATTTCTAACTGATTCTCTTGGCAACAGATTGTCAGGGCCCGAAGAGCTCTCCGCAGACCCACTGGAATCCTGGAGATGAGAGTGGCATCATCCGCATATAGCAGCAGAGAAAGATGTCTGGCAATTTTAGCAGGATGGAACTCAGGCATTGGGCACAATCCTAACCATGTCTACTCAAAAGTAAGCCCCATTGTGTTTAATGGGTCTTACTCCCAGGAAAGTGCCTTTAGGATTGCAGCTTTAGTCAGATGCTCCACTAGAGAATTAATATAAAAGTTAAACAGAAGAGGTGCCAGGATACAGCCCTGTCTGACTCCTCTCTGAGTTGGAATTGTATTTGAAAGGTGGCTTTGTGTATCTCACTTGGAATGAGGTGTTTTTATGAAGGGCCATGATAAGAGCAAGCAGACGCTTATCGATAATTGAGTCCATGAGTTTCTCCCAAAGTTTGACTCTGGGTACTGAGTCAAAAGCAGCCTCGAGGTCAACAAAAGCTACATACAATTTCTGGTATTTCCCAACAAGGTGCTGTTAGACCAAACACTGATCAATAGTTGAACGGCCATATCGGAAGCCTGCCTCCTTATCTGCTAAAATCTGCTCCTGCTCCATCCAGTCTTTTCAGTTTATCATATAGATGTCTCGCGTAGATTTTACTGATAATACTAAGAAGGCTAATTGGCCTGTAACAAGATGGATAATCTTTGGGGCCCTTTTTATAAATTGGTACAATAATTGCAGTATTCCAATCCTCAGGAATTTGGCCGGTCTGGTCAGTATGAGTAAATAAGGATGCAAGGATAGGAGCCCACCATTTCAAGTTAGATTTAATAGCTTCAGGGGGTGTTAGATCTTTTCCAGGAGCTTTGCCACATTTCAGCTGGTCAACAAGATTATGAATTTCCAGCTCAGTTACTGGGGCCCAAGGCAAAGTTGTTGACAAATCAATAGAAGGTGCTACCTTAATAACTTCCACAGGTTGGTATAGCGATTTAAAATGTTCTTCCCATGTTGGGGGGTAATGTGACAGTCCGGTTTGGAGAGCTCACCCTTAAAGGATAGACGAATAAGGCGCCAAAATAAGGAAGTATCCTTAAGTTTGGAGGCTTGTGTCAATCTTTCACAGTTGGTCCTTAAATTAGTTCTTTTCTTCTGGGCAAGCAAGCATTTGTACTCTTTCTTCATAATCCGAAGTTCTTGTGCAGATCCATGGTCAGAGCTGTTTTGAAATCTCTTGTATGCCAAATGTAGACCTCTTTTAGCTGATATACAGTCCTTATTGAACCAATCTCTTGATCTTGAATACTGTGGGTTTTGTGCCTCTTGTGGTTTTGTATTCCAAAAACCTTTTCAACTCGTGCATTAAGTCCAGGTAGAGATCCATTGGACAGTATGCTTAACTAGAGTGGAATGCGTCAGCAATCTCTTGAGAAGGAGCAGAGACTAATAAAAGTTGAAAATCTGCATCCATTTTTTGAGTCCATCTAGCAGGATGGTACACGTCCCCTTGATAAGAAGGGTCGGGTCTATAAAAGTTGGCACTTCTTGTATGTAAAGCTAGGTTCTTCAGTGACAATAATATGGGGAAGTAGTCGCTGAAAAAACTTTGGGAAAGAGAAGTCCTGCAAGGTTAGATTTTTTTATCTCTGGAATTACGCAAGAAGAAAGGGGTGTCTATTTCCCCAGTTGGCGGATAGATCTTATGCTGACGCTATAAACTATAGTTGCAGGGTTCCCGGACATCCGGAATCCCCCGGACGTGTCCTCCATTTGGGGCTCTTGTCCAGGCCCCTGCCCCCTGTCCGGGCCCCTCCGGAAAAGGAGGGGTCACTGGGGCTTCTTTGCAGCCGCCCCATAGCAGCGGCAAGGCTTTGAGCTGGCCGCTGCTCTTTCGGGGCAGCCGCTCCCCTTGCAGCCTCCAGCCAGCTGCGGAGGCTTCCTGTGGAGGGGGGAGGCCAGGCGGGGGCTGAGCGTCCTCTCCCTGCCTGGCCACGCCTCCCCAGGGCTTCCCTGGGAAGCTTTGAAAACACTGAGGAGGTGTGGCCAGGCTGGGAGTAGAAGCTCCGTTCCTGCCTGGCTTCCCCCTTGGAAGGAAGCCCATCAGCTGGCCAGAGGCTCCCTGGACCAGCCTCAGCCTCCCCAGCACCAGGTAGGGGGGCACCCCAACAAACCCTCCCTGGACTTCTTGCCCCCACCCCCCACAGAAACCCCAAACACCCTGCCTGGGTCCCCACTCTCTCCTCTCACCCTACATTTGGGTGAGAGCTGTACAGTTTCTCTGGGGGAAGGGAGAAATCTCTCCCTCCCCCCAGCCACCCAGCATTAGCCATCCCTGCTGCCTGCCCCTCCCCCCTCCCCCCACCCACCACCAGTCATCCCACAAAGCATCCCCCTCCCCATACTTACCTACTTTCCCCTTCCCCAATACCCTCCACCAGCCACCCCTGCATGCACCCACTATCCCTCCCCAAGACATGTATAATATATACATGTACTATATATATATGTAAAATATGTGTGTGTTTTATTTATATATATATAGATAGATATAGATATATATTTATAAAATATATATATGTGTGTGTGTGTTTTATATATCTATATATATGTATTGTGTGTATTTTATATATGTATGTGTGTATGTATATATAAAATAGACACATAAAATACATATATAATACACATACATATATATGTATTTTATGTGTGTATTTTATTTATATGTATGTGTATTTATATATATATATATATGTATGTATTTTATGTATGTTTTATATATGTGTATATGTCTATGTATATACACACACATATTCTGTATATTTTGTGTGTATTTATATGTGGGAAGAAGGAGGGGGGAGGAAGAAAGGGGGGATGGTTGAAAAGATCTTTCTTGCTACGGACAGGGGGTTTGGATTAGATGACCTACTGGGATCCCTTCAAACTCTGTACTTGCTTTGGTGCAGTCTGTGTCTGGTTCTTTGCTTGAAAAGATTGGTGCAAAAGTCTGTGGTCCTTTGCAAAGGTGTTTCCTGGGGTTGGACTAGTGCAAATGTCTGCTTCTTGTTATTGCAAAGGTTGGAGACTGTGGTCATTTGCAAAGATGTTTCCTGGGGTTTGGATTAGTGCAAATGTCTGCATCTGGTTATTGCAAAGGTTGGTGCAAAAGCCTTGGTGTCTGGGCATTAAAAGAAATTCCTGCTTTTATTTTCCATAATGCCAAAACACAAGTGCTAATCCCCCCCTCCCCAATTCATTCAAACCTGGACAGAACCTACATGAAGCTGAATGCCTCATTTGGCAAAGTCGTTTGGAAAACTCACCCAACCAGACTGGGACGGGGTGAGCAGAGAGTTCATCGTTTTTCAATTTATAAGAAGTAATATAGTGTAATATATTAAGTACAGGAAAGCAATACCAATGTTTTTTTAGCTTATTTTAAGGGTTTTTTTAATGTCCTACATTTTCGCTTGGGCGAGTAGGAATTTTGGCCTTCGATCAGGAATTTTGGCCTCGCCATTCAGGGATTTTGCATTTGGCATCTGGTCACCCTGATAGTTGTCAATAGCTATCCTGGTGTTGGCATCCCCTCCCAGGATCAGACACGCATTAGGATATTCCTGCGTGAGATGGTTCACATATGCTTCCAGGTCTGTCCAAATCGTGGCAATCTGGGCTCTTTTCCTCAAAGGAGGCATGTATATGTTAATTATCAATAGATCAAGTCGGCGGAACTGAAGTAAGAGCAAGAGTGCATGCCAGCCAAAAGGGGGAAGTAACCTTACAGATCCACAGAGAGCAGTTGATATTAGTGTTGCCAGCCCACCTTTGGATCTTCCATGGCCAGCCCCCTGTACTGCATCAATGCTATACATCTGGAAGCCATTAAGAGTTGGACTATAGGGTGTCCAAGTTTCCTGCAGTAAGACAATATCTTTGGTAGAAATGAAGTCTTGTTATTCAGGGTCCCGGGCAAGATTGGCCCAGCCGTTCACATTCCAAGTGACGATGGTAAAGTCCTTGTTGTGCTGGTCCTCATTATGTCATAAACTATCTGTATGTATAGTCTTAGAGGTGTCTGACAGTAGAAAGTTGGTGAATCTGTCGAGATATGGATCATTAAGCAAGATTGCTCCTGGGTGAAGGTCTGGGACTTCATTATCCATCAGGGAAGACCGGGGTCCCAAGAGGGAGGATTGTTGCCGAGAGTTCACTCTCTTACAAGGGGATATGCATGGGTAGGGACCCATAGCTGGCCTAGCTGGACTGGGTCCATGGTCTCCTCTAGGGGGGGGCAGAAAAATGATTTACATTTCAATTTGAATAAATCTGCATAACTTTACATATAAGTGTATTTGAGACAGATACAGAGGATTATAAGATGTTCAGCGTGCCAGCCTTCTTGCTTTGTCCTTGTTTCCTCTTGCAAATCCTGCCCTTGTTCACCTATATTGCTTTAGACTCTAAATCTATGGGGTCAAACTGTTCCCATATTTGTTCAGTGTTCCGTATGCACCTTGGACACAATTGGTGTGAACTGTCTCTGAGCAGTAGTGTTCACAAGATACAGGTGGGGCTTTTATATCTGCAGATTTGGGTCCTACAGTTTTGCTTCATCCCAGGTGTCTTGCCATCTCACAGGTCTTCCAACTTGTTCCTCAAATGAGATGGGAGTTCTCCTTTGGTCACATTTAGAAGCCCTTCTGAATCCATGCAGAGTCTCCCTGAAAATTTTTGGGAGGTTTTCTGAGGCCTCCAAAAGGCTGAAATTGGCATCTTTCAGATGCCTCAGATATACCTCCAGAATTCAACCAGAACACAGTTCCAGTTGTATTCGGATAACAGCAGATGAGGAGATTCATGAATTTGATTATTCACAGGTTTCAATATCTGAGGAAGGGAACTGATCCTCTGCAGATTCTGAGATACCACCTATTGTTAAGTTATTACTGACTTTACTTGATCCCATGGACCGCAGTATGCCAGATCCCCGTGTCTTCCCTTAGCTCCCAAAGTTTATCCAAATTCATGTTTAGTACTTCAGTGACACCGTCTAATTCTTTTATCCTCTGCCCTCCCCTTGTCTTTTTGCCTTCAATGTTTCCCAACATCAGGATCTTTGCTATGGAGTCCTCACCAAAATATTTGAGCTTCAGTATCTGTCTTCCAATGAACAGTCCACTCTGGTAGTCAACATTCAAGTCTTTCCTGTAAGGTGAACTGATTTTATCTCCTTGCAGACCAAGGGACCCTCAAGAGTCTTCTCTAGCACCATAATTCAAAGGCACCACCTGTGTATGCTGGTAGTTATCGATTGTGAAGAGAAGATACCTAGCTGTATATAGATGTAAGGAGTAACATGCGCCCATACCAAGTGTAGTTCCCTAGGGCTAGAAATGTAGGGAGTAAATGTTCTAGTGCTTTATTTTCCATTGAGAAAATTTTCATTTCCAAAGATTGATGAATTCATATAAATTAATTAACAATGAATATTCATTGCCAACACAATATTAGGCAAACTTGACAGTTTGGAAGTTATAATTAATGTTTTTCAGGCAATTATCTGAAAGTGGAACAGTATGTACGTTGTAGATGTTTTATTGATTTGTACAAAGAAAAGTTAAATAAAACAGCAAATATATTTAATTGAAATTTAAAAAAAAGTTATGAATTCACTTGGTTGGATTCAGAGGTCAAATCAAAAATATAGCTAAGATTATTCTTTCATCTCAGAATGCAAAGTGAAAGCAAAGACATAACTTTGATTAATTTGTGTTCCATTTTCAGCAAATACAAGTACAGTGTCTCATTTCTTTTTTTGATCAGAGAAACTGATTGAATAAGATCTGGTAGAGTTCAGTCTGAACCAGCACTGGCATAGCTGTGCCATTGGGGCATGTGCTGCATTCTGCATTTGGGAGCAGTCATGATAGTTTCCTCAATATAAGGCAATGTTTGTTCCCTTGGAGTTGCATTGCCCTTGCCTCAGTGCTGGAACGTTTGCTAGGATTGTACCAGTAGTTTTATAGGACTTTTGGCTACTTTGAATTAGTTATCAGAATGCCTAATCAGAAAAAAATATCTGCATTGTATCATCATTGTTGAAAAGTCACCAAAGGAAGTTGAAAGATGTAAATATTATAGAAACTTTGACTTAATTAGAATAGAACATATAAACCAGGATTTGTCCAGTGTGCTTGTGACAGCAGAGCATGCTTTTTTGTCATACAGTGGCCAGTGAGAGTATGCACAGTGCTTTGCAGGTTTTACATTTTCCTTGTAAAACTTTTTGTCAAACTCTGCCAAAAACTGTTTGTCTTCCAAAGCAGAATTCCTTAGAAATTGTAGTTTGTCTTACAAAGTGTTCTTCTTACAAATCATTTGTCTTACAAGGTATCACTGTATTAGAACTCTATCCAGTACCCTATCCCCCTGTCAGGCCTTAATCCTAGGTCCACTTGGACGTGCACCAGCTAAGTCATTGGCACAAGTCTGAGCAAACGTTTTCAGATGCAGGAAGCCTACTTTGGAAACAAATTTTCCCTTAACCAGGAGGAAGCCTCTGAGTATGTCGTTCTCTCCCACCCCACAGGATGCGGCATGAGCTCTGGTGGCACAGCTGCATAGGTGGTGAAGGGAATGCATAGGATTGGACTGTTGGTTTTGTAATGAAATATTTTAGTTCAGTTCTTGTGGTTGTTGGAACATAAAATTAACATGGGGTATTTTTAACATGGAGTGTGTGGTTACTAAATATATGAAACCTACTAAATCAGATCATACTCTGTTTAGGACACAGGAGAGTTTTCCAACGCAAAACTTTCTGAAAACTCACATCACTGCCTACTATGTGTTGTTGGGTGTTCACAGATGCTTGTTTCTTACACAGTATACACGCTGCAAATGAACTTGTCATGTCAAATTATATTTGAGCCTCAGTCAGGTTTACAGTGGTACCTCGCCTAATGAATGCCCTGGGTAAAGTGTGTTCCAGGTAAAGAACATACTGTTTCCCGGAGCCTCTGCCTCGGGTAGCAAGGCTTGATTCAGGTAACAAACACGGGCTGGCAGCTCTTTAAAGTTTAAAGAGCCTGAATGATCGGGTCAGGCAAGCGCAGGTCCATCCCTCTGGGGGGTGGGAGGGTGCTTGGGGACACTGAGGGGGGAGATACAGGCAGCCATGAATAGTGGCTGCCACTCTCCTACAGAGCTTTTGAAGAGACTGGAGAGCGGGCGAGGGGATGCTCCTCCCTCCTCAGCGCCCAGGCTTTTAAAGTGGCAGCCAGGCTTTTAAAGTGGCAGCCGCTACTCGCAGCTGCCTGTATTCCCCCCCCCCCCCCAGTGTCCACATACAGTTAATATTTTTATATGAATATTTTTGGGTTGTGGAACTAATTATCTGAGTTTCCATTATTTCCTATGGGAAAATCTGCTTCACGTAAAGAACATTTCACGTAACCAACATCCCTCCAGAACAGATTAAATTTGTTTATCATTTTTTGTTTTATCGTTTTTAGTCTATATTTTTAGCTTTAATCTAATTGTATTTTAACTACATTTTAATTGTGTTTTAATCTCTATTTGTGGGCTGTAGGTGACGCAAGGGGTTAAGACGCTGTGCCTGTTAACCAGCAGGCCAGGGTTCGAGACCCGGGTCGGCCCCACAAGACAGGGTGCGCTCCGGTCCTTAGCCCAGCTCTGTGACGCCAGCTGGATCCAATCGAATCGGCTCTGCCTTTCCATTGGACTAATTCAGTGGCGTGGAGAGGGGGGATTTGCTGCTTGGTTAGCAGCCTATCCTCCATAACAATCTAACCCAGGCTTTTGTGCATAAGCAGTGCCGAGCACGGTACCATAGTCTCTCAAGATTGACAGAGGCCTGCTTTAATCTCTATTACTGTATCTAATTTTAGTGGTGTTTTATTGTTTTTTAATTGTTGTTTGGCCACCTTGTGGGGGAAGAAAGGCGGGATACAAATTGCTTAAATAAATAAATTATGTGAGGCGCCACTATAATAGGAGCAGGTTCTCCTGGATTCGCAGCTTGGGGGTTCTCCTGGATTTGCAGCTGCTCCTGGAGTCCCAGGTGGTGGCTGTGGCCAGGGGAGCCTTTGCGCAGCTTTGACTGATTCGCCAGCTGCAACCATACCTGAGTTGCTCAGATCTGGCCACGGTGACCCATGCCATAGTGACTTTGAGACTAGATTATTGTAATGCGCTCTACGTGGGGCTGCCTCTAAAGACGGTCCGGAAGCTGCAATTAGTCCAGAATGCGGCGGCCCGTGTGGTTGCTGGGGCTCGTCGGTTCGACTCTGTCAGGCCACTGCTTCAGTGACTACACTGGCTGCCCATTCGTTTCCGGGCTGAATTCAAAGTGCTGGTCCTGACCTTTACAGCCCTAAACGGCTCAGGTCCAGGGTATCTGAGGGACCGCCTTCTTTTGTACAATCTGACCTGTCACTTAAGTTCATTTGAGGGGCCTTACTGACTGTGCCACCACTAAGGGATGTGAAAGGTGTGGCTGCCAGAGATAGGGCCTTCTCAGTGGTGGCACCCCAGCTTTGGAACTCCCTCCCTTTAGAATTAAGGAAAGCTCCTTCATTGCAGAGCTTCAGGCACAGCCTTAAAGCCTTTTATTTCAAAAGGGCTTTTTAATGGGGCAGAGGTTGGGGGGCTGATGTTTTATTTTTTTTAATATATACTGTTTTAGCCTATATGTTTTAATTGTTTTTATTGTATTGAACTATTTATGTTTTTAATTATGTTTTATGTCTGCCACCTTGAGTCCGGCGAAATAGCCAGAGAGAGGCGGGATATAAATTTTTAAAATAATAAATAAAAAATAATAGCCTTTTGGGAACTTGTTCACTGATGTTGTGAACTCTCAACTTTGCTGGCCGTAGAACAGGAAAGCATGTTTGTGATGCATTCTCAGCAGCTTCATCGCATTTGTGGCTTGAAGCTTTGGTAGGCCTTTCCCTATGTGCTGTGATGGAGAAGAGACAGAGAGACAGAGATGTGACAGAGGGATACAGGCAAAGAAGATCTTGTGAGTAATGTGGAGGGGGGGAGAAGGGCACAGAGTCACAGGAATTGGGGGAAGAGAGCAGAGGAAGTGAATGCCTGGTGCTGTTGATGAATCAGAAGAGAGAGAATGTCTTGAGGGCTGGAAGAATTCTCTGGAAAAGTGGTTTCAATCCATGTTGCTTTAAGCAAGGAAGCAGTGTTTGATACCATTGCCTCTGTGATATAACCTTGACTGCCATGTCCAATCAATCAGGGTACTTATGCATTTGTTTTTCTTAAACGTCCAAATGTGATATGCAGTAAACCCACCATAGCTCTTGTATCCAAGACGCTATATCACTATTTTCAAATAATTCCCTTCAAATGGGACTTTGATTAAAATATTATTCCTTGCAGCTTAAATTTGACATCATGTTCTTCTGGGCCTTCCTCATAATCTCGCTTTTTTACTAGTCAGTGGATCAATAATGTATTTCAGGATGCCAAACACGAACAACAAAATCTAGTTAAGTTTGTGTCTGAGTTAATATGCACACACATGCACAATAACAATACGTTTGCCTATTGTAGCAGATTGGATCAATGATCCATCACACCCAAGTCCCACTTCCATCAAAGACTGATGTTTCATGCTTCATTGGAAATGAATCACAAGTAACTATTCTGAAATTCACCCAGCTAGTTGGCCAAAGCTATAAGCCTTGTGGAAATAACCATGTGGGAAAGTTTTGCTTTTAGTAAGGCTGTGTACATCCTTATATGTCGAATTCACTTTGGAAGTAGGGGAATCTCTGGAGGCTGAGGATCACCACACTGAATATTTGCAGTGTGATGCATCTGCTTAGTGTCTTTTGATGGCACCATCTCTTTCTTTACCTTTCTAGTCCCAAGCCTCATTTGCTCACATTGCTATTATACCTGTTGGTAGTGACCAGTGTCACTACCAACAGGTATAATAGATAATCTAGATAATCTCCCACTTCCAAAGAGAACATGACAAATGAAGCATGAGACATTAGCTTATGAAGCTTAAAGGAGATTACTGTTAGCACTTTCTTTTTGTTTTCAAGAGTATCCCCTGTATTGCTTTTAAATGCTGAAAAGTGATTCAACAAGGCTAAACCTGCCTTGTTGCTAATGCTTTCCCAGTAAATGTAACCAAATTGTCCCAGCTAAGCTACTTACAGCACCATCAGATTGCCCACTTGGGCCAACACAAGAGTCTTGCACAGGCCTTGGGGTGTTTCAGATGTGCTTTAAAGCATGCCTGTGAGTGCAAGGAGGTGCTCATGCCTCCTTGCAAGCCCCAGAAGTCAGTAATGAGACAATCCTAACCATGTCTACTTAAAAGTAAGCCCCATTGTGTTCAATAGGTCTTACTCCCAGGAAAATGTCTTTAGGATTGCAGCCTAAATTGCACTGGTGGAGCTTAGTCAGCACAGGCGTCTAGGGAGGCATTGGGAGGGTCAGAATGGAGGCAAGCAGGAGGCATTTCAGGGTTCGGGAAGGCAAGCAGAGGGTGGGACTGTGGGTGGGCAGGTGGAAAGTGGGGCATTTGTGCTGGATCCAAGCCTTGTAAGCAGGCATTGTGGAGCATCCTACTGCTCTGGTCTACTCGGATCTGTGCCATCATCTGAGGTGGGGCTGATCCAAGTAGACCCATTGGGGCTGCTGCTGCAGCATTACTCAGATTAAGGTTAAAAGCTTTTCCTTGCCCTGCAGTAGCACAGCAGCAGTCCCAAACTTACATTGGACAGCACAAGCACACAGTTGCAATATCAGAATTCCTTGTTGTTGTTATCCATTCCCCCTCATCCCTGCTTCTATACCCTATCTCAGATTTATATAAAATGTTACTTGGGGCCATGGGTTCCAGCATGCTCTTGTTTTCAGTTATCTACAGCATTATTGTTGAGCATGATACATTCTGTTCCCTTTTCAGAAAAAAAGTTGTAGTACATACATACTGAACACGTCTCTGAATTTTAAAAGGCAAATTTTGTTTTATAAACAAATTTAAAATATAAATAATTGGAGCTGTCTCATTAATTTTTTAAGAAAGGAAGCTCCCTTGAAAGTTCTTCCCATTGAATCAGACACAATCTAACTGTAGTTACCTCCTATTTTGTGGTGGTGGTTAGGAAATGTTAACAGGGCCTTGTTCTCCCCATGCTGAAAGTGAAGCAAATGAACATTCAAAACCAATGAATGTCAAAAAAATGTCCCATCTGTGTGTGCCGGAGCAGTTAACTTTGCTGTCTTTGTGATTACAAGGGCTGCTTTCTGAAGGGTCTGCAGATGAAGCAGCAGAACCTTTCATCATAGCAATGTGACCACTGCTTCATCTTTTTGACCTTTTCACCTATTCCTCTTCCCAACCACCTGCTCTCTCAATAACAAAGGCATGTACTAAAACCCCAAGGCACAAATTTAGGCATTTTCAAATGAAATGTAGTATTGTAACTTGAGCATGTCAACACAGAGTTCCAAGTGTTGAAACATTATGAAATTATTTCTCTGCCCACCTCCAATTTATCTGTGAAGGTCAATATCCATGCAGGTCAATACACCTCTTCCAGTTGTCGTGACATGCACCACGTGTGCCATGTTTGTCTTCTTGCCCAAGGACCCGGGGGATTATCGATGCTGCAAGTGCAAACTGGTTGCACTGTTGGAGGAGAAGGTGGCAGCATTGGAGGGTGAAGTTTCCACCCTTCGTCAAATTAAGGCATCTGAGGAGTTCCTCGATGCAACTCACACGGAACTTCTCCAGAGAGATGACACCAGTGGGAACCCCAGCAACGATGTCTCTTCGTGGAGACACGTGACAGTCAGGAGAAAAAGGGGCAGGAGCAGTTGAGAACCACTGGAGCTATACAACCGTTTCCAGAGTCTCTCAGATTCCACCATGCTGGCAGAAGTTCCTCTTCCTAGCACACCTACATCGGATTCTGGCATTGCCCATGCTGGCATGCCTACAGATCCCCCTCATAGACAGCAGCCACAACCAATTAGTGTGGGGGTATCTTGACACAGAAGGAGAACACGGAGGAGGGTGGTGGTGATTGGAGATACTCTCCTGAGGGGCATGGAAGCTGTATGCCGACCAGACCTGTTTTCCCGTGAGGTGTGCTGCCTCCCTGGTGCCAGGATATGGGATATCACGGAGAGGCTACTGAGGATGATCACGCCTGCTGATCGCCACCCGTTCTTACTCATCCATATAGGAACAAACGATACTGCTCAGGAAACTTTCCAAAAGATAGTTGGGGATTATGAAGCTTTGGGGAGGAAGATTAAGGATCTGGGGGATACCCAAGTGGTATTCTCGTCCATCCTCCCAGTAGTCGGCAAAGGTCCTCAGAGAGATGGCAAGATTTTCCAGGTCAATAGCTGGCTTCGAAAATGGTGTCATCAAGAAGGATTTGGATTCTGGGATCACAAGATGAACTTCCTCGAGGAAGGACTCCTAGCAAAGGATGAACTACATCTTACGGGTTGGAGGAAGAGTGTCTTCAGATGGGAGATGGCCAACCTTATCAGAAGGGCTTTAAACTAAATAAGAATGGGGTGGGTTACGTCCAAAGGGAACCTAGGAATAAGAAAAATGCTCTGGATGGAAATTGCCAGGGCATGGCTGTAAGTCAAAAATCTTTAGAGGGGCCTGGCCTTACAAAAAAGGAGGGAAATGCAATGAGTTGCAACCTCCAGGACTTACGTTGCATTTACACAAATGCACAGAGCCTGGGAAATAAACAAGATGAGCTGGAACTTTTAGCAAGTAAAGGGAAATTTGATTTGATAGGAATAACAGAAACTTGGTGGGATGACTCCCATGACTGGAACGCAGAATTGGAAGGCTATCAGCTGTCCCAGAGGAACAGAAGTGGCAAAAGGGGAGGTGGAGTAGCATTATATGTCAAGAATGTATATACCTGCTCTGAAATCCAGGAAACTGGTCTGGATATCCCTGTGGAGTGCGTTTGGGTAAAGGTTAGGGGGAAAACAAGAAACAAAACATTGTGGTGGGCGTCTACAATAGACCACCAGGCCAAGGAGAAGGAGTAGATGATGTCTTCTTGGAGCAACTGGCAAGTGTTGCAAGGAAATATGAGGTAGTAGTAATGGGGGACTTTAACTATCCAGTCATTTGATGGGAGACAAACTCAGCCAAACATGGAAGCTCCAATAAATTCTTGATGGGCCTGGAAGATAACTTCATGGTCCAAAAGGTGGAGGAAGCAATAAGGGGAAGGGCCGTCCTTGACCTGATCTTAACTAATTGTGATAAACTGATTGACCGGGTTAACGTGGCAGGAACTTTAGGGGAAAGCGATCATGAGCTGCTGGAATTTAGAATAATGTGGGAAATAAAAAGAGTGCAGAGTGAAACTTATACATTGGATTTCAGGAAAGCTGATTTCAACAGGCTTAGAGGAGTCATAGGCAGAATCCCATGGGTTGATGATCTAATGGGGAAAGGAGTCAAGATGGGTGGGAGCTCCTTAAGAGGCAGCTTCTACAAACACAGTCAGTAATAATTCCCATGAAAAAGAAAGGGGAAAAAAACCTGAAAAAACCAGGTTGGCTGCACAAGCAACTTGGGGATCAGCTGAAGTTAAAGAAAGAGAAGTATAGGGAGTGGAAGACTGGGAAGATTACCAGGGAGGAGTACAGGCAGATAGCCTGGTCTTGTAGGGAGGGGGTCAGGAATGCTAAACCTCAGTATGAGCTGAGGCTGTCCAGGGGAGTCAAGGATAACAAAAAGAGCTTCTTTAGATATGCCCAAAGGAACAGGAGGAGAGACGAGGGGCTGGGGCTGCTCCTGGACAAAGATGGACAGCAGGTGTCTAGAAACCAGGAAAAGGCAGAGCTGCTCAACTCCTACTTTGCGTCCGTCTATTCTCGGAAAGAGGGCTGTGCAAATGGGGGTGCGGGATTATTGGCTGATGCAGGGATGTGCTTGCATCCCCTAAGAGGTAATGAAAACATGGATGGTGCAGAACAGCAGATTAAGATTGACAGAGAACTGGTTCATAACCACTTAACTGGCCTAAATGAATTCAAGTCATTTGGACCAGATGAGATGCATCCTCGAGTTCTTAAGGAACTGGCAGATGTCCTTGCAGAGCCACTGTCGATCATCTTTGAGAAATCCTTGAGGAGTGGAGAAGTGCCACTGGACTGGAAGAGGGCAAGTGTAGTCCCAATTTTTAAGAAGGGGAAAAAGGAAGACCCGGGAAATTATAGACCAGTCAGTTTGACTTCAATCCCGGGCAAGATATTAGAGCAAATCATAAAACACACAATTTGTGCACATCTAGACAAGTACTCGGTGATTTACCAAGAATAAATCTTGCCAGACAAATCAGATCTCCTTTTTTGATCGGGTTACGAGCTTACTGGACAGTGGCAATGCTGTGGATGTCATTTATCTTGACTTCAGCAAAGCATTTGACAAAGTCCCGCATGACATTTTAATTGGGAAGTTGGAAAAATATGGGCTAGACGGGGCAATCGTTAGGTGGATCTGCAACTGGCTCGACGGCCGCACTCAAAGGGTTTTAGTAAATGGTTCTGTGTCAACCTGGAGGTTGGTTTCAAGTGGGGTCCCCCAAGGCTCTGTCTTGGGACCGGTTCTCTTTAACATTTTCATTAATGACTTAGAGGAAGGGATACAGGGGAGCCTGATCAAATTTGTGGATGACACCAAGCTGGGAGGAGTAGCAAACACAACAGAAGACAGGAGAAACCTCCAGGAGGATCTGGATAAACTAGAATACTGGGCTGTAACAAATAGAATGAATTTCAACAGGGAGAAGTGCAAGCTTCTGCACTTAGGAAATAAAAACCAAAAATACAGGTGTAAAATGGGGGATACTTGGCTTGGCAGCACAACATGTGATCCATAGAGTCGCCGTGGATCACAAGCTGAACATGAGTCAGCAGTGTGATATGTCTGCAAAGAAGGCAAATGCCATTTTAGGTTGCATTAAGAGGTCTGTAGCTTCCAAGTCGTGAGAAGTTCTAGTTTCTCTTCATTCAGCATTGGTCAGACCTCACCTTGAGTATTGTGTTCAGTTCTGGGCACCTCACTTTAAGAAAGATGCAGCCAAGCTGGAGCAAGTCCAGAGGAAAGCGACAAGAATGATCAGTGGGATGGAAGGGAAACCCTACGAGGAAAGGTTGGGGGAACTTGGGATGTTCAGCCTGGAGAAGAAGAGGCTGAGGGGAGACATGATTGCCCTCTTCAGATGCCTGAAGGGCTGTCATAGGGAGGAAGGGGCTCATTTGTTCATAGCTGCTTCTGAAAGCAGAACTAGAACCAATGGGTATAAACTGCAAGAGAGGAGATTCCGGTTGGATATCCGGAAAAAATTCCTGATGGTGAGGGCGATTCGGCAGTGGAACAGATTGCCAAGGGAGGTGGTGGACTCTCCCTCACTGGGGATCTTCGAGCAGAGGCTCGACGAGCACCTGTTGGGGATGCTCTAGGGGGATTTCCTGCTGCAGGCAGGGGTTTGGACTAGATGACCTACTAGGTCCCTTCCAACTCTATGATTCTATGATTCTATCCTCTGACCCTAAATTTTATCCAGAGCCACACTGTGACCATGGAATCCTTATTGGTTGCTCAGTGCAAAAGGTATTTGATGTGCAAATTTCAGAGGCTGAGTATAACTGCATAGCATTTGGGTGGTACAGCTAAAGTCCCATCTTCAGGTGGTTGAATGGATTTTCCTTCAGTTTCAAAATCCCTTTGCTGGATGGCCAAATGCATTATTATTGCATTTGATATTATTATGCCAAAATTATACATAGCTGTATTTGTCCACAATAAATAATCAAAAATTACTTCTTAATATTACCTTTATTTGGTCCCCATCCAGAAAATCTCAGTCTTGAGCAGCTGTCTGTCTCTCTATCGCTACAGTAGTTATAAATCACTTTTTAACAAAAAAGTTCATTAAGTGGTTTCCAAAGAAAAATGAAAAAAATAATGGCTAATGGAGGTGCATCCTGGTACCCTCTCTGGCATTTTACATTCTGAAGTTCTTGTTCAGTCATTAAGTCATGCCTGATGCTTCGTGACCCTGTGGATTGCAACATGCCAGTCCTCCCTATCTTTCAGTAGCTCCCAAAGTTTGTCCACATTCATGTTCATTACTTTGGTGACACTATTGAACCATATTGAGGTAGGCTGCTTCTAAATTAAGGAGGCTGCGCATGCCCATCAAGGCTTGTAAACTGTAATGGAGTTTTCCTCCCAAAATTTGTCCAATCCCTTTTTAAAGGCATCTGGGCCAGATGCCATCAACACATCCTTTTGAAAGGAGTTCCATATAACTTATTAAATGTTTGTTAAAGAATAACACTCCCCCCATGTTTTAGAGGATCCTGTCTCCTGGTTCTGGTGTGCATGAGAGGGAAAAGAGCATCCTTCTATCCATTCCCTGCTTTTAAGTCACTGACTGCTACTTAAGGGATATTTATCTTTTAATTTAGAGAACCAACCTCATTTGTGTTGAGACAAAATTACTGATAAATAAAAAGCTGATAATTAGGTTACACCTATATTTCTGAAATATGGCAAGCAGAACTGGTTGACATAAGAACCCAAGAGCCTCCATTGGTTTAGGCCAATGGCCCATCTAGTCCAGCTTCCTGTATATCAAAGCAGCCCACCAGATATCTCAAGGAGTACAATACTCCAGGTGTGGCTCTGTTGTAGCATCATAATATTGGCCATTTTATTCTCAGTACCTTTTCTAATGATCCTCAACATTCTAATGTCACCCCTGAAGACACTTGATCTGGCCAAGTGGAGAAAGGCGTGCAAACAAGCAGACCCTGCTCCTATGCAGAATAATCGCTAGGATGAAAAAGACCTTTTCTAATTATCCTAATCATGGAATTTTTCAACAACCATTTTTTCAATATATTCCGTGGAAAGACTTGCAGAACCCTCAATTATCAGATGTTGCATTCATGATGTAGTTATCTCCTCTGGCTGCGTGCCATCAAACTTCAGCAGGCAATTGTAAATCATATTAGACAGTCCTTGAGGTTGTTCTCTGTTCTTTGCCAGCTGACCCTTCGTGCTCTTGTCCACTATCTCAATGTGATGGCAGATGAAACCCATCAGCCATTCTATTCTGCCACAGTGGGTTCAGCACTTTGTCACAGCCTGGAATTCTATCTCCCATCCAGAAATGAGGCCACATTTTCATTTAGCTCTTCAGGTAATATGGTAGCTCAACTATCAAGCTGTGCCTCCATTGGGTAACTTAAGTAACCTAGGTGTGATGATGTCATTGGCCTATCTGATTGGAGAAATGGAATCCACCTGGTCACTCCATTCCTCCCTGTCCCTAGAGAGACAGGTTTGACTGCCCAGTTGGCAGGCTGTACCAATTTCCAGGCAAGCTAGCCACTCTGGACAGGGGAACAGTTTGAATCCACAAACACGCTAAACTGCAAACAGAGGACAGCACCTTCTGCCTACTGAGGTGCTGCGGCTGTGCTGAAAGCAGCACAGAGCTTTTGAGGAGTTCAAAAATGAGGAAAAATAGGAAAACAGTGGAAGAGGGGGATAGGAACTTCTGAAAAGGTACTTCTTTATCACTCTTGATCAAAAGAGCAAGTATCTTGTGCTGCTGTACTTAAATCTCCATTACTCACTGAGGCTCTGCTTCTGGTTCCGGTCCTTAGCCAATCATTTTGGGGGCTCTTGATTGGAGAGCACATAGTACAAGTCAGGGCGCTGCTGGCGCAGCCCCAACAAGTTGTGATCAAAGAATGAGCCACAGATGCGTAATTCTGGCAGAGACGCCATATGCCCAGGTCGATCAGTGATTGTTGTCTTTCACCTGAAGCTAAATGCAAAGTTCTAACAAAGGTTCACTTGTTTGCTTTTACCTAGTATAATCTTATAGGGCTGCAGTGGCTTAGTGGTTAAAGCAGTGATCAGGGAGCAGGGGTAAATTACCCCAAATGAGGTAAAATGAAATTCCTGGGGATAATGGACAGTTGCGCTACCGAGACACAACTGGGCATGCAGCTAAATCCGAGCACTGAAAAAAATGCTCTTGAAAAAAATGATTGCGCATCCATGCACAGCCTTTCCTTGCCTTCCTGCCTAAGGCTTGCCATGGAGAGGCTTCTCCGTGGCCAGAGTGTCCTCTGCTGACCTCACCGGCACTTTCCCTTTCCTAATTGGAGACATGTGCCAGCGAGGTCAGGAGACGATACTCCACCCACTGAGAAGCCTCTCCATGGGAACCTTTAGGCAGGGAGGCAGGGAAAGACCGTGTGCACATGTGCAGTCATTCTTTTCAAGATGGATGCCCACAGTGCCTGTCCAGATGGCTGAACTCAGTCTCAGCTGCCCCCAACTGCAGCCTAAGCCTCCCCAGCAGCCTCCCCAGCCAAGGTAAGCACCCATTCCCAGGTGTATACTCAAGAGTAAGCCCATTAATTCAATTGAGCACACTCATGATTTTTTATCCTATCCAAATTTCTATATCCTAGAAATTTTGTCCTACATTTTTTTAAAAGTCTGGATTTTTTTGAATAGATTAAATAAAATTTTGAGTTCAAATAATTAATAATATATTATTTCCTTCCTTTCAAATCAAGGGGTAACGTCACTTTATCTAAATATATTTTGCAGTAAACAGTAAAAAAGTTCCCTGACCCCTGGGTTAAAGGCAATGTGCCTGTCAGTCTGAAGATTGGCAGGTCAGCAGTTTGAGACTGGAATACAGTAAAACCTTGGATTGGGAGTAACTTGGACTGAGAGTGTTTTGCAAGACAAGCAAACATTTCTAATGATTTTGACTTGCTATACAAGCTATGTCTTTATGAACAAGTGGAAAAAAATAGTCTTGTCTGGGATATGGCTGGTTTTGCACTCTGCCACCACCTGCTGAACCTCTCCTGAGAGACTAGCATATTCATGTCTACTCTGAAGTAAGCCTGTTAAGTCAATTGCACTCAGTCCTATGTAATGGAAAGGAGCCTGAGAGACCTAGCATTTCATGTCTAAAGTAAGTCCTATTATAATCAGTAGGGCTCGCTGATGCGTAAGCCTGAGAACCCTGAAGACTAAGTGCAGGTTGCTTTATATTTTGAATTATATGACAGTATTGTAGTCATTTTTATATTTTGGGTTGTGGAACAAATTGTCTGAGTTTCCATTATTTCTTATGGGAAAATTTGCTTTGATATACAAGCATTTTGGATTATAAGCATGCTTCTGGAATGAATTATGGTCATAAATGAAGATACCACTCGTATTATAAGACTGAGTTAGCTCATGTCAATTGCCCAGTTCCTGCCAACCGACCAGTTCGAAAGCATGCAAATGCAAGTACTGTAGATAAGTAGGTACCATCTTGGTGGGAAGGTGACAGTGTTCTGTGCGCCTCAACATACAATCATGCTGGCTTCATGATTACAGAGACATCGTCGGACAGCACTGGCTCTTTGGCTTAGAAACAGGGCTGAGCACCACACCCTACAGTTGGTCACGACTAGCAGTACAACCTGCAGGGGATACCTTTACCTTTTTAGTATAATCTTAACACACTCCTAGAGCCCTTAAAGTGGAACTAGTAAAGTGGAACTAATATTTTCAATACAGAGCCTCTAGATACAGGAGCATCTCAAAGAATGCAAGCCAGGGACTGAGAGGTTAGATGCAGCATCTCAGCAGCACTGGTGTTTTTAATCCTCTGTTCCATAAGGCTGAGAATTCAGAATGAAAATGAAGGGGCGAAAGCCATTTCTGACACAAGCCAACTGTGTGACAGCCTTGCAATGCTATAAATTTTTTTATTGCCACTCTTTTCAATGGAGTTTCATAACTCACTCCTGGCTCAGTAGACCTGGGAGTAATTCAGCCTCTTCAAACTGCCACTAATAAAATCTGACAACAGCTCTCCCTACCACAAGAACAGTCCTTCCTTTGATATCAATAATATGGACTGTGCTCCATTCTGAAACAGAGGCAGACTCTCCCTTTCTGTATAAGGCCAACTGCACCACTCAGCATCAAACACTTTTTAAGGTGCCATGCGCTAAATTTCAGCACTGTTGTCCCCCATGTGAAATACGAAAGAGAGCCTTTTTTCCCCTAGCCATAGAAACATACTAATTCTTGCATATTGGTGCCAAGTCTTTCATCATCTGCTAAGGAAAGGAATATTTCATGCCAAATTTGTAGTGTTGAACAAAGCATCCTAAGACTGAATTAATTAAAATTGCTGTCATCTGAGGGAAGTAAAGAAGAGGTGGAAATGTGGAGGTCCTAGTAGAAGACTGGTGCATCTTCTTACTTGGCATCCATCAGTCTTGAAAGACTATGGTATCTTGCTCGACACTGCATGAGAAGCATGAAGGCCTGGATAGATTGATATGGAGAATAGGCTGTAACCCAAGCAGCAAATCCCCCCTCTCCATGCCACTGAAATAGTCCAGTGGAATGGCAGAACTGATACAATTGGTTCCAGCTACGTCGCAGAGCTGGGCTAAGGATAGGAGCTCACCCTGTCATGTGGGGATCCGGGTCCCAAACCCTGGCCTACTGGTTAACAGGCACAGTATCTTAAACACTTGCGCCATCCACAGCCCTTGTGCATGATATAAATGGTATAAATCCACAGCCCTTGTAAGCATGGTATAAATTCATAATGATTACCGTAGTTACGTTACTTGCATTGCCAGTGCTGCATTCATTTTATTCCTTTATTATAAGGATATTATAAGGGTTTATTCTATTTATAAGGGTATGTTTTCCTTCCAGTTTATTTCTAACTCAAAATTACTGAAGGCCAATCTACAGGCTTCTCCCTGTATCACCTTCACTTATCTGATTTCACTTATCCTCATTGCACTCATTACTCACCTGTCCAGTGTTTTAAAAATCTTTGCATACACAAGAGTGCAGTGAGGAGAATTTGAGTAGGGTTTACTACTGTCTGCTAGAACCCATGGATATTGATTGCGCCTGTTTATGTGATGTGCAAAGTGCCATTATAATTCCATTTTTCTTTAACGTGCTAGCTTGTGAGGTGCCTAATACAAATTGGGAGAGGGATGATAATCCTTTCACCCCATGTTCTGGTTCTGACAAAATCCCCCTTCCCTCCAGATCTATTTTTTGCCCCATGAGGGAAGCTGCTTTTGGTGTCACTGGCAACTGCTCTAATGGGGAAATTGCTTCAAGCATCACAGCAATAGGGGAGGGGAGGGGTTAAACTTCCTTTTCACTCCACAGTCCCAGTCGTGAGTTCCCCCATAACTGCTTTTTTTATTTTAAAAAAAACTGATAATGTGTTATTTGAGCTTGTTGCCTTGTACTAGCTTCTGAGGCTGCAATCCTAACTTCCATTTAGGCCGACATAAGTTCTGTGCTGACCTGGGATGTCACAAAAGTGCCACAAGTTTCTATCCCACTCCAGGGGGTAAGTAGTGCACAGGCATATGTCGCCATCCTCACACTATCATGGAAAGATATGCCACGTGAGTTAGGCTGGCCTAAATTGGTTAGGATTGTGCCCTGAAAGAGCTGAGTCTACTCATGTCTGTGCTTCTTCAAAATCCTGATGATAAATCATATTCACTGAAACTTTCTGGGTTTGGGGGTTCTCCTTGAATGCTGTTGAATTGACAAGTGGTGACTGTTGCCAGGGGAGCCATTTCCAATTTTGGGCTGGTGTGCCCACTGCAGCCATCCTTTTGCTGTTGTCCTGGCCTTAGACCTTAATCTTAGGAGAGCCTTGTTCTACCAATTTATTTCCAGTTCTAATTCAAGATGCTGGTATTGACCTTTATAAAGCTCTTAATGGCTAGGGCCGAAGTATATGAAAATCTTCCTTCTCTTGTGTAGACCTGCTTATTCTCCAAGATCTTCAGAAGCCTTCTGGATGCAGGTCCCGTATGTGTTCCCTGAGGCATCTGGTGTGCTGCTGAGTGATACAGGAAGCTGAACTAGATGGGAATTTGGTCTGATCCAGTGAAGGATCTTCTTATGTTCTTTTTTGTGTTTTTGCCCTTCACTGAACTAAGATGGGTGGAGGTGACAGTAAAGACTTTCTCAGTAGTGGCTCCATCTGAAGAATTTCCCCCCTTAGCAAATTGTAAATCACTCTGCTTCTTATAACTATTTTAAAAAATATTTTGATAGCTGTGATTTGTGGTAGTTTTGATTGGTAATAGATTGTTGGAGTTCTATTACCTGAAAACTTCATATTTTTATAGCTGCTGCTTCTCTGTTTTTATATTTTTATGCCCTGTGTTTTATGTCCATGGCTGTTACGTTTAGATTTTGTGTTTTAACAGTTTTATTGTGTAGTGTTTTATTTTTGTATTGTAAACTGCCAGGGTTTATTACCCTGGTATGGCTGTGGGTGGCGCAAGCGGTAAAGACGCTGTGCCTGTTAACCAGCAGGCCAGGGTTCGAGACCCGGGTCGGCCCCACAAGACAGGGTGAGCTCCTGTCCTTAGCCCAGCTCTGTGATGCCAGCTGGATCCAATCGAATCGGCTCTGCCTTTCCATTGGACTAATTCAGTGGCGTGGAGAGGGGGGATCTGCTGCTTGGGTAACAGCCTATCCTCCTTGGCAATAACAATCCAACCCGGGCTTTCGTGCTTCGCATGCAGCGTATGCAGTGCCAAGCACAATACCATAGTCTTTCAAGACTGACGGAGGCCTGCTTTTTAAAGGCAGTATATTAATTTTTTTAAAATACCATATTTTTTCAGTGTAGAAAACCAAGCTGTCAAGGAGTGAGGCTGGGCTAAAATCCATCTCCCTGATATACTGGTTTTTTTCCCCCAAGAAGTGTTTAATAATCACTAAAATCTGAAGAAAAGTACAGCAGTGTCAGTCTCTGGCCATGTGGGTCAGCCCAATATGTGTGAAAAGGTGATGGAAGGATGCTAGCCATGCTAGGTTAAGCCAGACATGTTATCATGTACTTTGTGCTAATCCAAAACTGAGTTTGAGTCTGCAGGAACATGGGGGTTGTCAGCACAGAGCAAGTTTGACATAAAACCCCACTTCATGTTGTGAGAAAAGCGATGAGAGTATAGGAAGGGTGTGCAAGTCTTGCATGTTATTTCAGGGCGAATAAGGGTGTCACCCTGCCTGCCCAGAACGGTGGTTAGTTAATGCATGGTGGGCTGTGGGCTGTTTTCAACTAAATCAAATCAGAAGACTTTCTGTCAGTGGGAGGCCTAGGACATATTCACTTCAGAGTGAGCGTGGAAGTGTGTTTAACTTTTTTTGATGAATGCAATCAGAATTTATCAAGAATCTTTAAACATAGCACATTGCACATGTTAGGTTTCTGCCCCACCAAGACAACTAATGTGCTGTCTCCATTTCTAAAGCAAATCAGTTCAGTGGTATCTGTTTTCTTTTCAGGAGTGTTAACCGATATGAAAGATAACATATCTTCCCATGTGTCTGATTGAAATTTCTCTGCAGGCACATTTTGGCATGTAGCCATTGAGATGTAGCTCTGACTCCTGAATGTATCTTGCTGCTGGCCTTATTGCTGGAAAGTGGAGTATGGGGGAGGGTGGACAGGGAAAGTGTTTGGCATCCAGTGACTCCTAGAATTAAAGAATGTGACAGGAAAAGGAGAGCCAGGCAAGCATTCTAAGGCTGCAATCCTAACCTCCAGGTAGGCCAGCCTAAGGCCTGGCATAAGTCCTATGCTGACCTGGGGGTATCACAAAAGCACCATAAGACACTTCTGCCCCACTCCTGCGGGAGGGCTAAGCCAGTGCACAGACATGCACTTGCCTCCCTACATCACCACAGGAATGGGAGAAGTAATTGTCATCATCATGCTGGCCTAAGTTAGGATTGTACCTAAGAAAGTACAGAGATTCAAGAAGGTCCAGAATGATTAAATGAATTGCTTGGATCATGCAGTATACAGGAGGCAAGAAAAAGGGTGGTATTTGCTGGAAATATAAGGAGATATAGGGCACAATCCAGAGTAACTACGGGGAGTCCTTGCTCCGGTGTAAGAACAATTTACTCTGGATTGCAATATGAATTTCCCATAGGTTTTCACTAGGTGGTGCCGTAACTACGGGTGCATGTAATATCTCTTATGTGCTCCCGTAGTTACTCTGGATTGTAGGGATATTTTCGAAAAGGTTCTGTAGGGGCAAGCAAGACTGAGAGGCAGTGAGACAAAATTTTCAGTGAATTAGGGAAATGTGAGCTGTTTATTTTGGAGGTGTATTTGTGTCCAGCAAATAAAACTAGACAAGCTGTAGTCGTTCTCTCCTTTACAAGGCTGTTCTGAAATATGAGGCAGCCAGGGAGCACTACAAGGAGATGTTAATGATCAGTTTTTAAACTGCATTTGTGAAAATGTTCAGAGAAAAGGTCTACACCTTTCATTTGGCATGGTCTCTGTGCACCATGAAAACTGCCTTGTTTCCAGTGGGAATATTGTGTTCAGTAATACAAATGTGCTATCCATTACTTAAAAACCATCTATAGATTATGGCTTGGTCAATCAAAATTTTATTTTCAGTCAACGAAATCATATTGCTCAAGCATTAGAAAACTTTTCAGTTGACAAGCCTATTGTTAACATCATGCACCAAATACTCTGTGATCACATATATAAAGCCTTTCCCTTATCTAGCAGCCCTGAAAGCTATACTGCATTCCATGAAGGATTGTTGTCTGCTGGACGTCTTCTTGGTGTAAAAGGACAAGCCCCAGCATCAACCTCTAGAGGTTCTCTGCATGATCTAAGATTTCACTAGTGATGTCCTCCCCCTACCCTGAAATGATCAGACTTCTGCTTTGATTGTGGCTGGAACTTTCACTTGTTTCCAGCCGAAGGGAGCTCTGCCAGTGATCTGCGGGACTACCCACACCCCTAAACCCCAGAATGATGCCTGCTCAGCCTGAAATAGCCCCTATTCCCCTGCAGGGTCATGATCATAGAGATCATGCTTCCCCTCATCCTGTTCCATAAAGGAAGTGGGGAACATTCACACAAACTGGGGAGCTGTGACCTCCCAGGTTAAGTACCACTGTTCTGCATGAAGTTGACAGGCACTACAGTTGCCTCCTCCTTTAAATAACAAAGTACTACTTCAGGTTGAGTGTCAGTAAAAGTGAGCTACAACAGAGAGATGCAGAATTTAGTTATCAGTACTGGAGGTGTCAGAAAGGTTGTCATACAATGCTTCAGATTCTGGTTATTCAGATGGATCCCTTTAGATGTCATGGTCAGTTGGCATAATGCTTCTGGTGCATGGTGCATTTTAGAAGACAGTGGCTGTTTGCAGAATGTATAAACATCCTCTCTCTCTCTCTCTCTCTCTCTCTCTCTCTCTCTCTCTCTCTCTCTCTCTCTCCCTTTAAATGTTTAATGTGGGCAGATAACTGTTTTGCATAATGTTTAGCAGAATAGGGAAGGGGGCTAATTTTGAGGCTATAAATAATACTCCAAAACAATCTTTTAGGTGCCATATGTCCTCCCATCCTTCTACCTCCCTTTGCCATACTTTGTTTTGAACAGTAAACTGTTCCTACTGTCCCATCGGAAGAAAATCTTCATTCCAAAGTCTGAGTCAGTGCTGAAGCAATGAGCAGCCTGCTATAATTGTCATCATGTTTATAAGTTGCATAGTTTTGATCATAATGAGCACAATCCTTACCAATTTAGGCCATCATAGCTCACCTGGCCTGTCTTCCTGTGGTGGTGTGGGGAGGTCAGCGTATGCCTGTGCACTGGCCTAACCCCCTCAGGAGTGTGGCAGAAGTGTCTTACAGCACTTTTGCAACACCCCAGGCAAGCATGGGACTTGTGCTGGGGCTTACACCAGCTTAATTGGGGGTTAGGACTGCAGCCAAAATCATAGAATTGAAAGGTATTGGTCATCTAGTTCAACCCCTTGCCTGTAGTACAAAATCTTAGCATATCCAGCTGGTCTTCGCTGAGCCTCTGCTTAAAGATCTCCAATGGGAAATAGTCTACCATCTTCCTTGGCAATCTGTTCCACTGCTGAATTGCCCTTACCTGTCAGGTAAGGTGCCAGTCTGGAATCTTTTGTCTTGTAGTCTGTACTTATTGGATCTGGTTCTGCTTTCAGAGGCAGATGAGAACAAATTTATCCCTTCTTCCATATGACAGGTATCTTTCTTGAAGTGAGGTGCCAAGAACTGGACACAGTACTCCAGGTAAAGTCTGACCAATGAGAAGTATAGCATAACCACAACTTCTCAAAACTTGGAAGCTATGGTTCTACTGATGCAGATTAAAATTGCATTTGCCTTCTTTGTAGCTGGATCACTCATATTCATCTGGTGATCCTCTGCAAGCCAAGCTCACATATTGTCCTACCAAGCCAAGTATCTCCCAGATATCTCCTGCAACTCCCAAAACCCTGTTTACGTATTGTGCTGTGAAGCCATGTATCTGCATCTTTGGTTATTTTTGCCTAAGTGCAGAACCTTGCATTTCTCCCTGTTGAACTTCATCTTATTCATTTCAGCCCAGAATTCCATTTTTCTAGGACTTCCTGAAAGCTTCTGCTGTTTTCTCTTGTTTCTACTCCTTCCAACTTGGTGTTGTGTACAGATTTGAAGAGGCTCCCTTGTATCCCCTCATCCAAATTGATGAAGATATTAAAGAGAACCAGACTCAAAACAGGGCCATCGAGCATCTCACTTGAAACTACCCTCTAGGTTGACACAAAGTCATACACAAACATCCTTTGTGTATGACTGCCCAACCAGTTGTGACTCCATCTAACAATTGTATCATCTAGCCCATATTTTACCAGCTTGCTGATTAAGATGTCATGTGAGACCTTGTCAAATGCTTTACTGAATTAAAGATAGATTACCTCCACAGCACTCCCATGGTCCAGTAAGCTAGTAATCCAATCGAAAAGGCGATGCAATTAGGCAACAGTTTTCCTTACATGAGCATTTTGGTCATAAGACAGTCTTCTTTCTGAGCAAACGTGACAATATATCCTTGGAATTCTCCATATTTTTTGTGTGTTCTGCCATAAACCTGAACGTGTGTGCTGGAATATCAGTGTGGTAGGACTGACAACTCACCTTATTCCGTGCTGATTTATTATTCCACATTGCTCAAACGTGGAACACTCATAGCTCTATCCCAGCTAAATCTCATCTCTTGCCAATGCAGTTATGATGTTCCCTTAAGGATAAGCTTCTGTTTCCCAGTGGGTCTCCTTGGATCTGTTCTAGCCGTTTTACTGACACAGAACCGCAGAGAATAAAGGGAGAGGGAACAGGGAAACGAATAGGGATAGGATCCTGGTGTGTGGCAGTTCTACTAGGCAGCGCGTGGCAGTTCCACTTGCTCCTTCTTTAGTATGACCATGTCTCCTGCCCATCCCTTCCCTGTCCAGACATTCATCCCTACCTCCCCTGCCCCATTTGTCCTACCGCCAGTCCCAATTTACCTACATTGGCAGTGGGGTCTCCTTCATTGGCAAGCACAGCTGCTGGCGATCTTGGCCTCATTGAGTACACCCCTCATAACTGTACTTCCACAGACAGATTGCACATTCTGCTAGTGTATCCAGGGTGACCAGATGACCGGAAAAACCCGGATTTGTCCGGATTTTTAGCCTCCTGTCCGGGTGTCCTACATTTTGGCATAATTGTCCTACATTTTGGCTTCGTTTTGAAACTTCGTGATAGTGCACAGTATCCCATCATGCCATATGTCGTTGGATTCATACTGAAGAGCAGAAAACAGTGCAAAAATCACTTTTGAGATATCTCCTTCCTATCAAAAGTTATGGTCAAAAAACAAAAAATACATTTTTTGGCAAATTTTTTTCAGCGGGTAGGAATTTTGGCCTGGGATTAGGAATTTTGCCCTTGGGGTTCAGGAATTTTGGGTTTGGCATCTGGTCACCCTGAGTGTATCCACCATTCAGGATAGGGCCCATCAACACATTTCTGACCCGTTGGGGAATGGGTTTGAGATTCTTTGTGTATGAAGACACTTTAAGACAGAAGTTTGTGTTTCAGCAACACAAAATCCCATGTTAATCTGAGCTGCTTGAAAGAGATAACAAAAATAGATCTTAGCAACAGGTTTGTGGCATAGGAAATCTATACATCAAAGAGCTGAGATCTTTCACTTGTGTTTCTCCTCTTAGGAAATATTGCTTAATGGGCTCCAACCTTATTGGATTATAATAGATATCTTCACAGATATCTTGTTTTCTCCATCTGGGAAAGGTTGTTGGATTTACTGAGGTGGCTTTTGTTGTTCTTTTTTGGTTGATGCTTTGGATGTTCTAAATGGAGATCCTTTCTGAAATCCCTGGAAATATAATGGGCATGTTATAAAAAGACTGCAACTCAAAGTTGCTTCAGTTTTATTTAATTTTAAGTAATCTCTAATTTTTTTCTACTTTGATTGATTGATTGATTGATTGATTGATTGATTGATTGATTGATTGATTGATTGATTGATTTCCTGTTCTAACTAGCATTGTGTCCCTCTGGTTTTGTGTGTGAGCGTTGAGCCACAGTGGAGAAGAGAATGGGATGGCTTCTTCCTTTCCCTCCCCAATGTGATCATCATGGCATTGTCTTAGTTGAATGTCTTCAAGGTGACAGTGGCGTCCTCTCCACTTCATAACCATTACATCTGCATTGGCTGTGCAAGTCAACAATAGCAAAGTGACCTGAGAGGTTCCTATGAATAAGACATTCCACCTCCATGGCAAGCTGCTACAGTTACTCACAGTAGTGTAAATGAAGAGGGGGTGTTCAGATGCAGGAAGCTTTCTCCACCGATTTGCTTGCAAACAGAAACCAAATTGGTGACTTGATGCATCACTACAGAAGAGTGTTTCTTTACCAGAAATTGTTGGCTGACTGGGAAGCAGATATTCCTGTAATGTACTTAGGAAACCTTGCAACCTCTCCTGAATGGAAGGTAATTTATTGTGTATTTTTGTGTCTGGCTAATGCTAGGCAATTACTGTCATTTAGCTGTTTCCCAATAGTGTAAACAGCACATTAGGGGAGCACAACAAATGAAATGGATCAATATGTGGTCAGGACTCCTTTCTAGACAGCTAATCCAGGACATTGTCTACTAAGGATGTTGATCCTGTTTGCACTGCTAGGCCTATTGATATTTTGTCTTTTCAGGCTTTCCCTCAGTGTATGGAAAAACTCACATATGCTCAATATGCTACTTCGGAAGCTCTGCTGGGAAGTGGAATGAAAACCAATGATTGATAGGCAGGAAAAAGCAAAGCCCCCAAAGTGCTATAGTATTGACTGTTAGCATAGAGATATATGTTGTCCGAGAAATAATGCATAAGCTTTGAATAGTGTTCAGAGTTATTTGCTTCCTTTGTACACCTAAGAGGGTGGGGAGTAGGGGAATCTTTCATCTTTTTTCTTCCTTAAATTCAGTTGTTTTGTTCTGTTTAAGAATCCTCCACATTCCATACAATCCTCCAACTCGTATGATCATCACTGAGTGCAACTTAAGTAAGTTTGCCTATTTTGTCTCATTCTGCTCTGGAAATTCATGGCACCTGAAAATATCTGTCAAGGAAAAAAGTAACTGGGGAAATAGATGGAATAAAGAGGCAGAAGAATCTTTGAGACTTGTAGTCCAGCTTCTGCTTGGTTGCAGGAAATCCAGAACTGAAGCATCCCTACTGAATGGCTGTCCAGCCTCTGCTTTGATGGCCTCCAGAAAGGAAGAACTTACTTCCTATTTATTTTGCGGAAATATTTATATTTCTCGTTTTTCCCCTCCTATTTTTTGACACATTATGAGCTGAATCACACTAATAAATCTGTGCAGCTTAACACATAGAAGGATCTTGCCATGAGGTAGGCCTGTTGATTTTCACTCCTATTTTTCTGTGTTACAGACCAGAGAGTTAAAAGATTGGAAAATGTCAAAATCACAAGAAGATTATCTGGAGTTTGGCCCCCACCTTCAGGAAAGCAAAGTCCTTCCATCTCAATTACCTCATTTGAACTGCACAGGAACAGTTCTAAGTTTAGGTTAATTGTTTTGCTTACAGTGACTCTCTGAATAAAACCAGCTAGCAATCTGTGGCAGGGCTTCCATTAGGTTTCATTAGTGCTGGTGAATCATGAGAGTGGTGAGTCATAAGTCATACAAAGCAGGAACATGTTGCTTTCCTTCCTGTTTTATTTGGTACTGATGCAGCTGCAGATCTTGCAGTTATCAGTCAGAGACTCTACAGCATCCAATCTCCAATTAGATTGTTAACCTTTTAAGAAACATTATTATGGTTCTGAGGGATGTTGGGGTGAATGGCCACCATCAGAGACTCTATATCTTGAGGTTACATGAAACATTCTTTACGTGAAGCGGATTTTCCTATAGGAAATAATGGAAACTCAGACGACTGGTTCCACAACCCCCAAAATATTCATATAAAAATATTAACTGTATGTAAAAATGATGACAAGACATTGGAATTGAATTCAAAACATGCATTCAATGTGCATGATCCTATGAAGTCTACTTAGGCTGCAATCCTAAAGACACTTTCCTGGGAGTAAGCCTCTTTGAACACAATGGAGCTTACTTCTGGGTAGACATGGTTAGGAGTCTGCAATCAAAGACACTTTCTTCTGTAATCAAAGACACTTTCAAAGCTCCCCACTTTCTCCTTCTCTTCTTCCTGAGCCTCTCTCTCCCCTGCTCCCTTCTGGCTAGCCCTGAGCTGCTTCCCTCTTCTCCACTGCTCTTCTCTCCCTCTGCCCAGCGAACGCCTGGTCACAGGTGGAACAGCGTGGAAGTGTTGCTTTTGCAATGGGCAGGAACGCTAGGCAGCCCTGACGATTTTTAAAAGGGCTCCTGGCCAGCATGTCTGTCCTAACTGCCAACGAGTGAGTTTGTTACGTGAAGCAGAATCCTAGAGAAATTTTTGTTTGTTATTGGAACATACTTTACGTGAGGTGTTTGTTACGTGAAGGTGCCACTGTACATATTTTTAAGGAAGCATACAAAGGTATACATACGGTACCTATGAAACCGCCTCACATTTACCCAGACCATTGGTCCATTAAGAACAGTGTTATCTACTCCAGCGTTTCTCAAACATTTTAGCACCTTTTGGAATGATAGTTTGTCAAGTCCTGCCGGGAGTCATTAACCTAGAAGTGATGTAATGGCCAGAAGTGACATCCCCTACAATCCAGAGTAACTACGTGAGCACGTAAGAGACATTACGTGCACCCGTAGTTACTGCACCACCTAGTGAAAACCTATGGGAAAATCACATTGCAATCCAGAGTAAATTGTTCTTACACCAGAGCAAGGACTCCCCATAGTTACTCTGGATTTCACCCATCATCAGTTTAAGCTTCACACCTAAGCTATGATCAGCCAAAGATTTCTTTACACAGCATGTTTGTGCTGTTATTTTGCAACGCTCAGAATTCAAACTTTCCAGCTTGGAAGTCAAAAGAAAACACAAACTTGGATTATTCTCCAACCACACAGCCCTTCCCCTTTCCAGCATTCCATCTTTCCACCGATTCAAAACCCATGAATGTGAATCATGGATATATTTCCCCATGAAATTAGTGCTTCAGGCATTGCTGCTTCCCAGTCCCACCTTGAGAAATCAAGAATTGAACCTGGGATATTCTGCATGCAGACCTTGTTCTCTGCCACTAAACTATGCAATCTCCCAGAGAAGGAAGCCAAGCAAAAAAGTTAGTAGGGAAAAGTTGTTCCTGGCACTTTCAGTCCACAAGAATCGAAGCTTAATTCTTTCTCGGCAAGGAGCAGGTTTATACAGTTGTGGGATCATTCTTGCAGATTATTTCTGTGCCACTTTTGCAAATATGACAGGCAAATATGTGAATATTGAGTGAATTGTTGCTTCTGATCAATTTCTAAAGGTCAAAAGTTGGTAAGCAAGCATTAAACACAGCTGCATGGTGTTCTGCCATGACTGTTGAGATAAAGGTGCAATTTCTTGATTAGAAAGTCTAGCATGAAAATTAATTATGTGGGTGTTATACAATCCCCTTCCCCTGAAGGAGTCTCATTTTGCGACCCACAAGTCTTGAATATTTTGTGGTGGTAGTCTTGATTGATGGATACACAACATGGTTACATCAGCACCTTACAAGGAGGTTGTAAGGAGGAGGAGAAGTAACGTGTAAGGAATCTGCTAATTCTTAAGAACCTGCAGAAGTCTGAATTTTCAAATCTGCTACAAGACTGGATTTTTAAAATTCCACTTCAGATGTTTAGCAGTGGACACTGATCAGGAGGGAGTTTTTAATCTGAATATGTGATGTAAAATAAGGTAGATTTAACAGTCTTTTGCTGGGTTTTATATCTTGCAAGATAGTCAGAGAGCCCCCTGAGGAGCTGTTGAGTGCTTTGCATCTCACTTTCATCCCTGAGTTAAAATACAGCTTTTCTTAGACCAGTCCATAATAAGAAGCAGAAAAATACTTACTGGAAGACACACTTGTTAATGAGTGTGTCTCTTTGAGGCCTTGCTGAACTTCAGATGACTATTTGGAAGATGTGTTTGATCTATATATTACTGGATTTATGTGGAAAAGAGGTTGTACTGATTTGCCAAACTGAGGAGAAGTTGGGGGGGGGGGGGGCGGACGAAGAGATTTTTAAGCAAGTGATCTTCATTCACTAGATCTGGGGCCTCCAAATTCCAAGACATGGGGCCAGATCCACCAGCACTGGAAAATCAGCTTAGGCATAATGTAAGCCTGGAAGATTGCAACTTTATAAACCATAGTCTGATTATCTACAATTTGTATTTCTTTGTGACTGGAGATCTGAGAAGGCAGAAAGTTATTGATTTGGAAATTTGCTGAGCACTAGAAAAGCTGAATAAAAAAATCTTTAAATGAATACAGTTTAAAGGTAAAGGTTGCCTTGCTAGTGGTGAACGACTCTAGGGAGCAGTGCTAATCCTTCTTACAGTGCCAAGAGCCAGCATTGTCCAGAGACAAGTCAGTGGTCAGTGGCAGCATGACTAAACACCAAAGTGCAGAGAAGACTGTTACCTTCTCACTAAAGTAGTACCTACTTATCTATTTGAATGCTTTCCAACTGCTAGTTGGCAGGAGGCAGGAGCTCACTTCATCTTACAATACTTGGGTCTCAAACTGCTGACTGCCAGTCTTCAGGTCAGCAAGCACAGCATCTTTAACCACTGAGCCAATACAAGTTACTAGGCATCAAAAATTGAGAAAGGCAGTTAACATCTTTTTTGTAATCTTCATGGAAGTATATAATGAATAAGGGTGCAATCCTAACCAATTTAAGCCAGCCTAACTCACCAGGCATATCTTCCTTTGGTGATATGGGGATGTTGGTGTGTGCCCATGCACTGGCCTAACCAAAAGGAGTGGGGCAGAGTGCCTTATGGCACTTTGTGACACTGCCAGGTCAGTACAGGACTTACATTGGGATTAATGCCGGCCTAACTGGAGTTTAGGATTGCAGCCTATGCTTCTTATCTGAACGAGTGTAATGTCTTTACCTGTTTTTCTTGTAACTTACTGTGGAAGCCTCCATTAAAACATCTGTTCTCTTTTCCCTTCCCTGTTCCAAATTCCAGGCGATATGAATCTCACCCAGTGTGTGCCGACCTACAGAGCAAAATCCTCCAGTGCTATCAACAAAATTCCCAGAAGACACTCAGTTGCTCAGCCCTGGCCAGCGAGTACATGAAGTGTGTTGTTCACGCCAAGCAGGTGGGTGCCAGAAGCAAAAGGATGGGGGAGACTGAATCTCTATGGAGTTCTTCCAGAAGGCAACCTGGATCCTATCACTTTGTCACACACTCTGTTCATCACCTCTTTTTCAGCTTTGCTATCTGTCCCTGAAATATCCCATTTTGTGACGCTGGCATTTATTACATATTGTAAACGGCTTGCTAGTAGATTTTCCTTTCTACAGTTGACTTGTATATATTTTTCTTCATTTAGCATTTGTTGCTCTCTATGAATCTTGCTTAAATTAGCTGGGGCACTCATTGCAAAAGGGAGAGACTTGACCTATGTCAACATGTGGTTAACTTACAAAGCCCCTTCAGTCTTTGTTGCTCTTAACTGACCAGGAGTTTATTATTAGAAACAATTCTTGTCATTAATGTAAATAGTGCATAATGCTTTGCCAAATATAAGAAGACTTCTCTTGTATATATAGTCCCCACTCTGACACAGTGAGACAACAAAGAAAGGGGATTCCAGTTATGTGCACTGAACCCTAATCCTAGTCTGGCGGTATGCCAGCCTGACAGCCTCTTTGCCAATCTTCAGAGTGCTGCTACTAGTTCAGAGGTCGGAAAGCCTTGCACTGCCAGCAGTTCAGTGCAGACCAGCTGCTGGTGGGGTTCTGACAGCGTAGAAGCAGGAATACAGGTAGGATGGGGGTGGATCACTGCAGTTCCAGGCATAAAAAACAGCAAGGTGAAAAAGAGGGCTTCTACTAAGCTACAAAGTTTGTTACAGTATGTAACATAGACAATTGCAACACCAGGCAAGAAAAGCAGAGAATATAGCGGAAGGAAGCTTTGGAGACCAAGGGACAGCACTAGAGAGCAACAGTGATGAACAGGGAGTTACTAAGGTATGAAAGTGGATATACGGGGAATGGGGTCATGTAAAGCCTTGTAAGGCAAGGGCTCGTTCCTTTTATTCTTAGGCAAAAGTGCCTGGTACCCTCTTTAGTAGAAATTATAAATACTGTTTTCTGCTGTGAACTTCAACCACCACCTGATGGGTTTGCCCAATACTCCAGTTGGGCAACCATCCAGCTGAGCAAGCGACAGGGAGCTAGCACCTTGACTTTTGTTTCCTTTCTAGATGTTTCCCTCAACACGAGCATTCTGAAAACAGCAATTAGAGATCAACAGCTTGGAATCTAGCTGGATTGCCAATTTGGAGAGAGTCTGTTCAGGGATTTTTTTTCATTTGCAGCATATCTCTGGTTCAGTTTTCATTTGTTTCATTCGAGCTTTGGCGTGAGAATTTTCCCCCTGGAATGCATCCAGCAGCTCTACAGTAATATTGCCAGCAAAGGCAGTTGCACATCCGCTTGGCTTGCTTATGGTAGTGCTTTATAAATTATCCTCATCTTCTCTTGTTATAATTCCATTTCCATGAAGTTGGCCTGCTGCCTTACAGAGAGCACCCTCAGTGGACTGGTAGGGCTAGAAGCCACGCTCTCGCTTGTATGGCTATCACTTGCCTCTTTGCATGTCTGCAGATCCAGGGATGTGCCAGTTTGTAACAGTGGTTAAGGCAGCTTGCCAGGCTTACTTTGTGGAGTCTCTCAGGAGAACACAGTAAACTGGCATAGACCGTATGCTTGGAGTAGAGAGTTGGAACAAGCCAATTATGGCATCTTTATAACTACACAATTGTTGCCTGTGACCGCATTGCCCTGTATGTATGCGTGCTCTCACTGTGGCTTCTGAGTTGCTCATTTGTCATGTACTTTGCACATAATTCCTGTTGTTGTGCTTAATTTGGTGGTGATGAAGTGGTTTGATGGGACTTAATGCATTTTAATTCAGTCATCAGCTCAGACATTCAGGTTGTAGAGATGACACATTTTCTTACATTGCTGTGCACTCCCAATATACACATGAGACAGATGTGTAAGTTAAACTGGGTCACTGTAACACAATTTCAGGAAGGAAAGACTCCACAGTGGGAAGATTTGAAACACCTAAAGATTTGAAACACCTGAAGTGTAGGCAAGACTTCAGGGGATGTGGGAAATAGCCTAAATCCCTAGAATAGTAATTCCCATCATGGCTCCAGGCCGTCTCTGGCTGATCCCAGCTTGTTAATGCCAATCCTCTAAGGCTGCGGCAGCTGGCGCCCTCTGAAACAAACCCCAAGCCATAAAGATTTTGAGGTAGCCTCTGCAATTCTAGCCAACCTTCTTCATCCCATGGAATACTGACAAGGTGCTAAAATTGTCAAGTTTCACCATCCATTTTTTTAAGATTGACAAGACACATCTTCCACAAAGTCTGCAAGCTATTTCTTGCAGACCACAGTAGCTAAAAATCGTTGCCCTAAGATTTTTTGGAGTGGGCAGGGCACAGAGTTTACATCTCAGTGTATCCTACATCCACTGTAGGGGGGAAGTAGAAAGCCTCAAATCAATGGCTGTTACGTTAGGGTAGTCACCTGTCTTTATGGAACAGCATGGGAGAATTTGTGAGCAGAAGGAACTGCTGGCCTGATCTCTGCGGTGCTAATAAGGCACCACCACTGGAGTTAGAGGATGCTTTCAGCTTTCATTCCAGTAGGATCAGGTGACTTGAGTTAGTGTTTTGGCTGGCCTGATGTAACTATAACAGAGCCTGGTCTGGGTCTTCATTCAGTTCCATACCTGGCACAGTCTTGAGTTGCTAACAACTGGCTCTTCATGCATGACTTCCTGCCTGGCTGAGTTCAGAAGGTAATCTGAATATCTATTGGGTGAAACCAGCCCTGACAACCATCTCTTACAGACAGGGTGACCTGATGCCTGAATCTAAAAAGGAGGACAAGGTCTTGGATTCATCTCAGCCAGGCCTTTTTGGCGGAGGAGTAAAGCCACGATATTGGGCACTTTCTCTTTCCCATAGATATTTTTGATTTTTTAGGGTTTTGGGGTCATAACTTTTGATAGGAAGGAGATATTTCAAAACCGATTTTTGCATTGGATTCTGCTCTTCAATACAAATCCAACAACATTTGACACAATGAAGGAACTGCACACCATTGCAAAGTTTCAAAATGAAGCCAAAATGGAGGACAGTGAAGCCCTTTTGGAGGACACCCCAGTGAAAAGGCTAAAAAAAGGACAAATCTGGAAAAATCCTGTCATATGGTCACCCTGCTTACAGAAGACCTAGTAATACCACTGTTTGTCCTATACTGCCTGCTCAGATTCATCTGGTGCCACCTCCAAAACTGTGGTGCATGTGATAGGTGGCTGCCCCCCACCAGACACATTTTTCATCACCAGCATTAAATTTCATGGCCAGATGCAGGGTGGAAGAAGGGTTTGCAATCACCTACTATCAGTTTTTCATCATAATTCTTTTTTTGGTCTCACTTTATCAGAGATTGGCTAATTTCATACTTGAAGTTGAGACTGTTGGGCAGGTTTTATTTGATTTTTCACAATGAAACTGGCCTAAGTTTCAAACCTCTTAAACTTTGAATTGTTTTGTAAGTTGGGTTGTTTTCAGGACATCTAAAAGAGGATTGTTGCAGTGTTTATTTTCCTGCACTTCCTGCTTCTTTATCCTGATTGAAGTCATTGCAGCGATTAATTTGGCACATACATGTGAGAGATTGTTTTCAACCAAGGGAAATGTTCAGCATTTAGCAAGTTTTCTAAGCAGTTAATCCAAAATGTTGCAGGTGCAGCTGCTGTTCCTTCAAACCACAGAATGAGCTGTGTCATGAAAATGACACAGAATTTTCTCAGTGTCATAAAGGGCATTCCTAAGAGTAGAAATTGCTGTCTTTTTTTACAGCCCGCAAGCTGTGAGTGGCGGGCAGCCACCTGTCTCACCTGGCAGATTCCTAAAGGGAGAAACGGTTTTCTTTTTAACGTGTGGCATTTTCTGTTACCTTTCCTCCCCCAAAGATATTATGTTAATTTATGCAGTGTTTAAATTTATACAATGTAGAATATTCAGCCCTGCTGAGCTGGTGACATGTTCCATTCATCTTGTGAAAAATATCCATGTACAAATTAGATTTTGAGTCTGGAGAATCATAGAATCATAGAGTTGGAAGGGATCTAGTAGGTCGTCTAGTCTAAGCCCCTGCCTGCAGCAGGAAATCCTCCTAGAGAGTCCCTGAAAGATGCTCATCGAGCCTCTGCTTGAAGATCCCCAGTGAGGGAAAGTCCACCACCTCCCTTGGCAATCTGTTCCACTGCCGAACCGCCCTTACCGTCAGGAATTTTTTCCTGATATCCAATCAGAATCTCCTTTCTTGCAGTTTGTACCCACAATGGGACTTCTGGGTAGACATGGAGAAGTTCTGGCACAGTGGTGTGTGATGACACTTCCTGTTCAGCCATGATATAACTTCTGGGGATCCCTTGGACAGATTGTCATTCTCAGAAGGGGGTCCAAGGCTGAAATGCTAGAGGAGGAACACCTAATAGCAAGCAATGTGGTTCAGCTTGAAGGTTCCAGTCTCAGAACAAAGGACTCTGTTTGCAAAGATCTTTCTGAGTGTTGACACTCAACAGGACAGATACTTGCCCAGGGCGGACTTGTGCAATTCTGCACGTAGGGCTGGCTGGCCTGTTGGGAATGGCAGAGACTGCTGGGTAAAACAACAACATGGTGAGGCAAATTACAGTAGGAGACTAGAGACAGAAGGCTGGAGGGAAGGATGCAAGAAAGGACATTTTGAAGTTGGTTCAGGATGAACTCCTGAAATAAGGCTATTGCACTTGTAAGTGCTTAGGCGACATTGAAGGGTTTATGATACCAGGCAACCCTACCCCATCATGGATCTAGCTGGATCTTGATCCAGAACCTGTGTTGGAATCTATGTTTTCCTCCTTCCCACAAGAAAACCCAGAAGTAGTGAGGTGTTGGGCCAGCCAAGCAAGCCAATGACCACGCTTTGGTTCTGTTCAGAGGGGTAAGGAAGAGGGGCTTGGAGGAGTCCATTATGGAACTGCCTGATCTTCCAGGTCTTTGGGTTGCAGGAAGGGAAATGTCTGAGGATGAAGTGGGTACTAGTGATTCTTCAAATGCTGGATCTTGGTTGGTACTAGGGTCATCTGCAGGGGCCAACCCCCCTCTTCTTCAGAGAAGGCTGCTTATGAATCTGGACCTAAATGGAAGCAGGTACTGTGTCTCTTATATTAACTATACAATAACAATAGAGATTGTATGGTTGGTAGTACCAGAAGAAGCAGGTTGCTCCCCCAAGCAACTTAGGGGACCACAGCTCAACAATGGAAGAAGCAACAACAGGACAAAGGGGAAGGAATGGCAAGAATAATGAACTGGTTGCTTTTGGATGTGGTTTGGCTCGGTGACTAATGCTGTTTTTATTTGGCTCATGTCTTTGCTTTCAATACTGAGATTACTTGATCCTTTCCATTGCCTTGCAGGGATTGGCTGGCAGAGGAGGATAAAAGGCTCTCCGCATCCTGTCAATCCATCAACTCCAATTCCAGCAGCAGAATATGGTGTTTTCTTCAAGAGGAGTCCAATAGCCAATTGTCAGGGCAGATGAAGAGAGCAGCAAATCCAGAAGAAGACTACAGTGGACATCACAGCTCGATCAATGTGGTCAAGACCTGTGTCTCATTAAGCAGAGCTCCACAGGCAGCTTGTTAAACCCACTTACCAGTGATTGAGAGACAGAGCCTTCTGCTGACTCTGGAGATGCCTACTCCAGACTGCAGGCACTGCTTGCCTTTTGAGCCACTGCTTGGGGTCTGCATTGACCACCCGCTGTGTTCATCTAAATGTTCAGTTTCTCTTTTGCATAATCATGAGAATGTCGGTTTAATTTATTGCCAAAATTATGTAATCGAAAGGGTCATTCATCTTCCCCTCTGCTGGAATCATGTTTCTAAAGCCTTCATAACATGGGAGTTCATTGATTGCGAATTATAATTGTAATAAGGGCCTTTGATTATGTTGTAACAGTAGCCTATGATTGTGCTGTCTCACAGAACTGACAATTATGCACTCTCAGTATCAATAAAGTATATTTGTGGAATGGAGGAACAACAGTGGCTGGCATATTCTCTTGTGCAGATTATCTATATCTTTTTGCGCTGTCTCAGATGTGTGGATTAAAGACATTTTCATTCAAGTGGGTGCCTTTTGCCTTGCTACTTCCCACTGATACACTTTTTGTGAAATCTTTGGGTTAGAAATTGGATACAACAGAATGGGTAAGTCTTGACTGCATATCTACAACCTTCTCTTATTTATTTACATGTTCTAATTCCCTAATTGGCAACACTTGAACTACATCATAGTGTACAGTTGTGTGCACACCTGCAGTTCTCATTGGTATTCAGAAGAGCTTCCAGTAGCTCGCCTGCATTAATTACTGAGATGCTTTTTGATTGCAGTTTAATTGATGGTATTTTATTGGGTGTGTGTGGTTTTTTAAACTGCAAAAACTAGATGTAGGTTTTGAAGCATGAAAGAATCCACTGTGATTCTAGGATGGAAGGACCCTGCAGTCAGGTATGTTAACTTGGCACATCAGCTGAAACAATCAGGCTTATCAAATGCTTATGTGGGAACTTGGTGGAGTGATTACATATCAGCTATTGTACATATTCTGCTCTGTAATTGTAATGGAGACCAAGCAATTAGTGGAGCCATTCTCTCTGAGAACCAACAGAAGATGTTGCAAGAAAAAAGAAAATATATGTTTGGAAATCAAGTGATGGTACAAAAGTGGGAAAAGTTATGCCTGGGTTGATCGTTCAAGCCAAATCTTCACATGTGTCATCCAGAGTAGTAGCAGCTCGCAAAAAATTAAGTTTTTTCTCCATGGAAATATAAATTTTGTGGGTTAGGCTGTTCCTTCAATGTGTTGTAGCTGTACAAAACTATGAAGTTGTAGCTTTCCAACAATTTTATCCTACTGCTGCTTTGACTGCCATTTTTTCGTCATTCAGTTTTCATTTCTGTTTTTTTTTCTCCTATTCTTCCTCAAGTGACCCCAACCAGTTGGGGTTCATGCATGAGGACAATGTCACAATGCTATGCAACCCAAGGGATTTAGCTATATTTTGACATCACCGAGGGTAAATAACCCTAGTCAAGTGAGGACATGGCTTTTTATATTGATCACATGGGCAACCCTAGCCAATCAGGGATCATCTTTTAGAATCAAACAGTCTTACGTGGCTCTTTGGCAGTAACTTCTTTTTAAAAAGCAGGCAAGCAAAGAATTACAAAAAAGGGGTGACATGGATCTTTAATTCTTGTGAAGTTTTTCATTTTGACTCAGCCCTAATGCTGACATGTTAAAATGAACAAAAACCTCTCTTTGCTTATTTGAACATAAGAAGATAAAAAGAGCCCAGCTGGATCAGGGCAAAGTTCCATGTAGTCCACCTTCCTGTATCTCACAGTAGCCCACCAGATGCTCAGGGACATCTGACAACATGAGACCTGCATCCTGGTGCCCTCTCTCCATTTTTTATTCTGAGGTAGCCTATTAAAATCAGGAGGTTGCACAAACCCATCATGGCTTGTAACCTGAGATGGACTTTTCCTTCAGAAATTTGTACAAATCCCCTCTTAACGGTATTCAATCTAAATACCATCACCACATCCTGTGGCAAGGAGTTCCACAGACTAATTATCCTTTGGGTAAAGAAATATTTTCTTTGGTCTGTCTTAACTCTACCAGCTCTACCAGTCCTGGTGTTGTGTAAATTTGGTTTGTCATAGGCCTTTTTTTAACATAGCTGAAAGTGAAATGGATGTTTCAAAACAAAGAACAAATTTAGGAAGTTTCAGGAGTCATCCATCTGTCTGATTGCATGTTTTCAATCATATTTGACATAAAAGATGCACCAGCATCATGCAAACTCACATGCTTCTTGAGTACTGGTGAGAAGGCCTGAACCTTCCCCCGCATGCCAGAAGATCACTGCTGTAGCAGGTAGGAAGCTGGAATTGGGTGGGAGAGAGGACAGAACAGGGCAGTTGTAGAGGAAGGGTGGTTTGGGCAGGGATGGATCAGTGGCAGCTGCTGAATTCTAACCCCCTTTCTGACCAAAATCCTGTAGAGGAAGGGTGTATTGGGGGTTGTTTTGATGGCAACTTGTGAATCCTAGCCCAGATACAATCCTGCAGTGTGGGTTCCTTTGGATCTGAGACAGCAAATTTGCTTGCCCAGGTCTGAGAAGACTCCTGCTAGCCCAGGTCCAAGTAGACCCCTTCGTGCTGGAGAGGCTTACCCCTGTTGAAGGGAACAAATGTTCCTTTAGCTAGAGGAGACCTGCAATCCCGCCTCTTGCAGGATGGTTTTGCTGCATCTGTGGGGCAGGGCAGGGAGAATAGGGTTGGGCTGTTAGACAAGTTTCAGAATGTGTTGATGTGAATCTTCCACAAATGGGGAAGCCATCATGCACTCAGAAGTATTGCTGCTGCAGAGCAGGCACTGGGAGAGGAAGTCCAGTCTTCAGCCAATCTATATAAAAAAAAAAATGAAAAGTCACTCGCTGACTCATCAATGCCCAGCCAAAACCACTGGGCCTAGAAGCATGAAATTTGGGGTGGATGTTCCTTGACTGAGGGGTGCACTAAGAACCGGTGTTCAGAATTTCCAACAGGAAGGAGGTGAAAAGGGGTGCAACACGTTTTCCTCCCTATACTTTGCATTGAAGAATTGATGACTCATCAACATTCTGCCCCATCCCCCAGACCTAGAAGCATGACACATGAACACTCACCAAGAACCCATGTGGAGAAATTTAACCCTTAAGGGGCTGAAAAGGGGTGTAATATGTTTTTGTCCAATACTTAATATGGAAGACCGACCAACATCCAGCCAATTTGGTGCCTGGTGCACTGGCGGGGGATATTGTTTGGATGAAGAGGTTGCACTGGGGAGGATTTTGTGCATGGGGGGATGTTGCGCATGGGGGGTGGTTGCACATGGGGAGCAGTGGTGGGCCCAGCCTGCCCCAACAACTGGTTCTCCAGAAGTGGGCGGGGCCAGGGTGGGTCAGGGGGCGGGGCCAAAGTCAGGGCGGGGGAGGGCATGCCACCTTAACCCTTCCTTTACAAAAAAAGTATCACTTGTGACGGCATCAATCAGTATTAAGCCCCTGAGTTCAGTGTAATTTGTTCCTATGCATTACACTTTGTTGTGCTCTCAGGGGGAAGGTGTGTCACAAACGAGAACATAAAAGCATAAGAAAAGCCTCCACTGGATCACACCAAAGACCCATCTAGTCCAGCTCCTGAATCACACAGCTGCCCACCAGCTGCCTCAGGGAGCACATATGACACTTGCATCCAGGTGCCTAATACAGCAGACACTACCACAAGTTCCACCGGTGGTACTCATACCACTGGTTGAGAAACACTGATCTACAATTTAGGACCAGAGTCTGTGGTGTCCCCTCTGCAGGCTGAGGTTTGCCTCTAAGCCACTACTTAAGGCTACAATCCTGTCCACACTTTCCTGTAAGTAAGCTCCATTGAATATAATAGGACTTCTGAGTAGCCAAGCAAAGGACTGAGCTCTTGGTAACCAGCCTTTGGCTCCAATCCTATTCACTTTCCTGAGAGTAAGCTCCACAGACTCTAATGGGACTTACTTCTGAGTAGCCAAGAATAGGATTGGGCTCTAATGCTGCACTCCTCTGCACACTTTCCTGGGAATAAGCATCATAGATTGAAATGGGATTAACTTTTGAGTAGTCAGGCATAAGATTACAAGCTCTTAGAAACCAGCTTCTTTCCAGGGAGTAAGCTTCACTATTATAATGGAACTTACTTCTGAGTAGACAATGATTGGGCTTTGAGGCTACAGTCCTATCCTCACAGGGGAGTAAAACCTACTGACTTTAATAGGATTTACTTCAGAGTAGGCAGTGGACTGGGCTCCTGGGGGTGCAGGATGGGAACTGCATGCTGCCTGCTTATAAGGAAAAGGAGGACAATGAAGATTTTTTCCCAGGCAGAAGAGTGAAAAGAGGACCTGTCCTGGGAAAAAATAAAATGTATGAGAAGGCTGTATGCTGCCTGCTTATAAGGAAAAGGAGGACAATGAAGATTTATTGTGGTCCTGGAAAAAAGTACGGATAAGAAGACTCTATGTTGCCTGCTCATAAGGAAAGGGAGGAGTAAAAAGAGGACCTGTCCTGGGAAAGGAGGACATATGGTCACTCAGTACTTGCTTCTGAGCATGCAGAGTATTGGGCTCTGATGCTGCCATCCTATCCACACCTACCTGGGAGTAAGCTCCATTGACTAGGATGGGACTTGCTTCTGAGGAGGCATGCAAAGAATTGGGCTCTGATGCTGCCATCCTATCCACCCCTACCTGGGAGTAAGCTCCATTGACTAGGATGGGACTTGCTTTTGAGGAGGCATGCAAAGGATTGGGATCTGATGCTGCTATCCTATCTATCTTGCCTGGGAGTAAGCTCCATTGACTAGGATGGGACTTGCTTTTGAGGAGGCATGCAAAGGATTGGGATCTGATGCTGCTATCCTATCTATCTTGCCTGGGAGTAAGCTCCATTGACTAGGATGGGACTTGCTTCTGAGGAGGCATGGAAAGGATTGGGCTCTGATGCTGCCATCCTAACCATCCCTACAAGGGAGTAAGCTCCATTGACTAGGATGGGATTGCTTTTGAGGAGCATGCAAAGGATTTGGGCTTTGAGTCCCCCAGTGAATGGAGAGAGAAGAGCAGCCACTCAAAGGTCCTCCCTCCCACCTCAGGAATTTTTAGTAATGCAGACACAATTGGAGGAATAAGGAAGGCTCATTTGCATAGACCACCTTTGCAAAAACAAGAAAATACCTCTTCAAATCTTGCTAGAAATAAGGTTTTTAAGCAAAATAAGATGTTTAGCAGAGAGGGGCTTCCTTCCAGGCCATCAAAGCAGAAATTGTTTTTCACCCTCAGTGTAAAGAATGCAGCTGTTTTAGACAACCACTTACTTAGGCTTGGGAGATTGTAGGCTTTTAATGGGAGCCTGTTTGAATGATGGCTTTTGCATGTGGTTAGCAAAGTGATTAGGAGGGGGAGGGATGGAGGAGGGGGAGGGATGGAGGAGGGGGAGGGATGGAGGAGGAGGCAGAAGGGGAGGGAGTAGAGCTTCTCTGGGAAGACAGACCCAGAGGCCCTTTAAGAGAAATTCAAACACACTTGCATGCAGTTTCAAAGATGATGGCCCCCAATTAACAACCGGTTCGCTAACATCAGCCCCAAATTAACAACCGGTTCTACAGATCCAGTGCGAGCTGGCTTCAGCCCACCTGTGATGGGGAGATGTTGCGCTTGGGGGGTTGAAGCGCAGGGGGATGATGTGCTTGGGGGGATTGTTGCACAGGAGGCGTGTTGCGCATGGGGGTTGATGCGCTTGGGGGAGTTGTTGTGCATGGGGGTTGTTGCACTTGGGGGTTGATGCACATGGGGGATTGATGTGCATGGGGGATTGATGCTCCGTGGAGGGATGGCATATGGGGGGATTTTACTCCCACAACGCAGGTATGCTTTTCACTAGTTCATAAATAATTTATAAACTCAAAAATTTAAGTAACTCCTTTCTGCATATGGTACAACTGTATACTTTTGTGTGTGCGTGCGTTTGTGTAAGGGTACCCAGATGTTCCACTTCTGACTTTATAGGGACCTCTAAAAGCAACTTATATCTTAATACATCAGAAAAATGCTATAAAACATAATTACAAATTCATTTAAAATCCTGGCCAGTTTCCAAAATTTAATAATAAAGTCACAAAACTGAATCGTTCAGTTTTATTTATTTATTCAGTTTATTTATAACACGAAATAATACTCAACTCTTATAAGAAAAATAGTAATGCCCTTGTCCGTCCTTCCATGACAACCTGCAGCTTGCAGCGATGGACCCTCTTTTAAGGGAATTCCACTGGTGGTCATTCCAACTTAGCACTTAAGGAGCAGTAGGAACACCTATATAAATTACAGGGCCTCTATAATTTAAAAGGTGGGTCTGTCGATCAACCAGCTTCTTAGTGCAGCAGACCTATTTCCTTCCCAACCTACATCTTGCCATTGGAGGATGCAAAATCTTCAGCACATGAGGAGTGCTCACAAAAAGCCCACCAATGCAACTACCTCCCTCTTTTCTTCAGCACAGTGTTCGGCACCATTTCAACAAGGACAGCTTAGCTTGGCTGTGAGTCTTTCCCCTGTTCCAAAGCTCTGTCACTTAGCATATTTATTCATTAGTAGCTGAATATATTCATAGTTGCGGGAGTAAAATTTAATGAATATTTGTGGGCACCAAGCATAGCACTGGGCACCAGTGAACTGCAGGCACCACTGGAAATATCAGACATTGCTGGGCACCAGTGGGCATGGGGCACAAGCAGGCTCCAGTGGGCATCACCAGGCACCACACTCCACCAGGCTCCAAGCATCTCTACCAGGCACTGGGTAACACAGGGTACCACTGCACAGTGGACAGCACCAGCACCACTGGGCATCAAATAGGTTTTTAGAGGGTCCTTACATCACAGAAGGAATATATTCCCCAAATTTCATGCTTCTAGGTTCAGGGATTGGGGCTGGGCATTGAAGAGTCAGTGAATGATTGAGTTAGTGTCTCTTCCATTTTATATAAAACTAGCAAAAATGTACCCACATTGCTGGAGTAAAATTCCCCTGTACACTGCGCATCATCCTCCCACTGTGCACCATCCCCCATGCACACTATATGCAACACCTCCCGTGCGCATCATTCCCCATGTGCAATACCCCCATGTGCAATACCCCATAAAACATCCCTCATGCGCACCATCCCCCATGCGCACCGCCCTCATGCACATCAACCCCCATGTGCAACACCCTCGTGCATCATTCCCCCATGTGCATCATCCCACCATGTGCACCATCCCCCAATGCATACCATCCCCCAATGCATACCATCCTGCAATGCACACCGTCCCCCATGTACAACACCCATATACACATCATTTCCTCATACACAATACCCCCATGTGCACTGTTCCCTATGCGCATCATTCCCCCATGCGCAAGTCCCCTGTACAACGTCTCCCCATGCGCACCTTCACCCCCTTTGCCTCCTCCCTCCCAATGCATCAGCTGGATATTGATCAGTCAGTCTTCAATGTTGAGTATTGAACACGTTGCACCCCCTTTCAGCCTCTTAAGGGTTAATTTCTCAACATCAGTTCTTGGTGGATGTTAATGTCACAAAAGGAACATCCTCCCCAAATTTCATGCTTCTAGGTCTAGGGATTGGGGAAGAACATCCCTCAGTCAGGAATTCTTCAATGTAAAGTATAGGAAGGAAAACATGCTGTGCCCCTTTTCAACCCCTTCCCCTTGGAATTTCCGAAAACCAGTTCTTATTGGGAAGGAACACCATCTCGAAATTTCACGCTTCTAGGCCCAGCAGTTTTAGCTGGCCATTGTTGAATGAGTCAGTGAGTATACCGTATATAGATAAGTTCCTGACTTACAGTTCCATGCCAGAACCCTGTTTGTAAGTTGAAATGTTCAACTTAAGTAAGTCCAACACCATTGATGTCAGTCCAGTTTGAAAAAAAATGAAAAGTAGTATAGCAGGTATATAGTATAGGTATATTGTATAAGGACTGTGGGTGTTATAAGTATAAGGGCAAGCGGTATAAGTATAGTATAAGGGCAAGTGGTTAAGTTGCTGTGCCTGTTAACCAGCAGGCCAGGGTTCAAGACCCGGGTCAGCCCCACAAGACAGGATGAGCTCCTGTCCTTAGCCCAGCTCTGCGACGCCAGCTGGATCCAATCGTATTGGCTCTGCCTTTCCATTGGACTATTTCAGTGGCGTGGAGAGGGGGGATCTGCTGCTTGGGTAACAGCCTATCCTCCATAACAATCCAACCCAGGCTTTTGTGCTTCGCATGCAGCGTATGCAGTGCCAAGCACAATACCATAGTCTTTCAAGACTGATGGAGGCCTGCTTTTTTATATAGTATAGTAGTATGTAGTATAGCAGGTATAGAGTATAGTAGTATAGCAATTGTTTTAATTGTTCTCAGTTTTCTATTTAATCTAATTGTGTTTTAATTGTGTTTTAATCTTTATTTATAATCTATTTTAACTGTTTTTTATTGTTTTCCTGATGTTAGCCACCTTGAGCTCCCTCTTGCAGGGGAGGAAAGGCGGGATATAAATTAAATAAATAAATAAATAGCAGGGATGTTTGTATGAAAGTTGGCATCTTGAACGCTTGTAAGTCAAGGACTTACTGTATATGAGTATAGATGGTGAATAGTAGGTCTGCTCAGAAGTCTAGTGACACCTTCTGTGCTTCTGAGGCTGGGCAGTGTTTTGGAACCGGGTCTTGATGAAGAGAAGGTCTCAGAACCATCTTCCTTGCCCTGAAAGCCTTCTCCCAGCAGGTGAATCTCTGCATGTATGCGGTCTGTGTTCACAGAGACTTTGTATATGTCTCTGTATGCAAACAACATGTCCACAAGGACATATCTCAACTGCCAAGAAGGCACAAGATCCATCTCCCTTCACTGAGAACAAGTAGGCTATTTCCATGGGAAGAAACAAAAAATCATCTGGAGCATCAGAGCAGAGCACATTCCTGGACACTTAATGAGAATCACACAGAATAGCCCTCTCTTGGTAAGACCCAATGTGCCAGACCCAGACATATGAGAATTCCTGGGATGAGCAGATGGACTTCAACTGCTGACTTCAATTTTCCTTCTAGGTATACATTTCCCCCCAAACATTAGATGTACATTTCTGCTGACTCCTCTTGGACTTGTCTCTCAGGAGAGCTGTGTGATTTTTATAACCTTGCAAAGATATCACATTCTTTAAAAAAACTTTTGAAGGTAACCTCTGATTCAAATTAAAAAATAAAAAAGACATTTGCATACTCTCTGATATTCCAATGGAACTGCTGACAAGGTGGGTTTTGTGAATCAAAGGTCTACTGCTTTGTCCTCGTTAAAGGGATGTCATTTTGGCGAGGGAGAGGCATTTCTGATCCGAGCAGGGCCACCCCACTGAGATTCCTTTTGGCAGTGGAAAAATGTCATCTCTGGAAATGAGCCACTCGTCACATCCTCGATACCAGATGTGGAGGGCTGTTCTTGCTCCAGCATTCTTGATGAAGACCATTTGGCTGCAGTCTCCCTAGAACTGCCAGAAAAGCAAAGGTTAGTTAGTAGTTACTAAAATATAGTATGGCTGCAATCCTAAGCACACTTTCCTGGGAGTAAGACCCATTGTACACAATCGGACTTACTTCTGAGTAGACATGGATAGGATTGTGCCCTATAACCAAATCAGTACATGAAGAGAGAACAACTACTGCAAGGGAAGGCAGTTAATGTTGGCTTTCCCAGCCTTATTTATTTATTTATTTATTTAATAAATTTATATCCCGCCTTCCCTCCCCCGCAAGGGGGAGCCCAAGGCAACTGACAACAGGGAATAAAACATCATTAAAATAGCTCATAAAGATTAAAACACCATTAAAATATAATTAAAATACAATTAAATTGAGTAAAAAGCATGCAGATTAAAAAATTTGTTAAAGACAGTAAAAAACAATAAAAACAACAACAATAAAAACAACTGTCCCCCCACCTCTGCCCCATTTAAAATGCTTTTTTAAAATAGAAGGTTTTAAGGCTCCGCCTGAAGCTCTGTATTGAGGGAGCTTTTCTCAGTTTAGTGGGGAGGGAGTTCCAAAGCCGGGGTGCCACCACCGAGAAGGCCCTATCTCTGGCCGCCACACCTCTCACATCCCTAAGTGGCGGCACAGTCAGTAGGGCCTCCTCAGATGACCTTAGGTGACGGGTCGGATTGTACAGAAGAAGGCGGTCCCTCAGGTACCCAGGACCCGAGCCGTTTAGGGCTTTAAAGGTCAGGACCAGCACTTTGAATTCAGCCCGGAAATGAATGGGCAGCCAGTGTAGTCGCTGAAGCAGTGGCCCGACAGAGTCGAACCGACGAGCCCCAGCAACAACACGGGCCGCTGCATTCTGGACTAATTGCAGTTTCTGGACCGTCTTCAGAGGCAGCCCCATGTAGAGCGCGTTGCAATAATCTAGTCTCGATGTCACTAGGGCATGGGTCACCGTGGCCAGATCTGAGTGACTCAGGTAAGGGAGTATTTGCCAGTAATGCAATCTTATTTGCCAGTAATGGAATCTGGAACCTTCTACGTGAAGAGAAGGGCTCAGAACCATCTTCCTTTCCCTGAAAGCCTTTTCCAGGTTTGTTGCCTCCATCTCCTCGGTTGAAACATCACAGTTGGCGAGAGGTAGAGAAATTCAGATGGATTTAGAACCCTATTTTCTCTTGTTTGTTTATAATATTTCAATACTATTACAAAGCAATAGAAAAAGATAAAAGTGTTTACTATAGTTAGAGCACAGTCCTAACCATGTCTACTAAGAAGTAAGACCCATTGAACACAATGGGATTTACTTTTGAGTAGACATGTTTAGGATTGTGCTCTATAGAGCCTTGCTTTTCACCATCATTGGCTCCCCAAAAGGCCTACATGTGAAAAGTATGATTTAAGATTTGGTTGGCATGGATATTTATGATATGATAAAGTAAAAGTGTAGTTGCAATAGCTTGTTGGTTAAAACACTATTCTTTTCGACCTGAAGGTCAGCAGTTCAAAACCTGCAAGATGGTGTGAACTCCCATCTCTTGCCCAGCTCCTGCCAATCGACTGGGCAATAATAGAAAATCAGAAGATTAGATCATGTCCAACTTTTATAAGTTGTTGAACTTTGAAAGGGAAGATGACTGTATGATTCCATGGGCTAAAAATATGAATTTTCTAAGGAAAAATGGGAGAAATTATGAATGAAGTATATGAAATTTACTCTAAATAACATCAAGAAAGGTATACATAAATGTATATACAATTATTTATAGATGGTATATGGTACCTCATTAGCAAAGATGTACAAAAATATGTCATATAAGTGTTAGAAATGTAATAAAAACAGAAGGTATCTTTTATCATGTGGTGGACATGTACTAAATCAAAAGTCCTGAATACAGTACATACAATGATACAGTTGATTTTAAGAACAAAAGTGCATTTGAAATCTGAAGTCTTTCTGCTTGGTATGATAGATGTATATGCGGGGAAAAATCAATTCTATGTATGATAATGTAGCTAGAATACTCTGTTCATAATATTAGAAAACTATAGGAACTATCAATTGAAGAATAGTGGATGAAAGTTATGGACTTTGCAGAAATGGACAAACTGAAATGCAACTTAAAGAAAAATTAATAGAAAATTTTGAGAACTGGAAACCATATTGACTTCCAGTGTGACAGAGAGAATGATGAGTTTTTTCTATTTGAAGGATTTGAAGATTAGATTGTAAGGGATTTTTCCAGAATAACATTTTGAAATGGGCTGTTAGAGATAATGTATATATGAGTATAAATTTAGATTATTCATATTTAAAGTTGTAAGTAGGATATTTGACTTCAACCATGCTACACATACCCTACAATCCAGAGTAACTACGGGAGCACGTAAAAGACATTTACATTGATGTAGTTAGGGCACCACCTAGTGAAAACCTATGGGAAATTCATATTGCAATCCAGAGTAAATTGTTCTTACATTGGAGAAAGGATTCCCCGTAGTTACTCTGGATTGCACCCTTTTAGATGTTTCTTATCTGTACTTAGTATTTTTGATGTTGTTCATTTTTCCTTTTATTTTATTATGTTTTTTCTTGACATCTTTTATTATAATAACTAGCAAAAAGCGTACCAGCGTTGCGGGAGTAACTTCCCCATACAACATCCCCCACGGCGCATCAACAACCCATGCGCAACCTACCCCCATGTACAACATTCCCCTGTGCGCAAATTCCCCCATGCGCAACTTTCCCCATGCGCAACTTTCCCCATGCGCAACTTCCCCCCGTGCGCAACTTCCCTCCATGCGCAACTTTCCTCCATGCGCAACTTCCCCCATGCACAACTTTCCTACATGCGCATCATCCCCCCATGCGCATCATCCCCCCATGCGCAACTTCCCCCCATGCGCAACTTCCCCCCATGCGCATCATCCCCCCATGCACATCATCCCCCCATGCGCAACTTTCCCCCATGCGCAACTTTCCCCCATGCGCATCATCCCCCCATGCGCAACTTCCCCCCATGCGCAACTTCCCCCATGCGCATCATCCCCCCATGCGCATCATCCCCCCATGCGCAACTTTCTCCCATGCACAACTTTCTCCCATGCACAACTTCCCCCATATGCAACTTTCCTACATGCGCATCATCCCATGCGCATCATCCCACCATGCGCAACTTCCCCCATGCGCAACTTCCCCCATGCGCAACTTTCCCCATGCGCAACTTTCCTACATGCGCAACTTCCCCCATGCGCAACTTCCCCCATGCGCATCATCTCCCCATGCACAACTTTCCTACATGTGCATCATCCCCCCATGCACAACTTCCCCCATGCACAACTTCCCCCATGCACAACTTCCCCCATGCGCAACTTCCCCCATGCGCATCATCTCCCCATGCACAACTTTCCTACATGTGCATCATCCCCCCATGCACAACTTCCCCCATGTGCAACTTCCCCATACACAACATCCCCCCATGCACAACATCCCCCCATGCACAACATCCCCCCATGCACAACATCCTCTCCAGTGCAACCTTTTCCTCCTAACAACATCCCCCCAGTTCACCAGGGTCTGAGCACCAAATTGGCTGGATGTTGTTCAGTCTCCCATGTTAAGTATAGGACAAAAACACGTTGCCCCCTTTTCAGCCCCTGAAGGGTTAAATTCCTCCACATGGTTCTTGGTGGGTGTTCAGGTGACAGAAGGATCCCTCCCAGAATTCCATGCTTCAGGCCCAGCAGTTGGGGAGGAATGTTGAGGAGTCAGCAATTCTCAATGCAAAGTATAGGGAGGAAAACGCATTGCGCCCCTTTTCACCCCCTTCCGGTTGGAATTTCCGAAAACCGGTTCTTAGTGCACCCCTCCATCACGGAAGGAACACCCACCCCAATTTTCACACTTCTAGGCCCAGCGGTTTTGGCAGGGCGGTGATGAGTCAGTCAGTGAGTCAGTCAGTGAGTGACTTTTCTCTTTTATATATATAGAAGATGAATCCAGAATTTAGTAAAAGGTATGCTATATTTACAATATTATATTTTATTTTAAAAAATTGGCCTCTCTTACTGTCATTCTCCAAGCCACTTTTGTGTCTGTTACTGGAAAGAAAACACAAGGCCAGTTTTTAAAAATATAGCATACCTTTTACTGTATACAATGGAAAAAAGATGAAATCCAAGAATAATAAAATCACATCAAATTTTTAAACAGTACTGTGGCAGAAAATACTGCAGCACCAGAAAAAAACAACCAAATAATACAGCAATGCAACATGTTTCAAAAGCCAAGTTAAACCAATAAGTCTTTAGGTGACACCACAACTGTAGTAGCAATGGTGGTAACTTTACCTTTTGGTTTACCTTGTGCCAACTTTACCTTGTGCCATGTCCTGGGTGCTACCCTTTTCATTGCACTCATGCCAGCAATCTAACACAAGAAGGTTTTATGAAACAGGCACACTCTTCTGATCACTGTTAGCTGATGTTGTCGTCCAGATTTCAGGTCCTGGGAGGGGTAGAAGGAGTTGAAACGAGGAGCTAGCCGGCTGATGGTGAGGAAGCCAGCCCATCGAAGTGGACCTGCTGTTAATCACAGTCTTCTGGTTCCTGGCAGTACATGGCGTCATGTAGATCAGGGTGGGCAAACTGGGCCAATTTAGGGATCCTGGATCTTTCGTGATTGGGTAGGAGTGAGAATTTCTGCAGATGCAGCTTGTTATCTGTGTGATGACAAGTAGCACCTGCTGAAATTCCCTCTTCTGTATAATCCAGGATCTCTAAAGTGGCTCAGTTTGCCTGCCCCTGAAATAGATGAAAAATAAGAGCTTTTCATAAAAAGGGCACACAGGCAGCAATAACACTTAACCTGAAATAAAAGAAAATCTTTTTTGAAAAGAAGAAAATCAATGAAAGCAGTATAAGCAGCAATAAAATTCAGTACTAAAAGTTTTGGAGACAAGAAGCATCTTCACCTGCCATCACAAGGATAGGAAATGTTTCCTCCCTGTGTTTATGATGATGAAAAGACACCACCATTGGGAAAACCCTTTCAAAAGTTGCCACATAGTGTAATTTTTTTTGTACTGCCCAGAGTTAGGATTCGGAAACAGAATTATGTTGTAGCCCAGGACATAAACTTTGTCCAATTTAGATGGAGAAGACTGGATTCAGGAAATAATCTGAATCACCTTATAAGAGTATAATCACCTTATAAGAGTTTATCATGGAAGGGAAAACCTTAAGAAGCATCAATGCCTACATAAAGCACATTCCTAACCATGTATACAAAAAAGTAAGCCCCATTGTGTTCAATGGGTCTTACTCCCGGGAAAATGTCTTTACGTTTGCAGCCTTGGTTGGTCTTGAAGTGGTTGTCCAATCCCTTCCCAATCAGAGGATCCCTCTATATTGTAGTATCTGCAGCCTGCAAGAGCACCCTATATTAGTCCAAGAATGCAGGAGGCTTCCCAATCCTACAAGGTCAAGTCACAAACCCTTTAAATCTAACCAGTTTGGCCTGAAACACCATGTTGCTTTATGACGGCTTGAGATGATAGGTGTAGGACTAGAAGAAAGCTCCCATCTACTTTGGGGTACTGTGCATCTCTCGCTCAAAACTATATTTAACCTGACAACTGTCCATGGTCCTGAATGCCTGCAGCCAGACATTGTTAGTGGAAGGGGTAACATTGAGTAGGGCTGATGCATATAAAGTACTACTGGAAAGGTACTACTGGAAAGCTGACTACTTACTAGGCTCTGGATGGCAGAAGAGGCAGAAGATGGGGATGTTACCCTAATAAGGTTTTGGCTTTTGCAAAAGGCAATGAAAGCAGTGGTTAGAGCTTAATTGTGGTGTACCTGCTCAGGATGCAGAAGGCCTGAATTAAGTCTCTAGATGCAGGCTTATCCTTGCCTCGGTCCCTAGAGCACAATGTACGGGCAGAATACTCATACTCCCAAATCCAGAGTAACTACAGGAGCATGTAAGAGACTTTACGTGCACCTGTAGTTACTGCACCACCCATTGAAAACCTATGGGAAATTCATATTGGAATCCAGAGTAACTTGTTCTTACACCGGAGCAAGGACACCCCATAGTTACTCTGGATTTTGCCCATAGTCTGTTATGGATCAACTGGATCCATGTTTCAGACCACAGCTTCATGATGATCAACCCAAAGACTGTGAAAGAAAAATATCCTCCAAGCCACACTGACCATTCGGTTCTCCCAATGTTTCCATTTTTGAGATTGGGAACGGGATCATAGCATGAATGGGACATGCAAACGCAGCTAGTTTTTACATAGTGACTTATAACACAGTTATTAAGTTATTCAGATCCAAAGTTTTAGCCACAAAATGTCATTGGATCTCATAGTCAGTTAAAAAAGACATAATTAAATGAGATATTCTTTAGGCAAAAAACAGAAAAGAAAATTGCTTCCGCATCGTTCAAAAAAAAACACATTTTGTACTCCTTCTTTTTGTCAACTTGCAATAATTTTACTTTGGTCTAACTGAGGTGTTTCAGGAATATTCACTTTCCTGGAAAGTCCATGGCATAATATCATTTGCATCAATACATATTAAATATGCTGGAGGTGATAATAAAACAATTCACTGGAGCTAAAATAGAAAGATCAGAAAAGACTATGATAGTCACACAGTCACATCATTGAGCACAATCATTGGTGGCCATTGAGCACAATCCTACCATTTCTACTCAAAAGTAAACTCCATTGTGTTCAGTGAGTCTTATCCCCAAGAAAGTGTCTTTTGGATTGCAGTTTCTTTTGGATTGCAGTAACTATGGGAAGACGTAAGAGGCATTTACTCTGGATTGCTCTAAACATTTCCCATAGTTGGCACCATAACTTCGTTGGGGTAAAAGGTCCTGCAGTTACTCTGGATTGTAGCCTTAGACTCATTCTCACTCCAGCTGGACTTTTCAACTTAGTTTCTGTAGGTTTAATTGTTTCCCTGGGATAGGGTTGCCATATGTCCTGAAAAATAGGGACAATCCTGATTTTGGGGGATTGTGTTTACATAATGGCAAATGGGAGGAAGAGAATTATGGCAACCCTACTCTGGGATAGTTTAGGAAGCCATTTTGGACCAAACAAGTGGAAGGTGAAGGGAACTTGTTGGTGCAGAAGGGGATCAGTTATGGGGGGAAGGGGGATGCTTCTTGGCTCCAAGGAAGCTCAATAAGCCACACCATGGAACACTTGCAGAAAAGAATGCCTGCTCTAAAGATCCTTAGTAATTAGGGAGGCAATTAGTTTTGGTAATTATGGAGGTAATTAGTTTGATTCTCTCTCAAGCCAGTGACTGCTGTGCAAAGGCTTCGAACACTCAGCTACTGTGTGGAAGGGTGCAGGCTGCATTGCTAAGCAGATGCTAAAATTAACTCCTTTTGTTCCAGTCCTGGGCCTTGTCTACACCCTGGTATTTGGACATTCGAAGGGGCGGGAGCTGATCATTGCATTAAAGCACTCAGCGGCTCAGACAACTTCATGGTGGTCTGATCTGAGAATAGATAAGTGGTTCATTCTGTAAGCCTTGCATGCAGGGGAATAGAAGGGGGATATGTGAGATGGCATGGTTAAATGGCTGGTACACCCACAATCATCCTGAATACTGAATGCTCTAGAAACATACAAACATTTTTCTGATCATCAAAAAAGTATAGATATTGAACTGGTTCAAAACTGAGTTGAGGGGTGTTCACTCATCAGAAGAAAATAAACCCCCCCATAGTACCAAGCCAGCAAACAAAAAAAAAGAACATAGGACTTGCCATGCCATAACATAACAAGATTGCTACATTGGGTGCAATCCAGAGTAACTATGGGGAGTCCCTGCTCCGGAGTAAGAACACTTTATTCTGGATTGCAAATATGAATTTCCCATAGGTTTTCACTAGGTGGTGCAGTAACTACGGGTGCACGTAATGTCTCTTATGTGCTCCCATAGTTACTCTGGATTGCAGCCATTGACTATTTATTTATTAAAGGGCTTAATGCCTATTGTTCATCCACTATCACCTTTTCAGTTGCAACTTTGCAACTCACCCACAATCAGATCTAAACTTTCATGGTACACAGAATTCCTCTTCAGACAGAATGGAAAGATATCTAAAGACCAGCCTACTGCATACCTCAAGGCAGCCACAAGTGTGAGGGTCTACAGGGGAACATGTTGTGATCTGCGATTTGAGAACTGATGGAACTTGTTGAGATCTTGATTTCAAGCAGCAAATCTGGAAGAAGAAAAGCCAACAAGGTCAAAAATCAGTTTGACCTGGACAGAACCTGAGGTATCTGTTTTTAGTTTGACATACCTCATCAAAACACTAGATTTTGGACTGTGTTGTGAGGACCATGAGAACTATGTGGTATTCAGGCATGTCTGAGACCCCCTTTCAAACTTAAAACTATGTCTGGGATCCTTGTCAAACTTGCCAAGATGTTCCTTCATGTCTACTTGAAAGTAAGTCCCATTGTGTTCAATGAGACTTACTCCCAGGAAAGCCCAGTGCCAGATTCCAAGATGGTGGATGACTTTCAGCCCGCTAGGTTGAAGACCACTGTAGGACTCTATCAGACCATGTTCATAGTGATCTAGAATATTCAAGTGTGTTTTGTTCCCTGATTCTATAAAGACCAAATACTTCTGAGTAATTTTTGGCTTCAAACTTCGGTCCTGAAATTTTTATATCCAACTATCCTGGCAATCCAGGCTAAAGCTGATGGCCCAGTCCCAAACACATTTTCTAGCTGTGATGAAAGGTGACACACCAAAATGATACCAATAGCAGCATGTGGCCACCAGCAAAAGTAGCATGTGGCCACCTTTGCATGGCAATGGACACTGCAAACACATCACACTATATAGGGTCTTGTAAGGGGTGGGAGGGAGGAGAGGAAGGGTGGAATGGGGAGGCAACAGGGTGGGGAAGAAGGTGGATCAATGGGTTCAGCATCAGTGGCATCACTAGATCCTAGACATCTTCCCAGATCAGATTTGCCTTCACAGCGCCATACAAACCTATACAAGTGATATCACTGCTGCATGTCCACCAGGCTGCAGGGGCAATCTCAACATAAGGGAACAATTTCTGTTTTCCTAGCTGATGTAAGAAGCGTTTATTTTTATAAAATAATATTGTCTATACAGGCTTGCGTGCCTTCCAACATTTGTCAAATGGACATGCTACATTTGTTTTGTATTCATGTAATTCAACCAAATTGAAGACTCAAGAGTTGGGATGTGCAGGCTGGCATGCTCTCCTTGTCTTCATGACCAAGCGTATGCTGTGAACTATAGAATATAGTCAATCACTGACCCAGGTAGCTTCATTGGGGAATTCATTTTTTAAAATATTGTCATCATATTTCATACTATATCATAATTTTCATATGCAGATAGCTGGACAAATGCTAAGTGGGTTCATATATGTACTTTATAAGATTTCACTGCATCATGAATTTTATATTCTAAAAGTGGAATGGAATAGAAGTGAACTGGAGAGTAAACATTCACAACAGTTCTATACTAAAGCCGCAAAAAAATTGAAAGGGAATTGAAACATGTCAAATGTCTAGAGTACTTCTGAAGAATTTGTTCCCCATACCTTTGTACTCATTGACATTCCTATCATACATGTTCCGGCATGCTTGAACAGCGCCACTTGTCAAGAGTGTGAGAACTTCACATGATTTAGCCCCTGAGACTGCAATCCTTATCTCCATATAGGCTTGCCTAAACCCTGGCATAAGTTCTTGTTGTGTCACAAAAGTGGTGTAAGGCACTTCTGCGCCACTCCTGGGGAAGGGTTAGGCCAGTGCGTGGACATGCTCACATGACCACAAGAATAGGAAGACCAATGAGTTGTGGTGGCCTAGGTTAGGATTACACCTTAAGTAATATAAGAGCTGCCTGATCCTGAGAGGGTAAGTAAGTAAGTAAGTAAGTAAGGAAGTAAGTAAGTCAGTAAGTGAATGAATGAATGAATGAATGAATAAAGGGTATACCCAGCCAGATCCAGCAGGAGCCTGTTTTCAATACCCAAACTGACACCTATTCTTTTTATCCTGTTCTTTGTCATGTTGTGCTTTCTCATGTGTTTGTTGTTTAAATATTTTTTAAAAATATTTTAAAATGTATTTGTAATACAATATGTTTTTATAATAGTTTAGTTAATGTAATTTGCTTTAGGATGGGACATGGTTTAGAAATGTAAAAAATAATTCACAAATAATAAAGACCCATGAATATTGAGTCCAAAAAGACCCACAAATGGTGTTGGAGGCCACTAGGCAAAGATTTTAAAACATCCTTGGGGATGTTTTAAAATAGCCTTGGGCTCCCTCTTGTAGGGGAGGAAAGGCGGTGTATAAATTAGGAAATAAATAAATAAATAAATAAATACATACATACATACATACATACATACATACATACATAAAACAGTTTTCTATTAGGTTGACACAGAAACAATTCTCATCCATCTTCCCATTTTTTTTCTTGCACACTATTTATTTCGAGTGGTTGTTAGATTTATTTCCCTCCTAAATTGAGCCAAAAGCATATAAACAGAACACAATTGAGGCGATGCAGCTCTTTTTTCCAACCCCACATTGGCCAGATGGAGATAATTAGGAGACCCACTTAGCCAGACTGATCCTTGTTTAAGCACTTTGAACAACGAGATTGTTTTGCGGTGTATCAATAGCCGAGACATTGAGCAGTTGTTGGGAGCAGCAATGAGAAATTGAATAGTTCACTCCCATCCTTTGCAAAGAAGTGCATGAGATGGTTTGAATGGTAATGAATAAAGCTGAGGATCAAATAGCTGTCATGAATATTAGAACAGTCTTTATGGAACTGCTAAGAACCCCTCTAACACACACAAGAAAAAGTGATGTAGTCCACACCCGGTGGGTGGGGGAGGGGGTTAAAAACTGGACATAGATATGTCCTTATACTGCCCAGCGAACATGATTCCAGGGACACATTTTTTCACCCCATGATGACAACAGTGCAATATTCTCATGCCTACTCAGAAATAATTCCCGTTGTGTTGAGTAAGTACATTTATTTACCAGATTTAAATTTATTTACTCAGAAGTAAATTCTGTTGTGTTCCTTATTCCCAGGAAAATGTGTACAGAATTGCAATTGGGCAGTACAATCTAGATGCAGGGCGGTTGACATACCTATGCTGCGTCCAGCGCTCTATTGGGGCTGCTGCCATGTTTCCACAGAGCAAGGGGAAGGCTCTAAATGGCCTACTCAGATCTGAGCCACCTCCAAAGGTGGAGCAGATCCAAATAGACAGGAGGAGGCTGCGTCAGGAATGAGGCTTGGATCCAGCACAGTGGGGAGATCTGAGCCCCACTTCCTGCTCCTTGCCATTGTGCCCACAGTCTTGCCCACCTTCCCCCCCGGAATGCCTCCTTGCCACCTTTGAAGCCACCACAGATGCTGAATGCAGCCACTATGGGCTGGCATATATGTGTGCTAGTGCAGATCACTGCATTGAAGGAAGCACAAATGTGCTTTATGGCATATTTGCAATACTCCTAGGCCGGTGCAAAGAACCTATAATCAGTTGACATGGTGGGGGGATTGGATTGCACCCTGAATCTTGTAGGGGTTATAGTGCTATCCCTATTAGCAGGGCTGGATTTAGGTTTGATGTGGCCCTCAGCTATTGAAGGTAATCGAGCCCTTTATATGTCCAGCTGCCCTTTGTCAACAACGAATTGTTGCTGTTTTTGTATTAAATATATGCTTTATGGTATTTTATGGACCTACACAACACAAAACACTGTTGCTGTATGTAGGTTTTATTTGTTTTTTATCTTATATTTTGGAAATGCACATCCAGTTTTTTTATTCCTTTAAATTTTGGGGGCCCCCAAGAGAGTGGGGCCCTAAGCTATAGTTTGTTTAGCTTATACGTAAATCCGGCATAGCCTGTGGTCCTGCTGGACTGATCAGCAGTTTTGACATCATTGACCACAGTGTCCTAACGGACGGTTGGCTAACAGATCTCAGAAGGTAATTCTAGGAGCACCTTTTGGCATCCCTGGCTGTCAGCGCTTAGAATTCTGTACTGTTCCCCAATTCAAGGTGCGAGTTTTGATTTGTAAAATGCTTTGCAGCTTTATGTTGAGAGTAGCTGGGGGATTCTCTTCTCCCATATTCAGTCGTACCTTGTTTTACAAGGATAATTTGTTTCGGAAACGTGCTTGTAATCCAAAAGGCTTGTAAGTAAAAACAAATTTTTCCATAAGAAAAAATGGAAACTCAATTTGTTCCACAGCCCAAAAATCTATATATATAAAAGAGAAAAGTCACTGACTGACTGACTGACTGACTGACTGACTGACTCACTGACTGACTCACTCATCACTGCCCTGCCAAAACCACTGGGCCTAGAAGCGTGAAATTTGGGGTGGGTGTTCCTTCTGTGAGGGAGGGGTGCACTAAGAACCGGTTTTCGGAAATTCCAACCGGAAGGGGGTGAAAATGGGCGCAACGCGTTTTCCTCCCTATACTTTGCATTGAGAATTGCTGACTCAGCAACATTCCTCCCCAACTGCTGGGCCTGAAGCATGGAATTCTGGGAGGGATCCTTCTGTCACCTGAACACCCACCAAGAACCATCTGGAGAAATTTAACCCTTCAGGGGCTGAAAAGGGGGCAACGTGTTTCTGCCCTATACTTTACATGGGAGACTGAACAACCTCCAGCCTATTTGGTGCTCAGTGCCTGGTGCACTGTGGGATGTTGTTCGGAGAAAGAGGTTGCACTGGTGAGAATGCTGCACATGGGGAGAAGTTGAGCATGGGAGGAAGTTGCGCATGGAGGGAAGTTGCGCATGGGGGGTTTATCCACATAGGGCAAGTTGTGCATGGGGGTTGATGCGCATGGGGGGAAGTTGCACATGAGGGGTTGATGCACATGGGGGAGATTGCACATGGGGAAGTTGAGCATGGGGGGTTGATGCATATGAGGGGAATGGCATAAGGGGGAATTTTACTCCCGCAACGCGGGTACGCTTTTTGCTAGTATTTATATAAAAATGATTACAATACTGCTGATGAGAAGCAGCATTGTACAGTACCATCAGGGTGACCATACGACTGGATTTTTCCAGATTTGTCATCTTTTTTAGCCTCCTGTCCAAGTGTCTTCCAAAAGGGCTTCATTATCCTCCATTTTGGCTTCATTTTGGAACTTTGCAATGTTGTGCAGTACCCCATCATGTCATATGTCGTTGTATTTGTACTGAATAGCACAATCCAATGCTAAATTGGTTTTGAAATATCTCCTTCCTATCAAAAGTTATGACAAGCAAACTAAAAATAAAAATATATATCGAGCTCTATGGGAAAGTGAAAGTGCCCAATATTGCTTGCTTTATTCATGATTAGGCAAACGTGCCATTATTTGCCAGAAAGGCCAGGCTGAGAAGAATCCAAGACCTTGTCCTCCTATTTAGGTTCAGGCATCTGGTCACTCTGAGTACCATTGGTAAGGCTCACCTTCCACATTCACGCACAGCTCACTCTCACACCTTCCACAGTCATACACAGATCTCTCTCACACACACCCGACACACATACCTTCCACACTCACACATAAATCTCTTTCACACACACCCCCTCCACACAAACCTTTCACACTCTCACACACATCTATATCTCTCTCAAGTACAAACCACACAAACATTCCACACTCATGCAGATCTCACACACACACACACCTTCCACACATTAATACACAGGTCTCACACAGGCACCCCCCCACCTTCCACAGTCTCACATATAAACCTCTCACACAAACACCCCTTCACACAGGAAACTTCCATACTCTCAAACAAATCTTAAACACACACACCCATACTCTCTCTCTCTCTCTCTCTCTCTCTCTCTCTCTCACACACACACACACACAGAGAGAGAGAGAGAGAGAGAGAGAGAGAGAGAGACCTTCCACACTCTTGCAGGGCACTCTCTCCAAGCTTCCCACCAAACCACCTGCACTTGTTAACCAAGAGAGAATTTTTTAGAAATTTTTGCTTATTTTGCAAAACACACACAATCCAGGTTACTCGTAAACCAAGGTACCACTTTAGTCCTTTATGTTCCCTAGAAATCTTCTACAAAAGCTGATGGGACACTGATAAGCAGAGTCTTATCTGTGGTGGCACCACAATTATGGAGATCTCTCTGGTAATTGAAGAGCTGCTCATTCGGTAACCTGTGGGGGGTTAAAAGCTTATCTATTTCAATTGTCCACTCTATTTGTAGTCAGAGTGGACAGGGAGATATGCCGGAACTTGCATGCTGTTGCTTTTTGTGCCCTTCATTACCACTGTTATTGTTTCTCTTGTTGCATCTGTTCTGCATTGTTTTTTATTACCAATTGTCTCTCCTTTTACAATGTATTTCAGGCTGCTGATTTTACAGAAAATAAATTGTTGCTTTATTGTTGTTTGTGTGCACTTTAAGTCTGTGGACTGTGTTTATTTTCTAAATGTATAAATGTATAAATGTATTTCTAAATTTACATGCTGTAAATTTATAAATTTTAATGATGTTTTAATGATGTCTATACTGACTCCCCATATTATAGATGTTTAAGTTATAGTGAGATGGCTGTGTTGTATCTTTGCACAGGTCTAATCTATTCTTTGTGGCATTTTGTGCAGTCCTTTGGTGTGTTTTAATACTGGGCCTGCTGCAACTGGCTGTTTTGACCTATCTACCTTTTAAATTCTGTACAGTAGTACCAAGCAAGAAAGTATGTAGGGAATGAACAGTTCAGTCCTATACTGCTGCCACATTCATGTTGAATGGATGGAGCACTGTGTCCACTACATGCTATGCAGGGAGCTGCACTATATCCCATGCAAAGATATTGTGGCACAACCCACTGTGATCCAAATCAGCAACATCTTCACTAGATACTTGCAAGAGCCAAGGTGACAGGGCGACACATGGGGAAAGCCGACCAGCCATTGAACTGTGCCTACCTGGTAACCACAGTGTCATACATGAGTGATAGGGGCTACATACGTGGCACTTTGTAGCACCTGCAGTACTTATGATGTTGCCTCTCTATGGCTATGCTACTTAATCCCCTAGTAGGACATATGCCTGGTATCCAGGAGACTCATAGGCCATCAGGGAAAGTAAGGGAAAAGTATTTTCCCATATATTTTTCCACTTCATGCGGCATGTGTCTCAGTGGCATGTCTGCATACTTTAGGGTAGCAGAGGATAAGATCGGGCAGTTAGTCAGTTAAAGACACAGTCCCGAGCACCTGTTTGGCTGCCACAAGTCCATTGTGCCAGCCAAAGAGCATTGTGAAAGTGCCATAAATGTCCCACTCCTTGGGACTCAGCAGTGTTGGTATAAGTCAACTAAGAAACTTTGGGAGCAGTCCTGTGCATGTCTACTCAGAAGTAAATCCCATTGTGTTCTATGGGACTTATTCTTTAGGAAAGTGTGTTTAGGATTGCAGCCATATTCCGTTACTCTGCCCATCTCCCTCATCTTCAAGTGGGATCACACAGGCCAGAGGGAAAGGTGAGTTTTTGTTGCACCATGCTCAAATCTATGAGGCACCTTTTCATCCCACCAGTGGACATTTTCCTATAAAAAAACCCTGCAAGAATGATCCCCGTTTGCCAGTGGGAGGATAAGTGCACTCACTGCCTCCACCCATTGCTGTCCATCATTGCAGATAATGCAGGGGACGGCAGTGCAGGATCTTGCCCCAGAGAATCCAGTAACTGCTACCGCAGTGTTGATGCAACCTACTGAGTCTGTTTCTTTTGAATGGTATCTCTCCTTTTCAAACATGAACTGGAAAGCAGCCAATTAGCGCTGATGAGGGAGGAGGATATGTACATGAGTATGCAGGACTGCTCTGAAATACATTTATTTTGCTGTCTACTAGCAAGCAGAGTATCAGCTTTTTACTAGCTTTCCCCCCGCCCCCAGCCCTTCTTGATCTTCTCCTCCTCATTTCCCAATGTCATGGAGATCATTAATAAATCTGGCCCTGGCTATGTTTTCAAACAAGCCTAATTGCCATTTACTCTGTGGCTTGGCTCTTCTTGTTTTGCTGATCTCTACAGCAGCCTCCTTGCCTTTGCTTTGTACAAGAAAAGCATTTCCACACAGCCAGGCTACTTCCCCATTTGATCTTACCTGCAGGGTCACTGGAAAACACAAAGTTTCCAAAGGCCCCATTAGAATGATTAAGATCAAAGCAGAAACAGGCCTGTTTCTGGCTGTAAAGAGCTTGGCAAGGAGAGTTTTTGGAATGAGCAACCAGCTATTCCCCTTCACCAGGCCTGTCCTAGATCCTGTGCCCAGGGCTGGCCCATTAGGACCCATGAGGCTAACTGAAACAGATGCCTCAGGCAGCAATTTGGTGAGGTGAGCACTCATGTCTGCCTGAAGAAGTGGACAGAGAAGAAATGTGAAGGGGAGTGCTGAGCTAGAATATTGAATACTGAAGAGTCAGGGGCTCGGAGACTAAAGGGGGACAGCATTTGGCATGCTGCTGCAGGAATCAGGAGATCTTGCCCTGGCCCTTCCTGTGCTGAAAAAGTGAGAAACTGCAAAACTACAGCAACGTATTCTGTGCCAGGAAAAATGGAAACCTGAGATTTCAATAATTAATCCACATTAATCTATTCAAAGATATTGTGTGATACCACATCAAGTGGTATGCGGGCATTTCAGCCCTTTCAAATGTAAACCCTGACAGACTTATTGGGATGTGATGCTGGAGCTTCTCCATGTCCATTCAGAAGTAAGTCCCATTGTGTTCAATGAGACTTACTCCCAGGAAAGCCAGTGCCAGATTTCAAGATGGCAGATCCCATCCTCTTGTGACCCCTGACCCAAAATTGGGACCCCGCAAGAGGAACTCAACCCTCACTTTGAGTATGAAATAATCTGTCTCTTGTTTTGCTGAAGGCTGTGCCTGTCACTTTTAATTCTGCCCTGACTACTGAAAACTGAAATATCAGTTTAAGTACATTTGGGGAGGCATGTATGCCCCATTGCTCTGGGGCCTATATTTTCTATATTTGGGGGTAGACATGGGTTTTTTAAAAAATGAAAGCACAGAAGCTTGAAGATACATAATCATAAGCTTGCATTGACCAACTAGGATCCTATAAGCAAAACAGTGAATTGGGATTCTATACGCAAAACAGTGAAATGCAAATTTGTTTAATAAGGTGGGCATGTCTGTCTCTATCACCTGACAGCAATATTCATCATGCAATGTACAGTGGTACCTCGCTTAGCGAGTGTTCCTCATAACGAGGGATTCACTTAACGAAGTAGATTTTCCCTGAAAGTCTGACTTGAGTAGTGAGCCTTGCTCCACTTAACGAGCCAGACTCTCAGGGAAATTTTTTAATTTTTTTTTAATTGCCCCCATTTACCCCTGGCTGTGGCTGGAGAGGGCAGTTGGGCAGGCTGGAGTGCCCTGGCCCCCTCTGCGGCACGTCCACCACCTCCGGGGTTCCATTTTGGCCATGGAGGGCTTCCCTGCAAGTACCAGGCTTCCCTCGTGGCCATTGTACCTTTAAACAGGAAGCCGCTGTATGCAGGGATTCCCCATAGAGAGTTCAGCGGAGGTCAGAGGAAATTCCTCAGCCGAACTCCTCTAGGAGATTGCTGTGTCTATGGTTTCAGTCATACATACACTTCAGGATCCCAAGTGAACCACTCAGGCTATCCATTCAGCCACTCAAGTTTGCTTGGGAACCTGAAGTATATATATGATTGCAACCATACAGGCGACAATCTCCTAGAGGAGTTCGGCTGAGGAATTTTGTCTGACCTCAGCCAAACTCTCTGTGGGGGAATCCCCTCATAGAGTGGCTTCCTGTTTAAAGCTGCAAGTGGCCATGAGGGAACTCCGAACTTGCAGGGAAGCCCTCCATGGCCAAAAGGGAGCCCCCAGAGGCGGTGGACATGCTGCAAGGGGAGCCAGGGCACCCCAGCCTGCCCCAACTGCCCCCTCCAGCCACAGCCAGGGTAAGTGGGGGCATTTTTAAAAAAAAATTGGGGGGTTGTGGAACCAATTGTCTGAGTTTCCATTATTTCCTAAGGGAAACTCTTCTTCACCTAACGAGCATTTCACATAACGAGCATGCCTCTGGAACGAATTAAATATGCGAGGCACCACTGACGTTTGCAGTATCTTTTCAATGGCCACTGAAGCTGTGCACTACTTCCGTTGAAGGCAAGCCTGGAAATCCTGAGGATAGGGAAGGCCACATGAGAGATCTCAGAAAAAAGTTTCAGTTTTGCAGCAGAAGGCTTTGTCAATGGTTGGACTTCTGTATCCTCAAAGGCTTGTAGGTCAAGGCCCAGAAGAACGATAAATTAGAGACAAACTTCAGGGAAGGCTATGTGCATTTCTTAAAACCATCATTAAGTTTTTATGTATTGGGCTTTTCCAGTGCAATAAATGGGCTATTCCAAGCAATAAAAGGGTGATTCCTTAGAAGAGATCAGCTTTGTATAGCTGTTCTCAAATATCTGTGTTAGGCCATCAACCTCAGTGTTGTCTCCCATGGATTGGGATCTAGGACAAAGGCCTTCCTAGCCTTGGTGTCCTCCTAGCTGGAGTGGTTGAAGGTAGAACCTGGGGCTTTCTACACGTCAAGGAGGTGCTTTCCATTGAGCTACATCCCTCCCTCATTCTAGATTATTTCTGGTTGATTGAAGAATGTGTCATATTTTTCTCTGGGCAACCCCTTAGACAAGTGATTCTCAAACATTTCAGCCCACAATCTCCTTCTGAGAATGACAGTCTGTTTGGGACCCCCAAAACTGATGTCATCAACCTGGAACTGAAAGTGCAATCAAACAGGAAGTGATGCCAGAGCTCCTCCATGTCTACTCATAGCGAAATCCCATTATGTTCAATGAGACTTTCTCCCAGGAAAGTATGGACTGCAGCATGAATGCCCCATTCCAAGATGGTGATATATTCCAATATGGTGGTGTCCAGCTTTGCATGGTCTTCCTGAAGGAGGTCCTGACCTCCACTTTGAGAACCACTGGTTTATACAGCCCCATCCGAAGCATTCACACATGAGTTGTGATTCTTGGGGAAATTGTGACATTCTGTCTTATGCATTCTGGAGCACTGCATTCCAATTAGCTTTCTACATCACTGAGCTGCTCTTTCCACACAGTCTCAGTGCCATAGTGGGAGTGAAGTTCTACCTAATGCAAGTGAACAATTTCCAGTTTGCAAAGGGTTTGCAATGAAACAAATGAGAACCCGTGTTCTCTGGGTTGTTCCCATTGGTGACCCTGCCAAAACATGTACAGGAAACCAGAAGCCTTTGCAGATCTCACACTCCATGCGCTCTGCTTTCTGACATAGCCAGCTTGAAGAAAGTGAGACAGACACACCACTGGCCGGGCCAGCCAGCCCTGGGATGCTGCAAGGGAGGTTTCCATGACAACAGGCAGCGCATCCGAAAGCTCTCAGAACTTCGGAGCTGGTCCATGTGACTGGACAGCTTGGAAGGCAGGAGCAGAGCCGGCCCAGATCCGTTCCTGACACACCTACACAGCACACTAGGCACATCCCTGCCGGGCAATTCTCATCTTTATCATGTTGTAAACCACCCGGATTTTTTAAAAAAGGGAGGAGTGGCAGAGTATAAATACATACAAGGAAAAAATGCTACAACCCCTTCCACAAGCCCCCCCCCCCATTTTTACACACAATGTGTAACGCGCACAGTAATTCTAATTCTTTTTAAGGCAAAAATAAGAACAGGCACTTGGACAGTTAATACACACAGGCTGCTATCCTAACCTCCGTTTAGGTTGGCCTAAGCCACGGCTTAAGTCCTGCGTCCCACTCCTGGGGAGGTTAGGCCAATGCACAGGCATACACCGACCTCCCCACCCCACGTAAAGATAGGCCAGGTGAGTTGGGCCGGCCTAAATTTCTTAGCATTGTGCCTATATACTAGTAGTGCTTTGTATTTGAAGAGCTTCCACAATCATCTCGGTTATCAACTATCAACTATACAACACTTCAGTAAAGGTAGGTCAGTATGATTAGTCCCATATTGCAGACCAAAAACTGAGGTGAACAGCCCCATCCTTCGGACGTCTAACACCGTTGGAGTGAGCATTTGAGCAGTATTAAGGGCTTTCTGGTTGTCACAAAGAGTGACACGCTCTAATGCATGCTCAATGTGTCATGGCATGTTGGTGTGCTGTGAGTGTGTCACAGAAATTTGAGGGAAAATAATTTATTAGCAGGGCCAATGGGGAATGCAAGACACCCACCAGCAGCACAGTGCGCCTTGTCAAAAACCTGACAGTGTGTCTTGACTATTTAAGTGACTATTTAAGTGCCTTGTCAGTGTGCCTCTAGATGAAAAAAGATTGAAAGCCTCAGTTCCCCAATCTGGGTCTACACAATGTGGTGGTCCAGCTATAGAGTGATGCAGATCAGAGTAGATTCAGCAGCGTTGAATAGGAGTTCCCTTACTCCAAGGTACGGTCGCCATACATCCTGAAAAATGCACAGTCCCAATTTTGGGGGATTGTGCTCACGTACTGGCAAATGGGACAAAGAATCCTGTCCTGAAGAGAATTATGGCAATTTAACCAGCAGGCCAGGGTTCGAGACCCAGGTCGGTCCCACAAGACAGGGTGAGCTCCTGTCCTTAGCCCAGCTCTGCGATGCCAGCTGGATCCAATCGTATTGGCTCTGCCTTTCCATTGGACTAATTCAGTGGCGTAGAGAGGGAGGATTTGCTGCTTGGGTAACAGCCTATCCTCCATAACAATCTAACCCAGGCTTTTGTGCTTCGTATGCAGCGTATGCAGCGCCGAGCACGATACCATAGTCTTTCCAGACTGACGGAGGCCTGCTTTTTTTTAATCAAATGCTGATGAGCAGCAGACCCTCTGGTATCAGTGGACATTCATTTGACTCTAGAGTCAGATGGCCAGGTGGACATGGGCATATTCCAACCCTTACAAAGGGTGTTAAATGAATCTCAGGGGCTTCCAGGGGTGGATCCAGCTCAGCTCCATTACTGCAGCCAAACTGGGGAAAACCAGTCTTAAAACATCCCATAGGTTTCTTTTCCACATTGAATTCGCAAGAGGAACTTAGCAGCCATCTCATTTCCATTTCCTCTCTGGCACATCACATCCCGCTGATAGGAAGTGATGCTGTCACTGATGGCTGTTGATTGCTAAAGACCCAGATTTTGCATTTCTATTGGGTTTCAGAGGTATCCAACCTGGAAAGAAAGAATATAAAGGACAAATTGCATTTTGCTATGATAATAACATTGGATTCAGATACCAATGTGAAATTTGATTTGCACCCTCCAGTGCTGGGCAGGTTAGGTATGCTTTTGCTTTATATATAACCAGTGCTTTTCTTTTTCAAAATAAAGGTGGGGGTACTACTCACCATGAAGATTTTATTTGTAATCAAAGGCATGACTGTTTGGGGGCCACAGAGGTACCAGTACTTACCACAGAGGTGCCAGTACTCGGTACCCCCTCAAAAATACCCCTGCATATAACTGACCAGTCATGAGTAGCCCTTAGAATACCAACTGTGTCCATTAGATCCGCATTTATAATGTATGCAAATTAGGCTATTTTTAGATGGTATTCTATACTTTCCTGAGAGTAAGTCCCATATAATACAATGGGACTTACATCTGAGTAGATAAGCTTAGAATTGCATCCATGGTCTCTTTTATAACCCAGTCCTATGTAATTTCCTGCATACATATAGCTGACATGTAGCTACAGATAACAGTTCTATATAACTGACCAGATAAGTCCTAATTAACATGGTGTATTTTATAACTCAATCCAGTATTTACTCAAATCTAATGTACCATCAAATCTAATGCACACCCTATACTTATAACCAAAATACAACATTTACTCAAATCTAATTAACCATCAAGTCTAATGTGCACCCTGATTTTGGAGACTAATTTGGGCTTTGAAAGGTGAGTGTTAGATTTGAAAAAATACAGTTATTCCTTGCATGGCAATGTAGTGGCATCAACACAGCTTTCACTGTATCATGTGGGAGAGATTTTTTGAGATCTTCTTAGAGTAAGAGAATATTTGTTCCCTTGTGCCAGGCTAAGCCCTAGCAGCCACTATGAGTAAATTTGGATCTGCACAAGCTGCTACGTCTGCCTTGACCAGTGAAGGTGGATTAGGGGTGCAATCCAGAGTAACTACGGGGAGTCCTTGCTCCGGTGTAAGAACAATTTGCTCTGGATTGCAATATGAATTTCCCATAGGTTTTCATTAGGTGGTGCAGTAACTATGGGTACACGTAATGTCTCTTACGTGCTCCCGTAGTTACTCTGGATTGTAGGGCAAGCCTGGAAAGGGGGTTAGGATTCAACAGGTGCTGTCACTGCCAAATCTACTTCCTTTCCTAGACCTAATCCACTTTTTCTCCCACCCCATCCCTCTGCATTCAGTTCCGCCCCTTGCACAGTCTTTCCTGTAATAGTGGTGGGTATCCCCAGTTTGTCATCACACAAACTCAGCACAGTGGCCAGGCCATATTCATCATTGCTGTCACTTTTGTTACAGCTGGAAAGGGATTTTAGTTGCTGGAATACTTGTTCTGGTGACATAAAGGCCTCTTGGGACTGGGCTGTTAATTACTGTTTGATTGTGTTATTGATTATTTGTTACATAAGCTGGCTGGAGCATTTCCATTCTGAAACTGAAGTTTCTAATTTCTGGATATTTGCAATAGGTTCTTGATATCAATATTTTATGTTAAGCAATTTGATGAGAAATGATACATTTGCAAACTAGTATATATCATGATTGAGTATTTGACTGCATTTTACAGAAGACATACTGTAGAGTTGCAGTATTGATTGTCAGGAGGTGCCAACAAGTCTGTAGCACTCAAATGTCACATTCAAAATGTAATTTCACGTTCTGAACTCTAAGGTAAATATTCGACCTTGAGTGTTGAAAGTGTTCTGGCAAGTTTTGAAATTTGCAAGCATTTGTTTCAGTACTTAGTTAAAAAGTGGTGTGCAGTTATGGTCACCCATGAATTTTATTTATTTATTATAGCAAATGCATAGACTTATAATAAATCAGATGATGTCCATTCCACCCAGCCATTAGGACAGAGTGGTCTATACTAAAAAAAAATCAGACACTGGGCAAGAGTAGGCTCTTGATGGATACTCAACAATGAACATGAACATTGATAATTTGGGCATCATGGAGACAAAATAATCTCCACAATGCAGACAAAAGGTAGACAAAATCGCCAAACACAAAATCATGTTTTTGCATCTCCCATGAAAACACCCATTTGAACCTGATTTTAGTATCTGAAAAGCAGCTTTGTTTGATTTGTCAGGGAGGCATTGACTGTTAAGAATATGGAAAGCTCCCCTAGAGACATGTAGAGAAACCTGCTATAGATGAACTACCTGTTTCCATTTAAATTTACTTATATGAGCAGTGGAGAAAGTGGCTCTTTGGTTCCCTCCTCAATACCTTTGTTAATTCCAGAATTTGAGCAGGCAGGCTGCCACAAAACTAAATTCATTTGGATGTTGTTCTCCTGTGCCTTATTGATGTACATGAGTACATCAACAAAATACTGCAATTCTCATAAGACTACATGTAGATTACTTTTGTGTAGCATTTTAGTGATGTGCTCCTGATGATTAGTGATCCTTCCTGATTTTAATGATGTGCTCCTGAGCATTAGTAACATGATGCACAAAGGAAGCTTGATATGACAGGACTAAGGGCATAATCCAGAAGTGTACCTTGGTTACCCTATCTGTCACTGGGGTGGTCCAAGATGGGGCAGCCGAGTTATGCTAGAGAAGGCTTGGGGCAGCCTAAGGCAACATAGGCTGTCCCAAGACAGGTGGACCTGGGCTGCCCTAGCTGGGCCAACCTAGGCAGTTCAGGAGAGACATTTTGAGGGCATGTTTAGCACTGCCTAGGGCAGAGCAGTTACTCTGTATCCAGAGCCTGTTTCCAGGGCAGAAATTCCCTCTTCCAGCTCCTTAGAATTACCGTTATACCACCTCAGGAGCAGGTATAGTAATGAGTAGACCCATAGGGATCCATAAGGCAGAGTAAGAATGTCAGTGTTGACCAAAAATCTGAGTTCTTGACCAGCCTAGCTGCAACCCCTGCCTCTCAATTTCAGGATATGGCACAACTACAACAGCCCACTAACCTGGGGATATAGCAGGCCACTCCAAGCAATCCCCCTGCATCCACCCTCCACTAGGGGTCCTGCTGTACTGCATTCTCATGCTGCAGCTATTACCGGTTGTCAGGAACTTCTGGGCTTCCTTATAAGGCAGGCACCACAGCTGTTCCTTGTTCAGTGTGATCTGAGGGGGGTCTCCTCAGGAGCAAGCCCTCCCCAGGTGTCACTGACTTGGTGCCTACTCAGCATGCTCTGGAGCAGTGAGGGCAGCCCAGGCTTCCTCTCTGGATCCAGCATAACTTTGCTCTGGATTCAGAATAGTTGGGGCAGCCCAGCTAGGACACTCCTCACTGCCATAACTCTGGATTGTGCCTAAGAATCACATCAAGATATCTAAGATATAAATTTGTTACATGAGGTGAAACTATATTTGTAATTTCCAATACCTGCACTAGGAGTAGGATTTTTAAATTGTGAGCTTGTACATGCATTGATTCTCTCTCTCTCTCTCTCTCTCTCTCTCTCTCTCTCTCTCTCTCTCTCTCTCTGTGTGTGTGTGTGTGTGTGTGTGTGTGTGTTTGTGTGATAGAGAGAGAGAGATGCAAATGAACTGATAGCTGCAGCAAATTGTTGGGCCCACTACAAATTTCAGAAACACACACACACACACACACACACACACACATCTATGGCATAGGTTCTAGATGACTTCTAGATTGGAAAGACAACTAAATTATTCTGATAATGTGAATTTTGGATGTGATTTGCTTTTTCTGTGATGAATATGACATGACATGTAGCTGGAATCTGATCCACCAAGCCATCAAGGGACGCACCCAAGATTAACAGCAAAGCATTCACCTCGAGTCACCTACCTCACAACACGAAGAAGATGGCGTCCTTCCTTGGTTAACTTGTAATCAGACATTCAGCAGCCTAGGGGGGAAAATGTATTTTTGCTCCTGGTGAAAAAATGGTTGCTAAGGGGATAATGTTTCACAGATAGCAGCTTCGAGGGCAGACGGTGTTCCACAGCCGAAGTGAAAGTGGTTGCTAAGGGGACCACATTTCCTGAATACTCCGCTCATCTTTTTCCCCGCAAAGGGCGTTCGCAAAGATGCCAATGTCTGAACAGAGGAAATCCATTCCTCCCAAGCAATACAGAAGTATAGTGAGAACAGTGCCCAGTGCCCAGCTTTATTTCTCCTTCTCTCTCTCTTTCTCTGTGTTGTGGAAACTGGATTCCATGTTAGCTGGTGTGTTCCATCTGGTGACTGGTCTGGCTAGTGATTGCCAATTTGTGATGGTAATAGTTGGACACTGCCAAGGATGACTTCTCCATCAGATATGGTACTGAAAGGGTGAATATGGCTGCAATTCTAAACACACCTTCCTGGGGTTTTGGATGGACCTGCTATTAGAATCATAGAATCACAGAGTTGGAAGGGACCTGGTAGGTCATCTAGTCCAACCCCCTCCCTGCAACAGGAAATCCTCCTGGAGCATCCCCGACATCCCTTGCATTCCTCTTGTGTTCGGAAGAAATTTCTTGTGGTGCCACAATAATCATAGGGTCTGCTATTATTGGGAGTTTCCAATACCTGCAGTAGGAGTAGGAATATATCCCCTTGGATACATATATATATTTTTCAAATTACAGGTGAAGAAAAGGTATAAATCATCAAGTTACAAACTGAAAAACAGAATTGACAACTTGAGCCAGAAACTTCAAGGAGGTTAAAAGATCCCTTAAGATGATTTCTGGTTGACATTTACCACTTGATCCAAGATCCTGATGTAGAATATTCTGAATAGAAACATCCAACACCACCATCCAATCCAACAGAAACATCCAATACCACAGGGCAGGTATCATACTGTATACCACCAACACACACACACACAGCCTCTAACAACCTTGCCTCTTCTCTGTCTATTCTTATTTTTACTTGCTTTGTCTTTATTTTCCCCATTGGCGTCTTAGGAGATAAATCATAGGCCAGTGTACAAGGATGTAATAAAGGTGAATATGACTCCCTACCCCCACTTAGGAGTTGTGGCTGTGACAGTGGGGTGTACTAAAAAAGAAAATATTCCTTCTTGTTGTCCTCTGCCTCTTCCAAACATGCGTATTTCTCCAGAAGAGGTTGCTGTGACATTGCTTATCTGGTCACACTCAAAGGAGAACACACACACACACACAGTCCTCACTTTGTGGTCCCTCACACACACATCTCCTGAGGGTTCCTGCCTTATTACTGCAGCATCTGCCAGCTAATCAAATTGCTCTGGAGTGATGGCGTGTGAACTGGGAGTTGTCAACATTTTTGGGTTAAGTGTGGAAAGCAGGGATGGTATTATTAAAGCTGAAATGAATAGGGGGAAAATGTCTCCCACAAGTTTCCTCCAACTTGGATATTTTGTGCATACATGGATGTTCTGCACATCCTTGGATGGTTGTACATTCATGGAGCAGCACAACTTTTGTTTGGCTTCCTTTGGCTGAGAATCTGTGGAATATATATTTTTTAATTTATACAGCTTTACGGATCATAAGTGGAAGCAATCAGCTGTTGGAGGCAGTGCTTTTTAGAACTCATGTAACATGTGCACAGAGAGGAAAATAATGCATGCGCAGCCTGGGACTTAATGAAACAGCCAATGGCACAGCCATTCTAATTCAGCAGGGAAAGAAAATGGAAGTGTGGATGAAAAGATGAAAAGTGTGGAAGTATGATTTATTTTAGTGATTCAAAAAAGGATAAAAAATTGGAAGGACTGCTAAGTACTGGCAGTGTGTCTGGGATATATGCCTTATTGGCCCACATAATTTCCGTACAAACCAGATACTACCACCTTCTGAGCTTTTTACCTTGAATAACCATATTACCTTAGCAATTCACCTAACAATGATTCAGTCCTTAATATTTTCCTAGTTCATATTGTTGGTCAGAATTATGCAGATGCAGAAAGGCAGTGCCATTGGCTTCAAGAATTAGAAATGGAAGATGTGAAACTGTGAATTGACAGATTAATATTTAATGGTATAGCCTAACCAATTTCAATTACAACTGTTCCTTGTTATCCACTAGATTTCTGTTCTGGAACCTCCATGAAGACCTATTTCCAGATTTCTTGTCCCTTCATTGTTCTTAATGGAATAAGGTTGTGATTTAGCATCTACAGGGTTTGATTCTGGGACTTCTTGTTGATTCCAAAAATGTGTTTAATAAAAGCAGTTTAAAAAAATAAAGTGTATACAATTGCTTAAATACAGCTTTTCTTAATATTGTAGAAAGGCAGTCTGCAATTAGAAATGCAAAGGACCCTCTGCCTTTTCCTGGCTCAGCTGAAGAATAGAATGATTGATTGCATGGCTGCTTCTCTACAACAGTAGAAAAGCAGTTTTTAACACTGTGGTTTTCATAGGCCTTTTGTCAAATCTGTGTGTTTGTGTGTGTGCGTGCATGCGTGTGTGTGTGTGTGTGTGCGTGCATGCGTGTGTGTGTTTATATATATAGCAGGCCTCCGTCAGTCTTGAGAGACTATGGTATCGTGCTTGGCGCTGCATACGCTGCATGCAAAACACAAAAGCCTGAGTTAGATTGTTATGGAGGATAGGCTGTTACCCAAGCAGCAAATCCCCCCTCTCCACGCCACTGAATTAGTCCAATGGAAAGGCAGATCCCATACGATGGGATCCAGCTGCGTCGCAGAGCTGGGCTAAGGACAGGAGCTCACCCTGTCTTGTGGGGCCGACCCGGGTCTCGAACCCTGGCCTGCTGGTTAACAGGCACAGTGTCTTAACCACTTGCGCCACCCACAGCCCATACACACACACACACACACACATATATATACACACACACACACACACATATCTATATCTATATCTATATATCTAGATATCTATATCTATATCTAGATATATATATATATATCTCTCTCTCTCTATCTCTCTCTCTCTCTCTCTCTCTATATATATATATATATATAAGGAAATCTTTAAGGAAAGATTAATCTTTAATCTCTAAGGAAATATTAAAGATAGAGATAAAAAGATACAGAAAATTACAGTGCTCATCAAAAACACAATCCAATAGCAGAGGACTATGGGTGGCGCAAGTGGTTAAGACACTGTGCCTATTAACCAGTAGGCCAGGGTTCGAGACCCCACAAGACAGGGTGAGCTCTTTAGCCCAGCTCTGCGATGCAGCTAGAGCAAATTGTATTGGCTCTGCCGTTCCATTGAACTATTTCAGTGGCGTGGAGAGGGGGGATTTTCTGCTTGGGTAACACAGCCTATCCTCCATATTAATCTACCTAGGCCTTAGTGCTTTGCTTACAGCGTCAAGCATGATACCATAGTCTTTCAAGACTGATGGATGCCAATGTCGAGGAAATATTTAGCAGTTCTTAATTGCAAATAAAATAAATAAAGACATGGGCTGAAGCCAAGTGTGATGTATCCAATATTTCCAAACATCTTGGCTTATTTAAATCCCACTGATACTGTTTGTTTATGGGAGCAGCTTGATGTTTCTTTCTTTAAACTGTGGACGTTCAGTCTGTGTTTATTTCGTCTGGCTTTCATTTCCAAGTCAGTTTCATTTATAAATGAAAGACAAAGATGCTTCTTGCCATTTTCCCAATCACATGATAGAAGCTTTTAAGTAGAAACTTCTTGGTCCATAAAATCGGGCTAGAACCCTCTGTCCCATTTGCTATTATATGAACACAATCTCTAAAACTCGGGATTGTCCTTTTGGGGGGGGACATATGGCAACCCTATTCATCTCACTCTTTTTCTTGTACTCTGGAATAACAACCAGGAATGGCCCTTGCAAACAGAATCCATTTTTTGTCCATGACTTGCATTCTGGCAGTGTTCTATGTGTCTTCTTCTAGGGAATGAAACAACAAGAAAAAAGGAAACCCCTGCTACAGTCAGATAATAAATGTGCCTAGGATTGCAACCCTAAAGGGATCTTGTAACTTTCCTAGGAGTAAGACCCATTGAACAAAATGGGGCTCACTTTTGAGTAGACATGGTTAGGACTGTGCTGTAAATGTGCCTTACTCATCAGTACATGCAAAAACCTGTGCAAGTCTATTGGATACTTGGTTATGTGGAAGGATTATGTATACTTCTTATGTGGAAGGAATTGATTTCAATGGGGTTTATTCCTGGGCTACACACTTCCCTTAAATGTTTGCCCATCATTGCATATATGCAACAGGGACCCAATGTGTACACCCATGGGTTGGATATAAATGGGTTAATTGTGTGCTTGCTGCACACTAGATGCTGTATGGACTATTAAAATGCATTGCATTTGAGATCCTTTGAGAAGATATGGATCATAAGGGTGCATTCACATGTGCAAATGTGTACATGTACGTGTAAAATAGCTAAAGCCATTACAACTGTGTAAACACACAAACATGGTGTGTTGAGATGTGAACCCTCCTCGCATTTTGCTACCCCATTTTCAGGTACTGAAATTAAAGAGGCATTTTCAAGCTGCTGAGAGTTCTATTGTATCATAGGAACCCATTCTGGAACAGGGAGGTGAGCTAGCTTGCCCCATATCCGAAGCAGGTTTGGGGCTACCTGCAACTCTGTCCAGGGCAAGTTAAATACATTTCTCTTACTCAAAGTAATGCCACAGCAGCCCCAATCGGCCACCTGGATCAACATCACCTAAAGATCCAAGCAGCCTAGAGCAGCTCTGCTTATGTGGGATTGGGGTTAGGATTTGACACAAGTGCGTGACCATATGACCAGATTTGTCCTCTTTTTTAGTCTCCTGTCTGAGTGTCCTCCAAAAGGGCTTCATCGTCCTCCACTTTGGCTTCATTTTGGAACTTTTAAATGGTGTGCAGTACCTCATCTTGTCATATATCATTGGATTTGTATTGAAGAGCAGAATCCAGTGCAAAAATTGGTGTTGAAATATCTCCTTATCAAAAAAATTATGGCCAAAAAAATTAAAAATCAAAAATATGCATTGAGTTATATGGGAAAATGAAAGTGCCCAATAACACGGTTTTACTTGTGAGTAGACAAACATGCTATTGTCTGCCAGAAAGGCTAGGCTGAGAGGAATCCATGACCTTGTCCTCCTTTTTAGGTTCAGGCATTTGGTCACCTGTAACTAGCCCCATCTCCCCTACTCTCCCTGCCGACCAGTGATGGCCTTCAAAGAAATTAAGAACCGGTTCTCTGTCCATCTGGCAGCCACTTTTAAATGGCTATTTTTAAACTTTATATGTACTATCTCTTGTTAAGAACCGGTTCTATAGCGTAGGTGCGAACCTGCTGCTGCCCACCACTGCTGCCGACCCATGCCCCATGGTGCCACCATTCCACCTCCCTAGCATGTTTTCTTCTTGCTCTCACCTACCCCTTGAGATTGCATGCTGGCCTTCCTAGGCCAGCGTTTTCCTATGTGGATCTAGAGGGAGCAGTCTGGTGCGCACCCTTCCTCTGGTGAGGCCTCCTCCTGAGTTGTTGCAGGAGTTTTTGCAACATCAAGAGGCTGCCGTAAAGGACTTGCACTGGCCTAGGGCTCAGGATTGTGCCCTGAGGAATATAAGTAAAGAGAAAATTTTCAGGCTGAAAAATTCAAGGGAAGATTTCAACCTCCTCTCAGCAAAATGCTGAAAATTGCAGCCTAATGAGATGATTGGTTACATTACAAAAGAAAAAAAGAATGGGGCCTGAATGGAGACAGGTCCTTCAATGGTTAATAACCCAGGGGGTAATCCTAACCAATTTCAGCTGGCAAAACTCATCTGGCATATCTTCCTGTGGTCCTGTGGAAAGGTCGATGTATACATGTGCACTGGCTTAACCCCCACAAGAGTGGGGTAGAACTAGAAGTACCTTATGGCAGTTTTGTGACACCCCCAGTTCAACATAGTTCTTAAGCCGGGACTTATGCCAGCCTATCTGGAGTTTACAACCCAAGACAGTTAAATCCAGCCAGTTGAGCACCAGAGAGCCAATATCTGTGGCTTGCTTTGAGCAGGGTGACTATACATCACAACCAAAAAAAGAGGACAATGTGCTCCCATAATGTAGGACACACAAGAAACACTAAAGTTATAGTGCTTTCAAGTGGTTAATTCAAACAATATATTAATATTAAATTTAAAACTATTGCATATAATTTGTTACATATAATTTATTAATTACAACAAGAATTCTACATGCTGCCTACTGAGCATGGAAAAGGAGGACAAGGCAGATTTTTTCCAGGACACAAGACTGAAAACCAGGATATGTCCTGGAAAACAAGACATGGTCATCCTGGCCTTGGGGCATATAGGAAGTCTGCAGCGAAGCCAGGAATAGACCTCAGATGTGCTTGTGTTCGGTTGCTTCCTTGCTTGCCAGCCCCATCCTTCCTGTGGGCAAAAATTGAGGCTAACAACCAAACAAATTGATGTAATTGATGAGACGGAGTCAAGCCAAAGGTCACCGCATTGGCACAAAGATGCTTGTTATTTACCACAAGCTAATCCAGGATGGCTGTTGAATCCACGGCAGTTTCCCGAGGCAGTAAGGTCAGGAGGTCCCAGCAGCAACCAGCCTTGTAGCTGTAGGGGAGAAGACAGACAACAGTAGGAGTGTTTGCAGCCATCAGAGGGCTGGAAGAGCTTAACTGAGTCACGGCCTCTATTGCACATTTATGAACCACTTACCAAAGGCAGGCAAGACCCAGTACAGTATACAACACTGCACACCTTAATCCAACCAATGATTGGGGCTCAGATGGCATCTGGCATGCATTTGTGAATTCAACAAAAATTATAAATACTATCCGCATTGACGCAAATCTAATGCACCATCAAATCTAATGTGCCCACCTATTTTAAAAGTCTTGAGAAAATTTTTTTACAGGTGATTGCTTTTTGCAAAGCAGTTGCAAAAAGTAATTTTACTGCATACAACAAGTTACATGATAATAATATCACAATCAGTTTGTTATGATTTTTATACAACAGTGGGTTTATGTTACATTTTTTTATTACAACATAGTAAACTGTTAAACTAATGCAGACCAATTCTTATAATAAAAGTACCATATTTACTCAAATCTAATGCACCATCAAAGCTAATGTACACCATGATTTTGCAGACTGAATTTGGCTGAAAATGGTGCATGTTAGATGGTATTTATGTACTGCAAACTTTTTTGGTTGAAAAACAGTGCTTTATAGGATATCAAAAAATTAAATGGCAAAATTAAATAATTATACACTGTCATGAAAGGGGAAGGGGGCATCCAGTGACCACCTGATGCTCCAGGGCTGTGATGCCTAGTGGAGGGTAACCAGATGTCATAACTACAAAAAGAGGACAAGCCACCTCCACAAGTGTTGGACACTCAAGAACAACACAGGACATGACAAAGTAAAGGCTAAAAACACTCACATGTTGCTTTTATGCAGTTAATTTAGGGCACAATCCTAACCAATTTAGGCTGACATAACTCAACTGGCATTCCTTCCTGTGATGATGTGGGGAGGTCAACGTATGCCTGTGCACTGGCCTAAACCCCTCAGGAGTGGGACCCCTAGTCTCCTACCAGCCCTAGAGCTCTGGTTTCAACAGGAGTTCCTTGAACAAAACCCTTCCTGAAGACAGCTATACAGGATTATAAAAATACTCTTATCGTGCCAAGAATATTTGCTGAGTGGGAGGCTGACCAATCCACTGATTCCAGAATAGGCTGAGGTTTCAACAAAAAAATTTTATTAGCAGGTGAGGGAAAAACACTACTTAAACTGGTTTTGGTTGCAACAAATATCCCCTGAAAGGGGGTGACTCTGCAGGGAAGTATCCAGGGGTTCTTCCAGGGGTTGCATCCTGTTCCAAATTCCAGACTTGTTTCTTTAGAAATTAATTAAGAAATTAGGGTCACAGGATAGCATTCATTGAACATATCCTAAGATATATGTTTAGCACTTAGAACAGGATGTCTTTATCAGTGCAAAACCTTTGCCAGTGCTGCTCTGTGCCAGCATGACTCACTTTCGCCAACTTGCATTGGCAAAGATGTTTGACCAGTCCTGGATACTTGAGATCAAGTCAACCCTGCCTCCCAGTAATATGGCCTGGCCAGGGAATGGATGAAGTGAAGCAAGCAAATAGGAATAACCCTTGCTTTTCTTTGGTGGCAGCAAAAGGATCGGGAAACTTCTCAGCAGTTTGGACAGGTCTTGAATAGATCTCTCACTGATCAAGTCTGGTTCAAGGAGGTGACTGCAGTTAAAGCAGCCTCACCTTGTGGCAACAAGCCATAGGAGGCCAGGTGAGACATCTAGACACCTAGAAAAGCTCGTAGATAATGCTGGTTAACCAATCTGAGCAACTCAGTTACTTCTGCTAATAACAGATTGCTTCTCCATTGCTTCCCTTCCTGTTATTGCCCTCAGTAGCGCACGAGCTAGACCTGACATGCCAGTAGATGCTTGTATTGAGTTTGAATTGAAATCTTCAAGCAGTCACATTACAAGACCCTGCATTTGCAAATAGCAGAGAACATCTTGTTTTCTGTCTGGTCAGAAAAGAGCTAAGAAGAGATGTGTTCTTGCATTTTATCAGGTCTGCAGCCCAGATTGGCTTTATCTCTGACTACCTGGGCTTCTTATCTCACCTGGATGAGCAGTTATCTCCAGCCAACCTACTTGCTGTTGGTAAATTATCTCAGGTGACTGGATTTTCTTCCCCCCTATTATAGATAAGTCACCATAAAAGGAAGAGAACAACCAGTGCATTGGATAAACAGCAATCCAGCAGGGGCAAGCTCTGCCATGATGGGAGCAAAAGCAGTGTTAGCTTCTCTCTGGAAAATATCTTGCCTTGCTTCAAAACCTGATAAAAAGCAACTAAATTACTGTTGGAATTTGTGGTTTGCTAAACCACCAAGAAACAAAAGAGCATCATGATAGAAAGAAGGGGAAGACAACTCAAATGGCACACATCCAATGAGATAAACTTGAGATCAGCTTCTGTGGAATAAACTGACCCCCTACTACCTTTGGAGGAGGCTTTGCCTCGACATGAGTGGAGATGATGTGCCTTGTGATCTAGGTTTGCTTTTTTTGCCAGGTGTATTATTTGTTTGAGATTTTTTTTAAAAGCCTTTGTCCTGCTTCAATAGAAATCAAAGCAGCTAACAACAGTAAAAGTGCAAATAAACCATTGAAACACATTAGAATTTGAAAGCAACAATAGATGCACAAAAGAGCACAGTGACAGAAAATGAAACACTGGGCCATCATCAAAGAGGCAAAGCCTCATCAAAGACATTAGAGAGCAACAAAGGGATGGCAGTTATGGCAGTTATGGCAGCAGGACATCTACAACCCACCCCAAGTCTTCCTAAAAGAGACAGGTCTTCAGGTCTTGCAAGACAACCATAAAGGAGCCAGGCAGGCATTGCCTAGGGCTAGGGGTGGTGGTCAGCCCATAACACCCACTGAACTTAGGCTGCAATCTTAAAGACACTTTCCTAGGAGTAAGACCCATTGAACACAATGGGGCATACTTTTGAGTAGACACAGTTAGGATTGCACCCTTAATCTCTTTTGCCTATTTTTTATTTTATAACACTCCCTCTTGGTCTTCCTTAGTCCCATTTTCAGTCTTGCTTCCAGCTGCCTGCCTTATTTTTTCTCCCTTCTAAATATGATTCTGTTCCTTCCTCTGCTTTGACTACTGTTTTAATTTCATCTTAAATTTTTAATTGCTATCTACTTTTTAATGTGGCCGTTTTCAAATTCCCAGGCATGGCCTAACGACCCATAATGAGACAATTGCTGTGCTTCAGCTAAGCAGGTCTGGGGCTAAACAGTGCTTTAATGGGAAACCAAACCACCTGGGAATTCAAACTTCCATCAAGGAAGGAAGGAAAGAAAGGAAGAAAGAAAGAATTTTATCAGAAGTGCTTTTAAAAACATATGTAGGTTGTCATAATTCTCTTTCACGAAATTGGGACAGGACTAGTGGTGGGATTCAAATAAATTAACAACAGGTTATATGTCCTAATAACCTAAATTAACAACAGGTTCTATGTCCATAGAACAACAGGTTCTATGTCCATTGGTAACCGGTTCTCAGAACCAGGCACTTATTAGCAAAGGGTTCTATAAAACCCGTGAGAACCGCCTGAAGCCTTCCACTGGATAGGACCCTCTGTCACACTTGCCAGTATGTGAAGATAATCCCCAATTGGGACTGCCTGTTTTTCAGGACATATGACACCTAAACATATGTAATGTGCACACATAATTGCATGCAGGGATCCAGTGTAATAGCCAGTGGATGAGGGTAGAATTTAGTGGTGTCAGGAAAAGAGAGATGGGAACGAAGGTGTACAAAGATATACTAAAGTCCTCAAAAGTAATAAAGGGGGTTCAAACTTGACCAAAGCTGAATTAATTCACACACATTTTAATCTGGGTAAGGAATTCTACATCTGTCATGCACAAAGAAGGCTTGGGGAAAACAAAGAAGTGTGGTAGGGAAAGGGAGAGGCCAGAACAGTCCCTAGAACAGCTTTCTTCAGTCTTGTGGTTGGGACCCCAATGTGGTTCCAAAGCCTCAATTATGGAGTTGTGGCAACTTACAGGAATGAAAAAGTTGAACACTGAAGTAGATTACCACCACATAAAGGGGGAAGCATCTGATGTAGTCCTTTAGGTACCATGAGATCGTATCCCAGTCTGCTCAGATTCTTACATACATTACATAGGCATCCTTCAGTCTCGAAAGACTATGGTATCATGCTCTGAGTGTCCTCTCCAGAGCATGATGGCCTGGGTAGATTAATATGGAGGATTGTTAGCCAAGCAGCAAATCCCCCCTCTCCACATCACCGAAATAGTCCAATGGAATGGCAGAGCTGATACAATTGGTTCCAGCTACGTCGCGGGAGTTACCAGAACGTGATTATACACAGTCACAAGCTGCTTCCGGGACTCTGGCTCAGGGTTTGGCCTTGAGGGTGACTTCTGAAGCCTTTCCTATGGATGGTATAGTCACAAGGCAGTGAAGGTTTGAGGTGGGAGTTTTCCTTCTCCAGACAACCCATGTTCCATGGGATTTTGTACAGGTTAAGTCTGGCTCCTCAAGAAAGGCCTGTCTGGCATGGGAGTCCCTACCAGTAGCTACGCTACCACCAGCATAGCCCTTTGTATCACTGGAGCACACAATCCCACCACCACAAAAAGGTACTGTCCATCAGATTCTTAGCAATAGTGCAAAAATAGCTTTCACTAGTGCAAGGCTTCGTGATAACTTTTTTCCTGTTCTCTTGAATGGGAATATTTGGTTACAGTGAACAGTTCTTGGAGCACATTATAGGGGTTGGCATGGGAGGATAGGATCCTGGCAGATGTGGAGGGATTGGTGGTCTCATACATTATATATATGGACTGTGGCAAGAAATGGTTGAAGACCACCACCCTACAAGGAAAAGGAGCAGAGTGGAGAAGGGGGAGAGCGGAATGGGGGCATAAAGAGATTAGTTGGGCTTTCCAGAGAAACCCAGGAGAAGGAAGGAAAGGTTTTGGGGATGCAAGAAAAATAAGTGAACGTGTTCGAAACAACAACTACAGTCCACATCCAGACATCCCTTGTCCTCCTTCCAAGCTGATAAGTTTCAGAAACAGAATTTGAGCACTTGCCCTGAGCAGAAAAAGTAAGTTTTTATTTAATGTGATGTTGCGAGGGGAGGCTTTCAAACTGGCCTGTCTGCTCTTAAAATGTTATTTCTGTCATCACTCAAACCATTTTTTTTTTTAATTTGCCTGTTTTGCCTGCCATTGCCAGTTCCTCTCCAAAACTCTAATCCCCAGCCCTCATCTGTCTATCAGAGTTTTGACGCAGATTGATATAGGAAGCCATTGTGTAGGGATTTCTCGGATTGATTGATGTCTATCTAAGCAAGTGGGAGGTGGAAGAATATTTACAGCCTGGCAAAGGGCCTTTCAGGGAGATGTTTTATGAGGACTCCTTACAATACAGAACATGCCGTGAAGAACTGAAAGATAAATGCAATGTGAGGGAAATATACCAGGCCTCCTATTGGGCCCCTGAAACAGCCACAAATATACTTGGCACCCAGATGTGCACAGGTCAGCCTTTGACCATCACCTGAAGAATGGATCGGCTGCTATTTCCTAACTGATATATTGACTCAATAAAAAGTATTATTACATTGCCTATCACTGCTCACAGTGGGAGGCCATTATAAAAAGAGTTATTGCTCCATTTAGAGAGCCAGAGGAGAGGAGGAAGAAGGGCGGTATATGTTTGTGTGTATGTGTGTGTGTGGGGGGGGGGACAGTGGAAAAGAAAGGTAGGTTCTTTTCTATAATTTTATTCAAATAATAATTGAAAACAAAGATGATACTTGTAATAGCAACAACTAAGGCTGCAATCCTAAAGACACTTTCCTGGGAGTAAGACCCACTGAACAGAAAGGGGCTTACTTTAGAGTAGACATGGTTAGGATTGTACTCTTAGTCACAAGGTTCAATCATTTATATTTTCTAACATATCGACTATTCACTGACAGCCACTTTTATTTTCATCTTGCTCTTCTTTATCTATATTCATCTGTACAAAATATCTCTAAATACAACTTCCTTCCTTCCTTCCTAAAATGTTGTTTAAAATAATTATTTATTCATTTAAAATGTAATAGAATATCCACAACAACATAATTATGACATCTAATATCTACATTTAAATTTTATATGATATATCTACCATAATTCTTTTTTATTTGTCTTCCTTAAATTCATTTTAATGGTTTTTTGGGGGGGAGGAAAGAAAGCTAGGTTCTTATATTGGAACAAATGAGGATTTTTAACACTGATGGACTGATTAGCTGATTGCTCAATAGGTCAACACTCCACGAGGGAAAAACCAAAATAACCCAAACCATTTTCTTTATTGTGGACAAATTTTCTGACCTTTTCTCTTGTCTTTGGTTTTAAGATTGGTTCCTATGAAAGATGTTTCTTCAATGGATTCTGATGTTTGCTGGGTCTGTTAGGTCAGTGATTTTAAACCTTTTTCAATCACGGCACACTGACAAGGCACTACAATTGTCAAGGCACAGTTTTTTTTACCATTGACAAAGCACACCATGCTGCTGGTAGGGGACTCAAATTCCCCAATTGCTCTACTAAAAAGTGTCCCTCATCAAAGTCCCATGGCACACCTGCAGACTATCTACAGAACACCAGTCCCATGGCACATTGGTTGAAAATCACTGTACTAAACCCACTAACCAGGATAGGCGCTGAGACCAGGGATTGGCATGTATGTGTAGCAGGATGGAAGAAGTAGTTTGGAGCTGAGATGCAATCTGGAATTGAGATTGAGTTCTGTGAGTGGCTATAAATCTCCAAAGTTATGTGTTTTGTTTTTGGGGTAAACTGAACTGATGTCCTTATTAAAAAATAAAGAGAAAAGAAAGTATCTCTACACACATACTTGATTTTGGAATTCAGTTCAATGGAGTGGTGCTCTGCTCAAAGACCAGATACTAATGAGTGAGAAAAGCACAATAGGAAGTGAGAGGTGGAATGGAAGAAGTGTGCAAGGAGTGGATTGTCTGGGGCTGGGGTAGAAGCATTGGAGAAGGAGAGGGCAAGAAAGACATCAGTGGGGAGTTGGAAGGGGCTCAAGGAGTTGGAATAGGCAGGCAGAAAGCAAGTGCTCAAATATTCTTCTGGCCAGGTCCAGCCAATGGAAGGAAAATTGGGTGAAGAAAGGCATCCTATTGACCTGTGCTGTGAAAACATAGGTAGAGGGCAAAAATGGCTGCTCCTGAAATCCTAGTGTAAACCTCACTTCACCCAATAAAGGACAAAGGTGCAGATTAGCCTGGTATGGAAAGTACGATTAAGAGATCTCTCCACTGAAATGCCATTCCCAAGTCCATACAATGTGGACCTCTTTCACTTCCTTGGAGGAGGTATAGGATGTCCACTGGCACCCTATTATATTCATACTTTGCAGTAGGGTCTTATCTTGCTGGTGTATGAATGCAATAGGGTCTCATGTTGTTGGTTTGCCTTCACCAACTGGTTCTCAGAGATCTAATGTCTGTCTAGAAGAAGGTTCCATTTGCTCATGATAGTTGATGGCCCTCTGCGCTATTCTATGGAGGTTGTTCTTTGCCCAGTGGTTTGAGCAGTTGCACTCAGCTCAAAACATACAACTCAATTTCCAACATCTTTGGCCTCAAGGTAACTTGGATGACATGATCTCATGCAGCTAGTGGGGGTGCAGTTGTACCAAGCTACAAGCTTCAGGGGGGCTACAAACCCGGCCTGACACTAATGACTAAAATGGTAAAAAAACTGGATATGTGTGAAGGATAATATCATCGTGTTATATATCATTGGCAAGGTAATATTATGCAGAATGCAATGAAACAAACTGCATTGGAATGTCTATATTTTATCAGCTGTTATGGCCAATTAACTAGAAAATGAAAACATAAAAGCATATTGAACAAAAGTTGATTTTGTTAACTCAAACTTTCTCATGTTTCTGATGGCTCTGAGAGCCAATGAGATGTAATTCTGATACTGTATGGAACTAATAAGATGTTAATTTGAATCAGCTCACAGTACATATATCATATACAGCACATATATAATAAAACTGTAACCTCATGCTAACTGGATATACAAGCATTTCTAAGTGGTGCTTCTCTTATATTTAGCAGGGGAAGAATAACCATTCCTCTTTGACCTAGCACAGTTTCCCAAATAATAAATTACACAATTTTCAATTTTTACTTAATTAAAATTAATTTTGTTGTTGTAGGGATGGGGGCAGTGGTGGGCACCAGCAGGTTCGCACCTACTCTATAGAACCGGTTGTTAACAAGAGATAGGACATATAAAGTTTAAAAACAGCCATTTAAAAGTGGCTGCCAGATGGGCAGAGAACTGGTTCTTAATTTCTTTGAAGCCCATCACTGGATGGGGGACAACAAAATCTTCTTCAACTCCAGATACCAAATAGATCCTTTAGCTATGCAGCTAGCAGAGCAAATGGTGGTGAACTGCTAAGGAGGAAGAGGCAGGTTTTTACCCAATTTTCCTTTAAAAAATATCCAATGATGACATCACTTCTGGTTGTTACATCACTTCCGGGCAACATTTTGAGCTTTGCACTGGGCTACTTGATCATTAGCTATGCCACTGATCTCATGCGTTCTGTCTCTCACACACGTAAACGTTTGTAGTGATGATTGCAAAACTCAGAAAAATCATTTTTCGTGTCCAAAGTCACATTTTGGTGAATAAGGTAACCAACTTTGTGTGTATATTTTGAGCTATGAAGGCCTCCCTGGGTAACACCACTTGTGCAAGTCCAAGCAGATCCACATCGGTGGATCAACGCCAAGGGGAGTAAGATATCAGTTGTACCACATCATTTATACCACCCCCTTCCTAGCCTCGATCTGCCCTGACATGTTGCCTTTTGTGACAGCTGTAAATCATGCTGTGCCCCTGAAATGGGAATTTTGGTAGCGCAGCAGGCCCTTAGGGGGAAATGGATGCCATGCATTTCCAGCACATGCTTCAGGATACTGTATTTGATTTTGCCAGTCCTATTACATGAAAGATAACCTTTTTTCTTTTGAATAGAATTGCAAAATAAATTAAATCCCTTGGCAAAGGATCAATGCGGTCAAAATGCATTGGGTTTAACATTAACAGATAAATCAATTTTCTGTGACTCTTGTGGATTTATTTTCTGACTCTTTTTCTGGAATAGTAGCATATTGTGTTTCTGTTCTGGAATTTTCTATGACTGTTTATTTCTGTCCCTCTGCCCAGCGTGCTACTTGCTGACCTTTTTCAGTCTGATTAGCTTTTTGGACTATTTAACAACTCTTGCAAAATCCAGGCAGCCTTAGCATCAGGAGCATAATCTCTACTTTTTTGGCAGTGAGCCTGCTGGCTGAAATCTCCAGGCTGGTGTCACTTTGCCTGGCTCTCCATCACTGTCTGCCTCCTGGAAGCCTGACTAGCCTCTGCTTCTGCTGTTCATCTTGGAAAGCTAGGACTGTGACCAACAGACTGCCTGGAGTTCCAGCTTTGGCTTCCCCCTGCCTAAATTTTCTGGAGCATCCTTCAAAATTTTGGATATGCCAAGGAATTCCAGCTCATACAGACTCAGTTCTTGGGATTAATTGTGTCCAGGGTGACCATATATCATAACCGCAAAAGAGAAGGAGCCTCCCACCCCATTTCAGGGAACAAAAAAAAAAATGCAGGACATTACAAAATAAGAGCTAAAAACTGCAATCCTAACCTCACTTACTTGGGAGTAATCGCAATTGACTATAATGGGGCTTACTTCTCAGTGGACAGGTTTGCGCTCAAAAGCACTCATATATATTGCTTTCATGTGACTAAGGGACACTATACAGGTGTCCCTTGTTATCCACTAGGAATCCATTCCAGAACCTCCTGTGGTTAAAAAAACTGGGTATAAAGAAAACAATGGAAAAATAGGTTTAAAGACCAACTTTCATATTTCTTGTTCCACTGTTGAACCTCATGCAATAAAATAGTGCTTCATTATCTCAAGGGTTTGATTATAGTACTGAAAAATGGAATGATTGCATGACTACCTCTCTACAACAGAAGAAAAGCAGTTTTTCTGTGATTTGCAATGGCAAATCATGAGTCAAATTTGTGTATTAAAAAAATTTGTGTATAAAAAGAACATCCAGAACTTCCTGGATGTTCTTTGGAAGAGAGACTGACATAGCAGTTGAGCCATAGTGAGGAGTCACTGTAGCTGCTGATCACTGAGTTGTGGGAGGGAGAAGGAATCAGTGCAATAAGTGGCAAGATGGAGGAGAGTGGAGGTCAGCTACCAAAAACTGAATAATGATTTGTGGCTGATCCTCCTGGAAGCTTGAGCCCAGCAAAGAATGATAACCACACTGTGAAGGAAAACACCTGTCAATGAGTTCTATGTAGTGCTTTATTCTGGGGAGAAACGGTGCCGGTACTCACCACAGTGGTGTAGCTAGTTATCCCCATATGTCTCATTATTAATTATCTGCTGGGGTGGGGACGTGGAAAAAGGTGCTGGTACTGAGTACCAGTGAGTACCCTCAAAAAAGCCCTGGTTCTAGGAATTCTTATAGAACAGTAATTGTAAAAACTTCATTAGTAAAAGATAAAAATGGGGTTCGGTGATAGCCTGCCTATGTGAACTGGCTTGGGTCTGTAAGACTCTAAGGGCACAATCCTAACCAATTTAGAGCACAATCCTAACCATGTCTACTTAAAAGCAAGCCCCATTATGTCCAGCCTCATAGGTCAGCACAGTGGTGTGGGGAGGTTGGCACATGTCTGTGCCACTTCTGCAACACCCCCCAAGGCACGTATAGGATTTGTGCCAGGTCTTGTGCTGGCCTAACCAGGGGTTAGGATTGCGCCATCAGTGAGGAAGGTGGTACAGTGGTACCTCTCATAACAAGTGCCTCACATAACAAGTGTTTCACATAACAAGTATAAATTTCCAAGAAATCTTGCTTCACACAACAAGTTCCACTTCACTTAACAAGCAAGCACACTATGGGCACAAATGCTACGCAGCCCTGATGCTCCACGCAGAGGCTCTTTAAATGGGCTGCCTCTAACTGCCCCCAAGTGCCCCCACTGGCCACCTTGAACCTCCAGCAGCAGCCCAGGTAAGCCTCCCAGGAAAGTGTCTTTGATTGCAGCCTCCTAACTATGTCTACCCAGAAGTAAGCCCCATTGTGTTCAATGGGGCTTACTCCCAGGAAAGTGTCCTTAGAATTGCAGCCTAAGTAGACTTCATATGATCATGCACATTGAATGCATGTTTTGAATTCAGTTCCAGTGTTTTGTCATCATTTTTACATCCAGTTAATATTTTTATATGAATGTTTTTCGGGGTTGTGGAACCAGTCGTCTGAGTTTCCATTATTTCCTATGGTAAAATCAGCTTCACTTAAAGAGCATTTCATATGCCTCTGGAATAAATTAAGCTCTTTATGTGAGGCATCACTGTATAGAAATTATGTATAATAATACTACAAATACTAATAATGAAAAATAATAGTTGTTTTTTATCAGCACTGTTGCCAGTTTCATGATATTTTTCCTAATGGGGTCATCAGTGGTCCTTCTCCAGGTGGCTGTATACCACTGTTTCCCCTCGCAGAAGTCCAGTGGAAATCATGCTGATGTTGTTGCCTCCCTGTTTTCCACTAGATGTCCAGATAAGTTCTCCATTTTTTTCTTTTTCCTGGGGACGAATGAAGTCTACAGTTCCCAGGCACAAGAAATTCACTGATGGACAGGATCACCAGGAATCTTTTGACTTAACACCAAAAAACAAATCTCTTCTTTTCCCCGGTTGTAGTTTCACCTCCTGCCAACCTTGACATTGCTCACTGGCAGCCAGCCCAATTCCTACTGTGCCTCGTGTCAACCCTTCAAAGACGAGTTGTGGTTCGACAACACTGACAATACAAAAAGATTCCAAAGCAGGAGGCTGTGGAATTTCTGCCGTGGAGGATAGAGAGCAAAAGCTGAGACACACAGTGAAGGGGAAAGATGAAGTTTAACAACCAAATCTCAAATGCTTGAGCAACCCCTGCTATGAATTTGGGGAGGGAGAGAGGGGGAAAGCAAAATGCCTTCTGCCCAAAGAAGGAACAGTCATGCATTTGCATGTGCAGCCCCAGCCTACACACAGCATGCCAGAGCAGAAAACACATGGTTCCTCCAGCTTAGCCAGAAGATCAGTCATATTGCGGTGGGAGGTGAGAGGCCTGAACGGCAGCAGGATGTGCAGAGTGGACTGGGCAAGGCATTCTAGCTTATTCACCTATGCCAGGCTTTTGGCAGAATGTAGTGAAACCATGTTGAACGTTTGCAGGACAAAAGTTGCTGCAAAATCAAGTGGGAGCATCTGTCCCTATATGGGAAAAGGGTGAGATTCACTCAGTTACATGTATAGCAGTTGGGCTGTCAGGACATTCCTGGAGGGCTTCCAAGTCCATGGTCCAAGTTTTGGATCTGATTTCTAAATATGTGACTGCAATATGTGGTCAAGAAATACGTGTCACACTCTTGGCCAGTTACACGTGGTACTAAACACATATCCAGTTGAAGCAAGTCTGTGGTATATAACTGAGAGTGCAATCCTAACCTAGACTAGCACATATCATTGGTCTTCATGTTCCCGAGGTGATGTAGGGAGGCAAGCACAAGAAAACCCTCCCCCAAGACTGGCGCAGAAGTATCGTACAGCACTTCTGTGACACCCCAGGTCAGTGCAGGACTTGTGCTGGGGCTTAGGCCAGCCTAAAATCCTAAATATAACCAAAACCAACAATGATGGGCTAGCTACATTCTCTACCTTTTTTGCTTTAAAATTAGATAGCCATTTGAGTTGTACATGCTGTTGGAAAGAAGATGAGGAGGGAAAGAACATTATTCTATGTTTTCACTTATAACCTTTTGAAAATAGTTGTGTATTTTTATGTTTCAATGATATTACGCTATACAGTATTTTATACTGTGTTTTATACTGTGACGTGCTTTTGTTCAGCTCTGTGGAAAGTGTACTAAAGGAAATCAATCATATCCATATAATTTTAAATACAAGGAACATAAATGCCCTACTTTTAGATTGTTGGAGGCCTGGCCTGCCCCTGCTTGGTTTCTGAATACGCACCTGAAACCTCCACCTGCATCTTCAGGCCCTTTTCCTGGAAAAAAAATTGGAATATTTAGGAGAGGGAATTGTTTGGTTATGCCTGAGATTTTTTAAAAGACAATTTGCATAAGGCATAAGATTTTGAGTTCACCATGATGCCGAAAATAAAAACAGACGTGGGTTTAGAGAGGAGCCATGAGATTAAGCCACCTGGAACTGAATGAAAAATAAACATCTTTAGTCAGTGTCAACATTTTCTCCAGCTATTTTACACTCAAGTATACAATACTCAGTGTAATAGCGTATACTGTACAATATTCAAAATGGCAATATTCAAAATATTCAAAAAATACAAAGTTTAAAACAATCAGAGCACAATCCTAACCAACTTTCCAGCACTGACTTGTGTCCAAAGCAACTTCTAGGTAAGGTAACGAACATGCTCTTACTTAGAGAAGCCTCCTTGACTTCCTTCCCACTGCAGGATGCAAAGCATGCCACATTGGCACAGCTATGACACTGCTATAATGTTGGATAGGATTGAACTCGCAGTAAAACTTTGTTGTCAATGGAAAGAGAATATTTTTGTTAATCTCTGGGGAAGGCAGGTTGACTAGTATTTAGTGGTTAGTGCACACACACCCTTCCTACTACTTGCTTCTTTACTGGACCAGCAATTGAACTAAGGGGGGGGGAAACCTTGGTAGTTTGTATCCACTGCTACCATTCCAGGCTATAGAGACAGAGGTCACTATAGGACAGTGGTCCTCAACATTTTTTGGACCATGGATCAGTCCTCTGATTTTTTTCACACACAGGTGGGGGGGGAGAGGAGAAGCTCTGCCTCCAGCAACCCAAAGGGACAGCCCCCCCACCCCCCGAGTGCAGTCACCACCAGACGGGTAAGACACAGACCTCTCTGGCTGGCAGCGGAGCGTTAAGGCTGGAAGCCGCCTTCAAGCAACCATTGCAGTCAGAGATGGGCTGGCCCCATCCCAAGATCCGGTACGCCGGAAGTGGGAGGGGCCAGCCAGGGTCAGGGGTGTGGGCAGGGCGAGGGGCGGGACTGGGGAGGGGCGAGGGGCGGGGTGACGTTGGCGCCTGCGCAGTGCCTGCTTAGACACCGGCGCTCACGCAGAGCCTGCTTGGAAGCTGGCACCGGCTTCTAGGAAGGCTCTGCGCAAGCGCCGACGTTGGCGCTTGCACAGAGCCTGCCTAGAAGCGGGCAGGCCGCCTCTAGGAAGGCTCTGCGCGAGCGCCGACGTTGGCGCTTGCACAGAGCCTGCCTAGAAGCGGCCTGCCCGCTTCTAGGCAGGCAGCGGTGGGCGCAAAACATGGCGTACCGTACCGGTCCGCTATGTTTTGCATTTCCCTGTTGCTGGCGGTACGCTAGCGGCAGGGAAACGGGAAGAACCGGTACGGGTGAGTAGGCCCGTACCGGTAAGTGCCCACCACTGATTGCAGTATTGACATCTCCTCCCTCTTTCTGTCAGTGTATCCCTACAATAAGCAGACTCTATTGCACTTTTATCCATACCTCTGGCATCTTTGTTAGAATATCAAGTGTGGAACTTTTATGCCTCACATACCAAAATGTTTGGGGCATTCTTGTGAGGATGGATTTAAGCCAAACCTAATGCCCTGCAAGGAGGAAGGAAAGCCAGAGAGGTACTTCCTCTCCCTCCATTCCGTTGCTAGAAGGCCTAGCAATATGTTTGGAAGCCTCACTGCATCATTCTGAAAAAGGAAAACTTTGGAGGATCCTAGGCTGCAATCCTAACCTGCAGTTAGGCCAACCTAAACCCTGGCATAAGTCCTATGGTAATCTGGGAGTGTCACAAAAGTGCTGTAAGGCACTTCTGAGCCACTTCTGGGGGGGGGGGGGAGATTTAGGCCAGTGCACAGACATGTGCTTGCCTTCCTACAACACCATGGGACTAGGAAGACCGATGAGTTGTGCCAACCTAGGTGAGGATTATATCCCAAATGTGGGCTTACATGTTGAAGCCCTTCTTCTCTGCCACTTCTCTGGCAATATTTTACACCAAGCCTAGGCGTCCCTGGAGATACAAAGGCTGAGTTTAATTTAAAAGGTATATTGGCGAACTAATAGAACTCCTAAGAATGGAATGAAGTGAATTCAATAGCTCCAGGGCTGTAATCAAGAGACAAGCGGGATCTTTCAGCAAGTGCCATCATGCCTGCATGAGATGCTCTAGCAGAGCAGGACTGGAAGCCTAGAGGCTGGTTTGCTCTGCATTCCCATCTGTGCACCCAATGGTCCTGTTTGGACCATCCTCCCTTTGGACCACAGGGTCCTTGCAATGTAAAGTGTACTCTGATGTGTTTGCCAGAAGTAGAAGCAGAACTGTTAATCTTTATCCTGTCCAAGTCTTTGGACAGCCACTCGTTGTTTTAGGGTGCAATCCAAAGTCTTGTCTGGGCCAATGCAAATCCTTTGTGCCAGCTTGGAATGTCACAAAAGTTCCATAAAACACTTTCATGCCACTCGAGTGGGAGATATGCTAGCGCATGGATGTAGACAGCCATTCAACAGGGTAGGATTGTGTCAGCCAAACTTGTCTGATTGAGGGATCTGGGGAGGGTGGAGAAGAGGTGTGATGGATGGGAGGGTGGGTGGCAGGCATTCCTAGAGTTGGCAAGTGGGTAGCAGGAGGCAGGGCCAGGATCCAGCACTTTTGCCAGATCCTAACCCCATCCCTGGAAAGCCTGGTTCAGCCTCGGGCTACTCAGATTTGCACCACCTTGAGGTGGTGTGGATCCACATAGCCTCATTGTGACTGTGGTTGCTCTCCCTGGGGTAAGCAGAAGCAATTCCCCATCCCCCAGTTGAGCCATTCGGCACAAAAACTTTGTGTTGGATACAGTGCAGCCATGCTGGTCTGTCTGTACCAGTACAAGTTAGGATTGGGCTGTTAATTGGGCATGATGCTGACAGCACCAAGGGGTTGCTTGTGATAGTAATTCCTCCACCACCATATATATTTATTAATGTTCCAAGATCCATTAGAAACCCTTTTATTGTCTTTCTAAACTGTACTGCTTTTCAAATAAACTATGCATTGTTACAGTGTCTTCATGGCCTTGTCTTAGTTCATTCTGAGTGAGTTGCCACATATGTCAGACTGTCCTGTTCCTCTACTACTGTTTGGTTTTAAGGGACACCCTGTTTGGGGGTCTTCTTGGTCCTATTTATTTTATTTATTTAACTCAATTTATACCCCGTCTTTCCTCCCCCATAAGGGGGAGCCCAAGGCAGCTAACATAGAAGAATAAAACATCATTAAAATTGCTAATAAATACAAATTAAAACATCATTAAAATACAATTAAAATACAATCAGAATAATTAGACTAGGAATAATTAAAAACAAGCTAAAAGACATTTGTTAAAACAATAAAATAAAACAATAACACACTGCCCCCCACCCTCTGCCCCGTGTAAAACGCTTTTTTAAAATAAAAGGTTTTAAGGCTCCGCCTGAAGCTCTGTATTGAGGGAGCTTTCCTAAGTTCTATGGGGAGGGAGTTCCAAAGCCGGGGTGCCACCACCAAGAAGGCCCTATCTCTGGCCGCCACACCTTTCACATCTTTTATAGTGGCGGCACAGTCAGTAGGGCCCCCTCAGATGACCTTAGGTGACGGGTCGGATTGTACAGAAGAAGGCAGTCCCTCAGATACCCTGGACCTGAGCCGTTTAGGGCTTTAAAGGTCAGGACCAGCACTTTGAATTCAGCCCGAAAACGAATGGGCAGCCAGTGTAGTCGCTGAAGCAGTGGCCCGAAAGAGTCGAACCGACGAGCCCCAGCAACCACACGGGCCGCAGCATTCTGGACTAGTTGAAGCTTCCAGACCATCTTCAGAGGCAGCCCCACGTAGAGTGCGTTACAATAATCCAGTCTCAATGTCACTATGGCATGGGTCACCGTGGCCAGATCTGAACGACTCAGGTATGGTTGCAGCTGGCAGATCAGCCGAAGCTGAGCAAAGGCTCCCCTGGCCACAGCCGCCACCTGGGACTCCAGCAGAACCCCCAAGCTGCAAACCTGCTCCTTCAGAGGGAGTGCAACCCCTTCCAGAACAGGATGATATTCCAATACCCAAGTCGAGGAGTTCCGGACCAGGAGAACCTCTGTCTTATCAGGATTTAATCTCAGCTTGTTCACCCTCATCCAGTCCCCCAGTGCCTCCAGACAATGATTCAGGACTTCAACTGCCTCCTTGGACTCAGGAGGAAAGGAGAGATAGAGCTGGGTGTCATCGGCGTACTGATGACACCTCACTCCAAACCTCCGGATGACCTCTCCCAGCGGCTTCGTGTAGATGTTAAAAGATATTGATATCTTGGAAATCTGTTAGATTTCTTAGTTTCTTCCCACGGGCTCCAAAATTCCCTCAGTGCCTCCCTCCCTGCCAAGTTTGAGTAGCCAAACTGTTAGAGATTATGATTATATGATTGATGACTTATAAACGATGAGACCACAGTATTGTAGCACATTAAGAAAATACTTAATAATGATCTTGTGGTTAATATAATAATTTAGCACAAAGCCCAACACCTATTAAGGGTTCCACATTAAGCAAAGGCTTTTTCATTTTTAACAAGCAAATGCTTTAGTGCTAATGAGAGCCACCTTTGATTCACAGCTTCCTTAGATGTTAAACATTATCTCCATCTGCAAATTCTCCCATCTTTTCCTGAAATATGAGAATGGATTACACAACATGGGTATCCCAGTCCAGACCAGTGAAACCACAGTGAATTCAAATTCACAGTGAATTCAAATTCACACCATCATTCAAATTCATATTTGTAATCCAAAGCAAATGGGTCAACTGGAGTTGAGAGTGGTCACGACACAGTGATTTTGAATGCAGAAAGTCTCAGGTTCAATTCCAACGATATCTCAAAGGTTACATCTAGCAGAGCAGAAATTACCTTGGTGACATTCTGCAAATCAGAGTACAGAGTATGAACTTAGAGTGAACAAAAGTTCGACATAGTAGAAGTCAGCATCTTGTTACCTTCCCAGGAACCGTTGGCCATGACAATATGTGCACAAAGGTGCATCATGAATGTTGATGTGCTGCTCAGCCCAAATCTGACACCTGAAAACAGTGAAGCTCACCAACAATACTTGGGTGATGGAGGGCCATGTCAAAAGAAAAGATGAAATCTACTGCAACTTTGGGTGGGGGTTCAGAGCATTAAACTTTATAGAACAAAAGAAGATGAAAGAATCTTGAGTCCAAGTGGCCCAGGATAGGTGAGAAAATTGAGTCTCCAAAACTTGATTGGAACAAGAAAAAAAACTTGGCATCCATCAGTCATGAAAAGCTATGGTATCGTGCTCAACACTGTATGCAAAGCACAAAGGCCTGGGTAGATTGATATGGCGGATAGGCTGTTATCCAAGCAGCAAATCCCCCCACTCCACACCACTGAAATAGTCCAATGGAATGGCAGAACCGATGCAGCAGAGCCAATACGATTGGTTCCAGCTGCATCGCAGAGCTGGGCTAAGGACAGGAGCTCACCCTGTCTTGACCTGGGTCTCGAACCCTGGCCTTCTGGTTTACAGGCACAGTGTCTTAACCACTTGCACCACCCACAGCCCTTGGAACAAAAGTGATTTTCTGATCTATACAAAAGTGTCCAGGTACCTCAGCAAAGTGGCATAGCTAATTGTCATGTAGCCCGATGCAAAGTTCAAAATGTTATCCCAGGAGTGATGTCAACACTGGGTAATTTTAAAAATAAAATGTTAAAAAACAAAAGAATTTTAAAAATAATTTTTAATAAAAAACAAAAAGAAATTTTTTAAAAGAAAAGGAGCAAGAAAAAACTTACCTCTTCCTCTGCAGCAGGTCACCACCCACTAGCTCTGCTAGTTGCACAGCTAAAGCACCTATTTGCTATCTGGAGTCAAAGAAGATTTTGTTGCCCTCTCCCAACAACTTAATCAAATTTAATTAAGTAAAATAATGAAAAGTGTGTCCCTTATTATTGGTTAGGGAAGCTTGCCTGGGCAAAGAGGAATGGTTACTCTTTCCCTGCTAGATATAAGAGGCACACCACTTAGAAGTGCTTAGCATGGGTAGCTGTTTTATGATTTATGTACTGTATATGATATATGTACTGAGAGCTGATTCTTATTAACACATTAGTTCCGTTCAATATCAGAATTACATCTTATTTGCTCTCAGAGCAATCAGTATCATGGGAAAGTTGAGTTGAGTACTAATAACTCTGCTTTTTGTTCCATAGGCTTTTGTATTTTCATTTTCATTATCCATAACTTTTGATAGAATACAAATATTTCAGTGCTATTTATTTCATTGCATTCTGCATTAAATTACCTTCCCAACAATATATAACATGATGGTATCATCATTCATACATACCCTGTTTTTCACAATTTTAGTCACTAGTGTCAAGCTCAGCTTGCAGTCCTCCTAAAGCAGTGGTTCTCAGTCTTCCTAACATCGTGACCCCTTTATAAGTTTCTCATGTTGTGGAGACCCCCAACCATAAAATTATTTTCGTTGCTACTTTATAACTGTAATTTTGCTACGGTTATGAATTGTAATGTAAATATCCAATATGCAGGATGTATTTTCGTTGTTACAAATGAAAAGTGTGTTCTATGCACACACTGAACACAAATGGGATTTATTTCAGAGTAGGCATGCATAGGATTGGGCCCTGAGGCTGTAATCCTATCCACATTTACATGGGAGTAAAGGCCCCCCTGACTATAATGGGATTTATTTCAGAGTAGGCATGCATAGGATTGGGTCCTGAGGCTGTCAGTCAGCCCCAGTGCGTGCGCAACTACAGCCGGCGGTCTGGCAAGCCTGACTTGGCCCCCTGCACCAGGGGTCTTTAGGCGACCCCCAGGAAACCTCTAGGCGACCCCCAAAGGGGTCCCGACCCCCACTTTGAAAAACGGTGCCCTAAAGCTTGTAGCCCGGTGCAACTGCACCCCCTGCACCCCCACTAGCTACACCACTGCCTCAGCATTTCCTGCACTACAGTGACTGGCAGATGTTCTCCAGTCCTCTCCAGGGTCTTTATCACTGAGCTTCAACCTCTAACCTGTCTCTTCAACCACTGACCTGTCCACCCTCTCAAGACAGGTTACCTTTGCTGGTAATCCTGCTTTTTATCTTTGCTGGTAAATGCAGGACGTCCAGTTTTGACTTTTGTCTCATGGGTTACTAACACCACAGCAGTGCCAGGTTTCAGACAAAGGCAGGAGACAGGGATCCCTTCCTGAGGAAGGCTTGAAAAGCCTGTTCATTATCTTCAAGACCCTGGCAAATGGAGGATGGATGGCAGCCTCCACCATCAGAGCATTTAGACCTAATTAAATCATAACATTAGCTAATGCAGCATTAGCTTCCATTAAGAAGGAGCCTCATGAGATCCCAGAGGGCAATCCAGCCATAACAGAGAGTAAGGAAGCCCTTTTGAGAAGGTCCTTTCAAAGCAGAGCACTTTGTTCTGCAAAATTGCATCATTGGTGATCTCACTGGAAATGTCTCTCTAGGAGTAGAGCCTGTGGGCTGGCAAGATTAAGCCAAGGCTTCACAGTGTAGGGGAATGAATTAGAAAAGCCATTTGTGATTTCTCCTCCCTGCTGTTAGCTGGTCTTGCAGGTCAATTACTGATTTTAGTCTTAGGCCTGGGGATTTATAGTGGTATTTTGATTATATTATTGTATTTGAATTTTTAAAATGATGTAAGCTACCCCTTTGGGGGTGGTGGTGGTGGTGGTGGTGGAGGAGGAGGAGGAGGAGGAAAGCAAGGGGTAGAAAGTCCCAGGTCATTAAACTATGCATTAGTGGTGATGCTTCTTTTCATAACAGCAAGACTGAGCTGCCCTAATAGCACAGAAAGGTTGGGCAGGCAGAATGTTTTCAGTGGCCATAGGTGAAGCTGCTCAGATCATACAGAGAGGTGGTACAGATAGCAAAGGAAGAGCAGAAACCCATAGGAAAAGGCCAGTCAGGAGCCTAATATAGCAGCAGTCTTGCTTAAGATTGCTCCCCAAGTATTCCTTAGGTCCACTTTGCTCCCCCAGTTCTCCACCAACCAGTAGACTCCAACTATTGCAGTTCCAGTAGTCCACAGTTGTCTATTTGCAAGTCCACATGGTGACCAAATAGAATGGAGGACAGAGTGTCTCTACCTTTAACCAATGCCTAGAAGATGGAATTAAGGCAGGTTTAGTTCATCATAGAAGGGTTTAAAAAGCAGCACCTGCCTCAATTTCCTCTTCTATGCAATGCTTAAAAATAGAGGCACTCTGTCCTCCATTCTATCTGGGCACACTGCGAGTCCATCAGTCAGTCAGCAGGTCCATTAAACAGTTTGCCAGTCAAGTAGTCAGCAGGTCCATTTTTCAGTCCACTAGGCAGTGAGTTAGCCAGTTCATTGATCAGTCCACCGGTCCATTTGTCAGTCTGTTTTGTTAAGTCAGTTCTCTTTCTCAGCTACTCTTCAATGTTCTGCATCTCTAATAACCACACTCTCCCTGCTCCAGGTATCAGTGGTGTAGCTGGCGGGGGCGGGGGCGGGGGCGGGGGCGGAGTGGTCCACACTGTAGTCCTTCAAGGTGTGACCAAACCACTTGTACACCACGGGAAGAGAGGATAGTCACTCTAGCTGTAGCATGTGTGACTTACATTTGACTGCTGGTGATGGGCTAGATCCAACCTGTTGCCTACTACCCCCTGCACCATCTTAGCTATGCTTCAGTGCTAGATAGTCATTGGAGGATCCTCTTCATTCTCATCACCTCCTATCTTATTCTCAGTTGAAATGTCCTGTCCATCAATGTTGATGTAACTCTTCAAGTGTGAGACCCAGAGCTGTTGCCATGATTGCCCCCCTCAAAAAAAGACCTGGACATGATGCACAACTCAGCTCTGGGGAAGCCAACATTGCACAGGCTGGGAGAATTATATGAGCAAATAAAGAACCATATACTTCAGGAAACCATTCTAAGCAACAAGGAGGAGAAATAGATGAGAGTAGAGATGGAAGTGCTGATGATCTAGGGGAACATTCCTATCTTTAAATGTCTTTATTTAAATAATTTATTGCACTCCAGTCACTGAGGGCTGTGGGTGTATTGCACCAAAATGGCAATCCATCAGTTTGTGCAATGGAAGGCTATGAACTATCTACAATAGAAGAATATGAAAAATGCATGAAAGATCAAATAGAGGAAAAATGGAGGAAAATGCAATCGAAAAAGGCAGTCTGTTATGTAAATCCTGTCTCCGTATTCATCATCAGGGATAGCAACAGAGTCATTTGCATACTGCACTTTCCTGGGCTTATCTCTCAACAGAGATGTGAAGTTTTGAGAATGATTTCAGAATACTTTGTCCAGAGCATATAATAAGTAAAGATAATACTATAAATGAATAATACCTTAACAGACAGTTTAAAAAATCCAGACTCAGATAAAAGTTCTGTTTAAAAAACTTGGGGCACAAAATTAGGGGTCCCCAAGACCACTTTAATTTACTTTATTTAGCCATCTTTTTCAGTATCCTGGCAGTGACCACGATGTTCCCTGAAGTTGTGGCAGCTACTATTTTATTTTTAGCCTTAGTTTGCCAAAATGGGAGCAAGAAGCATTGCCCTCACTCTCTTGGATTTCAGAATGATGATATGTGTTGATGTGGCATCATTTGAAAGCCTTTTCAAGTTCCTACCCCCCATCACTGAAATCAACACTTCAGTTTTGTTATCTGCACAAGCAGCCGTGAAATGTGGGTGGAATTCAGTTGAGCCCCTAAACTTTAGTGCTTGATGAGCACTTGTACAGATGTAAAAGGATAGACTTCTCTTCCAAAATGTTTCTTTAAATTGGCAGAGTCTCTCTTTCTCTGGGCACAATCATAACCAATTTAGACTAGCTTAACTCCCTGTTCCCTGCCTGTTCCCACATGTATCCCTGTTCCCATGGTGGAGTGGGGATGTTGGCGCATGACTGTGCACTAGCATAACCCCCAAGAGTGGAGCAGAAGAACCTTATGGCCCTCTTACAACATCCCCAGGCCACTGCAGGACTTGTGCTGGCCTAACCAGGGTTTATGATTGCTCTCTCTCTCTCTCTTTGTGTTTGTGTGTGTATAAATTTGGCCAATAGTGCTTGGCCAAAGAGATCATCCAGGTATTCCTTAGTCCCTTGCATAGCCAATATTACAGTAACTATGCTGTCTCTCTTCCATAGACACAAATGCAGCAGTAATGCAAATGGTAAGGAACTTTCCGAGATTGACTACTCACAACTGCAGTGATAATGTTCTGCAGCAGGGTTGATGCTTTCCTAAATGGATACTTGACGAGATCTGATGGATAATCTGGTTTCCTGGAAACATCTGAATAGATAACACTGTGGAACAACCTTCACAGCATCTAACTGAGACACATCAGACTGCATAATGATATCTTTCTGCTCATTTTTGAATGAAACATGAGCAATTGGTAGCTTCAAGCTACTACCCCAAAGAAAATCCATAAAATTGAACTAAATGTACTGTGTATTCTTATACCACATTTCCCCTTTCAAGGAGCTTTATAAAATTTGCTCTTGAAGGCAATGTCTGGTGAATTTACTTTGGGTGTGTGAGTGACTTCTAATTTGAATTTGACTGGAAAACAAGAAGAAAAAATTCTTCTAATGGGGAAGGAGTAGCTCTCCCAATTTCATGAGCAAATCTGATATAGACTGCAATCCTAATCCCCAGTTAGGCTGGCACAAGACCAGCACAAGACCTGGGGCTATGCAAAAGTACGATAAAGCAGACATGCACCGGCCTCCCCACATCATCACAGGAATGGGGAGTGGGAGAGTTATGCTGGCCTCAATTGGTTAGGACTGTGCCCTAAATAAGTAATGATGCAATCCAGAGTGGGCCAACACAACGCCCAAAATGCTGTCCCACTGGTGTTGTAAATGTGCTGTAAAGTATATCTGCAACACCAGAGAGGAGAAGAGGCCAATGCAGGAAGTTGCCATGTTCCCTGGAGGATTGTACATTGTGCTCAGACAGCATAGGGGACTGGAGGGCATGAAGAGGGTGGGGAGGAGATGGACAGGAGACGTTTTGGGGTAGCAGAGGACAGATGGTGGACAGGCAGTTAAGGAGCAGGAAGTGGGACTGGGACCCAGCACTTGTACCAGATCCAAACCCTGTTATTGGGCACCCTGCAGTAGTCCACAGCTACTCAGATCTGTGTCACCAAAACCGGTGGCACAGATCCAAGTGTACCTGTTGGGGCATTACTGGAGGTCTAGGGATAAGTTTTAGTATAAGTTTCCGTTTTCCCCGAGGTAGCACAGCAGCAATCCTAAACTGGCACTGCATAGAGCACAGATATGTTGGCCTGCCTGTTTCAGTACCAGTTAGGATTGCACTGCCTGTAAATAAGGTTAACTGGAATTACACAAAACCTAGTGGTGCCATTGCATTTAGGTATATGTATTTGCACTTGCACTGGGTGACATAAACCCTAATGATACCTTTGGACCAGTGGTTTGTGGTCCATCAAGACTTTGTGGTGATGATTGGTAAGCAACATTTCCCCAAGTAGCAGGTTGTTTAATCCTTGATGTACATTGACTAATCTGCCTTGTCAGCTTTGTGACCCACCAAAAACTGGGTCATGTCCCCCAGTTTGGGAACCACATACTCCATTCACTCTAGAATAGACAAGAGAACGCATGTAGAGTCAGGAAAAATTGGGTTATCCTTTGTGATTATCAAATGGGGTTGTTTCCTTCTTTTGGGAGGTGCAAAGCAGTAACATAAGAGCAGAAACCTTGAAAAGCAGCTGATTATTAGATACCAGGCAAACTAGATTATAGGGGAGGAGAGGAGTTGCCTGCAGCATTTCAGCCCGCTGATGGCCGTGTATCCTTTTGGCGATTTCTTTACAATGATGAAGTCTTCTGAAGGGGCCATTCATTAGCACTCTTAGGCTGCATGGTCTGATGCTGATTTGATAGCATATCTCTCTGGGCTCTGTTCCAGAGCAGTTTTGGTTAGCCATTAAAAAACAGTTTGATGCTGTCTTGCAGATTTTAAACTGCCGTCAGAAAGAAAATCACTGGATGTTATCCATTTGCTGCTTTAAGCAGCAAGTTTTTGAAATATAGGGCTACAGGACATATTATTTCTCTCTCTCTCTCTCTCTCTCTCTCTCTCTCTCTCTCTCTCTCTCCCGCTCTAGCTCTCCATGGATATTATGAGGTTATAGGGCATGTTACAGAATTATTGTGTAGCTCAGGAAAAAAAATTTCCCATCATATTGACTTCAGAGATGAGGCTTCTAATTTTCTGCAACTGCATGCAAGCAGAATTCCCTGTGGATTGCAGCATCTGTTACAGAATCTGGATTCTTGAGTGTCTCCCTTTTTAAAAGCAGGTTTATAGCCCTTATGAGTTAGTGCAAAGAGAATTCTTTAGTATATTTCATGGACACAGGAAGATGTGGAAAGGTAATAATTGTAAATCAATTAGTTTTGCTGAATTGCGCCAATAGAAAGTGGAAATGCTGGGTCAGGGGTTTAGCTAATAATCACGTAGCCCAGTGCAAAGCTCAAAATGTTGTCCTGGAAGTGATATCACAACCAGAAGTGATATCATCATCGTGTATTTTTAAAAAGAAAATTGGGAATAAACCTGTGTTCTCCTCAGCAGTTCACAATCCATTTGCTCTTCTAGTGGCTTAGCTAAAGCACCTACTTGCTAACTGGTGTTGAAGATTTTGTTGTCCCCCCCCCACCCCCGCAACAACAAAATCAAATTTTATTAAGTAAAAAATGAAAATTGTGTCCCTTTTCTGTTAGGGAAACTGCTGGTGCAAAGGGGAATGGTTACTGTTTATCCACTAAATATAAGAAGAGTACCACTTAGAAGTGCCTGTATACACAGTTAGCATGGGTTACTGTATGCAAGGATCTGGAAATGAAAACTGATTCATATTAACACCTTCTTAGTTTCTTACAGTATCAGAGTTACATCTCATTGGCTCTCAAAGCCATCAATATCATGGGAAAGTTGAGTTAAGAAAATCCACTTTTTATTTCATAGGCTTTTGTGTTTTCATTTTCTGGTTAATTGGCCATAAAATTTGATAGAATTAATATATATTCCAGTGCAGTTTGATTCATTGCATTCTGCCTTAAATTACCTTTCCAGTGATATATAACATGGTGATTTTATCATTCATACATACCTCGTTTTAGCCAATAGTGTCAAGCTTGTAGCCCCCTAATGTTTGGAGCCTGGTGCAACTGCACCCCCTGAACTCTCTCTAGCTACGCCACTGTGCTGGGTAAAGCCCACTGGTCAGTGTAGCATGTGGAGCGAGGCTGAAGAAGCACTAAAATCTGGGTTGTAATTACTGAGATTCTAGTGAGAGGTGCTAAGATTGTTTTTGCTGAGACCTGTTAGCCCTTCACACAAATACTGTTTCCAGGTTGGTTGGTTGGTTGGTTGGTTGGTTGGTTGGTTGGTTGGTTGGTTGATTCTTTCTTTCTTTCTTTCTTTCTTTCTTTCTTTCTTTCTTTCTTTCTTTCTTTCTTTCTTTCTTCTCTATACTGCTTTTAAACTAAAAGTTCACAAGGCAGTTTACAAGACAATGAAACAATTAATGGCTAATGGCTCTGTTCCTAAAGGGTTTACAATCTAAAAAAAATACAAAAGAACACCAGCAGAAGCAGTGGCATCACTAGGATGGTGTGGGTGGTACGGTCCGCATGGGGTGACGTGCCCAAAGGGGGTGAAGTGCACTGGGGAACCTAAAAATTGCAACTTTGTGATGGAGCATCAAACCTCATCTTGTCATATACCGTTGGATTTGTATTGAAGAGCAAAATGCAAATCCAATGCAAAAATTGGTTTTGAAATATCTCCTTCCTAACAAAGGTTATGGCCAAAAACCTGAAAATTAAATATGCATTGAACTCTATGGAAAGTGACCCATAGCACGGCTTTACTTGTGAGTAGGCATACGTGCCATAGGTCATTGGAAAGGGCAAGCTGAAAGGAATCTAAGGACCCCAGAATTGTCCTGATCCAATGAACGCAGCCCCCACAAATCACCCCAGAATTAGGTCCCTGGTGATTGCATTGAAATTCATTGAAAAAGGATGTGATCTGCACAGCTGTATTTACTGGTGAGTAAGCAAGCATGTCTTGGCTGGAGTAGAAGGTCAGTCCAGGAGAGTACAAGACTTCCAAAATGGACCCAATCAGGGACGTTACTAAGACATTAGAAAGGAGGTATCCTTGAAGGGGGTGGCAGCATGTGAATTTAATGGCTAAAATCATGGTTTGTAGAAATAATCCCATCATGTTATGCACCTTTGAATGTGCAATTTACAGCAGAATATATAATAGTTTTTTTATTTAATAATGAGTAATATGATGTTTAAATTAACCACATGAAAGTACTTTAATATATAGTGTTTTTAGCTTTTATTTTATCATGTCCTATATTTTTCTTGGGTGTCCTACATTGGGGGGGCGGCTTTTTTTGCAGTTATGACATGTAGTTACCCATGTTGTAGTGTCAGTATTTGTTGCAACAGAAAACAGAGATGCTTGGGGACTTGGTAACATTTGCCCGCTGAAAAACAACCAAGCAAGACTATTTAAAGAAGATTATTGATGAACTGGTGAACAAAAGGCACACAAAATGAGATTCAGGGAGATGAGAAATTGCTGCCTATTATATTTTGTCTACCACTTCACAGATGGTAACATTTGAGAATGAAATCCTAGGAGGTATTGAACACTTTCAATCCAAATGTTTAATCAATGTACATTAAAGTGTTTTGTTCCTTAAACATTCCAAAGAAAGAGGATGTTGTTTCTTCAGAGCACTTAAACTTGTGGGATTTTTGTGCTAGCGTCCCAGTCCCAAGAAACTGTGATCCAGGATTCCTTGTGCAAATAATTGGGATTTCACTCTTTCTGTGTGCATGTGTATGGTATGTATGCAGAAAGACTTTGTTGTTGCTGATTGATTCATAAAAAGGAACGGAAAAGGCAACAAACACTGCATTAAAGTTCAGGTACCACTTGAAAAAAAGACAAAAAAATATTGTCATGGGGTTCACTTTTCTTCTGAGAGAATACAGGAGGGGCAACACAACCAACAAGCCAGTCTCCTGTGCATTCATCTCCTTTCTGAAGCTGACAAAGGTAAGCCACTTCCTTGCTGTGTGCATAAAAAGGTCTGTAGGCCTTCTAATCATTGCCTGGGGTCTTGATTCAGCCATTGCTAAAACGTTGCAACCCCTTATTTATTCTTTTTGATGAGATTGACTCCAAATTGCTTCCAATAAAAGCAGGGAGAAGCTGAGAACTATTCCTGCTTCATTTGGATAAGCATCAGAGGACCAAAACTAGTGCAAGACGCAACAAGGACAACCAGCGTTGGCCACAGACACATACTGTAGGGCAGAATCCTAACCAATTTAATCTGGCCTAATTTGCCTGGCATATCTTCCTGTGGTGGTGAGGGGAGGTCAGCGTATGCCTGTGCAGTGGCCTAACCCCCTCCCAAGAGTGGGCAGAAGTACCTTATGGCACTTTTTGTACACCCCCAGGACAGCATGGGGTTTTGCCAGGGCTTATGCCGGCCTAACTGGAGGTAAGGATTGCAGCCACAGACATGAAACATGAAGGAGACAAGCAGCGCAATCCTAGGTGGCCAGTTGGGCTAACACAAGTCACTTGTGCCAGCCCAGGGAGGTGGCAAATGTGCCATAAAGCAGATCTGTGACACCCTGTGAGAAGGAGAGGCCAGTGCTGGGAATGTGCTGACTTCCCCACACTGATGTGATCCCTGCACACCACCCCACACCCACTGATGTGATCCCTGCACACCACCCTCAGGAGCCAAGAGAGATTTAGCACCCATACTGGCAGATTTCCAGTTGGTGATGTTGCTGCAGTATGCATGCACCTCCATGGCGCATGCGCCTCATGATGTCATTGTGTGCCATGGGTTCAGATCGTGCTTGGTACACCTGTGGGACTGAGGAAACTATTTTTCTTGTGCAGCAGAGGGCTGTGTGAAAGTGAGCAAAGCAACAAGCAAACAAAATGAGATCTTATGATGTCTCCGATCCATAGTCAGAAAGTGAAGAAAATTTGATCACAGTGTCCTTGCATATTTTAGGATAGTGGAAGATTTCTGTCGCTGCAATCCTAAAGACATTTTCCTGGGAGTAAGATTCATTGAACATAATGGGGCTGACTTCTGAGTAGACATGGTTAGGATTGTGCTCAGTGGCAATGAACTGTTCAGGCCGGCAGGAGTCTGGTTTCCCTCCAGAGGTTGATGCTTGAATGTTCCCATTTGGGTTTTTCTTTCTTTCTGCTCCACTGTTTTCCGTTTCACAGCCGCTCCCTATTAATTTGTCCTGTTTCCTGCAGGAATTAATTGCCTCAGCAGAGCATAAAGAGAACACAAATGTTTTGCAGCGAGATAAACACCCATGTGCAATTGAGTTATGGTGGTATCACCTTTCGACCGACTCCTGAGCAAAACAATTTCACTCTGAGTGCCTTAGAGTTTTGTTGGCGGGGGGATTGGATGTGTGTCAAGAGTTCTCATTGGTATGCTCGGAAAGACATGGGGTTTTGCACCAATCCCCACAGATGTTCCGTTTGCATAACCATGGAAACAGAGCCAGCCACTTCAACGTCATCATTGTATATTTCAGACGAGATGTGTACACGGGGCAACTTTTTCTTGTGTTGCATTTCTGCTCCTATTGTGGCTACTGACACTGTACACACAGTGTAACCATGTCCTCTTTCTTTCCAGAACATGTCCACATTGTGTCATAGAATTATTATACCTTTAGAGACACATTATGCCTTGCGTCATAGAAAAAAATCTTTGTTGTCTTCATTTCCTTGTGAGCAGAAAGGAAGCCTTCTTGTAATTAATAAATTATATGTAATAGTTTAAAATTTAATAATAAGCAATATAGTGTTTAACTTAACCACATGACATTACCGGTAATATACATGAGTGGATTAACGGGAGAGCAGAGAGGAAGAAGAACTGTGGGCAAGAGGAGATTGGTGGGTTAAATTAACAGGATTGGCATCAGGAGAAGGCCCAGTGGGACACTAGCAAAAGATCAGGACTCATCAGAGCGACCTATATAGCCAGGCTGACCTTTGATATCCTAGCACCTTACATAGGATGTGTGCAGAGTACCTTCAGGAAAAGCCAGTGGTCACCAAAGTGGAGCTTTATTAAACCTCCTGAACATTCCCCACTTTTCTCCACTCCCTGTAATTTTCTTTTTCTCCTCCCCACAAATTTCAAGCTGGGAAGTTCAGCTCAGTCTTTGAAATGCCCACTGAACCGGTATTGCAATCAAGAAACGGCAGTGAAACAGAAATCAGCAGGGCAAACAGAAAAAGAAAAGTAAGTGGGATGACCCAGGCTCTCTGCTCCGACAGTACTCTGCCCAGTGAGGGGCTGCTGGCTGATCTCATGGGTGACTTGCACTCCAACTAGTTTTCCATATTTTCAGCCAATGTTCTCTTTTTCCTGGACATGTCCTCTTTTTTAGCCTTGGGTCCTGCAAAAAAATCTTTATTGTCCTCCTTTTCCTTTTGAGCTTGCAGCATGTAGCATTATGTAATTCATGTAATAATAAATTATATTTAATAGTTTTAAATGTAATAAGTAATATAGAGTTTAAATTAACCATATGAAAGCAGTATGCATGGATTTTTTAGCTTTTATTTTGTCGTGTCTTACATTTTTCTTGGATGTCCTACACTTTGGGGGGCCTTGTCCTCTTTTGCGGTTATGAAATACTAGCAAAACGTGTGCCTGCGTTGCGGAAGTAACTTCCCCATACAATATCCCCCACGGTGCATCAACAACCCATGCGCAACCTACCCCATGTACAACATTCCCCTGTGTGCAACTTCCCGCATGTGCATCATCCCCATGCGCAACTTTCCCCATGCGCATCATCCCCCCATGCGCAACTTTCCCCCGTGCGCAACTTCCCCCGTGTGCAACTTCCCCCCGTGCGCAACTTCCCTCCGTGTGCAACTTCCCCCATGCGCAACTTCCCCCCACGCGCATCATCCCCCACGCGCAAATTCCCCCATGCACAACTTCCCCCATGCACAACTTCCCCCATGCGCAACTTCCCTCCATGCGCAACTTCCCCCATGTGCAACTTTTCTACATGCGCATCATCCCCCATGCGCAACTTTCCCCCATGAGTAACTTTCCCCCATGCGCAACTTCCCTCATGCGCATCATCCCCCATGCGCATCATCCCCATGTGCAACTTCCCCCATGTGCAACTTCCCTCATGCGCAACTTCCCCCATGCGCAACTTCCCCCCATGCGCAACTTCCCCCATGCGCATCATCCCCCCATGTGCAACTTACCCCATGCGCAACTTCCCCCATACGCAACTTTCCTACATGCGCTTGATCCCCCCATGCGCAACTTCCCCCATGCACAGCATCCTCTCCAGTGCAACCTCTTCCTCCTAACAACATCCCCCCAGTGCACCAGGCACTGAGCACCAAACTGGCTGGATGTTGTTCAGTCTCCCATGTTAAGTATAGGACAAAAACACGTTGCCCCCTTTTCAGCCCCTGAAGGGTTAAATTTCTCCAGATGGTTCTTGGAGGGTGTTCAGGTGACAGAAGGATCCCTCCCAGAATTCCATGCTTCAGACCCAGCAGTTGGGGAGGAATGTTGCTGAGTCAGCAATTCTCCAATGCAAAGTATAGGGAGGAAAATGCGTTGCACCCCTTTTCACCACCTTCCGGTTGGAATTTCCGAAAACCGGTTCTTAGTGCACCCCTCCGTCATGGAAGGAACACCCACCCCAATTTTCACGCTTCTTGGCCCAGCGGTTTTGGCAGGGCGGTGATGAGTCAGTCAGTCAGTGAGTCAGTCAGTGAGTCAGTCAGTGAGTGACTTTTCTCTTTTATATATATATATAGATAATCACTCTGTATCCAGCAATATCCCCAACTGAAGGTGGGAGACATCAGCCGGGTCAGGGTCAGAGAACTTACATTTCAGGACCTGAGGTGTACTATTCAGAAAAGCCAGAAACAAAAAAGAGGCTGGTTTCCAGATCAACATCGCCAGACATCTTCTCTGATCAGAATCAGACAGAAATAAAAAGTCAGAGTAGCCAGCAGCACCGGCCACAGTCCTCAATGAAAGATGCTTAGCTTGAGGAGCGAGGTCTGAGGTTCAGGCTTCATTGGACCTAAAGGGAAGGGATGGACCCTTGTGGACCTTGTGGACCCTTGTGGACCTTGTGTCCTTCAGCCTTGATGGTGTCTTCAAAGCACAGAGCTCCGTTTGCCAGAATTGCACTGCAGTCACCATGCGGGGCGATGCAGAGCCTAGCTGTGGGATCCCTAATCTCAATTTCCCCCCAGAAACTAATGCTGCATTTGCTTGCAGGCACAGAGCTGCAAGAGTAGCATTCTACTGGGTCTGATGCCTTCACTGTGATTGTGGTGTGGATGTGGCTTATTAATCGCCCATAAATGTCACTTAATTATTGTTCTAATCACTGAATGTGTACTATTTGCATTACATGATCTTGTACATGATCTTACTTGTAAAGTAAGGTGCCCTCTTACTTTATTCAGTTCTCTTTGAATATCCCATCCCCCTTTCTTTTCCCATTAAACACCCTTAAGGTTTCATAGAGCTAAGCAGCTGGAGCAGAGAAGACTGCATTGCACCAAAGACAGGAAGGAAAAAAAGAGGTGGAATATTATACTGGAATACTCATTAACTGTGACAGGCAGAAGTGGTTAGTCCATGTTATTCTCCAGGAAGTTGGGAAGAAAGGAACAGCGGACATTGCAACCAAAATGGCAGCAGTTTTGAACTTTTAGAAATGGTTTACACTATAGGATTTTATACCAAGCTGAGTCAAACATTTCTGCCTTCGTTTGCAGAAAATACAGACCTTAACCAGAAAATGAGCTCTAAATAAAGTTTTTTTGAGGAAACTTCTATACCTGCACGTATACCTGCAAATGCACACTCCATGTTAACAGGTCAGGATCATGTTTGTTTGCTCTTCCTATCAAACCTCAGCCAAAACCCAGGACAAGCAGAGTCCTGAGGTGGCCAGAGACATGTCTGTAGCTGGTTCAGTTGGATATGGGGTTTTTGACAGTGGTTATTACAGTGGAAAAGAAAGAAGGGGGCAAGAAAGTAAACATTTTGTTCACTCTGAGGAACAAGACCTGAAGCAACAGTTACGTCCAGTATAGGGCAGTAGTACTCAGGCATTTCAGCCCAGGACCCCGCTTCAAACTAAAAAAATCTATCCAGAATCCCCATTAAACCTACCAGCATGTGACATTACTGTGATGCCAGAGCTCCACCGTGTCTACTCAGAAATAAGTCCTATTGTGTTAAATGACACTTACTCCCAGGAAAGCCCAGGGCCAGATTCCAAGATGGCAGAACCCACCCTCTTATGACCACCTGCTCCGAGGTCATGACACCTCAATTGGGTCCTGACCACCGCTTTGAATACCACTGGTATAGGGTTAGAGATGGATGCTGCATCATACCAATAATTCTCTCTGCTGGCAAACTCTCCTATGGATATGGAAATGAAACTGACCTCACTACTAGTTCTTTTCTCTCCAAGACCAAACAGCGGCTGCTGGCTCTCCTAATCTGGATTAAGCCTTACTTCAGAGTTGTCTGGGTCTTAACTGGGGTCTTCTGAGCATGCTATGTTAAAAAAATATGTGATTAATGTTACATCTTGTTTGATCCTAGTTTTCCTTACAAGTAGAGTCAAACAGGATGCTTTTTGTATTTACACCTTTCCCAAACTGAACTCCATATTTTGTATTGCATTTTGAGATAGGGTTGCCATAATTCTCTTCCACAAAATTGGGAGAGGACCCTCTGTCCCAATTGCCAGTATGTGAACACCATCCCCCCAAATCAGAATTGTCCTTGTTTTTCAGGACATATAGTTTGAGAGGACAACAGAGACAAAAATGTATGCTTTCCTCATTTGCAACTGGCTTCATAATGTTGTCAGATGATTGGCTGCAAGCGGTTGTGACCATCATTCTGGCCTTGTGAATTCTGATCAGCTGGGATCTTATAGCCAGGTGGTTCTCGAGCATTTCAGCCTGGGTCCCCCTTCTGAGAATGACAATCTGTCGGGCAGGGGATCCCCAGAAGTGATGTCATGGCTGGAAGTTATATCAAACAGAAAGTGACACCACTGTAGTGCCTGAGTTCCTCCATATCTACTTGGAAGTAAGTGCAATTGTGTTCAGTGAGACTTACACCCAGGAAAGCAGTCTGAGTGCTCCCAAGATTACAAAATGGCAGCACTCAGCTTTTCGCAACCCCCCCCCCCCCCCATAAACAAGTTGCGATCCCCCAAGGGGTTCCTGATCCCAAAGTGAGAACCACTGGTAGCTAGTAAGTGAGCATTTGGGGGGCTTTGAGCTTTCCTTTCAGCTCTCCTGTCACAGCAAAAAATTGTTAAGTCTTAATAATTTAGTACAATAATATTCACAATCTGCTCCTGAAAATTCCAGTGTTGGACTGACCAGTAGCAAGTCTGCTTTTCACAGTCATTAAAGGAACAGGAGACCTGCCAGGAAAACACATGGCAACTAAGCAAGCTAGCTTTACTTCTGTGCTGATCCATGTCCCTGCACTCTAAGGTGCTTTCAACAGCTACTCAAAATGGTTTGAGGCAGCTCTGCAGTCATGTGATAGAGAATCTATGTTCGCCAGCTCAGATAATCATTGATTTGTTGTCTGTCACAAGAAGGAAACAAAATCGGAACATAAAAGTAGCTGCATAAACAAACTTAACATAAAATCAAGTTATAAAAATGCAAAATATGACATAAAATGAACAAATCCTAAGCAATAAGGAAACAAAGGTGAACATTGGAATCACCTCTCATTCCAATTCTCCGAAAGCATCATGTCTATTGATGGTGCAGTATAAAATAATCAAAAGTTGCTTCTGTAAATGAGGAGATCAGAGTAACACTTTGTTTGCTGGAGCTTCAATAGGAGAATAGCTGAGGTAGCCCCATGCTTGTCAGACAGAAGTGAGGATGAAGAACCATGCTAGAAGCAATCTACTTGGGGATGGATGGATGGCATGGCAGTGATGCTTGCAACACAAGCAAAACAATTTGTCCTGGCCAGGATATGGCTGGTCACTCTGCCAGCAACCGCTCAGCTCCTCCTGAGAGACCAGCCTATGCATGTCTATTCTAAAGAAAGCCTATTACAGTCAATGGGGCCCACTCCTGCAAAAGGGGAGCAATGGAAAGGAGTCTGAGAGACTAGCCTTTTATGTCTACTCTAAAGTCAGCCCTATTATAATCAGTGGGGCTCATTCCTGTGTAAGAGGGCAGATTGCAACCTGAGATACTATGTTCAGCTTAATTTGTTTTATTTTTATATTTTGTATTTTCTTTATTATTTTGTTTTATATTACAGTATTGTAATAATTTTATATGAATATTTTTGGGTTTAGGAATGAATCATCTGAGTTTTTATTGGAAAATTTGCTTTGATATATAAGTGGTTGGATTACAAGCATGCTTCTGGAACAAATTATGCTCATAAATCAAAGCACCACTGTACAGGCATTCCCCAATTACTGGATGGGTTAGGGGACCCATCTGTCAAAAGTGAAAGTAGTTGAAAAGTGGGACCCAGTCTTTTTCAGCTTGCAAATGTAAATGCAAAATGGCTACCAAAAAAGACATATCACTTGCAAAAGCCTAAATAGCACATATTAACACATAGCCAAAATACATACTTACAGGAAAATGAACAAAACCTTGGGTGGGCAATGTATATCTTATGTATTTGAATAATGGTTATTTAATGAAGAAAATCATGAGGAAATGTCACATGCAAATCAACATCAGGCATGGCAATTTGAGCCTTTAGACCAGCAGAGAGAGGTTGAAAGAGTGGAGCATGTGCTGAATGAATACGTTCTGGGTTTAATTGAAAGGTGTTAAAAGATTGGAACTATGAGAAAATGAACAGTCGGAAAGTGGGGGTTGGCTGTACAGGACTGGGAAGACATGGCTTAGCAGTAACATGTGTCAAAAGGCTCTACTGTCCAGTCTTAATTAACTCCCCTAATTGCAAATGCTTTCCCACTTTCCTGGGAGTAAGACCCATCGAATACAATGGAACTTACGTTTAAATAAATATGGTTAGGATTGTGCTCATAGTTTTTGTTACATATAATTAATTTCAAGAAGGCTACTTGCTGTCTGCTTACAAGGAAAAGGAGGACACTGAAAAATTTTTCCCAGAGCACAAAACTAAAAAAGAGGACATGTCCTGGAAAAAGAGGACATGGGCTTTCCCTGAAGTTGATACATTTGGGTGGTAGGTATGGGGGCAGCATTTAGCAGATTGCCTCACGCACCAGGAAGGTTGTGGCTGACCCTAAACAAGAGGCTTCAATAGTGAAACATTCTCAGGCATGGCACGCTGCACCTGTTGAACTGCTGCCGCCTCTTGTGCAGCTAGTAAAGGCTCCAGGCCCCTGCCCAGGGGAAAACAGGTAGCCACTCTATTTGGATGAAAAATTAGGAGCTGTGAGAAAAGGTGAGGCTGATCTAGCCCACATTTGAAATAATTTGTAAGGCAGAGGAAATGCATCTCATTATTTTCCAGCCTGCAACTTCAATGCTCACTTCTGACACCACTGAGTCATTAGTATTGCGTCCACCTGTCTGTCTGCTTTTCTAATCATTCCCAGGCCATTATTTCACAGGCTTTTTGGGTTCATTGCTTTTTCCCTCCTCTAAGGCTAAAATCCAAACCTACAGTTAGGCCAGCCTAAGACACAAGTATGATGCTGACCTGGGGGTGTCACAAAAGTGCTGTAAGACACTTCTGTGCCACTCCTGGGGAAGGGTTCGGCCAGTGCACAGGTATACGCTGATCTCCCTCTACCACCATGGGAAGATATGCCAGGTGAGTTAGGCCTGCCTAAATTGGTTAGGATTGCACCATTAGTCATTTAAAATTCCAATACTGAAGTTTAAGTTGTCTTTTAGCTGAGATAAAACTGCAGCTGATTATTTTCCCCTTGTAACCAGCTCATCATCAATAGGAATGGATCCCACAGGCTCCAGGCTGCCAGTCTATTTGTTGCATTTTCCTCCAAACTGAATTTCAAGCTCTTCCACCCATTCTGTAATGAACCGTCTTCTCATGATTATTTATATTTGGGGCTATGAGAGAGAGAGAGAGAGAGAGAGAGAGAGAGCAATCCTAAAAATTTAGGCCGGCACTCACCTGGTGCAGGGTTCAGGCGCATGTGTGTGCACTGGTCTAAGCCCCCAGGAGTGGAGCAGAAGTGCCTTGTGACACTTTTGTGACACCCCTAGGCCAGTATGGGACTTGTGCCGGAACTTATGCCAGCCTAATCGGGATCATGCCCTGAGTTGGTTATTTATTGGATTTAATTCTTAAAGGAGAACAAGAAATCAAAATACAATGGACTATAGGTCCAACCTTGTCATAATTGAAATTTTTATACATGGATTTGACTCAACACCAATGGCCACTGCAAAACACAATTTAAAAAACTGCTTTTTTACAGTTGCAGACAGAGTCATGCAAGAAATCCTTCCATTCTTCAGCTGATCCAGGCAAAGGGAGGGCGTCCTTTGTGTTTCTAATTGCTGACTCCCTCTGTACAATAGTAAGAAAATCTTTCCAAACAAATTATAAAGGTACATCTTTTTGATTTTTTAAACTGCGTTTATTAAACTTATTTTTTGGTATCAACAGGAGTCCCAGAATCAAACCCTTGCAGACACTGAGGCACAACCATTACAATCTATTTAAGAGCAAGAAACCTGGAAGTAGCTCTTTAAATCTATTTTTCCATCTTTTTAAATCTATGGACTTTTTTCCATTTGGAATTCCTGGAACAAAACCCTAGTGCAGTGGTACTCATGGTGGAGGTTGGGATCCCCTTGGAGGATTGTGACCTTGAGTCAGGTGGGTGGTAGTGAGAGAGTGAGATCTGCCATCTTGGAATCTGGTACTGTGCTTTCATGGGATTATGGGCACAATCCAGAGCAAGTTCAGCCTGCTCTGCCCTAACTGCTTTCTCCTAACTATTCTGTATCCAGAGCAGAAAGTTATGCTGAATCCAGAGAGTCAGGAAGCCTGGGCTGCCCTAACTGCTCCATAACATGCTACGTAATTGACACATGCGGAGAACTTGCTCCTGAGGAGACACCCCTCAGATCACACTGAACAAGGAACAGATGTGGTGCCTACAGTGGTGACACAACTCTGTGCATCACCCAGTGCGGAAGTCTGTGCGTCACCCCTGGGATGTGCTCACCCCCTTACCTGGACTGTACAGTTGCCAAAGTTGGCACCTGCGCAGTTGTTTCTAAAGCCAACTGGCTTCAGAAAGAGTACTGCACAGGCACCATCTCTGACACCTGCACAGTACTTTTCTGAAGACTTTCGGCTTCAGAGGAGACTGTGCAGGCATCAGAGTTGGTGCCTGTGCAGTACTCTTTCTGAAGCCATTCGGCTGCCGCTCTGCCTCCTGAGTGAGGCCGAACAGCCGTGCAGAGGCGCGGACTTCCTCCGCTCTACGGATGTCTCCTCTGAAGCTGTTCGGCATGCTTAGTCTGTTTCTGCGCAGTGCACCTCAGATGGCCATTCAGGCCAGCTTCGAGGATGAGCGGCAGCTTCTGGCTGTTACTCCGCCTTGGAGCAGGCCTGAATGGGCGTGGTGACACCTGGGGCCTGCCAAAGGACAGTCAAACTCCTCCGGTGCATCACCCCATACGGAGTGCATCACCCAATGCAGCCCACCCCAGCTGCACCAGTCTGTGACGCCACTGGATGCCTGCCTTATAAGGAGTCCCTGATGAGATGCCAGTACATTCTACAGTGCATACAAAGGGCTTCTTGGAGTGGCCTGCTGTATCCTGAGGTTTGTGGGCAGCCTCATATCCTGAGGTTGAGAGGCAGGGGTTGCAGCTAGGCTGGCCAAGAACTCAGATTTTTGGTCTACACCACAATTCTTACTCAGGCCTTATCATGGACCCCTGTGGGTCTACTCATTACTATACCTGCTCCTGAAGTGGTATATCTCTGAGGCGCTGGAAGAGGGCATTTCTGCCTTGGAAACAGGCTCTGGATACAGAGTAACTGCTCTGCCCTAAGCAATACTAAACATGCCCTCAACATGTCTCTCCTAAACTGCTTAGGGCAGAGCAGCTAGGGCAGAGCAGGTCCACCTCTCTTAGGTCACCCTATCTTGCCTTGCTCTGCCCTAAGACTCTTCCAGAGTAACTGGGGTGGAGCATCTTGCAGTTGCTCCACCCTAGTGATAGATAGGGCAACCCAAGGGCTCTTATGTGGACAGATTAGTTGCTCTGGATTGTGCTGCCTGTCTCATTGAACACAATGGGACATACTTCTGAGTAGACATGGAGGAGCTCTGACATCATGGTGATGCCACATGCCGGAAAGTTTGATAGGGGTCCAGACAGATTTTTAAGTTTGAAAGGGGGCTCTGGGCTGAAACGCCTGAGTACTACTGCCCTAGTGGATAACAGCTGTAATTTCCTTTTTTTTCTTGTCAAAGATGCAAAGATCTTGTTTGACAAGATGCAAAAAGGCTAACATCAGGACACAGTGTAACACTGCACGCACAGCCTGATCGCTAGGGCTGCGACATGTATCTCTTCCTTTCTGTTTCTATTCCATTCAGTGAAATTAATTAAAATTACTGCATTGGCAAGAGTTCCATGTGCATGTTATAATGGCTTTGAATTAAGGCATTTAATTAAAAATGCATGCTGTTTCTTGGGAATTGTACCTGTCTGCATTCTTTTCTCTGAGCCATTAAAGCTTGCCTACGGGTCCCATTTAAAGATATCTATGTGCTTTATCCATCTATCCCACTTCTCTTGTCATTTGTAATGTGAATATCAGTGTATCATGCAGAAGAATGTTAAGGTTGTACCTGGGGGGTGAGGTTCTTTTGAAACAAATTGAATGATCACTAGTGTGCTAGTGTTAGAATATTATGTTTCTTGACAATTATTGGGTTCCTCCTCCTTTGTAATAGTGGTGTTTGATGTTCCATATAGTGTATTATAGGATAATTAATGCTGTTAATGAAAGTGGTTGTGTAAGTTAAGAACCCTTGAAGATTATCTCTCTTGGTCTTCCTATCACCGGCCTTTTATCAAACCATTAAGGAGATAAAGCTGATGTAATAATGGGGCTGTCAGAAGTTTCCATCCCTAGCCTACCCAATCCCATCTCCATATAGAAATAATTGAAAGCACTCTGTAGAATGGGCATTATGGCAATTGGGAAACAAATACACTTGCTGGTTGCTGTTGATATTTCCTCCTTCCCATGTCAGTGCCCTTTCTTAAACCTCAATAGTAGAAGATGGAATCTAATTCATCTGTGGTCTTTGATCACTAGGTTTAGATTTGACATCTTTCATAGTAGTTGGAGACAGTATTGCACAACCACAAATTGACAATGCTGCTGCTTCTTCTTTCACTCATATGAGAGGAAGCAGCATTGGGAAGTTATTTGTTTTACTCAGTTTATCAAAACTGAGAAAAGTGCGGGATCAGATAAACACCATTAGAAGAAGCGAATGCACTCTGGAGGATTGAGAGGTAATTTTTGGGTCAGCCTGTGGCTTGACATTAGAGAAGCAGGAGGACTCCACATGAATATTACTACAGTAATAGACTTCTGTACTCTGGGCTTCTGCAAAAAAGGACTGATCCTTGGTGTCATCTTGAACCATTGGTGCCATCCTGATGGCATCTTGAACTATTCATCTCTACCATGCAATAGTCCAATCATCTTTTTCATGCAATAACTTACAACTTTAAATAATTAAAGTATGAGGCTTGGGGACCAACTGCCAATCATGCCCACACTCAGGACTGAATCTGTCCACTACCTGTCTCCAATTGCCCCATTTCCCCCTCCCTCTGTGTCTTCACAACAACCCTGTGAGGTAGCAACCTGAGTAGAGTCAGCCATAGGAGCTGCAGGGCAAGACCGTGCAGCATTATATCAAGAATTCATACTTGATACTTGATACATCAAGTACTGCTGAAGCAATACCGTTATGGACTGGAGCCAAACCCTCTCTTGTATAGGCTTTGAAAGGTTTTTGCAGCCACTCATATGAGGCTTCACAACCCCAATGGGGTCACAACCCACAGGTTGAAGTACACTGCAATAGTCCACTGCAAGGTCTTCAAAAAGTAAAAGGGCTGGTCAGCACAATTCCATTTCCACTATTCCCCGGGTGTCAGATTTTTAGGGGATGGGGGGCCACATCATCTCTCTGACACTGCGTTGGGAGTCAGGAAAAATTTTCATTTCAAAATTGAATAAATTTACATAAAGAATGTATTAAAGGATTAAATGTATTAAAATATGAATGAATAAGAGCGCAATCCTAAACATGTCTACTCAAAAGTGAGCCCCATTGTGTTCAATGGATCTTATTCCCAGGAAAGTGTCTTTAGGATTTCAGCCTTTATTATATAAGTACTAAAGGCTATGCCAGGGAGACTATGGCTACAATCCAGAGTAACTAATGGCGCAATCCAGAGTAACTACGGGAGTCCTTGCTCCGGTGTAAGAACAATTTGCTCTGGATTGCAATATGAATTTCCCATAGGTTTTCACTAGGTGATGCAGTAACTACGGGTACACGTAATGTCTCTTACGTGCTCCTGTAGTTACTCTGGATTGTAGGGTAAGGGAGTATGTAAGACAAATTACGTGCACCTGTAGTTACTGTACCATCTATTGAAAACCTATGGGAAATTCAGATTGCAATCCAGAGTAACTTGTTCTTACACTGGAGCAAGGACTCCCCGTAGTTACTCTGGATTGCTCCCTACCTCTCAGATAAGAAGATGCATAGCATAGGGCTAGACTCTATGGGTTGGTATTATAAGCGATTGAGTGAGGAATTATGGGGGTAGAGCCCATATGTTTCAAGAAAGGTCTCAGGCTCAGTCTCCAGTATCTTCAGGTGAGGCAGAACAAACCTCTCTGAAACCCTGGAGAGCTACAACAAATCAGCGTCAATTTTATACAAGGCAGCTTCATCAGGAATGGCATCCCACACTTAAGGAACAGCCAAGGAGGCTGCGCTCTATTATCAAGGGTGCTCGGCTGGCCCAAAAGGGACAAGAGCAAATGCACAATTTCGAGTAAGCCTGAAAAAATGGCAACACAGCTGTTTGGGCTGGAAGGCATTAACTCCATTAACAGGCTATAATGGAGAGCAGCTTCTAGCCTGGAGGTGGAGAAGATATAATTCAGGCACCCAAGCTCATCCAGGAATACTGCAAAGAGGATATGAAACATTGCCCGCATTTATCAGGCAGTGATAAGAGCAAAACTACTCACATCTTACTGTTTTATACACAGCACTTCCCCCCACCCTGAGAGCCTGAATACAAACTGACCTGACAAATGGCTTGGGTTTTTTCCCCCGGATCTGGCAGTATGAATCTTAACAAAAAAATGTTAATCTACATCTCAGTCCAAACACTTCCGATGTGATCAGGTGCTTCTGGGCAATCTTATTGAAGTATGCCCATGAAATGATATCAAACATAAATGCCACAGGTGGCAGACATATAGAACGTGCCTATCCATCTATTTACATCTGAAAAAGATCACGTGGATTTTGAGTCACAAATGAGGAATAATGGAAAGCAGTGTTGATCTGCAGGCGCTGCTTTTGCAAACACTTTTAGCCATTTGTTCCTATTTGTCCAGCACTATTCCAGTACATTTGGAGACTTAGGTAGCCCATTCATACTGGGAAGATGTCTGAGGCTTTAATATTTATGAGCCAGCAGCATTATCTCTCTAGCATTAGATGCATCTCAAACAGGCAGACCACAAATTGAGTAAGGAGAGTGTTTTCTTCCTAGCCCACAATACCCAAACTAGCCTTGGAGAAGGGGAGTAGAAGCTAACAGGGCTATGGCTTGAAATGTTCTTCCAACTAGTTGGAATAGTATCAGAGATGGGCATGCCCAGTGGTGGGCTTCAGGGGGTTCTCACAGGTTCTATAGAACCCTTTGCTAATGAGTACAGTGGTACCTTGAATAAAGAGCGTCTTGAATAAAGAGCGTTTTGTATAAACGCTCAGAAATTTGAATAAAATTTCTCAGAAATTTTGACTTGCTTAAAGAGCACTGTCTTGAATAAAGAGCACTTCTGAGGAAGTTTGGAACAGGCTTCCATGGCAAGGGAACTCACAGGCGGGACGAGGAGACTAGCTTGAGTTTGGAATAGGCTTCCATTGCCAGGGAACTCATGGGACGTCCGGGGGGAGCAGCCTGATTCAGGTCTGTATGTGGGATCTGTGTGTGGCAGCATGGAAGGTGTGCCTTATCAATGTTCTAGTGCTGCTCCCTGTCAGCAGCTTGGGAATGTTAAAGTTGCACAAAAAGACAATAGATTCCACTGAGCCAAAGGATAGCAGTGACTCCATTAGTGATTGTGAAAGAGCACAATTCTAACCATGTCTACTCAGATGTAAGCCCCATTGTGTCCAATGGGTCTTACTCCCAGGAAAGTGTCTTTCGGATTGCAGCCAAAGTCATCACTTCTGTAACCCTCACACCATCCATGAAGGTTTTCAAAGGTACAGTACAGTTCAGTACTGTACAGTATTTTCTTTTTTGCAGTGTTGTGTGTTTCTGTATATTACATTACAGTATATTACATTACAGTGCTTTGTACAGTGTTATATTGCAGTGTTTTGCAATCATTTTTATAAACAGTTAATATTTTTATATGAATATTTTTTGGGTTGTGGAACCAATCGTCTGAGTTTCCATTATTTCCTATGGGAAAATCTGCTTCACTTAAAGAGCATTTCACTTAAGGAGCATGCCTCCTGAACGAATTAAGCTCTTTAAGTGAGGCACCACTGTACCGGATTCTGAGAACCTGTTACTAATGGGACATAGAACCTGTTGTTAATTTAGGTTATTAGGACATAGAACCTGTTGTTAATTTATCTGAATCCCACCACTGGCCATGCCCATCAAATGGCTCACCTGGACCCAGTTCCAGTAGCAGTCATAGTGCCTGCAAACTTTAGAGATGCTTCTTTGTGCTCCAGTATGGAAGAAGGGTTAGCTGTAGGTAAGGTGGTGGTACCTACCTATATGTTTTGAGATCAGAAGTAGTAATTCTTCTTGGTAATCCTTAGACAGAAATTGTTGGTCTTTAATCAGAAATGAGAATTTATTGATGGACATGGGCTGAAGCAGAATTCTGTTCCCTCTTGAATTGAATACCCTTTTGGGAAAAAAGGTATGATACAAATCAAATAAATAATAAACAATTCATACAAGATGTGAACAATACTAGCAAATCCAAGTGCCTTGGTGATGGGGAGTCTGAACAGCAAGAGGCACTCTTTCTACAGTGCTCCTCTTTTATTTAGCAGGTGAAGAGTAACTGAAGAGTAGGCGCTAGCGCTGCTCTACATCACAGGTGGGCTGAGGATGGTTCGGGCCGGATAGCCCGAACTGCTTCCTCTTTGTGTTCCCCCGCTACTGATCCGGTAGCAGTGGGGGGGACACAAAACCGGGCGCACCGGTTCGGCGTGCCCGGGGATGCCCTACACTACGCGTGCGCAAGCTTGCACACGCGTAGTGTGTCTCCTGCAGCCGGCTACAGGAGATGCACTATGCGTGTGCCAAGCTTGGCGCATGCGCAGTGCAATGGGGTTGGGGCCCGCCCCTCATCCCAACCACCCTGACCCCAGCCCCGCCCCCTGACCCCAGCCCGACCCCCAACTTCTGGCGATCTGGTTGTTTGATCCGGAGGTGCCAATTTGAATGCTCCCTCATTAAAAAAAAATTCATGCAAGTAGAAAGCTAGTTTTCAAGGGGGGAAAGAACTTCAGTCAGCCAGTTCCATGCATGCTAGTTTTCTACTAGCAGAGAATGTTTTGTTTTAAAGAGATGGCATATACAGAACTGCACTTGTTCTATCAGAACATAAAGTCTAGAAAGAGTTGTTCCCAAGCACTTTAAAAGCCTGAAAGACTTTTCCTGTGTTCATTTGAGTGGATGAAAGTCGAACAATGTTTTTTTCTCTCCAAAGGACTGTGCTAGTAGCAATTGGGGCTATAAAGGCCATATAAAGGAGGAATGAAGGAATGGGGTCCGAAGAGAGATGATGATGAATGAATACAGATGGCTGGCTCCAATTGATTGGAGGCAATTGATTAACTCTGCAATCAGGCTATTCATTGGCTAATGAATGGCCCGGGCTTCTCAATTAATGGTTTTCAACATGAAAAGGAAGAATTCTGTCATTAAAGATAGAGACCTGTTGGTGCAGTGAAGCCACAGAAGGCCATAATTCCTGCTGTTGGTGATGTTTATGGATATAAAACAACAAAAAGTGGGGGTGTTGGTGGTAGAAAGAAAATCAAATAGGACAGAAGCCTCCGCAAAATTCTATTTATTCATCAGAAAGCGGCATGAAAGGGCAAGAGCCCTGTTTGTTTTCCCTTCATAGGTCACCTTTATCTCTGAAAAGGATAACAGCTCTCTTGAAATCCCCCCACTCTATGTGGAAAATTTGCCTTCATTCTCACCAAGCTGTGCAGTGGTTTCTATCTGCAGCGAGCCAGAGCTGTGCCTGTCACCAAAGAGGCAGTTGGGATGTACACAGCAGTACTTAAGGCTCCTTTTGAGGTTTGTGCTTTGTCATTCCCGAGTTGCCCAGCCACCGTCACCTCTGCTGTTTGCCGAGTCAAACACCTCTAATACCTGGCTCAGAAGAGTACTAGGTACAAATGCTCCCACAGCTCTCAGGAAAATCCAATTTTATGGACACGGTTCTTCTCTTGGGCTAAAAAGTGTGCATGACATATTGGGAGGATTAATTCCAAGACATTCTTGCTTCCCTGAAGCTCTTATACAAGCATTCACCCATCCATGCACCTTCATGAACACAGACGCAGGCTTGAAATGTCAAATTCAAGCACAGTTAAAATGTACCTGGGCATAGGCAGAGTGTCTTTCCACTGTTTTTAACAGTCAACACAGTCATTTGACATTAATTTATTTTAATATAATGTATTTTGTCCACTCCTTTCTGCCTTAATTCTCCCCTGTTGGATTTGCATGTGCGCCCGCACACACACACGCACACACTTTATCCCCACCTTAAATTTGAAAGAGAGCAACTATTATTCTTTTACTGAAAATTGATTTGCTAGTATTACAGTTGCCTTGCTCTCATTTATTTTCAGGTTGACCATATGTCCTTTTTTCCAGGACATGTCCTTTTTTTAAGCTTTGAGTCTTGCAAAAAAAAAAAATCTTCCTTGTCCTCCTTTTTCTTGTGAGCAACCAGCATGTGGCCCTCTTGTAATTAAGAAATTATATGTAATAAATTGCATGTAATAATTTTAAATTCAGTAATAATATAGGCTGCAATCCTATGCACACCTTCCTGAAAGTAAGCCTCAATGAACAAAATGGAACTTACTTCTGACTTGACCTCTTTTATGGTTATGACATCTGGTCACTGACTATGATGCAGTAAGACTTGGAATAAAGTGCATAATCTGCTTGCCCCAGTTTAAAAAATAATATGTAGTAGATCAGGAAAGGACAACTAAGGGAATTGTCAGGGAACTGGAGCATCTTCTCTATGAGGAAAGGAAGTTCAGTGGTGTACCCGGAGAGGGGGGAAAGGCTAAGTATTTTCAGGAGCCGCCATGCTTGTTTAAAGCACCTCTCCCCTTGCCTTCAGAGCCAGCTGTGACTACAAATCCTTTGCTTTCAAAGCCACAACTAAACAAAAGGACTGCCAGATGGCGGAGAGCAGTGGTGGGCCCGGCCTGGCCCAAGAACTGGTTCTCTGGAAGTGGGCGGGGCCAGGCCGGGTCAGGGGGCAGGGTCAGGGGCGGGGCCGGGAGGTTTTTAATTTAAAATTTTTACAAAATTTTAAAAAAATTACTTACTTCTAAGTAGTCAGGTTGGGTTCTCAAGCTGCAGTGCCAGCCACACTTTCCTGGAAGTAAGTCCCATTGACTGTCATGGGACTTACTTCTGAGTAGTCATGCATAGGGTTGGGCTTCCCCTGGCCGGCCAGGGAAGGCTGAAGGTGCGCCTCAGAGCCCCCCCAGCCGGCTGGGGAAGGCTGAAGGTGCGCCTCAGAGTCTCCCAGCTGGCTGGGGAAGGCTGAAGACGCACCTCAGAGCCCCCTGGCCGGCTGGGGAAGGCTGAAGGCGCGCCTCTGAGCCCCCCGACTGACTGGGGAAGGCTGAAGGCATGCCTCAGAGCCCCCCCCCCCCAGCCGGCCGGGGAAGGCTGAAGGCGCACCTCTGAGCGTGCGCCTCTGAGGCCTCCCGGCCAGCTGGCCCGCCAGCTTCGCACTGCGCAAGCGCCAACATTGGCGCTTGCGCAGTGCGCACTAAAAAAAGATGATGGCCAGTGCGAACCGGTCCACCCTCTTTTTGACTTTCTCTGCCACTGGCGGTTTGCCAGTGGCAGAGAAATGGGAAGATCCGGTTCGGGCGAGTAGGCCCAAACAGGCATCTGCCCACCTGTGGCGGAGAGATGAGTTGGGGTCTGGGGATAGGCAAGAGGAAGGTGTTCCAGGGTAGGGGAAGTACAGGGAGATGTGGTGGGGACAGGAATAGGGTGGGAAGGGTGGAAGTGGTGGAATAGATCAGAGCTCCACCAGATCCAGAGTCTCATGTTGGGCCTTTTGACCTGCCAGGCATGGTACACTGTGAGTGCCATGGCAGCCACAGCAGGCCTCACATGCTGGCTGCCCAAAAGCTTCACGTGGCTGCCTCAGGCTGCCCAAAAGCTTCACGTGGGAGACACATTATGGAGGAGAAGGCTGTCAATCGCTGAAAACAGTGGCTAAGTGCAGCCTCTGTTTTCAGAGCCTATTTAGGCTGCAATCCTATTCTCCATTTAGGCTGGACCAAGCCCCAGCTTAAGTCCTGTGCTGACCTGGGGATGTCACAAATGTGCCTTAAGCCACTTCTGCGCCACTCCTGGGGGGAGGGTTTGGCCAGTGCACAGACAGGCGCTTGCCTCCCTACCTCACCACAGAAACAGGAAGACCAATGATTGTGCCGGCCTAGGTTAGGATTGCACCCTCAGTAGGTCTTGTTAGTGAAAGGGAAGCACAGTCCCCACACAGTGAGTGCCTGTCTTTTTGAAGGCTTCATCTTGCTTCCTTACTCCTCCTTAATGGGTTGCCTATAGGATTCAGGGTCTTGCCACCACTACCCCCTTGCTGCTCACATGGCAGCCACTGGTAATTAAAGGGCCATTAAGCAAACATTCAAGCGGCAAAACAGTATAGAGTCACCTCTGCGCTTGACACACCACCACAGCCCCTTCTGAACACCATAGAAGCATTGCTTTCCACATGAGTCAAAGCCCATGTATTGCGTAGCTTGCAAATTCTATTTTTCTCCCCTTTTAAATCCATTACTTCCTGCCACATTGAATGATGACTCACTTCTGCAATTTGGGAGAGTATCCAAAATAAAATAATTCTTGATGGGTTACTGGAGCTGGGAGGGGGGGCATGCTGCTTAAAACAAAAAGCCTCACTGCCCACACATGCACATTAATGAGGCTCCATGGATCAGGGCCGTTGTAAATTGTGTGTGCATCATTTTTCTTTACAAACATTAAAAAGTTGGTTAATTTTCCCCAAAGCGTAGAAGTGTTGAAGAATGTGGAGAGAAGTACATTAGTAGGATGATAAGGTCATGATTCAAGGCTACAAAAGTCAAAAGACTGGAGAGTTAAGACTCCCTGGGCAACTGTAATTCTGACCTCCGTCACTGGAGTCATTATGATGCCACATATGATCCTGTAATGAAAAATCTTATAACTGGGGGCTTTAGGGACCCTTAACTCTGAATTTTCTGGTTCAGTTGGGTTTAAATCACAACCTTAATGTTCCATTTAAATGGAACTCCCTCTTCCAAGAAATTAACTGAAAAGTAAGGCTGTAACGAGACCCAAGGGCAGAGAGCAAATTGGGAGGGATGGCAAGGATTACACTGGTGTTTCAGATGTGAGGGGTTAAAAAAGGATGGTATATGCCTCTGCAGCTATTAGTTGCAGAAATTACAGCATTGTGGTGGTCAAGATATTGTGGAACTGCATCATCCACACTTCTTCCATCAAAAAGGCATCTGCTGAGCACCTCATGTCATCACATAAGAACACAAAACAAAAGATGATCTCAGTATTAAGGTAGAACTGAAATTGCACAATTCCCCCCATACATACTATATATTTACCAATGTCAGAAAATACCTTTCCAATTGTTTTTCAGCCCTCTATTTTAGGAAAACCCCCAGCTATTCATCTGATAGCTATCATAGGGCGCAAACCAGAGTAACTACGGGGAGTCCTTGCTCCGGTGTAAGAACAATTTACTCTGGATTGCAATATAAATTTCCCATAGATTTTCACTACATGTTGCAGTAACTATGGGTGCACGTAATGTATCTTACGTGCTCCTGTAGTTACTCTGGATTGTAGGGATAGAGTCTTCCACAGTTACACTCCATGATATCACATAGAGTACAATCCTAACCATGTCTTCTCAAAAGTAAGCCCCATTGTGTTCAATGGGTCCTACTACCAGGAAAGTGTGTTTAGGATTGCAGCAAATTTGATGGCTTACGTCACATGACATTGTGAACTAGCTATTGTTAAAGATCCCTTTCCCCACAATTAGGGACAGAATCAGTTCAGAAGATGTCCTGTGTGCAGAATGAACTACTTACCAGGAAGATAGAGGTTGCCATTTCTATGCCAAGGACAGCTAGCATTCTGGTCACAATCCTCTCTTTTTCTTTCCGTATTGGAGATATTATGATTTCATAGGAAATGAATTTTCAACAGGTGCTGTAATATTTCCAAAACCATGGGAAAAGGTGAAAAACCTTGTACGAATTCTATAACAAGTATTTCTGCTCACATTTAACCTTGTTAATAAACCAACAAAAAAAACCCATCCTAGTCCAGATCAAAAGAAAAAACCAAGCAGTACAATAGTGTTATTTGGGCATTTCAGCCCAGGATCCACTTTCAAATTTAAAATTTGTCCAGGACCTCCTATCAAACTTACTTGGATGTGACATCACTGTGATGCCAGAGCTCCTCCGCATCTGCTCGGAAGTAAGTCCTATTTTGTTCAATGAGACTCACTCCAGGAAAGCCCATTGCCAGATTACAAGATGGGAGATCCCACCTTCTTGTGACCAAGGTTGCAACCCTACTAGGGGGTCCTGACCCCCACTTTAACAAACAGACATTAAGGATCCCCTAAAGCAGTGGTTCTCAAAATAGGGGTAGGTTCCATCTTGGGGGAATCATGAATTCATTTCAGGGGGTTGTGAAAAGCTGGGTGTTGACATTTTGGAATCTGGCACTGGATGCTGACATCTTAGAATGGGACACTCAGGCTGCAATCCATACTCTCTCAGGAGTAAAGTCTCATTGAGCACAATGGGACTTATTTCTGAATAGATACAGAGGAGCTCTGGCATCATAGTGATGCCACTTCCAGTTTGCCACTTCCACTTCTCATTCTAGCCATGAGAACAGGGCTGATGTCACTTCCAGCCATGAGAAGTTTCAGGTTGAGAACATCACTTTCGGGGTGTGTGTGTGTGTGTGTGTGTGTGTGTGTGTGTGTGTGTGTGTGTGTGTGTGCACATACGTGTCTGAGATAAATTGTCATTCTCAGAAGGGGTCCTGGGCTGAAACACTTGAGAAGCACTGCCCAAAAGGGTCGAGTGGCAATCAGTACAAACCTTCAGGGCAATAAATATCAAGGAAAAAAGCAGCCAATCTTAAGCATTGCAATCTTTTTACTGTCACTCTACTTTCTCAGAGAGAGAGAGAGAGAGAGAGAGAGAGAGAGAGAGAGAGAGAGAGAGAGAGCCTATAATCTTAGCAGAGGAGCACAGGAAAAGGTTGAAGAAAATCCCTTCCCCCTTACCTCATGCAGTAGGGCCAGCGATGGGCCCAGGCTGGTTCGGGCTGGATCACTCAAACCTGTTCCTCCTTTTGGCCCGCCACTAGCGATCCGCTAGCTAGCGGGGGGCCAAAAACCCAGGCGGACCGGTTCGCCGCCCAGGGGAGCCCATCACTGTGGCTGCGTCAACTATGACACAGCCACACTCGCGTCCTGAAGAGGATGCGACTGCTCGCATCCTCTTCAGGACGCAACTGCGGCTGCGTCAAGATTGGTGCACATGCAGTGCGCCTGGGTTGGGGCCCACCCCTCGCCCCGTCCTTCACCCTGCCCCTCACCCTGCTCACCCACACCCACAGCGCACTGGGGTGGGTGTTGTGCCCTCCCCTGGCCCCGCCCCTGACCCCGCCCCCTGACCCCAGCCCTGGCCCTGCCCACTTCCAGGGAACCGGTTGTTGGGCCAGGCCGGGCCCACCCCTGAGTAGGGCCATAGTCATATGCTGCACCTACCTCAGTTGTGGGCTTCAGGGGGTTCTCACAGGTTCTATAGAACCCTTTGCTAATGAGTGCCTGGTTCTGAGAACCAGTTACTAATGCAGAACCTGTTGTTAATTTATTTGAATCCCACCACTGATCTACTTTGCATGAAAAAGCTTCAAGGCCCTAGCAGCATTTTGGGAGTCTGCCTGGCTTTTCCTTTCCTTTGACAGTCATTGATGTCAGTGTCACAGCACTGAGCTAGACTCCATAGAAGCCTGATTCCATAGAAGCTTCTTACGATCAACCTAAGGCTACCCCACCAGTTCTTACAGCAAGTGTCGGCCAATTTTAACAGAAGAAAGGAAGGAAGAAAGAAATGTGGCCCAATCACCAGGTCGCCATGATATGCTATGCACGCTGATTCTGCTCTCATGATTACCAGGATGCTCCTATTGTGGCTCTTTTATTTTTTCCTCCTTTCTGTCTCTAGGTATGCGAGATAAAAACAGATGATGAATGGATGGCTGGAATGATCAGACATTGTCTATGCACACCTGAGGTTTATAAAAGCAATATTTTCTTGCGTTCTTTTCTTGCAGAGGCACGTCTGTTCCATTGTTAGCACAACAACAGCAGAGCAGGCACTGTGGCTTGTGCAGAGAATCCATTCACGGCCTTAACCCCCCCGAAGTGATCAGACAAACAAAATCAATTACAGTAAAAACCAGCTGCAAGGTGGAACAGAATAACCGTGTGCTTCGCTATTCAGGGTTCAACAGAGGTCTGAAGCAACAGTCAGAAAAAGAGAGACAGCGAGAGTTTACCGCAGGCTTTCCTGGGGAGTTACCTATCCCTCTTCTGAAGGCTGGAGCCCAGATAATCCAATTTCATGGCCTTCCTTTTGTGCCTTATTGGATCTTCCTGGAATTGATGGATGTTTGCACTCAGGAAGAGATGAAATAGCTGGCAGCTGAAGCTCCTTTTGACTTCAGTTACTGGACTGCTGTGATGCAGGGGAGGTCGCAACCACAGCTGCAATTAAAACTATCCAACCAATTTACCTCCCCTCCTTCTGTTATCAGAAGTTATCGGCAGTGGTGGGCTTCAAATAAATTAACAAGTTCTATGTCCTAATGACCATTTTAAGTATATCAAAAGGTAGTTTAATAATTCATGCATTAAATACTCAAATAAGAACAATAAAAGCAGTACACAAAACTAGATTGTGTTTTAAGAAAGAGTTTTAAAATATTAATGAAAAAATATTAAATACCTGACAAACTGTTATTGAAGATATTTCCACATTGCTGTTTGGGAAGGATGGGGATTCCACGTGTTTCAATCCTCATCAGTCCTCATCAGGTCTCTTTCACTTCCCACAGGTCCAAACCAACTGTGATCTAAGGAGATTGAAACTGCAATCCTATCCACACTATCCTGGGAGTAAGCACCATTGACTAGGATGGGACTTACTTCTGAGTAGGAATGCATAGGATTGGGCTCTCAGGCTGCAATCCTAATCAAACTTCCCTGGAAGTAAGCCTCATTGACTTGAGGCTTGATAAGACTTGAGAAAGCATTCATAAAATTGGTTGCAATCGGGTTGCAATTCTGTCCACACTTTCCTGGGAGTAACCCCATTGACTAGGATGGGGCTTATAAGCATACATAGGACTGGGTTCAGAGGCGATAGTCAAGCTCCATTGACTAGTATGGGACTTGCTTCTGAGTAGGCATTCATAGGATTGGGCTCTGAAGCTGCAATCCCATCCACAGCTACCTGGGAGAAAGCTCCATTGACTAGGATGGGACTTGCTTCTGAGTAGGCATGCATAGGATTGGGCTCTGAGGCTCCCAGTGGCTCGCCCAGCAGCCACTTTGAATGGAGAGAGAGGAGTGCAGCCACTCAGAGGTCCTCCCTCCTCAGGAATTCTTAGTGGGGCTGTCTGTGAAACTCCTGACCCAAAATACACTATGGGAGGAGAATGGAGGGCATCATTTGCATACATCATGCTTTGCAACCACACAAGAAAATACCTCCTAAAACGTACTAGGAATAAGATTTTAAATCAAAATAAGATCTTCAGCAGAGAGAGGCTTGCTTAATAGCGTCCTCCAAGGCTTCAGGGTAGAAGGTGCTTCTCACCCTGACTTGGAAGTATAGAGCTTTGGTGCCTTTAAATACCTATCAATTCCACCTAACCCTATGGGATCCCTCTTTGAATGATTGCTAGTGAAATGGGAACACACCAAGTTTATTTTAAAACAAGTGGTTGGGAAGAGATAGGACATATAAAGTTTAAGAATAGCCATTTAAAAGTGGCTGCCAAGATGGGCATAGAACCAGTTGTTCATTTATTTGAATCCCATCACTGGAGGCAGGTCTGGGTCTAGCTGGGTCAGCCTCTGATTGGCCAAGAGGTGGGGGAAGGAACTTCCTCCTCTGTTTCAGTTCTGAGAAGACCCAGAGCTGAAATTTACAGAGACTTTTGCCTGCAATTCAAAGACTGGGGCCCCTGGTTAGCTAACGGTTCTACAGGAAGTGATACTAATTAACATCCGGTTCTGGAGAACTGGTGCGAACTGGTAGGAGCCCATATCTGGTTATCGGGTATCTTAGAAGGTGTTTTTTCCTAATACTGTTGTTCAGAATGTAGCTACAATTGTGAAGGCTAACCATGTTAGCAATCCAGTAGCCAGGACTGAAGACGTCGCGGGGCGGGGGAAGAATTGTTTTACCCATTAGCTATTAATTAGCTATATTTTTTATTTTCTTTGTAAACCGCTTGTGAACTTTTTTAGTTGAAAAGCAGTATATAAATACTGCAGCCAGCCAGCCAGCCAGCCAGCCTGATTGATTGATTGATTGATTGATTGATTGATTTCAGGAGGGAGGGAATTATGTCAAGTATCTATACTGGTCTTTATCTATACCAGTGGTCAGCAAACTCATTCGTCAACTGAGCCAAATATCAACAGTACAACAATTGAAATTTCTTTTGAGAGCCAAATTTTTTAAACTTAAACTATATAGGTAGATACACTGTTATTAACTTAATTAGGGTACTCCTAATCTGGCCATGTCAAACAGGGCACCTAAAAATGTTTCAACTATATATATAAAAGAGAAAGGTCACTGACTGACTGACTGACTGACACTGATCTTCCATGCCCCTCCTTGGAAAAATGGAACAGCCAATAGGCTTAGTTCTCCCCTTTGTAATGCAAACGGGGATTACTGATGGCCCCATGCAGGGGTGGGCCCAGACTGGCCCAACAACTGGTTCCCCAGAAGTGGGTGGGGCCAGGCCGGGTCAGGGGCCGGGGTCAGGGGGCAGGGCCGGGGAAGGCACACCACTCACCCCAGCACACTATGGGTTTGGGTGGGGTGAGGGGCTGGGTGAGGGGCAGGCCCCAACCCGGGCACACTGCATGTGTCAAGATTGGCGCAGGCGCAGTTGCATCCTGGAGAGGATGTGACTGTGCCTGCGTCAAGCATGACACAGCCACAGTCACGTCCTGAAGAGGACGTGAGTGCGGCTGCATCATAGTTGACACAGCTGTGTGATGGGCTCCCCTGGGCGGCGAACCGGTCCGCCCGGGTTTTTGGCCCCTAGCTAGCAAGCGGATCGCTAGCGGCGGGCCAAAAAGAGGAGCAGGTTTGGGCGATCCGGCCTGAACCGGCCTTGGCCCATCACAGGCCCCATGGTCTTGACTGACCTGATTGGTAGACTGCCTGTAAGGAGGGGTGAACACTGAGGGAATAAAAACCAAGGTCTGTGAAAAATGCTAGGAGGGGCAGTCTGCTGGCTCAGAGGGGGTCATCACCCATACTGCCCCCCTAGCTACAGCCCATATTACTAGGAATGGGAATCAAAGTATGGGACTGGAAAGGCCTGACACCCTTGCTGGAAGTAGTCTTCCTCTACCTTTATAAAAACACAAGATGTCAAAGGAATAATGTCTCAATTGTGTCAAATAATTGTGCAACGATGTATGGTAGGAAAAGTCTCCTGAGATTATAACTTTGAATTACTGTATCTATTTGACTTGTTTCTAAATCCCCTCTTGTCCATCACCCTCTATCTTCAAATGCTTATCCTCTACCTGACCTTATAATTAAGTATTTTGAGATCTGAATTAATGTTCTAATGTTCAGAAGTCATATTCCCACCCACTTCTACCCTCCCATTATTTCTGATCTCTCAAACCAACCCCCTTCTAACCAACCTCCCCTGAATCTTGAGGGTGAATCATATCAACCTCTCCATTCCCCCCTCTTACCCTTCACCCTCAATCTTCACTCTGCTTTGACTCTTCCATTTTTATCCATTAATTAATTCAAAATACATCTTTAAAAAAATTTGCCCTTACATCACCCTTTTAAATTCTTGAAAGTGGGATTTTATTTATCATCTTTCATTATCCCCCATACAAACATAAGAGCCTTGCTAGATCAGGCAAAGGTCCATCTGGTCTAGCTTCCTGTACTTCACAGTGGCCCACCAAATACTTCGGGGACCTCACAAAACGATGTCTGGCATCTTGGTGCTCTCCTTTGCATCTGGCATCCAGGAGGTTGCATATCCCCATTATGGCTTGTAACCCATGATGGACTTTTCCCCCCAGAAATTTGTCCAGTGCTCTCTATTGGACATTTAGATGTCAACACCACATCTGTGATGACAAGAAGTTCCTCAGACTAACCACAAGCTGAGTAAAGAAATATTTTCATTTGTCTGTCCTAACTTTTGTCCCCTAGTTTTTGTATTGTGTGAAAGGGAAAGGAGCATCCCTTGCATAATTTTGCATGCCTCAATCATGTTCCACTCAAGAGTCTCTGTTTTAGACTGAAGAGCCCCAAATGCTTTAGCCTTTCCTTATAAGTAGGGTTGCCATAATTCTCTTCCACAAAACTGGGATAAGACCCTCTGTCCCATTTGCCAGTATGTGAACATGATCCCTCCCAAATTGGAACTGTCCCTGTTTTTCAGGGTATATGGCAACCCAACTTATAAGGGAGGTGTCCTAACCCAGTTACCACTGTCTTCTGTACATTTTCTATGTCCTTTTAATGGTGTGGTGACCAGAACTGAACACAGTTCAGGGATGCCTGGATGCATTGGGTAGTTCACCCCACAAAAGTCCCCTCTGATCTTCTAGAAACATGTTTGGAAAGAAGCTGTTCGTCTTCTAAAAACAAATATATAGCGCTCTTTCTCTGCTTTTAAGAGAAGGTTGCCAACTTCAATTCTATTCCTTGGAGCCTGACTGTGGAAGCGTCTATGGCTTTCATAAAGGGGAACCACCTCAGGTGTAATATATCCAATATTCCAGATATATTGTCATTGTTCTACATTAGTTCAAATAATGCCTGTTTCAATTATTATTTTTTCCACTACCTGCTGATATGAAAAAAATCTGACTGTACTGTGGTGTCTGTCAACATGCCTGTAACTTAAGAGTGATGCCTGAGCACGTCACGGTATGACAGCAGCTGAATAAATGTATCATTGAAGATCACAGAATCAATCCCTAAGGACTTCGGCTGGAGATACATTCAGAATATGTGGAGATTCACATGAGAAAGGTCTGAATTCACAATAGTTCTGTTGTAGAAACAAATCAGTCACATATTTGGTAAAACGTGTGATCCTGGGATGAAGAGGAGAGCTGTATGTATTACTAAAACATTTGTTACCATGTTCTCCTTCTGTCACTGTGGCAACTGATCCCAAAGTTAGCTACCCAGGCAGTGGAAAAAAACAGCGCTGACCATGTGCCACACACATTCTCATGCTGTTTCACATGTATGTGAAGATCAGAGTGTCAGGTATAAAATACTGCCAGAACCCAGTAGGCAAAAGATGAGAAGCAAGTCCTACATTATCAGCTGCTGTTTTTCCCCAGAGAGGCTGAAGAAAAATCCTTGATAGATTCAGTCCAGGGGGAAACAACATTAGTGGATAAGAAGCATTGATGTGCTAGAAGAGCAAAACTATCTGCTGTCCAGTGCATTGGGAGAAAGGTTTGAATCTGAAATGCAGTATTTTTTTTCTCTCTAACCTACAGTCTTTCTCATTCTCCCACCATTATTGTTGTTTTATGAAGTTGTTCCAGGTCTTCCTGACGCGACTGTTCAGCCTACTACTTGCTATGTCCCAACCTCTCCATGACACCTTTGGTCTGCATCCTTTGGGCTCCTTTGGATTGCCCTCTGAGTGTATGTGACCGTTAAGCCTTGTTGTAGGGCCTCCATTAGGCTTTCAATTTTGCCTTGGTGGTATCCTGGCCACAAGGATTAATGTAGTTTAAACATGTAGGTAAGGGAATGCAAGTTTACATCCTCAGTTCAAAAATTCTGAATAGTTGTTCCAAAGCAGTGTCTGCACCAGGTACATATCTGATTTGGCAATAGCAGGTCTGACATCTGTGAAGGTTCAAAGGAGGTCATGAAGATGAGAGTAGAAGATTTCAGCTGTCTGTGAGATGTCTGGAAAGATGGGCTCCTGATTTCTTGAAATTGGACAGATTTATTGCAATTGGACTGATTATCAATCAATCAATCAATCAATCAATCAATCAATCAATCAACAGCATTTACCAGTATATACCACTTTTCAATGATTATAGGTGCAATCCAGAGTAACTACGGGGAGTCCTTGCTCTGACGTAAGAACAATTTACTCTGGATTGCAATATGAGTTTCCCATAGGTTTTCACTAGGTGGTGTCATAAGGTCAATGTAAGTGTCTCTTACATGCTGCCATAGTTACTCTGGATTGTAGGGTATGTCTGCTTATTTTTTATTATGGTCTTTTAATTTGGTTTTCTAGCTAGTTTTATATTGTTTTAATGGTATTTTTATTGATGTTTTTTCTGATTTTATCCAGTTTTAAAATTCTTATTCCCTGTTTTAATTGCTATTAGCCGCCTTGAGTTCCCTCTTGGGAAAAAAAAGGAGGGATACAAATCCAATCAATCCAGTCCAGTCCAGTCCAATCCAATCCACCCACCCATCCATCCATCCATCCATCCATCCATCCATCCATCCATCCATCCATCCATCCATCCATCAATAATGATTTATATTTGTTTTGATAGGGCTGAGAAAAAAGGGGCAAGAGATTTGTTTGCAAAAACTGCCCCCTCCTATGTACTCACCTGTTGGTTGGTGGAGAACGGCTGCAAAGCAAGGCAAAATTATTTGTCCATTCACTCTGATTTATGACATCGCCTGCAATCTTGAAGTGCACTTGGTCTACCCTATCTATTACTGTGGTTGCCTAATTCCAAGATGGGCCACCCCAGTTATACCAGAAAGGCTTATGGTAGTGTAAGTGGCCCAAGACAGATAGCCCTGGGCTGCCTTAGCTGTGCCAGCCTAAGGCAGTTCAGGAGAGGCATGTTGATGGCATGTTCAGCATGGCCTAGATCAGTGCAGTTAGGCTGTATCCAGAACCTGTTTCCAGGGAAGTACATGAAAACACCTCAGGAGCAGTTATAAATCTAAGTAGACCCATAGGGGTCCATGATAAGGCAGAGTAAGAATGGCTGTGTTGACCAAAAATCTGAGTTCTTGGCCAGCAGATCTGCAACCTCGGGATACGGCACAACTACACCAGCCCATTAACCTCTGGACACAGCACAACTCTAGGGCAGCCCAGCTGGGCCATTCTCACTGCACTAACTCTGGTTTGCACCTTTTGGCTGCAATCCTAAGAACACTTTCCTTGGAGTAAGCCCCATTGAACTCAGTGGGGCTTACTTCAGAGTAGACATGCAAAGGATTGCAGCCTTTATCACATCATCTGAGTCAACTGACTGTGATGCCATCATGTTTCTTCTGTGGCCTATGATTGGTTTGGCATACTTCAGAGAGAGATCCCTGTTTGTGTTTTTAAAAGATGGCATCACAAAGTCTGAGAGGGCAAAAAACAGTTACACTTGATAAATGTAAGTGTGCTATCAAAATATTCATCTCTGGATTCCCCCTTTCATCCTGAATATTGTCTTGGGTGAAAACTGAGCATAACTCTACAATTTGCTTCTATAGAGACAATTCTCTTCCAAAGAGATAAACTATTCTAATGGCTATTGTTCACAAGGTCTGCCGTGCAAGGGAAGAAAGCTTATCAAAGGGGATCTGTTCATTTGGCTGATCTGTAAGAAGCATCTGTGTGTGAGAGAGGCAATCGAACCAGGCTGGAAATATGGAACTCCTCAGCGGGAGATAAGGGGCTGATTTCATCGCATGTGAGAGACACAGTTTGAGTTATGGACCTTATGCTGAACGCAGATAACTTCCAAATCTCCTCTCAGCACAACGATTACACAGAAAAAAAGCTCTCTAGCCATAAAACCAGTTGCATATACTGGAAGCTATTGCGGTGCTGGAATCTGGCGAGGATCCGTCAAATTGCAGTCAGTTGGTCTGTACAGGTGTCCCTTGTCATCCACTGTCCTGGAATGTCCCATGGATAAATAAAAATCAGTGCGTAAAAAATAAGTAGAAAAATAGGTTTAAAGACCCATTCCCAGGTTTATTGTTCCTCCACTGAACCTAGTGGAATAAGATTGTGCCTCAATATCTACAGGAATTTGATGCTGGGACATTTAGGTGATATCCAAAAATGTGTTATATAAAAGCACTTTGAAAATGTGTGTTCCTTTACAATTGTCTAAAAGCAGCTTTTCTTACAGTTGTAGAGATGCAGTCAGCAGTTAGAAGTGCAAAAGACCCCTTGCTGTTGACTGGCTAGCTGAAGAATGGAATGATTGCTTGCATGACTACCTCTCTGTAACAGTAGAAAAGCAGTTTTTAAAAAAGTTTTGGAGTGGCCATTCCATGTTGAGTCAAAAGCGTGTATTAAAAAAATATGTGTGTAACAAGGTTGGACCTGTATTTTATTCTACACTAGGCAACAAAACCCCTCTTCCACATACAGTGGCGCCTTCACGTAACAAACGCCTCACATAAAGTATGTTTCATGTAACAAACCAAAATTTCTCTAGGATTCTGCTTCACGTTACAACCTGTGCTTCACGTAAGAAACAAACTCATTGGCAGTTGGGGATAAGAGATTTGTATACATGCTGCAAAGGAGATCAGAGGGGCCTAGAGCTTCTGGGACCCTGCAGGAGCTGCTTCCCACCAAAGTGAATTAAAAAAACTCCGTGGCAGTAGTAGTGCTGTGTTGTCTGCAGCACTGTCACTGCCATCAGAGCAGTGACACCCCCCTTAAGCAGAAATACCCTACTTCCTGTTCCCCTGGGGAGTCAGAACCCACCAGTTTGGGAACCACTGCCTTATGCCTTATCTCCTTATCTCCCAGGTGATTGAGGGCAAAGTATGTATAAATGCACTTAGGGTGAAATCCAGAGTAACTACGGGGAGTCCTTGCTCCAGAGTAAGAACAAGTTACTCTGGATTGCAATATGAATTTCCCATAGGTGGTGCAGTAACCACAGGTGCACGTAATGTCTCTTACATGCTCCCATAGTTACTCTGGATTGTGCTCTTATTCACATTTATCCCATCTTGGCCCTTATCATCCTTTCCAATAGTTTCCTCCCATCCATGTAAGTTGCAACTTAGGGGCAGGGCAGACTGTTATGTTTCCTTTTTATTCTGCCTCTCCTAGAAAGGGCTCAGGATGATACAGTTCTTTCCACCATGCTCTGATGGCAGTGACAAAACCAGCTAAGCAAACATTTGGTTCCATACTCCACTGTAGGAGTTTGGGAACCATGGGAATTAGTGGTTAAATCAAAGTCTTTATGGAAAGAGGAGCTTTGGAAGATGGGTTTCAAATAGGGTTGCCATAATTCTCTTCCACAAAAGCGGGACAGGACCCCCTGTTCAACTTGTCAGTATGTGAACGCAATCTCTGAAAACCAGGACTGTTTTCTAGGACAACAGAAAACTGTTTCTGTTTTTCTAGGATTTTCTGAAAACCCGGTTTTCTAGGACATATGGCGACCCTAGTTTCAAAGAACAGCAAGAGAGAGATGGCAGCATGCGGGGATGGAATCACAGGGAGGTTTTAGCTTGGCTGTTATTGTGCTTAAACTGATTCTGGCCTGGATGAGGTGAAGAATATATTAGAGCAGCTCCATAAGTACTTTAGGAAAGGCAGGTCAGGAGATGGTAATAATTTTATTTTACTTCTTGAAACCAGACATGCTGGCTTTTATATGTAGAAGGAAGAACAGATTAATGTTACCCAAAAAACCCAGTACTTTTGTGAAAGCCATTGCTTTCCTAATCTTAAAAAATTATTCCTTTTTTGTTTAATTGGTTTTTTAATTATCAAATTTTCGTCCAACGTTATATTAAAATCCTCACATACACACACACACGTGGAGAACATAAATTCAAAGCAAACATTTGGATTTGATGCTACGTAAATGCAGTAATCACCCAACATTTATTATGGAGCCATAATGCATTAGGAAAGGAGAGGGAATGAAAATTGTAATTATTTCTACTTGGAGTAGAAATACTCCACTTGGTACCCAAATACTCTACTTGGTACCCAAGGCAAGGATGAGGCTTATAAGTGATCTCTTTCACAAACAGTAGAGGATGCTCTGGAACCTGGGAAAAGTCATGTAGAATGTTTGGGATAGGAGTAAGTCACACTACAGACTCAGACTGCCACTTTTAAAGTGGTGGGTCCTGGCCAATCTCTTTGAGAAAGAATTGTCTTGCAGGATCAGTTCCTATTGGGTCTATCAATTTCAGCCCTCGGTTTCCAACAGATGCCCTGGGAATCTCATACATATATAGGTGACAGCATTACCCTCTTATATGTTTCCCCATTCAGAGAGAAGGGTGGGATAGAAATGCAGTAAATAAACATACTGTATTGCTAGGTATATTTTATATATTCACAAAGATGACCTTTGTGAATACTAGCCATTGATAGATACCTCCTTGATGGATTTGTCGAATACAGGTATGCATCACTTAACAACAAGGACACATTCTGAGAAATGCGTCAGGAAATGTCGTTGTACAGATGTCATAGAACATGACTTATATGTAGGGACCTGCAAAAGGCGAGGTTATTTTGATTTGGGATAACAAATTTAGGGATAATTTAGATTTGGCATAATTTTGGGTTTGGGATAATTTTGGGATAACATCTGTTTGTCAGGAAAAATCCTCCCTGGTGCCTGTTCCTTCCTGTCACCCAAAGGGACGAATAGGGAAATTGTCTTTGCTGTCCCTTACCCCATCACCTTCCTGCTTCCAAGCTCTGGTTTCCTCTGCAGCTCACTCGAAGCAGAGTCTCTGCTGGTTCTGTACTTCTATGGAAGGGCCAACAGTGCTGTCCTGCACCACACCTGGTTCCAAGTGTGGGTTTTCCAAGACATTTAATCTTACAGGACCATTATCCTATATGTGGCCAGAACATCATTATGTGGTGCATGCCAATACTACACCAGTAACTTCACCACAGCCTCTGGCAGTGTAAATGTAAAGGTAAATGTGTCCCCCACACGTTGCCCTGCTAGTCGTGACTGACTGTAGGGTGCAGTGCTTATCCCCTGTTTCTACAGCCATAAAGCCAGTACAGTCCAAAGTTGGACATGTGGCCTGCAAGAGCACCAAACCCTGTTACCTTCCCTTGATACCTACTTGTCTACTTGCATTTGCATGCTTTCAAACTGCTAGGTTGGCAGGAGCTGGGCAAAGGAAGGGAGCTCACTCCATTTTGCAACACTTGGGTCTCAAACTGCTGATCTGATAGCACAGCGCCTTTAACCGCTAAGGGCGCAATCCAGAGCAAGTTCAGCCTGCTCTGCCCTAACTGCTCTCTCCTAACTATTCTGTATCCAGAGCAGAAAGTTATGCTGCATCCAGAGAGTCAGGAAGCCTGGGCTGCCCTAACTGCTCCAGAGCATGCTAAGTCAGTGACAGCTGGGGAGGGCTTGCTCCTGAGTAGACCCCCCTCAGATCACACTGAAGAAGGAACAGCTGTGGTGCCTACATTATAAGGAAGCCCAGCAGTTCCTGACAACCAGTTACAGCTGCAGTTCTTCTAGTGCAAGATGGATGCTTGGAGTGGCCTGCTGTATCCTGAGGTTAGTGGGCTGCCATAGTTGTGCCATATCCTGAGGTTGAGAGGCAGGGATTGCAGCTAGGCTGGCCAAGAACTCAGATTTTTGGTCAACACTGTCATTCTTACTCAGGCGTTATCATGGACCCCTATGGGTCTACTCATTACTATACCTGCTCCTGAGGTGGAATATCTCTGAGGAACTGGAAGAGGGCATTTCTGCCTTGAAACAGGCTTTGGATACAGAGTAACTGCTCTGCCCTAGGCAATGCTAAACTTGCCCTCAACTTGCCTCTCCTGAGCTGCTTAGGCTGCCCCAGTTAGGGCAGAGCAGGTCCACCTCTCTTAGGGCACCCTATGTTGCCTTGCTCTGCCCTAAGCCTCTTACAGAGTAACTGGGCTGGAGCATCTTGCAGTTGCTCCACCCTAGTGATAGATAGGGCACCCTAGGGCCTCTGGATTGGGCTGTAAGCCAACTGCAGCCCCATTCTGGCAGTGTAGTCTATAAATTAATAGTATTTAATTTTCCTTTATACCACCCTGGGAAGTGTTTTCCCTTAACCTTTCGTTTAAAGAGTGGACACAAAATATTGATGTACATATACAGCTCATATCATTAAAGAACTGCCCCTAAGAAAACAATGGACATCGACATACTTATGATATTTAAAAACCTATTAAAGAGTATGTGTATCCCCCATTACTGTTATCTTTTCACCCCATGAGACAGCACATTGTGGCATTGTCAGTGCATATTACCTCCCTGATGTTATCCTTGTTTCTGAATAATTTGGTTCAGTATGGGGGAAATGAATGGGTGTGTATCTAATTAATTAGAATGACCCAACACACTCCTGTTTGCAATGGAAGATTTAATACAGCAGCAAAATCTAGCAGGAGATAAATTGCATTCGAATTAATCTTAGGGAGATAATTTGGGGCACATCAAGTTTATTTAGGATCAATTTTAATAAGCTGAAATAAAGTCAACAGCAAGTGATCTCAGCAGCCAATCAGAAGCGGATTCCTGACAGCTGCTCAGATACGAGACTGACAGTCGCTTAGGAAGCCATTATTTGAGAAGCTGTGTTTTTGATTGGCTCAGACAATTAAAAGGTCGCTGTCCAACAGAGCTGGTTAGGGAGTTGTTATGAATGAATGATCAGGTAAGCCGGCTTGGTTTGTCTTTTTAGTTCTGATGCTCTAGTAAACTTCGAGAAGCTTTCAATTTTTCTTGTGAAAGTTGCTATTTCAGAAAGTGGGCACCTTTTCATAAAAACCATTTCCTCCCATCTATAGGTCCAACCTTGTTATACATGAATTTTTTATCCACTGATTTGTATACGAATTTTTTATACACTGATTTATATACTGATTTGTATACACTGCAAATCAGTTTTTAAAACTTGCTGTTATAGAGGGGCAGTCATGCAAGCAATCATTCCATTCTTCCCCTGAGCCAGCCAAAGGCAGATGGGTCCTTTGCATTTCTAATAGATGAGTGCCTATCTATAACAGTAAGAAAACACTGTCTTTAAACAACTGCAAAGGAACACACTTTAAATTTTTTAATTGCTTTTGTTTAACACATTTTTTGGTTTCAGAACGGAATCCTCTGAGGAATGGGCGACTTGCTCCTCCCTCAGAGGAGCACTGGAATGTGGGAGTGCTGCCAAGCCTTGGTGGGGGAGATGCACTGCTCTGAGGGAGTATCAAATGCCCTTAGTGCGTCACCCCCATGAGGTACATCACCTGGTGTAGACGCGCTTAACAAGCATTTCACATAACACAAAAATTTCCAAGAAATCTTGCTTCACATAACAAGTTCTGCTTCACTTAACAAGCAAGCGTGCTCTGGGCTGCATGCTATGCAGCCCTGACGCTCCGCATGGAGGCTCTTTAAAAGGGCTGCCGCCCAGTGCTGCTGCTTCTAACTGCCCCCAACTTGGGAGCAGTTGCCTCAGGGTGCCAGAGACAGCTGCCCCTAACTACCCCAAGTGCCCCCACTGGCCACCTTTAACCTCCAGCAGCCTCCAGGTAAGCCTCCCAGGAAAATGTCTTTGATTGCAGCCTCTTAATGATGTCTACCTAGAAGTAAGCCCCATTCTGTGTCCCAGGTGGCAGCTGTGGCCAGAGGAGACTTTGCTTGGCTTCGGCTGATTCGCCAGCTGCAACCATACCTGAGTTGCTCAGATCTGGCCATGGTGACTCATGCCCTAGTGACATCGAGACTGGATTATTGTAATGCGCTCTACGTGGGGCTGCCTCTAAAGATGGTCCGGAAGCTTCAACTAGTCCAGAATGCTGCGACCCGTGTGGTTGCTGGGGCTTGTAGGTTCGACTCTGTTGGGCCACTGCTTCAGCGACTACACTGGCTGCCCATTCGTTTCCGGGCTGAAATCAAAGTGCTGGTCCTGACCTTTAAACCCCTAAACGGCTCGGGTCCAGGTTATCTGAGGGACCGCCTTCTTCTGTACAATCCGACCCGTCACCTAAGGTCATCTGAGGGGGCCCTACTGACTGTGCCACCACTAAGAGACGTGAGAGGTGTGGTGGCCAGGGATAGGGCCTTCTCGGTGGTGGCACCCTGGCTTTGGAACTCCCATTAGAATTGAGGAAAGCTCCCACAATACAGAGCTTCGGGCAGAGCCTTAAAACCTTTTTATTTTTTAAAAAAGCTTTTTAAGGGGGCAAAGGTTGGGGGGGGCTCTTGTTTTATCGTTTTTAATCTATGTTGTTTTTTAGCTTGTATGTTTTGTTTTTATCAAATTGTTCTATTTATGTTTTTAATTATGTTTTATGTCAGCTAATTTGCCTGAGAAAGGTGGGATATAAATTTTTAAAATAAATAAATAAATACTGTTAAATGGGGCTTACTCCCAGGAAAGTGTCTTTGATTGCAGCATCTTAACCATGTCTACCCAGAAGTAAGCCCCATTCTGTTAAATGGGACTTACACCCAGGAAAGTGTCTTTAGGATTGCAGCCTAAGTAGACATCATAGGATCATGCACATTGAATGTTTTCAATGTTTTGAATTCAATTCCAGTGTTTTGTCATCATTTTTACATCCAGTTAATATTTTATATGAATATTTGGAGGTTCTGGAACCAATCATCTGAGTTTCCATTATTTCCTATGGAAAAATCTGCTTCACTTAAAGAGCATTTCACTTGAAGAGCATGCCTCCGGAATGAATTAAGCTCTTTATGTGAGACACCACTGTAATGAAGATTTTTTTTCCAGGACACTAAGCTAAAAAAGAGGACATGTACCAGAAAAAGAGGACATATGGTCACCCTGAGTGATGGTACTTCACCATGATTGCCTTAAATCGCTCCAAAGCTGAGGCCAAGTGCTTACAGAGCACTTACTCAACACTCTGCTCCACTCCTGTTCCCTCTGAACAGGCTAGTCCCTATCTCTTTCTAATACTGTATATTTGTCAGGCCTTTTATGGTCTTTATTTACTCTTTATTGTTCCTTATCTTTATGGTGCGTTATCATTATATAGCATCACTGGCCCCCAGCTCCCTTTTAACCCTTCATCCAGCTGCTCTTCAGATATGTTGATTGCTTCTGTTTTTGGCATTGTTTGGTCCAATGACAGCCCAGTAAGCACCTATGATAACTTCTCACCACTATTTTAATCACCAGGGATTTTGTGGGTGGAGGGAGAGGGAGAGATGATTTGTACATGGGTTGGGAAAAGCAGCATTTATATGTGGTCTGCAAACCATTTTGTGAACTCATCAATATTTCAAGGGGCCAGAAAGTTAAGCTGATGTGCTACATTGTTAAATTAGATGAGCAAGATTCTAGTCCTCATGACAGCAAAAGAAAGCTTGAAAATGAATGGATGGTACATTGTTTAGTTGTTTATGTCATGTCTGACTCTTTGTGACCCCATCGACTGCAGCACACCGGGCCACCCTATCTTCCACTAGCTTCGGAAGTCTGTCCATAACCTTAGTGGTAACACTAATCACCTCATCCTCTGCCATCCCCTTCTCCATTTGCCTTCAGTTTTCCCCAGCATCAGGCTCTTTTCTAAGGAGTCCCCACTTCTTGTGATGTGGCCAAAATATTTGTCCTTCCAGTGCACAGTCAGGGTTGAGTTCATGGAAGATGGACTGATTTGATCTCCTTGCAGTCCAAAGAATGGTCAAGAGTCTTCACCAGCACCATAATTCAAAGGCACCTATTCTTCAGCAGTCAGCCTTCTTTATGGTCCAGCTCTCACAGCCATACGTTACCACAGGGAACATCACAGCTTTAACTAGACAGATCTTTGTTGGCAACGTGATATCTTTTAATTAAGTTGTCTAGTCCTGCCATAGCTTTCCTCCCCAGAAGCTGGCATCTTTTAATTTCGTGGCTGCAACTGCCATCTGCAGAGATCTTAGAGCCCAGAAAATAAACTCTGTCACGACTTCCGTTTCTTCCCCTTCTATTTGACATGAATTAATCAGACCAGAAACCATTACCTTGGTTTTTTAATGTTTAATTTTAAGCCACGTTTTGAACTTTCTTCTTTCACCCCATCATCAAGAGGTTCTTTAGTTCCTCTTAACATTCTGCCATTTGAGTGGCATTATCTGCGTATTTGATATTATTGATATTTCTCCCAGCAATCTTAATTCTGGCTTGTGATTCATCCAGCCCAGCCTTTCACATAATGTACCATATAAATTAACAAGGTGACAATATACAGAATGTATTGTGTAGTAACTAAAATATACATGGGACATTGGCAATCAGCAGATTTAATCAAGGCCAAAGTGCAAGGCAGGATAACCTTTGACTACTCATCAATTGTCTGAAATTGTCTCTTTCTCAAACTTCTGTGAGGCTTGGAAGGGAAAACCTATTGGCACAGTTTTCTTAAAGCACATGTGCCCAAATCCTGGCTCAGGGGCCAGATGTGGCCCCATGGTGAGCTGACTGACAGCTAGCCTCTCTTTCCCTACAAGATTCTGACCCAGCTATTCAAACTGAACTGGAACTGTGATGGTGGGATGGGGGTGCATTTAATCTATTTCTGTGCTGTGGATAGTGCTTACAGAAATCCTGGAAATATAAGCCCATTTATTCATTAATTTAAGTTTCATCTCTTATGTATTCATTGAAATTTTATATTAAATTTTTTTCTAGCCCTTGATACTGTGACAGATATTTGATTCAGGCCTTTAGTCAAAATGTTTGGAGACTCTGTTTTAAAGAAAGAAATATAATATAACCCCTTCTTATGGACTATAACTACAATATAAATTAGTCTTCTTCCCCACCCCTGCTCTGTTTTCTTTTGAAAAAGAGGGGGTTCCAGGTACAGATCCCTCACATCATGTTTAGGGCCAAAAATTATACATGAAGGGCCAAAATTATACATGGCAAATGGAGATGACAAATGCTTAGGATGACATCTTATATCCACTGCTAGCATGTCCAAAACAGATCTGTTCTTTCTCTAATAGGCTGCAATCCTAACCCCAGTTAGACCAGCACAAGTCCTGTGCTAGCCCGGAGGTGTCACAAAAGTGCCGTAAGAGACGTCTGTGCTGCTCCTGGAGATGTTAGGCCAGTGCGCAGACATGCGCTGGTCTTCCCATGCCACCATGGAAATGAGAAGACAGGTGAGTGGAGCTGTCCTAAATGGCTTAGGATTGTACCCTCAGTCTGTACAATGTAGTTTTAAATTTTCAGCATGGCTCAAACAACAAGGTGATTTGCCCCTCTCAACTCCCTTGTGGTAACTTGTGATAGATCCATAGCTTTTTAAATGTCTCTTAGCCTTGGCTAATACACAAAACAATATACTTGCTACTTCAGCTCACTCCCTGGAGTCCAATGTGAAGCTTTATAATGAATTACAATGAGATGTTTTACACTAGTATGGTCAAGGCATCCCCTCTGTTTTTGTCCCTCTGTCAGCAGCAAAATCAGTGAGGGTTTGAGACTAAGAGGGCAAGTTGGTTCCAGGTGCTACACAGAGTAGGAAAGTTGATGTGCCTCACACCTGGGCTGAGATGTCACTGATGGTCTAATCAGAGAAGGTTTTGCACAGATGACTCATCAGCAAACCCTAGTTGCAATCATCATCATCATCATCATCATCATCATCATCATTTCTTTGTGACATTTAGAACACAGGGGAAATTAAATTAGCAGCTGTTGATTGAGGGTGCTTTTGCAAAGATGCCAGAGCAATAAAATGACATCTTATGCTAACATATTTCAAGCTCAGGACATCTTTGGTGAGCTGCGATTTAAAATGAGAGCCTCGGGGAACTGAGTAGTGATCTTAACCAAAGCCAGGAGTAAATCTCACTGAAAAGACAAGGCCTCAGTCACAGCAATGACAGCAGCAGTGCAAGCCAGAGTGCTGTCTGATGCCAGCCAGGGTTTGCCACCTCTACACAATTTTATAAAAAGCAGTCATTACACTATACTTCTTAAATTGCTTCTGACATGACTTCTTCACGGAAGACTTGTGCAAATGATGGAACTCCCTTGCACAGTGCATGTAAATGAAACCAGGAATCCTGCACTTGTCTGTTTGAAGAAACCATGCAAGCAGCACAGTAAGGAGATGGGGATCACATTTTAGTTACTATTAGCAGGCAGAAAGTGGATCAGTGTGGTTTGCATCCACAGCAGGCTGAAGGGAGGTGGTGGAGGTGTCAGACTTGGGATGAAGTACACTCAGAATGAAGTACACCCTCTTATCCCCTTGCAGTCTGTGGCTGATACAACCTGTGTCACATCACCTAATGCAGACATTTTCAAATACTGTGTATCATGGTGCATTAGTGTGCCCTGTGTGGTCAACAGGTGCATCAGAGGAATTTGGGAGAAGGATTAAAAGTAGGATCAATGGGGGATGTGAGCCCTTCATTAGCAGCATGCTGTGCCTTGTCAGTTGTCAAAAATATAATGGTGTGCCTTGAAAATTTTTGGGCCGTTGTCAGTGTGCTGTGAGAAGGAAATAGTTGAAAATAACTGAACTACCTGAGTCACCCCTGAGTCATACAAGCTTTCTCCTTTACCCTGCTGTTTTCCAAGTAGTGGCATTCCTGTTTTTTTGAGGAGCAACAACACCTGTATAGAGTGCACCTCACTGTCAATAGAGCTAGTCATGGCTGAGAAATCCTTTGCTTTCAAAGCCATGACTGGCTTTGAAGTCAAGGGAGAAATACACTTTACATAAGTGTAGTTGCTTCCTGAAAAAATTGCCTCCCAGGATTAGAGCAATGCCCACTACATTGCCCAGATGACTTATCAGCAAACCCAAATTGCAGCCATCATCATCATCATCATTCCATAAACAGCTGGGGAGAGGGAGAAATAATAATAATAATAATAATAATAATAATAATAATAATAATAATAATAATAATAATAATAATAATAATAATAATAATACACTTTATTTATATCCTGTCTTTTTTCCCTGGGGGCACCCAAGGTGGCTTACAGAATCAACCATATCCATAAAAACATTTAAAATGCATCAATATCAATTAAAAAACTAGATTAAAACATTCATCTTAAAAATAACAATTAACAGTAAAACATCAGCGTTAAAAACAACTATTAAAAGCCATAATAAAAATATGATTATATATAAAAAGTACCACAATAGGACAGCAACATTTTTAAAAAGCAAGTATCAACAACATTAAAAGGCTAAAAGCTCAGAAGGCCTTATTAGAAGTACTCAATGCCAATTGTTGCCCAAGGAATATAAATATGTAAAAGACTTTTATTTCAAGTAAAAAAGTCCAGGTAAACAAATGTAAGATATCAAATCTGCAAATAGACACAGGCAATGCTGTGTATTGTATTTCCTTCCATTTATTGTGTTTCTTTGTTATTCAGTGTTACCTGCTGGATAAATACATTCTTTTTTCCTTACACAATCCAGCCCAAAGCATTGTAATGTCCCATTGATTCGAGTCAGAAACTTAAGCATAGTCTTCAGAGAGTCTCAGGTGAAATTTCATTACATTTTATGATGGCACTTCGTCTACCTGAACTCTAATGTATCATATATCGTGATTATTAAGTGTTTCCTAGCTGTGCTATGAAGAGGGTCGTCCCTCAAAATGCTGAAGGTAGTAACAATATTTCAAAGAGCTTCTTCATCAAGTTTTAGATGAAATTGAATTTTGGATTTGTTTTAGAACGGAATAAGGTATTTATCATATATATTTATTCCTCATGCACCTGTTGGCCTTTTGTCATTTCCCCCCTTTTGTTTTGCATTTTTGGCTCTTGTGGTTCAACATATAGCCAGTCCATCTGGAAGCTCACAAGCAAGGTATGAAGGTGCCCAGTGGGACATGCATAGTACTGTGCTGTTAGTAATTTTTTCCCAAACCAAAAAGCACAAAACACTTCAGTTTTTTTTTATTGTAGGCATAGAGCTCCAATCATTTTATCTGCAGTAAGGGCTTTCCATGGTTTCCTTGCAACAAAAGATACAATAGAAGCCAGCAAAAAAGGTGCATTGAATCTCAGTGTTGTCATGTGGTTTAAATGATGTTGGGATTGCTTAACAGAAAAGCTTAACTCACCAAATCAAGGAAGCAGAAGGACTAGTTGCAATACCTTGAAGAGTACTGCAATTTTTTAATTGGGTTGTTGTTTCATATCCTAGAAGAATATTCTGTTTGGGACATTTTTGTTTGTTTTTAAAAACAAAGTAAGATTCTCCCCATGCATTTTTCAGAAATTCACAGCAATAATAGTCTAGGGGCACAATCCGCCAGAGTAACTACGGGAGCGCGTAAAAGATATTATGTACACCCGTAGTTACTACACCACCTAGTGAAAACGTATGGGAAATTCATATTACAATCCAGAGTAACTTGTTCTTACTCCGGAGCAAGGACTCCCCATAGTTACTTGTTGAGCCAATTATAACTGTATTTTGATTACTTTCAGATGCGGCCCTTTCTCAAAGGAGTTTGGGATGATGTTTATATGAGTTGTCTCTATTACAACCCCCACCATGTGCAATCTTCAGAACAACCCTGTGAAGTAGGTGAGGCTGAGAATGAACATAAGAACAGATTATGTGGATCAAGCTTAATGGCCAAATAGTCCAATAGTGGTCCACCAGCTGTCTCTGGGAAATCCATAAGCAGAATAGGAAAGCAGCCTTATCTGTTGCCATTGCATGGATATTGAGGCTGCAATCCTAAAGACACTTTCCTGGGAGTAAGGCCCATTGAACACAATGGGGCTTACTTATGAGTAGACACGTTTAGGATTGTGCTCTTAGAGATATATTGTTGCTGCCCCAAGATAATATATAATCATCATGAATAGTAGCCATAATTAACTGGTCCAAGTACACCTGGTGAGCTTAGTAGCCAGGAACAGATTTGAGCCTTGGGCTCTCTAAAACTCTGACCATTAGAACACTAACCCATGCAGTGGGCACCTTATGGGTTGATTCAAACTTAAGTTTTTTACAGATTGTAATGGCGGATCAAAATGATCAGGCAGGAGTGATGGTGTTGACATTGCTTCCCCTGTTTTGACTCTGCCAGTCAGACCTCTGATGGACTGGGACTCTGCCTGTGGAAGCTTTGCCAGGCTGGGACTCTGCTGGACTATTGTGAAGGACCTTGGAGCAGTTTTGGACTTTGTGCTGTGGACCTTCATTGCTGGAGATGAGTAGAGTTCTTGGGGGAAGTACTGCTCTGGAGAAGAGCTACTGTATTACTATGGGAATCTTTATATTATGGTGTTTGTGTAAATAAACTGTTAAAGGAGTTGGTTTTCATTTCTTTGCACACTGTGGCCATTTCTGGAGTAAGAAAGGGTATTAACTGAATGAAAGTGGACATTTAAAGGGATAAACAGGGAAAAGGGAAATTTGGATGGGACATCGCTCTTAAGAAGTAAGGGTCTGTGTATCCCTTGACATCCTCCTGACATGCTATACATTACATTTATCTCCTGTCTTCTCCAAAGATGGGACTCAAGGTGGTTCCATTTGGTTTCTAGATGATCGTCCATCTAGGCACTGACTGTATATGAACCTCTGCATCATTTTTGTTCATGTGACTGCATCATCTTCACTCAGACCATACCCAAGACCATGTTCTAGGGCACATTTCCCAACGTAAGAAGCCAGTCATGCCAAAGGTCACACAAAAGATTGTGTTGCCTCCTCCCTATGAACTCCTCCAGTCCTGATGCCCTCGGCTTCATTTCGAGCACAATCCTAACCATGTCTACTCAAAAGTAAGTCTCATTATGTTCAATGGGTCTTATTCCCAGGAAAGTATTTTTAGGATTGCAGCCTTACCTGCACATCATTGCTTGAATGCCTGAAGCATTACATAAGTGATTGTACAGTTTGTTCTTGTGTTTGTCATCTGTCATTCGAATGAAAGGCCTACAATACATCAATGGTGAGGATGTTCATTTAATGTAAAATGGGCTCCCCTCTGCTTTCTTTTCCATCTTAACAATGCTCAAAAATATATTCCTGTCTAGCCAAAGTGTGATGCATGGCAAGAACATCAAAAAAAGTAAGACGACCCACCACCGATTACCAACCACCAGGTTCTTTATCAACCTGCAATGATGCTGAAATTTTTAGCCTCCTCCAGGTGGCGCCACAAGGTAGCTTTTTAAACCATTGCAAATTCTCATTCCAAACCTACAGAGGCTGATTTTTTAAAAAATGGGACATTGGTAGATTTATTTAACAAGTAAATCTGGCTTTTATCAACTTTAAATGCCAGGTTGCTTTATGGACCCGTAAAATGCCAAATGCTGAGAATTTAAGTGCAGCAGGGAGGAGGAAAATGGGAACGATTAAGATGTCTCTCGTCAACCCCCTCCATTTTATTTGTTTTCAATTGGCTTTTACATATAGTAATTGGGGGCAATTGAATCTTTTTAAAAAAGAGTTAGAGAGCCTAAAAAAGGCACAGCCCCTAGAGCATTGTCAGAAATAATCCTATAATAACCCTTCCCCACCTCTTGCATTTTTTTACCCTTTAAAGCATGAAATAAAAGGATTTTACATGTTCTCTGCTGTAGTGCATTCTGTCATCAAATGGCAAAATGAGTTGAGTGCATAAGTATATAAGATGCTGTTGAAATGTTATGGAGGTTGGTTTGATGTTGCAATGGCTTTTTTCCCTGAAAGATAGCAAAATCCAGAGCTTCTAATTCATGTCTTTGCACATTCAGTGCAGTTTTTGCAACAGATTCACATGTGCACAATGAACACAGTGGCTATTGTGATTTTATTGATGTTCTATAAGCTGCCTTGGATCAGGTGTGATGAAAAACAAAAATAGGGCATAAATAGGGTTACTGGATGTAAACCAGGACAAAGTACCTATATGCCTGCAATCCTAATTTCCAGTTAGGCTGGCATAAACCCTGGCATGAGTCCTGTGCTGAGTTGGGGTGTCACAAAAGTGCTGTAAGATACTTCAGCATCATTCCTGGGGTGGGGTTAGGCCAGTACACAGACATGCGCTTGCCTCCCTACATCACCATGGGACTAGGAAGACTTTGGGTTTGTAGAAGAGGAAATGTTGGCAGGTGCAGCTCAACATGGAAGGGTTTAAAAAGCAGGAATTGCCAAAAATTCCCTCTATGATACAATGATTGAAGGTATAAGTTCAGCAATTTTCAACCAGTGTGCTGTGATCTGCAGGAGTGCTGCAGTTTTGGGAGAAGAATCATTTATTGGTAGGTTTATGGGGGTATCAGCTCTCCAACAGCAGCATGGTGTGCCTTATCAATTATCAAAACTGATGTGTGCCTTGACCATTTTAGGACCTTGTTGGTGTGCCATGAGTTGAAAAAAATTGAAAATTACTGCTATAGGCACTCTGTCCTCATTTGTATCTAGTAACCCTAGATATATTCTAATAAATAAACAAAAGAGCAGCAAAATGAACTTGCACAGGAACTTTGCTCCACATCTGAACCCTGCCCTCTGTTCTCTGCTGCCAGATGTATGGCAGGTGGGTCTAAGGGTGCAATCCAGAGTAACTACGGGGAGTCCTTGCTCCGGTGTAAGAACAATTTGCTTTGGATTGCAATATGAATTTCCCATTGGTTTTCACTAGGTTGTGCAGTAACTACGGGTCCACATAATGTCTCTTACGTGCTCCCATAGTTACTCTGGATTGTAGGGAAAGCCTTATAGAACTGCCTCCCAAGAGAAACCACTCTATTCGCTGCCCGCTGTTGGCAAGCTCTGAAAGGAGTTGTATTACTGAGGACATCCTTTATTTTAAGTCCTGCTTTTCAGTACATTTTATATCGACTGTTGGGTTTAAATCATGCATGTTGCTTTTTCTGCTTGTGATGTCTTTTTATTTTGTTGCCATTGGGTGAAATCCAGAGTAACTATGGAGAGTCCTTGCTCTGGATAAGAACAAGTTACCCTTGAATTTCCCATAGGTTTTCACTAGGTGGTGCAGTAACTATGGGTGCACGTATGTCTCTTATGCACTCCCATAGTTACTCTTGATTGTGCCCATTGTCTCTTATGCCCTTTTGAGCCATCCTGAGAATATCCTGATATATGTAATGGCAGGATACACATGATGGAAATATGATGTAAATGGTGAGCTGATTACTCTATCAAGAGGCCAGATCACATTTCTGTTCATAATAAAGTGGGTGAGAAAAATTACCTTGAAGTGTTTTTTGCAGAAAATCTATCTGGATGCATAACTGAGCGCTTGGTTGACCATTAAGCCATATGGCTGGCTGCAATAATGAGAACATATGTGGTGTTTTCCCATCATGTTATCTCAGTAATCTCTGTAAAACTCTGCTGCGATGTAGACCACTATTATCACCCCCAGATTGCAAGGGGGGCAGACTGAAGCTGACAGGACAGACAGGTACAAAAGAACATTTAATGAATTCATGGCTGTGAATTGGATTGGAGGCTTCATACCTCATAATACATGCCCACCAACTCACTGTGTGGCACATGATCCATTTTTTCCTTCCAAGCTGGTCTGATATACTACTATCATGCATAGCTAGTTTTATGGCCAAATCCCATCTCCCCCTTTTCAACCTGCAGTGTGTCTTTTCAAATGTGCACCAATTTTGTGATCAGAAGGAGAGGAAGGAGATCATAATTTTGTGATCAGAAGGAGAGGAAGGAGCCAAAGAGGCTGTGGATTCAGAGGCACATGTGAACATGTGACCATCGTGTGTGCACATCAGGCTTTCCCAGCCTAGCAATGGGCAAGCAATGCAGAGGCTATGGAAAGCATGCTTGGTGCTAGGCTGGGGGAGTCCAGGGGTTTGTCAAACCCCTCCAGTGCATCATCCCCCTCCGGTGCATCACCCAGTGTGGACCACACCAGCCACAACTCCTAGTAATGCCCCTGCTTGTGGGCATGACAAAACACTGATTATGCTCCCACCTAACTGGAGAATGGACTCAGCTGCTCCTAAAATTTAATGCCTCACATTTTGTGACTGAGAGGGTCTCCCACCCTTGTAGTTTGGCAGTGGAGGTGGGGAGACACATGGATCAAGGTGGACCAAGTGGAGCAAGCATTTTACAACAGAAGATCTCCCCTGGCTTCCTTTCTCCTGTGCATCAAACAAGCAGGTGAAAGGGGATATCCTGTTCTTTCTCTTCTTCTTGAGTCATCCTGCCAGAGCCTCCATTGACCCTCAGCCTACTATTGTTCTTACAGGCACTTACTGAGGGGACGTTAAGACAATGTAACATGCCTTGGTATTCCCTCCCTGGAAGGAAAAAAATCTGCCTGGTGTCTGTCGCCTTTGCAATAAAACTGCCCAAATGACAAGTCTTGCAATATGCAAGACTTCTAATGGTGTTAAAACTTCCAGACACTTCCTGGCTGGCACTTGCCATTCTGCCTCTTAATGTGTGTCTGTGTCAAAGACAGATTGCCGGTCAGACAAGGGCAATCCCACTGTCACTGATCCACTGCAGACCCTTCATTCTACAAAACAATGCTTTTATCTCATTGATGCTGAACTCTACTTCAGCAAAGTCCATTTCCAAACCTATTAAGACTCCACATGGATTGGGACCAGGGACTTGAAGGAACACCTAGACTTACACATTAGCATGTCTGTGTGCTCAACACCTTATTGGTGGTGGCTGCTGAAGCTTGCCTGAACCAATATTTTATTGTTGGGTACTTTTTTAATTAATTGTTTTTGATCACTTATTTTATTATTCCTGATCATATGCTGCTTTATTCTTTTTTATTGCTGCTTTATTCTTTATTCTTTTTTTCTTTACGCTTTTTTCTTTGATAGAAAAATGGGATAACAAATACACTTTAATTTTTTTCCCATTTAATTTTCTTCTCACATCCTTTTCAGAAAAAGTGTGATATCTAATTGTTTTACTGATTGTTGTGTTTTTTAATGTTTTGTTTTTCGGCTGGTAACTTGGGAGCCACCAATGGAAAGGCAGCATAAAAAAGTTTGGAGCAAACCAACTAATAAAGGAACAAACCAGGCCCACTTATTCAGGTTGTAGTCTGTATCAAATCTTCTTGCTACTGCTGATCTCACCAGTGAATGTGTTATTGATTCTTTCCACCCATCCATCTTTCAGTTTTTTCTGCTCTTGGGCTTTTCCCTCCCCCTGTGGCAATCTTTTCTTAGGGTTGAAGGAGGCCATGGGGTGATTCAGAATGACCCTTTTCCACCACTGCCACATTTTTTGCATGTCAGCTCTATAAATAAAGTCCCATTTGTCATACTCGCCTACAAACCACCATTGGCATATGTTGACTTGAGCCATTGTTTTAACAAATGGTTTGTCTCATGACAGCATGTTGGCCCATTCCATCTCCCCTCCCCACATCCAGTACTCTCTGGGACATGCTAGTCTCTTTCGTGAGTAGTAACACTGGTCCTTGATCTTGTTATTTGTAACACTGGTCCTTGTTATTATTCTTCTGACTTTGCATATATATATATATATATATATATATATATATATATATATATATATATATATATATATATATATATATATATATATATATATATATATATAGATGGTTTTCAGATGCAAAGTCAGAAGAACCCTACTGGATTACACCAAAGGGCGTAAGTTCTCCAGTGACCAATCAAATGCTTCCAGGAGGCTTACAAGCAGGGAATAGATGAAGATTCCTTTACTGTTGTTGGTTCCCAAGAGCTTGAATTCAGAATTACCAGCTGCATTAATATCACCACAGCATTAATCTGCCATCGCCTGATGCCTTTAAGGATTTAACAGATTTATGGAGGGAAAGTTCATCAGGGGTTACAAATCATAATGACTATACTTGTACGCATCCTCTTGAGTTTTAGAGGTAGCCTACTTATAAATGTCAGGTGCAAGGAAGCGGCAACAGGATACAGCTATCTGTTGTTGGTGTCCTGGAGTGACATCTGTGGCTACTGTGAAATAGAGGAATTTGCACCAGATTGGCTTGGTGGCCTGATCCAGCAGGGTTCATCTTATGTTGTAACTAATCTGCATGGGTTACAATGCAAACTGAACTTTCTGCTGTACTGACATTATTAACATTTATATGTGGTACAAATAGCAATGAAGATGATTTACTGTTCATATGCTCTTAACACCCTAACCAGTGAAGGACCAGGATATATTTTTCTCCCCTCACCAGGCTGATAATCAGTTACTGCATTTATGTTTGGACTTTTATTTTTTGCTGCACTTTTATCTTCATTTTTTGTTTAAAATTTGCCGTTTAATTAATCTGTTGCTGTTTTCATCCTGTTTGGAAACTGTGGGGCAATTATTGGAAGATGGGATGTACATGTTGAGAACAAACACACAAATGAATGGTCTCAGAGCAGAAAAGGTGATCATTTGATCGCACACCATGCAGGAATTTGAATATTATCACTGAAATTAGAAAATTGGAGGGTCCTTTCCAATTCTGATTTATTCAATCAGGAGTGTTTCACCTTTCTACCTAGTGGCATAAAGTATGAGACTGCAACAGATTTGTCTTTACAAATTGTATATTATATTTTGTCATCAGGTGCAATCTTAACAAATAGTATATTATATTTTGTTATCAGGTGCAATCTTAAGGTAGACAAGACAATCTGCAGCTGATGGTTTTCAGATCGCACTATACACTACATGAACCCAGGCTTGCTGTGTAATGTGTGAAACATCCTCAAAAAAGCAATTTAAGCATCTCTGTTGGAAGTAACTTAAATACCTCTGCAATACTATAGGAATCTAGTCATGTGGCATCAAAATTCTATTTTTCCTTGAACTCAGAAGTGAAAGGCATGCTCAATCCAGATAGAGTTTTCTAACTGAATTATTTGGGGGAGAGGGGGGAAAGGAAAAAACCCTCAAACATTTAAAGATAGGTTTCCCTCTCTTATACAGTGTATTAAGGCCTGACATTTAATAACACTGAGCCGTCCTGTACAGCAGCTGCCTGCAGAGGTGAGTCACCTGCCCATTGTATCTCCTGGATCTTTTCCCCCCTCCATTCCCTTGTCAATTTGCTGAATGTTTATTACTCCCTGGATTTTCCACATGGCCTTCATTTCTGTGAATGAAAACAAATGGTTGCATGTGAGAGGCAGGAGATAAAAGAATAATAAATGCATTTTACACGCCACCTTTGAAAATCAAATAACAATATTAAAAAAGAGGCTTTGAGGCTCTCATCCATCCATCAGGAAATGTAAACTGCCTCAGTCATCACAGGCACATGCAGACTTGGAACACCTCTGCAGGAGAGATAATACTTGCTTCAAGGAAAGGGGAATATTGTTTTCTTAAACAAACAAGGATAAAAAGAAGCAAACTGATTGGGGCATAAGAAGACGACAATTGATTCCCCCCCCCCAATTGTGTTTTGTTGCATGGATTTTTGAACGTGTGTACAAGAGTGCAAAGTTTCAACCTGAATTGCAATACAGTTCATCACAGGCTTGTTCAAGGGTTACATGCCAAGTGAAATACAGACAGTGGTGGGCACCAGCAGGTTCGCACCTACTCTATAGAACCGGTTCTTAACAAGAGATAGTACATATAAAGTTTAAAAATAGCCATTTAAAAGTGGCTGCCAGATGGACAGAGAACCGGTTCTTAATTTCTTTGAAGCCCATCACTGAATACAGATGTCTCTTCCTGACATCACAGCTTCTCTGCAAGGCAGTGGTGGTTTTGGAATAATTCTCATAAAAGGTCCAAAACCATAATTTATAATTCACATGAAAGGTCCATGAGATATCTTGTGATATCTTTATTGGAGCCAAACAAAATGACACACAGCTTTCTCAAGCTTTCCGGTTCTCCAGAATCCTTTATTAGGCTGAATATTAAGCAAAGCAAAACAAGAAAAAAAATGGATGGGAAGGGGAGGGGAGAAGGGCATGTGATAAGAGTCCCCAAAGTCCACAGTTTAAGATAAAAATGTAGAAGGAGATATTTAGATATTTTGGGGAGTAAGTCTGAAACGAATAAATTTTGGGACCTAGGTCTGAGTAGATCTACAAAGGATTGTAATGCTCATTTGGTTGGACTTACAAGGCATTAGTAATAATAATACTTTGTCTCTGCAAACAAGTTTCCAAAAAAATTCAGATGCACTTTTTAGGATACAATCTCACTGGAATGCTGAGCCACTGCATGTACATGTGCCACCACATCGAACCTCACAGTAATCCCGGGAGGCAGGTAGTTGTTCTAGGGCAGGGGTCAGGGAACTTTTTAACCTTTTACCCCAAAATATATTTAGATACGCCAATGTTACTCCCTTGATTTGAAAGGAAGGAAATCGTATATTATTAATTATTTGAATTCAAAACTTTATTTAATCTATTCAAAATTTCTTTGAATAGTGGGTGGACTTGGAGGCAGGGCCCGGGGCATCATGCAGGGAAGCGTTTTATACTCAAGGTGCTGATGCACTCAGGGTGACCAGATCCTAAACTCAAAATGTAGGACATGGTCACCCAAAATCCGGTCCAGAAATCCGGACTTTTTAAAATGTAGGATAAAATGTAGGGTGTCCTACATTTTTTAAAAAAATCAGAAGTAAGCTCCTTTGAATTAATGGGCTTATTTCTGAGTAGACACCTGGGAATGGGTGCTTACCTTGAAATTCCTGGAGGTAATGGACGGTCGCACGGCTGAGACACAGCCTGGCATGCATATAGATTCATTTGCATGCCCGGCTGTGTCTCGACAATGTGACCATCCATTACCCCCAGGAATTTCATTTTTACCCTATTTGGGGTAATTTATCCCTGTTCCCTGACCACTGTTCTAGGGGAAAGCACACAGCCCTCTTCTCTCCCAGGTGGACTCCTTCATGGTGTGGTCATCATATCTGTTATCAGGAACTGCCTTCCAAGCTTCCAGCAGGAATTTTCAGGCCCACTAAGCTGTAAAAATCAACACTTTCTGACTCTGATGACGCAAGACAAGGTTTATCAGCTTTCAGTCTCGCATTAAGGAGATGTCCAGGTCCTTGCCTGCTTAGCAATATTCAGCAGCTCTGCACTGAACCACTAGACCATATGCCTGCTGCTGGAATTAGGTGCTGATTCCAGGATCTTCCAGGATAATGCACATAAAAATACACAATCCAGCTGGATAAAGAGGTCTTGAAAACCCAACAGTTTGCTAAGGACTTTCTATCATTTCCTACACTGGACATAGAGTATCACAATAATGTGACTTTTAATGCAGAGGTGCCCAAACCTTGGCTCGGGAGCTTGGGGGGCAGTGATCCTTCATACAGCCTGCAGCAAGTCCCCCCATCTGGTCTGTAGGTGACCTTTATAATCTTCCTAAGGTGAGGGGACCCTGATCACCTCTGAAGAGTATTCTGAGGGCCAGAGAGGCTGCATGCATCTCCTTTCTCTAAGTATGAATGTGCTTTTGAATTGGTTTGAAATTACCCCCCTCGCTATATTAGAAGATATTTATATACTGGTTTGAATTCATTCATAAGTTCCAACTTTAATATATTATTGATGAAATGTGTATATTTATTTAAATTTGAAATGTAAATCAAATCCATTTTTCTGAAATACAGTTTCACCAAGATGTCGTGACTTTCCTGCCAAAAAATTTGGACATCTCTGTTCTAATGGACCAACACAGCTGTCTCCAAATCTAATAGTGGAACAGATATCTAAAAACACAGATGGATTTTCCCTTCCGAGGAAAATGCCTTGACTAGGATAGTAAATTCTTGATTGCACTGACCTGCAGATTTTTGTTGAAAATCTGTTGAGTTTTACATTAATTTTTTTAGATAATTATCAAAAACTACTTTTCCATTTAGCCCTTGATGAACACCATATCCATGTAGCAAGTACAAAGTGCTTGATAAGCACCTGTCAGTGATGCTCTAGGAGAATTCCCTGCTACAGGCAGGGGGTTGGACTAGATGGCCTACTAGGTCCCTTCCAACTCTAAGATTCTATGGTTCTATGAAATAGATAAACTGCAAACAGTATGAATGTACAGATGTACCTTGGGGTTAGTTTTTTCTTACTGTGAGAATAAAAAATGTTACAATTTCATTCCAGTTATTTCTTTGTCTTTAGTTCTAACAAAGCTAAATTTATCTTCCCTACAAGGAAAAGCACGAAGGGATCTTTATGGAAAAAGAGGCTTAACAAAGTATGCATGGTGTGGAGAAAGTGGACAGGAAAAATTTAGAAGACTGGACCTGTCCTAGATGTTGGACAGACATAACTTCCACAGAATACAAAATTAACACATGCAAAATTGTTGTGAGGAGTTTTGGATTGAAGCACTGCTGGATTGATTACTGATTTGCTGACCTTTGGACTGGACTTTCTTAATGTTGCCTTTGGATTCTGACTTGCTCTTTGGATTCTGATTTGGACATCTGTGTATGACCTCTGGCTTGTGTACTTAGGCCTTGGCATTGCTTATCTCTCGGAATATAGTTTGCTCTATTTCTCAAAGACCTTTGCTTGGGCTCAGCTTACTTACCTATGTTACTGTTTACTTCTCATTAGTGGAATCTTTGATATATCATGTGCTGATTGCCCGTAATGCAGAATTTCTCTCTGTCTGCCGCCACTGTACTATTTGCCATGGTCCACCTATTGAAAGTACTGCCAGTAGTGGTGATTATATCATTGCCAGTTACTTTGAGATTGGGAGCCCATTTGCAGTGCAACTATCACTGGTAAGAGGTGCAGAGCAGACAGAAGGGCTTTTTTTGAGTTTGTGAAAAAGTGCATGCTGGAGCTCTGCCCGCTGAACTCAGCTTTTTATTGCTGCTTGTCATATTGTTTTGCTGGTCTCACAGCCAAGCTAGGCATCGGGGGTATGGACAGCAAAATCTATCCTAAGGCAAGTTGTAAATGTTTCTTCTGGAACACCTTGCTTGAAGGCATTTGAGTTTCCAAACTTATTCACAAATTAGTATTCTCCCTAGGGTACTACATTCATGGGCACCCAGTGGCCAGGATGACCATACAGAAAGGACGACAGAATGCCCTTACCTTTAACCATTGCATAGAATTTAGGCAGATGCTGATTTTTAAACACTTCTACAATGAGCTAAACCTTCTTCAATTCCCATTTCTATGGAATGGTTAAAGGTGAAGGCACTCTGTCCTCCATTCTATAGGGCCTGCCAATGGATTAGTAGTTTAAGGTGCTGTGCCTGCCCATCTGAAGATACATATATATAATACAGTTAATTATGATAATACAGTTAATTATAATACAGTTAATATATGATACAGTTAATTATAATTATGCCTGAGATGGTCTGCCCAATTGGAAACATTTTGCAAGGCCCAAGGTTCAGGTCAGCCGTTTGAGACCTGAAATGCAAGTATTTTGTGCTCTGTGTGCCTGAGGCATTTGGTGTGCTGCTGTGAAATACTACAAGCTGGACTACATGGGCCCTGGGCCTGAGATGGTCTGCCCAATTGGAAACATTTTGCAAGGCCCAAGGTTCAGAGCCATTATAACATTTATTATAAACTTTATATATCTGTGTTAGAATGGAAAGTAATTAAAAAGTGTGCTTCAAAATGCATGGGAGTTAATGGACCAAATGGATCTAAGGACATTTTAATATGAGACTGCATACAGGATCAAAATACACTATTCTAGCTAGTGCAGGGTCCAACTGGGAACAATTGGTCCAGCTGGCTTATAGCCGCTGCTGCTTGCCTCACTATAGCTGATGGAGGCGGCCCTGCATGGGGGGTTGCAACTTCATTCCAGGGGGGTCAGGAAAAGCTAAGTACCACTGCTGCCACCTTGGATCTGGCACTGGATGCCATCATCTTGGAATGGAGCACTCAGGTTCCTGTCCTGGGAATAAGTCTCATTGAATGCAATGGGATTTAATTCCAAATAGACATAGAGGAACTCAGGCATCACAGTGATGTCACTTTCAGTTTGATGTCACTTCTGGCCATGACATGACTTCCAGGGGTGTTGTGGACAGATTGTCATTCTCAGAAGGGGGGGCTGGGCTGAAATGCTTGAGAAGCAATGTGCTGGGGTTCAGTGACCAGAGGGCAAACCAAAGGAGTGTAAAAGTTAAAACACAGTTAAAAAGTTGTTAAAACAGTTAAAACTTGTTTAAAAGTTAAAAAGTTTTAATTTTCTGGTTAATCCTAGCCAATTTGGGCCAGCACAACTTACCCATCTCTCCATTCCCATGGTGGTCTGGGAAGGTTAGTGTGCTGGCTTAACCCCCCTATCGAGGAGTGGTGCAGAAGTGCCTTATGTCACTTTTGCAACACCCCCAGGCTAGCACGGAACTGGTGCCGGCCTAAGCAGGGGTTAAGATTCTGCAGCTGTTCACTTACCTTCATGTAGGCTTTCTGACTGCTTATGGGTTTCCTTAGACCTAAGCCACCTATGGAACTGGCATAATGTCTGACAAGAGCTGTGAGGTTATTGGGAGGGGTTACGGTGATAGTACAAAGCATGTGCTACTTCTGTTGGCTCCAGTCTTTCCCAGTCTTTCCAGTCCAGGGATCATACAAGTACCACTGGTGGTTCCTGTGCAGTGGATTGGAAACACTGTATGGTACTTCCACATAGGTAGGGTGTTCCTTGAATATGCAGCTACCTGATCTGTAGGTGGCCCTCTTTTACTTCCCAGGTACTGAAGCAGCTTCATTTGCTATTTTTATTATGTACTAGCGAAAAGCGTACCCGCGTTGCGGGAGTAACATTTCCCCATACGCCATCCCTCCCCAGTGCATCAACACCCCCACGCGCATCAACACCCCCACGCGCAGCATCCTTGCCAGCGCAACCTCTTCCTCCGAACAACATCCCCCAGTGCACCAGGCACTGAGTACCAAATTGGCTGGATGTTGGTCAGTCTCCCATGTTAAGTATAGGACAAAAACATTCTGCACCCCTTTTCAGCCCCTGAAGGGTTAAATTTCTCCACATGGGTTCTTGGTGGGTGTTCAGGTGACAGAAGGAACTCCCTCCCAGAATTCCATGCTTCTAGGCCCAGCAGTTGGGGTGGAATGTTCATGAGTCATCAATTCTCCAATGCAAAGTATAGGGAGGAAAACGTGTTGTGTCCCTTTTCCCCCCTTCCAGTTGGAATTTCCGAAAACCGGTTCTTAGTGCACCCCTCCATCACGGAAGGAACACCCACCCCAAATTTCATACTTCTAGGCCCAGCAGTTTTGGCAGGGCGGTGATGAGTCAGTCAGTGAGTCAATTAGTCAGTGAGTGAGGCAGTCAGTGACTTTTCTCTTTTATATATATAGATGGTAATAGCAACAACAGGGGAGGTCTGATGCCTTCATGACCTTTTTATGGGCTTTTTAGGAGCAACAGACTAGCCATACATTAAGACATGGAGCACAATGCTAACCATGTCTACTCCAAAGTAAGCCCCATTGTGTTCAATGGGTCTTAATCCCAGGAAAGTGCCTTTAAGATTGCAGCCATATTGCAGGACTAGCAGCAATCCTTGGGCTGATCTAATAAGTATGCAAGCTCTAGAGCAGGGGTCCTCAAACTTTTTGAACAGGGGGCCGGTTCACTGTCCCTCAGATACTGTCAGGGGCCGGACTATAGGTGAGGGTTTCTGGGGGGTGGTGGGTACTGACTGGGCTGGTGGGGGTTTTCTGGGGGTGGAGCGGTACTGTCAGGGCTGGTGGTGGGTTCCTGGGGGTGGGGGCTACTGGCAGGGCTGGTGGGGGGTTTCTGGGAGTGGGGGTTACTGGCAGGGCTGGTGGGGGTTCTAGGGGTGGTGGGTACTGGCAGGGCTAGTGGGGGTTTCCGGGGGGATGGGGGTTACTGGCAGGGCTAGTGGGGGGGGGTTTCTGGGGTGTGGGTACTGGCAGGGCTAGTGGGGGGTTTCTGGGGGATGGGGGTTACTGGCAGGGGTTCTGGGGGTGGGAGTACTGGCAGGGTTAGTGGGGGGTTTCTGGGGGGTGGGGGGGTAGTGGCAGGGTGGGGATCTGGGGGAAGAAAGGGAGGCACTTACCTGGGGAGCCCTGCGGCCACCATCCAAGCCCCCTGGCCGGCCAGGGAAGCTGTGGATGGGGCGCTGCAGCCGTGTGGCCCCCCATCGAAGCCCCCTGGCCCGGGCCAGCCTTTTTCTCCGGTGGCGGCCGGCAAGGCTCGGCGGGCTGGATTGTGGGCCCTGGCGGGCCGTACTATGAGGACCCCTGCTCTAGAGTTTCAGATCACTCTTCATCAGGTAAAATGTGGTCTTTCTACCAGATGAAAAGATCTGCATGGCTCAGAAGCTTGAATATTCTGTTGAATAAATACAAGTCTATGTTTTACATACAATAAGCACATCAGATGAGCCCTGCCAGATCAGCAGCTAGAAGCATCCCCCACTTATTGGACGGGTTAGGTACTGGAGCACCATCCAAAAGTGAAAACTGTTGAAAAGTCGAACCCAGTCTTTTCCAGCTTGCAAATGCAAAATGGCCATCAAAAAAGACACTGGCCACTTGCAAAACCCAAGTGCAAACCCCCAAAACACTTACAAAATGGCCACTTGCAAAACCCTAAATAGCACATGTTTATTAACACATAACCAAAATATATAACAAATTACAGTAAAATGAACAAAGGCATGTGTGGGCAATGAATATCTTTTATATTTGAATGATGGTTATTTGCTGAAGAAAGTCATAAAAATGCTAAAAATAGTTTTATCATGTCACCATCATATCAAATGCAAATCAAGATCAGGGAAGACAATTTTAGCCTTTAGACCAGCAGAGAGAGGTTGAAAGAATGAAACATGTGTTGAATGAATGAGTTCTTAATATAATTGGGTATAATTGAAAGGTGATGAAATAATGGAACTGTCAGAAAATGAAATGTTAGAAAGTGGGGGACGTCTTTACTTCAGTTCAAGTGTCCCTCATTATCCACTAGGGTTCAATTTTGGAACCTCCTGTGGATAAAAAAATCAGTGTATAAAGAAAACAATGAAAAAATAGGTTTAAAGATCCACTTTCAGGTTTCTTGCTCCTCTCTTGCACCTAGTGGAATAATGTAGCGCTGAAATATCTGCAGGGGTTGAATTCTGGAACTGAAGAATGGAATGATTGTTTGCATGACTCTCTCTACAATAGTAGAAAAGCAGTTTTTAAAACTGTGATTTGTGCACTGTACACTGGCCATTTGTGTTGAGTCACAAATGTCACTGGGTATAAAAAGTCACTGGGTATAAAAAAAATTAGTGTATAACCAGGTTGGACCTGTATCCTGTTTCTAAGAATGGCCAGCGAGATGGTCTTAGGGGGCCCATAACAAATATGAAGGCAGTGAATGAGCTGTTGCTTGCCCCCTAGCAATTTCCATTCAGAGGTAGACTCCTCCTGAACTTGGAAGTTCCATTTGGCAACGTGGCTCTTTCCTTTGCAACTTGCTTAGTGCAGGGAAAATAGTCTTGCAAGAAGTTACACCATTTCTGTTGAACCTCCAACCAGTCCTGCCCTCAGTTTCCAGAGATACACTGCCTGGGCAGCTGGAGGCTCCATTTCTGCATGGAAATGTAAGGTTAACTCTTATTGTAAGAGTTACATTATTATAAGACTTGTGCTCTGTGAGAACCGTTTTATACCTGGCACGTAGAGAGCACAAGTCTTAGCTTGGTCTGATGGGCACTGCTCCCTGTGGGGCTCTGAGCACAAGCCTATGCTTGCCTACTCAAAAATAAGTCCTGTCTTCGATAAGGCTTATTCTCAGGAAAGTGTGCATAGGATTGCAGCCTGAAAGCCTATCCTATCTGTAACTACACAGAAGTAAATCCCATTATAGCCAATGGGGCTTAATTCCAGGATTAACAGAAATAGGATTGCAGCCTGAGAGCATAATCCTATGCATGTCTACACAGAAGAAAGTCCCATTATAGTCAGTGGGGCTTACAACTCCCAGGTAAGTGTGCATAGAATTGCAGCCTCACAATACAAGCCTATGCATGTCTTCTCAGAGGTCAGTCTCCTTCTAGCCCAGTGGTTCTCAATCTTCCTAATGCCGTGACCCCTTTATAAGTTCCTCATGTTGTGGGGACCCCCAACCATAAAATTATTTTCGTTGCTACTTTATAACTGTAATTTTGCTACGGTTATGAATCGTAATGTAAATATCCGATATGCAGGATGTATTTTCATTGTTACAAATGAAATGTGTGTTCTATGCACACATTGAACACAATGGGATTTATTTCAGAGTAGGCATGCATAGGATTGGGCCCTGAGGCTGCAATCCTATCCACATTTACATGGGAGTAAAGGCCCCCCTGATTATAATGGGATTTATTTCATAGTAGGCATGCATAGGATTGCGCCCTGAGGCTGTCAGTCAGCCCCAGAGCATGTGCAGCTACAGCAGGAGGTTTGGCAAGCCTGACCTATCCCCCTGCACCAGGGGTCTTTAGGCGACCCCCAGGAAAGCTCTAGGCGACCCCAAAAGGGGTCCCGACCCCAACTTTGAGAAACGCTGTTCTAGCCAATGGGTCTTACTCCCATGCAACTACGCACAGGATTGCAACCTGAGTATGCATGTCTACTTAGATGTCAGTCCCATTCTTTCCAATGGGTCTCACTCCTAGGTAACTATGCATAGGACTGCAGCCTGAGTATGCATGTCTACTAGATGTCAGTCCCATTCTTTCCAATGGGTCTCACTCCCAGGTAACTACGCACAGGATTGCAACCTGAGTATGCATGTCTACTCAGATGTCAGTCCCATTCTTTCCAATGGGTCTCACTCCCAGGTAACTTTGCACAGGATTGCAACCTGAGTATGCATGTCTACTCAGATGTCAGTCCCATTCTTTCCAATGGGTCTTACTCCCATGCAACTACAAGTATGCATGTCTACTAGATGTCAGTCCCATTCTTTCCAATGGGTCTCACTCCCAGGTAACTACGCACAGGATTGCAACCTGAGTATGCATGTCTACTCAGATGTCAGTCCCATTCTTTCCAGTGGGTCTCGCTCCCAGGAAAGGAGCCATTCAATGCAATGGGTCCTACTCTGCTGCTGGGTGCCTGACAGTGGGGAGCAGCCCCTCCAGCCAGCCCTCTCTTGGCGGGCAGGGGCTGCGCAATTAGCCCAATCAGAGGCTGATGCCGGCGGGAGCGCCAGCCAGCCAGCCAGCCAGCGAGGACCAGCAAAGAGGCGGGGGGGCGCTCTGCCAGAGCCTCCGCAGCACTAGCACTAGCAGCAGCAGCAGCGATCGGGGCTTCCCAGTGCAGCAGCAGCAGCAGCAGCAGCAGCAGCATCATCACCTCCCGCAAAGTTTCAGCAGTGCGGACTCCCCGCTCTCCATCCCGCACCGATCCCTGTCCAGGGTCGCCTCTCTTCAGAGGGTCTGGAGTCCCGGTGCGCGCTTGCCCTGCGGAGCCCGTCCCGACAGCCGGGTGGAGCCTGGGCGCTGCTGCTCCCTCCTCTGCGGTGATGCTGCGTGGCTGAGCGAGGCTGGCAGTGCGGGGCTGGGGTGGTTGGACCTTCTCCTCCACCTGCCGGCGGATGCTCCAGGGAGGAGGATCCCAGCAAGGAGGCGCTCCCTGGACCACCAGGCGCCTGGAGCATCATCCTCTCCTGCTGGACCAGCTCCCAGGTACTGGGATTAGGATGGCATTTATTGGGGGGGGGGGTGCGGGATGTGTCTACTCTAAAGGGGGAGAATGAGGTTTCCATTCCCTGCAAGATCCCACGCATGGACACCCACACACGCACACCCCGGACACACACACACACAGACACACACACACACACCATCTGCAGTGTCAATGCGGTGCCTGTGCTGAGCTGTGCTGTGCTGAACACGGGAGGGGAGCAAGGGGAAGGGGATGAAGCCTGCCCAGGTAAGCTGTTCCCCTCACCCCACCAGTCGTCACCCAGCCCCCCTGGGTATGAGTACAGCAGCTTCCACATACCTGCCCTGTTAGGGGCTAAAGAGTAGCGGGGCGATCCTGGCTGGATTGTGCATCCTCAGCTTGCCTCCTACACCTGGGGGTGGTTGGGGTGCTCTTTAGGACTTGGAGAAGGAAGTGGGGGAGGCAGGACCCCCATCCATCCCTCCATCCAGTGGCATAGCTAGAGAGGGGCTGAACAGTCAGTCTTAGATGAGCCTCACCCCTTCAGTGGCGTAGCTAGAAGGGGGTCACAGCAGTTAGATTTGTAGGGAGCCTCACCTCTTTGTAGCCATGCCTGACTCATTTTTGCACCACCTGCCTGGAATAGCCCTGAAGGGGTGAGGCTCCCTCCAAGACTGACTGCTCTGCCCCACTCTAGCTACGCCACCACGATCCATCCATCCATCCATATAGCTCTCTTTCCAAAACCTGGGAAGGCAGAAATCAACCTGGGGGGACCCACAGATCTAATCCAGATAGATCAGAAATCAACCTGGGGGGACCCACAGATCTAATCCAGATAGATCAGAAATCAACCTGGGGGGACCCACAGATTTAATCCAGATAGATCAGAAATCAACCTGAGGGCACCCACAGATCTAATCCAGATAGGCTGGCAGCAAATGAATGAAGCAGGAGTGGGGTGGAGAGAAGGTGGAGATCAAAAAGCAGTTTTGATGCAATCCCACCTTGCTGTGTTAGTTGGGCTGCAGTCTGGTCTGGGAGTACTTTTTCAGGGCATACATCATATACAAGCTCTATAAAAGGGGGAGAGGAGATCACTCATCCACTCCAACCCATCTCAGAAGACAAGTTGCACCCAGACTGACAGATGAGAGTTTACCTGGCAGAGAGTGAGGCTTTTGAAATAGGCATCGTAAATGTGACTTATTTGCTTATTTTAAATGGGCATCAATACTATTAAAAAAATTCATCTGCATCAAGAAGTGCTTTAGAGCCCATTCCCTAAACCAGGGAAGTGCCTCTTCCCAAGTTACCATCCCTGCAGCAGCTGCTCCTGGGGAGGCAGGTGGCTGTGCAAGGCATGTGCCTGGCTGTAAGTGCCTGAATACCCACCCCTTTTCCCTGGCACTGATTATCAATCCTAAAATGAGAAGACTGGACCAGCCAGTTGTCTTCTATGAGCTTCATTCCCTGGAATGGAAAGATTTTTGCCATCATCCTTGCTATTTTGGTTGATGAACTTTCCTAAGGAGAGGAAGGGAGTTTTGACTGCACATCTCTCTCATCTTCACCTTCCAAATAATGTTTGATATCAGTTCTCCCAGCAGAATCCTTTTCCTGGGATTTAGATCCATAGAGGTTGACATCTACCATCAAAGGGCTTAGTGGAAGATCGGGCAGTGTGTGTCAGTTCAATCCTGGAAATAATATATATTGCAATAAGAATAGGCTGAGTCTCTGAGCACCAGCAAAGTGCATTTCTTTTTCCGCTAATCAAGGACCACTGGGAAGGCTTCCAGATCAAGCAACATGAGCCCTGGAATTTAATGATGAGATGATGAATGAGCAGCAGATGAATGAGAAATGCCAGTTTTTTCCTCTGAAGTTTCACCTGTGAAGGGTCAGTGGGATATATGTCATGGTGATATCTGTGCTTTTCCTGTGTAATATGGATTCGGCCAAAACTAACACACCAGTTGAGAATGGGCTGCTGCCTATATAAAGCTTATGCCACTACAAATGGGTTAAGCTTTGTTAATGTCCTATAGGATTCTTTGTGGCTTTTGCTACAGCAGCCTAACATGGCTACTCATAGAAATTTATCTGAGCTGTGAGATCCTCAGCTCTTGGGGGTGGGTTTTTAGAAGATGAGAGTTTGCCACAGGCTAACTCGTCTTTCTGTTTTTTATTGTTAGGAGATTTTAGCACAGTCAGGTAGCTGTTATTGACTGGTTAATTTTATCCAGATAGCAAGTCCTTCCCAAGGACCTGGAATGCCTGGTTTTGCTATTTCAGTTACAAGATGTAAGCTGTTCCTGGTAAAGCCGCTTTTTGTAGTAAAGCTTCTTTCTGTAGTTGTAATTTCTGTGGCCCTGATGCTGTGCAGGTGCACTGTGTGCGCCAATCACCAGTGGGATCACTTTGGTCTTCTTTTGCCACAGCCTTTCCATTTCTGTTTGTAAATTTTAGCATTTTCTTATTTTTTCCAGTTCTTTTTCTTCTGCTCTGCTATTACCTGGTATTAGTATTACCAGTATATGTACTACTTCCTATTAGGTTGTGTGCCAGAAGCTATAGATATTTACTTAGATGTAAATACACAGTGAATCTTACACCCAGGTAGGTGTGCAGAGATTGCAGACTCAGGCTGCAATCCTAAAGACACTTTCCTGGGAGTAAGACCCATTAAACATAATGGGGCTTACTTTTGAGTAGACATGGTTAGGATGGTGCTCTTATTCATCTTCCCTATAAGACAGAGTGCATGTTTGCCGATTTAACAGCTGTTGAACCGAGGCCGAGAAAAAGGGAGGGAGGGAGGGAGGGGACGTTTTGGAGAATTTCTTATTTTTTTTAAGTGTTAGATCAGTGTATGTGGCATTTTTTTCAGAGTTATCATAGGATTCATGGAGGTAATCTAGTTCCACTCGGTGAAGGCAACTCCCACACCCTAACAGGTGGTAATCCAGCCTCCGCTTGAAATAGGTCCCTGCTCCTGGGAGCATACAGCTTAATGGAAGAGAGAACAATGGGGAAAAAGAAAAATCAAGAGAAGACTGATGAACTGCTCTGTTAGAAGTGAAGGCGTTTGAACCATAGATTTCAAGAGTGTTCTGAATTTTGAGGAGGAACTTGAAGTCAAATCACAACTCATTTACAGAAGGGGGAAATGGTGGCGGTTTCAGGTCTGAGAGTATGGCTGCAATCCTAAAGACACTTTCTTAGGAGTTATACCCATTGAACACAATGAAGTGTACTTTAGAGCAGTGGCATAGCTAATGATCATGTACCTCAGTGTAAAGGTAAAAATGTTGCCCTGGAAGTGATGTCACAACTGGAAGTAATGTTATCCCTGGGTATTTTTTAATTTTTAAAAAAAATTTACCCTGCAACAAAATCAAATTTAATTAAGTAAAAATATGAAAATTGTGCCCCTTATTCATTACGGAAACTGTACTGGGCCAAAGAGGAATGATTATTCTTTCCTTGCTAAATATAAGAGGAACACCACTTAGAAGTGTGTGTATAACCAGTTAGCATGGGTTAACTGTATTATTATATATGTATATGGAAATGAAAACTGATTCATATTAATATCTTATTTGTTCCATACAGTATCAGAAATGCATCTCATTGGCTCTCAGAGCAATCAGTATCATGGGGAAAGTTAAGAAAATGCACTTTTTGTTCCATTGGCTTTTGTGTTTTCATTTTCTGGTTAATTGGCCATAACATTTGATAGAATATGGATATTCTAGTGCAGTTTGTTTCATTGCATTCTGCAATAAATTACCTTTCTAACGATATATAACATGATGGGATTATCATTCATATGTAGCCCATTTTTCACAATTTTAGCAACTAGTGTCAAGCTCAGTTTGTAGCCCCCTAAAGGTTGTAGCCTAGTGCAATTGCACCCCCTGTACTCCATAGCTATGCCACTGCTACGCCACAGCCAGAATAGACATGGTTAGGATTGTGGTCTATGACTGTCTAAATGACTCCTTCCTTGGCATTAATTCTTAGGATATCAAGGCAGCTTAATTCATCTTAAGGCATCTTTAACATTCACCTACAACAACTTAATTCTTAATATGGTCCTCTGTAAAAGTTACTGAACTTTGGCTAGTTAATCACACAGACACAGACACAGACACACACATGCAGTATTGGGAGGAAAAAAAGAAATATATTTGTATTGACTGAAATTCCCCATATAAGTGAATTGTAGTACTTACGGACACGTCAGTAAGGGCAAATCCTGACCACTGATGGGAATTTTATGGGTTACAAAGAGACATGATCTTCCAAGGATCTTTGCAGACTATAGCCCTTTCTTGTCCATATCTTTTGGCTGTCATAAGGGTAGCCATCTATCTAGTGGGATATAATAATATTGATTTTCTAATCTATGCCAGTTACCAAGATTTGGTCACACTCAAATTTGAGCAAGATACAGAATCCAGAAAGGTTTATGGAGACATGAGGAGGTTTGATTCATAATGCTGGGATCCACAGGGACAGACAGAGTGTGTGCTTTCTGTCCCAGCAGAGTTACCTAATTGCATCCTTTAACTTTTCTTTATATAAACAAATGGCTGTCATGGATGCCTACAGGGAATTGGAATTGTACTGAGAGAAAAACCTGCTCACCACCCCTGAAATTGGGTGTCCCTCTTCAATTACAATTCTGCAAGATAGTACCCTCCAAAGAAGGGATTTGCAATGTATGTCTGTAATAGAGATCCAAGAAATGCATTGCCATTGCATTGCCAAGTACTTGCAATATACAACTCTTCTCCTTATGTCACAGCGACAAGCATTTTGGCATTTAATAATGGCTATGAGCTTTAAATCCTTCCTTTCCCGTTTCTCTTTCTTATGGTTTGCAAGATAATGCGGATTCAAGTAGAATAGAATCACAGGCTGCATGTCAGTGCTCCTAGGAGAGAAGAGCGTGCGTCTGTGCATGTGTATTAACGCTGTGACTAAAACCTGACTATTGATGTTCCACATTTTTTCAGGCATATGCCCCTAAATGATATAGGCAAGGGATAGTGATCTAAACATGAACCAGCACATGCTTTTGATAGAAATGTAATGCTTCAGCAGCAGCAGTGTTCTTCCAGATAAACAAACAGAGCCCATCAGTATGAGCAGTTACTTGGTTGGATTTAAAGTCTGTGCGTGGAGGGAGAAAACCTGGCCCTCTGATGGCTCAGAGGAATATCTACCCCAGGGTCTTTGTTCTCCTTTCTCCTTCCAGGAACAGTTTTCCTTTTAAATGTAAAAGATGCATTGGTGGCAAAATTCCATTAGCAATCTTCAACCTGAAACTGGTTTCTGTGAGAATCTGTGATTTATTAGTGTCTAGGCAATGTTGATGTAAAGTGTTCCACTTTGGCATGGTTAGATGAAAGGACATGGAGCCCATGCTCTCAAACATGCAGAAGGCCCTGGTTCAGTCCTTTGGAGCTGGCAACTTTATATATTTGTTGAATACTTTCTGGCCCTTATGTCATTGTTATGTGCCTCTCACTAACTGTGCATAAAGGATCACTTTGGTTCACATGGGCACATGGAAGAGAGGATAACAACCTTGCCTTTGCCAGCAAGGCTAAGGCTGCAATCCTAAAGACAGTTTTCTGGGAGTAAGGCTCATTGAACACAATGGGGCTTACTTTTGAGTAGACATGATTAGGATTGTGCTCTTAGGGCGCAATCCAGAGTAACTATGGGGAGTCCTTTCTCCGACATAAGAACAATTTACTCTGGATTTCAATATGAATTTCACATAGGTTTGCACTAGGTGGTGCTGTATCTACGTCAATGTAAATGTCTCTTACGTGCTTATGTAGTTACTCTGGATTGTAGGGTTTATGTCATGGGGATTCCACTCCACCCACATATGGTATTTTTAGGCTGCAAACTGTGGGTCATGAGCCAATTACATGTGGGTCCCCATTCATTTCAATATTTTATTTTTAGTAGATTTGATACTACCATGGTATATGACTGCATTTGGGGAAATGTTTCAGATCTGTACTTTTGACAAGCTATTACATTTGTATTATTAATAATGAAAGTCAATGGGACTTATCCCTTGGTAAGCGTGAGTAGGATTGCAGCCTAGAAATGTTCAGAAATTTCCTGCTTGATGTCGCTTCCAGTCATGACATAATTTCTGATAGGTCCTGACAGATTCTCATTCTAAAAAGTTTGATAAAAGTTTGAGAATCACTGTGTGTGCACTTACCAGTAAATCCCATTGAATGGAATGGGTATGACTTCTGAGTAAACATGCACAATAATAATAATAATAATAATAATAATAATAATAATAATAATAATAATAATAATAATAATAATAGTAATAATAATAATAATTTATAATTTATAATTTATAATTTATAATAATTTATAATAATATTATTATTAATATAATAATATTTCGATGGGTAAAACCATCGACCATATTCTAAGTGGCTGCAAGAAGATCGCGCAGACTGACTGCAAACTGAGGCACAACTCTGTTGCCCAGATGATCCACTTGAATCTATGCCAAAAGTATCAACTGCCAGTGACAAAAAACTGGTGGGACCACAACCCTGAAAAAGTGGTTGCAAATGAGCAGGTCAGGCTTCTGTGGGACTTCAGGATACAGACGGACAAGGTCTTGGAACACAATACTCCAGATATCACCATCATAGAAAGCAGTAAGGTGTGGCTTGTTGACATCACCATACCAGGTGACAGCAGAATTGAGGAGAAACAACTGAAAAAGATCTCCCACTACCAAGAACTAATCGAATGACAGCATATCTGGTGTAAGCCAGTGCAGGTGGTTCCAGTGGTAATTGGCACACTGGGTGCAGTGCCCAAAGACCTCGGCAGGCACCTGAAAACTATTGGCATTAACAAAATATCACTCTGCCAATTGCAGAAAGCCGCTCTTCTGGGATCAGCGGCGAATTATACGCCGCTATATCACACAGTCCTAGACTCTTGGGAAGGGTCCGACTGGTGATGTGAATGAAACCAGCACGAAATTGTTCGCTGTGTATTTATGGATAACAATAACATAACAACAACAACAACAACAACAACAGCTTTATTTGTATCCCGCCTTTCTCCTAAGGGACCCAAGGCGGCATACAAGGCAATCCATAAAAACAGCAATAAAATTCCAATACATTAAAACATTTAAAAGAGACATGATAAAAGCAATAAATATAAAAACATCTACAATAAAACACTGATTAAAACCATAATAAAAACCAAGCTAAAAAAACAACAGACTTAAAAAGCTCAGAAGGTTGTACTAAAAAGAATATGTTTTTAGGCCATAGGATTGCACATTTAGGTTTCATTTCTAAGTATATAAGTAACTTAACTGGGAGTAATTTTCATTGAAGTAAATGGAAATTCTGAGTATACATGCATGGATGGGATTACACTGTAAGGGCTCAATCCTATCCAACACCAATGCAGCTGCAGTCTAGCCCCTAGTAAGGGAATGAAACATTCCCTTGCATTGAGGAGGCCTCTGTGCCTCACCCCCAGAATGCAGTACATACCCCATTGACACAGCTGCATTGGCAATGGAAAAAAGCATTGGAAGCAACATTAATAAACTAAAAAAAATTGGGTTCCACTTTTCAACAGTTTTCACTTTTGGATGGTGCTCCTGTCTCTTGCCCAACCATTAAGTGGGGGAGGCCTGTAGAAAATGAGCATGTTGGGAAGAAGACTTCTTCTAGAATGCCTTGACTTCTATGTAAATTTCTTAGATGGAGGAGCCAACAGCTTGAAGTTGAACTGCCTTGACCCAGTTTGCCCCATCAGTGAGAACAAGGTCTATGCTTGAAGTGGCTGGAGTGCATTTTTGGCACACCTCTGTACAAAGTCAAATTTCCATGGATGTCCCAGGTGAATGAGTTTGGAGCAATCTGATGACCAGAGAAACATGACATTTTCATCCTCTTCCCCATCAGATGAGGATCTGGAAGAACAGAATGACATTGTTACAGGTAGCTAAGCAGGGGAAAAAACCCCAGTCATTGAAATCCTTTGAAATCTGTGTGGCAGGGGAACAGCTGTCACTGTTCTTTTTTGCCTGTCATATGGGAAGAGAGGAAAAAATTGTTTGAGGGAGAATCAACCCTCTCCAAAGGATGGATTTATTTCACTTGGGCCCTCGCTCTTGGCAAATATTTTTTGGAAGCATGAAAGCAAGCTACCTGGCTTCCTTTATCTGCTGTCTGTATTTCATGTGAAAGACAATCAGAACTGTAATCGGAAGACCAATGGAAAACAGGCTTGCTGGTCTGTTCTGCTCTATTACAGTGTGTGGTTCGTCCTCATATGCTATTAGTTGGTTCTCTATCCTCCCCCTCCTGCCTGTGAGCTGTAATCTTAAGGCTTCAGGGATCAGAGCATTACTTGGGTAATTTTAATTGTCTAGAGGATTTTTTATCTTTAAAAAAACCTAAGAAGCCCTTGTAAGAAGCATGGTTAATAAGGAGCTGAGCTTCAAACGATGCAACAGATGTGCTATTTGCAAATGGCTTTTTGGCATTCTTTTCGTACACACACACACACACACACACACACACACACAAGCAAAAAACTAGCAAAAAACACTACTCCCCCGCGTTGGGGGAGTAACATTTCCCCATACACCACCCCCCATGGTACATCAACACCCCATGCGCATCAACACTCCATGTGCATCAGTCCCCCAGGCGCATCAGTCCCCCATGTGCAACTCCCCCCCATGCGCAACATCCCCCCATGCGCAACTTCCCCCCATGCACAACATCCCCATGCGCTACATCTCCCCATGCACAACATCCTCCCATGCACAACTTCCCCATGCGCATCAGTCCCCCATGTGTAACTTCCCGCCATGTGCATCATCCCCCATGCGCAACCTCTCCCAATGTGCATCAACCTCCCATGTGCAACATCCTCTCCAGTGCAACTTCTTCCTCCGAACAACATCCCCCCAGGGCAGCTGGCACAGAGCACCAAATTGGCTGGATGTTGGTCAGTCTTCCAGGTTAAGTATAGGACTAAAACACATTGACCCCTTTTTGGCCTCTTAAGGGTTAAATTTCTCCACATGGACAGAAGGTGACAGAAGGAACTCCCTCCCAGAATTCCATGCTTCTAGGTCCAGCAGTTGGGGCGGAATGTTGATGAGTCATGAATTCTTCAATACAAAGTATAGGGAGGAAAACACGTTGTGCCCCTTTTCACCCCATTCTGGTTGGAATTTCTAAAAACCGGTTCTTAGTGCACCCCTCCGTCACGGAAGGAACACCCACCCCAAATTTCATGCTTTTAGGCCCACCGGTTTTGGCAGGGAGTTGATGAGTGAGTCAGTGAATCAGTCAGTGAGTCAGTGACTTTTCTCTTTAAATATATAGAAGATATAACAAACAGACACACACATTTCATGATATTTTAATTGGGTGGCAGGTGACTTTAAAATGAGGGGATCTTGATTTAAAAAAGACCAGCTTCCTTCCTTGGTTTTCATTCTCCTCTGAAATTCATTGTTTTGAAGAATTGTAAATTTAATAAGAGCTGATTTAAAGTTGGGGTATTTATATTGGATGCAGAAATGTAATCTCTAATAGAAGTATTGCAGGAATTTTCATGCCTACTTCCGGCTGCTTTTGTTGGCTTAAGGGTCAGGCTTGCAAGTAGCCATTTGCATGATCACCTTTGGTGAATTGTTATCATCTCCAGGTGTCTCAGCATGAGGGCTTTACAAAAGTTAGCTATTTTTGTTATGAGATGCATTTTGGCACCTTTGTGACATCCCTGGGCCAGCAGGGACTTGTGCCAGGACTTGTGCTGGCCTAACTGGGGATTGGATTGCACCCGCAGTAGTACTAAAAATACAATAATAAAAATAAGGAATATGATAATTGACAAAACAAGCATCAAACAGGCAACAATGCAAAGATTAAAAGGTTAAATTAAATTCCTAATGCCTATTTAATTAAAAAAGTCTTTGAGACAATTTAAAAGTGGGAAAGTCTTGCTGTCACTCACCTGGAAGAACATTCCACAATTGTGGAGCAACCACCCAAGAGGTATCTGCCAGCTATAGTATCTGCCGTATTACTGGTGTTGGAAGCAGAACTTGAACAGATTGGGGGGGGGGGGAGGAAGGTGACATTCTTGACTGCAGTCAGAGGGAGTTTCCTGTGAGTGACCTTAGGCCAGTCATCCTCTCTCAGTCTAGTCTCCTTCACAGGGTTGTTGTGAGGATAAAAAGGGGAAAGAAACTGTGGCGCACTCCAGAGTTAGGGCAGTGAGAATGGCCCAGCTGGGATGTATCCAGACCAGAAAGTTGGGCTGAATCCAGATAGTCAGGAAACCTGGGCTGCCCTAGCTGCTCCAGGAATGCTTAGGAGGCACCAAGTAAGTGGCACCTGGGGAGGGCTTGCTCCCAAAGAGACCTGCCTCAGATGACACTGAACAAGGAACAGCTGTGGTGCCTGCCTTATAAGGAAGCCCAGGAGTCCCTGACAACCAGTAACAGCTGCAGCATGAGACTGCAGTACAGGAGTACCTGGAGTGGAGGGTGGATGCAAGGGGATCATTGGAATGGCTGGCTGTATCCAGAGGTTAATGGGCTGTCATAGTTGTGCCATATCCTGAGGTTGAGAGGCAGGGGTTGCAGTTAGGCTGGCCAAGGATTCAAAATTCTTGCCAACAATTCCATTTTTACTCTGGCTTATCATGGCCCCCTTTGGCTCTACTCAGATTTATTCCTGCTCCTGAGGTGGTATAACTCCAAGGGGCTAGAAGAGGGCATGTCTACCCTGGAAACAGGCTCTGGATACAGCCTAACTGCACTGTTCTAGGTCATGCTGAACATGCCCAACATGCTCAACATACCTCTCCTGAACTGCCTAGGCTGGCGCAGCTAGGCCACTCCAGGTCCATCTGTCTTGGGCCAGCCTATGTTGATTTACACCAGCCAAAGTCTTTCTGGTGTAACTGGTCTGGCCCATCTTGGAATTGGGGCAGCCCAGTGATAAATAGGATAGCTCAAGTGCACTTCAGGATTGCAGCCTATATATACTATCCTATGCTTCTTGGCAAGGTAGGAGCAGTGGTGGGCTCCAGCAGGTTTGTACCTACTCTATAGAACTGGTTGTTAACGAGAGATAGGACATATAGAGTTTAAAAATAGCCATTTAAAAGTGGCTGCCAGATGGGCATAAAACAGGTTGTTAATTTCTTTGAATCACATCACTGGGAAGCAGGATTGTGCAATTAATAAATTATTTTTTTTTTATTTTGCAGCAGACAATTGCCTAGTTCTGGCTCACCCTCTGTTTGATTGTGCGTTGCATTTTGCAACCAGTGTCTCTCCAAGGAGCTCTGGGTAGCATATCTATCTACAGTATTTATATACCGCTTTTCATCTAAAAAGCTCACAAGCAGTTTACAAAGACAATGAAAAAAATTAATAGCTAATTAATAGCTAATGAGTTCCTTTCTCAAAAGGGCTCAGAATCCAAAATGCAAATGAACAGCAGCAGAAGCCACTTGAACAGACATTGCTGGGGTGAGGAGGGAGCATTCCCACTGCTAAATAAAAGAGGAACAGCCACTTGAAGAGTGCCGCTTGCCAGTGATGGGCCCAGACCGGTTCGGGCCGGATCGCCTGAACCACTTCCTGATTTTGGCCAGTAGCAGATTCTGTACCAGTAGCTAAGGGAGGGCCAAAAACCCGGGCAGACCAGTTTGCCGCCCGGGGAGCCCATCACTGCGCCTGTGTCAACCTTGACACAGGCGGAGTCACGTCCTAAAGAGCACGCGACTGTGGCTGCGTCATGGTTGACGCAGGCACAGTCATGTCCTGAAGCTGGTCCTTCGACCAGCTTTAGGACGCGCCTGCGCCTACGCCTACGCCAACGCCAACCCGGTTTTTAGGCCAGGCCAGGCCCACCTCTGCTATTGCCCAGTTAGCAGGAGATGATTCTTAGCATATGTGGTTCTTCCATCTTCCCCCTCCCTTCTGTTCTCAACAGCAATGAGTGGTTGACTGAGACTGAATGAATGACCCACAGTTGGTTGAGCAGTGCCCTCGAACCATGCAAATTTGAACCCAGATCTCTCTAAGCGTAGTCTTGCATAAGGATCAGTATACCAAACTGGTGGCCAATCTGTCAAGTTCTGTTGCTGCAGGTTATTATGCAGTGCATTTGCTACATGCCAGTCACTTGACAACTGACTCTAAGGACGCATTTGTAATTTCTGGTATTGTCCATGGAGACCAGAGGAGGTGGCAACTTTGAGGTCTGAACAGTCTCAGAGTATTTTATTTATTCTTGATCTGTCTAAAAACCTCTACCACTTTGGCTCTAATAGTTCCCAGAGCAGCAAATACCTTTACAATAAAGTCACATAAAACCATCAAACAGCAGCAACAATAATAGCTCAGTAGAATGAAAACCAACAGGAAGGCCAAAGGAGCAGGCATTTAAAACCAGCTGATTGGCATGCCGAAAGGCTGGCATATTTTCATTTGTATTATACTATGTGTGTCACATATGTGAGCTTGTTGTTATTCCTCTAGCATTTGACAATACAATCCTACACAGGTCTACTAAAAGATACTTTTGAGTAGACCTGTACTGGGAAAGAAACAAGAAACATTGCTGCTTTTACTCCATCCTGAACAAATGAAATTGCCTTACACGGTCAGACCATTTATCAGTGAGAAATTATAGCAGGAATGGTTGGGGGGCCCTTAAAAGTATCCAGATGTTCCCCCTGACTTGCCACCTCCAATTTTTGCCAAATATGGCTCCCTATTTGCAAATTGAAAAAGACTGGTTACAGTTTTCAACGGTTTTCACTTTTGGTTGGTGCTCCGATCCCTAATCTGTCCAATAAGTGTGGGATGCCTGTAATTGGCCTTCAAGAACATCCTTCCCTAGTAGCTGTACTTCCCCAGTACCAGTAGCTGGAGCTGGCCAGTGGTCTATGGCTCAAACAGAGTTCCTTCTCAGTTTTGCCATAGAAGATAATTTTTATTGGAGGTATCAAAATTGAAACCAGTACTTTATGTATACTATATAGATGTCCTTCGTTATCTACTAGGGTTCTGTTCTGGAACCTCCTGTGAATAAAAAAATTGGTGTGTAAACAATGGAAAAATAGGCTTAAAGACCTACTTCCAGGTATCCTGCTCCTTTGTTGTGCCTAACTGAATAAGGTAGTGCCTCAATATCTGCAGGGGTTTATTCTGGGACTGAAAAAATGAATGCTTGCCTGACTGCCTCTCTACAACATTAGAAAAGCAGTTTTATAAACTACTAGCAAAAGGCGTACCCGCGTTGCGGGAGTAAAATTCTGTATGCTATCCCCCCCATGCATCAACCCCCCATGGATAACTTTCCCCCAGGCGTGACAACCCCCCATGCGCAACTTCTGCCATACACATCAACTCCCCATGTGCAACTTCACCCATGCACATCAACCCCGCATGCACAAGTTACCCCATGCGCAACTTCCCCCATATGCATCAAACCCCATGCGCAACTTCTCCCCATGCGCAACTTCTCCCCATGCGCAACTTCTCCCCATGCGCAACTTTCCCCATGCGCAACTTTCCTCCATGTGCATCATCCCCCATGTGCAACTTTCCTCCATGTTCAACTTCCCTCATGCGCAACTTCCCTCATGCGCAACTTCCTCCCATGCGCAACTTTCCTCCCATATGCAACTTCCCTCCATGCGCAACTTCCCTCCATGCGCAACTTTCTCCATGAGCAACTTTCCCCCATGTGCAACTTTCTCCCATGCGCAACTTCCTCCCATGCGCAACTTTCCTCCCATGCACAACTTCCCCCCATGCGCAACTTTCCCCATGCGCAACTTTCCTACATGTGCAATTTCCCCTCCTGCACAATTTCCCTTCATGCGCAGCATCCTCGCCAGCACAACCTCTTCCTCCAAACAACATCCCCCAGTGCACCAGGATCTGAGCACCAAATTGGCTGGATGTTGTTCAGTCTCCCATGTTAAGTATAGGACAGAAACACGTTGCCCCCTTTTCAGCCCCTGAAGGGTTAAATTTCTCCAGATGGTTCTTGGTGGGTGTTCAGGTGACAGAAGGAACTCCCAGAATTCCATGCTTCAGGCCCAGCAGTTGGGGAGGAATTTTGCTGAGTCAGCAATTTTCAATGCAAAGTATAGGGAGGAAAAAGGCATTGCGCCCCTTTTCGCCCCCTTCCGGTTGGAATTTCCGAAAACCGGTTCTTAGTGCACCCTTCCATCACGGAAGGAACACCCACCCCAAATTTCACGCTTCTAGGCCCACCGGTTTTGGCAGGGCGGTGATGAGTGAGTGAGTCAGTCAGTCAGTCAGTGAGTCAGTCAGTCAGTCAGTCAGTGAGTGACTTTTCTCTTTTATATATATAGATGATAAGCAGTGGCCATTTGTGTTGAGTCAAATTCGTGAATAAAAAAACTGTATAACAAGGTTGGACTTGTAAACAGCATAACTTGGCCACTCTGATCAAACCTGCCCTCTTCCGTACTTCTGGCTCTTTTGAGGCCACAGGGTTTCAGTTACCACAGTGCAGCCCTGTTACTTTTTGCTAAGTCAAGGAAAGTTAGCAGCTGGTTCAGGAAATCATGATTCACCCACAGAGGTGTATGGCGACTGAAATTTTGCCCCTATCAAAACACCTGAAACCCACCTTTTAGCTAATGATACAAGTCAATAATATCAAACTTGGCGTATGCACCCATGGCACAAGACACCTCGTGCTATAGGTATGGTATGCCTCTGCTCACCCATCTTTGATCCTAGCATAAGACCATGCAGTGTCAAAGCTGGGCTGTCTTCACAGTTCCAATAATGTTGCAACCTTTGAAGACCCTATGATAGCATGTGGGTGGGGGGCTACCCCTGAAAGTCCTTGTTTATATAGTCAGAGGCTGTTGTTTCAGGGTAACATCATTAAGAGAGCAATCTTTGAATCTTGATTTGGTAAACAAGTCCTAATAAATAAGTTCTCTCATTAATTTTGTGTGTAGGGTAGGTATGTGTAAAGTTGGCCAGATGCTGTGTTAGCAAAGGAAGGGCTAAGGGTTGCAGGAGTGGATTTTCGCACTTACCTGATGCTTCAGTAATTGGCAGTGAGCACCAGCTGCACTTGTGCATAATTCATTCCTATCATTACACCTCAAAAAGGAAGTTGCAGAGCTGGGAATGGTGCAGCAAAGAGTAAGCAAAAGGATCCGGAGGTTGAAGCTCTTTCCTTACATGGAAAAGTAACAACGTTTAGCACTTTTCTTTTGGAGAAAAGGTGACAGTAGGGTGGCACTACTACGAACAGGATATGCATGCTGTAGGAAAACTAGATAGATTTTTCACTCTCACAGTACTAGGGACATGATGATCCATGTCCCATGAGCTAGAATCAAAGTACTGGTGATGTATTGATCCAACCAAACAAGTTGGCAAAGGTTTTGGGATGGACTAAAGGAATGTAGTCTCATCTTCACACAATATACAATCTATGGAAAAGGCAGATGTGATGATGGCCAAAGATCAGGTGCCTCCAAACTTTGCCATGTGGGAGGAATCTGGTGTGCCAGAATAATTATTCTGAGAATGGCAGTGACAGAGCCTACCATTACAGCAGTTTTTGCATCCAAATATTGTTGAATCATGACCTGGGGCACTGTTTCTCTAGGAAACCTGAGCACAGAGAAAGATTTTTCAGCAGTGGCACCCAAATGATGGCACTCCACTCCTAGCCTTGCTACTAGCTTTTAGGTACAGAAAGTCCCCAACTTACAAACATTCAAATTGTGTACTTTCACAGATACAGTACAAATGGACCTCTAGGACCAGAAGTGGCTAGCACTTGTCCTTAGTGGCTAGGCTTGTTCTTAATGTTCACATCCAGTTCACATCCAGCATGCTCACAGGAATATCTCCCTCTCTGGGGCAGAGAGGATGGTGACTTTCTGCCCCAGAGGAGATGAATCCCCTGACTGCTGGAGCATCTAAATTGCCCCAGAGATGGGGAATGCCCTGAGCTCTGTAACATCTTCTTTGCCCAAAAGATGGGGAATCCCTTGAGTGTTGGGAGGATTACATCTCTGGGGCAAAGATGGAGCATCCTTTTTGCCCTAGAGATGGGGAACACTCTGAGTGCTGGGGTCTCCCTGTTTCTGGGGTGGAAAGGAGCATCCTCTCCCCCCCAGAGGTGGGGGCAAACCTTTGTTGGACTTGGTTGCAAACTAAATGGACTTACAAATGAGCTCCCAGAGTGGAACTTAGAGGGGGACTCAAAAGTAAGTTCCATTGTCTTCAATGGGTCTTACTCCCAGGAATGTGCAGTGGTGGGCAGCGCCCGGTTCGGGCTGAATCGCCCAAACCAGTTGTTACTTTTGCTCCCCCGCTACCGATCCGGGCTTATCGGTTCGGTGGCTCATTGACGCACGAGCAGTGTGTGTGCTGAAGCTGGTCAACTAGCTTCAGGACACGCACTGCGCATGCGCCAACCTTAGTGCACGTGCAGTGTGCCGGGGTTGGGGCCCGCCCCTCGCCCCCCCACACCTGCAGTGCATTGGGGTGGGTTGCGTGCCCTTCCTGGTCCCACCCCTGCCTCCCTGCCCCCCACCCTGGCCCTCCCCACCCCCTGACCCCGGCCTGGCCCACCCACTTTCAGTGATCCAGTTGTTGGGCCAGGCCGGGCCCACCACTGGGAATGTGTATTTAGAATTTCATCCAATCTGTATTAGGCAATTGGAAAGTGATTATCAGTTTGCTTCATTCCCCCAGGGGAAAGGATGGTTTCTGTAACCCAGCTGAAACAAAACCAAAGGGGAAGCCTTTCTCAGTCCTAGAGAAGAAGATTAATTGCCTGCCACATTACAATTGCAAGCAGGCTGTTTTTAATCTTTAAGCCATTGCCTAAAGCAGCGTTTCTCAAAGTGGGGGTCAGGACCCCTTTGGGGGTCGCCTAGAGCTTTCCTGGGGGTCGCCTAAAAACCCCTGGTGCAGGGGGCCAGGTCAGGCTTGCCAGACCTCTGGCTGTAGCTGCGCGCGCACTGGGGCTGACTGACAGCCTCAGGGCCCAATCCTATGCATGCCTACTCTGAAATAAATCCCATTATAGTCAGGGGGCCTTAACTCCCATGTAAATGTGGATAGGATTGCAGCCTCAGGGCCCAATCCTATGCATGCCTACTCTGAAATAAATCCCATTGTGTTCAATGTGAGCATAGAACACACATTTCATTTGTAACAATGAAAATACATCCTGCATATCGGATATTTACATTATAATTCATAACAGTAGCAAAATTACAGTTATAAAGTAGCAACGAAAATAATTTTATGGTTGGGGTCCCCACAACATGAGGAACTTATAAAGGGGTCACGGCGTTAGGAAGATTGAGAACCACTGGCCTAAAGGATGTTTAAATTGTGGGTAAAAAAACTGATAATTAAGTTATACAGTGGTACCTCGCTTAACAAGTGATCCACATAACAAGCAAAAATTTCTCTAGGATTCTGCCTCACTTAACAAGTGTTGCTTCACTTAATGAGCACACTCGTTGGCAGCTGGGGGAGATTCGCTCGCCGGCAGCCCTTTTAAAAAGCGTCAGGGCTGCCTAGCATGCCTGCCCATAGCGAAAACAACACTTCTGCACTGTTCCTCCTGTGGCCAGGCGTCTGCTGGGCAGAGGGAGAGAAGAGCAGTGGAGAAGAGGGAAGCAGCTCAGGGCTAGCCAGAAGGGAGCAGAGGAGAGAGAGGCTTGGGATGAAGAGAAGGAGAAAGAGGGGAGACACTTTGAAAGTGTGTTGGATTTCAGCCTCCTAACCATGTCTTCCCAGAAGTAAGACCCATTGTGTTCAATGGGGCTTACTCCCAGGAAAGTGTCTTTAGGATTGCAGCCTAAGTAGACTTCATAGGATCATGGACATTGAATGCATGTTTTGAATTCATTTCAAGTGTTTTGTCATCATTTTTACATCCAGTTCATATTTGTATATGAATATTTTTTGGGTTGTGGAACCAATTGTCCGAGTTTCCATTATTTCCTATGAGAAAATCCGCTTCACATAACGGGTGTTTCACATAACAAGAATGCTTCTGGAACGAATTAAACTTGTTAGGTGAGTACCTGTACTTCTGTTCCACCCTTAACTATACAACTCATCTATATCCCCACATCTACAGGCCCCACATCTACAACCTTTGCAACAACTTCATTGGGTCACTCTGGAGCAATTTCCTCTCACACAGAAATTCATTAACTACAAAATGGCAGAAAAGAAAATGTGCAAAACTTGTTCATATTTTTCAAGAGTTGAGAGAACCCAATTATCAAACTTGGAGAGCACAATTATAATAACTTGGCATCCATCAGCCTTGAAAGACTATGGTATCGTGCTTGACGCTATATGTGAAGCACGAAGGCCTGGGTAGATTGATATGGAGGATAGACTGTTACCCAAGCAGCAAATCCCCCCTCTCCATGCCACTGAAATAGTCCAATGGAAAGCAGAGCCAATACAATTGGCTTCAGCTGCGTCGCAGAGCTGGGCTAAGGACAGGAGCTCACCCTGTCTTGTGGAGACCTGGGTCTCGAATCCTGGCCTTCTGGTTTACAGGCAAAGTGTCTTAACCACTTGCACCACTCACAGCCCACCCACAGCGCCAACCACAGCCCGCTTGCGCCACCCACAATTATTATGGGGAAAAGATAAATGTGCTTTGTGGAATCACACTGGGTCTACAGGCCTTATGCTTGAAACCGTTGAGTTAATTTATCAGCAAAGGCAAGAGATTAAGCACCTGCAGTTGTCTCCAAGCACAGACTTTTGTGATGCTTGAACACATCCTGAGGTTCAGAAGCTGGTCCTTGCCCAAGTTATTGACTAGAGACATCTGATGACTAAACTTAGATTTGAACTCATGATCTAGATGAATAATTCTTGGCAGCTAGGTAGATGTCAGGCTTCACTGGTTTGTAATTTTCTTTCCAGCCCTCCTTGCTGGCTTGTGCACCAGTGGCTTGCTTGTACTTTTCTTACTCTGCAATGAATTAACATGAGGCAGCTGGCAGAAGGAGCCTGCCTTCCAGAAAGGGTGGCTATGGGGAACCCAATGTAGATAATCTGGAATCTGTTTGCATTGGACACATTTATATGATCTATCCTTGCATACTTCCTCCCCAACCCAATATTTCATACAGGATCTCAGGAATATAAATCTTTGTGTTAGAAAGACGAGTACTTTGCTGTTAAACAGCATGCCTTGCATTCAAATATTTGCAAAATGAATTGGCTCATGATGCCACTCAAGAGCAAAGTACCAGTATTCTTTTGGGAATGTGGAAATCAGAAGCCACGATGGTTTACAAAATTTCAGACTTTTTGGGGAGAAATCAAATTATTATGGTAAATGACTGCAACAATTTTTCTGCCTGGTAGTCAGTGCCTATATGGCCTAATGTTGCCTTCTTCCTCAGGTGAATTATCTGCTCCCTTTTTCTGCAATAACTAGGATGCAGCTTTAAGCCTAAATACATGGCTACATGTGCTTACCTTTCCATCCATGGCTACATGTGCTTACCCCCATCAGCATTTGGGCATGTTTTGTTTTGAATTCAAAAGTATTCAAATGGTTATTCATTCAAATTCAGCTGGCGTTCCCTGTCAGTCTTTTTAAATTGATAGCTCGATTTGGAATTACTGGGTTCTGAGGAGTGAATTCATAGTAAATCAAGCCCTCAAAATCTGAGTACAGTGTGTTTTAAATGATAACTATCTCTCTGAGATGTAAAACCATGGTAAATCAAAAGCAGGAAAACTAGTGTCCATCCCATTTGGGAAAGAACACCTGCAACATGTGGAAATTAATTCAGACCTGGAGAGCTACCACTTTGCTCCTATGTTTTCTGCTATTTCGTAGAAGAAGAAGATGAAGAAGAGCACAATGGGGTCCAAAATGCAGCAGTACTGGTCTGGTTTTCAAAATACTTTTCAAAATATGCTAGTAAATAGTAAATATTGGTCTGGTTTTCTTCATGAATCAATACTTGCTAGTAAACGGGTTTCCTACCAGGGATTTGGTCATAACAAAGCCCAGGAAAGATTTATGTAGGAGAGAGAAGGGACATATCCAATAGAAAGAGATTGGGAACAGAAAGTCTAATACATCTCCTTTACTGGAGTTCATAATAAGGCTCAGCATTTATATAGTCCTTTAAAGTAGTTTTCTCTGCAATCTGTACAGCAACCATGTGGAGCTCTGGAGTCTTATGATTCCCATATTGCATATGAAACCTTTGGCAGACCTTTGATTCATCAGCCCTATATTGTCTCCTCTGCTTAGCAGAGGTGCCTCTTCTCGTCTACCTTCTGTCCCTTTTCAGTGGAGTTTGAACCTGTGAAATTTTGCTTATAGTGTACATATTCGGTCACAGATAGGGAAATAAGGCTGAACAATAGGGCTCGGGACAAAGATGGGATTCAAACCAACAATTTCCAACTTCACTGTGCAGTTTCTTATCCACAAGGGTAACCACCCTTTATCTGAAACAGTGGTTGTCAAAGTGGGATTTGCAAAAAGCGGGGTGCCACCATCTTGGAATCTAACACTTAGGGTGAAATCCAGAGTAACTACGGGGAGTCCTTGCTCTGGAGTAAAAACAAGCTACTGTGGATTGCAATATGAATTTCCCATAGGTTTTCACTAGGTGGTAAAGTAACTACGGGTGCACGTAATGTCTCTTACGTGCTCCCATAGTTACTCTGGATTGTGCCCTTAGTGTCACTATCTTGGAATGGTGAACTCAGGCTGCTTTGCTAGGAGTAAATCTCATTGAACATAATGGGACTTGCTTCTGAGTAGTCATGGAGGAGCACTGGCACCATAGTGATGTCATTTTCAGCCATGACATCACTTCCAGGGTGTGTTCCTAGACAGATTTGAGGGGTCCCAGAGTGAAATGCTAGAGAACCACTGATCTAAAATGATATTGGTTGCGTTGCTTTCCGTTGTTTCCTTGTTCTTCCATTTTCTTTGCTCAGGCAAAGCATCAGAATGGATTCAGTGAAAGTAAAAAAAAATGTTGTTGATGTTGTTCCAGAAAGCATATGTGTATACATTGGACCCCTGTTTGAAAAAGTTCATAGAGGAGAAGTCTACTGAGGAAAACACTTACACGTAGCTAATTCACCCCTCCTCCAGGCCCTCTCCACAATGAATTCCTTCCTTTCTTTCTCACTCCCATCATAGTTTGCCTTATTATTTCCAGACCAGCCATCATCATTTGGTGCAAGTGATTTGTCTGGTCAATGCTTTCTCTTATCTTGTCTGTTCTGCCTCTGATGATGAAAAGCGATGTTTGTGTGGGCCTTTTGTGTGCATTGTGAGAGAACTGTCTGCCCGAGTAGGGACTAGCCTGAGTCAGGCTATGAAATAATATGACATATCGACTTGCCACTGAGCTCTGCTGGCATTTGAGATGGATTTGGATAGTCTTGTGCAGGTGAATTATTTCTAACTCCTTGTAGTTTTGATCAGGTACTCAAAACATCTCAGGCGTTTTGTACCTGTTGCTCCTAAACTGCAACCATGTCAAGAACAGAGGTGAATTTGAAGAAGCGTATCATAGATATAGAAGACAAGAAAATTTCTGCCAGTAAAGTCTAATGGTGCAATCCTGAAGACACTTTCCTGGGAGTAAGACTCATTGAAGTTAAGGGGGCTTACTTTTGAGTAGACAATGTTAGGATAGTGGTCTTCATCACCTAGACAAACTGGAATACTGCGCTGTAACAAACAGAATGAATTTCAACAGGGAGAAGTGCAAGGTTCTGCACTTAAAAACCAAAAACACAGGTATAAAATGGAGATACAGTGACGCCTCACGTAAAGAACGCCTCACATAAAGTAAGTTTCACATAACAAAAAAAAATTTCTCTAGGATTCTGCTTCACGTAAAGAAAGTGCTTCACGTAAAGAAAACATTTGTTGGCAGTTAGGGCAGACACGCTGGCCAGCAACCTGTTTAAAAAGTGTCAGGGCTGCCTAGCGCACCTGCCCGTAGTGAAAGCAACACTTCCATGCTGTTCCTCCTGTGGCCAGCCGTCCACTGGGCAGAAGGAGAGAACAGCAGTGGAGAAGAGGGAAGCAGCTCAGGGCCAGCCAGAAGGGAACAGAGAGAGAGAGAGAGAGAGAGAGAGAGAGAGAGAGAGAGAGAGAGAGGGGGGGGGGGGGGCTCAGGATGAAGAGAAGGAGAAAGTGGGGAGACACTTGGAAAGTGTCTTGGATTACAGAAGAAAGTGTCTTTGATTGCAGCCTCCTACCCATGTCTACCCAGAAGTGTACCTCATTGTGTTAAATGGGTCCTACTCCCAGGAAAGTGTCTTTAGGATTGCAGCCTAAGTAGACTTCATAGGATCATGCCCATTGAATGCATGTTTTGAATTCAATTACAGTGTTTTGTCATCATTTTTACATCCAGTTAATATTTTTAAATAAATATTTTTGGAGTTGTGGAACCAATCATCTGCGTTTCCATTATTTCCTATGGGAAAATCCGCTTCACGTAAAGAAAGTTTCACATAAAGAAACTGCCTCCGGAACGAATTAATTCTGTTACGTGAGGTACCACTGTACTTGGCTTGGCAGCAAAACATGTGAGCGGGATCTTGGAGTTGCCGTGGATCACAAGCTGAGTCAGCAGTGTGATGCGACTGCAAAGAAGGCAAATGCCATTTTAGGCTACATTAAGAGGACTGTAGCTTCCAAGTCGCGAGAAGTTCTAGTTCCTCTTAACTCTGCATTGGTTAGACCTCACTTTGTGTACTGTGTTCAGTTCTGGGCACCTCACTTTAAGAACGATGCAGCCAAACTGGAGCAAGTCCAGAGGAGAGCAACAAGAATGATCAGTGGAATGGAAGGGAAGCCCTACGAGGAAAGGTTGGGGGAACCTCGGATGTTCAGCCTGGAGAAGAGGAGGCTGAGGGGTGACACGATTGCCCTCTTCAGATACCTGAAGGGCTGTCATAGGGAGGAAGGGGCTCATTTGTTCATAGCTGCCTCTAAGTGGTGGGCTCCAGCAGGTTTGCACCTACTCTATAGAACCGGTTGTCAACTAGAGATAGGACATATAAAGTTTAAGAATAGCCATTTAAAAGATGGGCAGAGAACTGGTTGTTAATTTCTTTGAATCCCATCACTGCTGCCTCTGAAAGCAGAACTAGATCCAAAGGGGACAAACTGCAAGAAAGGAGACCTGGTAGACCACATTGCCACTGGTAGAACACTTGTTCTCCCAGTTCTACAAGATTGTAGGACTGGCCTGTTGAATAAATAAATATCTGTGGGACTTGCAGAAAATTGGTGTGTCTGTTAGAAGATTGGGCTTCTGGACTGAAAGATGGAAGGAAAAGTTACCTTTTAAATACTATATTTACTCAAATATAATTTACTCACCTTTTCCAGCCAAATTCAGTCTCCAAAATCAGGGTGTGCATTATATTTGATGTTAATTAGAATTGAGTAAATACAGTATTTTGATTATACATGTAGGGCGCGCATAATATTCAATGGCGCATTATATTTGAGTAAAGATGGTATATCTAAAGGGTTCAGACTTATGCCTAAAGCAAGCCCTGTCACCCACTTGTCTGGAAATGTCACGGAGCTTTGTACTGGCAGTTTATTACAGGGAGGTGATGTCATAATATTTTAATAACATCTCATCAACATGGAGGCACTAGAGAAGCACAGAGTGGCATTGATTGGGAAATGGCAGGAGTTTGGTACTGAATGTCATACACTCATGTGGAAAGGGAAAAAATACAAAATACAAGGTGATGCATGTCAAAGCAAATCTTTTCTTCTGCTTCTCCCATAATGGAGTTGTCTTCTTAGCTTTCGTTATCTAGACATATGGCTCAGAGGGGCCCAGTCAGAAAGCAAATAACAACAACTTAAGGGCTAATTTTTGTCTGCATAATTTCTCAAAGGAAAGCAGGAAAAGGAAATAGCAAGAAGGCATAATTAGGTAAGCTTTTCCCTATTAGAACAGAAAGCGACATGCAAGCTGTTTTTCATTTTCTCAACAGTGTGCTGGTTCTGGAGCTAGTTTGAATACATGATTTCAACATCGTCACATGCACACATCCATCCAGTGACAGTTTCAGGTGGGTGATGTTTTGAATTTGAATCTTTTGCTGTTAAAAACGTTAAATCTTGATTATTTAACTTGTTCACATATGGAGATCCTTTCACCTAGAGAACTTTCAATCCTCTTTGCATTCATTACCAGCTGAGATCCAGCACTCCTTAGGTCAGTGGTACTCAGACATTTCAGCCTGAGACCCTTTTTCAGACTTAAAAAACTGTCTGGGATCCCGTCATATTTACTGGAATGTGACATCATTGCGATGCCACTGCTTCTCCATGTCTACTTGGACTTGCTCCCAGGAAAGCGTAGTGTCAGATTCCAAGATGGTAGATCTCACCTTCTTGCAATCCTCTTGACCCGAGATCACAACTCTCAAGGGGGTCCTGACCCCCACTTGTGAGTACCACTGTCTTAGGTAAATAAAATGGCAACTTCTTCAGTGTTTGTCCTGTATAATGGTGGGATCTGCTTGTTCTGAACTGGAGTCATCCAAACCATGATTGATGTGATATCAGGAAACCTGACCAGATGCAGGGGCTTGTTCCATCGAGTGGCACTTATTAATCTACTTGCATTTGCATGCTTTTGGTCAGGTAGGTTGGCAGGAGCTGGGAAAAGTGACAGGAACACACTCCATCATGCAGCACCCAGGTCTCAGACTGCTGATCTTCGGATCAACAGGCCCAGTGCCTTTAACCACTGAACCTCTGCAGTCCCACACAGTCCTGCACTACTTAGGTTCTAATTAGATCACATATTCTAATTTCTCTTCTGCCAGTGATGATGTAGAAATTTTGTCAAGTAACATCACCTTCCATTGGCTGCCCTTTTAGGTGCATCAAAATCAGATTGCTAGGGTCAAACTCCTGGCCCTACAAACGCCTATGGTCATATGTAAACATGTACACTAAAAACGTGCCAGGTTTGATGGCAGCAAAAGTTATTAATATTTTTTAAAACACACTCCAGAAGGCCAGGGTACGAGACCCAGGTCCCCACAAGACAGGGTGAGCTCCTGTCCCTAGCCCAGCTCTGCAGCGCAACTGGAACCAATCGTATTGGCTCTGCCATTTCATTGGACTATTTCAACAGACTATTGGACTATTTCAACAGCATGGAAAGAGGGGATTTTCTGCTTGGGTAACACAGCCTATCCTCCATATCAATCTACCCAAGCATTCATGTTTCACATGCAGTGTCAAGCACAATACCATAGTCTTTCAAGACTGATGGATGCCAAGTTTTTTAAGCTGGAGATGAGGAGGTATTTCACCATGTTTGATTTCTGCTACTGACATTGTTTTGTGCATGCAGGCGATTATCCAGACACATGTCTAATTCTATTCAGTTTTATTACCTTTCCGGATGTACATATTCTTGCACATATGAAGTGGAGGATGGAAAAAATAGAGGCAGAATGTGCATCAGAATGGGTATCAGAATGTTGAGTTGCATGTCAGTATTGCATTTCTGTCAATGGGATTCAGATTTTTTAATTTTTGTCTCTAGCCTATTAGTTGGTATGCTTTGTTGAAGTCTGTCGCTACGTATGGAAAAATGATACAATAAGAACTGCACTGCTGTGGTGGTGGTCCGGATTCTATAGGAAAATGCCACGTGATTGATTCCTGCCCAGGGTGTTGTGTACTTTAGAGTTTAATTGTGTAGAAGCCAATCATGGAAAAGCACCTCAGTTCTGTGACACAGAACTGGACACTAGGACATAAAATGGTTCTATGATATTGAGCAAAATCCAGAATAACTACAGGGATTCCTTGCTCCAGTGTAAGAACAATTTGGATTGCAATATGAATTTTCCATAGGTTTTCACTAGGTGGTGCAGTAACTACGGGGGCACGTAATGTCTCCTACATGCTCACATAGTTACTCTGGATTGGAGGGATAGTTGTATCCCATAGGATGGGTGGATTGTACTTACAAGGACATGTGGGGCAACATACCACATGTTGTCCAAGGCACTCTTGTCAAAAATCTGCACCTACACAGTGCACTGCAATGACTCACTGAATAAGCAGAGCCAGAAGGCATCAAAAACAGTGTGTGTGTGTGTGTCTGTGTGTGTCTGTGTGTGTGTGTCTGTCTGTCTGTCTGGTTGGAGTGGAGGGACAAAGCAATGTTTGTTAGGCCTGCCATAAATATAGAGAACTCATCAGAGGATAGTATGGTCCTTTAATCTCTTTGCTTCTGGCATTGAAACTATTTTTTAATATGTTGGGTTTATCCATAAAACGAAGACTCTGGCATCTTTTGGCCCAATCTTAACAACCATTTACAACAGCAAAATGCATGTTATGCCAGACAGCATTTTTACAGTGGTTGCAAATCCAACTAGGCCAATGCTGTCTGGTCCCAGGGACCCCTATCAAACAAGGTAAGGGTGCATGAAGGGTGGTACAGGGTAGTGGGAAGGCAGGATGGTGGAAGAGTACAGTATTTGGGATGGGAAGAAGGGCAGATCTGGACTGGGAGGAGGAATTCAGTGATGGCGCACACAAAGTTATAACTCCCTTCCCAGGCCTGATTCACAATAATCGACTTAGGCCCATATCCTAAAGTCAAAATAAGCCCTTTGCTCCGGAGCAGTTAAGGTGACTTTCCATAAGATAACACTAGACGGTGACATAACTGCATGGCCCTGTAACTGCTCTGGATTTTGCCCTCAGATGTGTTAGCTATCAAACTTTCACAGGTCTAAATTGGCCCATCGAGCCTGGAGGGACTTACTCCAGGTAAAAGGATCAAATACTGTGGTGCCTCACATAAAGAGCTTAATTCGTTCTGGAGGCATGCTCTTTAAGTGAAATGCTCTTTAAGTGAAGCAGATTTTTCCATAGGAAATAATGGAAACTCAGACAATGAGTTCCACAACTCTCAAAATATTCTAATAAAAATATTAACTGGATGTAAAAATGATTACAAAACACTGTAATTGAATTCAAAACATGCATTCAATGTGCATGAGCCTATGAAGTCTACTTAGGCTGCAATCCTAAAGACACTTTCCTGGGATTAACACAATGGGGCTTTCTTCTGGGTAGACATGGTTAAAAGGCTGCAATCAAAGACACTTTCCTGGGAGTAAGCCCCATTTAACACAGTGGGGCTTACTTCTGGGTAGACAGGGTTAGGAGGCTGCAATCAAAGACACTTTCCTGGGAGGCTTACCTGGGCTGCTGCTGGAAGTTCAAGGTGGTTGGTGGGGGCACTTGGGGGCAGCTGGGGCAGCTGCCTCTGGCACCTCCAGGCAACTGCCCTCAAGTTGGGGGCAGTTAGAGACAGCAGTGCTGGCTGGCAGCCCTTTTAAAGAGCCTCCATGTGGAGCGTCAGGGCTGCCAAGCACGCGTGCCCATAGTGCGGTTGCTTGTTAAGTGAAGCGGAACTTGTTATGTGAAGCAAGATTTCTTGGAAATTTTTGCTTATTATGTGAAGCGCTTGTTAAGCGAGGTGCCACTGTATACCATTACCCTATGGATGTTTCTAGGGGCAGCAATACAGTGGAGGTAGTAATCTGCAGACCCTCCTACTAAAACCCTTGCAAATTCTGGCATGACCCCTGAGGATCACATCCAAAAGTTCACATCACTTCCCCATCTCTTCCCAAGCAAAGACTATGAGCACAAGCCTGACCATGTCTGCTCAGAAGTAAGCCACATTGTGTTCAATTGGTCTTACTCCCAGGCAAGTGTGTTTAGGACTGCAGTTTTAAGTAGACAGTAAATCTTTCCCTAAGGCTACAATCCTAAAAACACTTTCCTGGGAGTAAGACCCATTGAGAACAATGGTGCTTACTTTTGAGTAGACATGGTTTGGATTAGTTTGAGAAACAGTGTAAATGTCTTACTTGACTGGTATGTGTAGCGCCTTCCACTTCCAAGGGTCAGAATCAAGACCTCCTCATTGGAGAAGGCACCAACCATGAATTCCAGGCTTTTGGCCATTCAGGAAGTCTCCCTAAGGGGGGGTGGGGTTGCCATATGTCCCCCAAAACAGGGACAATCCTGATTTTGGGGGATTATGTTCACATACTGGCAAATGGGACAGAGGGTCCTATCCTGATTTTGTGGAAGAAAACTATGGCAGCCCTACCCCACGGAACCTCTTGATGAAACTTGTTCCAATACATCTCATTTACACATACAATTTGGCAGGGATTGCATAACCTCTGGTTATGGTGCAAAAACCTCTGGTTGTTGCACAGCTAATTATATCAGAGGACAAAGATGATAAATTCTTTGTGTGGGAAAATCCTTGTAATCAACATACCAGGTTTTATCTGAACCTTTTTTCGAATAAATAAATTCCTTACATAGTACCTCGAGACTCCCTTTCATCTGCCTGAGGAGGACTGCATCTGAAACAGTTGATCTTGTTAGAGATGGACAGAGAAAGAAAAGTAAATGCTGCATTGGTATTCAGAAGGCAACTGGACCAGAGCCAGCAAAGCAACTGGTGCGTTAGCTAGGGGCAAAGTTGGGATGTACTGCATTCTTACGCACACATCTGAGGATACCTCCCTCTAAAAAACATTGAGATGGGGAACTAGTCTAGTGTTGATTCTTGTTCTGATTGCTAATAGAACACTCAATGGGATGCTCCTAAAACTCTCCTCATCTCAGGCTCTGCCTGAGTTTTGGAGTTTTAATTAATTAATTAGCCTTATTTCTGGATGATTTGTGCATCCATAATTTTTCCTTGTTCCTTTGCGAATTTTTTAATTTTGAACTTAGTATTATGAGTGCATGACATATTGCTCCAGTTCTCAATTCCTTCATGCTTCTAATCCCAAACACCAAAGTACACATGCACATTGACAAAACACTGTAAAAATATCAATCTTGCAGTTGCATACGTGATTGCATCAAGATTTTGGGAGACAGTTTATAGATTTCTGACATCCCAGCCCTCTCCTTTTTACTGCCATAGCATACAGCCATACCTAAAGAGGCTGTTCTTTATGCTATGGTAAATGTGCATGATATGATTCCCTCAGCCCTCTCTACGCCCCAGGATTGGCAATGGGTTTTCTTCTATCTCATCAGGCTCTTTAGCTGCTTCAAGTTCAAAGAGACAAAGGCAGTACATCAAAGGATTCTGGAGGAGATAGTATATGTACAAGTCAATTGTGCGAAGTGCCACATCTCCCACTTTCAACACACCCTGTCCCTTCCTCCCCCTTCCCAGTGATTCAGCAACTTAGCCACTGGGTGCATGATCCACATATAGTATACAGCAGCAACTTGAATACCGGTATATCTGCAGTCCTTCAGATTGGTGTTTACTACACTGTAACGATTGCTGGAACGATCATTTTTTGTATTGCCAAATTGGATTGTGAGTCTGGTGTGGAGTACCTACAAATACGGTGCTGGCCAGCTCCAGTCCTGTTCCCAAGGATAGAGCTCCATATGATAAAGCAGCATTGTATGATTTTATGTTCACAACACACAGCACAAACCATGGAATCTTAGTACATAGGCATATAAATATTTTAGGATTGCCCACTGACCAGAGGGAAAAACTGGGCCTGACTGGCTCTTGTGTCTTTAATAGCCATTTGATATGCAGAAATCAGCGGTTGACACTTTTCATTATTACCTGCTAATTGATGCAGATCAAACAGTTTTAAAGGCATAGCAAAAGGGGCCAATTAAAAAATTGGCAACCTGCCATATAATGTGACACACATACATATTCGCTAACTTCATGAACTACAACATGGAGGGATTTTAATGTTTTAAATTTTGCACCCGTCTATTCTGAAGCAACTTCAGCTGGTTGCATTCCCCAGCTTCTGAAGCTCTAGAAACGGTCCTGGTTCAGCAGGTGCAGATCTATATCTGTGTCTTGCCTTCTAGCGCTTTTTAGTTTATGCCACCTAGCAATTCTTCTCCTTCTGTGGCAATGATAAATATTAGCTAATAAGGCTAAGCAATTACATTGCCACAGTTGTGGCTGATATGGGATTTTAATGGTGCTTTGACGTCTATATGTGCAAATAGTGCCCAATCCTAAGGACACACCTTAGATGGCTTTTGTTGAAGTCTCAGGATCACCACTGGTGAGTGTGTTTGTGAATGTCTAATGGGATGAAAGATTCTTATCCTCAGCCTTTCCAGATGTAGTTTACTGCCATTGTGGTAACATTGTGGAAACAGTCTTTAAAGAATCTCATTCAAATATCCATTTGTGTGCATAAGTGTGTGTGTAAATATAAGCAACAAAACTGCCAGATGAGGCACACTTTGCTTTTCCTCACCTCTGCTGACATGTTCGATTTTGGGGGGTTGCCCAGACTTCTTGTATTCAGGTGTGCAAATGAATGTGTTGATCATGAGTGGAAATAAGAAAACACTTTCAATAATCAAATGCAGTACAAACATACCCAGTAGAGTCTTTTAGAGAATGTAGGCTTGTAGGTGGTTTAAAATGCAGTGCTCTCATGTTAAAATAATGTAATGAATGCAGAAAAATAACTCTTCAGGAAGAAACCTTGACTTGGATAAGACTATAAGGGCTTTTCTGGACCAGACCAAATACCCATCTCGGTCAATATCCTGTTTCTCATCATGATCAATTAGATGCTACTGGGAAGCCCACAATCAGGGCCCAAAGGTTATAGTCTTCATCTTCCACCATTACTCCCTCCCAGCAACTGCTCTTCAGAGACATGGCCTTGTAAGTTCATTTTCAAGATGAGTGGGAATAAAGATCAACATAACTGCATTTAACTGAAAGCCAGATAGACAATTAAAATGAATGAAGAATGATTGTCTCTTCATTTGTTTTCATTTTCCATCAGTTTCATTCTAGTCAGAGGGGCACAAATCATAGAATCATAGAGTTGGAAGGGACGTAGTAGGTCATCTAGTCCAACCCCCTGCCTGCAGCAGGAAATCCTCCTAGAGCATCTCCGACAGGTCCTCTCCAGTGAGGGAGAGTCCACCACCTCCCTCGGCAATCTGTTCCACTGCCAAACCACCCTCACCGTCAGGAATTTTTTCTGGATATCCAACCAGAATCTCCTTTCTTGCAATTTGTACCCATTGGTTCTAGTTCTGCTTTCAGAGGCAACTAAGAACAAATGAGCCCCTTCCTCCATATGACAGCCTTTCAGGTATCTGAAGAGGGCAATCAAGTCTCCTCTCAGCCTTCTCTTCTCCAGGCTAAACATCCCAAGTTCCCCCAACCTTTCCTTGTAGGGCTTCCCTTCCATCCCACTGATCATCCTTGTCGCTCTCCTCTGGACTTGCTCCAGTTTGGCTGCATCTTTCTTAAAGTGAGGTGCCCAGAACTGAACACAGTACTCAAGGTGAGGTCTCACCAATGCAGAATAAAGAGGAACTAGAACTTCTCGTGACTTGGAATCTAGTCCTCTTAATGCAACCTAAAATGGCATTTGCCTTCTTTGCAGACACATCACACTGCTGACTCATGTTCAGCTTGTGATCCACGGTGACTCCAAGATCCCGCTCACACGTTGTGCTGCCAAGCCAAGTATCCCCCATTTTATACCTATGTTTTCGGTTTTTATTGCCTAAGTGCAGAACCTTGCACTTCTCCCTGTTGAAATTCATTCTGTTTGTTACAGCCCAGGATTCCAGTTTATCCAGATCCTCCTGGAGGTTTCTCCTGTCTTCTGATGTGTTTGCTACTCCTCCCAGTTTGGTGTCATCTGCAAATTTGATCAGGCTCCCCCGTATCCCTTCCTCCAAGTCACTGATGAAAATGTTAAAGAGAACCGGTCCCAAGACAGAGCCTTGGGGTACCCCACGAGAAACTGACCTCCAGGTTGACACAGAACCATTTACTAAAACCCTTTGAGTGCGGCCATCGAGCCAGTTGCAGATCCACCTAACAATTGCCCTGTCTAGCCCATATTTTTCCAACTTCCTAATTAAAATGTCATGTGGGACTTTGTCAAATGCTTTGCTGAAGTCAAGATAAATGACATCCACAGCATTGCCACTGTCCAGTAAGCTTGTAACCCGATCAAAAAAGGAGATCAGATTTGTCTGGCAAGATTTATTCTTGGTAAATCCATGCTGGGTTGTTTTGATCACCGAGTACTTGTCTAGATGTGCACAAATTGTGTGTTTTATGATTTGCTCTAATATCTTGCCCGGGATTGAAGTCAAACTGACTGGTCTATAATTTCCCAGGTCTTCTTTTTTCCCCTTCTTAAAAATTGGGACTACATTTGCCCTCTTCCAGTCCAGTGGCACTTCTCCACTCCTCAAGGATTTCTCAAAGATGATTGACAGAGGCTCTGCAAGGACATCTGCGAGTTCCTTCAGAACTCGAGGATGCAGCTCATCCGGTCCAAATGACTTGAATTCATTTAGGCCAGTTAAGTGGTTTCGAACCAGTTCTCTGTCAATCTTAATCTGCTGTTCTGCACCATCCATGTTTTCATTACCTCTTAGGGGATGTAAACACATCCCCGAATCAGTCAATGATCCCGCACCCCCATTTGCACAGCCCTCCTTCTGTGAATTGACGGATGCAAAGTAGGAGTTGAGCAGCTCCGCCTTCTGCTGGTTTCCAGACACCTGTTGTCCATCCTTGTCCAAGAGCTCATACTGAGGTTTAGCATTCCTGACCCCCTCCCTACAAGACTGGGCTATCTGCCTGTACTCCTCCCTGGTAATCTTTCCAGTCTTCCACTCCCTATACTTCTCTTTCTTTAACTTCAGCTGATCCCCAAGTTGCTTGTGCAGCCAACCTGGTTTTTTCAGGTTTTTTCCCCCTTTCTTTTTCATGGGAATTGTTACTGACTGTGCTTGTAGAAGCTGCCTCTTAAGGAGCTCCCACCCATCTTGGGCCCCTTTCCCCATTAGATCATCAACCCATGGGATCCCACCTATGACTCCTCTAAGCCTGTTGAAATCAGCTTTCCTGAAATCCATCATATAAGTTTCACTCTGCACTCTTTTTATTTCCCACATTATTCTAAATTCCAGCAGCTCATGATCGCTTTCCCCTAAAGTTCCCACTATGTTGACCTGATCAACCAGTTCTTCACGATTTGTTAAGATCAGGTCAAGGATGGCCCCTCCCCTTGTCGTTTCCTCCACCTTCTGGACCATGAAGTTATCTTCCAGGCCCATCAGGAATCTACTGGAGCTTCCATGTAGCTTCCACTTGGAAGCTACAGTCCTCTTAATGCAGCCTAAAATGGCATTTGCCTTCTTTGCAGACAGATCACACTGCTGGCTCATGTTCAGCTTGTGATAAAAATACTTTATAGCACTTTCTTGACTCTCCCAGTATCAAACTCAGCCACTTTTCTGTTGCTTTTAACTTCTTTGTTTTCTATGACATTTCTCTATGGTATGTTAATTTTCTGCATGTGTGTTGGGTTATTGAAAATCCAGGGTTAAACTGTTGTAGTAGACATTCTGAAATTAAACTCACTGGTTTGAATTCTATTGTAACCCTTATATGACCAACCAGGTCCATTGGGCCCGCATTGACAATTTTTGCAAATTAGGCTATTTTTAGATGGTCATTTAAGGGTTAAGAAATATCCTGTTATAAATTAGTATGGTATATATCTCTGATTTAAAAATTTTAAAAACACAAGTTCAGATAGGAGATGATTTCTTTACAATATATTTTTAAAAGATTTTAGAATGATAGCTGCAAAAGAATTCAGTTCTAGCAAGGAATACTGGTTTGATAATCTCAGATCCTGAAAGATTGTCCAGTGAAATTGATTAAAAATACAAACAGACCCTCAAGGAAAACATAAGCTGCTTATAATAAATGTTCAGTGGTTCTCAAGCGTTTCAGCGTTTCTCATAAGGTCCTCCTTATGAGAATGATCTGTCTTGGATTCCCCTTGGAAGGGATGTCATCAATCTGGACATGACATCAAACAGGAAGTTATATCACTGTGATACCAGAGCTCCTCTGTGTTTGTTTAGAAGTAAGTCCCATTGTGTTCAATGAGACTTATTCCCAGGAAAGTATGGATGGTGTAGCCTTAAGTGCCCCATTCCAAGATGGTGACACCCAACATTTCATGATCCCCCCCCCCATGAAATGAAATTGTGATCCCCAAAGGGGGTCCTGCCTCCACTTTGAGATCCGATGATTTGGATGACAATGATTAGAGAAAAAGTGATTGATTGGAATAAAATATGCAGCATATCTACTGTATTGCTTTTAAAGTAAAAGTTCTCAAAGCAGCTTACATGGAAAAAATAGAGTGGTTCTCTATCCCAAAGGTGTCCACCATCTAATGGGAGTCACCTGGGAGCTAAGAGAAGAATCATAAGCTGTGATTATTTCATGTTTACTAACTTCAGTCTGAAATGAGGACTTCCTGAGTATTCATTTTGCCCAGGAGAGGGCTTAATGAAGATGTCCTCCTTCTTCACTGGTGGACAAATCAGAGAGAATCTCGTCCTTAAAGTGATATTCCACACCAGGGAACCAAAAGCAGAAGTATTTCTGACCTCTTTGCCTCTGTTTGCAATATGAGGGATAACTACAGGTTACTGACAGTGATCTGAAGGTCAGGGCAGAGGCTTCTCCAGTCTCTGCTAGTCCGCATCAGGGAACAAGTGAGTTGCTTAGCCCTTGCTTACCAGAACCACCCAATGCAACCTTATTACAGCTATTGGAGGAGCACTTATAGTCAATCACCCTTTGCCACAGCCAGGGCCGGGATTGTTTCCCAGCAGGAGACCCTGTCAGCAGAAGTGCACGACATTCCATTAGACTTTATTTGTGTCATTCTCCTACCGACTCCAAGACCTCATCTAAGCATCACTGCAATTTTCATTTACTTGTTTTTTTAAAACCTCAGTTGGAAATAAGAATGGAAGCTTTCTTATGAAGGGGAGGGCAGAAATGGAGGCATGAAACTCCACAAAAGTAATGACTCCTGCCTACAGTGACCTTGTGCAACCTCCTCACCGCAAATGGAATGGCTCATTCAAATGTTGGTTTTGAGCTCTGTTTTGAAGTGGGCAAGGAAATGAGCATTGACTTGACCATGTCTCAAAAAATGATTGTTGTACAATGTTTTTACTGTACAGCATGCTTGAATGATTCAATCTGAAAAGATCTGTTCAGCTGGTAGGCGGCATCTTGCATGGCCAATCTCATCACCTTATTGCAGTGATATTCAACCAGTGTGCCATGGGGTTTGGAAAATTTATTTATTAGATATCACATTTACTTGATTCTAATGCACAATCAAATCTAATGCGCACCCTATACTTATAAGCAGATTACTGTATTTTCTCAAATCTGATTAACCATCAAATCTAACATGCAGCCTGATTTTGGAGACTGAATTTGGCTGAAAAGGGGGAGCATTATATTTGAGTAGCAGGCCTCCGTCAGTCTTGAAAGACTATGGTATTGTGCTCGGTGCTGCATACACTGCATGCGAAGCACGAAAGCCTGGGTTGGATTGTTATGGAGGATAGGCTGTTACCCAAGCAGCAAATCCCCCCTCTCCATGCCACTGAATTAGTCCAATGGAAAGGCAGAGCTGATACAATTGGATCTAGCTGGTTTCGCAGAGCTGGGCTAAGGACAGGAGCTCACCCTGTCTTGTAGGGCCGACCCGGGAATCAAACCCTGGCCTGCTGGTTAACAGGCACAGTATTAGGGCCAGTGTGGGATGAGAACCCTCCACCAGCAGCATAGTGTGCCTTGTCAGTTGTCAAAAGACCAGTGATGTGCATTGGCAACTTTAGTGCCTTGTCAGTGTGCCATGTGATGAAAAAGGTTGAAAATCACTGCCTTATTTTATGCTGCTTTCCAGATTCACTTTCCAGAAACCTAACATTTTGCCATCCATTTCTGATGACATTTCCAAAGGTAAAAAAGTTAAAAACAGCGGTGCACAGAGAACAAGAAAATATATCAGCAATATGTCCGATATATGTCGGACATGTCGGCAATATGTCCACACAGCAAATGCTGCGTGGATAAAAAAAACCGGTGTGTGCGGTTTTTTATCCACACAGCAAAGAAAAGTGTAGGGCCTTCTGGGTGCGGACAAGGAACTGGCCTGGCTGAGTCAGATGGCCACTTTAGCATCAAACAGCCCCTACAGCACTGGTACTCAGGCATTTCAGCCTAGGACCCCCTTTCAAACTTAAAAATTCTGTCTGGGTCCATCTGTCAAACATATGGGATGTGACATCACTGTGATGCCAGAGCTCCTCCATGTCTATTTGGAAGTCCCATTGTGCTCAGTCAAACCAACAGTGCAGTCCTAAGCGCGTCTACTCAAAAGTTAGTCCCATTGTGTTCAACAGTACTTACTCCCAGGAAAGTGAGGTTAGGACATGGTGACCATATGACCAGAAATTTCCGGATTTGACCTCTTTTTTAGCCTCCTGCCCAGGTGTCCTCCAAATGGGCTTCATTGTCCTCTATTTTGGCTTCATTTTGGAACTTTGCAATGGTGTGCAGTTCCCTATCATGTCATATGTCGTTGGATTTGTATTGAAGAGGAGAATCCAATGCAAAAATTGGTTTTGAAATATCTCCTTCTTGTCAAATGTTATGGCCAAAAAAACTAACAATAAAAAGTATGCATTGAGCTCTATGGGAAAGTGAAAGTGTCCAATATTGCAGATTTACTCATGAGTAGGCAAACATGCCATTGTCCACTGGAAAGGCCAGGCTGAGAGGAATTCAAGACTTTGCCCTCCTTTTGAAGTTTGGGCATCTGGTCACCCTGGGTTAGGATTGGAGCCATACTCTTAGGCAAGCCCAGTGCCAGATTCCAAAATAGCAGATTTTTTGTGACCCCCCCCTGACCTGTTCTAACCCCACTTTGAGTACCCTAGAGTATACTTTGAGTACACTTTGAGTACACTGCCCTAGAGGATTCCACCAAAGGTACAGAAATTCCTTCTTCCTATTAAGGCATGCTGAAGCTTGCATTTTGCTTTATGTTTTTTGTCGTTGTTATGTTTATTGCTCCAAGCCATGTAGGAAAAAAAAATCTATAAGCAGAATGCTTTCTGAGCATCCAGTTCCACCTTCCAGTTCCACCTGGCTGTCACTTAAAGGGGGAAAACAGCCTTAGCTCCAGTCAGAAGGCTTTCTTTGTTGGGGAATATCCCTCATTTGAGTTTTTCTCTCTCCATGTAGGTTTCCAAAGAAAAGCTCTGTCCATGGTAATCAGGGTTTATTAAAAGAAGCCAGAGGGGGGAAGAAAATGTTTAGCTGAGATTAAGGAGGATTGTGTAGCTGAACTTAGTGCTGAATTACTGAACAGTGAATCTGTTGCTGGGAGCCTGCCTAGTCAGCATCCCACACGTGGCCTCTCCCTGGCATCCCTAGAGCAGAAGAAAGGTAAGCGGAGGAAGGCACTGTCAGATTCATGCTGGCAGGCAGGAATTTATGTACTACGTGGTCCATGCCTCCAGTTGTTCCTTAGCAGAGCTGAAGACAAGGGCAGTGTGAAAATGCACTAACGGCTACAGTGCATTCATAAGATAAAGTTTGGAGGATTCTCATACTTTGTCCCAATCTCTGCAGCTTTCTTAAATAAGATACCTGCTGGATCCACCCAACTTGGACGATCAGAAATGGGTTGCTGGACTGGATACCTCTGGGGAGCCCACAAGCAGGGCATGCAAGCACCTTGCATGCACCTTCCCTGCTATTGGTCTCCTGCCACTTGTGTTCAGCAGATTGCTTCTTCTGAACATGGATGTTCTCTCTGATTTATTTATTTATTTAGTTAGTTAGTTAGTTAGTTACCGTATATACTCGTGTATAAGCCGACCCGCGTATAAACCAAGGCACCTAATTTTACCACATACAACTGGGAAAACTTATTAACCCGCGTATAAGCCAAGGGTGGGAAATGCAACAGTCTCTGGGTTGGCTCTGAGGCTGCTGTCCTCTCTACACTTTCCTAAGAGTTAGCCCATTGACTATAATAGTACTAACTTCTAAGTAGATATGCCTAGGGTTGATACAAGGATACAATCCTTTTACACACTTTCCTGTGAGTAAGCCCCATTGGCTCTAATGGGACTTACTTCTGGGTAGACCTGCCTAGGACCAAGCTGTGACCAGTGGTGGGCTCCAGCAGGTTTGCACCTACTCTATAGAACTGGTTGTTAATGAGAGATAGGACATATAAAGTTTAAAAATAGCCATTTAAAAGTGGCTGCCATATGGGTATAGAACCGGTTGTTAATTTGTTTGAATCCCATCACTGGCTGTGATGCTGCAATCCTATGCACACTTCCCTGAGTGTAAGTCCACTTGACTCCAGTGGGACTTACTCCCAGGAAAGTGTGTAAAAGGATCCCTGCAGGATCCCTGTAAGAGGTCCCTGCAGCCCTTCTCTGCTACCTCTGAGGGCTTGGGGGGCTTCCCCCCAGAAAGCCCGCAGAGGCAATGAAGAAGAGGTGCAGGGACCTCTCCTTGCTGGTGCCAGCAGGGAGAGATCTCCCCAGCCCCTCTCCCATCAGAGGGGGACTTCGGAGATCTCTCCGTGCCGGTGCCAGCAGTGAGAGATCTCCCCAGCCCCCCAAGGAGGCAAGCGGGCAGGCAGTGGTGGTTGCGCCCGTCCTCATGGCTCTTCGGTCAGGCTGGAGGCGCTTCCCTGGAAGCACCTCCACCTCGGCTGAGGAAGTGCGTGGGCAGGCACTGGTTGTCGGCAGGCACGGGCTGGTGGTCGCGGATGCCCCCACGTCTCTTTGGTCAGCTAGAGGCGCTTCCAAGACCGAGGAGGCGTGCGGGCAGCCGTGATCACCAGCGGCCGCCATTTTGGGCAAATGCCAGGCACTTGCCCCACGTATAAGCCGAGGGAGCTTTTTAAGCTCCAAAAAAGAGTTTAAAAACTCGGCTTATACGTGAGTATATACGGTAGTGAGTTAGTGAGTTAGTTTATGGCAACTACATGGACTTATGCTAAATTATATGTTAATGTCCATCTACCCAGCCATTCAAGGATAGAGTTTTGACTTTTGAAAAAAAATTACACTGGGCCTGTGTAAGCTCTTGATGGACACTCAGGCACAATGTGATGAATATTTTGTTGAGAAACACCACAGTCACACTGAGGGATAGATAACAAGACCCCATTTGAACAGTGAGTCCTGGCAGACACCTTGTAGGATCCTGTTCAGAGGTGTCCAATGGTGGTGAGCTAGGTCAAAACCTGGCACATTTTGTGAAGGATCATCTATGTAGATGCCTCCATCTGGCGATAGTCTATTTAGCTGTATGACTAATCAGCAATGATAAACCTTATAAATATGTCTGACTAGCTTTGCAAACCAATGGCTGCATGGACTGGACATTAACATCTGATTTACTATAAATCCATGTATTGTTTGCCATATGCTAAATAAATAAACTAATCACAGTAATCATCAAAGTAATCTAACCAGGGGGTGATTATGGCATGAATGATAAACAGTGCAATCCTGGTATGTTGGCACACTTTAGGCCATACCCAGAGCTTAATATTATGGTTGCACCCAGAAGGACTGGGGCAGCTGCCTGGTGCAACATGGGTGGGAAAGGAGGCAAAAGGCACAGAAGGAACAGGTGTGGTACTGGTGTGATCCCTTGAAAACCAAGAAACACCTGCACAGCTCCCATCTGCCGAAAGGCAGCTGGCTGTGCTGCTGCCAAGAAGGATGCATGAGTGTAGCATGGAGAGTCAGCAGGTGCGCCACTTACTCCTGCCATGCACCCCACCAAAGTGCCCATGGCCACATATGTCGGAGCAAGCAGATTACAAGGGCCTCACACAGTAACCCCATGAATAAGTCTTCATGTGTCTGTGAACAGTATCCTGCCCATGCCCACATTCCCCAGCTGTGGCCTCTGTTGTTGATGTGTAGTTACTGCCAGGTCTTTATTTCTGGGGGTACTCACCAGTACTTAGTACCTGTACCTTTTTCCACCTTCCCCTTCCCAGCAGCTAATTAATAATTAGTCATATGGAGATGACCTGTGGTAAGTAAAGTCCTCCTTTTCCCAGAAAAAAGCACTGGTTACTAGACAACTGAGACATTGGCTGCAATCCTAAAGACACTTTCCTGGAAGTAAGACCCATTGAACACAATGGGGTTTACTTTTGAGTAGACAGGGTTAGGATTGTGCACGTTTTCACCTGCAAGGCTAAACCTGTGACATGGGGCTCTGCTACTGCAGCCTTCAGGTGGAAACTCATATGACTGAAATGCTGACCGGGGAGGGGGGGGGTGGGGAGGAAATGTGCTAAATGCAAATGAGTAACTAATTAGCTAGAACTCCAAACCCTAGGGGGTTTTGGGGGGGGGGTGCTGTCCAGGGCAAGCCTCTAACTGGCCCATGGTCAGGCACTGGTCCCCTAGGAGCCTCTGACCCAGTTGAACAAACACAACTGGGGCAGTGATGGTGTGTAGGGGAATGGGGGTCCTATTAAGTGTATCAGTGATGGGATTCAAAGAAATTAGCAACCAGTTCTATGGCCATCTGGCAGCCACTTTTAAATGGCTATTATTAAACTTTATATATTCTATCTCTTGTTAACAACCGGTTCTATAGAGTAGGTGTGGACCTGCTGGAGCCCACCACTGAAGTGTATGCTTTATTTCTTTGCAGTGTGTTGGTGCTTGCAGAAATCCTGGAAATTTGAGCCCATTAATGTATTTCAATTTTATTTTAAAATAAATTTTATACTTTATTTCAATGTATTTAAATTTAAAATATTTTATTTGGCCCTTGACATTGTGCCACATATTTGATGTGGCCCTTTGGGCTACATATAGCCCCTGGGCTAGAAGCATGCATCTCCATGATATGCTCGTTTTCTGGGTGCATGAAATTCTTTTATATGAAGGAGACTTTCAGTTATGCAAGGTCCCAACTTCAGCCTGAAGTGGTACCATCCATGCCCAGGGTTACCACAGCGAGAATTACATCTAGAGGGAATGCCACACTTTTGAACTTCTTGCGGTGTTTGCTGAAATGTGGCACATGGCTTGAGGGTATTTAATCAGCATTGTGTGGTTACCCAGCCAGTTCAAACATGACCAATAAAAAGCTCACAGCTGGCTGCTTCCGAAGCCCTTTGCTTTAAAGAGCTCCAAGCTGCTTGGAAGCTGGAATGGGACTTGAATCATGGAATTCCTGCAAATAAGGCTTTGCATAGTTTCATGCCTTGCTTGCACTGTTCCTTCAAGGACTCCCCCAGATGCTTAGCTTCTCAGTGCAACTAGATTGTGCAATTTGAGAGGGTCACACTGCTGTTTCCACATCAACAGCAATATTTCTGGGAAATATCTCTGAGGAACATCTCTGCAAAATCATGATGCTCTTACTGGAACTCTTTTAGTATTCTTCAAATTCCTAGGATCTTTCAAGCCAGGAAGAACTTCCAAACTGACTTTGAATTAGGGTTGCCATAATTCTCTTCCACAAAATCGGGACAGGACCCTCTATCATATTTGCTAGGATGTGAACACAATCCCCCCAAATCAGGATTGTCCCTGTTTTTCAGGACATATGGGAACCCTACTTTGAATGTGGGTGTACATAACATTTTACTGACAGGTGCAAACGGCCTTGAGACACATCTCTTAGACTAGATGCACAGGGATGGTATCAGGATTGGGCAGAGGTTGATGTCCTCCACCCATCAGATGGCCTACCCAGCCAAGGTCATGCATGATGGCAACAGTACTGGCCATTGGGGAATACCATTGGGGCTCAGAGTAGGGCTTTGTCTTGGGACTTCTAGCAACCTGTTACAAGCACTGAAATGTCCAGAGTTTCCCCAGTTGCTCTAGCAATTAGGCGCGATGTTTCCCGAGTTGTTCAAGTGGTGTCCCTAACTCCCAGTTGTGCTGGGGTGCATCTGGGGAGCTGCAAAGGACTAGCTTTCCAGGTTCCATAGGGTTCTTCCTGTTGGCCCCTAGCAAGGGATGTTAGTGAAGGAGGATTCTCCCCATCCCTTCAAGCACCTCTCTTTCCCTGTCTTGCTACTCATTCCCTCCAGCCCTCGCTTCCTCTCTTGCTTGTAGTTCGAGCTGCTGTAGGAGACTGGTTGGGGCTTAGACTGGAAGTAAACAAAGCAACAGAATCCTGAGCCTCCGGCCTCATTTTGGCTTCTACTTTATCTTTTGTTTCCTTGGTGTTTGTTTTCAATCAGTCTCTGTGGAGTCCTGAGTGATGATAGGCTGGGTATCGCATCGCATTAGCTGTTTGTTTTTCTCGCCGTAATTTCGCTGTGCTCGGATATGAGCCATATGCATTTTGGAAACGCTCAGATCTCTCTCTCTTTGGGCTGTGCTGCGCCGGAGACTCAGCACGAAGGCTTGGCAGGCCCTCCTTATTCAATATATACCTGTTGACTTTTTAAAGGCTCTGGATCTTGTACCACCTGTTGTTTCATGCAAGGCAGTGAACATATGGCAAGCATAATCACATTGCTCTGAAGACAACTTACATTTGGGGTCCCCTGTTGTGTCTCCACACTGGTTCTCCCCAGGAAAAGCCTCCATTTCCAAAAGCTTTACATTCACTTGGATGTGAATCTTGACTATTATTAGCATGCTGTGGGTGTACAAATGAGTAAGAAAGAAGTGAAATTCCTGAAATCTTTTTTATGAAAGCATACTATTTGCGGAGTGGGAGAGGCTGCTTCACACCTTATGGGTGCAATCCTAAGCAAGTCTACTCGGAAGTAAGTCCCATTGTGTTCTATGGGACGTCACTTACTCCGAGGAAAGTGTATATAGGATTGCAGCCTATATGTTTTGAATGTGCATTTAAAATGGAACATGTGGATGCCAGAGATATGTGGCTAATACAGGTACACTTCTTAGGTAAGTATGATTGTCTTGCATATTCTTGAATGCGCTTTTAATGATAAACACATTTTTGTGCCATGGCTTTTTTTCCTCATCTAGCTGCTCATAGAGGGTTGGAGGAAAGCAGAAAGGTGAATTGAGCTAGCAGTGAATGTGATTTTAATTACCAGAGATGGGAACTTGATGACTTGGACACAAAACACAAAAATTCCAGTTTTTGAGTTAATGACTCTAGAGTGCCACAGAGGGCCAAAGTTAGCATTAATGGTGTCTCCCACAGGCCAGAGTCCAATCTTATGCATATCTACTCAGAAGTAAGTCCCATTAAATAGATGGAGCTTACTCCCAGGAAAGTGTTGCATGAGAAGCTCTTGGTGGCTGGATTAAATAGCAAGGCAGGTTGGATTTGGCCCCCGGGCCTTGTGTTTGACACCTGTGATATCCATCAACATCATGTACAGCAGTGATTTTCAACATTTTTTTAGTCTCATGGCACACCATCAGTTTTTTTTTACTGTTGACAAGGCACACCATGCTGCTGGTAGGGAGCTCAAATCCCCTTATTGTCCTACTTATAAGTCCCATGGCACACCTGTAGATGATCCATGGCACACCAGTGTGCCACAGCACATTGGTTGAAAATCACTGATGTACAGCATCATGTAGAATGTATATCCAGGGTCTCAGGCAGAAGTTCTTCTTGATGTCTGTTACCTGGGCTGTTTTTAAATTGAGTTGCCAAAGATCTAACCTAGAACCTTTAGTGTCCAAGGCATATGCTGTACCATTGAGATATAGATCCCACCAAGCTGCTTTTGAGACACTGCATTTCCAGGTGCCACTCTACACTCTGTCAACTCAGGATCTCCATGACTATGGGAACAATAGTGTTGGGACTTACATCCTAGAACAACCATGATCAAGCTTGGAGGGATGTGTGGCGCACATGCACCCAGGGGTGGAGGGGATAATAGATAATCTCTGGCAGGACCCATCTGCAAGTCTTCCAGCACCTTGCTAAACTTTGCATGGGGCCTAGAATCTCTGAAGCAGTCTGAGGGGTTGATATGGTAACACTTCTCTCTGGATTTACTCAAGCATAATTGGATCATCTTTCTTCCTGACACTTTTAAGAACACTCTGAGCACTTGCACATAAAAATACAGTTAGAGAAGCATTTTTATTCTGCTTATTTGCTAAGCTTTTCTTCAACCAGGAATAAGTGGGGAACTGGAGGGTGGGGCCGGCTGAAGCTTGAGTGGTTGGAACTGAGAGGTGCGGGGATGAGAATTTTATTTTATTTATTTTATTTACCTCTCTGGGGAGATAGCAGCAGCTCCTGTTGTTGGTGGAAGAAGAAATGTGGCTTCTCACATCCCATATATTGATGATGGGAGAAGTTGCACCTGTGAGAAGTCTCCCCATCATGCAGGTATTCATGATACGAGATAATTGTCCTGGAAGGTGCCATGTTTAATCAAGCCCCGTGTCACCTTCATAGTATTTGCGGCTGTTTCAACATGAGTCTGGGCATTTGTTTATTCCATCTTGGCATCTCTTCATTCAAGGGGCTCCCTTTGTGCCAGTCTTACACAGAGATGAAAAGGCAAGGATTAGCAATTAAATAGACTGCTTCTTCTTCTGAGGATGGCATAGCTCTTGAAGGAGGGAGAGAGGGGGAAATGCTTTTCAATAAAATCTTTTAAATATTTTTTCCCTTTCCTTCTAGGGTAAGCTCCACCACAGGATCAGCGCTTTGACAACATTTGCGGCTCCAGACTGTTCATTTTCCTAGCTCTGGAGTACAAAAAACTTCTGGCAATCATGTCACCAGATATGTGGAGATGGACTTGCCTCATCACACACCTCCTCCTCTGTGCTATGATGCTGCCCTCTGTCTGTAGGCAACAGCCTTCCCACCCAAAGAGACCTTTTCTTACTTTCACTGTGGATATGGCCGAGGTCTCTTTTAACCACTTAGTGGTAGATGAGAGAAAAGGGTACATTTACCTGGGGGCTGTCAATTGGATCTACAAACTCTCCAGTGACCTGGAGGTACTGAAGTCTCACCAGACGGGCCCAGAAGTTGACAACCCAAACTGTTACCCTCCCAGACTGGTCCAACCTTGCAATGAACAGTTGGTACCTACAAATAACATTAACAAAATCCTCCTTATAGACTACAAGGAGAATCGGTTGATTGCCTGCGGTAGTATATACCAGGGCATATGCAAACTCTTAAGGTTGGATGACCTGTTCAAGCTTGGGGAGCCCTTCCACAACAAGGAACATTACCTTTCAGGGGTGAACGAGAGTGGCTCAGTTTTTGGAGTGATTGTGTCTTACAACAACATGGACGACAAGCTGTTCATCGCCACCGCTGTGGACGGCAAGCCAGAGTACTTCCCCACCATCTCCAGCAGAAAGCTCCCCAAGAACTCTGAGGCGGAAGGGATGTTTGCTTATGTCTTCCATGATGAGTTTGTGGCCTCCATGATCAAAATCCCATCAGACACATTCACCATCATCCCTGATTTTGACATATACTACATCTATGGCTTCAGCAGTGGTAATTTTGTATACTTTCTGACTCTTCAGCCTGAGATGATTTCTCCACCTGGCTCCACCACCAAGGAGCAGGTCTATACTTCCAAGTTGGTCCGTCTCTGTAAGGAGGACACAGCATTCAATTCATACGTTGAGATGCCTATTGGCTGTGAAAAGAATGGAGTGGAATACCGATTGCTCCAGGCAGCTTACTTGTCGAAGGCAGGAGCCATCTTAGCCAGGTCTTTGGGTATTAGGCCAGAAGATGACATCCTCTTCACTGTATTCTCTAAAGGACAGAAAAGGAAGATGAAGTCCTTGGATGAATCGGCACTCTGCATTTTTGTCCTGAAAAGGATCAATGACCGTATTAAGGAGAGGCTGCAATCCTGCTATAGGGGTGAAGGCACTTTGGATTTGGCCTGGCTTAAAGTGAAGGACATTCCCTGTAGCAGTGCAGTAAGTCCCATTTCTAATAAAAATCCTTTTTTTTCATCTGCTCACTTGCTGTAACGGTTTATGACAGTGGTTTGCTAACTGTGTTCCAGGTATGACAAAGTTTATATAAGTTTATATAAGTTTCTTAAAATAAGAATTTCTGATATGAAATTGGGGATTTGAGGGAAACATGGGCCAAATCCAGTCTCTGACCCCGATTCCCACTGCCAACAAATAGGGAAATGAGATTGGGTGTGCAAAACTATATTTTGGGGAAGAGTGAGAAACCTACGCCTTCCTCAGTATGAGTAGCAACTTGCTCACCACAACCAACCTGCACCTCTGATGCACAGCTGTCGGGAAGTGTTTCAGGAACTTGAGATCAAAGTTTCAATTAAAGAGAGCCAACAGTGTATGAGCCTAAACATTCCTCAGAATCCAGAATGTCGTGGGATTTAAGACCCTGAGAAAAAGATTCAATATGAATAGGGTTCCCTGAATACACAAAGTTTAAAACCTACACTTCTCAAACTATGTAAAGGTGGCACTGTCTGTCTGTGTTTCTGTGTTGGAAGAACAGTACAAACAGATTTGCATTTCCTATCAACGTGGTAACTTGACTATAGGAAGGTTTTGATCTTTGAATGGAAACCTACTTTATTCAATTTGGTATCCACTAGTTCAGGACTGAGTTTTTAGTACTGAGACCCACTTTTAAAATGAGCCATTCGGGATGGTGTAGCCCTCTTGTGGGAAGGAGATGCCACAACCTCTATGGGCGTCTCTGTGATCTTCACCTCTTTTGATGTCCCTTCTGGCTTCGGTGCTCACAGTATAGTGCGCCAGTATGGTATGCTTTGTTGATTCATGGTGAGTATCCTCACCTTTATTTCTAGAAATTAGCACTGATTATATCATAACCATGACATCCACCTTTTGGGGATGCTGTAGGAGGACTTCCTTCTACAGGCAGGGGGTTGGACTAGATGACCTACTAGGTCCCTTCCAACTCTAGGATTCTATGATTCTAAGATACCCCTTTCCCTGTGATAGTGTGGCAGCAGCTCCATAACTTGCATTGGATACAGCATAGTTCTCCCAGCATGCCTGTTTCAGCATAAGTTAGGATTGTGCCCAGAGTCAGGGTCAGAGCCAGTGTTTGTGTGTGTGTTTTTGGTTTTTTTTGGGGGGGGGGAATGGGAGTGGAGATGTGAGCAGTATTTTAGCTATACAGATATTCATACTGAGTAGACCTATATGGAGCTGCATTTCCAGGTGGGTAGACTTCAGATCTGGTTTGTACTTTGGTTTCTGTGACCAAGATTTGCTTGGCAGGTAGACCTGGGCTTCCACCCTTTCTTGTAGCTCAGATTAATTAATTTTGTCATATGAGGTTATGACATCTGGGGCCCCTAAAGAATGTATGGTCCCTGGATGTCAAATGAGCTAACTGTGCCACTGATTCAGCAAACATGCTTTTATTTTCCTCTTCTTCTGGAACGACTTTGGAGGTGACTCAAGTCCTTCCTGCCTGACTGTTTGCTCTCCACTCACAGACTAATGGCTTGTTCAAGGCTGCATTTAGGTTGGCAGTAGCTATCGGGAAACCATCACTTTTTGTGGCTCAAATGGAGTGCAACACACCCACAAATAATTGCCAGGGAGGTGAGGCTGCGTTTAACTGCTTAGGCTGAGGAAACAAAAGGAAACCTCAACCCCAAACCACGGAGTCTGCAGCTTCTGCGGCAAGTTGGAAGGCTTTGCTGTTGAGCCAGAGTGGCAGCTGTGACCGCTCGAGTCAAGCCAGCGGAACATGAAGTTGGTAACTCAGCCGTGCTGTACTGTTTGCTCAGCAGCTGGGAGGAGGATGCTGGGGATTGAAGCAGCCCTTGCTGGAGTCACAATGCATCTGGGCCTGAGAACGGGGCCATAGAATCAAGATTGGCGGGGGAGGGGAGCATTATTCCTATAGAACAGAGATGCATTCTGTTACAGCAGTTGTGCTGGTCTATTGACCGTAATAAAGGTTTATTATTATTGTTACAGCAGTAGTTCTCAAATTTAGAGAGAGATTTACTCTCTCCCTAAGTCTTTGCAAGGGACGAGCTGGAGCAGTGAGATGATCCGTAGGATCATGCCTCTGCAGGGGTATGGGGCGATTTTCCACCTCCCCAGGGTCTAGGGAGTCTGGGAAATCCGCTTAAATCATACCAGAAATTTTCATTTATTTCTAGACATAGGGTTGCCATAATTCTCTTCCACAAAATTGGGACAGGACCCTCTGTCACATTTGCCAGTACGTGAACACAATCCCCCCAATCGGAACTGTTTTTTGGGTCATATGGCAACCCTAAGCCATTGGGAACGCTGTCAAGCTATTTGAAGAGTTCTCCAGGGCTCCCTGGACTCCCAGATCCTGGCATGACCCTTGGGAGGTGGAAATTGACCCCATTCCCCTACAGGGCACAATCCTGATGATCGCACTGCTGCTTTCCCGCTTCCCCCACCCCTTAAAGGGAGTGGGGGACCTTTACACAAATTGGGGGGTTATTTTTCTAGAAATAAAGAGGGGGTACTCACCATGAAGGTGTTATTTGTAATCATAGGCATGCCTGCATGGGGGCTGCAGAGATGCCGGTACTCACACAGGTGCCAGTACTCCATATGGGTTTGTACCCCCTCAAAAAGACTCCTGGTCTTCAGCATCTCTAAACAAGTCACACACAGTGTGTGTTTAAATATGGCTTGAGACACTGCAGAAGAAGAAATGCATGACAAATGACTGGCCCCTTTAATTGGCTATTGGCCAAACCTTTCCAACTTATACTGTCTCCGTTCTTGTTTTTTGCCTTGACCTTGCTCACACAACATGCCCATTCAGGGTGGAATGGGTTCTGGAGAAGCTAACTAGGGCTATTGTGTCTGAGATATTTCTGGCAAACTCCTTCTGGCAAACCCCACTGCCCTCTCCAGAGCCTGTATTAAGGCTACTCTTCATGCAATCTGCCTATCACCCCCGGACAGACTTTCTCACCCAGATCAGGATACTAATCAGCTTTCTTGTAGGTGACACTCAGTTGGGATCCTCTCTTCGCTGGCCTTCTTTTCCCCATCCCAATCTCCTGTTCAGGCAGAGGTTTCCACATCAATTCCCTTGGCAGCAGCAAGTAATTCTTTGCTGTACATCTTGCAACTGATTAAATTTTGCTGGGAAGGAGTGGATTTTAGATGCTGCGCCTGGCATCGCCGCGGAGGATCCAGGCTGTTTTCATATGTGGTTCAGTAGGTTCTGTCACATGTGGCCTAGCCTAGCGGTTTCCAGCATGCAGTTGTTTACATGCTTCTTATAGCCAAATCTGACCTCACATTGCCTTGCCATTATGTTGCTTTGCAAGTCTGCAAGCCAAAGGGAATAGTTACATAAGAGGTTCTTCGTAAAAGAAAATAAATACATCAAATAAAAAAAGGGAATCTGAGAGCCAGAGCGCCAGAAGCGGAGTATCAAAGGCTATTCATAGAGTGATTTGGATACTATTTTGAGCACTGATGGGCTGGGGGCTGCAGCCTGACTACATTTGCACAATAATCATTTTGTTGAGCAATGTGGTAATGGGCTCAAGCTGGTTCAGCTTCATTCTTGAAGGCAAATCCTTCTTCAGGCCCAGGGGTACAGAACATCTGCAGGGGAGGGTGGGTAGGAACTGTACTTGTCTTCACAAGTTTTTGTACTCTGTTATACAGAAACAACACCCACGCAGCATTTTAGCAGATGCCTTTGAAAAACACGCAGGGCTAAGAGTGCAGCAGGTATCAGTTATTTGAGTTTTTGAGAACAGCGACGGATAACTTTCCCAAATTTATTTATTCACATCAGGACTAGATGTGCTTGGCAACCCCTTACATTTACAGTTGCCCATCCCTGACCTGCAAGGGACTCTAGAAACACCATGGGAAGGTGGAGGGCCCTACCTCAGGGTGACAATGGCTACAATCCAGAGTAACTATGGGAGCAAGTAAGAGACATTACATTATGTGCGTCCATAGTTACTGCACCACCTAGTGAAAACCTATGGGAAATTCATATTGCAATCCAGAGTAACTTGTTCTTACTCCAGAGCAAGAACTCCCTGTAGTTACTCTGGATTGTGCCCAGTATGTCAAAAAAGCTGGACACCCAAGAAAAATGTAGGACATAAAAGCTATAAACACTAATATATTGCTTTCATGTTGTTAATTCAAAACGATATTGTTTATTATTAAATTTAAAACTATTATATTCAATTGATTGCATAGAATCTATTAATTACAAGAATTCTACTTGCTTCCTGCTCACAAGGAAAAGGAGAATAAGAAAGATTTTTTTTTCCAGGACTCAAGGCTAAAATCCAGGATATGTGCTGGAAAAACAGGACATATGGTCACCCTGGCTCTGGCCCTACCTGGCCCTAGGATAGACAGACATAAGCAGGGTAGCTAAGGGAGGATGATCATATGTCATAACTGGAAAAGAGGACAAGAACACTCTGAATGTAGGGCATGACAAAATAAAAGCTGAAAACATTCATATATATTGCTTTCATGTGGTTAATTTAAACACTCTATTAAAGGTAAGGTAAAGGTGTCACCCGCAGGTTGTACTACTAGTTAGGTGACCAACTGCAGTGCTCATCCGCATTTCTAAGCCAAAGAGCCAGCACTGTCCAAAGATGTCAAGTGTCTGGCATGACTATATGCCAAGACACACAGAATCCTATTTACCTTCCCACCATGGTGGTACCTGTTGATCTACTTGCATTTCCATGCTTTTGAACAGCTAGGTTGGCTGGGTAAGGGACAGGAGTTCACTCTATCTTGTAGCACCCGGATCTCAAACCCCAGCCTGGGACAGGGACAGCATCTTAACCTGCTGAGCCACTACAGCCCGATCACCATTCTACTATATATTACTATATTACTATCAATAAACTACTTAAATTTAAAACTATTACAATTTATTTACATGTAATTTATTAAGTACAAGAAGACTACATGCTGCCTGTTCACAAGGAAATGGAGTTCAACAAACTTTTTCCAGGACACAAGGCTAAAAAAGAGGACATGTCCTGGAAAAAGGGACATATGGTCACCCTGAGCTCAAGGGAATCCAGCACCCAACTTCCTTGGAAACAGCTCCCAGGCAGCCCTCCAGGAGACCACCCCCCAGGAGACCACCCCCACCCCTCAGTTGCGCCATGGAAATTGGTGGTGCATCTCTAAGGAAACCCATTGGATCTGCTGCTGCAGTGCTGTCTGTGGCCATTTGCCGCGTGGTATTACAGCAGCAGCTCCAATCATATGTGGGATACATTGCCAATATGGCATGATGTGCTGAGAAGGTGAAGGGTCAAGCCAATGTTGGGCTAGAGTACATAGGTAATATTGGGTGTGTGGGACCAAGATATGTCCAACACTCTTGGGTGGTTCCTGAAGTTCACAGCTGGTGACAATCAGTTTGGGAAAGATATACTGTATTTACTTGAATCTAACACTCACCTTTTTCAGGTGAATTTTTAATCTCCAACATCGGGGTGTGCATTAGATTTGATGACTCATGAGACTGCTGTAAATATAGTATTTTGATTATAAGTCAGTATTTAGTTAAACAGTTTACTATATTATAATTAAAAATGTAATATAAACCCATTGTTTTATAAAGTAGTGCAATTAGCTAAAAATCATAACATAAACCCATTGTCATATTGTTACTGTCATATAACACATTGTATGCAGTGAAATTAAATTTTACTGCATAAAATTTTAAAATTAAATTAAACCTGCTTTGCAGCTGTGTATTACAATTACCAGTACATATTTTTTATCTCAAGTATTTTAAAATTGGGGTGCGCATAAGATTTGATGATGCATTCGATTCAAGTAAATACGGTGGAGATCCTTCTCCACTAAGGATCACTGCAGATACAGCAGGTGTTCTGTTGAAACAAATGAATGGGAATGTCTGGCATGCTTCTGCCAGGACTATATAACTATTTGAGAGTAAGGGTGCAATCCTAAGCATGTCTACTCATAAGAAAGTCCCATTGTGTTCGATGGGTCTTACTTGCAGGAAAATATGTATAGGATTGCAGCCATAATCTCACTGAAATCAACAGATAATTCAATCCTAAATAGCATTGGAATGGGGAGGCTGGCTGGCCTCGCCCTTTCCAAGGTGAGGGTGGGACCAAAAGCAACTCCCCCTGGGATAAGGTTGCAGCAAACCCCAATGGGTCTACTCACACCTGTGCCACCTCAGAGGGTAGAATAGATCTGAACATCCTGGAGCTGCCTGGTTATAGAGTTAGGATCTGGCACAAGTGCAGGATCCTGACTACACCCCTGTTCTCCTGCCAACAGGTTGACCCAGCAACCTTTCTCCACTTATTCTGAAATGCCGCCTCTCCACTATCCCCTTTCCTCCCTGCACCAACCTGACTTGGCTGGCATGAACTTATTCTGTCCCACTGCTACAGAGGCTGAATTGGTCTTCTGTGGGATGGTGCACCTCAATGTGCTTCCACAGCTGACTCCAGAGGAGAGGCAAACATGCTTTATGTCATTCTTGTGACACTCCTGGGCTGTTATAAGAGACTTTCCTTAGCCCAGCTCAATCTCAGGATTGCTACCACAGTTTATTACTGACTAATCATAGTTAGGATCAGGCCTTTAATTTGTGAAAATTCCTGATAAATTTTAATTCATCATTGCATTTAACCTCCCCTCTCAATCTAAGTAATTGATGTTTGCCAAATGCCCTGAGATCTTTTGGGCAACGATGCTCTGTAAACATCAAACTGTATTTTCCATATTGCTTTTGAATGTCATCTAGCAGAGATGTCACATGCACTGTAGCGCTAAGGAACCAGAGTAGCAATTTTGCCCATGGAACAGAAATAATGTTTATGCTAATTGCTCTTTGGCACAGGCTTTGTGCCAGCTTTCCTGATGCACCTTGTCTTGATTTAACGGGTTTGTCCACCATACATTCAACATGTATGACTATACCTTGCCTATTTCATTAACTACAGCTAAGATTTGAAGTCAGAATTACAGATCTTACTTGCATGGCACCATTTCAGAAACTTCAGCCAATATGATTTAATGGTTTAACTTTAAGAAAAATGGAAAGACTTAGAAAATTTAAGTGTCCTCATTACCGAAGGACTTTAAGAGCAGGTAAAACCATTATTTGGCTTCAAAAATTTCAACAGACTTGAGCACAATCCTAACCATGTCTACTCAAAAGTAAGCCCCATTGTGTTCAGTTGGTCTTACTCCTAGGAAAGTGTTTTTAGGATTGCAGCCCAGATGTTAGAGGAAAAAGGACTAGCCAGATGGTTTTAAAATACCTTCTAAATATTATCCAGGTGTCATCAATGCTTGAATGTAAAGAACTTCTGCTGTAGTTATGAACTTCCTGTATGCATCTGGTTGACTAGTGGGTGGAAAGCAGAATACTAGCCAGATATCATCCAGCTATCCACCCCATGTGGCAACCTGCTGAATCCTGTGGGGGAGTTTTGACCTCAGGAGCCCTACCTGAGTTCCTTGCCCCAGGGTGAGGCCCCCTTGGTTCAATTCAGACCTCTGTCAGCAATATCATTTCAGGGTGACCAGATGTCATAACTGCAAAAGAGGACAAACCCCCCAAATGTAGGACACTCAAGAAAAATGTAGGACATGAATCATGTCTTCCGGTGGCACAAGTGGTTAAGACACTGTGCCTATTAACCAGCAAGCCAGGGTTCAAGACCTGGATCCCCACAAGATGAGGATTTCTTGCTATAGGCAGGGGGTTGGACTAGATGATCTACTGGGTCCCTTCCAATTCTATGATTCAATCAAATGATTCTATGATTCAGTCAATCAACAGTGTTTATATAGAGTATTGCTTTTCAATGTAAAGTTCACAAAGTGTTTATCGAAAAAATGGCAAAAAAGCTAAAAACATTCATTTATATTGCTTTCATGTGGTTAATTTAAACGCTATATTACTTACTATTAAACTTAAAACTACTATCTATAATTTATTACCTATAATTGTTTAATTCCAAGAAGGCTACATGCTGCTTGCTCACAATGAAAAGTGGTCAGTGAAGATTTTTTTCCAGGACACAAGGCTAAAACAGAGGATTAGTCCTAGAAAAAGAGGACATATGGTCAGCTGTATCACTTCATGAATCAAGTCCATGTTGACCTATGAAGATGATGGTCTGTGAAGGAAATCAGGATTTGGCAGGCACCCCTGCTACTGAATCTGCTACTTCTACTTCTGAAGCCTGAATTGACCTGTTTCTCACCATGTCAGCCCCTGACACTGGACCATACTCTCCCCACCTCCCTTCTGATCCTACCATGGCTTACCCCAAGGCAGGGTGAAACTTTTCTCCTCACCACGGAGAAAGCTGTAGCAGTACCAATGGGTTTACTCAGATCTGCATCACCTCAAGAGGTGGTACAAATTTAAGCAGAATAAAGCAGTCTGGAGCTTGTCTGTGCTGCCTGGAAATGGGCTGGGATTCAGTATAACTGCTTGGGTCCTGGTGCTCCTCCTGCTCCTCAACTGCCCACCTTTGAAAATGCTCTCCACCCACCCTAAAATATCCTACCTCCTCCTTCTCCTCCCCATGCTCCTCCCCCCCAAAACCCACCTGTGCTGGCCAAGCTTGGCCCATGCAAACCTGCACCACTGGGGCTGGATCCAACACAGAGAGCCGGGTGTAACTCCTATACTGGCTTCACTGACACCCAAGTCAGTGCAAACATGCCTTATGTCATATTTGTGACCGTATTGGGTTCAAATCAAATTACTTGCATCAGCCCAAGGGATGATTTGGATTGTGCCCTTACGCTAATACATAACCAATACAAGTTTGTGAAGCAGATTTACAATACGGGTTGCATGACACTTCAGATCATGTATACCTGAAAAGTGTCCTTACTCCTGGAAAACATTACAGAAGTCACTATTGCACTGTTGACTTTTGCTCATGAAATGTAACTGTGAAAGTTCTGCTTGAAACATCAGGAAGGAAACCTTTGGTCTTGCAGCCAGGAAATTGCACATTTTACGATGCGCGATACATGGTATATTATTGCCTGAAGCCATGTGTTTGGAAGTGTGGCAGTAGCAAAGACAGGCGGCAAAGTCTGTGGTGCATTAAGATTCTATAGTTCTCTGGAAATTTGACACTAGTCTACAATCTGATGATCAAAATGAAAAAAGATAAGAAAAATACAAATAGCCGCAGACACAAGTCTCAGTAAATTTAAGCAACTTCATTCTCCCTTCTGTTCTTGCCTAAATTACATCTGAGTGAAAAACCTCTTAGCTTCAGGGTTGCAATTCCCCTGTAATTGGTAAAGTGGCTGTAACTACATTGTCACTTGTACATAGTGGCATGTAATTGCACAGTAACCATTGCACTTGCAATGACATGTGATGTGCAATTAGGATGCAATTCTGAACTCCAACTCTCCATTTGGCAGGTTCAGTTGCTTTACTACAGACCTGCTTGGAAGGAGACATCAGTGAGATACAACTGAAATGTACAGAGTTGATTCTAAACATCTATGCTCCCTGTCTGTAAAAATGTCATTGTGACGGACAATAATTTAAAACAATAAAACAGCTGCACTTTCATGCAGGGAGTTCAGCAGGCCAGGGCTTTAAGGCATGAATGATCAAATGAGGGACAAAGTAATTTTTCCCCAGAAGTTTTTTTGACCATAACTATGTGCAAGTGACAGTGTGTTCTTATGTCCACTTGGGATCCAAGTGAACAATAAATTCTCATCACTCTTACAACTCCTATTATTATTGCACATGTTCATAGCCTGTCCTTACTCCAAGGAATGTATGATGATGAACAGATATTACTCTATTTTGTTCTCAGCCCTATGAGGTGGTTTAGACTGAAAATGTGTAAGTTCAGTGACTGATCTCACAGCTGAGCCAAGTGATAGCAGAACATAAGTTTCTCTGGCTCAAGTTGAACTACGGCTAACCAGTGTACCCAAGTAGCTGTCTTTATTCAGGAGTATTAGAAGACTACAGAAGACTGAAGTTAGCATGGTATCTACTGAAGGCTGGAAGTCGCATAATTAAGCAGGAACTGACATCATTAAGCCAGAAATTGTTCTGCACATAAACTTATTGGTTGCAAAAGACAGAACAGAAAGTGTGCAAAACTTGTTCATAATTTCAAGATATGACAGAGCCCAATTATAATCGGGATAACCTCCCATCATGATAACCAGATGATTTTCTTCTGGGGGCTGCATCTGGCTAATGTGCCTTATATTTGTCACCTCTGATCCTTATTTATTTATTTATTTAGAATCATAGAATCATAGAGTTGGAAAGGACCTAGTAGGTCATCTAGTCCAACCCCCTGCCTGCAGCAGGAAATCCCCCTAGAGCATCCCCGACAGGTGCTCTTCGAGCCTCTGCTTGAAGATCCCCAGTGAGGGAGAGCCCACCACCTCCCTTGGCAATCTGTTCCACTGCCGAACCACCCGAACCGTTAGGAATTTTTTCTGGATATCGAACCGGAATCTCCTCTCTTGCAGTTTGTTTGTTTGTTTGTTTGTTTGTTTGTTTGTTTACTTACTTACTTACTTACTTACTTACTTACTTACTTACTTAGAAAATTTCGATACCACTTTTCCCTAGGCTGCAAGCCTGGCTATCAATAGCAGTTATCATCTGTCCAAAAGAGGGCTACTGCCACTGTGAATTTGGCAATGGCTAAAAACATTGAATTTGACAACGTTGTGATGAAATCTGAACAAGGATCAGGATCTGGTTCACAGGATGTTAAATCCCAAATTAACGTTAAATTTAATTTAAACGTTAAATTGCAATGTTTTGGTCCTTAGTAGCTTGAAGAAATAGGGAGAATGGGTGGGCAGGGAAATTGTTTGGAAGTTCATGGGAGTAACCATGAAGCCACTCTCAGGAGCTTCAAGGGGACAGACTTCATTCTTTTGGATCATCTGCTTTGCAAGTACAGCAGGATCTAAGGTGTAGCATCAAGGATCTACCTATATACAGATCTGATCTGGTGGTGTATTTAGGGTGTGGAAGGGATCGATACCCTGGGTGTCCCTTGAAGAATCGCATTGCAGAGCAGAATGAAAACAGAAACAACCAAAGCTGCTCCCTCCTGTTTCAATGGCTTTGGAGTCTGGCTGCCCTTGCTCCTTTTGCTCAGTGATGTCCCCTTTAAGGTACAAACCATTCAAGGCACAGACTTCACAGGAGAAGCAATGGGGATGGCAGCAAGATTGTGAGGCAGCTGCTTCCAGTGTTTTCTCATCGTCATCCTCCAAGTTCTAAAAGTGGGAGTTGAGATGCCTTTGGACGAGGATCACAACTTTATTTTAGGGGCGGTCTTAAAAATCAGGGCACTGCCTTCTTGGAATGAGGCAGACAAGGCTGAAATCCATATTTTCCTGGGAGTAGGTCTCATTGAACACAATGGGACTTAATTTTCAAGTAGACATGGAGGAGCTCTGGCATTGCAGTGATGTCATTTCTTATTTGATGTCACTTTTGACCATGACAACACTTCTAGGTTGAAGACTTCACTTCCAGGGTGTCCCAGACATATTGTCATTCTCAGAAGGGATCCCTGGACTGAAATGCTCAAGAACGTAGTTACAGTGCACCATAACTACACTGACGTAGTTACGGTGCCACCTATGGGAAATGCATAGAGAAATCCAGAGTAAGTGCCTCCTACGTCTTCCCGTCGTTACTCTGGATTGTAGGGTCTGTATACTACTGAGTAGGATTTATATATTTATTAGCAAATCTATCCAGTGAGGCATCCTTGTATTCCATCTACAGTTGCTCATGTAAACCCCTTCAGCATTACACAGCAGGGTTTTATTGCACTTCTGACAAAGGCTACAATCCTGAACACACTTTCCTGGGTAAAAGAACCCATTCAACACAGTGGGGCTTACTTTTGAGTAGACATCATTAAGATTGTGCTCAAAGTGGGTTAAACCTGCTTATTAAAGTCCATGAGAAGCTCATGTCAAGGAGTGGCTGTGTTGTTGGTGGCTTGAGAGAAAGTGCAATTGTGTGTGGAAATGCTGCCCTTTGCTGAATTTCTTTATACAATATGTTCTTATGGATCCAGAATAGTTTGTGGCATATAAGATAAAAACAACAGTTACCAGCAGTTGTCTTTTCAGCTGTGTGAGAGCCGTTGCTTAGTTGTGAACTGCTTCTGTGTGGCTGGGAAAATTAAGCAAATTACTGTAACTGCATGTTGGGGGCTGATCATGTTAGCACCAATTCCGCAGGAAAGATCCTTGGAATCATCACTCACACAGTTGTGTCATTTTAATATTCTCCTGGTCCCATGGGTGCGGCATGTAGATAAATGGCTTCAATGCAGCTGAGACAACATCAAAAGGATACCCGTCACTCCTTGGGATTCCTTTTGAACATGCCTTCCACTGAGTCCGAACATTAATTTGTATAGCTCAGGATTACAAAAGGGTCTTTCCTGGTCTTATCTGAATGTGCCAAGGATTGAATCTGTAGCTGGCACAAGTCCAAGGAGAAGAAAGGGACAGAAATGCTGTGTAAAGAGGGGATCGTATCCAGCACACATCATGCTGCTGGATCCAACCCTTCCTGCATCCCTCTCACCCCCTATTTCTCACTGTTCCATGTTCATTTCAGCTACCTCCTTGCCCACCTATACTGCTGCCTTCTCTGGTGGCCATGGCAAGATCCAGCAATGTACATGGAGCAGCTATGCACTCCCATTGGCAGCAATTTTATGACAGTAGAAGATATCTTTCCTTTCTTCTGCCTAACCCTAGCAATCCTGGCTGTTCCATGTCAGTCACCTAATCCACCCCAATGAGCTACTTGTGGATCCTAATGTGCTTGGGGTGCTTGGATGCTTGAATAGGGTTTTGATATAGCCTGAGAAACAGGGACAGTCCCAAATTTTGGGGATTGTGTTCGCATACTGGCAAATGGGACAGAGGGTCCTGTCCTGACTTTGTGAAAGAGAATTATGGCAACCCTATGCTTGAGAGTTCTATCCTTGGATTTCAAAAATAGTATCCACTGACCCCAGTTGTGCAGGAAATCAGATTTAGGTTGCAATCCTAAGAACACTTTCCTGTGGGTAAGCCCCATTGAACTCAGTGAGGCTTACCTTGGAGTAGATGTGTTTAGGATTGCAGTGCTCATAACTGTTACAGAAAAGTACTCTGCATGTACTCAGAGGCATTTATAATGTGCCAGGGCACAGACCTAATATTGTACATCTGAGCTGAGCCCACATTAACCCTGGGATCCGTACAGCCTTCTTCATTTTTGTCCCTTTGAACCTAGTCTAATAGATTAGCTGTTTAAAGGTGCTTTATTCTGAGACCTGGTATTACTGTATAAGTCTGAATTTTTGTGAAAATCCTGCATCTGTTTTATGTAAAGCCACATGTATTGTTGGAGGCACATCCAGACTAGCACATCAGCCAAATGAGCAAATAGCTGGTCTTTGAGTAGCCAAGTACCTGCCATAGGAATAAAGAGAGCTGATTGAAGATTTACAGCTGACCAGTGGCATCGATCCTCCCTTAGGCACAGCCTGAGTTCCTAAGAGGGTCATGTGTGCTGCCAAAATGAAAGTGAGGAAGAATGGCATGAGGAGGATTTTTAGCAAGGATTTCTTCCAAAACATGGATTTGGATGTGATCACAGTTAGCTGAAGAGGTGTGTTTAAAACAGACGTTTAAAAGGCAATTGAGAACTATTTAGAGCCACCATTTCAGGCAAAGTCTCTTGCTTATCTTGCCCCTGAAAACCCACCACACCTCTGCCAAGCTGTTTCCTTGGATGTGTGAAGAAGACAAAAGGGATTTCAGAACTTTAATCCCTGATCACCAAGTACAGGCATCCCCCACTTATTAGGGTTAGGGACCAGAGCACCATCCAAAAGTGGAAACCGTTGAAAAGTGGAACCCAGTGTTTTTCAGCTTGCAAATGCAAAATGGCCACCAAAAAAGCCATAAATATCACTTGCAAAAGCGTAAATAACACATATTTATTAACACATAGCCAAAATACATAATAAATTACAGTGAGATGAACAGTAAAGTGTGGGCTGTTCATATCTTATGTATTTGAATGATGCTTATTTACGGAAGAAAATCATAAAGAAATGCCAAAACCAGTTTGATCACCATGTTACATTCAAATCAATTTCAGTGAAGACAATTTTAGCCTTTAGACTAGCAGAGAGAGATGAAAGAGTGACGCATGTGTTGAATGAATGAATTCTGGGTATAATTGAAAGGTGTTGAAAGAGCAGAACTGTCAGAAAACAAACTGTTAGAAAGTGGGGGAAGCCTGTAATGCTTCCAGATGTTCCGTGATGGAGGAGAAGACCTGACTATGGATGTCAGGATGATAAATTGCAAGAATTTTGGCACTGGCAATCCTCATTGCTGTGCTTCAAGGGTCAGGACTAAAAGGTGCTGCCCACCCTCACCAAGTTCCATCTTCCTGCTGTCTGGGGCCTTCTGAAGGCTTCTGGGGTTTATAGGCCTTCATGAGGCCTTAGAAAACCTTTGGTCTGCTCTCTGAAAGACCCTGATGGGAACATGGGATGAGAAATGTGGTGCTGCCCCCCATGTGTGGGGCATTTTTCAGTGGTGGGCTTGAGGGGGTTCCCACAGGTTCTATAGAATCCTTTGCTAATGAGCGCCTGGTTCTGAGAACCGGTTACTAATGGGACACAGAACCTGTTGTTCTATGGATATAGAACCTGTTGTTAATTTAGGTTATTAGGCCATAGAACCTGTTGATAAGTTATTTGAATCCCACCACTGGGCATTTCCCTCCCTTAGGAATGACACAGGTTTGGTGGCAGGAGCCTTTGGGGAATAAAGCAGAAGTGGAAGCAATCCTGAGCCTGTGCAGGACCAGGGTGCAAAGTGACGATATAGAATGGAGGACAGAGTGCCTCTACCTTTAACCGTTGCGCAGAAGAAGGAATTTAAGTAGGTTTAGCTCAACACAGAAGGGATTAAAAAGCAGCACCTGCTTCAATTCCTTCTTCTGGGCAATGTTTAAAAGTAGAGGCACTCTGTCCTCCATTCTATATGGTCATGCTACCAGTGTGATAAACACAAATGAGGACAGGGTCTACCAAGAATGTAGTTCACGCAAGAAAAAAGTAGGACCTGACAGAATGAAAGCTAACAACATTCATATATAGTAAAAAAACTTGGATTGAAAGTCACTTGGATTGAATATTTTGTAAGACAAGCAAACATTCCTAATAATTTTTAACTTTATATACATGCAATGTCTTGATAAACAAGCAAAAAAAAATAGTTGGGATACCCTGGTTTCAGAGCTCCACCAGCACCTCCTCTGTATCTCCTGAGAGACCAGCCTATGCATGTCTACTCTAAAGTTAGCCCTATTATAATCAGTGGGGCTCCCTCTTGTGTAAGGGGGCAGCCTGAGAGACCTGAGGGACTATCAGCACAATCCTAACCAGGTCTACTCTAAAGTACGCCCCATTGTGCTCAATGGGTCTTTCTCCCAGGAAAGTGTCTTTAGGATTGCAGTGTATGTGCAGGTTAATTTGTTTTATTTTTCTTTATATTTTGTATTATCTTTATTATTTTGTATTATATTACAATATTGGAATCATTTTTATATGAATATTTCTGGAATCATATGAGTTTTCATTATTTCTTATGGGAAAATTTGCTTTGATATACAATACAAGTGTTTTGGATTACAAGGATTCTTCTGGAATGAATTATACTTGTAAACCAAGTTACTACTCTATATTGTTTTCATGTGATTAATTTAAACACAATGGCTGCAATCCTAAACACACTTTCCTGAGAGTAAGACCCATTGAACACAATAGGGCTTACTTCTGAGTAGACATTATTAGGACTGTGCTCTATATCAGTTATTATTAAATTTAAAACTATTAAATATAATTTATTACACTCAAGAAGCAATCCTAATCTCCAGTTAGGCTGACTTAAGTCCCACCACAAGTCCCCTGCTGGTCTGAGAGTGCAGCAAAAGTGCTGGAAGGCACTTCTACACCACTCCTGGATCCTGGAGGTGTTATGCCAGTGCACAGACATGCGCTGGCCTTTCACACCACCACGGGAATGGGGACAGTGATGGGCTTCAAATAAATTAACAACCGGTTCTCTGCCCATCTGGCAGCCACTTTTAAATGGCTATTTTTAAACTTTATATGTCCTATCTCTCGTTAACAACCGGTTCTATAGAGTAGGTGCAAACCTGCTGGAGCCCACCACTGAATGGGGAGCTGTTGAGTTGTGCCAACCTAAATCAGTTAGGATTGTGACCATAATTTATTAACTAAGTTCTAAGTAGCTTTACATGGCCTGCTCAGATTTGCACCAGCTAAGTAATTGAGACAGATCTGAGTAGCTTCATAGGGCAGTATGGTGAGGAAGGCGAGATACCATGGCACACACTGGGATACCCCCTGCCGTGATCCACTTGAGATGAATCTAATGCAGTGATTTTCAATCTTTTTCATCTCATGGCACACTTAACAAGGCGCTGAAATTGTCAAGGAACACCATCAGTTGTTTCTACCATTGACAAGGCACACCAGACTCTTCAAATCCCCCAATTTTCCTATTAATGACTGTCAATCCCCAAATTCCCATGGCACACCTGAGGACTATCTGTGCCACCACAGCACACTAGTAGAAAATCACTGATCTAGTGAAAGAGAACCTTCCCTCCCACCAGAGGGAGGAGTGATCACTCCCCCGCTAAAGGGCCATAAGAGGATCAACAACACCAGGGAACCCTGAATTTAGAGGAGGGCAGAACATCACATATAGAGCCGCCTTGATTGGTCTGGGCCTTTTCCCCGACAGGTGAAACCATCCTGCCTAATGACATACAGGTTCGTGAGAGAGGATCTACAAAAGTGGATCCCTTTATCCTTTTCTTTTGCCATGGAAGGCTCTCCTGGAAGAAACCTGTCCAGGCTGGAGCCCTTCTTCCCCAGTCCCTATCTTTATTAGGGCATGGCGTGGGGAGGAAGATATGGAGAATAGAAGGTGAGGCATCAGATGGGAAGAAACCCCTGTTGAATACTGGAAGGATTCAATAAATGTCCCAAATGTTGAACTGATGTACTTAAATACGATTAAATACAGTTTCCAGCTTGGGCACAGTTCGAATGAATGACAGGAACTCCTTTGACACTCCCCCACTTGACTTGGCTTCCTCGACCAAGGGGATGCCACAGGCAGGCTGGGGATTAAATCATCATTGGCATCATTCAGTCTCGAAAGATTATAGTATCGTTCTCTGAATGGAAGTCCTAAAACAGCATCTAGTATGGCTAAAAAGGCCAATCCGAGAGTGGCAATCCCTTTCACACCGAGGACAGATAAAGTCTGTTTAGGGGGAAGTCTTGACTAAGGGAAAGGGTAAAAATATCCTTTCTCAGAATTTCTTAGCCATTCACATTCATTTGGAGCATGTGCAGCTGGACTCAATTTTTATTTATCACTTCCCTCTACCCAATTAACAGTGCACACCAACGCATTAATCAGACATTACCAAAAAAGCAATCTTGTTATGGTCATATTTGGGGTTGAAACTTGGCATCCATCAGTCTTGAAAGACTATGGAATAGTGCTCGATGCTGCACGCGAAACACGAAGGCCTGGGTAGATTGATATGGAAGATAGGCTGTTACCCAAGCAGCAAATAGCCACTAATAGCTATTTCCATGCCACTGAAATAGTCCAATGGAACAGCAGAGCCAATACGATTGGATCCAGCAGCGTCGCAAAGCTGGGCTAAGGGCAGGAGCTCACTCTGTCTTTTGGGGACCCGGGTCTCAAACCCTGGCCTGCTGATTAACAGGCACAGTGTCTTAACCGCCTGCGCCACCCACAGCCCACTTGGGGTCGAATCATGATTATTTTTGTGCATTGTATTAACTGACGCGTACCTCTGTCACTGCACATTTTATAAAATAGAAGCAAACCTGATGCAATTATGTCCACTGTCTCATCAAGGTTCATATAATGTAAAAAGGAATGTGACTTACTGAAATGAACCCATTGAAATGTGCTGGAATTGCTTTTAGAATTCTGTGCATCTTCAACAGAGAAGACTGTCCAAATTATCACAGTTTAATATTTCACAGTGGAAGTCAGATCCACTTTGTGTATCATGTTCCAGGAATATCTCTTGTGCAAACCTTTTGAAATGGAGCTGCATTTTAAATTTTGGTTGTGCCCCAGAGACCTCCGTGGTGTTGCAGAGAAGCAGAAAATCCAGTGGAAGTAAAGCAGAAGATGCTATAGTTTGAAGGCTAAACAAAAAACAGACTGTAACTGAGCTTTCCTAGGATTCTTATAAACTATTTTAATATTTTCTCCAAGTGTTATTTGTATGTGGATGTGGCTAAAGTGAATTAACAAAACTCAGTGTGCAAGATGATCACAAAGAGTTCAGCATCACTGATTTATTTAAAAATTTTTAGGCTACAATCCTGAAGTGCACTTAGGCTAGCCTATCAATCACTGGGCTGGCCCCATTCCAAGATAGGTCAGCCCATTTACACCAGAAAGGCTTGGGCTGGTGTAAGTCAACTAAGGCTGGCCCAAGACAGATGGATCTGGGCCAGCCAAGGCATTTCAGGAGCGATATGATGAGGGCATGTTTAACATGGCCTAGAACAGTGCAGTTAGGCTGTATCCAGAGCCTGTTTCCTGGGCAGAAATGCCCCACACAGCTCTTCAGAATTAGGCCACCTCTGTAGCAGGAATAAATCTGAGTAGACCCATAGGGGTCCATGATAAGTCAGAGTAAAATTGGAAGTGATGTAAAAAAATTCTGAATCCCAGGCCAACGTCTGCCTCTCAATCTCAGGATACAGCACAACTGCATCAGCCAAGTGAGCAGGTTGTCCTTGTGCTGCTGCCTCCTCAGCAGCAGTTAGGCCAGCCAGAGGCATTCTAGCCATGTGGATTTGGCCTAAGTGTCACCTGAGAGGCCTCCTGGTCCTATGGATTTGTCCTGTCAACTCAGGATATGGCCTACTTAGGCCAGCTTAGCTGGGCCATTTTTCTACCTTAACTGAGGATCCTTGATAGAAGATGGGGGATAGGAATTATTTTAATAGATACACAATAAATTCATTATTTTTTATTTTTGAAAGGTTTTTCCTTTCCAGCTCTTGTCTGTAGGTAAGTATCAAATACCTTCCATAGTAGTTTTTGAAGACATGCATGGTGGGCCTATAGTGTCCAGAGGTGTGCATGTAACATAATAACATAAGAGTCCAGTTGGATCAGATCATGGGTCCATCTAGACCAGCTGTGGCTCATTGGATGCCTCAGCGATCACACAAGGCAACAAGATACCTATATCCGTTGTCACTCCCTTGTGTTGGGCATTCAGAGAAAAACTAGCTCTTAAACACAGAGGATGCATCTAGTAATCATGACTTTCCTCCATAAATATATTTAATCCCCTTTAATCTTTTTAATTCAAAGACACCTTTAATCTAGGCCAAGTGCCATCACCACATACTGTGGTAAGGAGTTGCACAGATTAATTACATGCTGTGTAAATAAATGCTTTCTATTCTCTGTTCTATCTCTCCTGTCTATCAATTTTAGTGGATATCCTCTGTGTGAAAGCGAAAACAACCTTCCTCAATCCATTCCATACATAATTTTATATGTCTTCCAGCACAATCCTACCTTGTGCAGGAACGGGCAGGACAGTGGGTTGCAAGTTTGAAGTTGGCTGTGACTCAGCCTGAGGCAAGGGAAAAAAATTTCCCATATCATGGGCACCTTCTTTCCAGATTGAAAAACCCCAAATGTTGTAGCCTTTCTCCAGCCCATTCATCATTTTGATCTCTTCTGGATGTTTTCCAGCCCCCTTTTCAGATGAGGTGTGGGCTGTGTTGGCACAAGTAGTTAAGACACTGTGCCTGTTAATCAGCAGTCCAGGGTTCATGATCCAGGTCCTACAAGATGGGGTGAGCTCTAAAGGCTTAGAAACGGGCATAAGCACCACACCCTACGGTCGGTCATGATTAGCAGTACAACCTGTGTGGGACGCCGTTTTTTTGAGATGAGGTGATCAGAATTTGCATATGATTTGTATAGTGACCATTTCTCTAGTTTGGAGAGGTCCTGGGTTGGTTCACCACCAATCACCAGGCAATTCTAGTAAAAGAGGAGTTCTCGCGTGATTCTTAATGCTGTTTTTTTTTTCTTTTTGTCACAGCTCTTGACAATTGATGATAATTTCTGTGGCCTTGATATGAATGCCCCACTCGGAGTATCTGAGATGGTGCGAGGACTTCCCATTTTCACAGAAGACCAGGACAGAATGACATCTGTCATTGCTTATGTCTATAAGAACCACTCACTGGCTTTTGTGGGCACCAAGAGCGGCAAGCTGAAAAAGGTAAGCTGAGTAGTTCCTAACTTGATGTATCTTGTAGTGAAGAATGCATGTCAAATGGCGTGGCATGAAGGCTGGTAGTTTCTGCTTTCTGAGAACTGTTGATGTTTGGTTAATGTGAATGACAAGAGAACCATCTCTGTGATGAATAGGCCTAAGCTAAAATTGGTGATTTTAATGTGATATATTTGCAATCTATTGGTGTTGTATGCCCTAGATACAAAGCTCAAGATGTCTGATCTGAATGTGAAGTTGGAAAAGGTGGCTATCTGTAACACAACTCATGTTTGCAGGTTGTCATGGCATGCTGGGGTCAATGGTGGGCTTCAGGGGGTTCTCACAGGTTCTATAGAACCCTTTGCTAATGAGTGCCTGGTTCTGAGAACTGGTTACTAACTAAAGGGACGTAGAACCTGTTGTTCTATGGACATAGAACTTGTTGTTAATTTACGTTATTAGAACATAGAACCTGTTGTTAATTTATTTGAATCCCACCACAGGTCGGGGTGGAATGTTGAAGCTTAATTATGTATGTTAAAGGGAGTCTAGATTTTGTTCTCATGCATCTAACATATGAAAAAGACTGGTTCTCACTGGCAACAAATTTCAGGGTTGTTAGTTTGTTGTAACAAAATCACCAATGTTTTCTATAATGTTCAGTGGCATAGCAAGTGGGGTCTGCCCCAAGGACCGAACCAGAAAAGGGTGCAGCTTGCTGGAGACTCTACTAAAGTTTCTGCCAGCAAGTACTCTAGAGATAAAATCCAGAAAGAGCATGATTACAACATGTGACATAACATGACATTGTCTCTGCCCCTGGGTATCATTGCCTCCTGTTGCAACACCCTAGTAAAAACATGTTTAAAGATGAAAACATTTGTTCTGACATAAACATTTGTGAGCGAGAATTCCTTTCATCTGATCTGTGCTGTAGTCTATGAAAACATATGATTGAAGTGTGTTAGGGTGCAAACGTATGCACAAGTACATTGGAATAAATCTTATTGAACTACTTATAAGTAGACATAGGATAGTGTTGTGTTTAATAAGGTGCTAAGGAACTCTGTTATCTAGTAAGCTGCCACTGGATTGTATATAAATAGATGTCCTTTTCTCAGGGTCTGGGCTGATCTCCCTTGGGTGCCATCCAAGAGAATGGAACTAATTTCTATTCCACCCTTGACTTCACCATGGCTTTCCTCTATTACAGCAATTTCTGTTTATCATGTGGGGCCATCAGTGTTAGTATTCTGAACGGAGCATGAGAGTTTTGGCAAGTATCTTGATTGTCTCTTAAGATTCATTGGAGGTCACCTTCTAATGGAGTGAGATTGGCTTGCTGTGTTCTATGTGACGGCTTAACCGCCTACTCATATATTCTGCTCTTGTAAGAGGAGCATCATGGCTTTCTGAGAAATGTACATTTCCGAATTCGCTGAGGGCTTGTGAACATGTTAACATATTCTGAGTAATAAGTGAGTAATTCTTTGGAGAAGGAAAAGTCCTCAGCTGGCTGATTTTTTTTAAAGGTACATTTGAATAAATCTCCCTACATGGAGAACATTTGGAATCAGATAGAATCCATAAACCAGTATGATGTCAGACTGAAAGCTTCAAACATCTCTCAACCTTGCTGTGTGTTGTGCAAACATACATATACACACTCAAACCTGAATGCACCCTTAGAACAAATATGGAAACCTGAGTCCTTGGGAACACCAGTATCAGCATACTCATGTTCTTATGTTCATACCAAAATTTGTGTCTTATAGAAAATCAGCAGTATTTGAAAAGGAAGTATTGAAGTAAAAATATCTGAACATGATGGCAGGACAAAGAGAGAGTAGAAAGTGGACAGTCTTGGACTTGAATGAGAGCTTTGTCCATTTACTTGTGAATAAAAACTCCAGTGTATGCCCCCTAACTTTCAAGTGAGAAAGCGTACTTGTATCAACAAGATGTCTGCTATTGGGACTTGTGCAGAGCATCTTTTGGTTTATGTTGCTGCTGCTCAGTGGCATCTGGCGTGCCCTGAATTTTAGAGTTTGGAAATTCTTAGATGGGCACCTGGAAATGGCTTTTCTTCCTTGGTTTACCTACTACAGCAGTACCAGCTCCTCATATGCTGAACATCATGAATGTGTTTACCTATTTTCCTCTGGTAAATAGCAACCACAATGAACAGGTTGTGATGAACACCATGTGTTTTTTCTGAATTTTTGGCTGATGCTTCCTTATTTTTGAACACTTCTAATCACCTAGAAATTTATGTGTTCATTCAGGAGCCTCTATGGTGCTGAGACTTCCTTCTGTATTAGCCATGGTCTTTAGTTTGAAAATGCCATTCCCTGTGCTACATCAGTGGTTTCCAAAGTCCAAATTGGACTTTGAGACTGCAGGTGAGTATTTGTGAGTATGAGGCTAAGGGTGGGAAGAGCGTCCTGATGATGTGACAGTTATCTTGATTGTGTCCACATTCAGAAGGAATCCAGGGGCTTTCCCTCCTGGGAAAGGAGGATTTAAAGATGGACCCCAGTATCAGTAATAAATCAGCGGATGCCAATTCAGTAGACACTGAGGTCCCACCTGTTCTCACAAATGCTTCCAACAGATCTGAAATTTTTAGAATTTTTGTCTTCAACATTGGAATGTTCTTTCTTTCTTTCTTTCTTTCTTTCTTTCTTTCTTTCTTTCTTTCTTTCTTTCTTTCTTTCTTTCTTTCTTTCTTTCTTTCTTTCTTTCTTTCATCCCTTTGAGTTGGAGCCCTTTTACAGTACAAAGGTGTAAGAAATACTTCTTAGCAACGCTCATTGTTATTCCAGGCATAAGTCCATTAAATTGGCAACAGCATTTGAAGTGTGTAGAGAGAAAATATCTTATGTTGTATGTGAAATTGCCTGAGGCAAGATGAAGCGTGCACACACTCACACACACACTCACACACACACACTCACATACTTCAAAGTAACAAGGGCAGGGGCATAAAAACAAAGCCAGGAGCAACTCTGTGGGTGGCATAGAGGCTCCACTGGGCATGTGTGTTGCAGAGATGTTGCTTGGGGCATTTGCCCAAAGCCTGAATCATCCATGGGGTTGCTCAGAATTGCTCAGTGTGGTGCTCGTGTACATTGAATTGCCACATATCAAGATGGTGGGACATGTACAATTGCTTGACGAAGTGATGTGATCCAGGAGATTTCATTTTGTGATCCAGGAGATTTCATCCATTTCCCCTATCTCTGTCCTTTAAGGGAACAGAGGCCAGGACACTTAGGCTGGGGTGTTGCAATGGCCTCATTCAAGAACCGGTGGTCTACTGTGTGACCTCCATCTTGTCAGGTTGTCACTGCTGTATTAAATGGGACAAATTCAGAATTAGATGTGGTTATGTTGCTGTTAACTCCTCGAGCATGATCTTCAGTACACCTGAGTGTTTTATGTCTGGATGAGCCAATTCTGCCCACTTTGTTTCTATGGTCAGGAAGCATTTTATTAGCAGACTGAAACCTCTCAGTTTCAAGGTTTGAGCATTATCTTCTGCTTAAATGCCTTGACTCAGCCCACTGGTTTTCAAATATCCTAGACATTCAGCACATGGCACAACCACATGAAAAACGTTAGTTCCAATTGGATAAAGGAAACCTGCTGTCTTGGTTGTATCTTACAATGTACAGGATAGCTATTGTGGAACTCCAGTATGGTTGTGGCTTTAATGTTTCTTCTCAGACTGCCTCAATAGGACATTCAGCAAGACCAGTGAAAAGTTCTGGAAAAGAAGATCTGGAAATGTAAGTGGATGTTATTCTAAATGGCATCTGAAACCAGTGGTTAATTCTAGAGAGTGGTTTTGCCTCATCCTTAATTTTCACCACTTTGAGAACTAGTATCATATAGAGCAATAAATGCAGATATCCCCAGTTTGATTTTTGTCTCTGCCATGAACTTGGTAGGTAGTCTTTGCAAGATACTATCCCCCACCCCAAGTGCATGTATGAACATCAAATTACGAATTGCAGCAGCATGATGTATGTAGAGAACATGAGACCATTATTTTCTTGAGATGCACTTCTTTAAACTTACCAACTCTTGGTAGTGAATCAAAACAATAGTTTGGAAAACTTTTCTCGTTTTCTTTTTGTCTGTGTAGTCTTACCGTGGATTGACGTTCCTTATATGTTTATATAAAAGATGATAAAGATCGTATTTCAGGTTTCTGAGACGTTCCAATTCATGAATGTCTTGCTGAGTACTCGGAATCATAAAGCAACATCAGTTGGTTGATATACAAATGTCACCCAAGTCAAAGGAATTTTTCCCAGTGACACATGCAATTGAAGTAAAATATTGTGCTTTACAAGAGTGTATTATTAAAATGAAAATGAGCAGCATATTAGGAGCCTGGCCACGTAGCCAAGACAACAAAGGAAAGGAAAAAGACAGCTAGAATGGAGGTGAGTGGGGTGTAGAAAGAAATAGGAAGGTTAAAATACATGCACGCATGCATGCACACACACAGAGAACTTAGACATGGAGTGCTATGCGCACAGGACTTGTTAGGATGCAAAACTGGAAACATTGAGTGAACATCTGTCATCTATGAGTTTGCCTTCCTATGAGATGCTGTTCAACAATTTTATAAATGAATGGGTGTAGAGGGAATACTTATCAAATTTGCAGATGACATACAACTGGGGAGGGGATAAGTAACACCCTGGAAGACCAAATCAGGATTTAAAATGATCTTGACAGATTTGATCATTAAGCCCTTACTAAAACACTGTACAAAGTTCAGTGTATGTAAAGTCCTGTATATAGGAACAAAAAGTCTGAGACCCAGTTAAAGGATGGCGGCAACCACATCATCACAAAGTTTTAGATGTTTTAGAGGATCTCGTACTGTATATGGGCCAGCAATGTGATGCAACTGCAACAACAGTTCTGGTCATTGTTAGCTGGGGGACAAAGTCCACGTCAAAAGAAAGCCATTCAAGTCAAGTTCCCAACACTGCTTGTAAGTAAATGTATGCATGTGGTATAATTTTTCTTTCCATATAGGGTTCGTGCATTTGTCAGCTTGGAAGGAGGAACTGCCTTCTCAACTGTTTCTGGGGGGCTATTCTTATTGTATCAGGACCATTCTGGTAGCATTGGATTCCTCTTGGCCTGCTCTTTGCAGTGGTCGCCTACTCATAAATAAACATGTGGCACCATTTCACTTTCTATAAGGCTCCACTCATTTTCATTTTCAGGTTGCAACCTACCAACTGAGTTGCAACCACAATTTGAGAAACCCTGACTACTTCATCTAATTTTGGCTGCCTCAGGTCAATAGCGGTGAGTATATCTCTAATTCAATACAGCAAGTCCCCTACAAACATTCCAGAAGCAAACTTTCCTACATATGAACATACCTTCAAGATACAAACTTTAAAACTTTTTGCATTCAAGGTACAATAACAGTATTTTAACAGCAGACAGTTTTGTAAAATACATTTGAACAGTAAACAGTATTAACAGATAAAATACTTTTTAAACAGTAAAAGTATTTAATTTATACTACTTTTTCTTTTTTAAACATTGGGTCAAACATGCATTAATACCAAAGTGTTGAACTGAAGAAAAAATCAACCTATGAACGAGCTTCTGGAATGGAACTTGTTCATAGGTCAGGGTGACCAGAGGCCAAACCTGAAATTCCTGAACCCCAAGGCCAAAATTCCTACCCCCAAATCCAAAATTCCTACCTGCTTAAAAAAATAGCCAAAAAATGTAATTTTTTTGTTTTTATATTTTTGTTTTTCGGTTTTTTGGCCATAAATTTTGATAGCAATGAGATATATCAAAACTGATTTTTGCATTGGATCCTGCTCTTCAATACATATCCAATGACATATGAGATGATGGGGTACTGCACACCATCATGAAGTTAAAAAAATGAAGCCAAAATGTAGGACAATGAAGCCAAAATGTAGGACACCTGGACAGGAGGCTAAATATCCGGACAAATCCGGGTTTTTCCAGTCATATGGTCACCCTGTATAGGTAGGAGACTTAGGGCACAATCCAGAGTAACTACGGGGAGTCCTTGCTCCGGTGTTAGAACAATTTGCTGTGGATTGCAGTATGAATTTCCCATAGGTTTTCATCAGATGGTGCAGTAACTACGGGTACACGTAATGTCTCTTACGTGCTCCCGTAGTTACTCTGGATTGTAGGGTTACTCATATCAATATTGGCCATATTGGCCATAGGAGACTTACCCTGCAATCCAAAGTAACTACACATGAGCACATGAGAGACATTACGTGCATCCGTAGTTACTGCACCACCTAGTGAAAACCTATGGGAAATTCATATTGGAATCCGGAGTAAATTGTTCTTACACCGGAGCAAGGACTCCCCGAGTTACTCTGGATTGCACCCTTAGGTGACAATCCAGAGTAACTATGGGACCTTTTATACTGATGTAGTTATGGTGCCACCTATGGAAAATGCATAGAGCAATCCAGAGTAAGTGCCTCTTACATCTTCCCGTAGTTACTGTGGATTGTAGGGACATATCAATATTGGCCATAGAGCAAAATCCAGAGCAGTTATGGGTTCACACAGTTACAGCACCCTCTAATATTATTTTATGGAAAGTCATCTTAACTGCTCCAACGCAAAGGGCTTATTTTGACTTTAGGATATGGGCCCTTGTCACATTTTGTGCTGATGAAATGGATGAGATGCAATGGATAATACTGAATTCTAATATTTTGGGAATAAGAATAAATCCTCTCCACACACTTCCTTACCATATGTCATCTCCTCACAATCACATTGCTGCCCCATCCCCATAAACCATCCCTTTTGTTTAGCTTTGCCAGCCTTATTTTTTATGGGTTGGACACTGTTTTATCCGACATTCTGATTTTAGAGGCATCTTTGCATGTCATTGAAGATATGGAACTTGTAACCATGGAATGAGATTTGCAAATGGGAGATCTAATCCCCAGTAGATCCAATCTCTTCTTCAAAGTCTACCAGCACTTGGCTGCTGATTGTGTTTCATCAGCATTGGTCCACTGTGCACTTCTATGTAGCTAAAAAGCAAGCTTCAGAGAAGAAGAAAAGTTCTTGTGTGAACCTGCCTGGGAAGATAATGGGAAGAGCTGCATGATGGCACACTGCAACCTTGCTGCAAATCATTGCAACTTATTTAGCTCCCCTATGGCTTGTGACTAGCAGTGGCTACAGGCTTCTAAAGGCCCTGATACTAGCAACAAGCAATTATGGTCATGATGGCAATAGTCTTATTTTTAAGCACAGGTCTGCACAATCTCATTATAAAAAATAATACATGTGTGTGTGTGTGTATGTGCGCACGCGCGCGCGCATATTTCATTTTCTCTCTCTGTGTGTGTCTATTATGTGTCTACAACAGTAGAAAAACAGTTTTAAAAACTGATTTGCAGTGGCCGTTCGTGTTGAGTAAAACCCGTGTATAAAAAATCAGTGTATAATAAGGCTGGACCTGTACCTCCCTTCACTCCCACTTCTTCTTCTTAATCAATCAATCAATCAATCAATCAATCAATCAATCAATCAATCAATCAATCAATCAATCAATCAATCAATTGCTGTTTCTTTAGGTCTTACTCAACTAATTTGAGCCATGTTTTCTTTGGTGCTGCTTGTTGAACATTCTAGTGGATAGAGAAGCTTAAGTGGCATCTGACTGACGTTCATTCTGCAGACATGGCCAAACCATCTCAATCTGAGTTTTTGAATTAGTTCTTCAGCTGAGGGTTGACTCGTGGATTCAGCTCAGTGTGGACTCAGTGGTCCTAGCTCAATACAGCAGTGAGTCTGGAAAGTGTGCCTTACTGTACATTTGTGACACTCAGTGCTGGCAGAGGGCTGGCTTTGGGTCCTTAGGATTGGGCCCATAGTCTCCCAATACTTTCAGGCCCTGGTGAGAATCAAGGTTCTATTTGCATTGATTAAATGTACTGACCTTACTGTACATTTGTACTGGCACTGCTGTCCAGTTCTTCCTTTGAGTTGATGGCAAAGTTGGGATTTTAAATAGTAAATATACCACTTGGTCAACATACAATAGATAGCCTACTCATAGCTCCCTCTTGTTCTTGGCTTTTTCCCCCCTCTGCTTTAATTTTGTTTCGGTCTTTTGACCAACTCTTGCATTTGCCTTTCATTTCTGGGCCTTTTGCCTTCTGACCCCATTTATGGCCTGTCAGTTTATGGGTGATTCTCCTAATTAGTTTTGCTTTCATTGAATCTTTTGAGAACAAATTGAGATGAGGAAACCATCACATCCATCATCTAAAAGCAGACCCTGTCAGGAGCGGGAATAACACTAGGAAAATGATGAGATGAGGAACCACCCTGCCCCCACCCCAAGCTTCACTAGCCTTAAAAGCACAATATCTGGATTTATTTTCCTTTCTAACATTCTCTGGATAGGAGCTTGTTCACATCTCCATGGAGCTTACTGGAATAACAACCAATCCATAAGACAGTATATGTCCATCTCTTTCTTCAGGAGCTGAGCTCCTCACCCATCTGTCAGAGGTCATGATTCCCTCATCTGTCATCACCAGTTTTTTTGCCTTGGGTATTTTGTCTTTCACTAACCTAGCTCTTGATCTCCAGTGCATTCAAAAGAAGTTGAACTTTGTATTTACTCCACTGATGAGAGTGGACACTGGTCAGAGAGAATTCCCAGGAAGCAGGCAACTTGTTCCTACAAGTGCTTGGTTAGTTTAGCCCTGTTCCTGGCTACTTAGGGATTATTGAGGGTTGCGGCACCATCAAAGAGGGATGAGGCACCATCAAATAGCAGACCTTGCCCCTGATCCTGGTAGTCTATTACCTTTTCACTATTCATTGGTGGTTGATTGGAGCATGAAGATAATGAATATCTGATCCCTTAGAGACACCTCTCTTCGGGCTTGTAGACTTTTGGGTCTCTGACTCAGTGGTTTAAGATGCTCAGGCTATGCATCAGAGCCCCAGTCCAACATCTTGGTAGTCCAAACCATGGGGCTTCCAGGCTTAGATAGCCCTTTAGCATCTGGGCCAGCGTCTAGGCTTCCACTTATAGTCAAAGGCAAGACAACTCACTTTCAGAGGGTGGTGGTTATGATAAAATCAAGCAGGCTGCCTTTTAAATGTAAGGTATAATGAATAAATTCTTTGAGATCTAGCATGAACTTTTTTGCTGCAAAATGAAAGTCACTGTTAACTTAGTTACTATAAAATATTTTTACCTACCCCCGGTAGGTTGAATGCAATGACGTAACAAATAAATTGTTCCAGATTGAGTATGAACTTTTTACTGCAACATGAGACTCACTTTTAACAACTCACTGTAAAATATTTTTATGTACTCCCAATAGGTTGCCCCAGCACATTGGGGGTCTCCTCAGAGTACACCAATTATATAGCTAGTGCAGATCTGAGGAGGGCAGGGAATGGGGAGGGGGGATAAGATCCACCAGGCACAATTTTTACTAGATCCACCTTCACCTCTCTGGTTCCTCACCTGAAACATCTTACTTCCCTTCCCATTCCTGCTGCCAACTTACTATTGCCTACGGAGCTACTCTACATGTGCCAGGCCTCCTGCCATTTTTAGCCGCAGCCCGACAGAAATCTTAGCTGGCTTTCAATGCTATAAAAGACCTACAGCCAAATCCAGAGTAACTATGTGAGCACGTAAGAGACATTACGTGCACCCATAGTTACTGCATCACCTATTGAAAACCTATGGGAAATTCATATTGCAATCCAGAGTAAATTGTTCTTACACCGGAGCAAGGACTCCCTGTAGTTACTCTGGATTTTGCCCCTAGTGCTGAACTCTTCCCCCTCTCTCTCAGCTTTCTTCTCAGGGCTGGTAGCAGTCTTGGGGTGCAATTTTGATGAAACTATAATGTGACAAGTGGAAGATCCCCCTCTCTGTGTGCCATGATCATCCCTCTTCCCCTATGCCTGCTGTTGAACTTTCAAACAAAAATGCATGGACAATCTATGCATTTAATGTCATGTGTTGTTGAGCCCTGGGTGTTAGTATTTTGATATCTGACTTGCATATGTTCATCTTGCACAAAGACTGACTGGTTTAACATATGCAAACAACAGAAAGGGAGCTCTGGGCAGGTGGTGGCATTTACCGTATACCATATATTGAATGTTAGAAGACATGCAACTGAACAAACACTTAATAGCCTGGCGGACGTTGTTTGGTCCCAGCCTAACTGATATTTGAGTCAGTGTGTAAGCATCAGCCAAATGGCACACATGCACAGCTGAAACTTGCAGAAATTCAACAGGTGCAGGAGACAAATTGATTCACAACTTTTGAAAAATTACAATTAAGAACATAAGTAGAGCCTCCACTGGTTCAGGCCCAAGGCCCATCTAGTCTAGCTTTCCGTATCACACAAAAGCCTACCAGATGCTTCAGGTAGCACATATGGCACCTGCATTCAGGTGCCCTTCCCTGCATCTGGCATTCTGAGGTTTTCCATCTCTACCTCATGGCTTGTAACCCGTGATGGTCCTGTCTTCTAGGAGTTTGTCCAATCCCTTCTTAAAGTCATTGAGGCTTGATGTCATCACCACATCCTGTGGCAGGGAGTTCCACAGACAAACTACAGGCTGGGTAAAGAAATATTTTCTCTTGTCTGTCCCAACCCTTGCAACATTCAATTTTAGTTGAAGTATCCTAGTTCTGGTGTTATGAAAAAGGGAAAAGAGCATCTCTTTATCCACTCTATCCATTAGGAACATTTGGAAACAACATTTGAACTTTTATTCCTTGAAATAAACACACTTTAATGAATGAAAGGCAAAGCTGACATGGGGTAACACAATTACGAGTGCTACAAATTTAATACAGCAAACCTTGGCATCCATCAATCTTGAAAAACTATGATATTGTGCTCGACGCTGCATGCGAAGCACAAAGGCCTGGATTGATTGATATGGAGGATAGGCTGTTACCCAAGCAGCAAATTCCCCGTCTCCACACCACTGAAATAGTCCAATGGAATGGCAGAGCCAATACACTTGGTTCCAGCTGCGTTGCAGAGCTGGGCTAAGGACAGGAGCTCACCCTATCTTGTGGGGACCAGGTCTCAAACCCTGGCCTTCTGGTTTACAGGCACAGTGTCTTAACCACTTGCACCACCCACAGCCCGCACTGCAAACACTGTGTGTTCAAAATGATACTGAACATAGATTAACAGCCAAATCTTATGAACCTTTTGCAACAGTGGGACTTCAGTTTAATAAGATGTACAGTGCCTATGTACTGTATGTTGCTTTGATCCAGTGGTGGGCAGATGCCGGTTCAGGCCTATTTGCCCGAACCGGATCTTCCCATGGGGCGACCACTGGCGAACCGGCCAGAGCCGCGGCTGCCAAGAACCAGCTGGACGCAGGCGCACTAAGTCTCCTGAAGTACAGCTTCAGTTATGCGCTCTGTTTACTTTACATGAAAAGTGGCATATATTGTCTTCCTACTGCTTTCAGTTCCATGAACCCCAATTAAGGTATAAATGAATGATTGCCTGCCTACTGATAGCTCCACTCAACCTTACCTTTCCTATTGCCATGCACTTTTGGAATCACACTTGCATGCACTTTTGGAATTCAGCATCCTCAGGAGTTCTTGCAACTTCCTCCCAAACTGACAGCTGACTATAAATTTTGATGCTCTTGGGGAGAGGTTATCACTGGGACTGGCGGAAATCTCTCCATATTAATTTTTTAGAGCCTTCCTGATGAAATCTAATTAAACACAGCAACCCTGACAGCGTGCAAATCTCTCTCTATTTGCCTCATTTGTCATCAGCATGATTAAGGGGCAGGGGAAGGACGTGAGTAGTTATTATTCACTGATCAGATGTGTCTGTTTTGGTCTCCCGGTGACTCAAACACCACTGATCGTTTGATCTGTTCTCCTAGCCCCTCCTTTTATTCCTCATGCAACTTCTCTTTCTACTTTTCTTTTGGATTCTCATCTTTTTCTGCAATCAATTTAGCTGGAGGAACATATTGATGACAGGCGAAACTTGTGCATCGAAGGTGTGCTTTGCATGCTAACTATGCTCCTTTGATCCCACAGACATTGTGTCCAAATGATTGCTTGTCAGTCTTGCCCAGTGGCCTCCACTTGAAAGTGGACTTTAGGATTTGCTTGGGTTTATTTTTGAATCTTGGCATAGTTCTCTTTTTCTTTAAGCACTTTCAGTCTCTTGAGATCCACTGCCTTTAAGCATTTAGGGTGGATTCATGCATTACATTTCCCTTGAAAGAATAATGTACTCAAGATATAATCAGGATTGAACTGGGGAGTTTCTCCTCAGGCAAAACATTGGACAAATTTTGAGGGAAGCCAAAAGGAAAAATTCAGATCAGTTAAGACTACTAACATTTTTGAATTGGCATGATGGTCACACATCCTTACACAGTGTCTTCTCTGCGTATAGAGTTGGCACCAGCAAGGTTTTTCTTGGATATCTCTTGGATTATCTCTTGGTTTCTCTTGGATATCTCAGAGAAGGTTAGAAGAGACACAGCAGGAATCCGATGTCTTAAATTATTTTTTGTTAATGTCCTGGAAACCCCAGTTCATAAAAAATTTCAGTGGTGATTCACAAAACTAAGTATCGCTTATCTGAAAGCTGCCTCTTGTTTCTAGTCTAAAGGGACCTAGGATTCAGCTTGGGGGGAAAAATCATATGGATTATCAGGCCAGATTTTGCTGCAAAATTGAACTGCTGCTCTTGTTTTCTCACGTGGCCTTCTCTTTCTGAGGCCTTCTGGGCTTGACACTTACAGAAGCTTGAGATGAGACATGTAGCCTGAGTAACCTGTTAGTATCTAGGCTTAAGTGGCATTGAAAATCATGAAGAAAAACAAACATGCATGCACACATGCAGACACACAGCAAATATATTGTTTGTTTGTTTGTTTGTTTGTTTAGGTAGTGCCCTGCCTTCATCCCTAAATTGCACCCCAAATGATGGCATGCTCATCTGCCCCAAATTCAATTTGTGATGCAGATGTTATGATGCAGATTTATGATACAGCATCCCAAATCTTCCCTGTTTCAGTTTGACTTATTTTCCACTGGCAGGGAAACAACAGGCAGCTGGATGCACTAATTCTTGCACAAGCTAGACAGAAGGGCAAAATAAATGCTGAATGGGATGAGCACTTCAATCTGAATTTGAATGAACGTTCCTTTGCTCAACTAAAAAATCTGCGTCCATGCTCACTAATGCTATTATGCATCAGTTTGTGCCACTACTTTTTCAGGACCCCCCACCCCCAAATCCCTCAAACTCCACATTTGCAGACAGGAATAAAGACATTTAAGAAGCTTCCACCACAATCCTAAGCATGTTTACTCAGAAGTAAGATTCAAGCTGCAATCTTAAGCCCCAATTGGGCTGTCACAGGTTTGGTGCTGGAGGTGTCTCAAAAGTGGTGCACAAGGCTGGAGGTGTCTCAAAAGTGTTGTAAGCCACCTTTGCGCCACTCCTGGGGGGAGGGTTTGTCCAGTGCACAGATATGCACTGGCTTCTGCTCACCATCTCAGGAACGAGGAGATGGGTGAATTGTGCTGACCAAAATTGGTTAGGATTGCTCCTCCAAGTGTTGCAACCCTATGCACACTTTACTGGGAGTAAGCCCTATTGAAAACAATAGGTACAATCCTAACCTGGTCCAGCCTTACTCATTGGTCTTCTCTTTTCCATAGTGATGTAAGGAGGCAAGCACTGTCTGTGCACTGGCCTAACCCTCCTCCAAGAGTGGTGCAAAAGTGTCTTATGACACTTTTTTTACAACTCCAGGTGAGCACAGGACTTGTGCTAGGGCTTAAGCCGGGCTAACAGGTGGTTAGAATTGCAGCCAATGGGATTTATGTCTGAATAGACAAGCATAGGCTTGTACTCTTCCTGACAGGTAAGGCTTAGTGGTTGTGGCATGGATACCTGAGATCATGTGCAATCAAAGTGGAAAACTCCAGAAGATGTAGACTGATAAGTTTTGTGCCTCCCACAGTATAAGCAGTGGTGGGCTCCAGCAGGTTCGCCCCTACTCTGTAGAACTGGTTGTTAACGAGAGACAGGACATATAAAGTTTAAAAATAGCCATTTAAAAGTGGCTGCCAGATGGGCAGAGAACTGGTTGTTAATTTCTTTGAATCCCATCACTGAGTATAAGCCCTTCTAAACTGGAGCCTACTTCCTCACATGTGTCTGGAACCCATGGCATTGCTCCCCATTAAGGCAGTCCAAGGTACATTCCAGTAAATGTGCTACATTTGACACCATGCAGGTTTCTGCACACCACTGTGAGGACCTCTGCTTTGGCTGACACTCTCACTGGCATGGAATTCAAACTAGCCACCAGGACCTATGCAGGGTGCCAGAGATCTGCTGGCAGACACTAGAGTGACTTACGTTTTTTTGTTTTTGTATTGTTAGCCCTGTTGATTACTATTTAATTGTCCATGGGGAACAAAACAACTGTTTGGGGTGTGTGTGTGTGTTTTTCTGACAGAGGCTGTTCTTGGCTGCTTCCTTCCAGCTCCCTCCTCCAAGTTTTAGTATGCAAAGAGATTTTTTTTTCTCTTTATGTGCCTGTGTGGGTGTTGTTTTTATTTTCTCAGACATTTTTATAAGACATGTTTGTTTCCAGTATGACAGGTGAAGTCCTGCCAAACACAGTGGGCGGAGTAAAATAAATAATTTTCAGACACCCCAGAAAGCTTGGAAAGTCTCTGCTGACCATAGAACACTAGACTGGGGTGACAATGGCTGCAGTCCTAACCCCCAGTTAGGCATAAGCTCAGCTTAAGTCCCGTGCTGGCCTAGGGGTATCACAATAGTGCTGTAAGGCACTTCTGCACCACTCCTGGGGGAGGGTTAAGCCAGCTCACAGACATACACTTACCACCCTACATCACAATGGGAACAGGAAAACTGATGAGTTGTGCCATCCCAGGTTAGGATTGCACCCTATATGTCATAACCACAATAGAATACAAGTCCCTCCAAAATGTAAGAAAAGAAAAATGTAGGATTTGACCAAATAAAAGCTAAAAAAACTCATATATTATTCTCATGTGCACCATTCCCCCATGTGCACTATCCCCCATGCTCACTGTCTCCCATATGTGCTGTCCCACCATGCATACCATCCCCCATGCACACCATCCCTATGAACCATACTTCCCCATGCACTTTCCTGTGCACCATTGCCCATGTTCACCATCCACCCATGTTCACCATCCTCCCATGCTCACCATTCCCCGATGTACACCATTCTCCTCACACCATCCCTCCCTGTGCCATATCCCCTCATGCACCATCCCCCATTAGCACCATCCCTCTGTGCAACATCCCCCTCATGCACTCTATTCCAGTGCATCAGGTACCGGCACCAAATTGGCTGGATGTTGATCAGTCAGTCTTCAATATTAAGTTTAGGAGAAAAACACATTGCACCCCTTTTTACCCCCTCAAGAGTTAAATTTCTCAACTTCGGTTCTTGGTGGGTGTTGATGTCACAGAAGAAACACCTTCCCCAAATTTCATGCTTCTAGGTCCAGGGGTTGGGGCAGGGCTTTGATCTGTTAGGGACTCTTCAATGTAAAGTACAGGGAGGAAAACGTGTTGTGCCACTTTTCACCCCCTTCTGTTTTGAATTTCCAGAAATCAGTTATTTGTGGTTACCTCCATCACCAAAGGAACACCCTCCCCAAATTTCATGCTTCTAGGTCCACTGGTTTTGGCTGGGCAGTGATGAGTCAGTGAGTGAGTGAATCAGTGACCTTTCAGATTTATATATAAAGAGAATTTATTAATTACAAGGTTACATGCTGCCTGCTCATTAGGAAAAGGGGGACAATGAAGAATTTTTTCCCCAGAACAAAAGGCAAAAAAGAGGACATGTCCTGGAAAAATAGGACATATGGTCACTCTGTACTAGGCTGTCCTGGCAAACAGTCTGACTCAGCATAAGGCATCTTCATATGTTCCTATGCTCAGCTTCCACTTGCAATGTGAGTCAGGGCATAGGTTTAGCCCTACAGTGAGAGAAGAACTGGTTTATAAGGCTGCAATCCTAAAGACATTTTCCTGGGAGTAAGGCCCATTGAACATAATGGGCTTACTTTTGAGTAGACATTGTGCTCTAAAAGTAAAACACAATTCATGCACCTATGTCTAAAATTTTGATCACTCTAAGAAAACTCTAGCCATTAATGGGGATGCTTTAGCTCTTTGCCTCTCTCTTAATTCCAGTTCAAATCTGGCTACTTTGGCTGCTATTTCCCTCAATGTGGAAGCTCCCACTGGCATCATTTCACATGAATTAACTCAATGAATGCAGCTCCTCCAAGTCCATTCACTCTGGACATGTTGTTAGAACAGAACTTATGATTAAGTTCCAAGGATTTTTTTATGTTTAGGAAGCAAAATCCGTAACACGCAAGGCTCTGCGGTGTCTTTCCTGAGCATCATCGTACTTTTTTCTCTCTTGCTGTGATTGACACAAAGAAAGACCAGGCTTCCCCCCTTCTCTCCCCACTAACCATAAATTAGGTTACAATGTATGTATTGAATTTCCCTCTAGTCACCAATGTTGTGGCACATCTGCAATGCCTCCTGCAGTTAATGGCTTCATGCACAAAAATAGAGTAATAAAGGTTATGATGGCTGTGTTTTAACCTCCTGGCCTCCATTGTATGCAACAACCACAGTGCTTCTTGGGAACAGTTAAACTGTCCCCTGCCACTCTGCATTTTAAGTGAATCTAAATAACATTGCTTAAAAAACCACCTACCTTTCTTTTGCTGGTTCAAGTTGGGTCTTTTGTTTCTCTTGGAATAATGCAGGAAAATGTTCTATAAATCTACATGAGAGTAACAAATGGAGATGTTATTTTCACTCTCAGAGAGGCAAATGCATTGGAAGAAGCATGGGAAATATATTGGAAGGGCACAACCTACTGGAAAGTCTGATTGAAAGTCAAAGGGTAAGGGCAAAACCTACTGGACATTCCTCTGGCACAAATTCTGTTGATTTCTTACAATTGGAAAAAATTAAAAGCTTTGGGAGAAGTGGGATACTTAAACTCTGGCCTCAAAACCACCCCCTGCTTCACTTTGTTTGGCCACTGCCAAAAATGTTGTTCCAGCCAGTTGGTGGCCACAGTGTCCTCCTGACTTTGCAACCTCCTGGATGACAATTACTGTAGTATTTTGTTTGTCCCTGTGACAGTACTATGCCCCAAACACCCAGCATCACACGTACAAATACACAGAATCTTTGGGTAGCCATCCAAATGATGGGCAATATAGAATCATATAATTGTAGAGTTGGAAGGGACCCAATAGGTCATCTAGTCCAACCCCATGCCTGTAGCAGGAAATCCTCCTAGAGCATCTCCAGCAGGTGCTCTTTGAGCCTCTGCTTGAAGATCTTCTGTGAGGGAGAGTCCACCAACTCCCTTGGCAATCTGCCCTCACCATCAGAAATTTTTTCCAACCGGATTCTCCTTTCTTGCAGTTCGTAACCATTGGTTCTAGTTCTACTCAGTAGAACTATAGTTTTTGGCTTTCTAGGATCTCAGGAAATTTCCACTTCAAACCATAATTTTTGAAGGTTGCTGCCAGAGCTCTTGGTGACCCCAGTTGCCCGAAGGACACAGCTGTTGAAAGGCTCATATTCATTTTGTGCTTGGCATGGAGGCACATCAACAAGGCTTGTTTCGTTCCATGAGCCAAAGTGCATTTTGGAAAAGAAAGATTGGCTAAAAACGGATTCTGAGAGTTGTACTGAGGGAAGCAAATGAAAATACTTTCCTTTTGAGGCTGATCGCTATCATCCTGCACCCATCTGTCCCACTTTAAAAATTCATACTTTATGGAGCAGCTTAGGATAGGGGTAGTGTCCGGGGTGGGGAGGAGAAAGGAGCAGACTACAATGAGATTTAGCCTTCTGTAGTGGCATAGGTTGGCCATTTGACACCTGGCGCAATACATTTTTCACTCCCATACATCAAAATTATTTATTATCATTAATTAATATTTATTGCACCAATATACAATAATTAATACAAAATTAATAAAATAATATACCATATTTTATATTAATGTAAAATATTAATTTATATTTTCAATTTTTATGCAACCCTATCTCTTTGGAACTCAGGTTGTTGTGTATGGTTCTTTCTAGTGCTTTTTTCTGGGAAAAAAGGTGCTGGTACCACATTGGTGTAGCTAGTCATTCCATAATTAATAATTAGCTGCTGGGGGGCAGGTTCAGTGCTGCCATCATGGTTGATAACAACTGATAAACCATAGTCTGATAAACCATACTATGAATGGGTAGAATCCAGATGGTGCCTGGCTGGGAACCTAGAACTACTTGGAAAAGGTGGCTCCAGAAGGCAGTCTCAGAATGGGAGTCCAGGTCTAGCTGGCAGGCACAGGTGGGCGGAGGCCTATTCGCTCCGGTCCCCGGGAATAGGATCTTCCAAATCCCCAGCCGCTGGAGAGCCTGTAGCAGCGGCAGAGGGCTCAACCAAGGGGACCGGTACGCCAGCAGTTAAAGGCTCCAGCACGGAGCGTCTTTCTTCCAGCACGGAGCAGCAGCTGGCTGGAGGAGAACACAGACTCCCCGGCCCCTTTTTCTTTTTAACTCTTGCCTGACTCCTTTCCATGATAGAGCCTCTTTCCTTAGCCTGGTGACTACAATACTAACAATGTCTACTCAAAAGTAAGCCCTATTGTGCTCAATGGGTCTTACTCCCAGGAAACTGTGGCATTCCTCCCTTCTTTCCAGGATAGATCTTCTTTTCTCAGCCTGGTGCTTACAATCCTAACCATGTCTACTCAAAAGTAAGCCCTATTGTTCTCAATGGGTCTTACTCCCAGGAAAGTGTGGACAGGGTGCAGCCTGAGAGCCCAATCCTATGCATGACTACTCAGAAGTGAGTCCCATGACAGTCAGTGGGGCTTGCTCCCAGGCAAGTGTGGCTGGAACTGCAGCCTGAGAACCCTGTCCTAAGCATGCCTACACTGAAGTAAGTTCCATGACAGTCAATGGGGCTTACTCCCAGGCAAGTGTGGCTGGAACTGCAGCCTGAGAACCCTATCCTATGCATGCCTACTCTGAAGTAAGTCCCATGACAGTAAGTCCCACTAACAAAAACTTAGATTTTTTAGAAAAATTAAATTTTTTAATTTCTTAATTCCCCCTTTAAATTTTCCCTGGCCCCGCCCCCTGACCCTGGCCATGCCCCCTGACCCTGCCTGGCCACACCCACTTCCGGGGAACCGGTTCTTGGGCCATGCTGGGCCCACTACTGCTGGCAGGCTAGATCTAGGTTTCAAATCAAGGCAGGAGCCCAGGTCCACCCACCTTGAAGATGTTGCAATCTTGGAATGGGAGCCTAAGGGCGCAATCCAGGGTAACTATGGTGTAAGAACAATTTATTCTGGATTGCAATATGAATTTCCCATAGGTTTTCACTAGGTGGTGCAGTAACTACGGGGGCATGTTATGTCTCTTACGTGCTCCCGTAGTTACTCTGGATTGTAGGGTAGGTCTATATTAAAGGTAGATCTGGGCTGTGGAGTTAAGGTAGTGCTCAAGCCCCTCCTCAAACACAAATTTTGGCGCTGGCTGCCCTGTGTCACTCTCCCTGGGATGTCACAACACCTCATTGGCTCTTGGAATAATCAGTCTCACTAGTCTGTTTTGAGTTAAGGTAATTACTTTTATTACATAAGAAAGTTGCATTATTATTATTATTATTATTATTATTATTATTATTATTATTATTATTATTATTTGGCCATAACGTGACAGAATTGAAATATTTCACTCTGGTTTTTTCCACTGTATTCTGCTGTAAATTATGCATCCAGTGGTATATAGCATGATGGTATTATTCCTAATGACCATAATTTTAGTAATTTTGGTCACGAGTGCCTAAGGTTGGAACCTGGGGCAGACCACTCACTCATCTACACCCTGCTACTACCAGTCTGTCCTTCTGCATCCCTTCTAAGAGAAGTGCCCTGAAAGATGAGTAATCATGCTTAGCAGAGTAATCATGCTTATCAGTTGAGGATTTTTGAGAACATTTCTCTTTTATGTCCAGTTTGATAATGTGCTATACCCCCAAATCCAGAGTAACTACGGGAGCACATAAGAGACTTTACGTGCACCCGTAGTTACTGCACCACCTAGTGGAAACCTATGGGAAATTCGTATTGCAATCCAGAGTAAGTTGTTCTTACACCAGAGCAAGGACTCCCCGTAGTTACTCTGGATTGTGCCCATCATATCTTAAACAATACAGTACAATACAATAAACCTTTATTAGGCATATATGAATAAAAACGACAGCATCAACAACAGCACACATATCTTAAACTGGAAAGATGGTGTTTTACAGCCATATCATCCAGTAGATAGAAGGTCAGTTTCAAGGTGATTTGTATTTGACTGGCAAGCTTCCTGACTTCCAAGGGTGTAATAATGGTAAGAAAATTTCCAAGTTTTTTTTTTAAATCTCAGTCATGGTTGGCCTTGTGTTAATTGCATTTTTTTCAGCCTGAGGGTTCAGCCTCAGAACCTATAAATTCTGCATCTCAGCTGGCTTCCTTTCCTGGCCTTTGTGCCCCCCTGCTGGCCAGCTATATTATGTATTTACATCCCCCTTCTATACTGACTTCTTATTTATGTATTTAAATATTACCATCCATGTGCATGGCACTTTGCATAGAGTGTGAAAACAGTTCCCTGCCCCAAGGGGTTTACAGTTGACAAAGGAAGACAACAGAGAGGAAGGGATGGAGGCAGGGAAGGGATATAGGGTGTGCATATGTGATATTTCAAAAGTTTGTTTACTTCAGTTTAGTTACAATAAGGAAGCTATAGTGTCAAAATGTTCTTGAAAATAATGAATTTTTCAGACAGGATTTGAAGGATGAAGCATCCTGCTAGTGTTCTGGGAAGCTATTCCACACATTAGAGACCGTAAGAGGAGTTTTTCAAGGAGTAAGAGCACTTTGGGTGTCTTTGGGTGATTTGGAATGGTCAGGGTGACCATTTAGAGTGGACGACAATGTGCCTCTATCTTTAACCATTGCATAGAAGGTGGAGTTTAGGCAGGTTTAGTTCATCGTAGAAGGGTTTAAAAAGCAGCACCTGCCAAAACTCTCTCTTCTATGCAATGGTTAAAGGTAGGGGCACTCTGTCCTCCATTCTATATGGTTGTGGTGAAACTGAAAGAGAAGATCGCAGGTAGGATGTAGTGGGATATCGTAAGGTGAAGGCAAGACCGTTTGCTTGGTCATAAAGTTCTGCATGCACCAAAATAGGGGGAAATGCCATTAATTTATGGCAATTGTGACTTTCTTTCTAAGAATTGCCTGTTTGGTGATGCAGAGCTTTTACACCATCTTGCATTCTTCCTGTTTCTCCTTGGCAAATAAGCACTTTCCTTCCCTAGCAAATGATTGCATTAAAAAGTCAACCCTTTTCCATATCAGAGGTGAATAACATAAAGAACCTCTGGAAGGGGCAGTGAGTTTGAACGAGCCGTTGGCACTTCCTGACCCACGTCTTGTCCTTTGGACCTTGGAGCTTGACTCTTGATAACACTCTGGCACTGGGATGCTGAAAGGGCACGAAGACTGCCCATTCTTAACAGCGTAGTCAGGCGCATTCAGAAGGAAACTGTCAGATGCACTTGGAGATGGCAGGAGATGTAAAAGCAGCAACCTTTACCCTACAGGGCCACTGGGGGATGAAATCTAGTAAGAACAGGAGACCAAAGGGGCAGCATGGAAAGACATACAACCATCTGAGTTATGGTAATTCAACTTTACAAGGAGTTTCATTTAATACCCCTACTTCAGCTTTTCTTTGCATTTATGAGAACCAATTCAGATTATGAACTCCTGGCAGGTGGCTGAGTACTGCGAGATGAGAGCCAGCATGTAGCCACCTTCATAGGATCATATGTATGTTTTCATATTATAGCAGGGAAGCCGTATCCTAACCACAGCTGGTGCAGAGAGGGCCCCCGTGCACGCATTATCCAGTTCTGGCAAGCAGCATACCTGAGGTCTCTTTGAGATAAAGGAAAATTTGCCCCTTTTGAAAAGAAACAACATGAATCTGTACCTGCTAAATAGCTAGAACAAGTCCAACCTGCCCCATGTTGGATTTTCAGGCCCAGGAAGTAGAATAGGATTTGGCGTGTACAAACACATGTACTTTTCTCATGCATAACTTCCAATATGTGTTGAATTTATGGTCCAACTTAGATTGGGCCTCAGAACCAGAAGTGAATGGTGCTGACATCACTGTATGTTGTGTTTCTTATCACCGTCATTCATTTCTGTGTCCTGAGAGCATCACAGCAGTAATACGTTTGGGAACGTTGGGTTAGGCATTTGAGTGTGCCTTCATCTATATGGACGTGCACTGAAGTGAGGTGATGAATGATAATTCAGTACTCTCATTTTGACATCAGAGACATCATTTTTAGAATGATGTCACCAGTGACATTTCCCTAAAGCTCCCCAAAAGCAAAAAATAGGGACATTAATTTATCTGATTCGGGTTACAAAAGATATGAACTATTCCTGGTAAATGTAATAGGGACAGTTAAACTTGATGTTCATGTTTGCATCTGGCTAAGAATTCTCAGGTGTGTCCAAAACTTGTTGTTGGACCTTAGCATTTGTACAAGCAGTGCCTAGACAGCAGATGACCGCTTGAAATCACCGAAGCAGGATTGAAAGTGCAAACCTGATGCTGAACTGCATTGCAGGGCCAAGGCACCAGGAAGCATCTGTGTCAGTTGCTATGATGAACAAAACAAAACCATTCATGTTGTGCAGATCTCGAGGAGTGGAAGGATACGTGATTGCCAGCAAAGCACTTTAAAAAACCATTTCCTTTGTTTCAGCTTCTCAAAGACCAGATATTTTATGGTAGATACCAAAATACCTATTTGTTTGTCAGTCTGTTAATGAACAGAATTTTTTTTTGAGGAACTATTCATAAGGAATTGTTCTGACAGCATTGTTACATTCCTCTTGACAATAGGCCAAGTTAGGTGTTTTGAATGCATGCTGAAATATCCTTGAAAAAATCCGGACTGTTCGTTATTTTAAGCACACACAGTTTGTTGCAACTCTTAACTAACTGCCAGGTAATCTCTCTCTTCCCATCTTCTGGGATTGTCTATCTTTGGGGTAGTCGGAAACCAGAACCAGAAATTGACAAGGGGTGGAGGAAGGTATTGCAAACATGGATATTATTATTACACCTTAGGTACCTTTTGATACTCGAGATGTCAAACAGACTGAATAACTATCATATATCTAAGTAGGGGTTTATAGCTATTCTTAATGTGTGCACTCCCACCTGTGTGGCAAAATATATATGTAGTATATATATGAGTGCATAAATTATGTTGCTGTAATTACACCCACGTAGCAAGTTCACTCCAGATTTATATAACAGTGACTTTAGAAGGCAGACATTACAGCCTCTTTTGGGGTGCACTTTTGGCATGATTACAGGTTAAGAAGAAACAATTTTCAGATAACAGGTATTGCTCGTGGTGTATGTATAGCCCAAACGGTATCCACTTGACTGATAGAATGAGATTAATTGCACTGGCAACTAATAATGCATATCTAGAACTACACAAAGATATAAATAGAGACTAAATAATACTTGAGAATAATATACAGAGTACAGCAGAATCTTTGACAGCATGAAAATCTATTTTGAAAATATTCTGAATTCAACTCCACTTTTATAATAACTTCAGCAGCAGCTAAAGTTTAACTTTAACTGTCAGCACAATCCTAAACTGTGCAAGAACAGGGTTGGAGGCAAACTTAGCATGTACTGAATCCAATACAAGTTTTGGGATTGCTGCCACACTACCTTGGGGAAGGAGGGTATTTCCTCCTTCCTCAGGGAAAGATAAGTTCAGCTCAGATAAATCTACTTGGATTTAGGCCACCTCTGGAGGTTATCTAATGTGAGAAGATAGGACTGCCCAGAGATGGAGGCTTGAATTCCAGCATAAATGCTTTTGTTCCTTTGAGATTTAAACTGCAATCCTAAACAGTTTACTTTCTTGGGAGTAAGCCCCATTGAACTCAATGGAACTTATTTTTGAGTAAACATGAATAGGATTGTTAAAATAGCTACCTCAGTTTCAATCTAGTTTTATCCTCAGTTTTAATTCTCACTTTTGAGAGCCAGGATGGTGTAGTGGTTAGGGAATTGGACTGAGACCTATAAGATCCAGGTTCAAATCCCTCCTTGGCCATAAAGATTCCTGGGTGAACTTGGGCCAGTGACTGTCAGCCATACCTAGCTCACAAGGCTGTTGTGAGGATTGCAGGTGGAGAGGAACTAAAGCTTTGTAAGCTGCCTTGGGCTTTAGTGTTGACATGGGAAAGGCAGGATTAAATAAATAATAAACCTGATTTTCTTTCATTGTATGCTTTCTCAAAATAGAGTGTGTTTTCTAATAAACCTGATTTGCTTTCAGAGTGTGTTTTTGTATGTGGAACACTTAACTATGGTTCTTTTCCTTAAGTGAAACAATGGTTAAATACGCTTTAATCTGAACTGGAGCTAGACCCACATGGATGTTCTGGAGGCATTTGGTTGTCCACTATAGGAAGCACAATGAAAGTGTAGATGGACTTATAGTCTAATCTAGCAACACTCTCTTATATTGTTCTTACTCCATCTGAATACATAAACAATTGATGAATATTGGCTTCAATACAGAATGATAAGCCATAGTTTGAAATTACATCTGCAGTGAATAAACCATGATGAAGGCAGTTTCCCATCATCTTTGTTTGCAAGGTGGCAAGCAGTTCTCCCCTTATAAAATCCCCCACTGGCCTAAATCTTGCCTTGCTAAATCATGGGTTCATTATACATTTGGAGTTTTAAAAGAGTTAAGGCAACAAAGCGTGGTTAGTGTCAAACATATTTCATTTACTAGAGTTTCATATGAAGCATACATATTTATGTCTAAAATCAGAAAGTTCATATGCCCTCAGTGGCTCTCTTTGCAGTGGATGAATTTCACATCCTTCAAGGTGGCTGCATAAATGAGGTTATCGTTTAAATAAGCTTGTAATTGGGTAATCAAAATTGTAATTTGTTAGACTGGTGTCAGCGTATGGTTTTGTGGATTTTGAAGGTAGGGTGTTTTTTAGTGGCATCATTATATTTTAATTGCAGGGAGATAGTACTGTAATTACCAGAACTGAATAGTCTAAGATGAGGCAGCTTCAGTTCACAGATAGCTTCTCTATGAAATAAGAATTGCAATTTCCTTTGGAGGTGATTCAAAGAGTCCCCTGCTGCATTCAGAACTGCAGAGCAACTCTTTGTGTTTGCAAAAATGCTTGTGAGATCAGATCGCCTGTACTTTTCCAGTACTTCTCCTGCCCGGGCAAGGCTAGGGATGGCCCATCAGTGAGGACAAGTAAGGCAGCAGCTGTTTGGTGGAGGCCATCCATCTCTGACAACTTTATTGTTTCTGCTGTTCCTCCTCTTTTTCTCTTCCCGAGCTGGAAGAGGGGTTGAGAGAGGAAGAGGAACTGCAGAGGGGAGGAGAGAGCTGAGTAAAGAGGTACAGTATTTGGCATGTCATGTTAAGCATCAGGGGCTAACCTGATGACTGCCCACCCCCAACTGCATGATGCAGTACATGCCCCACTCAGTGCTGGGATTCAAATAAATCAACCACAGGTTCTATATCCTAATAACCTAAATTAACAACAGGTTCTATGTCTCATTAGTAACAGGTTCTCAGAACAAGGCGCTCATTAGCAAAAGGTTCTATAGAACCTGTGAGAACCCTCTGAAGCCCACCACTGGCACAGCTATGCCAGTGTTGGAAATTTGGTTAGGATTTCACCCCAGGTTGATCACGCAGGCCTGACCCAAAAGTGTTTTTTTATTTTTATTTTTAATTTTTTAAGGAATCACTTGAGCACTTGATGTGCTCAAGCCCATTGTTCCCAAACTATGAATCTACAACCTGCTGGTGGGTTGTGACCAATTTTTGGAGGTTCCTGTTAAAGACTATCAGTATGGCAGATTACATGATGCACATCAAGGGTTAAACAAGCAACTACTGAGGGGAGCACAGCTGCCCAATCTCCATTACAGCTATATCCCTTGGCATTTATAAATTAGGCAGCAGGCTCAAGGGCAGGGGTCTCCAAATTTCTTAGTATGAGGTCTACATTGTATATTTAACACATTTTTAACAGGATGGGAAAAACCGTTTTATAATGAATGAAATTTAAATGGATATTTTTTCCTTGATCTTTTTTGTAATCAACATAATATAATTCTGAACAAAAGAGTAACATGACAATTACAAAGAGACAATGCCGTGCTGAAACCGAAAAATCATATACTGTATAATGAGCGAAAATATCAAACACTAGCAACTGCTGTGACAAAAAAATACAAGTTGCTGCAGACCAGATAAGATCTTATGGTGGGCCAGATTTGGCCTCCCGGCCATAGTTTGCAGACCTAGGCATCTAAGGCCTCAAAAAGGCTTGGGAACCACCACTGTAGTCTGCTGGTGTGATGTGGCTTCTTTTTTTTTTTTGGTGATGTAGCCATGTTCACTACAACTGAGTGGTGGTGCACAAGTTGAACCTTGTTCCGAAATCTCCTCAGGTTGCCTGTTCAAGGCTATGAGTTTGAATTCTGACTGACGTCTTTTGAATTTTTGGCAGAGGGGGAGACCCAGCTCTTCTTCATTTATCCACATGGTTACAATTTGAGAAAAAGGTCAAAATTGTTCTAAGAAGAAAAACCTCCAGAACAGAAGATGTTAATTAAAAACATTCATGGACAGAATCCCAGATCCTCTGTCTATTGTAGTTTTTTTTAAAAAAAGTTTGTTCAGTCATAGTAATATTGCCAGTGATCTTTCTGTGTTTTTCCTAAAACGATCTGACCCTTGTGCTGTCCAAGCTCAGCCAGTACAATTTCACCGTCCCTGGAGATCACTGCCACATGGAGGCAGGTGCAACTCCTTGCACTGGGCTAACTCCTGGAAGAGTTGTTCAGGAGTGTCTTATGGCACTTTTGTGACACTCTTGGGTTGGTGCAAGGGACTTGTGCCGGTGACTTAAGATTGCACCCTGAGTCAGGACCATAGGTGGGCAGAAGCCGGATCGCGGGGGTCCCCAGGGACCGTTTCTTGAAATTCCCCTGCTGCTAGCAATCCGGCAGCGGCGGAGGCAGCGATAACCAGCCGTGCCAGTTTGACCGCTGCAGTGACAGGGGCAGCTGGCAGGGCACTTTTAAACTTCCCAAGGCAGCCCTGAGAGGCGCCCCATAAGCCCCAGCGCTGGAGCGTCCTTTTCCCGGGCTGTGGAGGGAAATTTAAAGGTGCCCCTGCCGCTCCAGCAGCAATGGAGCTTACTCCCAGGTAAGAGTGGCTGGGACTGCAGCCTGAGAGAGAACCCTATCCTAAGCATGACTACTCAAAAGTAAGCCCTACTGTGCTCAATGGGTCTAACTCCCAGGAAAATATAGTTAGGTTTCCCTCCTCCTTTCCAGGATAGATCCTATTTCTGGTGACTAAAATCCTAACCATGTTTACTCAAAAGTAAGCCCTATTGTGCTCAATGGGTGTGAGGCTTTAGAGCCTCACAGCGCATCCTCTGCATGTCTACTGAGAAGTAAACACCATGATTGTCAATGGGGCTTACTCCCAGGTCAGTGTGGGTATAATTTCAGCCTGAGATCCCCATCCTCTGCGTGTCTACTCAGAAGTAAGAACCATGATCATCAATGGGGCTTACTCCCAGGACAGTGTGGGTATGATTTCAGCCTGAGAGCCCCATCCTATGCGTGTCTACTGAGAAGTAAACACCATGATTATCAATGGGGCTTACTCCCCCAGGTCAGTGTGAGTATGATTTCAGCCTGAGAGCCCCATCCTTTGCGTGTCTACTCAGAAGTAAACACCATGATTGTCAATGGGGCTTACTCCCAGGTCAGTTTGGGTATAATATCAGCCTGAGAGCCCCATCCTATGCGTGTCTACTCAGAAGTAAGCACCATGATCGTCAATGGGACTTACTCCCAGGTCAGTTTGGGTATGATTTTAGCCTGAGCCCCATCCTATGCGTGTCTACTCAGAAGTAAGTCCCATGACAGTCAATGGGACTTACTCCCAGGCCAGTGTGGAGAGATAACTCCATAGCCTCAGAGCCCCATCCTATGTAGGTCTACTCAGAAGTCCCATGACTTCTGTCAATGGGACTTACTCCCAGGCCAGTGTGGAGAGGACTGCAGCCTCTGAGCCCCATCCTATGCAGGTCTACTCAGACGTAAGTCCCATGACAGTCAATGGGACTTACTCCCAGGAAACTGTGGCTGTCACTGCAGCCTGAGAGCTCAATCCTATGCATGACTACTCTGAAGTAAGTCCCATGACAATCAATGGGGCTTACTCCCAGGAAAGTGTGGTTAAGGTTGCTGGGGGGCACTAACAAAAACTTAGATTTTTAAAAAAAAGATTAATTTTTTAAAATTTTTAGATTTTAAAAAAATTCCCCTTTAAATTCTCCCCGGCCCCGCCCCCTTACCCCAGCCATGCCCCCTGACCCCGGCCACACCCCTGGCCCTGGCATGGCCCCGCCCACTTCCGGGGAACCGGTTCTTGGGCTAGGCTGGGCCCATCACTGGTCAGGACATCTCTTTATGTATATAGATGATGGGAACTGATGGAAGAAAGACAAGTTTGTCATTGAATTGGAAACATGGATTTGGTCTCTGGAAATCCCATTGGTTAGCATCTTCTGGTGGATACTTGTTTTTCAAATATGTTATTTCGGCAATCCATTTCCACCCTTCTGTTTGGGTTTTATACATAGGCAGAACAATATTTTAACAGACCAGTGATGCAGAAAATGATTCGTTGCTACCAAACTGTAGCTGTCTCTAGACCCTGATTACGATGCAGTGAATACAAAAGTACCGCTTCCTTAAGTGTTTTTGCTGATCTTCATTTTAGCCCATGATCTTTCTGACAATATACATTATACCTGAACGCTTTCTGATCATTTCACCATTATAAATAATTTCTGCCATGAAGGGATGCAGTTTTTGCGCTTGCTGGTCTCCATGTCCTCTGCCCACCAAGGACAGTTTTTGGCAGCATGATCTTCAGGGGTTGTACTGGGTGCTATAAATTCTGTCCGTAATCAACAGGTTGTTGGGCATTTTCACTCCATCACCCTGAGTTGTTGTTGTATTTGTTGCACCACCACCACCACCACCCCTCCTCCTCCTCCTCCTCCTCCTCCTCCTCCTCCTCCTCTCTTGTTTAAATCCTCTGGTGACACAAGTGGTTAAGACACTGTCCCTATTAACCAGCAGGCCAGGGTTCGAGAGCCGGGTCCCCACAAGATGGTCTACACTGACTGAAGCAGTTCTGCAGGGTTTCAGGCAATAACTTTTATCCAACCCTACTTTGAGATACTATCAGGATTTGAACCTGATAGGGATTTGTCTTCAAGCAGAGCAGGAATTCTACTTTTGAGCAATTGCCCCTTGTTGTGGCCAATCACAGTAAAGCCAAATACTTGTAATTAACTTTATAAATTTATAGATTTCTTTACATACAATTTTACACTATTAAATATGTGAATATTTCAGACACTTGTTGTATTTCTAAATTTCAGACACTTGTGTTTAAAGGTTTGTAGCGGGATGCTGTTTTGTTCTCCAGCACCATTCCTGGCTATGAACCTGGCTTGCAACACAAGCACCGACTGATGGGAGAAGGTAAAAATCCCTTCTGATGCCGAGTGAAGTCAGTCCGTGTGGCTGGAGCCAAGGCAAAGGAGTAGGGAAGCTTCTTTGCTCTGGCAGCTTCATCAATCTGCAGTTCCTCTTCTGCCAGCTGGGAAAGACTCAAACTTTTGAAGCAGGCAGAATGGGCCTAGTTGGAGCCTGGCCATTGCTGGAGGAGCCTGGCAGGGCAAGTATTAAGCGATGAGAGGTTTGTTGCGGCAGAGAGACCAACAGGCCTGCGTGTGAGCTTGCATTGATATTTCAGCCATGCATTATTAATCCTCACAATGAACTCAAATGAGCAGCGCAAGACGCTTGCCCGCTGAAAGCTTCGTCTTTCATTCCACCAAGGCAGCCAGGATTAGTATTCAATATGTTCCTCTTTATAAAATTGGTTTCCGAACTCTTCTTTTCCTGGCTCTTCGTTACTTTAGGGAAATCAATATTTTCAAATAGATGCTTATATCTGGCTCTGGAACCCTATGAAGCCACATCTCTTCAATATGAATGAGATGGGCAGAGCACAAGTGACAGGCGATGGCCAGATGCTGATGGATCTGTAGTGGCTTCAAGCGGAAGAGGTATTTGTCTCCTTAGAATGAATGAGTGACAGCTAAAGATCTCTAATAATTTGCAACAGGAGGGAAAGCCTTGGAATTAGATGGGTGCAGGGTGCTCCAAGGTGCCAGGGGACTTGAAACAAAGTTTCTGGTAGCCAGACCCATGTACTTAATTTATTCTTGTGGCTGATTACAAATAGAGGGAGTTGCCAGTCTTCTCCCACACAGCAGGTCCCAATCCTATTCTCTCCCCACCCCTTGGCATTGATGGCTATTACTGCATTCTGCCAGTTGCAGAGATTTTCTCTGGGAAAAGAAATAATTGTTTCCTTAAGGATAAGCCACCGTCACATGGGGCTGGTCTACTTGGACATGCACTAGCTAAATAGTTGGTGCAACTTTGTGTGGACCTGCACTGTATGGAATCAGGTCTGAAAAGGAGATTAAGATGTAGCACAATGGTTGAAAATTGCTGACATAAAGTATTCCAGGAAGAGATAGGTTTGGAAGTCATGCAAAAGATTTGAAAGGCTTTGATTTTATGTGATGCAATAGGTTTGTTACACAGCTTTCTTTGTTTACATTAGTTGGATTTACTATTAATCATATTGGTGATTTGGCTTTCCTTCTTTGAGCTTACATGAACATGAGTTCTCCAGTTCTATCCTCAACCATGTTAGGTAGGTTGGGGTAAGAGAGAAGCTGATGAGCATCCTTGGTTTGAACTCTGATCTACTGGCCTAAGGCCAGTTCTCTCTAGCCACTGTACAGTGCAATCCTAAGCATGTCTACTCAGAAGTAAGTCCCATTGTGTTCAATGGTACTTACTCTCAGGAAAGTGTTAGGATTGCAGCCATAGGCCTGTATCCTAAAGCCCCTTGCTCTGGAGCAGTTAAGATGACTTTCCGTGAGATAACACTAGATGGTAACGGTATGGACCCGTAACTGCTATGGATTTTGCCCATAGTCAGCGTACTATGTTGACTTTCAGGAAATCTAGAACCCACTTCAAGATTTTTGGCAGATTGAAGTCTGATCTTTGTCTCTGTCTGTCTGTCTGTCTGTCTGTGTCACTTAGGCTACAATCCAGAGTAATTACAGGACCTTTTACACTGACGTAGTTATGGTTCCACCTATGGGAAATGCATAGAGCAATCCAGAGTAAGTGGCTCTTATGTCTTCCCGTAGTTACTCTGGATTGTAGGGCTAGAGTATGAAAGTATTACAGATGATATCAGTTTGAAGGAAATTGGCACTCATATTTGTGTATCAGGACACAGCTCTCCTGTGAGTGGCACAGTGGGATTCCACTACTGTAAATGTTTTCTATTAAGTTTTTAGTCTCTAAGTGGCAAGTTCAAGCTCTCTTTTGAAAGCAGCCAAGCATCTGTTGGGGTTAAAGCAGCCTTATCATTCACTAGTGATTGAGCAATAGTGAAATTAATAGCCCCTTAAGGCTCTTACATAACAATTGAGTCAGGGTGTCAGCAGCTATTTACACTAAAGTTACATGGGTGACACTCTGAACTATTCATGTTCCTACATCTTTGCCACAGCAATAAAATCAATCACCTACTTGCAAGCTCAAGAGCATAATGAGAGGTGCTCTTCAAAGGGCAGAGCTCTTTATACATAATATCAAGAAAATTCAAAAATTCTGTTATTTGAATAAATTATTCAAAGAAAGCAAATCCACATATTTACATTTTTTCCCTCCTTTTTTATTCTGATTGGACTTTTTTATTCTGATTGGACTTATTCTTTATTCTGATTCCCCAAACTTGGAATTTGCTTTGACAATGATCCAAACAATCCAGAGGACTGATTTCACATTTTGAAAGTTCATTCCTTGGTAAGGGTGCTCCATGCATTGTCACAAGAAAATGAGAATGTTATATATGTATGTACTCACTGATTTGTACAAGCAAGTATGTGCAACTGGGAACCCTGGGAAGATGTTTCCCAAGTGAATGTAGCTGGTATTTACAAATGCATATGTAAATATGTTCATATGTTTACTCCTTAGGGGAGAAAGATGGAGTATAAATAAATAAATAAATAAATAAATAAATAAATAAGGGTATGAACAGTGAAACAGCAAGTTACTAATTCAGCTCTCACTTCTGTCATGAATTTACTATGGGATCTTTAGGTAAGTCAATGTTCTCACAACACGTTTATGCGGGATAATAATACATCCTTACCTTACAGATGTGGTGTAATGAGTCTTGAAACAATGGTTGTAATCCTAACCCCCAGTTAGGTTGGCACAAGTTCTGTGCTGGCCTGGGGGTGTAACAAAAGTTACACAGGCACATAAATGTCCATAAGGATCTCCAGAAGGATCACTCTGTAATGGAAGAATGGGCAACAAAATGGCAGATGCGTTTTAATGTAAGTAAATGAAAAGTTATGCACATTGGGGCAAAGAATCCTAACTTTACATATAGGTTAATGGGTTCTGAGCTATATATGGCAGAGTAGGAGAGAGATCTTGGGGTGCTTCTGGAGAGCTTGATGAAGGTGTTGACCCTATGTGCAACAGCAGTGAAGAAGGCAAATTCCATGCTTGGGGAAAAGTGACTGAGAATAATATGGGATAAATTATAATGCCATTGTACAAATGGATGGTGAGACCACTTTTGGAGTACTGTGTCCAGTTCTGGTCGCCACATCTCAAAAAGGAAATAGTAGAAATGGAGAAGGTTCAGAGGAGAGCGACCAAAATGATTGATGGTTTTGGACACCTTCAGTATGAGGAAAGGCTACAGTGCTTGGGACTCTTCAGACTAGAAAAGAGGTGCTTGAGGTGGGACATGATAGAGGTGTACAAAATTATTCAAGGCATGGATGTAGTAGGTAGAGAGATGCTCTTTTCCTTTTCACATAACACCAAAACTAGGGGACATACCCTAAAAGTGAATATTAGGAGGATTAGGACAGATAAAAGAAAATATTTATTTATCCAGTGTGTAGCCAACAAGATGTGGTGATGGCATCTAGCCTTAATGCCTTTAAGAAGGGATTGGACAAATTCCTAGAGGAGAGAACCATCACTGGTTACAAGCTATGATGAGTGATTTATGTGCACGCGCATGTAGATAGATGTAGATGTGGGCAACCACAAAATGCCAGATGCAGGGGAGGGCACCTGGATGCAGGAGTCTTGTATGCTCCCTAAGGTATCTGGTGAGCTGCTATTAAGTTACAGGAAGCTGGACGAGATGGGCCTTGTTAGGAATGTGAGTCCCTGCAGGATTAGCAGGGCTAAGCAGAGTAGTTGTGCAGAGGATGAGAGGGCAGCAGCACAAAGTAAACACACAGCTGTTTATAGTTCAAGATAACTATATTGTTCAAAACGACAGGCAGAAGATAAGTCAAGTAACACAGTTCAAGGTCAAAGCAGTAGATCAGTCATATACATACATCCAGTTGCAGGGTTATTCCAATCTCAGTAATCCAGTTAAACAGTCCACAAGTCAGTCCACAGATATAGCCCAGTCTTTCAGAGTATCAAACAGTAATAATGCTCCTCCTCAGTAACCCACACTTTGCAATAATCTCATACACACTTAAACATAGTGAAACACCAATCAGTTAGAGATATTGCAGTCATGTGACCAGTGACTCAGCACTTCCAATTCTGCTGAATCATGCTGTAAGAGCAGTTACAGACTGCATCAGCTAGATTGCATCAGCCTTCTGCAGTATTGCATCAGCCTTGAATCAACTTGCCTGACCAAACATGTTTCATTATTAGATTCAAACCCTAACAGGCCTTTTGGCCTGATCCAGTAGAGGCTCTTATGTTCTTAAGGCACATGTGCTGGTATTCCTACACTACCATGGAAATGCAGAGATGGGTGAGTTGTGCTGGCCTAAATTGGTTTGGATTGAGCCTAGTGTCTGTGAAATATTTTAAATTATGGTTGGCACTGACATTCTGGACTTTCATGAGAACTATAGGAATCCAAGCAGGTTTATAAAAAACAAATGAAATTTCTGAGGGGTGTCTAGACATTTCTACTCTACACACTTAAGTTACGTATTGATTTTGGGTAATTTTGGAACAACTTCCTTATGTGTTCCTGGTACAAATTGGTATTATTGGTGAGGAGAGACACTGTATATGTCTGGAGACAGGGTTGGTTATTTTGTTTATTTCAGGGTTCAACCATGACATTTAAAGGCAATTATGGGGCAGGCTAGGCACAAATGAAGGCTTGCCCTCATTGCGTGGATATTTTGAACTTTTGAGCTGCAGTAAGCTTTGGAGCCCTTGCTGAAGAACTGATGGGCCAGCGCATCTGGGAGTGGATCCTTTAAAATGGTTGAAATCAATGTGGAGTGTCACTCAAGTGGCCAAACAATGCTCGGAAATCAATGCTGAATCTGAAATGAAGTGTGTGTGTGGGAAATGATGGCATTTGTTTGCAATTCTAATACGTTGAAATCAACAGATCACTTGCAAAGTGCGCCTAATGAAAAATGCACATAATGTGCTGGGAAGGGGGAAAAATTGGGGGGAAAGTGCGTAACAAGGTGTGCATCTTCAAACTTTTGGATAACAAAGGAAGTGAATATATTTTTTTCTGAATCTTTTGAGTCACTCTGTATTGTGGCAAATGAATGAAACTTTGAAGTGCTGAGGAGGAGATGATTTAGGCAAGACATATCATGCTATGTGTGGCAGGTCGGTGTTACTACTTGACAAGTCTACTGTAGGTTGGCATAAAAATTACTATGGTTTGGAGAATTTTGGAGGTCAAGCTCCCTGGCTTTCTATCCCATCCTTCTTTTCATAGAGGGTGACAGTGCTTCACTCCCAGCCACCATATGCACCTATGGAAAGTCTGGCCTTCTACCTGGTCAATGAAGCAGTTCCTAGGTGGAGAGGTGTCTGATAGGGATGCATTTGGTATATATGTTAATTCACCTTTAGCGTACACAAACTAGATGAACCACTGGAGACTCTAACAGCACAATCCAGAGTACCTACAGGAGCCCTTAAGAGATATTTACATTGACATAGTTACAGCATCACCTAGTGGAAACCTATGGGAAATTCATAGAGCAATCCAGAGTGCATCGACGTAAGAGCTCCCGTAGTTACTCTGGATTGTGCAGTTAGTTTAGTTTTTATTTTAAGAGATTCATACCCTGCCTTTCCTTTGCTGAAGCAAATATCCAAGGCTTGTGCTCATCCCAATAGTGATCAAGAGCTTTTGCAGTGGTTTTGGGATATCACCCAAAACCCCTATGACAATTTTGCTTTCTTGTGCCACAGGTCTTGATACTTGGTGATCCCCCCGGTTTTTTACATGCTCTATTGTCATCAGATATTGCAATGTTTAATATCCAGACTTTCTTATTCTGGCCAGTGATGATGGTGTCTGTTGTGTGTCAATTTGTGTTCTAAAATCTGAGATCGTTTTGGCTTCTCTCTCTACTTTGTAGTTCCACCAGTTGTTACTTGCATGCATTTTATACTTTTTATATATGTTCCAGTGAATTATTGTTGCAACTTTGTCATGCTTTTCTTTGTAGCCAGTGTGCACAATCTTCTTGCAGAAGCTGACCAGGTGGTCCACAGTTCCACCCGCATCTTTTCATAGGTGACATTTGCTGGCCATATATGTTTTCTGAGTTTTGACTCTAATGTACCTTTGTTCTGATTGCCTTGGTCTTGGACAGTTGAATTAATCCCTCTGTCTCTTTCTTCAGTTCATTATTTTCAGTTTTCTTTCTTTTCAGTTCTTTTCTTTCTTTTCAGTTCTTCTTGGTTCTTTTAAGTTATTTTCTTTATGTTCCGTTCTTTTCTTTTCAGTTCCTTCCCTCCCTCCCTCCCTCCCTCCCTCTTCTTCGGGTAAAATCCAGAGTAACTACGGGGAGTCCTTGCTCCGGTGTAAGAACAATTTGCTCTGGATTGCTATAATGAATTTCCCATAGGTTTTCACTAGGTGGTGCAGTAACTACGGGTGCACGTAATGTCTCTTATGTGCTGCAGTAGTTACTCTGGATTGTAGGGTTAGCCAGTGCCAAGTTTTGTTGATATCAGCACTACCTGCAATATACCACATTTACTCGAATCCAGTGCACACCCAGTACTTATAATCAATATACCACATTTACTAAAATCTAATTACTGGTAACCATCGAATGTAATGTGTAGCCTGATTTTTGAGACTGAATTCAGCTGAAAAAAGTGAGTGTTAGATTTGAGTAAATACTGAATTCAGCCATGTAGTGGCCATGTAGTGCTTTGCTTTGCACTAAAAAAATTCTTGTATTGTATTCTTGCAATAATAATAGTATACTTTTTCATGAGTAGCCATTGCATTATACTCTTGATCACCAGATGCAGGACACAAAGAACATGGGGGGGGGGGGAGCTCCTGCTGTCGGGTCCCGCTCATGATCTGCATCCAGTTTGCCATTCTGGGAGACAGGTTGCTGAGCTCTCTGGGCCTTGTGGTCGAAGCCAGTTGGACCGCTCTTAATTTCTTTGGAGATCCTTGCCTTTGCTTCTTCTAACAGCTGGGAAGCACAGTGATGGTGCAATTCCCATGCTTCCTAATCATTTAGCACTTGGGTAAGAAAGCAGGCTGCCTGTACCAGAGAATCATCCCCCCTTGGCACTGAGCAATTACAGGTGTGACAGAGGAGGAGGTGCCATGGCTCTCAGCTAAAAGAGAATTGAATGGAGTTTAATTAGCAGAGGGATTTTTGATGGCAAAGCCCTTTCTGGAGAAGGTGTGTTTACAGGCTCCAGGCTATAGCTGATTATCTGCTCTTGTAGTGTCAACCATTTGCCAAGCAAGACCAGGTTTTTCCAATCAGCCATTTCTACAGGATTTACCCAACTAGAATTCACACCATATCTGATCTGCTGGGGTTAATAATCACCACAGTTAACTTGGGCATTTTGTCCATACGCTTCTAATTCTTCATCATCATTTTATTCAACTATTGGGACTATTAAATCCTTGACTTTTGATCTGTCACCTCTTCAGCTTTTAAATGATTAATCAATTAAATATATTTTTAAAAGCTTCCCTTTTGGAAACATAGAAAGACCTGCTTTTAATGTTTTTCTTCCTCAAATGGGGAAATATGGTATACATAAGAAATTTTGCTAACTGGTGAATATGCAGAATGCTTTGATTGTGCCCCATTTACCATCTTCCTTGCTTCACCTCCCTCCCACTCTCAGGTTCATATATAGTGGCAATTTCTCACATGAGTTTTGGGAGCATGTACAAAACCTATGGTGTATCATTGGAATCCCAGCTTATCCATGCTAACTGCATATAGGGATGGACCACACTGGAACTGAGCCTGGTAAAACATATTGAAAAGTCCCAATTTGGAAGTTGTGATCCTTTGCAGTTCTCAGTGCTGTAAATGAGAGGGGCTGTGGGTGGCGCAAGCGGTTAAGACACTGTGCCTGTTAACCAGCAGGCCAGGGTTCGAGACCCGGGTTGGCCCCACAAGACAGGATGAGCTCCTGTTCATAGCCCAGCTCTGCGACGCCAGCTGGATCCAATCGTATTGGCTCTGCCTTTCCGTTGGACTAATTCAGTGGTGTGGAGAGGGGGGGGGGTTTGCTGCTTGGGTAACAGCCTATCCTCCATAACAATCTACCCCAGGCTTTCGTGCTTCGCATGCAGCATATGCAGCACCAACCATAGTCTTTCAAGACTGACGGAGGCCTGCTAATTGAGACCATGATGATAGAATTCTATATTGGCAGGACTGACTTTACACTGGTATATGTGGCAGTACAAGTGGGGTCTCAATATCCATGGGAGATACGTTCTCGGACCTCTTGCTGATTCCAAATGTCATGGATATCAGCAATATTCACCCCTTTAAGCCCGCTAAAGGAGACCAGAGTTGCTCTGGAGGGCTTTCTGAAGCTCAGGAAGGCAGCACATATCTGCTCACCACTTCTGCAGGCTTCAAAATGGTCCCTAGTTGCAAAAGAAGCAGCTTCTGATTTCCTAAGTGAAACATACAAGCCCCCTCCAGGAGATCAGGGTACATCTCTGTTCCCTTTGGAATAACCAGGTGAATCACGTCTTGCTCAGTGTGGTCTTGTTCATTGAACTACTGTAGATCTGCAGATAAATTTCCACTGATAAAACAGGCACCATCTTTACTCTGGCATATCTCAAGGATAGGTTTTGGCTTTTCAAGTCTTGCTCTTGTTATCCCCATGAAATGAAAGCTTTGTTGAGGTGAAAAGTTGTGGCATGTTCTTTCTTTCAGCCATCAAGCAGCCTGTCTTCCCTTGCTGACTTCTTCAGTGGTAAAATGTTGTTTTTTTTCCTTTTTTGGATAGGGTTGCCATATGCCTGGAAAATCCAGCACATTTCTGATTTTGGGGTCCAGTCCCGTATGGGTAGGTCCAAACCCCAGGTTCGAACCTAGCTGGGGAGATGAGAGAGGGTGTGCATGTCTATGGGGTGAGTGATATAAAGAGGGCTCTCCCCAACTGTTGCCCCAGGTAAGAGGGGACCTGGGAGGGATGTGCCCGTAGATGCACATTGTTCCTGAGAGTAAGCCTTATTTGCTATAATGGGGCTTACTTCTGAGTAGAAATGCAAAGGCTTATAGCCCACCACCAAGGCTCTCACCCAGTTTTGTCCCGGTGTGTAGCAGTTTTATACTGTCCTGGTTTTGTGGAATGGAATTATGGCAACCTTATTTTTCAGTGTGTATTTTGTTCCTTCTGATGTGATTTCTTTGTGAGTCATCAAAAATGATTGCTGAATTGTGATATTAAGGAACTGGGTGGGAAAATACAGTTCTTTAAGACATGATTGCTGAAGAAGCAGGTTAGGGAAGAAGCAAATGATGGCACCCTAAAATCATAACTATATACAGTGTGATTTTTAGGGTGCCACCCAGTGTTGGGCCCGGCCTGGCCCAACAACCGGCTCCCTGGAAGTGGGTGGACCAGGCTGGGGTCAGGGGTGGGGGTGGGAGGGGCCGGGGAGGGCCAGGGGTGGGGTCGGGGAGAGTCAGGGGTGGGGCTGGGGAAGCTTTGCTGTGCTGCAGGTGGGTGGGGCGAGGGGCCAGCCACAACCCTGGTGTATTGTGCATGTGCCAAGGTTGGCGCAGGCGGAGTCGCATCCTAAAGAGGACGCAACTGCACTTGTGTCAATCTTGATGCAGGCGGAGTCACGTCCTATTCAGGACGTGACTGCGCCTACGTCAATCTTGATGCAGGCACAGTGATCAGCTCACCAGGGAGAACCGGTCTGCCCGGGTTTTTGGCCTGGGCGATCAGGCCCGAAGCGGTCTGGGCCCATCTGTGGTGCCACCATTTACTACTCCTCTCTGTAACTCACTCAATCTCTCTCTGTAGATCAATCAGTCAATCAATCAGAATATTTATATATTGCTTTTCAATGAAAGTTTACAAAGTGGTTTACAGAGAAAATGAAATAACTTATGGCTAATGGTTCCCTGTCACAAATGGTTCCACACATTTGTGTGTGTGCGTGAGTCCGTCTGTCTGTCCATGTCCAGGATGTTTGCAGCCTCTCTGGCCCACAGAACAACCCTCTCCCTTGCAGGGGCATCACTAGGGTTCACGTCACACGGTGTGGGAGGGCAGCGCATCATTCCCATATATTGGGCAGGGCAACAATATGAATGGTGGGTGTGGTTATGTGCTATTGCCCTGCCTCCACTGGTTTTTTAGGCATACATTTTAACCCTTATATGACCAACTGGGTCCACTGGGCCCACATTTATAATTTATGCAAATTAGGCTATTTTTAGATGGGCTTTTAAGGGCTAATAGAATAAAGATATTTCAAAGTGGTTTGTTTCACTGCATTCTGCTGTAAATTACACGGTCAAAGGTGCATAACATGATGGGATTATTTCTACAAACCATGAACTATGGTATGTTTGCCTACTCGTGAGTAAAGCCACAATATGGGTCACTATCACTTTCCATAGAGTTCAATGCATTTTTTAGTTTTTTTGCCATAACATTTGTTAGGAAGGTGCTATTTCAAAACAGATTTTTTTGCATTGGATTCTGCTCTTCAATACAAATCCAACAGTACATGAGATGATGGGGTTTGAGACTCCATCACGAAGTTGCAGTTTTTAGGTCCCCCAGTGCACGTCACCTCCCCCCTTGGGCACATCACCCAGTGTGGACCACAACACCCACACTACTCTAGTGATACCACTGCTTCCTTGCATTTGGTGAAGTGGACCAGAGCCTGCTTCTGGTCCTTAACCAGGGTTCGAAAAGCTCTGAATTAGTAGAATGTTCTGTGCTATGTTCTTTTTTCAAAAGCAGCTGTGAGAGGAGATATTGAGACCATGGCTGCAAGGGGTCAAAAAATAAAAAGTGTTTCATAATATTGATTGGTGGTAGTTTTATGCTGTCCTTCATCTAAGAAGAGTACCTGTGGGAGACCCAAGAAGAAAACCCCCGAAGAGGAACTGGCAGAGGACCTCATGTTCTTGGAGATGTCCTACGAGGAAGGAGATCCGGATTGCCATTGTGGGGCAGCAGTCCGGGTGCCAGTATCCAGAATCACTCCCAAAAAGCAGGAGAGGATGGACCGAGAGACTGAGGAGCTGTGGAATAGGGTGGAGGATCCTGAGGAGGTGGACAAGGCCCTCAAAGAATATGAGGACAATCAGAAGAAATGGAGGGAGGCAGAGGAAGTCCGAGAGTGGTTGACAAGAAGGAGGCCTAAGATGGCCCCTGGGGAGGGTTTCACCCTCAGAAGGCCAGGACCCATTAGGGGGCCAGAATATTGGCCCCCTCCCAGGGCGGAGGGATGGAAACTCCCTAGGGGGCGGGGCCCATGGTACTGATAAAAGAGGGAAAAGAGTGGGAAGAGGGGCAGACTGGGATACAGGGAGATGGAAAGAAGGAGGACTGTAGTTAAGAGTGGTCTGTCTTTCGGGCCTGGATCTTGAGGGTATGGCTATACTTACCTGTTCAAAGAAAGTTCTTATGCAGAACGTTTATACTTACCTGTTGATGAAGAGACTCTGATTATTAACCACAAGAGACTCAAGTTATTCTTGTATACAAGTTTATTATTTACTGTAACAGTTCAAGCGAGGTACCTCCAAAATGGATGGCAGTAAAGACGTAGTAGTTACCATACCTCACCTGTCTCCTTGGAATTACTTCAATGGGGGAACTGACTCACTAATTATGGGAACCCCTGGGGGAGCATCCTCGTCTACGCACATTACTCAGGTCGGGGTTCCTGACAGTACCATACATTGCTCCCATCCTTCATTTTATCCTCGTAACAACTCACTGATGTGGGCTAGACGAAGGGCACAATCCAGTTTAAATACGAGGAGTCCTTGCTCTGATGTAAGAACAATTTACTCTGGATTGCAATATTAATTTCCCACAGGTTTTCACTAGGTGGTACCATAACTACGTCGACATAAATGTCTCTTACGTGCTCCCATAGTTACTCTGGACTGTAGGGTAAGAGTGAGAATGCAACCCAAAACGCCTGATCAGCCACCACAAGTCTCTTGTGCCAGCCCAGGAATGTTGCAAATGTGCCATAAGGCATGTTTGCACCATCTTGTGAGCTTGGAAAGCCAATGCAAGGCTGTTCACTGGCTTACTCACTTCAGCTACCATTCTGCAAAGAATGTGTTCATGCTGTCCTAGGGATGCTGGTGCCAGGGGTTGCAGAGAATGGTGGGAGGGCTGAACAGGTGTGTTCTGCGGGAGGGCAGACTGGTCATGAACCAGGCCTAGGAGGGGATGGTCCAGGGCAACCTATGCCATAGTAAAATCCCTCTCCTGCTTAGCCCTCTCCTGATTAGCATTGCACCAGTCTGCTTGGAGCTTCACCAGTGAAATTATTGGCACTGATCCAGGTAGCCCCATTGAAATAGCTGCCATACTACATGGAATAAGGAGATTACTATGAGTTGTGTGTCAGCCATCTCCATCCCTGCACAGGATGTAGCACAGGCCAGTTGGCCTGCCTTGTAAGAAGAGCCTCCATTGGATCAGGCCAAAGGCCTGTCTAGTCCAGCTTCATGTATCACACAGTGGCCTCTTCCAGCACAGGCTAGGATTGGTCTGCAACTGTTTTAAGTAGCAGTATTCTGCCTATGTGATGATTTGATCATGCATGCACACACACAAATAACCCTAATAACAAATAACCCTTTGTTATTAGTTCTTTGTTCCCAATCCCCTTCACTATTCAGAACACAGTTGTATTTAAAAAGTCACATTTCATCTCTATATTTCAACAGGATGACTTGTTCATGAGTGTGAATGGAGAAGGCCATAATTCACAAAGGAGTGTGAGAGCTGAAGGCAATGGCTGGCAGCTCTGTGCATGAGTTAAGAGACACACAATCACCCTTCATGGATGATCTATTCCACTGGGACTCAGTGGGGCTTTTAAAAATTTGTATGGTTTCTTTTCTTTTCAAAAATGAAGCTACATAAACATTTGCTGGCAGCTCACAGCAAATGGAAGTAGGAGAAAATTACCCACTTGGGTCTCTTGGAATTGTTATCATATTAAACTCCTGTTTTTTGTGGGTGTAAGTATTTTCTGATCCAGTTGGATACCTTTCCTCTCAACAGTGAAATTGCCATCCTCTTGCATGGTATAAATTACCTGTCAGAGTCTTTTAGGTAGTTTCAAGCTGGTTAGTTCAGAGACAGAAGCACAACGAGAAGGCTGACTGGCTTGGCTTGTGTGGGGTGTGGGGGGATATGGTGATCTTTGGTAGTTTAGAGACAGTGCTTGCCTGTCATAATGTTATTTTCTTGCTTTTGCTCGAGCCTGTTTGATTTGACAGGTCGACATGAAAGCAGCAGCCTGACGGGACCAGAAAAATTCTTTTTGGAAAGGGCATTTCATATTGAATGCAACTTAGAACAGTTCTTCACTCAGAATGTGTTAGAGGTGGAAAAGAAACTTGTGGTTTTTTGTGTGGTTAGTTTATTTGTTTGGAAAGGGTAATGATTTGAGAAGCATAATCACAGTTAACATTATTTGTTAATTATATGAAGACTTGGGATGCAGTTCAGTTGCAGAAGGCAAGGAAGCCAGGAACTTCCTGAGGATCGCCTGTTGACCACTCTGTTGGAGGAAGAGTGGAAAATAAGCTATGCTGTATTCTTTCAAGGCCACAATATGTAACTGATGATCTCTTTTCAGTGTGGTTGGTCATAGGTTTTGTAGGCCTGATCTAGTGAAGAAAGAGCGGCACTTTTGACATTTATTAAACAAGAATAATTATTACCAAATGGGCTGTGGGTGGCTGTGAAGAAGGAAGAAGGCCTGAGGAGGAAGAGGAGGTTGTCGAGGACCTCATGCAGACAGACAGTTGGGAGGAGGAACCAGGAACCACAACAATGCCTCCTGAAGGAAGGAGGAGCAGATTAAGGGGGGTGAGGGGTCTACCTAGAGCTGAAAGGACAAGGGAGAGGCTACAAGGATGGCCTTGTAATGCCACTATACTTGACTTGGGGAGGAGGCTGGAGCTCTTCTATGTTTTCCCCCTGGGGGAAGGCCCGTGGCTGTGTACTCAGGATCCCAGCCTGCACCCCAGTGGAGAGGGCCGGCAGTGAACCCTAGGTTGCCCCAATCCCTGGAGGGGGGGGGGGGGAGAGAAAGGGGGGCATCTGAAAGGAATAAAGGGGGGGGGGGAAGGTGGGAAAAGGCAGAGCCCAGCATGGAGAGATTGTGAGAGGATACTTGGTGCAACAGCGGGCATATTTGTTAGGCCATTTAACAAGTTGTGTTGTATTTATCTTGTATGGACTGTTAATGGACATTGTTAACACCAGCCTGTTTGGGAGAGAGTTACTGGAAGAGTTTGTACTTTGAGTAACTGCTAAGCTTGTACCTCATTAAATAATGGAAGAAAGTAAACCTGTTCGAACTGCTGCTGCCGCCTCTGAATCTGATTCCTTCACGCAAATAGACTTTGATTTGGAAAGAGTTCCGGTCCCACAGGTATCTATGCCAAGTACCCTAGTTGGGAGATGGGCTGGGCACGACAGTGACGCAAGTGGTTAAGACACTGTGCCTGTTAACCAGCAGGCCAGGGTTCGAGACCCGGGTCGGCCCCATAAGACAGGGTGAGCTCCTGTCCTTAGTCCAGCTCTGCAACGCAGCTGGAACCAATTGTATTGGCTCTGCCTTTCCACTGGACTATTTCAGTGGCGTGGAGAGGGGGATCTGCTGCTTGGGTAACAGCCTATCCTCCATATTAATCTACCCAGGTCTTCGTGCTTTATGTGCAGTGTTGAGCAATGGATGCTATTGCTTTTTTACTAAATATATATTTTCAGGCTAGTGTTATTACAGTATGAATATCAACACAAAATGAAAGAGGGCCGTTTTTCATTTAGATCCACAGAAACAAAGAGATCCTTCCTTTATATCCTTCATTAACTTTATATGTTAATTTATGTTTCAGCTGTTTCCAGTCCTTTAAGAATAATTTCCTTACTATTGGAAGTATGCTAATACAGTTTTGGCTGTCAGTAGAAGTCTTTGTAACCCAAACTGCATTAGTTCTTGAATGACTAAGGCTGCAATCCCAATGAAACTTTCCTGAGAGACCCAGGAGTAAGAACACAATGGGGCTTTTTTTTAGTAGACATGGTTAGGATTGTGCTTTATATTAAAGTGATTTAACCACTTTCCAAGCTTATTCCAAGTATCTGATCAATAATTTTCATAACCAGAGTCCGCTCATACTGCAATCTGAGCCATGTCTGCTCAGACTTAAGTCCCCCTGAGTTCAATAAGATTTATTCCCCTGTAAGAGTGCAAAGAATTGCAGCCTAAACCTGACTAAGTCTTCCAGATTTGTAAAAAGAATTATGACCAGCATGACACATCTTGTATTTAAATAAATTACATATTTTATTTGCCCATGCATAAGTCATCAAACTGTACTTTTGAATGTGGAAGACAGGGATTCAAGTCATAATGCACAATACTGCTGACTTTTTCAGCAGCTTTTCAGAGGCTCAGTCATTAGACTTTCTCAGCTCAGCTATCATTCACATTTGGGTGAATTTCATCTCTCCCTCCAAAATTCCCTCCTCTCATGAAATATCAAAAAGGGAAATATCAAAACTGGCCTCCCCCCCGCCCCAAGAACTTCCTAATTTGGTTGCACAACAAGAAAATTTGCAGGTTCCTTGCAGGCCCATGTGATGGGGCTTCTCCTTGTTACATAAGCTGTAGAGGTCTTTCTGTTGGCTTTAGGAAATAGGAATTCAGAGCCTGCCTGTTGCTGTCACTGGGAAGCCCAGAGCTGGCAGTGACAGCAGCTGTGAAGTCCTGAGGTTGCCCTAGATTTGTTACCGCATGTAAGGTTGCAATCAAATCCTTTTGAAAGCCACTCCGATGATGATGCCTGACAGCCGGGTTGCCTGTGGTTGGCACACAGCAGCCCTTATTCTCCCAGTCAGGTACTATTGCATAATCCTCCCTAGGGGCTTGTGGAGTCAGTTCAAAGGCTGCCTTGTTTGAGCTGCTGGAGCCAGATGGACTGAACTTGAAATGTCAGCCTGACTGTCCTCACTTGAGCTGAGTTGCAACAGCACACATATGTGTTCCACACTGAAGATTGGGTATGCCATGGATTCAGAATGTACAGATCTTTCCATTGACATTCATCCATAAGAGTACATGGGAGACTCAGCCACCACCAGGCATATATACCCACTTTCAACTGCTGGACCCCCGTAATTCCTGTATAATGCTCACCTTTTTCAGCCAAATTCAGTCTCCAAAATCAGGGTGTGCATTAGAAAGCAGGGTAGCACTCAAGTTAGAATTGAGTAAATACAGTATTTTGATTATAAGTATGGGATGCACATTAGATTCGATGGCACATTATATTTGAGTAAATACGATACTTGCAAAACATCCTCCCCTAATAAAGAGCTTGCAAGAGAAGCACTTGTCAAATACTCAGTTTTTATTCCTTATCCTCAGTTAATATTTATATAAAGAGCAATTCCCAAAGGGCACATTTCCATCTGTCAGGGACAGAACTCTGATAGGGAGGCAAACTTCTAACTCCATCAGTATCAGTAGGACCTATTGCAGAAGAAAATATGCTAAGGATTGCAGCATGAGTTTTCACATGCAGACAGAGTTAGCTTCTCTGCAAATTCACTTTGCCCCTTTGGTAAATACCTTTTCTCTCAAAATAAAATTTTCTGCTTTGTTAGCTCACATTCTAGCAGTCTCGCACATAGGTTTTTGTTTACCTTTTTAAATGCTTACATATACATGCCCCCTTTGTTAAAAACACATGCACAATTATATGGTTATGGATGAGACTGGGATTAATTGCTCATCTTGTTCTCCCTGCATAGGGCTAATTTGTCACCACCTCTTGCTCCCATCTTCTCTGCCTTGCTCATCTTAGTTCCTTATCAAAGCACTACTCAGTTTCTTTTTATTCAAGATGCCCCGTATGAGCTTGGGGGCAAAGGGAGGGTGGTTGGTTGGTGGGACTGTGGGTTGGTAGGACTATGAGGGGATGGAAAGGGTGCAGGAGGTGGGGCTGGGACCTGTATTTGTGCTGGATACAAGCCCCATTCCTGGGCAGCTTACACTGGTCCTGGATTGCTTGTATCTATTCAAGGAGACCCATTGGGGTGCAGATTCAAGGAGACCCATTGGGACTATCCCATTATTTAAAATAGGTTTCCCTGCCCCCTTGTTCTGTGTAGAATGTATATAACTTAGGTCACTTTCTTTGCATCTTGATTCTGGATTGAGACTTGTGCTCAGCCTCATCCCGCCTTTAGAATAAAAGATAAATTACGGTATCTGACTTGGATATGGGCATTTGGCTCTTTCACACCTGAGAGTACCTAGAGGCGTTGGAACTCACAGCACAATCCTAACTTGCACTGGAATAGGCAAGCTGGCGTGCCTGCTCTATAACCAATGCAAGTTTATTGCCTTCTACCACTGGGAAGAGGAGGTGCATCTCCTCTCCCACAGAAGGGATGCAGCAGCCTCTATGAGACTACACAGACAGGCCACCTGCTATGTAGGCTTACATAAAATGTGAGTGCTAGTCTACACAGTCTATGCCAGTGGTTCTAGAGCATTTCAGCCCAGAACCCCCTTCTAAGAGTAACAATCTGTCCTGGAGACCACCCACTCCCCTGAAGTGATGATATGGCTAGAAGTGACTTAAAATAGAAAGTGACATCACAATGACGTCACAGTGGTGCCAGAGCTCCTCCATGTCTACTCAGAAGTTAGCACCATTGTATTCAGTGAGACTAACCTCCAGGAAACCAGTCTGAGTGCCTCATTCCAAGATGGTAGCACCAAATGCCAGCTTCCAAGATAGTGACCCCCCTGAAATGAAGTCACAACACTTTGAGAACCAATGCTCTATGCAACCACTATTTTTTTTTATCCTGGGCTTAGTATAAAGTATGCCTTCACCTCCTCATACTGGCCCTGGTGAGATCAGAAAATGTAAGATCCCAGGAAATTTTTTTGGGGGCCCTCCTCTGACCCCGAGGTCATCTATGTGTATCTATGGGTGCTTCCCCCACTTCCCCTTTGCACCCACCCTATTTGTGTCCCTCCCTAGTGCTTGGCACAGGTGATAGTCTACTTCTGAGTAGACAGGTCCTGGAGGTCATCTAGAGTGCTCAGGATAGAAAGGCCCATCTTTTCCCCACTGTTAATTACCTTGTCCTTGGAACACTTGGCCTGAGCTGCTGCTGCAGCAAGGAGAAAAAGACAGGGAGGGAAAAAAAACCGCTGAGCTTTGGATTCAGCGACCTGTAATTATGTAATTCTCCCTTGTTATCTTTTCTAATTGTTCTCCGCACTGTTTCCGAAAATGATGGGAAACAATGGCAGATGGGGATGGTGTAGGAGGGAGCAGCAAGTGTGGCAGGCTGCCAGGGAGAAGGCAGGCTTCCCAGAGAAGTGCTCCGTTGGGAGTGGGAAGTCAGAAAGCATGAATCAAAAGCAACACCTGACTCATCATCACCAGAAGGGCAGGGGCAGAGGCAGAGGAGCTGGGAGGACTCATTCACATCTTCCTCTGACCTCCATAGGGTTTCAGTGTGCAAGGAGCTCAGTCTCCCCCCTACTTCCCCTCCAAGGCCTTACTGTTTTCCTCCTCTTCTGTCCCGATGACGTGGATTGAGCCCCCTTGGGGAGGTCTTTACCCCATTGCCTGGCGACATCTCAGGCTTGTCTCCCTGGCATTGAGTTGTTTGTTTGCTTGCCAAGTGAAGGATGGCTCATTAGTGGAGTCCTTTTTTAAAAAAAATCATATGGCGTTTGCAAGAAGACTGGGAACCTGGTGCTGGAAAGGGAGAAACTTGTGACTCTTTCTAAAGTGCTAAATTGTGAGGAGCAACTGGTGGTGGAGCAAAGGTCAATCAATCAATCAATCAATCAATCAACAGAATAGCTATGGTTGTTATCTTTATGGTTTTGTTTCACACATGCACCGGCTTGGATTTTCATCAGTGATTTTCAAAGTGTGGGTCACAACTTTATTTCAGGGGGGCAGGAGCAATGCAAGGGTGTGCGTAACACAAAGTGAAGGTGAGCGTGTCACTCCCAGCATGTGCATCACCCCCCACTGGGATTGCGTGTGCTCCAGTTGACGCATGTGCAGTTCTGGAACGCTACTGTGCATGGGTGAAGTTTGCCCTGTGGCATGGGCAGTGGCATTGGAGCGCTCCTCAGAGGGAGGAGTGGCCAGCCCCTCCCTCAGGGGAGTGCTTGGGTCAGATGCTACTGCGCATGGGTGAACTTCACGCTTGTGCAGTGGCTTCAAAGCGCTCCTCTGAGGGAGGAGCAACCAGCCCCTTCCTCAGAGGAGCACTGGTGCTTGGTGGGTGCGGTGCAGCCTCAGTGGGGGTGACGCACTGAGGGTGTGTCAAACTCCCTCAGTGTGTCACCCCCATAGGTTCTGCCGACCAATCGCACCATCCCAGTGATGCCCCTGGAGGGGTGGTCGTGAAAGACTGGGTGCCACCAAAGATGCCACCATCTTTGAATTGGGCACTCAGGCTGCAGTCCATACGTTCCTGGGAGGAGAACACATTTAACACAATGGAGAAATTCTGATTAGATAAAGATGAGTTCTGGCATTGCAGTGCTGCTATTTCCTGTTTGATGTCTTTTCTGCCCATAACATCACTTCCAGATTGATAACATCACTTCCAGATTGATAACATCACTTCTGGGGTCCCTGGACAGATTATCATTCTCAGAAGGGGATCCCAGGCTGAAATCCTCAAAAAAACACTGCTCTAGACAGTTGTTACTAAGCACTAAATAACACATAGCCAAAATACATAACAAATTACAGTAAAATGAACAAAGGCATGTGAGGGCATTGACTATCTTATATATTTGAATGATGGTTACTTACTGAAGAAAGTCATAAGGATATGTCAAAAACAATTTTGATCACCATGTCACAAGCAAATCAACATCAGGGAAGACAATTTTAGCCTTTAGACCAGCAGAGAGATGTTGAAAGAGTTGAGCACATATTGAATAAATAAGTTCTGGGTATAATTGAAAGGTGTTGAGAGAGAACCATCAAAAAACAAACTGTCAGAAAGTGGGGGATGCCTGTACTTCTAGAAAACAGGACGTATTGTTCTGATCACATCAGGAGCCTCAATAAGACTTCCTGCGTGATCCTGGAGTTGCACCGGATCAGCACCCCAGGGCATTTCCCATTTGCCCCATGCCAGGTCCACCACTGGTGCCTTGGCTTGTGATAATTTTGGTAACATGTGCCACATTGGAAAGGGTTTCCAGAGATGGTCTTCTACCTTGTGGAGTAATCCCTCAAGTGCATTGCTAGTCAGACAAAAATTAAAGAATTTGCAGGAAGTCTATTCTGTGACTGACCGAAAGCACAGGAATATATAAATAGGGATAGGGATCCATGTTCTAAATGTTCAACATTTTTCTTGGATGTCCTATATTTGGGGGACTTAGGGCGCAATCCAGTGTAATTACGGGGAGTCCTTGCTCCGGTGTAAGAACAATTTGCTCTGGATTGCAATATGAATTTCCCATAGGTTTTCACTAGGTGGTGCAGTAACTATGGGTGCACGTAATGTCTCTTACGTGATCCTGTAGTTACTCTGGATTGTAGGGTTAGTCCACTTTTGCAGTTACGGACACATGGTCACATTGAGATTCCTACTCCATACCAGCTTCTGTCTCCCCTTGTAATGTAATATTTTATTTTTCTCCAGTTTCTTTTCCAGCCATCTCATCCCCCCTCTCTCTTGTTCAGTTTTAATTGCTGTCTCTGGCATGTCCTCACTGCCCTGAACTCACAACCTCAGACTGCCCTCTTCTCTCAGCTTCCTCCTGGATATAAACTCTGTCCTTCCTAGTTAGCAATGCATGCTGTATTGTCAGCAAGATGAAGAGGAATTAAAATCAGTACCCTGCAGGAAATTGACGTTAACCGCCTCCCATGAACGTTAACCACCTCCCGTGAGCCAGCTTCTTTCTGACTCACTGTAGAAGCTGCAACTGCTTGTTAGCACAGATCCATCAGAGGAGGACCAACTCAAAGCTGGAGGGGCCAAAGCATGGAAGAATACCTGTTTTGCATACAGAAGTCCTTGGTTCGGTCTCCCTGCAGGACAGAATAAAAGTTTTGTCTGAAACCTTAGAGAATCAGTGTCAGCATTAAGGAACTAGATGAACCAACGGCCTGATTCAATGTAATGTTGCCCCCTCTCATTTTCATAATCTACAGATTCATGTTAAGGAGGTTTGTATACCAGAGTGATTCCAAACCTTGTCATCCCCAGCGCATTCCCTTGACTTGTTAGGAATATGACACATAAATCTGCCCCTATAGTAGTGCTTTGAAGTCTGTGTTCTGGAGGATATTGGAAGCTTCTTGGAGATTCCAGAAGGACAGTTTGCATTACCATGAAATGTACTCTGGCTATGTACTCCCATGCAGAACATAGCCAGAAGACAACGTTGGATATGATCAAGCAAGTGGCAGTGTTGTCCAGCTGTCCTGGCTGAGATTGGCAGGTGTGTATGCATTCCTCAAAGGCGCTCTGCTGTGAAAAGCAGTCCCTGAAGGTAGAAAGTTGAAAGAAAACCATTGACAACAAAGGAAACATGGTATTTTCTCCCAAGTGACTTAGCAGACCCTTAGGATGTGAGCCTCCTGATGGGAAAAGAAAGTCATACAAAGCAAAATGAGGGCTTTCCACTACAATCTTGTTTATTATTAATCATGTCTTGTTTAGAGAATACCACCAATGGATCTGGCACCAGTGGATCTAGATCTACCGCCAGTGGATCTGAGCTCTGGAAGCCCTACAGAGCCTGACAAGGAATGCACATAGGTGCTATGATTGGCAGGAAACACCAGAATGAGAGGGTCAGGATGAGCCAGGAGGGAATTAAGACAGATAAGGAAGAAAGTAAAGAAATGGAAGAGGAAAGATAGTGAAGTCTGAGAAGGAAAGAGAAGCTAAGCTTTTGGGCTGAGTTTGGCTTCTACAAGTTGTTGGACAGAGACTTGGATGCAGCTGGGGAAGATAGTTGCCATGGACTGAAAAATGGCTGCCAGCTATGCTGTGACCTGTTCAACTCTCTCTCTCTCTCTCTCTCTCTCTCTCTCTCTCTCTCTCTCTCTCTCTCTCTCTCAGCATACAAATGATCTGACCGCAGAGTATGGAAGTGGACAGGAGTGACTGAGAGAAATTTCCCCAGTTGTTGCATTCAGGTTTTGTTTTCAAAAATACAAATGGACCACTATTTCTAAAGTTCAGTCCTAGCCGATTTCAGTTTTTGTTCTGGGAAATTGCTATGTGGCTACCACACGGTGAGCTTCCCCTTGAAACTTGACAGCAGCAGTTTTGTTTCATGTGAAGCAAGAATCTCAAGGCTGGCGTATTAATGCTTGCCTGAGGTTTGAGGATAGTTAATGTAAAGGCACACGGCAATGTGGCAGGAATGTTCAATTCTCTTGTGAACCCCTGTGCTGCAGATGTGCAAATGATGAGTTATATCACAAAGAGTACCCCACAGGTGTGCAGATTTGCTTAATGCTGCCATGAGCATCCCATGCTGGCTGACATAGTGGGTGAAATCCAGAGTAACTACGGGAAGTCCTTCCTCTGGAGTAAGAACAAGTTACTCTGGATTGCAATATGAATTTCCCATAGGTTTTCACTAGGTGGTGCAGTAACTATGAGTGCACATAATGTCTCTTACGTGCTACCGTAATTACTCTGGATTGTGCCCAGTGTCACCTGTGCTGTGTCACAGGTTGGTTGAGACAGAGAGGCTATGGGTGAAATCCAGAGTAACTACGGGGAGTCCTTGCTCTGGAGTAAGAACAAGTTACTCTGGGTTGCAATATGAATTTCCCATAGGTTTTCACTAGGTGGTGCAGTAACTATGGGTGCACGTAATGTCTCTTACGTGCTCCCGTAGTTACTCTGGATTGTGCCCTATACTGCATTGCAGGTTTTATGTCAAAAGCTCTTGACCAATATGAAAACTTAGGGTGCAGTCCTAAACTAGGCTGGCACAATTCATTGGAATTCCCATTCCTATAGTTCATCTCACCCCTGCCAGTCCTCTCTACACTCTCTTTTACTTTTCTGGACAATTTTAACTGGCATAAAATTGGCAGCCCTAAAAAGTTTCAGAGGTAGTTTTTCCCCCTCTTCCTCAGTAGTTTAATATTTTAATTTCTTAATTTTTATTGTTTTGCCAGTTTACAATCCATAGAACAATTTTAAAAAGGGAAATAATGTGATGCAGTTGAGTTTGGTGCATTCCAGGAATGGGATCTTGAGATGTATTGAGCCAGAGTTTCGAAAACATGCATTTTTTTTGGGCTGCCTTGTGTGAACTCAAGTCATGTGTGTCAACGGCTGCAAACACTCAAGTCTGGAGCTACTTGGAAAGCACCATGGATTTGGATGACTCGAGTCACACAGATTTTCTAGCATACTCTGACACGGCCCCACTTCTCTGTTGCCCAAAGTACCTCAGGCAGTGCGTGGTAGGAAGCAATTAATTAAATAATTGGCCTAAGGGTGTCAAGTTGCAGATGTAACTAGTTTCAGAAGTCTTCTGTCCCCTCACTTGCTTTTTCCCCTCACTTGTTTGCTTTTACGTGCTGCCATGTGCTCTCCTGCTTTGCTGAGATTCATCCTCCGTTCCTCCCTCCCTCATAAGTCTATCTGTACCAAAGATGTGAAGGGGATGCGTTTTGTTGTGTCTGAAGATTATATGGAAGGAACTGATTTGCACGTTCTGTACTCCTGTCTTCACTTCAAGAACAGCATGACTTATGTTTTCTGATGGGAAGGTGTGGACAACAGGGATTTGTTTAAAGATAACTCACATGCACACATACCTCCAGCACCTCATTTTTTAATATTTTTTTTTTTGTGGGGACAGCGGCTGACTGTTTTCTGGACAGACCTGAAAGTTGAGTCTTTTAGAGTTGCCAAAAAGCTCTAGGTGACTTGGAAAGTCCATCTGTTAGGACCTGTTTTGGAGTCCTTTTTTCTGTAACAGGTCTTTTTAGGACCGGTTTTGGAGTTTGGGGGTGGAGACTTGTGACTTGACTTGAGTACTCCATGTTGGATTTGTCCATCTATGGTACATCCCATGAAGGGTTCTGGTATAAGATTAGTACCTTTGCACAGTATGCTTTTTGGTCCCATCCTCCCTTCTCACTGGAATGAACCATGTGCCTTTTTGGCATAGCTGCATCAGTGCTGGTGACAGGGAATAAAGTTGAGGCACCTCCAGCAGGTCAACTGAAAACAAATAGCAAGGAATGATGACGGCAAGGAATAAAGGCACTAGGGTAGAGTGACCCAGGTTTTTGTGTTTTTCACCATATAGGATCATTTAGTGAGGTGAACCCAGCAATGGAGACAATCCAGAGTAACTATGGGAACACGTAAGAGATATTACGTGCACCGTAGTTACTGCATCCTAGTGAAAACCTATGGGAAATTCATACTGCGATCCAGAGTAACTTGTAACTTACTCCGGAGCAAGGACTCCCCATAGTTACTCTGGATTTCACCCAAAGGATCTTTCTTTGCTTGTTGCTGGTGTTTCTTTGCTGGTTGGGTTGCTGCCCACCACTGCCCTGGAACCCAGTGTCTGGTGGTGCCCAGTGCCCGCCTCCCTGTGCCCACCACACTCTTTGGTCTTAAGGAATTGATGCATCATAATGTCATTGTTTGGGCTGTAAAGGGTGAGCAGCCACTATGTTTGGTCTAAGTTCTGACCAAGAGTAAGGTTAATAGCTCTAGTAGGCAGCTATTTTCTTTGACCTGGGCAGCTAGTTCATTAAAGTGATTTCTAATCACCGTCTATCTATCTATCTATCTATCTGTCTGTCTGTCTGTCTGTCTGGGTGAAATCCAGAGTAACTACGGGGAGTCCTTGCTCCGGAGTAAGAACAAGTTACTCTGGATTTCAATATGAATTTCCCATAGGTTTTCACTAGGTGGTACAGTAACTACGGGTGCACGTAAAGTCTCTTATGTGCTCCTATAGTTACTCTGGATTGTGCCCTCTGTATGTCTGTCTACCTACCTACCGTATTTATATACCACTTTTCAACTGAAAAGTTCACAAAGCGGTTTACAATGAAAAAAATTAATAGCTACATTAATAGCTAATGGGTTACAATAACAATTGCAGCTAAACTGAGGGGGGATTAAAAAAAATTCCTGATTTTAACAGTGTTGTGAATTCATATCCTGGGAGATTGGAATTCCTATTTCATGAATTAAGTTTAAAGTCTTACCACCCGTTTGCTTGAGCACTGAGTTGCTAACTAAGATTGAAAATGTTAATAGTCTTTTAAATGCTAAGTTAATTTTCTCATCTAATCCTATTGTATCCCTTCCTTCCCTTTTCATGATAAATGATAAGTGACTCATCAGGACTGTTATTTTGTTGTAACAATCCCTTTCTTCAGCCTAGAAGCTATTGCTTCCATAACCCAATCATTCTACTTTTACTTTGATACGTAATGTTCAGGCTTTGAAATCTAAGTAACATTGTTAAAAACAAAGCTCTATTAGCATAGCTGTTGTGATATAAGAGATATAGGCACTTTCAGTGCTGTGGAGGGCTACAGCAGACCTAAGGATTTGAATTCTGATGTAAACAAGTAGGAACTGCAATGAACTGTTACAGAGCAAGGGAGCAATCCTAATCAATTTACACCAACACAACTCACCTGTCTTATGTAGGTAAAAGTATCCCTCACAGGTTGCCCTGCTATAGGGTGCAGTGCTCATTGTCCAAAGATGCCTCCGTTGTCATGTGGTGCATGGAACACTGTCACCTTCCCACCAAAGTGGTATCTTTTTATCTGCTTGCATTTTCATGCTTTTGACTTGTTAAGTAGCTCACATGTATCTGTTGGTTGACGGCCCCTGTTCTAATGTATCTAAGGGCGCAACCCAGAGTAACTACAAGGAGTCCTTAGTCTGACAATTTACTGTGAGAACAATTTACTCTGGATTGCAATATGAATTTCCCATAGGTTTTCACTAGGTGGTGCCATAACTACGTCAACGTAAATGTCTCTTATGTGCTCCCATAGTTACTCTGGATTGTAGGGTTAAAGAATGGTGGAAGCCCTTGGGGAATGGGAAAGAAAATAGGCTTTTCCTCTGACTTCTGAAATTCCTTTGCCTCTGCATAGCCAAGAAGGAAATTCTTCCCTTTTCTACCCTTCACGTTCTTTCACCACTTGGCACAGAATTCACCCCATCTGGTGCACACTGCTCTATGTGCTGGTGCATAAGGACCAGTGCAGACCTTCCCACCAGTGCACTGGACTGCCATACCATCACTATCAAACTTGACTGAAACTGGCAGCTGCATATGCTCAGTTTTATGTGTGTGCATTTCCATGTATGTGCATTAAAGAAAAGATACATCTGATCTCAAATAGGTCTCCACACCTCTAAAGATGCTGGGGATCACTAAACCTTGAGAGCAAATTACCCTAACATTCCTTCACTGAAGTCAAACTCGTACCAGAAAATAGGGATTGTCCCCACTAGGTAGTGACAGTGAGAATCTTGGTGCCATAATAGCAACTCATATTTTGTCACATATATTAAAATCATTGGACAGCAGGGATCAGAGCAAACTGGATGGTGTAAGGCATTCCTCACAGCCATCTGTGTTCTCCCCGTGCCAATTCTCCAAGTTTGACAAGGAGTGAAATATTAAACATGTCTACTCAGAAGTCAGTCTCATTGCGTTCTATGGGACTTACTCTCAGGAAACTTGTATAGCAACGCAGCCAAGAAATAGGTTTGTTTGCAGTGTTTCTCAAAGTGGGGGTTGGAAACCCCTTGGGAGGTTGCAACTTCATTTCAGGGGGGTGCAAAAAGCTGGGTGCCATCATCTTGGATTCTGACATTCGGTGCCACCATCCTGGAATGGGGCACTCAGGTTGCAACCCATACTTTCCTGGGGGTAAATCTTATTGAACACAAAGGGACTTACTTCTGAGTAGACATGGAAGACCTCTGACATTACAGTGATGTCACTTCCAGTTTGACAACACTTCTAGCCATGGTATCACTTCCGGTTTGATGACATCACTTTTGGGGATCCCAAATAGATTGTCCTTCTTAGAAGAGGGTCCTGGTTGAATGATCAAGAACCACTGCTTTACAGGTTGTTTCAAAGAAACATGGCTCAGTCTGATCTGCCTGGCAATAGATCTTAAGTCAAGTCTAGATTTTTTTAAAAATTGATTTTAAAATATTTATTCATTTCCCTCCAAGTTGGGTGGCTCACAGCTACTTTTAGAAATAACAGTGCTGAAAAATAAACGATTACAACAGACCAAACATAGTAAGCATCCAAGCATGTTACCAACCTAGCAGTTCAAAAAGTATGTAAATGCAAGTAGGTAAGTAAGTACCATTTAGGTGGGAAGGTACTGCTTTCCATGCACCTTCCTGTTTAGTAATGCCGGCCATGTGACCACAGAGACAGTACTGTTGTCTTGGACAGTGCTGGCTCTTCAATCTTGTAATGGGGATGAGCACTACCCTTAACAGGGGAGACTAGCAGGGGGACACCTTTACCTCAAGCATCGTAAAACACACCCTATTTACTTGAATATAATGCACACTTTTTTCAGACGAATTTAGAACACAATCCTAACCATATCTACTCAGAAGTAAGCTCAAAAGTGTTCAGTGGTTCTTACTCCCAGGAAAGTGTCTTTAGGATTGCAGCCTTAAGACTCCAAAATTGAGGTGAACATTAGATTTGATGGTGCATTAGATTCAAGTAAATACGGGTATTTTGATTATAAGTATAGGTCAGTATTTAGTTTAACAGTTTACTATATTGTAATTAAACTGTAACATAAACCCCTTGTTGTATAAAGGAAGTGCAATTAGGTAAAAATCATAACATAAATCCATTGCACTTTTATTAGCATCATATAACTCCTTATTACATGCAGTAAAATTAAATTTTGTACCTGCTTTGCAGCTGCACATTACAATCGCCAGTAAATATCAAGCATTTTAAAATAAGGATGCGCATTAGATTCGATGATCGATTAGATTTGAGTGAATTCAAGTTATCATGGAGTAAATTTTTTTGTCCTTTTGGTAGTCCCCTTAATAGATAGACTGTGCCCAGATTAGAATTTACAGAGAAGAATAGTACTTAAATCCACACTGAACTACTGAGTAATGTGATCTGAATGCAAATACCCAGAGGCTGGTTTGAAGTAAGCATGTGCAGAACTGCTGGAGGAATTGTGTTGTTAGTTCTCTTTAGCAGCTGAGATATTCCGTTGACAATCCTGCCTCCTGGTTCTACTTCTTAGGATTTTCTTGTATTGCAATAACTAGGCCCATCACATCCCCCCCCCCAGCCCTGTATGTTACCAAGGCTGGGTGTTTAGCTCCCAGGTTGATGATAATCTTTTGCCCCTAATCTATTGTTGTTGTTCATTGAATAAAGTGCCTATTTCTCTTCAGGAATCACTTTTGGAAAAAATTATGTGGTAGATCTTGCGTAAATGTGCAGAAGAGACATGTGTATAGACCTTTTTTTGGGGTGGGAATTAAAATTGGGGAATGACAGGCATGAGAGTGTTGAGTGCCTCCCCATGTTGCTTCTCCAGCCTCTTTCTGAAGCAGCTATTTGTGAAAAAGGGGGATTGTTGTATTATATGTGATGTACTTTTTGGTAGGTTGCTCAAGCTAAGCAGATCTGGTCCTGGAAGCTTCCTGGATGAGAAACCATCTGGGAATCAGATGTAAGCTGCTCAGAGTTCTTTAGAAGACAAATGGGGCGTCTACTTCATACATAAAAGATTACAGCTCCACTCTTAAGTTTCCTTGGCTTGGCTTTCATTCTTGTGCTGAAAGGTTAAGAACAGAAGAAGAACAGGCACAAACATCTACTTTGGCAACTTCCAAGAAGTTGGAAACTTGAGATCTTCCTCTCTGCCCTGCCTTTTTATAGTCAGAGGGTCAGAGGTGAATGGGCTTCATCGCTTTTCATTCAGCCCAATTTTTGTGGGACTTGCAATATTTATTAAAAATTCTGTCTGTTTGAACATAAAATACCCTACAATCCAGAGTAACTACAGGAAGACATAAGAGGCACTTACTTTGGATTGCTCTATGTATTTCCCGTTGGTTTCCCATAGGTGTCATCATAAATACATTGGTGTAAAAGGTCCTGTAGTTACTCTGGATTGTAGCCCCTAGTCAATAAATCAGGTTTTCTGTTCTTCCCCTGGCACGCAAGCCAGAGAACCAAATAGTGAAAATCATGGGTAAATTGCTAGTTTTCAATAAAAATAGCATTGTAATTGTGAGAGCACCTCACTGTCTGTCCCAGTATGGTTTTGCCCCATTTTGTTCCTTTCCTTAGCAGCCACATTTGATATTTGCCATGAGCTGTAGTTTTGCCCTAGGTTGGACATGGGGAAGGGCAAGATGGGGAACAGAAAGAGGGACTTGGACCCTTCTTCTCAGATTTAGGCCAGCTCTGGAATATATGACACAATCAAGCTGCCCAGGAACAAGTAGATTATAAACCCCAACAAATTTAACAAACCCGCCTGGAGCAATTTCCAAAGTCCACCTTATGGTGTTACTTTCACTAACTCATTCAGGAACCTTACAGGGGTCACCCAAACCCTGGAATCATATCCCTCCATCAGCAGCAAAAATACGCATCAGTCTATCACTAGGGATAGCTGACTACTGACCATGAGTCACCATCAGATGGTTTTAGGAGTTGCTCTTATGAGCTTGCATTACATCCTGCCACCGATCCAGATCTATAGCCACCTAAAGTCAGGAGGGAGAGGGAAGCTCCATACATACAACTTAGAACCACAGAATTTGCCTGGGATTAAGAACAGCTCCCTCTTTGGAGAGATTTTGACAGAGCTTCAGGACCTTCTTATTCACCAGAGCTTTTAATTGATATTGGGACTAGTGTTTTTACAATGTTTTAATTAGTTTTATCCAGGGTGTTTTAATATTTTAATATCTGATGCTTGAGTTGCTGTGAGTTTTTAATTTTTCATGTATTTATTCTTTTACTGTTAGCCACCTTGAGTCCCCCGTCATGGTGGAAGAAAGGTGGGTTATAAATTCAATAAGTAATTATAATAGAAGCCTTCATTCCTGCATAGACCCAAAAGCAACAGATTTTCTTGCCTTCAGAAGTGACCTGACACCCACCTAGTGGGCCTCTCGAAATGGCTCATTTTCAGGAAGCCATTTAGTGGTTGCAGGAGGTGGCCTTCGACCTGATGGAATCTCACAGCCCACAAAGAAAATCCTCAGACCCTCTGTAAGGGTTTCAGACAGATTTGGAAACCTGGATCACAACAACCTCCTGTAGCACAGATGTTTCAGTTGCCACAGGTGGCTCCCAGCCAACTTGTTAGCTGAATAAGTATGCATTTTTCTTCTTGTAGACTGTTGCTAACTGAACCCTAGAATTTCAGTTCCACTATTTGTGTGCCTAGACTTTTCTGAGGAAGTCAAGTGAAAGATGGTAGGAAAAGACAGAAATTGGGTAGAAATTGACTAGAGCAGGCTCACAATACATCAGCACTACTTGTTCAGTATTTGGGACTCAGTGATCTCTGGGAACAAGCTGACACATTTGGCAGGCAGCTCAAGGATCTAATCATACAGTCAATTTTTAATATTTGCTAGCATTTGATTCCTGAAAACCTTAGCACAGTGGTTCTCAAATGCTTAGGATGGAGACCCACTTTATAGAATGACAATCTGTAAGGGGTCCCACCAGGAGCGATGTCATCAAGCATGTTAGAATAAATAATTTTAAATAATTAAAGTTAAACAGTTAAATAAAAGGGAAGCCAACCCTGTTACACCAAGTGAATTTTCTCTGTAGCCTGCCTGCAATAACAATCCACCGCACACACTCGCACAAAAATCTGTAAAGATTTTCAGTCCTACCAAGTTATATTTAAGTTCTTATATTTAATCCATATCACCTTCAGGATCCACCTGGCTTTACAATTTTAAGAAAAGATTTGCACTTCCCAGCCCTAGCCTCTGTTTTATTCTTTTTATTTGGAAGAATAGGGGGGCCTGGCATGCTGCCGTCGATGGGCCACAAAGAGTTGGACTTAAGTGAATGACTAAACAACATGGGGGGGGGGGCGGTGACTGTCTTCTGGAGCATTGCTGAGCTCCACTTTCAATAGATTGGGACCATGCTGGTGGCCTTGCTTTCCTCTTTGCGTAACCTGACCAGAACTAAGGCATGGTTGCTTACTTGCAAGTAAACTTGAATGTGAGGCTCAGGGTGCAATCCTAACCTAGGCCAGTACAACTCATCGTCTTCCCATTCCAATGGAGATGTAGGGAGGCAAGCACATGTCTGTGCACTGGAAGGGGTGGCACAGAAGTGTCTTATGGCACTTTGGTGACACCCCCAAGTCAGCACAGGACTTATGCTGGGGCTTAGGCCGGCTTAACAGGGGATTAGGATTACAGTCTTACTGGCTGTGGGTGGCACAAGTGGTTAAGACACTTTGCCTATTAACCAGCAGGCCAGCGTTCAGGACCCGGGTCGGTCCCCACAAGACAGGGTGAGCTCCTGTCCTTAGCCCAGCTCTGTGACGCAGCTGGATCCAATCGTATTGGCTCTGCCTTTCCATTGGACTATTTCAGTGGCGTGGAGAGGGGGGATTTGCTGCTTGGGTAACAGCCTATCCTCCATATCAATCTATCCCAGGCCTTTGTGCTTCGCATGCAGCCTATGCAGCACCGAGCACGATACCATAGTCTATCAAGACTGATGGATGCCTGCTTAGTTTTACTTCCCATGGGGCTGGGTACATTTGTTAGCTTGGACTTCATTCTTGGTTTTTTTGGGAAGACTGCATTAATTGGATTAGGACCATTCTGAAGTAATTGGATTCTTCTCAGACTTCCTTTTCCAGCAGACTATGGGTACAATCCAGAATAACTATGGGGAGTCCTTGCTGCGACGTACGAACAATTTACTCTGGATTGCAATATGAATTTCCCATAGATTTTCACTAGGTGGTGCCGTAATTACGTTGATGAAAATGTATCTTACATGCTACCATAGTTACTCTGGACTGTAGGGTAAGGCCTGTTTTCCTATTCACGAATATACACACCATATGGCTTTTGGGGAGACAAACACTAAAAGTGCTATCTACTAGGTCAGGATGGCTCAGCCACGAAGTGAACAAGACAGGTGCCAGCAGTGGGTGAAGAGGTATGGGCATCTGCTGCTTCCCTTGTTGCAGATGCATTCCAGATGTGAGCCACATTAATTCTTCTTGTAATTCTTCTCCATGACAGTATGGGACGCAATCCTAACCAATTTAGCCTGGCATAACTCACACATCTCGTTTTTCCTGTGGTGGTATGGGGAGACCAGCACATTTCTGGGCACTGGCCTAAACCCCCACCAATGAATGGTGCAGAAGTGCTTTATGGGAGTGGTCCTCAATCTTTTTGCCCTCAGGGACCAGTTCTGTGGGGAAAAAAAATTTCCAGGGACCAGCCTGGAGGTGGGGGAAGAGTTCTGCCTCTGGCAACCTGGAGGGATGGCTTCCCCACCTAGAGCACAGCACAGCTGCCTCCAGCTGTAAATCCCATTATAACAAATTAATAAACAGAGCTATTGCTAGGTTATTGTGGATAGGATTGCAGGTGAGAGCTCAATGATTCAATTCATGTCTACTCAGAGCAGGGATTTTCAACCTTTTCCAATGCAGGATGCATTGAAAATGCACGAAGTCCTAGGCCAATATCCTAAAGTCAAATTAAGCCCTTTGCGATGGAACAGTTAAGGTGACTTTCCATAAGATAACACTAGAGGATGACGTAGCTGTGTGGACCCATAACTGCTCTGGATTTTGCCCATAGTCACTCTTATTGGAGAGTAAGCCTCATTGACTATAATAGGACTTATTTCTGAGTAGACAGCCATTGGATTGGACTCTGAGGCTGCAATCTTAACCGCATTTTCCTGAGAGTATGCTCCACTGACTACAAGGGGTTTCAGGCAGCAAATTCTCTTGTATTGCCCTTGCAGGAAAACTTTCTATTGCATCCTAAAGGAGAACTACTACTCATAAGCCCAAGATAGCATTAGTAGCCCTGCCACTTTTCCTGCCAGGGGCCACCTTTGCATTTGCAAAGTAATTGTGGTGAGAAATTGCAGTGCCACCTCTTCCCCCCTCCCCCCCGTTTAAAAAAGGGGGGAAGAAAGGAGGCAACCTAGGAGTCTTTCATGTCACAGCTAAGCAGGGTGACAGGAACTATCAGAGACTTAGCATGTCTCTATAGACCCGTTCCCCCATTTTGGCTTACCCTGAGTAATCAGTGCTTCTCTTATGATAATAGTTAAGATTTCTGAGTTTTATCAAGTCATTGTGTTCAGTGTTTCTTCCTTGAAATCTTCAGATAAATGTATCGACTGAATAATGAAAAATAAATGCATCAACTGAATAGAATTATTTTATAGCACAAAGGATTGTGTGGGTGGGATTTACATGGGATTAAAAAGTGTTAGAACCACATGATGGGAACATGTTGGTGGTCTGTGTAGCCCAGTAGCTTGTCTCAGATAGTGCCCACTTGCAAGGGCTTCCCTGCAGAGATCACAGTCTTCAGACTCTGGATTGTTTCCCATGAAGATTTTGCAAATGCATGTAGTATTTGCAGACTTTGGAAAAAGTCAGAACATATTAAGATTTTAGTCCCCTTTTGTGGGTTTCTGTCTACGCATAATGAATGGAAGGTATGGGCAGGGTTTCCTCCTCTCTGAAGGAACAACTTGCTAGCAACTAGAGGAAAGCAGGGTTGGATGAAGCAGAACGGCATTGTATTGAACGCGTTTTCATATACAAATGTATTTTAGAGAGTGTCACAAAAATAATTGAAAAACGCCAATAAAAATCGACGAAGAGTCACATAACTGACTACGGAGGATGGAAATGACAGGAAAGAAACCCAATAAGAGATTAGAGACAGATTGTTAATATCTTGCAATGGGGATGGGGTTCAGAGGAAGTTGCTGACTCCTACAGGAGGTGACCTTGTCTTGACTCCAAGTGAATCTTCCTGTTCATTTGGAAATACTTTTGCTAGATATGAGGGAGTGAGAGAGATTCATCAGATGTAGCAGGTTTGAAAGTACAGAGTAAGAGAAATTTTAAATAGTTTTAATTGTATTTTATTGTTCGGTTTAAAAAATATTTTTATCTAACTTTTAACTGTATTTTATTCTGTTATTTTTAATGTTGTTATCTGTCTTGGGTATCCTTCCTAGGAAGAAAGGCGGGATATCAATCAATCAATCAAGGAAGGAAGGAAGGAATCCTAAACACACTTTCCTGGAAGTAAATACTGTTGAACACAATAAGGCTTACTTTTGAGTAGTCATGCTTAGAATTGCACTGTAAGTAAGTCCTGGAGCTTTTCTGCCAGGGGCCACATTTGCATTTCCCACTAGAAATGGATGAAGTAATTGCTGTGCCACATGCTTCTCCTCCCTCCTTTGATAAAAAAGGGGAAGAAGAAGGTATGGTGGCCACAAGGGAGAAGGATAATGGTGGGGGACAAGGCAGGCGAGCAGTTCAAGAGTAGGAGGGATGGAACTTGATGGGATGGCAGTCACCATAAAAAAGATCCTATTCCTCTATCCACATATGACACAAGTTTTTCCTCTCACTGGACTTAGGCCAGCTAAATACAGTGGTACATCGCTTAACAAGCAAAAATTTCCAAGAAATCTTGCTTCACATAACAAGTTCCGCTTCACTTAACAAGCAAGCATGCTATGGGCACACATGCTATGCAGCCCTGACGCTCCGCATGGAGGCTCTTTAAAAGGGCTGCTGGCCAGCGCTGCTGCCTCTTACTGCCCCTAACTTGGGGTCAGTTGCCTGGAGGTGCCAGAGGCAGCTGTCCCTAACTGCCCCCAACTGCCCCCATCGACTACCTTGAACCTCCAGCAGCAGCCCAGGTAAGCCTCCCAGGAAAGTGTCTTTGATTGCAGCCTCTTAACCATGTCTATCCAGAAGTAAGCCCCATTGTGTTCAATGGGGCTTACTCCCAGGAAAGTATCTTTAGGATTGCAGTCTAAGTAGACTTCATAGGATCATGCACATTGAATGCATGTTTTGATTTCAATTCCAGTGTTTTGTCATCATTTTTACATCCAGTTAATATTTTTATATAAATATTTTTTGGGTTGTGGAACGTCTTGAGTTTCCATTATTTCCTATGGAAAAATCTGCTTCACTTAAAGAGCGTTTCACTTAAAGAGCATGCCTCTGGAACGAATTAAGCTCTTTATGTGAGGCACCACTGCAGGTGGCATAGAACTGCGGAGATCCATTGGTGGCCAGATGACTTACACAGAGGTAAGTAAAAAATATATTTCCTTTTCTCTTTGTGGCTCTCTGGTTGTTCCCACCCCATGAACATGAATTTCACATTCTGTTGACACTGTTTTGTGATGTTGGCTGATGGGGGTTAGGACTGGGCTGCCCATTGATTGACTGATTTATTGACTGGCATATTGTGAAGTGTAGTACCAAAGCAGGAATACCATTACATCAGTTGTGTCGGGGAATCCAAAATGACAGCAAGAAGGGACACACAAATATACATATGAGCTGCATTAAAGACCCAGCAAGATTCTTTTTCATCCTCGCAGGCGGTTCAGCTTGACTTTTCATTTCCTGACCATTTCTGCAGCTGGCAACTCTGATCAGGCATCTAAACTGTGAATGAAATATTAATGCCTGACCCACGTTTGTGTACTTAATAATTTAAGAAGCAGTACAAGCAATGGTTCTTCAACCCAGGGAAGGGAGGGGAGACTGTCTGGTGGCCAGTCTGGGAAGGGAGGTGTGTAGCTGGAGGGGCCCAAGAGAGGGAGGATGGAAGGAAAGCAGCAGGGCACTTTGCCACATGATGTGGCTTCTGGGTAGTTCCAGGTAACAAACAGAATTTAAAAGTCCTTGCTGGATAATTGAACCCTTTTACTGCATTGATGAACTGAATATACAGGTGGAACCTCTTAATCTGCAAATAAAGGAGGTGGTGGACTCTCCCTCACTGGAGATCTTCAAGCAGAAGAGGCTTGACGAGCACCTGTTGGAGAATCTCTAGGAGAATTTCCTGCTACAGGTAGGGGGTTGGACTAGATGACCTACGAGGTCCCTTCCAAATCAATGATTTTAAGATTCCATGAAAGAAAACTCTTTATCAGCAGATGTCCATAGATCTAGCTCAACATGGGATCTGGCTGAACAATATTAGTTCAGCCAGAACATATGATGAGTCCCCTGAAGCCACAAGTCAGACCAGACTTGTGCCTCTCCTGAACCTTCTGAAGATGAGCAGAGCTGTACTCCAGTCCCCTCCTGATGTCTTTCTGAAGCCTGTAGAGATCACAAACATCCACCCATGGCTTCTCAGGGCTTCAGAATGGCCATTTCAGGCCTGGATTGACTTCAAAGTGGTGAGCCTCCCTCTGGGAATGACTGCTCTGCTCTGCCTCTATCTACATCACTGGTTTGGGTGACCCCAGCTATGTATGTCTACTTACATGGTATGCATGTATGACCTCTTTTCATACAGTTAATGCAGTGTTGGAGGGACAAATTTGATTGCATTATGCTATCAGTGGGTGAAAATTCTCAGAGGAAAGCTGTCAGGAAATGCAAGGTGGGGATTCAGTTTTTGTCAGCTCAACCCTATTCAGAAGCCCCACCAGGTTCTCTTGAAGATCCCAAATAAATGTGCGTTGGAGTCCAGCTTGAAAAAAGTGATGAAGCCATAGAAACATTGACTATAAACTGTGGAAATCAGCACCAGTCTCTAGTGTAGACAGATCTTCCCTTGTGTGGAGATATTTGCACTGATACAGTGTCCGGCAGCTGCTCTGGAGTGGTATTTACAGCAGTGGCAGAAGGAAAAACTCTTGCTGCTGGCAAAAGCTGTTCCTTTGGGATGCAATGCTGTCTAGAACAATAAGGCAGTCTAAATCTGGAGCAAGTGATATCCAGCAGCCAGTCCTGCGCAGATGGCTGTGTTGCAGTGAGACTGCACCACATAGAAAGGGAGTAGAAAAGTCATCCAAGGTATGAAAATCCCTTCCACAGTGAAGTTTGAAAGATTGGAACGTTTAGCATAGCCTAATGTGCACTTATGTATCTTTGATCTGCTTTCTAGCAGGGCTTTGTGTATTTGTCATTCCTTCCTTAGGCATCTACCTTTTGATTGGGCCAAGCCAACTGATACTCCCCTTATACAAAGCCACAGGGGGAAACAGAGCTGTATACCATCATCATCATTGTCCAAGTGGGGTTCAACTCCTCTGGGAAGAGTTCTGCTCCATTTGCAAGAGAGGGAAGTAGAGGACTTTAGAGTCCTATAGAAAGATGCTTCCTTCCTTTAGGAAGATGCTGAAGAGAAGATGTTCTGGCTGGGATTCCAGCATCTGGAGAGGAGCTTACTGAGAGGGTCAGAAAGGATAGGCACATGGAAAAGGGGTAGTGTCCCATGTATGTGTCGATGCAGACAACTTCCAAATGCCAGATGCAGGAGAGGGCAGCTGGATGCAGGTGTCTTGTGTGTTTCCTGAGGCATCTGGTGGGCTGCTGTGTTATACAGGAAGCTGGACTAGATGGGCCTTTGGCCTGATCCAGTGGAGGCTCTTACGTTCTTAAACCTGGGACTGTCCCATGTTTCGGGGATTGCATTCACATACTGGCATGATTGACAGGGGGTCCAGTCCCAGTTTTGTGGAAGAGAATTAGGCAACACTAAAAAGGGGGCACAGTAAATGCCCTCCAATCCTCCAAGTCAGAGGTCTATGGTGGTATGAACATCTAGACTCCCCATAAAAGTATAGGGCATTAGGAAGCCATCTGAGAGCATTCAAGCTTACTTCTTGTGCCATTGATAACTCTGTTGTCATTGCAAGGTTGATAGACTGAGCTCTGTGCTTCATGGGTGTCACCCCGACTGCAGTACCAGCCAGCCTGAATATCCTATCAGCTGATTCAGCAGGCCAACCCCTGTCCATCATAAGGTCCCTAGATTCAGGACTTGGTTAGAGAAAGTTGTATCAAGGTGGACAACTAGGGTGAAGATGCTATCTGGCTAAGCACCTTCTTCCTCCACTTCATGGATGATGTGTGATGGATGATGTCTTGATGCTGTGCACAACCGCCCCAGGATTCTTCATTGCTGAGTTGAATATGACCCCTTGCTGCTTTGGAACACACATCTCCATCTGGCCCGCTGGGGTTAACAGTCAGTTCCAGCTTGGTCCTGGAGCCTGGTCCCTGGTCCTGACCCTTTCTGAGGGCAGAAAAAAAGAAAGAAAGAAAGTTGGGCTGCAATCCTAACAACATTTTTCTGGGAGTAAGTACTATTGAACACAATGGGGCTTACTTCTGATTAGAAAGGCTTAAGATCAGTGGTGGGATTCAAATAAATTAACAACAGGTTCTATGCCCTAATAACCTAAATTAACAACAGGTTCTATGTCCCATTAGTAACCGGTTCTCAGAACCAGGCGCTCATTAGCAAAAGGTTCTATAGAACCTGTGAGAACACCCTGAAGCCCACCACTGCTTAAGACTGCTTAGTTAAGTTAGTAAGTTAGATTGCTTTGGATACATTAGTTATGACCAAAAAAATTATTGCGTTTTAAAAACATTTTGCTGCCTAAGGAATGCTTTCCACATCAACTCGTCTGTGGAGGAATCCCTATACTTCTGCCATGCCTATTGCAAAAGGATTCTGGGAGTATATTAAATCTAGAGATGCAGTGAAGCTTGCCAGGCTGAATATCAGAAATGAGCTTTGGGATGTTTTACTGGCCTTGCAGTAGCAAGCAGCGTGAGCCCCCAAACCCTTTCAACTAGCTTAGATTAATATCTGTGCCAGAGAAGAACTCCTGGCTTCTCCCTCGCTGTGTGATGATGGGCACTAGATAAGATGTACTTTGAAAGATTTATCTGACAAACTGCCGAAACTTAACTAAATACACACACATACCCACCCACCCCCATAAACACCCACTGCGAATGCAGCCACGCCACTGGAGTATGCACTGCTTCCTGTATTGCAGAGGCAATCTAAGATATCTCTTCTGGGTAAGGAAACGTGTTCCTTTGTCCAGGAGTAAGCCCTTGATGTCCCACTGGGAATACTCAGATGTGCTTCCATAAGTTCTAGTGAACCTGGAAAGGTGAATTGAGGTCAGGAAGCAAAAGTATATCAGTGGCACTGCTGTTGCCGATACTGCCTCCCTTCTAGCGTCAGTTGTCACCCCACCCAGTCTTTACCTCCCTTTATGAATCTCCCTTGGGCCCTTGAAAATTTTGCTGCTCCCCTTCTCCACTTCACTCATTGAACTGTATCCAGCAGTGCCCATCAGTTTTCATACAAGTCTTTCAACCCAAAAACTTGCTTAAAAATGAAATTTGAGATGTTTAGGAAGCTATAACTTATATGCAATTTCAGCCACCACTTTTTACCATAAGGGCTAAAACAGAGGCGTACCTAAGCAAAACGCCCATAGTGAGGACTGAAATTTTGCCCCTATCAAAACACCTGAAACCCACTTTTTATCTATGGTAATTTTACAAATCAATAATATCAAAGTGGGATTATGTGCCCAATGCATGAGCCACCTCATGCCATATTGACGGTACACCTCTGGGCTAATTACACCTCTGTAATTTGCTTGTGAAAAAAACATGAAACTGTAATCTGCACTTTCTTTGACACTTTTTTGTTCCTATAAGTTTGGGGCATTCACACAACCCCAGACAAAGGAATTCTATTGAAATTCCCTTTAATATTCATATATATTTCTGATATACAGATGTATTTTTTGTAGTTTTATCCCACATAGGTTGATATCCCCCCCCCAAAAAAATTTATTCCCAGCTCTAAAATCCCCTACCACCCTCTCTCCCAAGATTTCTCAAATGTACTTTTCCACCTCCTCCCCGACACCCTCAGCCCTGGTCTTTTGTTCACACAAAGGAGTTTCCAGCTTTGGGGCATGATAAATATTTTCCCTTTGGAAGATTCGGCTATTGCAGAAGTGGTGTGATTGATTTTGCCCAGTGACTTAATTGAAGCAAAATGAAAAGTGAATTTGCAATGAACAAAGCCATTATTCATGTGGGAGTTGTGGGCTTGTGTCCAACAAGTCACAGTTGGGAGGTTCTCTGATTCTGTCTGTTGCAGGATCAATCTTATTAAATGATTACTATAGAAACTCCCTTATGACTATCTTGGTGTGTGAATATACAGTTTCTCTCCCCTGTGTAGGGAATGTACTGTAGACCTAGTTTTCACTGAGGACGGAAACCTGTGCTGGGCTTGCCCTTCGGAATTTAGGTGGAGGTTCATGTGGCTGCCAGGTTAATCCTTTCTGAAATGGGGCCAGTATATGCAGGGGTTTACACCAGCAGAATAGGGTTCTGCCTCACCTTTCAATCAAATGATACTCAAGGAAGATCACAACATACTGGGCGACATCAATCAAAGCCCTGCATCTCCACAAAGCCAAGCTGGCAGCAAGGGTCAGAGTGTCCCTGCCTACACTTCTGCAGATCTTGGAAATAGCCAGTAGGTGCACAGTGTGGTGTGCACAAATATTTCATAGCAGGTGCACAAATGTTCACCATCTGGACTCTCCCTGCCATAAAATGCAGTGGTCATTGTCTGGTGCCACTGTATTGGTGTAGCCGGGGAAACTGATAGGATTGGGCTGTAAAACATAGAATTCATCAATTAAGATTTCAGTAATTGGGTGACAGTCTGAAGTGACTTCATTCCCCCGAGACATGAGGACAATTTTATTTTTTAATAGCAAGTGTAATGTTCCTCACTGTGCCCTTCTTTTCCATTGTTTCCTCCCTGATTTTAAAGTGCCAAGAGGTTGAAAACTATATTTTTCTGTTAAGCAGGGCTCCCTGATGTAGAGGGGTTTGTGGAATGAACTCTCCAGAGGTGTATTAAAATTCTGTAGTAATGATTTTAAAATGTTGATGAATCGATCAATTAATCAATTACAAGTAGCATCATTAATGGACTAAAATAGCTTTAATCACTTGACAGGCTTAATTGAAAGTGATAAATTATTTTCTCCATTTCTAGAATGAATTTGAGATAAGAGCTGTTTGGGCTGAAAACGTCTTTTAAAAGGGTCAATTGCTAGGCCATGATTAGTAACTTCATTAGTCCTTCCTCTTATTCTTTGAAAGAAACGGTAGGTTAATTGATAGGCAACGTTGTCTGCACATGCAAGTGTCTGAATGCATGTACTGTACATGTTTTTTGTGTGTGTGTACATGCATTAACTAAAAATGTCAACACAGGGACTTGGATTGTTGAAAATGTAGAGCACAGTTCTCACATGGTTTATTGTGCATTGAATATAACATGTGAATAATGTTATGTGCACATGAGTAATGGAATGAAGAACTATACTGTATACAATACTGTATACACAAATTACTGTGTGCATTGAATCTAATGTGTGAATGGGTCTTATATTGCAAAGTAGTTGGATTTTGGTCTGAAATTTAACTTCATGTTCTGCCTCTCCCATGCGCATATCAAATGACAGCTTAAGACTTATTAATTTACAATTTACTTTCTGTTTCACTTGGCTCATCTGTATCCTTATGGGAGAGATCCTTGTTCTACAATGTGAATTGCCTAAAAGAATTACCTGGTAGGATAACAATCCTGTTTTGGTAGCATTCCGATGCTGCTTAAAACCCTATTTGTTTCAGCCAATCAAAAATTCCATAAAAATTACAATGTTGAGCACAATCCTAACCATGTCTACTCAAAAGTAAGCCTCATTGTGTTCAATGGGTCTTACTCCCAGGAAAATGTCTTTAGGATTGCAACCGTTGTTTTTATTTTAAGTGTTGCCTTCATTTATTTGTACTCTGCCTTCCCGTCAGTGCTGGGGATGACCATACTGGAGATGACTGCTGTACTGCCATTATGAGCATGGCTGTGTGAACATGTTAGTTTTATTGGCAGCGCCCAAACTATCTCTCAGACCCCCTCCTCCTACTTAGTGTGAAATCCTAAAATAGGTCAGCACGACTCATGGGTCTTCCCCTTCCTGTGGTGCTGTAGGGAGGCAAGCGCATGTCTGTGCACTGGCATAATCTTCCCCTAGGAGTGGCACAAAAGTGTGTTATAGAACTTTTGTGATACCCCCAGGTCAGCATGGGACTTGTGCCAGGGCTTAGACCAGCCTAACTGCAGGTTAGGATTGCAGCCTTAGTTGCCTGAAGTTGCCTTGACACATTTGAGCCACAACCCAGCCCCTCATGGCAGTGTTAAAGATGTTTGCTCAGTGACATTTATATGGCCAAGAAATGCCATCAGAACTAATTTTGACTTTTGTTTGGGGTTGAAGTTGTGCTGTACGATCTGTCATCCTCATCAGAGAGCATCCTCTTTGAAAGCCTTTGGAAGCTTTTTTCTCCCCAGTGGTTGCCACTGTAGGAATAAAACATGACAAGCTTTTTAGGTATTACGCTCAAAAGGATGCGCCCCTCTCGGGCGGCTAATAACATAATGTAAACAGAACTAAATCCATCTGCTCAAGCTCAATGTGTCATCAGATAGTTATCAGTACCATATAATCTCTTCCAAAGAAGATCTTATTATATTAAAAAGGCATCAGCCTGTGCGCAAGAAACTTTAATAACAGCGCTACCTTTCACAGAAGATTGCCCCAATTAAAACACCCAATGTTGTCTCATAAGTGGCTTCTGGATAGGAAGATAACTATTTTTTCCTTCCTTTCTATCTTAAACAAGCTTTTGTTCTATTTTCTTCTTCCCCTCCAGTGTCCTCTGCTCACACAGATATTATTGTTGTGCACAGTTCAGCAGTTTTCCGATTCAAGTAGCACCAAGGGCATAACAGCAGTTCAGACTGAGGGCGGATATACTCATCTGATTACCATTCATAAGTATGCTTTTATTTTCCATCAGCACCACAGCATGTGCATAGCAGGTGTCTGGATGTGCCATCAAATCCCTTTAGAAATTTGATGTCCATATTAGACTAGTTATCTTTCCTTACCACAAAAACAGCAACAGTTGTGTGCAAAATACTTCTGAACTCCAGCATCAAGGCAGTTAGCTGATGACCAGGTTCCTCCCTCCTGTGTTCCCCAGACTTACCTTGTGCTGATGAACAAGAATGGGGAAACACTGGAAACTCCCCTTAGCACATCCTGGACAAGGCTCAAGGACTGCCCAGATACCCACCAAACCTAGGACCAGCAATTCTCCAGGGTACCATACTTCCCCCAGAATCTGCCTAGACCCAGGAAGGTGCCCCACCTTGAAGAACAGGTACCACAGTGCGTTTTATTGTTATATCACAATAAACCTAAAACCTCCCCAGATTCACACCTAGGAAGTAGGGTTTCCAGTACCCTTGCAACACTCCTTCACACAGGATCTCTAACTTGCTGTCTCAGGCTGCAGAGCTTCTTCTTTCTTCTCTCCAGTCCACAGTTTTCACAGAATCATAGAGTTAGAAGGGATCTAATAGGTCATCTAGTTCAACCCCTGCCTGTTGCAGGAAATCCTGCTGGAGCATCTCCTGCAGGTGCTTGTCAAGCCTGTGCTTGGAATTCCCCAGCGAGGGAAAGTCCCCCACCACCTCCTTTGGCAATCTTTCCCCACAGTTGTCACAGCGAGGTAAAGTTTCTCTAGTCGCAGCACACATATATGCACGTATGAACACACACACACACACACACACACACACAAAGGTGCAGCAGTACAGACACTTGGCTGTCCTGTACACCTCCTCCTCCATCAGTTCTACTTAGATGATGGGTTTCAGTCAGTGGTCTGAATCAGGGTCTGGATGATCCAGAAAGAGGTGGATCTCTTTTATAGTGCACTCCTAACTTGTGCTGGAGCTGGCAGACCATGTTTGCAACACTCTGGCTTGATGCAAGTGACTTTCATCAGCCTAAGCGGGCAGTTTGGGTTGTGTTTAGAGCTACACATGTCAGCTTGTGCTGGACAGTTCCTCCAGCTGGCCCAGTCTTCTTGCTTTGTGTATGCTCCTGCAACTGAGATGGAGGTAGACAGGACCTCGGGTAGTCAAGACCTTCTTGCTCTAAGTCCTTATCCTACTGCTTTTGTTCTACCCAATGGTTGAGGTTGATGGAACAGGCATCTATTAGCTGTGAAGGGGGAAGCATCATTATAGCTGCAAAAGGACAAAAAAATAGATGCTGTTCATGTATCTGTCGCATCACATCTAATTTTTTTCCCCCCAAAGATTGCCATCTCACTTTTCTTCCATTGTGGAACACAAGGTTCCCAAAAGTTGGGGCTCCCAATAGTTACATGTTGAGGTACTCACCAGACCTAGACTGGCACAGCTTTAGCAAGATACATAACAAATCGCCTCACATAACAAATTTAATTCATTCCAGAGGCATGTTTGTTACATGAAACGTTCTTTACAGGAAGCGGATTTTCCCACAGGAAATAATGGAATTTCAGACGATTGGTTCCAGAACCCAAAAAATATTCATATAAAAATATTAACTGGATGTAAAAATGATGACAAAAAACTGTACTTGAATTCAAAACATGCATTCAATGTGCATGATCCTATGAAGTCTACTTAGGCTGAAATCCTAAAAACACCATTCTGGGAGTAAGTGCCATTTAACACAATGGGGCTTACTTCTGGTTAGACATGGTTAAGAGGCTGCAATCAAAGACACTTTCCTGGGAATAAGCCCCATTTAACACAATGGGGCTTACTTCTGGGTAGACAGGGTTAGGAGGCTACAACCAAAGACACTTTCTTCTGCAATCCAAGACACTTTCCAAGTGTGTCCCCACTTTCTCCTTCTCTTCATCCTGAGCTTCTCTCTCCCCTGCTCCCTTCTGGCTAGCCCTGAGCTGCTTCCCTCTTCTCCACTGCTGTTCTCTCCCTCTGCCCAGCGGATGCCCGGGCAAAGGAGGAACAGGGCGGAAGTGTTGCTTTTGCTATAGGCAGGCACGCTAGGCAGCCTTGATGCTTTTTAAAAGGGCTGCCGGCCAGCGTGTCTGCCCCAACTGCCAACAAGTTTGTTTGTTACGTGAAGTACAGTTTGTTACGTGAAGCAAAATCTTAGAGAAATTTTTGTTTGTTACATGGAACATTCTTTACATGAGGCGTTTATTACGTGAGGCGCCACTGTAGTGGTATCGTGAATCCTTAGATCATACCATCGAACCAACAGCAGCCATTTATGGTACATATGTAGAAGAAAGTGAAAGGGAACATGTTTGACAACTGTGACTGGGGCTGACCCAACAATCCAGAATAACTATGGGAAGACATAAGAGGCACTTACTCTGGATTGCTCTATGCATTTCCCATAGGTTTCCCATTGGTGGCACCATAACTGTGTTGGTGTAAAATGTCGCTGGATTGCAGCCTAAATATTGTGCTGATGTTGTTGTCCCCCACTTGAATCTCACATGTTACAGCCTTTTCCATGAAAACTGAATGGAAGCCTTTGGGCATAGAGCCAGCATCTATTTGCACAGCAACACCCAGTCATCTGCTTATCACCCATCCTGGGTTTTGTTTCTGGGGAGAAAAATCATGGGGGAACTAACTGTTCACCTGTTTCTCAATGATCAGCTAATGCCTGGGCTGTACCATTTCAGGTGCGGCTATGCCACTTGCAATCTGAACAAAAATAGCCTAAGCACAGCCTGCCCAGCTCAGTGAAAAATGTGCCAGTAGAACCCAGCAAAAATGCAGCTATACCTGCTGCATCCCATGCTAGATGGGTGTCCCAAAGCAATAAATGAAGTTTATCCTGGGGCTGTCTATGGGTCTCCTATTTTGATATGTCCAAGGGACTGACAGCCCTTTCCATGAGCATACTCTCATTTTCACCTGTGGAATGCACATGTCAGAAGAATAAGTGGACATAATTGCTATTCTACTCACTAAAACAGAAGTAGCAATAAGCTTAAATTCTAATCAGAATAAAGTCATAGATGAGAGTTATAAAGGAATATAGAAGACATTGTGCTCAGTTATACTGTATGAAGCAGTAAAAGAAAGCTTTGTTGATCATCTGCTATGATTCCCCCCTTTCTCTCTCTCTCTTTTCATCTTTCCTTTCTTTTCCCTCCAGTCTTCTCTTACACAATTTCACTCATTTAGGTTTTTCTGCTAATTTGATTTATCTCTTTGACTTGTGTATATGAAAAGTGCTGGAATATTTTTTGTAATCCTAAATCTATTTATTCGGGGCAAACTTTTATGGAGAATTTGAAATGGCACCAAGTGTGTGAAAGGAATGTGGGAGCAGATGGTAATTAAAAGAGGATAAAATATATGATAAATGGTTTAAAATTAGGCTTATTGGTTGACAAGTATGTACTAATTAGCGTCAGCCTTAGCAGTGGTGCACTTTGGCAAGTGCTGTCAGGTGGAACAGCCGCAGGTAGACTTTGGAGCCTAGATATGGCTGCACCCATCTAAGTTGCCTTGTGAACAAATCTGCCAGAAACTGCCATCAGAGTGCTAGGAAGGTGTTGTGCACTATGGCAGGAGAGAGAAAAATCCATGGAGCAGAAGGCACAAGTTTAGCGGTTGAGAGAGACCGCTTAAGGGCAGTCATCAGTGTGGAGTTAATCAAATTAAAGGAGACTGTAAAACTATATATATCCTGTTCTCTTTATATGCAACTTTACTATCCACAAATTCACTTTATCTGTGAGGGTCAGAATTGCTACCTACCTAGAGGTTCTGATGTTGGACTTACAGTACAATCCTAAGCATTTCTACTCAGACGTAAGTCCCTTTGAGTTCAATTGTACTTACTCTCAGGAAAGTGTGGTTGGGAGTGCACCATTTGACCTAGAAGATCTGCTTCATTTCCCCACTCAGCCATGAAACTTGTTGAATTACCTTGGACCAGACACTGCCTTTCAGCCTCACCTACCTCCCAGAGTTGTTGTGAGGACAGATAGAGGGAAGGAACTGTGTACTGCCCTGAGCTCCTTGTTGGAAGTATGATAGAAAAATGCAAAAATTTGAAACAAAGAGCTCCTCGGATTGTGGCTGTATATGGCTGCAATCCTAAAGACACTTTCCTGGGAGTAAGACCTATTGCATACACTGGGGCTTACTTTTGAGTAGACATGGTTAGGATTGTGCTATATGACTCCTTCACTTGGGAACTTCAAGCAGAGGCTTGACAAGGACCTGCTGGAGATGCTCTAGGAGGATTTCCTGCTGCAGGCAGGGGGTTGGACTAGATTAGCATAACATAGCATAGCATAAGCGTAACCTTTATTGGCATCATATAAACAAGACAGATGTAATAATAAGACATAATAACAAATTATAACACCTGGGGTATCTAAAATCCAGATAACAACAATGTCTATCTGTGTCTAGCCACCACATCCTGAAAAAAACAAGCGACCAAATTTAAAGTTTCAATATTTTGAGATGATAGAAGCTGCAAGAGCCTGTCGGAATCATTCCAACCCTGCATTTTCATTAACAAGGAGCTCAAGTATTTTGCCCTCAGGTCATTATAATGATGGCAATAAAAAACTGTATGAGATAAAGTCTCAATACTAAATCCATTACAACTGCAGAGTCTCTCCGAAACTGGAATGTTATGAAACCTCCCTGTTAATAAAGCTGAAGGCAGCACATTAAACCTTGCAAGGGAGAAGGCCCTGCGAGTTTGAGGACAAATTAGTTGGAAAAAATAAAAAGCCAGCTTTCCAAAGCTAGAAGGAATAAAAAATTGAAGTGGGGAACAGGTGGACCCAGCATCATGAATAATCTCTTGTCGTTCTATGTCTAGGAGATGATCTCTAACCAGCCGATAGGCCGAATTGGAATTAATTATACCTAACTCTGAAGGATTCAGACCTATGAGTTTGAGTTTGGCTAGAAGGTCAGAAATCCCCAAGGGCAAAACAGAGTCCGAACACAAATGTAACATTAGTCCTGAGGGGTTAAATAAAATTCAAAACCAGTACTTTATTGAACGAAGCCACGCAATGGTTTTAAGTCGGCGTAACCCAGACTTCAAGCATAAGGCCGCGTAGGGAACACATCTAGGTAAGCCTAGAACCCTTCTCAGGAAGGCAGATTGAATACTTTCTATTGTCTGGTTGATGTCCTTTTGCCAGATAGGAGATCTATATAAAACCTGTGCAATAACCTTCCCTTTAAAGGCTTCTAAGCCGGCTGGTACAAAACCATTTCCCGCTGTGTAAAAGAAGCGAGAAATGGCTGCAGAAGAAAGTTTGGAAGCGCCCGGGATTGCCTTACGATGACAAGTCCAAGAACCTTTATAGTAAAAAGTAACCCCTAGGTACTTAAATTGTTTGACCTGTTCAAGAGAGTTTCCGTTACATGTCCACTTTAAAGGCTTCCAATTATTGGCAAAAACCATAATTTTAGACTTGGCATAATTAATTTGTAAGTTGTTGGATGCAAAATACCCAACCGCACGGGCTAACAATTGCCTCAAACCAATCCTTGTGCGGGATAACAAAACTGTGTCATCCGCATAAAGGAGAAGTGGAACCTGTTTAGTGCCAAGTTTTGGACAGTGACCATCCACACCCTCCAAAGCAGGGGCAAGATCATTCAAAAATAAATTAAAAAGAGTTGGCACTAAAACACAACCTTGCTTTACCCCCTTGTTGGAAGGAATGGGGCTAGACAATTTCCCGGCCCAAGAGGACCTAATTCTGCAAGAGGTATTCACATGCAAGGCCCTAATTAAAGACAAGAGTCTTCTGTTGATACCCAATCCTTCTAACTTAGACCAAAGGAGCTCTCTATCTACTGAATCAAAAGCTCCTTTCAAGTCTAAAAAGGCCACGTAAAGACGAGCCCTATAAAATCTAACCTGTTTGTAGGCCAGATGGGACAAGATCAAACAGTTGTCCAATGTAGATTTGCCCTGGCGAAAACCGGATTGCTCGGGGCCTAAGATGTCCTGTTGTATGACCCAGCTATTAAGCTTTTTAGCCAAGAATTTAGCATACAATTTCCCCAAAACAGAAAGTAGGCTCACCGGCCTAAAATTACCAGGCGAAGAAGGATCGCCCCTCTTATAAATAGGGACAACAATAGATGTAGTCCAGTCTCTGGGGATCAAACCAGAGTGGTTAATTGTAGTAAAAATACGGGCCAAAAATTGAGCCCACCACTCCATATCACCTGTCAACAGCTCGGCTGGGATCCCATCTGGTCCTACGGCCTTCCCCATCTTCAATGAGTGTAATAACTCTTTAACCTCATCACAACTAACCAGAGGCCAACTTGGGAGATCTACAACTGAAACCCCCGAAGAGGTAGTCAAGGATTTGCTCTCATCATAAAAAATGTTATGAAAATGCTGAGTCCATAATTGCATAGGAATTATAGCCGGGTCGTAAAGATCGGTCCTGCTTGAACCAGCAATCACTGCCCAAAATTTTTTGGAGTTTTTTTGCTGAATAGCCTGAAATAGGTTATTCCATTGGAGCATAACTGCCTTCTTCCTTTTCTCCATGAGTAGGACTCTGAATCGCTTTTTAAGGGAAAAATAATACGCTAAACACTCAGGGTCATTGTGTAACCTAAATGCCAAGAAAGCAGTCCTAACAGAAGCTTTCAGTACCTTACATTCAGAATTGAACCCCATACACGAAACAGGCCTTGGACAAGATCTAGCCAAGGGCCGTGAGCTCAGAGAATCGAAAATATGGCCCAAAAAATCATCCAGAGCTTTAAGTTGAGATGAAGGGTCGGGGTCATGAAAAATGATCTTTAAACAATTACCACTCATCATGTCCAGTTTTAAACTCTTAAATTTAGTTACTAGGGTATTATTGACCATTATCTTTGCTCCACAAGTTGGGTCCTGTTCAACATCAACCCGGGGAACACAACCAAGATGGAGACCTAAGACCAGAATTAAAGGTAAATGATCACTAAAGGTTGCATCCCCAACTGCAAACTCGACCACTAAATGTTTCAAACAGAAAGGAAGCAAAAAATAATCTACAACACTAGCACCCCTAGATGAAACAAAAGGGAATTCTCCTGACGAGGGAAACTCTGTTAACCCATTGAGCCAGATCATATTGGCATTGATAGAAAACTTAGCAAGATTGAAACCATTTGCATTTTGGTAAGAGTCCTTAGAGCGTCTTTCTAGTGCACAGAAAGAAGGAAGGTCATTCTCATCTGAGTCCCCCCAGTACCTGGAAAAAATACCAGTTGAGTTCCCCACCCTAGCGTTGAAATCGCCAGACAAAAGAATCGAGGACTGGGGATAAGATTGGGTAAGCTCTGTCATACAGGTCGATAAATCAGCCCAAATATTTAATCTTTGTGAGCAATTTAACATAGGAGGGATATAAATATTGACAAATATTAAGTCCATGACCACCATAAATACCCTCACTGCCTGTAACATGCAGCAACCGTTTACAGTGTCCAGAGAACAAGCCCTGAATTGTTTTGAAACAAAACATGCCAGCCCCCCTAAGGGGCGACCCTTCGAGGAATGTTTGACTGCTGGTACTTCAAAGACCTCAAAGCCTTGTAGATGAATATGATCTTGGGACCATGTCTCCTGCACCAAGATAATATCAAATGATCTTAAGTAATTTTAAAAGGAACTGTCAGTTTGTTTGGCCTTCCACCCCGCAATGTTCCAAGAAAGAATACGAGGGTGTGAGTAAAGGTCCACGGGAGAGGAGACTAGTCACTCCTTCCCCTTATTACTAACATAGTCAAAGACCAGGGGAGGATCCTTTTGAGCCTGAGAATCAACTAAAGTAAAGGAACCCCCAGGAGCATTTTTGGTTATAACACAATTGGGGAACAGAGAGGAAGTACAAATAAGTATTGATTGAGGCAGGTTAGAGACGTTGCTTGTATCCATCGAGGGACCCATATCAGGAGCCTCAGTAGCAAAAGAAATATGCTCCGGACAATCTGAAGCTTGGTTAAAAGTCACAGTCGGAGTTATGTTATCTGTGGAACTATAATCCGGCTCCTTAATTTGTTTCTGCTGCTTCCCAGGGGATTGGGATGAACCACTCAGAGCGTTAGCAGTAATATCGACTAATTGATCAGAGGGATCAACCATCTCCCTCAATTCTATTGATTGATCAGGAGAAGAAAGGTTCACAAGCTCCCCTGAAGAAACCTTGGAAGGAACAAGAACTGCTACCGGAGCCACAGGACAAGTAGGAAGTTGAGGCTTGCACAGCCAAGATTTAAGTTGTGCTAAAGCATTTTCAAGGGTAGCTGTAACTGCCTTTATTTCGCTGGGTGGCACTGAAGAACTGAGTTCAATTAAGTGATTTGCATCTTGTTGAGTTTGAATCACTGACCTCTGGATGGACACTAGACCTTCCTGAGATGACTTTGGTGCCGAAGAAGATGAAGGGAATAATCTGCAAGTTGGGATCAGGGGTTTCCTGATCATATCTGTGAAGACCCTCCGCTGGAAGATTCCTAAAGACTGAAGAAAACGTCTATGCATATGAAGCTGCCTCGGAAATCTGGCAGAAGTAAACTTCAGTAAAAAACGGGACCATGAAGGAAACTGAGGGAACCTGGGAAACTTTATAATTTCTTGCAGGTCAATCCTATTGGAAGAGGCTAAATTAAGGTTCAATAACCTGCAAATAGAATCTTTAGCTTGAGACAAATTGGACCAACAGCCCCTATGCAACGGAGCATCCTGAAATTCCAGAAAAATCTGGTTGTTCAAAAGACGAAAAGCAGATTCCTCATCAGCTCTAGCCTCCTGCTGAACTTTAGCTTCAAAATTATTGTAAGCCACCTGCTCAACTTGTACATCTTGGGTACTCGGGAGGGCGTGGTGGAACTGGCTGAGCCGGAGAAGAGAGTCCAATTGTGTTTGAATATCCTTGAGCTGTTTGCATATAAATAAAAGGGAGTCACCCACGATAATGTTGTAATCACCAAGCAGGGATAGAAAATTATTATCATGTTCATTTACACAAGAGGACTGTACATCCAAGGAAGGAAAATCAAACTGCTTAGGGGAGAGAGGGCAACTCAAGGAAGAGTCAGGAGAAAGTTGAGATAACACTTCTGGGCCTGCATCAGGAGATAGAACAGCTTTAGTCCGTCCAGGGGAGGCTAAATTAATGAGATCACCTGGTGAATCAGACCACGCTGAGAAGTCCAGCAGGCGTAGTTGTTTCAATGGCTTGGAAGAGCAGTTGTCCGGAGATTGTTTAAGTCTCCTCTTCCTTCCCATCTCTTCAATAAACACAGCCGAAAACCGACGAAAAAAATACTTGCTAGTAGAACAAGCAAACACCAAGCAAACTACCAAGGCCAAGGATTAAAAGAAAAATAAAATAAATAAGGAGGCAGCGGCTAGGCTTTAAGTGCCAGTTAGAGCAACTTCCAGAGCCGACACACTCTCCGCCTTATCACAAGAGATAAAACTTGGCTGAAAATACTAACTTGAAATTACTAACTTACAAGTCAGAAAAGTAAATATTATTCAGCCCAATTAAAATAATAAATAGATTATATTAAGGCCTTGCTGAGGAGAAAGGAATTCGACTAGATTACCTTTTAGGTTCCTTCCAGCTCTTTGATTCTATGAATCTGAATCTAAAAGTGGCCCATTCCTTTGAGAGAGATTCTAAGTTGTTTGTTAAGTAGAAGTTGAGAGGCTGTTCAGTGTGGTTAATTTGGAATATAAATCCTGAGTGCAGTTCACAGAGAGAAGGGACATTTGCGTTAAAGCTCTTTATGTTGCAACATATTAAAAGGCAGCCCTATGGATGCAACCCTATCCAATTTAGGCCAGCACAACTCACCATCTCACATCATTTGATGCTTGCAGATGAGGTGGTAGAAGTTGATAAGCCATTACTACCACCTAACTCCATGGACTTCAAGTGAACATTCAGGTTCATAAAGTTCATAGAGCATTATGGTGAAGAGGAACATTTTTCCATAACGCATAGCGCCCTGGAACATAACACAAATTTTCCAATAGGCTCAATGATTTAGTATTGGCTACATTGATATTCACTACATTTTCTAGGAATCTAACCATAGCAGATAATGAAAGTTGACTGTAACAGGAATGGGGATGGGCAATCCACAAGACTAAAGACTTCCACCCTGTTGTGTTAGCATCTCAGTAATAGTTAATTACTTTAAATATCTTCTCTGATCAGTGGTCTTGGTGGCAGGAATAAGACACTGGTTACATAGCCTGGAATCCTAAACACACTTTCCTGGGAGTAAGACCCATTGGACACAATGGAGCTTACTTTTGGCTAGGATTGTGCTCTAAAGCTTTGCACAATCTCCTCATATGAGTCTCAAAAAAGTGGCCCACTTCATTCTCTGGATAGTGCTGGATTCTGAACCATCCCCCTGAAATTTTCTGTTATCAATCTTTTCCTGGCTCTGGACAGACTCACATTCACCTCTGCTATCCATTCCTTCCAGTATTGGAATGCACGTTTCTCTCAGCTGAAATAAAGCAATCTGGCGTGAAATATCATTAAATGTTTCCCGAAGAATACGTGGAGATTTGAACTCTCCTTTTCATGACAAAGGAGGCTGAAAGGCATGAAAGAGTCTCTAGATACGATCAGGCATCTTTCAGCTTTCCACTGCCTTCCTTATCAGGCAGCTTGCATATCTTTGAGTCATTTACAAACTCGAAGAGGAAGCTCCTGGTCCTGTAAAGTGTCCAGTTCTGCAGAAATGAAAGTGTGTGAAACTCTTGGCCTTTGTAGAAAAATTTTCAATATCACACATGGCATCTAGGATTATTTTTAAGCTTGGTCATGGAGAAGTCATGCCACCAAGACTTCCCCAGAGGCTTTCTTTCTGCAGAGCCAATCATAATACTGACCTATTACAAGGTGAATACATGTGACTATTTACCTATAACTGGGACTTTATTTATCTTTTTCTTCTATATATATAAAATTGAAGAGTGACTGACTGATTCACTGACTCATCAATGGCCAACCAAAACCACTGGACCTAGAAGTGTGACATTTGGGGCAGATATTCCTTCTGTGATGTAGGCATCCACTAAGAACTGATTTTTAGAAATTCAAACCAGAAGGAGTGAAAAGGGGCGTAATGCATTTTATCCCTATACTTAACATTGAAGAATTCCTGACTCATCAATGCCCAGCCCAAACCCCTGGACATAGAAACATGAAATTTTGGAAGAGTCTTCCTTCTGTAATTGAGGCACCCACTAAGAACTGATTTTTAGAAGTTTAATCCCTCAGGGGGTGAAAATGGGTGCAATATGTTTTTGTCCCTATACAGTCCTGCACATTGAAGACTGACTGATCAACACTCAGCCCAGCCCTGGATATAGAAGCATGAAATTTGAGGAGCATATTCCTTCTATGATGTGAGAACCAATTCTGTTCTCATGGTGCCTGCTGCCCAGTGGTACCCGCTTGTGCCCAGTACCCAGTGCCTGGTACAGATGCCAAGTGCCTGTTGGTGCCTGCTGTGTACTGGTCCCTGCTGCCCACTGGTGCCTCATGCCCGGTTGTGCCTGTGCCTGCTGCCCCCTGACAGCAGTAGTCCCTGGTGCCTCCAGTGGTGCTTGCTGCCCAGTGGTGTCTGCTACTCAGTGGTGCTTGCTGGCCGGTGGTGTCCGCTACCCACTGAAGCCTGGTGGTGCTCTCTACTTGCTGGTGCTTGATGCTACCCACTGTGCCCATTAGGTATGCCCAGTGCCCAGTGGTGCTCAGTGATTCCCAGTGGTGCCCACTGCATAGTTGTGCCAGTAAGGATGCCTGGTCCCCAGTAGCGATGCCCTGTGCCAACTGGTGCCCAGTGATGCCTTCTGCCCTCTTGTGCCTGGTGGTCCTTGGTAGGAAAGTCTGGTGCCTGGTGGTGCCCACTGGTGCCTGGTGGTACCCAGTGTAGCCCACTGCCCGATGATTGCTGGTGTCCAGTGCCCACTGGTGTCTGTTGCTGCTCACCACTATCCTACCTGTCTGTGCCCAGTGGTGCCTAGCAGTGCCTGCCAATGCCCAGCCATGTCCAGGGCTTGAAAATATTCTTGAAGTTTTATTCCTGCAACGGTGGGTAAATTCTGCTAGTTATACATATTTTTAGCCCACCCTTTCTCTCAGTAACTTCCTTCTTTCAAAAACCTGAGTCCTCATCTCCTCACACCTGGTCTGACACTTTGACTGATGTAACACATCAGTCTCAGTCTTGATGGGGTAGCCACTTATAGATGTCCCTCATTATCCACTAGGGTTCCATTCCGGAACCTCTGTGGATAAAAAATATGTGGATTAAAGAACATATTAAAAATATGTCGATTTTCCATTATGTGGAAAAATAGATTTAAAACCCACTTCCAGGTTTCATGCTCTTCTATTGCTCCTGATGGAAAAAAATTGTGTCTCAGTGTCTGCAGGGGTTTGATTCTGGACCTCTCTGCTGTACAAAAAAAAGTGTTAAATAAAAATAGTTTTTAAAAAATTAAAAGTGTTTCTATTTACAGTTGTTTTAAAACAGCTTTACTTACTGTTGTAGAGAACAGACAGCAATTAGAAATGCAAAGGATCCCCTACTTTTGTCTGGCTTTGCAGAAGAATGGAATTGATTGCTTGCATGATTGCCTGTCTGCAACAGTAGAAAAGCAGATTGCAGTGGCCATTTTATAAAATCCATGTATAAAATCCATTGTATCAAATCCATGTATAAAAAAATCAGTGTATAACAAGGTTGGACCTGTATTTGGTTGTTGTCCAGGCTTTGCAAGGATAGTTGAATAGTTGGGGATAATTCTTTAAATGACGCATACACAATTTCATCCAGCTGCTACAGATTTAAACATATCGTATAAGCATCTTACAGACATCCTTGTCACCTGCCACCTCTGTGGGCTTTGGTTTGACTTGCATGATGGCTGGTGGATCTAACTTAATAAAGGTCCAATCCTGTTGAATTTTCCTGCACTGATTCAGCTGGGCGATTGGAGTATGCACTGCATCCGGTGGAGGAGGGTCACGAAGGCCACGTAAGGGAATCTCAGGGTGCATTGTGTCTGCATCAGTGCTGGAAAGTTGGAAAGGATTGGGCCTTAAATGATTTAAACAAGTATAAACAAGTATACATGTTAAAATTTGATCCATTTTTGCAGCAAGCTGTTGGAAAACCTCCTCCGTGTTAGTTCTTCCTTCAAGTTTCTACTCTGTATAAATTTGCCATGTGCCTGTGGAAACAGGCAAACATGCTTCTCCATCAGCGCCTCACTGGTTTGGGTCGGCTGCCACATCAAACTCCTCCTTCAATTATTCATGGTAGTTAATTATTCATTGATTTTGCCCTAGCTAATTGTTATGTATTTATTTGTCAACCTAGCGGTGGTGCTGGTACCCCCTCCCGGGTTTCATTGTCCCTAAGATGCCTTCTCAACAGGCAAAGATGAAAAGGAGACTCCACAGTCTGCCTGTTAAAACCAAGCAGCTGGAGCCAGCTCTGCAGCAGTCACTCCAATTAATGTGCAGTGAATCCCAGCCCTGTCCTGGTGGAAGGTCAATGCAGGTAGAAGCTCTTTTGCCTATAACTTTAACATGCTTCTCTGTCACATTGACCTATCCCATGAGGAAAGTTGGGGTGAAGTATCATCACAGGTTTGATCTTCCTGGCTAGACCTCCAGAAGTCATAGAAATAAAGCAGAGCAGCATCATTTCAATAATCCATAGTAGTAGTTCAACACTAACCGTGTGTATAAAATCATGATAGTAGTTCAACACTAACCATGTGTATAAAATCAAGGACAAACTGGAAAGGTCCTAATTCAACTTCTCTTGCTAGTCACAAATATGAGAGTCTTTTGACCAGGCCTGTTTTCCATCTATAACATGGTGACAATAACACTGACCTTTCTTGCAGCACTGTCAAGATCATTGATGGTGTAGCTAAGGGCAGCTGAGGAGGTCCTGGGTGTCATGCTCAACTGGTGATACCAGTTGGATAGACCTGGGATCTGGCCCAGACTTGAAGCCCAGATCTGCCTGTTAGGTAGACCTGGGCTCCCATTCTGAGACTGCCTTTTGAAGACCCTTCTTCCAGGCAGGTGGGTCTGGGTTCCAGATGTAGGGGCATTATGTCACTGAATACTGTGTGCATGAGAGCAATAACAGGCAAGGACATTGATGTTCGTCTTATTCCTTGTGGGGAAATGTTCATTGCATTTATTTTTTGTCTGTTGTTGTTACTATTATTAATTTCATGTCATGACTATTACTGTCTTTCAGCCTCACCTACTCAACAAGGTTGTTTTTAAGGACAAAAGAAAGGGAAGAACGATGTAAACCACTCTGAGTAAACCACTCTTAGAAGAAGGGTGGAATAAAATATTAATATATTAATCACTATTTTATTCATGTATTAATACAGATAATAATTAATTTTGTCATATGGGATGTATAGGTCCTGGGTGTCAAATGATCTAGCTACACCACTGGTCAAAAGGAATCCTATTGGAAAGTGATTGAAGTACTTGAAACATGTCAACTTTAGCAGAAAGACTCTTGGGTCTTAACTAGGTGCAGATGTTCACTTTTGGTGGGTTGCAAGGAACAAATAATTCTGATTTCAAGTAAGCCTCAATTGGGTATGGTGATTTGTGAGTGTGTGTCGGACTGAAATGCTCTCATGATGTGTGATAAACTGTGAAAAAAATCAAGCTTAAACTGTATGGTTTTCAAGTGGGGGAGGAATCTTACTTGATCTCATTTCATCTATTAGTACATCTTCTACCAGAATTTTTATTTTTCCCAAGAAAGCTCAGTTCGGAAGGATGAAATTTCAGTTTTGAAGGGTAAATTTCTTACCCCAGAAATTTGGTAAGTGTAAAATTTATGGGTAGCGTGCAAGGGTAAGATAAGTTAGAGAGAAAGAGCTGTGGTGGCACAAGTGGTTAAGACACTGTGCCTGTTAACTGGCAGCCCAGGGTTCGAGACCTGGGTCCAATAAGATGGACTGAGCTCCTATCCTTAGCTCGGCTCCTGCCGACCTAGAAGTTCAAAAGCATGTAAATGCAAGTAGATAAATAGGTACCAACTTGGTGGGAAGGTAAAACAGTGTTCTGTGTGCCTGCAGCAGTCATGCGGCCCTATGATCATGGAAGTGTCTTTGGGCAATGCTGGCTCTAAAGGCTTAGAAACGGGGATGAGCACCACAACCTACAGTTGGTCACAACTAGCAGTATAACCTGCGGGGGACACCTTTACCTTTTTAAGGTAGAGGTAGGGATTGTCAGCATCTACAGGCTGATCAAGGGCAGTAGCACGTAGTGGTTAGCTTGCTCTTTCCCTGTTTAGACATATAATGGAACAGAGGAAAGCCTTGATCACCCTGAATTATTTGAAGATCATGAGGTAGTACAGAAAGTATTGACCTATAGAAAAGGCCTGAAGTTCAGAATGTTTCTGTTCTTCTGTGCTTAGCCTCACCAATGAGGGAAATGCTCCAAGGCAGTTGTAAACCTAAGGTGGGTGTTTGCTTTCCCTATAAATCGCAAAGCTTAGTTCATCGACATTTCCAGCATGTTTTATGGATCGTCCGATGGAAAATGATTCTCTTAAGTGCAGGGGATGATTACTTTATTGCCCAGTGTGTGCATTTAACAGAACTGAATGGCTCTCCTTAGATCTTTGGGTTATGAGGGGGATTGTGCAAGACAGACAGCACTGGATATTGGATAGAAAGCAATGAAGCAACATGGAAAGGGTCACCAGATACAAAATGAGACTTTGCACCTATACCTTTAACCAGTGGTGGGAGTCAAATAAATTAACAACAGGTTCTGTGTCCTAATAAACTAAATTAACAACAGGTTCTATGTCCCATTAGTAACCATTCTCAGAACCAAGCGCTCATTAGCAAAGGGTTCTGTAGAACCTGCGAGGACCCCCTGAAGCACACCACTGCCTTTAACTATTGTATAGAGTGGGAATTTTGGCAGATGCAACTCAATTAAAAAGGGTTTTAAAAGTGTACCTTTCAAAATTATCTATTCCATACAAGAGTTAAATGTATTGGCACTCTGCCCCACTTTGTATCTGGTAGCCCTAATTATGAACGGTGAGCAAATTTTTATGAATTCCAGGCTTTTATTTTTGCATTTTGAAATTTGATTACTATTTGGCTTTGCCTACCTTGCCTATTTGAGTAAAAATGTTGGAAAGTAGGGGTCTGTTTTAAACCCTCTCAGGAACCCTGTAGTTTCTGAAAAAAAGCTTCAGCAGCTACAACAGCTGGGCTACAAACTGTTCTCTGGAAGTTATGTTCATGACTCTTGATATATTGATCTGTAATAATGGAGGTTTTTCTTAAAGGCCTACCCATTAGTATGACTCTGAGTATTTTGCCTCTGGGAGTCAGAAACATTTGTTTTCTGGCACTGATAGTTCTTCCTTTGGAACAGCAAGCTTGTAATGTAGGATAGACTTTGTGTCCCTATAGAAGTATTAAGGGATAACATGCATTTTTTCCTTATTTCACCAGAAGGAAGAGCAGTATTACTATTTGGCTGTAGAGACTCTGATGGCATTCAAGAGTTATCTCGGTGGTGCTGTTTGGAGAGCAGTTACTCAGAGGTAGAAATCACGTATTTCATGCAGAAGGTTCCAGGTTCAATCCCTGGTATTTCTGGGCAGATTTCAATCAGTTAGCAAGGCTGGGAAAAACTTCTGCTTGAGGGAACCACTGGGGAACCACTGCTACTCACATTAGGGAGCTGCTTAGCTGGATCAAGGCCTTCATTCAGTAGAAAATTTAGGAAGCTTTGTTACCTGAGACAAAATTTGCATCAGTGTTCCAGAATTAGCTTTCTTTATGTTTAAGGCTGCAATCCTAAAGACACTTTCCTGGGAGTTAGACCATGAACACAGTGGGGCTTACTTTTAAGTAGACATGGTTAGGATTGTGCTCTAACCCCCAAAACAAGAGTAACCACGGGAGTATGTAAGAGACTTTACATGCACCCGTAGTTACTGCACCACCTAGTGAAAACCTATGGGAAATTCATATTGGAATCCAGAGTAGGTTGTTCTTACACCGGAGCAAGGACTCCCCATAGCTACTCTGGATTGTGCCCTAAGTCTTATATCTAACATGTCCAAGAGCTCACTATCTCCAGCCACATTCAAGGTGTCCTGTTTCCTTTGCGTTCATCTTTCTTTAAAACATATTCCAGAGTTGTCCCTTTAATGGGCAAGTTATTGGCCATTAATCTCTGTTTCACAATGCAGTGATGTCTAAGGTATCAACTAACTGGTCAGTTGTGCCATCCTGGTGGCTTGCTGTATTCGGCTACCATCAACTTTAAACCCATGGATTAACTGGGGCGCACTTTTGAGCTCATGTGAGCATCCTTCATTTCCCACAAGGTTCTTCCATTCTTGTAGCATCATTTCAATTGTTTGCTCGCTTCAGAAAATAGTAGAATAGCCTCCTCTTTTTTATAGCATACCCTTCGTTCCGCACCAGCTGCGATTTAAAGCTGAACATTTGGCAAACCGTTTGATCTGCAAAAGGCATTTTATGGAGTTTTCAATTAAAGATGTCATGACAATGGCTGCATTTTTGCTGTTGTGATGGCAAGGGAGGGCATATTTTAAGGGCTCAAACAGACTTCAAAAGGAAAGCTGAGGCTCTGTTCACACAAATATTGTATAGCTAGATCCCATGCAATTTTTAATATTGAAGATCCTATTTATTTCAGTGGGATTTCATTGTCAAATCAGAGTGAGTGAATTTAGTGTCTTTAAATCCTGAATTTATTCCTGGAGTATCACCATTCACTACAAAATGTCAACATACTTCTATTGTTACATGTTTAATAGCTCCAGTTCCAACACTCTTATCCACTGTCTTTGTCCTTAAAAAAAGCAGGCCTCCTTCAGTCTTGAAAGACTATGGTATCGTGCTCGGCGCTGCATACGCTGCATGCGAAGCACGAAAGCCTGGGTTGGATTGTTTTGGAGGATAGGTGTTACCCAAGCAGCAAATCCCCCCTCTCCACGCCACTGAATTAGTCCAATGGAAAGGCAAAGCCGATACGATTGGATCGAGCTGGCGTCGCAGAGCTGGGCTAAGGACAGGAGCTCACCCTGTCTTGTGGGGCCGACCCGGGTCTTGAACCCTGGCCTGCTTGTTAACAGGCACAGCGTCTTAACTGCCTGCGCCACCCACAACTGCATGTGGCATGGCTCCATGCTTCCTTATACAATGTATGAGAATGATCCAGTTCAATGGTGTCACGCTTCACTATTTGAAACCAAAAAGGACCTTTACTATGAATGCTGGAATATCTTGCATATTCCTTTTCTTCTGGGAATGCTGTTGAAACTTTGTATCCCATAGTACAGAACTCTGCTAGACCATACCAAAGGTCTAATTCAGCATGCTGTTCCCAAACATGGCCATTAAATGTCCTTTGGAAGCCCATAAACAGGACTTAAAATCAGCACCATCACCTGTTGTTTGCTTCTGTCATCTGGTATTGAGAGGTACAGGCACCCCCCTTCCACTTACTGGATGGGTTAGGGACTGGAGCACTGTCAAAAGTGGAAATGGTTGAAAAGTGGAATGCAATTTTTTTCAACTTGCAAATGTAAAATGGTCACCAAAAAAAGACATAAATATCACATGAAAAAAATAGCACATATTTATTAACACATAGCCAAAATACATAACAAGTTACAGTAAAATGAAGAAAGGAATGTATATCTTATGTACAGGGTGATCCGTAAGTCCTTACCCATTCATATATCTTATGAATGTCATATGAGTGTCATATATCTTCATATATCTTATGAATGTCTTATGAGTGTCATAACATATTGAGGTGTAGGGATTTATGGGCCACCCTGTAGTTGAATGATGGTTGTTTACTAAAGAAAATCATAAGGAAATGCCAAAAACAGTTTGATCTCCATGCCATGTGCAAATCAACATCAGCAAAGACCATTTTAGCCATCACAAAGAGGTTGAAAGAGTGAAGCATGTGTTGAATGAAACATGAGTATAATTGAAAGGTGTTGAAAGAGTGGAACCATCAGAAAATGAATCATCATTATTTGTGTGTCCTATATTTGGGGGGCGTTGTCATTTTTTGTGGTTATGACACATGGTCAGTATGCATATTGGTGAATGTGGGGGTCAGGTTGACCATATGCCATAACTAAAAAAGAATATAAGCCCCCCAAATGTAGAACACTCAAGGAAAATGGAGGACATGAGAAAACAGAAGCTAAAAACATTCATATCTATTGCTTTAATGTGGTTAATTTAAACACTATTACTTATTACATTTAAAACCATTACACAGAATTTATTACATAGATTTTATTAATTACAAGACATCTACAATCTGCCTGCTCATGAGGAAAAGGGGGACAATGAAGGTTTTTTCTAGGACACAAGGCTGAAATCTGGGACATGTCTTGGGAAGAGCAGGACAAATAGGCACTTTGGTGGGTGTGAGAAGACCTGATTGAAACTAGAGAGGATTCAACTGGTGTGGGAGAAGAGAGCCCAAGCTATGCATGTCTACTCAGAAGTAAGCCCCATTATAGTTAATGGGCTTCCTTCCAGGAAAGTGTGGATGGGATGCAGCCTCAGAGTCCAATCCTAGGCATGTCTCCTCAGAAGTAATGCCCATTATAGTCAATGGGGCTTCCTTCCAGGAAAATGTAGGTGGGGTTACAGCCACAGCCCAGTAACAGTGGTGATGCTTTCCAATCCAGGATTTTGCCCCCCCTCCCGTGACTTGTACCTGTGCTGTGCTGAGGGAAGCCTCCCTTTGGGGGCAGATAGCGGGTGCCTGTCTTGTAGGTGTGCCTGTCTGTCTCTTCAGGGGTGAGCCCCCCTATACCCCCTCCCACAGGAAGCAAGGAGAGGAATGCAACCCCTCCAGCCTTCTCTGTGGGGACGGAGGCTGGAGAATGCGGGAGAAGGGACTTGGGGGCAGGCATCAGCTTGGCTTCCAGGGATCCTTGCTCCTCCAGGCTCAGTGCCTGGAGGAGCTGCATGGGGGAGGAGCTGCTGACTGTCAATCATGTACAGACTCCTGCGGCACACCTGGTGCCCTCTAACAGCACACCACTATGCTGCAGCACACCAGTTGAAAATCCCTGCATTAGCTATTAATTTTTTTTATTTTCTTTGTAAACTGCTTTATGAACTTTTTAGTTGAAAAGCGGTATATAAATACTGTAGGTAGGTAGGTAAGTAGGTAGATGATAGACAGACAGATTTATCGATGTACTAGAGAAAAGCGTACCCGCGTTGCAGGTGTAACATTTTCCCCTATGGCATCCCCTCATGGGACAGAAACACCCCATGCGCAACTTTCCCCCATGCGCAACTTTCCCTCATGCGCATCAACCCCCATGCGCATCAACCCCCATGCACAACTTTTCCTCATGCGCAACTTACCCCCATGCGCAACTTCCACCCATGCGCAATTTCCCCCATGCGCATCATCCCCTCATGTGCAACTTTCCCCATGCGCATCATCCGCCAATGTGCAACTTCCCCCATGCGCAACTTCCCCGTGCGCAACTTTCCTCCCATGCGCATCATCCTCCCATGTGCAACTTTCCCCCCTGCGCAACTTTCCCCCAAGTGCAACCTTCCTCCCATGCGCATCATCCTCCCATGCGCAACTTTCCTCCCATGCGCAACTTTCCCCATGTGCAGCTTCCCCCCATGTGCAACTCCCCCCCATGCGCATCATCCTCCCATGCGGAACTTTCCTCCATGCGCAACTTCCCCCCATGCACAGCATCCTCGCCAGTGCAACCTCTTCCTCCGAAAAACATCCCCCAGTTCACCAGGGTCTGAGCACCAAATTGGCTGGATTTCAGTCTCCCATGTTAAGTATAGGACAAAAACACGTTGCCCCCTTTTCAGCCCCTGAAGGGTTAAATTTCTCCACATGGTTCTTGGTGGGTGTTCAGGTGACAGAAGGATCCCTCCCAGAATTCCATGCTTCTAGGCCCAGCAGTTGGGGCGGAATGTTGCTGAGTCAGCAATTTTCAATGCAAAGTATAGGGAGGAAAACGCATTGCGCCCCTTTTTACCCCCTTCCCGTTGGAATTTTGGAAAACCGGTTCTTACTGCACCCCTCTGTCACAGAAGGAACACCCACCCCAAATTTCACACTTCTAGGCCCAGGGTCTTGGCAGGGCGGTGATGAGTCAGTCAGTCAGTGAGTCAGTCAGTCAGTGAATCAGTCAGTCAGTGACTTTTCTCTTTTATATATATAGATTGATTTATTGATTTCTAAACAGGAAAGCAATAAATCATGGAACAGGGACGGCCCATTTATGAAGCCAGCTCAAATCGTTGCCTCAAGCAGCTAATTGGTGGAGGCTCAGAAGTGTCTTACAGCACTTTTGAGACAACCCCAGGTCAGCACAAGATTTATGCTGGGGCTTAGGCTGGCCTAACTGGAGATTAGGATTGAAGCCTAAATCACTATTGAAAAACCACTATTGAAAAACTATTGAAAAAATTGCTATTGTAAAACATATTTTGATGAACACAAAAAAATTTACCCTCAAAATAAGTGGTGTTCAGAGTTGCATTTTAGGGCTGTATGAGTGTTGCAAATACACTTGTGACCTGAGGAAAATTGTTTTGTTCCAAAGAGGTGCTTTACTCAGAAGTAGCTGGGATAGTGTTGCCAGGTTTTGCAGTTGCATCAGAGACTTCTTGTGGGACCACAACAAATTCCAGCTGTTAAATAACCTCATCATTCATTGAAAAAGCAACTCAGGCTCAACCCAACAGCTTCTCTTTCCATTGGATGTCTATCAAGCATAAGCCTTTCCCTCTGTGCCTGATGAAAAATGTTGTTTCAAGTTGGAAGGCACTTCTCTGGGGCAAGTGACTTGATCTGTTCAAGGGACAGCTAAATCAATCTTACGTGCTGGCTGATGGAGAAGTTTGTGTTCCTCTTGTCAGGGAACACAAGTGTTCTCATCATCCCTTGACGACTGACGGTTGCCTCTAGAAGAGCGTGTCTCATGGCTCAGCAAGGCTCAGCCTCATGGCTCTGCATGGCTTAACATATCCTCAGTTTCCCTTGGATATCTCATTTCTTTTTAATTTCTGTACTGGTGCCTTCCTGTTTTTCTTTCCTCCACTTGATGACATAGTAGTTAAATACTAAAGAAATGATAGTTAAGAAAGAGCAAAACTTTTTTGGCTGGCATGTTACCAGTGCAGTGGCAGCACTGGGGAAGGGGAGACATTAAATGAAGGCAAGAGCAGTCCCAATGGGTCTACTCAGATTTAAGCCACATCTGGCACAGTTCTGAGAAGATGGGAACAGCCAGAGGCTCCCAGCCTCAGGGAATGAGGCTTGGATGCTGCATAACTGCTGGATTGGAGAACTGCCTTCCTCTCCCCACCTGTCTGCCTTGAGAATGCTTTAACCCTGCCCTGGAATACTCCTTTCCGTCTCCTCCTCACGACACTTGAGGTTTGGGGGCCTATGATGTTGCTCAAGGAATGAATTAAGGGGGAAAAGAAAATAGTGTTAATGAATAAGTGCACAGTAAGTGTCTGTAATCCCATCGGTTGGGAACATCTCCAAGTGATGTTGTAGATCAGTGATTTTCAGCCTTTTTCATTTTGCGGCACACTTAACAAGGCACTGAAATTGTCAAAATCACCATCAATTGTTTTTACATTGACAAGGCACACCAGACTGTTCAAATACCCCAATTTTTCTATTAATGAATGTCAATCCCCAAATTCCCATGGCACACCTGAGGACTTTTTGCGGCACACCGGTTGAAAATCACTGTTGTAGACTGTGGATGGGGTGGTGTGATAGCAATTCCTTGTGTGGCCTTAAGAGGGTGATAACACATCACTTGCAGTTCTTTTCTCTGACTTCATGTTATGGGGAGTAGGGCTTTCTGGAAAAGCCTTTTTAAAAAATCAATGACACATGACAGCCAGGTGACTGTGGGTGCAATCCTAACCAAGATCAGAGATCAAACCTTGATGAAGCCTCCATGACTGCCACCTTCCATGTCCCATGAGCACAGCTATGCCAGTGCTGGAAATTTGATTAGGATTGCACCCTGTGATGTATACATACCCTTCCAGGAAAAGGATAGATGGCAGAAGAATGGTGGCTTTATTCCGGTGTAATCATACCTCTCTGCTGTCTATGTTCCATCACTTGGTTCTGTTATCAGAATACAGCCAGCAGCATGGTGCGGATTGCATTGGTTGGTTGAAGCTTGACCTGCACCCGGTATTAAATTGATTTGCAGACAGACAGTGCCTTAGGGGTAGATCTGGCTTTTCCACCGTCCACCCCCATCTTTCTCCCCTACTCCCAGAGAGCTCATCTGTTTGTGTTTACCAGCTTAGACGTTATAGCGCTGTTTGAACAGATCCTGTGACACACTAATTAGAACTTAAAGATCCTCTGTTTTGTTTTTGCAGCATAAGACTTGCATGTAAGAGGAGTTGTAGGGGAGCAGAAGGCTGAGTCTGGAGCAAGGAAGCTGTTGTTAATTCACTGGCTTTTAAAATGTGCACACCACATTAAAAATCCACTATGAGTCTTTGATCCAGGCCGAGACAATAGTTCTAGGGACAAGCAGAAAGAGGCTAATAACTAACTAGAATCATTTGCAATAGAGACGGAAAGGATTAGGTTAGAGGGAGCAGACTGGGATTGCTCAGAGATTGTGTTTTGAGACTTATTTGGTCTCTTTCTCTTCTTTCATTCGGTGGTCTCATCTGTCTGTATCTGGAGTGTATCAACTGCCCATTAGCCATCCATCAAAATGCTGTTTGAGCGCATTCTATGTATAACATATCTAGCGATGGTAACTGCTTGTTCGATAAAGCAGATAAAAATCAAGCTGACCCAATCCAAGGGGAAGATATTATGGTAAATATGATTGGTCAGATTTTTAGACTGTGAATCCCCAGAAAGCTAAAGCAAAGAATGCGATTTTTGTTAGGGCTGCAGTCTTTAAATTGATTTAGATAAAGTGATTTAAAAATCAGTGAACTCTGATCTTTTAATCAATCAGGGAAAATTTAACAGAATTGTTGGATTTTTTTGTTTTTGGAAATGATTTGGTTGGGGTTGATTTGTTTTTGGGGATGATTTGGATGACCAGCTTCATCCCCTGGAAATGGGGAATAAAAATATTTAAAAACAGCTTTGAGCTTGAGGCCTGGGCGTTTATTATATTTTATATTATCCAATATTTCCTCTAAATTCTCAGAAAGACACCTGTAGTGAGATACAGTTCATTACAGCACAACCACATGCATTTCTACTTAGGAGCAAAGGGCCTCATTCCCCTTCAATGTTCAGTGGGCTTCACTTCCTGATAACTGTGTGAAGGATTGCAACCTTATGGTCTATTCCATACTAGCCCAGAGCATGCAATCTGCTGGTGGAGAGTGTGCAGCATGCTATGGTGGTGATTCTGAGTATGGTTGTGGGAACAAACCAAATGGCCCAGGAGCTGCAAGTAAGGCACTTTTTTTTAACTTCTTTGTAGGTATCCTGACCTCCACCGGGTTTCTTCATACCTTCACCAGCTCTTTTGCTGGCATATGTCTGAGGAGATTCTGTTAACTCTAAACATTGGCCTGGCTTTTGTGTCACCATAAAAGACATTTAGGCTGCTGTTCCCAGAGGCAGAGCTGGGCTAAGGACAGGAGCGCACCCTGTCTTGTGGGGACCCGGATCTCGAACCCTGGCCTGCTGGTTAACTGGCACAGTGTCTTAACCACTTGCGCCACCCACACCCACAGAACACAAGTATCAATTTGCATGGCCTGCAACTATGGATGCCATTACATCTTGGATGCCAGTTAACCCCTGCTAACCGGGCAAGAGGTACTCTTTCAAGTGGGTGCTCCTGTTTTATTTAGCAGGAGGAGAGTAACTAGCCCTCCTCGCCCCAGCAATGTCTGTTCTAGTGGTTTCTGCTGGTGTTCTTTTGCATTTTAGATAGTGAGCCCTTTTGGGACAGGGACCCATTACCTATTAATTAGCTATTATTTTTTCATTTTCTTTATAAACTGCTTTGTGAACTTTTTAGCTGAAAAGCGGTATATAAATATTGTAGATAGATAGATCTTCCCCAGTGACGTGCCGAAGAGCAGGAGCTGGTAGCCACTCAGCAACTGCTGTTTGTGGCTTTGTACCTTTTGCTCAGAGTGACAGTTCTTTCCCCCTCCTTTTATCTCCCTTTAACAGTAGATCTGCTTGCCTGGCATGAGGAATCTTATTTTAGAAGATGCCCGGGGAATATATCAGCAGATTGGCACAGTGCAGGGAGAGATCCTAATTGCTATGGGTTCAACTGCCCATCTTCCATCTATTGAGTAGATGGAAGGTCTTTCATCTACTGTACCTGACAATCATCAGCTGCATCCATTGTGAGTGTCCATTCATCATCTATCTATCCATCATCCATTCATGTATCCAATTCAGTCTGTTACTAGGTTGGGCATATAATTTGTTATATATATGGGCATATATATGTTATATGTTATATAATTTGTTCAGTCTGTTACTAGGATGGGCAAATAATATAATCCACCATCTGTGTTTTTTCCTGTCACTGCAGAACTGACCATTTCTTTGTACTTGATATTGCCAACAAACTGAGCCCCTCAAGCCATTTGGTGGACTCTCAAGTTGCTGCAATCTTTTTTATGCTATTGGGGGTTCTATTCTCTCTCACACATCATCAGAATCAGGAGACATACATTAAAATTGAGTTAGAACAAATAAAAGGAAATATTTATTTACTCAGGCCATAATTAATAAAAGTACCTTCTTGCCACAGGATGTGGTGATGGAATCTGGCCTAGATGCTTTTAAAAGGGAAGTGGTCAGATTTACGGAGGAAAGGTCCATCACAAGTTACAAACCACAATTTACTATATCCAATCTCAGGTTGCATATCTGAATGGTATGCAAAGACAACAAGTGTTAGATGCCGGGACAAAAACAGGTATCTTGTTGTCACTGGCATCTTGTTGTCTTGAGCGCTTCCTAAGGCAACTACTGGGCCACTGTGGGATACAGGAAGCTGGACAAGGTGGCCCTTCATGTTTTTATCTATATAATACATAAAAGAGAAAAGTCACTGACTGACTGACTCACTGACTCATTGACTGACTCACTGACTCATCAATGCCCTGCCAAAACCTCTGGGCCTAGGAGCGTGAAATTTGAGGTGGGTGTTCCGTGACGGAGAAGTGCACTAAGAACTGGTTTCCGGAAATTCTAACCAGAAGGGGGTGAAAAGGGGCGCAACGCATTTTCCTCCCTACACTTTGCATTGAAAGTTGATGACTCATCGACATTCCGCCCCAACCCCTAGACCTAGAAGCATGAAATTCAGGGAGGGAGTTCCTTCTGTCACATGAACACCCACCAAGGACCGATGTGGAGAAATTTAACCCTTAAGGGGCTGAAAAGGGGTGCAACGTGTTTTTGTCCTATACTTAACATGGAAGACTGACCAACATCCAGCCAACTTGGTGCTCAGTGCCTGGTGCACTGGGGGGATGTTGTTCAGAGGAAGAGGTTGCGCTGGGGGGATGCTGCACATGGGGAGGGGGTTGTGCATGGGAAGATGTGCATGGGGAAGTTGTGCATGGGGTGTTGATGCACATGGGAGGATGTTGCGCATGGGGGGATGTTGCACATGGGGGAAATTTCCCATGGGGAAGTTGCGCATGGGGGGTTGATGCGCATGGGGGAAGTTGTGCATTGGGGGAAGTTGCACATAGGGAGAAGTTTATTTATTTATTTATTTATACCCCGCCTTTCCTCGCCTGCAAGAGGGAGCTCAAGGCGGCTAACATCACAAAGAAAATAAAACACCATTAAAATAGAATTATAAATATAGATTAAAACATAATTAAAATACAATTAAAATACAATTAGATTAAAACTGAGAACATTTAAAACAGGCTAAAAACATTTATTAAAAACAGTAAAAAAGCAATAAAACTGCCCCCCAACCTCTGCCCCATTTAAAACGCTTTTTTAAAATAAAGGTTTTTAGGCTCTGCCTGAAGCTCTGTATTGAGGGAGCTTTCCTCAGTTCTAAGGGGAGGGAGTTCCAAAGCCGGGGTGCCACCACCGAGTTGCGCATAGGGAGAAGTTGTGCATGGGGTGTTGATGCGCATGGGGTGTTGATGCGCACGGGGTGTTGATGTGCATGGGGAAGTTGCACACGGGGGACTGATACGCACAGGAGAATGATGCCCATGGGGGATGTTGCGCATGGGGGGAAGTTGCACATGGGGTCTGAATGCGCATGGGGGTAGTTGCGCATGGGGTACTGATGCGCATGGGGTGTGGATGCGCATGGGGAGATGTTGCGCATGGGGGAAGTTGCACATGGGGGAAGTTGTGCATGGAGGGATGTTGCGCATGGGGGACTGATGTGTATGGGGGATGTTGATGCGCATGGGGGATGTTGATGCATATGGGGGAAGAAGTCGATGCATATGGGGGACGTTGCGCATGGGGGACTGATGCGCATGGGGGGATGATGCGCATGGGGGATGATGCGCATTGGGGAAGGTATACACGGGAGAAAGTTGCACATGGGGCACTGATGCGTATGGGGGAAGTTGCACATGGGGTGTTGATTCGTCATGGGGGGATGGCATATGGGGAAATGTTACTTCTGCAATGCGGGTATGCTTTTCACTAGTGTTTCTATAAAGTGAACAGTTCTCTCTATGTGCTGTACATCATTCATAACATTGAAGATCAGGCAACTTGCTCAACCCATGTGCACTGTCAGGATTTCCACCCTACCCCCACAGTACACAAATATGGTGGCTATATTTCAGTGCCACAGTACAGCTCATTCAGTTGCACCCTATTGTACCCAGTTTGTGGCCATCCTCTATGAACAGTGCAATCCTAACTCACCGTTCAGTGATGCTATCAGCCTTTCCTGACCTGCATCTTCCCCTGACTCCTCGGATTTATGCCAACAAAAGAGTTGGTATGGGGTGAAGGAGACTCATTGATGGCCAGGAAGCCCATGGAGAAGTAAGTATGAAATATTTTTATTTACCTCACCTTGGTTGTCTGGTTGCCTCCCATCCCACCCTCACATGCAGCACATGCTCCACTGGCAGCACTGCATACTATTAAATGGCAGAGGTTAGGATTGGGCTGTGAGTAGGGTTGCCATAATTCTCTTCCACAAAATCGGGCAGGACCCCCCTGTTAAACGTGCCATTATGTGAACAGAATCCCTCCCAACACCAGGATTCTTCCAGTTTTCCAGGACATTTGGCAAACCCTTACTGTGAGTCACTTTTTATAACTGATTTTCATTAAGACCAAGTGGGTCCAATTGGATTTAACCTTCTGAATATTACATGGAGCCAAATCCTTGAGGACAAAAGGAATTCAGCTGACTTCCAAAGCCCATATTTTGATTTTCACATAAAAGATAACACGATCAGTAGGATACTGTATCATCTTAACCCTCTTGAGGGAATGCAAAGAAGCCAATTCCATTGGTATATACATAAGATTCAAGAGAGGTAATGACATGAAATTAAGGACATGTATTGATGTGTCTCTATAAGATGAAAAATACAGATTCCCAGAAGCCTCCAGATACTCCTGGAGATTTTTCTAAGCCATCATGGATTCCACCCCCACCCCCCCATTGTTACCTAAGAGCTTAAGTTGTTCTTAACGCTGCAGGGAATTTCGGTTCCAAAATCGATGGAAATAACACATTCATGCTTATTCATACTAGCGAAGAAGATGGATGTGCTACATCATTAGAGTTGTCACATGATAGCTGATTGCTTTAAATCTTTATTGTATGGTGATCACATTTCTGTCCTCAGTGGAGGAGACAGTCCTCATGCAATGAGATTATCACACTGCTAACAGATCAATCATCTTGTGTGCTAATGGAGCCCTCCTAAATTGGTCCTGGTGGACAGAGCAACCTGTGCAGGGTTATATTCAGTCTGGCCTTGTCTTTATATTTTGTAAGTGCTGTAAGTACATCCTCCACCACTTTTACTGCCCCATTTGTAGGTGGCAAAATTGGAGAACATTTTGGGGGTGGAAGATGAAAAAACTGTGCAGTAAGATGTGTACCTTCTGGTCACTCTATACAGCTGCCATGTTGTTTACTCAGAAGATCCCTCATCACAAGGTTCCATGATCATGTTGTATCTTGACGAGGAGACAAGGCGACATTGGAAAAAATGGCATCTGCCAGCAGCTACTAGTAGGAGTATGAGAGTTGTGGAATATGGAAAAGTGAGAAAGGTGAATGGGGGGAAAATCAGACAAATCTCTTCCCCCTTTATTTTCCCAGTTTTAGACAAATATTTTAACAAGAAATGTTGGTGCATTCCCATATTTTAGAAAGTGTCTCTGAACTCTCAAGCCTCTGAACAACATGAAACAGAAAGAGTGAGATTTGTCAATATGTTTAATGGCATCATTCATTTGATCTTTGGTGCCTTTCAGGCCCTTGAACAATTTCAAGTTTATTTTGAGTGGGCTCAGAATCTTTTTAAAACATAAAGCTTTACAGAACCTTCTGAAGAGATTGTGAAAGATGCTGTCAAAGCTCCAGGTGAGAGGAGGGGCTGTCACTCTCTGGCAGAGCCCCTGTTTTGCATGCAGATCTCAGGTTTGATCCTTACAGCATCTCAAGGTCGGGCAAAGAAATATACAGTATCTGAAATGTTGGGGAGTCACAGCCAAACAGTGCAGACACTAAATTGACACAAGATGGACCAAAGGCCTGACTCAGTCAAGGGGATCTTCCTGCATTCCTGTTGTAGCCCAAGAGGGATTTTTCTTCTACTCTGTAGGAAGTGCTCTCTGCGTGAGTACCAGTCTGTGAGCAGCAGCCTGATTTAAGCAAAGGCAACATTTATTTATTTATTTATTTATTTATTTGTTTGTTTTTTATTATTCATTTTATTTATATCCCGCCTTTCTTCCCTAATAAAAGGGAACCCAAGGTGGCTACAACAATTAAAAATAACAATAAAACACCATTAAAAGTAAATAATAATAAATACAGTTTAAAACATAATTATAATACAGTTAAAATACAGATTAAACAAGTGTTAAAACATCCCTCCTAAAAATTTACACTAAAAACCAGCTAAAAACAATATTAAAAACAGCACTTCTCCCCCCACCTCCAAAATAGTTATTAAAAAGCTTTTGTCCATAAGAATGTCCATAAGCTTCTGTCCATAAGAATATTAAATTTGTATTCCACCTTTCTCCCCAAAGGGCACTCAAGGCATTTTTAATCGGGTTTTGCTCATCTCTAAAAGCCCAGTTCTGTGAGGATCTTGACAGGTATCAATCAAACAGTTACTCAACAGTATTTATATAATGCATTTCAACAAAAATTCACAAAGCAGTTTAAAGAGAAAATGACATAATAAATAGCATAAATAACAGGCATAAGAAAGGTTGCAATACTAACCATGCTTACCTTGGGAATAAGCTTCATTGACTATAATGGGACTTACTAATGAGTAGACATGCTGAGAACTGGGCTCTAAATAAACTAACTAAAGAACAGTTGTAACAAGGTGAATTCCCCATCCATTGTTATAAAGGGGATTCAGACCCAATTATGGTAGCAATTCTGGCTAAACCTAGTAATCTGTACAGACGGAGCCTTCCTCATTCCCTTCCTCTGACAATAAAATGCCCCCAACTATCTCTCCAAAAAGAAAATCCACACACCAAAGGATGAATTCCTTCTTGCTTTGAGGCCTGCTGACTTTATCCAAAGTCCAATAAAAATTACCATATCTAAGTTGAGAGGAAAATAAAATCAGTGAATCATGAATCCCCTATAGGTCTGACACGGTATTAATTTTGGAAGCATAAGCAAAACTATGCTGTTTTCCCTCTTGGCAGAAACTATAGGCTTGGAAAGGATAGAGATAAAAGATGGAGGGAACAGGGTGGGACAGGAGGAGGGCTGAGTCCTTTGTTTCAGGTGTAGAGTGATGAGAGCAGGGAATCATTCTGGTTCTACTAGAAGGAGAAATGTAGTAGACATTATCTGAGGACACAGGATCCTAGTTTTCATTATAGTTCTGTTGTTTTCAAACAGGTAGGCAGAAGTTTTCAAAGTGGTGGCCAGGATCCCCTTGGAGTGGTCACAACTTCACTTTAGGGGGGTCACAAAAAGCTGGGAGCTGCCATCTTGGAATGGGATACTCAGGCTGCTTTCCTGGGAATAAGTCTCCTTGAACACAGTAGGACATAATTCTGAGTACATTTGGAGGAGCTCTGACATCACAGTGATGTAACGTCCTGTTTGATGTCACTTTTCACCATGGCATCACTTCTGGGGGGTCCCGGAAAGATTGATATCTTGGAATCTGGCACCGGGTGCCACCATCTTAGATTGGTGCACTTAGGCTGCATTCCGAGGAGTAGGTCTCAATGAATAGGACTTACAATGAGACTATGGGCACAATCCAGAGCAAGTTCAACCTGCTCTGCCCTAACTGCTCTCTCCTAACTATTCTGTATCCAGAGCAGAAAGCTATGGAAGAGTCAGGAAGCCTGGGCTGCCCTAACTGCTCCATAGCATGCTAAGTAATTGACACATGGGGAGGACTTGCTCCTGAGGAGACACCCCTCAGATCACACTGAACAAGGAACAGCTGTGGTGCCTACATTGGTGACATGACTCTGCACATCACCCGGTGTGGAAGTCTGTGCGTCACCCCTAGGATTTGCGCACTCCCCCTACCTGGACTGCACAGTCACCAAAGTTGGCGCTTGTGCAGTTGTTTCTGAAGCCAACTGGCTTCAGGAAGTGTACTGCGCAGGCACCATCTCTGACGCCTGCGCAGTACTTTTCTGAAGACTTTCGGCTTCAGAGGAGACTGTGCAGGCGTCAGAGTTGGTGCCTGCGCAGTACTCTTCTGAAGCGATTCAGCTGCTGCTCTGCCTCCTGAGTGAGGCCGAATGGCCGTGCAGAGGTGCAGACTTCCTCTGCTCTAAGGAATTCTCCTCTGAAGCTGTTCGGCATGCTCAGTGTGTTTCTGCGCGGTGCTCCTCAGCTGGCCATTCAGGCCAGCTCCGAGGACGAGTGGCAGCTTCTGGCTTCTGCTTTGCCTTGGAGCAGGCCTGAATGGGCGTGCTGACACCCGGGGCTTGCCAAAGGACTGTCAAACTCCTCCAGCACATCACCCCATACAGAGCGTGTCACCCAATGCAGCCCGCACCAGCTGCACCAGTCTGGTGACGCCACTGGGTGCCTGCCTTATAAGGAGTCCCTGATGAGATGCCAGTACATTCTACAGTGAATACAAGGGGCTTCTTGGAGTGGCCTGCTGAATCCTGAGGTTTGTGGGCAGCCGTAGTTGTTTCATATCCTAAGGTTCAGAGGCAGGGGTTGCAGCTAGGCTGGCCAAGAACTCAGATTTTTGGTCAACACTGCCATTCTTACTCAGGCCTTATCATGGACTCCTATGGGTCTACTCATTACTATACCTGCTCCTGAGGTGGTATATCTCTGGGGAGCTGGAAGAGGGCATTTCTGCCTTGGAAACAGGCTCTGGATACAGAGTAACTGCTCTGCCCTAGGCAATGCTGAACATGCCCTTAACATGCCTCTCCTGAACTGCTTAGGGCAGAGCAGTTAGGTCAGAGCAGGTCCACCTCTCTTAGGGCACCCTATGTTGCCTTGCTCTGCCCTAAGCCTTTTCCAGAGTAACTGGGGTGGAGCATCTTGCAGTTGCTCCACCCTAGTGATAGATAGGGCAACCCAAGGGCTCTTATGTGGACAGATTAGTTGCTCTGGATTGTGCTGCCAGGCTGCAATCCTGAAGACACTATCCTGGGAGTAAGACTCATTGAACACAATGGGGTTTACCTTTGAGTAGACATGGTTAGGATTGTGCTCTTACTTATGAGTAGATATGGAGGAGCTGTGGCACCTTAGTGCTTTAACTTCTTGTGTGATGTCACTTCTGGCCATGACATCACCTCCAGGGGGATTCCCGATAGACTGACATTTTGTGAAGGGGGTTATGTGCTGAAATGCTTTAAAATGACCCCTGTAAACTCCATGAATCTACGAAGTATGAATCTACAAAAATATTCTAATGCCTCATTTTTCAAATTGTTCAAAATAGCTTTCATATAAAACTACACAACTTGTGATCTATGAAGTCAAATGCTGACCACCACAGTTATCAGTGGGGCTCCACAAAGGGTTTGAGAACATGCCAAACACTTATCAATCATGAGGAATTTTTAGTTCTAAAAGTAAACAGGAATTTTTCAAATCATGTCCACAAAATGTATTCATATAAGTAGAATGTTTTCATTTTTAATTATTTGAGCATTATTGCCCCTATAATAGTTATTCCCACCCCAGTATGTGTGTGTGTGTGTGTGTGTGTGTGTGTGTGTGTGTGTGTGTGTACATGTTTACTTCTAAATTTATGTCCAACATTTGAGGAATGTCAAGATTCATCTGCAAATGACTGAATCCAGATAAATGCACCTACCTATCTACTCCGTCCACTTTCTGGATTTAACACATATGAATAGTGACAAACAAGTTTACGGGACTGTCAGCATTACTCAATGGATCAGTTTTTAATTGATCATTTTTCATTAGAAGTAGTACATAAGACCAGACCAATTAAACCAAAGAGGGAAAATCTCCTGCTAATGCATATTTATCCACTGTACAGTTACTGGACTGCTGTATTTATGATTTTTCTGATCTTCATAACATTTGTCTGAGATTAAGTATGTTCACCAAATTTAGGATATCCTCTGTAGGCACACACAAACAAATGTGCACATGCTTTTCCTTTTATGGCCTCTATGAAAAGGAAGTTTTGATTTTTCTCTCCAGCATGGATTTTAGTCTTTGGCGCTCATGCATCTATATACTTATGCACATCCCGTACCCATCTGTCAGTTTCAGTTCCAGATTCTCATCATGGATTTTAAGCTTTCTCGTCAAATCTCTGAGGTGTGAGACTTTGGGCAGGCTTGTTTTTCTGCATGTCTTCCTGGCCAAAACACAGGAACCCACAGAGGATCTCTCCAGAGACCAGCTTTGAGAAGATAGCCAAGCCCCTTATGTTGTTTCATTCCTGCTTCCTAGTTTATTTAAGCCCTGCAAACCTCTGTCCTAAGCAGCAGCTGCCAGCTCTGTAAGGTGTAGCAGTTGCTATGTAGACCTTAGTTCATTAAGGATCATGGATCATGGGGTGGATGGGTGTAGGGAGTATCTGCCACTCCTATGTTTGGACTTCCTTCCTCACTCCTGAATGCTGGATGTCCAATGAACTCAACATATTGCTTTTTCTGTTTACAAAACAGAAAATGACAGCCAATCCTATAGTGTCTGCAGCACCAGAACTACAACATCCAAATGGCTGCCACAGTAGCCTGAGCACTGTAGGCTACTGATGGCAGCCCCTTAGGAGAAGTGGACTTTCATCTCCTTCCCCCCAAGTCCTGCAATGGGACTACTTGATTCTGCTGCAACATTTCAGTTGCTGTAGGATCAAGAGTCTCCATATAATGCTGGAAGACCCTACAAGAAGTTTAGCTCTCCCATTTCCACCCTCCTCCCGCCCTTCTCCCTTTTCCACCATGTTTCCTCCCTCCATCGTCTATCCGTCGCCATCCACCCTTGAACACTAACTCCCCCTACACTCCCATTCACTGCTCTGTTGCCCAGTGGTTGGGGCAACTGACAAGAAGCACAGCACTAGCACTAAGTGAGCGCCAGCTGATCCTGAACACCAACAGCACTGTACTGGCACTAGGGATTGCAAATGAGCTCTACTGCATGTTTGTGACACCACACAGCAGTATTAGAGTGCTGGCAATAAGTCTTTAGGATTGGGCTGTGAAAAAATAAAAATGCAATGAAAGAAAAAAATAATGATGTGAGTCCTCATAATCCCACAACCATTATAACTCTCAGCCCTTATAAAAAACTGAGCAAAATATTCAGGTTTTAATCAACCACCTGAGGTCAGTGAATGATGACACTATAGCCGAATCAATGAATACACCGGGTGGAGTTGAGCCTCCAAGTATATGTCAAAAAGTAGGTATAGCATATCCTTTGGTATGGCACGGCTCTGTTCTCCAGTTGCTCAGAATTGGTATGGATGAAGAAAGATCCACCACCGTAAGCTCTGGATAGGGATCACCTGATTTGAACTTTATTTGGCACCCCTCTTTCTGCCACTCCTAGGAAAAAAAGTAAATATTTGAGGAACTCGTAGAGGAATGAATGAGAAGCAAAAGACAAGCAGGCAAAGAGCTCAGAGAGATTAAATAATTAGCAAACGTGGCAAGAGGCAAAATGAAAAACAAGTTCCGTGATTCATGTTTTGTGTCAGCTATGGTATGGAACATTTTAATGTGTCAGCCAGTGTGACAGTCAGTCTTTAAAGCCAATTAAAGTTTTATAATAAAAAGAAGCTCGGCTTTAAGGAAGGAGCAGGAGGGAATCTTTCTATCCATTTGCTGGCAGCAGTGTACTCCACGTCTCGAAACCATGGTGACTGGAGTGCTGAAATCCATATATAGACAAATACGCGTATCTGCTTTCATGAAGATGTGTTGTTGAGTGTTTTTTTTTTTTAAAGAGGGACTGATACGGAAGGCAAGCACTTAGCCTCTAAAGGCAAATGGTGTATTGTGGGGTTATGTCACAAAAAGGCTAGGGAATGTCTTGCTGTTTGTAGAAGCTGGAACAGACCAGGACCTAGCGATCTCCTGGATGGGAGATTGCAAACTGTCATGAGACAACAGAGCCAGAAGGTGTCACTATTTACAGCTTGGCTGACCTGAAAATTCTTGCTGGAAGCTTGAAGACATTCCGATACCAGATGTGGTAATGACCATGCTGTGTAGGATCCCACCTGAGCTGCACGTAAAACAATGGAAACTAGCCTGCACCCTGGGTATAATTAGGCTACACCAGTGGTATGCATAGTGGGGATCAGACCCTCTTGGTGGATCATGAATTTGGGTCGGGGGCAGGGGCCACGAGAGGGAATTGCTGCCGTCTTGGAATCTGGCACTGGGCTTTCCTGGGAGTAAGTCTCATTGAACACAATGGAACTTACTTCTGCAGGCTCCATTGTTAGCTTTGGATTTTGTACATTGCCACAGTTATAAGTTCCTTTTCTCATGCCTCTTTCCCCTTCTGCATTACTGGTGCACTCATGTTGACTGTTTAAACATACTGCGAAAGGTAACCTTATGGTGAACGTTAGATTGTGTCACAATTTTTTCAATCTTGAAAAAAAGATTTTTTCAGTGATATGGATTTTACACATCACTATCATTTTACAGTGGATTTTACACTGATGTTCTTATCTTAAGTGTAAATGGAAGTCAGTTCCCATGGGAAGATTGCGCTTTATATATATTGATGATCTATATAGTGGGCTGTGGGTGGCGCAAGCGGTTAAGACGCTGTGCCTGTTAACCAGCAGGCCAAGGTTTGAGACCCGGATCAACCCCACAAGACAGGGTGAGCTCCTGTCTTTAGCCCAGCTCTGCGACGCCAGCTGGATCCAATCGTTTCGGCTCTGCCTTTCCATTGGACTAATTCAGTGGCGTAGTGAGGGGGGATTTGCTGCTTGGGTAACAGCCTATCCTCCATAACAATCCAACCCAGGCTTTCGTGCTTCGCATGTAGCGTATGCAGCGCCAAGCACGATACCATAGTCTTTCAAGACTGACAGAGGCCTGCTTTTTTATATATAGGAGACAAAGAAAAACCATTGTATGAGCACAATCCTAACCATGTAAGCCCCATTGTGTTCAATGGCTCTTACTCCCAGGAAAGTGTTTAGGATTGCAGACTATGTGAAATATGTCTTTTGTTCAGGTCACTATAGGGAGCCAGATATAGGAGTGCACTGAGCATGAGCTGCTTGTCAAAGATGATGCTGACCCCCTTCTACCACAGAGCTCTGGCCCTTTCCTTAATATATACAGTGGTTCCTTGTAAGACAAACATAATTTGTTCTGGAAGCTTGTTTGACTTACAAAGCATTCTTCTTACAAAGAGGATTTTCCCATAGGAATTAATGGAAACTCAGACAATTGGTTCCACAACCCAAAAATATTCATATAAAAATATTAACTGTATGTAAAAATGATGACAAAGCACTGTAATCAAATTCAAAATACTGTAATATAATACAGAACACAATTACTGTAATAAAACACTGTAATATACTGTAGAGCTAAACAGAAAAGAAAAACCTTTATGGTCAAGGATGAATCATTTTCACTGTTGTCTTTTGGAGCAACTTTAACAAGGAACCTGTGTGTGTGTGTGTGTTTTCCAAGTTTGCAGCAGGAGCAGCACCAAAGGCTTCTGCCTGATTCAAGTGGGCAAGACCCTAAACTGTCTACTCAGAACCAAGTCCCATTGTATCCACTGGGGCTTACTCACAGGAAAATGTATAGAATGCAGGAGCAGCACCAAAGGCTTCTGCCTGATGGAAAAGGGGCATGATCCTATGCTGTCTACTCAGAATCAAGTCCCATTTTATCCAGCGGGTCTTAACTCGCAAGAAAGTGGGGTGGAGAGGGGTCTAGGCAGGGAAGGTGGTGGGAGGAAGAGGGGTAGTTGTAGTGGGGTCCAGGCAGGGGGCGGGTTTCCTTGGGGGAAGGGATCCAGGATGTTTCCTTGGGCGAAGGAGTCCTATTGAAGGGGTCGGGGGGGGGGAAGTTTCCCTCCTACCTGATGGTGGCTTGCTGGCTGCAGGAGGCTCAGACATGCTTGCTGGGGAGGCCCAGACATGGCTGCTGCCTGTGCGTCCCTCTGCTGGCTGGTCACTGGTACTACAGGCAGGAGGAGATATCCAGTCTCAGCCACCCGGTTCAGCCATTTGTCTTACATTTGTCTTGTAAAGCAGAATCCCATAGAAATTTTAGTTCGATTTACAAAGCATCCGTCTTACAATGTTCCACTGTACTCATAAGTTTGCCTATAGGAAGCCAAGTCATGTCCTACTATATTTCTATTCTGACTGGCCAGAGCTCTCAGTCTCAAACAGAAATCCTTTCCCAACCCTACTACCACAATCCCAAATGCTGGGTATTTCTCCAGGCTCAGGTTGGTTTGTATTGGCCAGCCTGCTTGCCTCAGCAACAGAAGCCACTGATGCATAAATTAGCAAACAGGAAAAAGCAGGGAGATAATTCAGGAAAAAAGCGGGAGAAAAAATATCAGAGTCCAAATTATGCACCTTAGAGGCGTCTTGGTGTTAAAAGCTGCCTCTTAAAACAGACTCTTGTAAGCTGTTGAGCTTTTATTGGTTCTGATTCATCAAAGGTTAAAGGACAGGTGATGGGGAGGTAAATATAGTAATCTTTTAATAGCCAAGATGGATATGAATTAGCATTTTCTTCTTTCTGCATTTTGAAAAATGATTAACCTCTATTGAGAAGGAGAACGGAGGATAGAATCAGGCAACCTACACAGGCCTGGAGACTCAAGTAGTCTCAGTGCAAAAGCTATTAAACTTGATGTTGATAGGGGATATAGGGGTGGAAAATATCTCACAAAGAAACAGAATTTATGATCTATATGTGTGGGCGGTATATATGTGTATGTCCAAGAAAAGCAGCCACTTTTCATAATTGGTCCCATGAAAGAACAAACTACACCAGTGGTTCTCAAACATTTCTGTCTGAGAATGAAAATCTATGCAGGACCCCCCCCCCCCTCCCAAAAAAAGTGATGCTATCAACCTAGAAGTGATATCAAACAGGAAGTGAAATCATTGCAATGCCAAAGCTTCCTCTCGTCTACTCTGAACTAAGCCTGCAATCCAGAAGTGCACTTGGGCTGCCTTATCTATCACTGGGGTGGCCCAAGTCCAAGATGAGGCATCCCAGTTATGCCAGGAAAGGCTTGGGGCAGCCTAAGTCAACATAGGCTGCCCCAAGACAGATGGACCTGGTCTGCCCTAGCTGGGCCAGCCTAGGCAGTTCAGGAGAGGCATGTTGAGGGATGTTCAGCATTGCCTAGGGCAGAGCAGTTACTCTGTATCCAGAGCGTGTTTCCAAGGCAGAAATGCCCTCTTCCAGCTCCTCAAGAGTTATACCGCCTCAGGAGCAGTATAGTAATGGGTAGACCCATAGGGGTCTATGATAAGGCAGAGTAAGAGTGGCAGTGTTGACCAAAAATCTGAGTTCTTGGCCAGCCTATCTGCAACCCCTGCCTTTCAACCTCAGGGTATGGCACAGCTACAGCAGCCCACTAACCTGGGGGTACAGCAGGCCACTCCAAAAAGCCCCTTGCATTCACTGTAAACTGTATTGCAACCTCATGCTGCAGTGGTTACTGGTTGTCAGGTACCACAGCTGTTGTTTGTTCAGTGTGATCTAAGAGGGGGTCTCCTTGGGACCAAGCCCACCTTAGCTGCCATTGACTTGGTGCCTACTGAGCATGCTCTGGAGCAGCTAAGGCAGCCCAGGTTTCTTGACACTCTGGATTTAGCATAGATATCTGCTGTGGATGCAGCCTACTTAGGGCAGCCCTGCTGGGGCCCTTCTCACTGCCCTAACTCTGGATTGTCCTACCTGTCCCATTGTGTCCGATGAGACCTACTCCCAGGAAAGCAGCCTGACTTCCCCATTCAGTGCAGGATTCCAAGATGGTGCCACTCAGATTTCATGACCCCCATGAAATGAAGTCATGACCCCCCCCCCACCCAACTGGAACCTGACCTCCACTTTGAGAACCACTGAACTACAATATCCCAATTTTTGTTCAATCCCAGGTAGGCAGCAAAATCGGGATGATTATTGAGTTCCTGGTGGGCTGCTTTATATGGTAAATGAGCTAATTTGTACATTTCTCATGTCCATATGGACATTGTTTTGAGCTGAATATACCAGATATGTTGTACATATATAGTATCAATTTATATACAGATGTCCCCCGCTATTTGATGGTTCGTTAGAAAACATTCCACTCTTTCAACACCTTTCAATTATATTCAGGACTCATTCATTCAACACATGCTTCACTCTTTCAACTTCTCTCTCTGCTGGTCTGAAGGCTATAATTGCCTTCCCTGATATTGATTTGCATGTGACATGATGATCAAAGTGTTTTTTTGGCATTTCCTTATGACTTTCACCAGTAAACAATGATCATTCAAATACATAAGATTTTCATTGCCCACACATGCCTTTGTTCATTTTACTGTAATTTGTTATGTATTTTGGCTATGTGTTAATAAATATGTGTTATATAGGCTTTGGAAGTAATATTTATGTTTTTTTGGTGGCCCTTTTTCATTTGCAAGCTGAAAAAGACTGGGACCCAGTTTTCAATGGTTTTCACTTTTGCATGATGCTCCAGGCCCTAACCTGCCCAATAAGTGGAGAATGCCTGTTCTGCTTTTCCTCTAAACGTTCACAAAGCAGTTTACAGGGAAAATGGGTCCCTGACTCAAAAGGGCTCACAATCTAAAATGCAAAATAACACCAGCAGAAGCCACTATAAAGGACACATCTTGGGCGAGAAGCAGTGGTGGGCTCCAGCAGGTTCGCACCTACTCTACAGAACCAGTTGTTAACGAGAGATAGGACATATAAATTTTAAAAATAGCCATTTAAAAGTGGCTGCCAGATGGGCATAAAACTGGTTGTTAATTTCTTTGAATCCCATCATTGGTGAGAAGGGCCAGTTACTCTTCCCCTCCTAAAAAAAGAGGATCAACCACTTTAAAGAGTGCCTCTTGCCCAGTTAGCAGGGGTAGTAGTAGTAGTAGTAGTAGTAGTAGTAGTAGTAGTAGTAGGGAGTTTATGGGTGTTCAGCAAACACACTCCCTTAGAATCTGTCTGGTCTTTTTGACAACACGTTTAGGTCCCCTTTAAAGTATTGCTTGACTCCATTTTGCCATTAGCCTTGGTCCAAATTTGATGGTTTCTCTGATGGAAATGTTTGATTCAAATCTACGTGAAAGAGCAGCACAGAAAGAACATGCTGTACTTCTATTCATTTAGCTCATTATCCCACTCTGTTGCCAGAGTTTGAGAGCAGGTTGTACCAGGTTTGAATCTTAAGGCTTTCATCTTACACCCCCTTATCTATCTATCTATCTATCTATCTATCTATCTATCTATCTATCTATCTATCTATCTATCTATCTATCTAGTTATTTATCTAGTTATTTATTTGCACTCCGTGGGCTCACTTCCAAATTAACAGGGACAGTATCAGTCTGTATGGCAGAACTGTTTTCAGCTGTGAATAGCAGCTGAAGAGCCAACAACCGCTTGTGTCTCCTTGTCTATATAAACCAAATAGACCTGAGCCACAATTAATCTCTCAGCTGAGGCGAAGTCAGGCCAAATCCCTTTGGCATCTGATCCTTTAAGCGGTGTATGATCACTCCACGTGAAGGATAGGGGAGCCAGATATTAATGGTTTTTGTTTCCTCTCTCCCATCTTCTGGCTCCCTCTGATCAATAATGCAGCTGCATTTGATGCTGCAAGCAAATGTTGCTAATTGTGTTTATATAGACATAAATATCACAATTGACACGGTCAAGAAAGCAAGGTTTGGATGACAGAAGAGAGTAGAGTTACACACAGAGCACCAATGAGAGAATCCGTTCTGAGTCCCACTGACTAGATTACACCTGGATTCCTTACTAGTCAGGACCTATGTAAATGGATGCCATACATTAGTTTGTGTGTTTACAGAGATATAAATATCAGTACTGACATGGCTCTGAAAAACCCAGCTTACAAAAGGAAGTCTTGTAACACAGCCCATATCAGTTCAGGGTCTTAGTGCAAAATAGTGCAGTTGTGGCTATGAGATGCTTATTTTGCACCAAAATTTCATGCTTGGGTTAGTGGGTTACATATCTGGGGAGACTTTTTGCATCAAGCCCAGTGGAGCAGGCAAAACTCACAGAAGTTAGTGTGACTACTAGTGAATAAACAGGCAGGGTGAACAAACAACCTGGGATATTTTATGTCTTTATATACATCAAATTATATATATATATATATATATATATATATATATATATATATATATATATATATATATATATATATATATATATATATATATATATATATATATATATATACAGTGATGGGCTTCAAAGAAATTAACAACCGGTTCTATGCCCATCTGGCAGCCACTTTTAAATGGCTATTTTTAAACTTTATATGTTCTATTTCTCAACCGATTCTATAGAGTAGGTGTGAACCTGCTGGAGCCCATCACTGCATATATACATCAAATTTTTATATCTTCAAGGCATCTTTACTGCACAGGATAGGCAGAAGCTTTATTACATCAGGATATCTTGAATTTCATGCAGCTAATGACCTCATAGTTAGGGATCAAGCCAAAATCCAATTTTCTGATGTTTTCATTCAGTTACGTGGAAATATCTTCCTGTGAACTTTGGAGGGTTAAAAGTTATAATGGAGTGTAACATTCTCCCTGAACAACCCCAAAATATCCTTTTTTGTTTGTTTTTAGTGCCTGTTTTTACAGCTGCAGAATTTTCCTTTCTGTGCTATTTTATCTTCTGGGTTTGTTAGATGTCACTGCTGTGCTATCTAGTGAGCTGCTCTGTGAAGGAATTGAATATTCCCTTGGCAAAGATCAAAATCAAAATACTTTGGGAACATGATAGCAACTTGTTTATTATACATTGTTGTGAGTTACAGCTGTCCTTGATATTTTTCTTTACTCCCAACGTATCTTCTTCCTCACTGAGTGTAACTAGTGAATCAGGAATCCCAGACTGAGCAAGATGGTGTCTTTCCCCCATGTAACCGAGCAGACTGACTACACAATGGTGTGATGTTTGGGCGTGTTGTCTGGTTGCCTAGAACAGGAAGTGATGATAACTTTCTTCTAGCATTCAGCTATGAGGCCAAGCATACCTGTGACATAGCACATGAAAAAGTGAATGCATTCCTGATTGTAAAGCAGTGTAGGTTAAGCCAGTGGCGTAGCTAAGGAGGGTACGGTGGGTGCAGTTGCACTGGGCTACAAGCTTTAGGGGGGGCTACAGGCTGAACTTGACACTATTGAAGAAAATTGTGAAAAACGGTGTATGTATGAATGATAATACCATCATGTTTCATTGCATTTTGCATTAAATTACCTTTCCAATGATATATATTGTTGAAAAGGTAATTTAATGTAGAATGCAATGAAACAAACTGAATTGGAATATCAAAAGATATGACCAATTAACCAGAAAATGAAAACACAAAAGCCTATGGAACAAAATTTTCTTAACTCAGACTTTCTCATGTAACTGATGGCTCTGAGATCCAACAAGATGTAATTCTGATACTGTATGGAACTAATAAGGTGTTAATATGAATCAGCTCTTTGTACATATATCATATACACTACTTATGTCATAATACAGTTGCCCATGCTTACTGGGTATATAGGCACTTCTAAGTGGTGCTCCTCTTATATTTAGCAGGGAAAGAATAACGATTCCTCATTGATTCAGCAGTTTTCCTAACCATAAAGGACACAATTTTCATTTTAAAATATATAAATACAATTAAGGACACAATTTAATTATATTTGATTTTGTTGTTGTGGGGTGGGGGACAATGACAAAATAATCTTCAACTCCAGATAGAAAGTAGGTGCTTTAGCTATGCCATTTGCAAAGCAAATAGGTGGTGAAGTGCTGAGGAGGAGGAGACAGGTTTCCCCCAATTTTCTTTTTAAAAATACCCCAGGATGACATTACTTCCCATTGTGACACCACTTCCGGAGCAACATTTTGAGCTTTGCATCGGTCTACACGATCAATAGCTATGCTACTGGGTTAAGCAATGTGGAAATACATTTCTTCTGGTTCTTAACTGATGGCCCACCCATCCAGAATAGAACTAGAAAAGAGGTAGGGGGACCTGGTTGACTTGGATCATGCACCTTGTTCTTTCAAGGGCTGGTGAACTTTTCTCCTGTTTTCAGACCCCTGTAAAAGAGAACTCTTGGCCGTAATTGCATTACAAACAACAGGAAGAAGAGAATAAATAGTTGGGTCACATCTTACATGAGGATTAGGTTTTGGAATTGGCATATAAGGTGAAAAATAATGTGTAATTAAAATTGCCTTAAATCCAAATATATATAATAATATATAATGATACATTCATTCGTTCTCAGGATCACTCCCAGGATATACTTGCTAAATGGATGGCCAATAGAATTGCCCTCCCAACTGCTACTCTCTCTGTTTTGCTGCTGAGTGCATATATTTGAATTTGTTCAAGTAAAGCCATGCAAATAATGTAATTGTACATAAACATTTTACTGATGAGCAGATGTCAAAAGGGGCTGTGAACAGCAGTGAATAGTTAGACAAAAAGGTGGAGACTCTGGGGAACATTTTGGCTCTCCTGTCCTTTTGTGCCATAAGTGTTCAATTAAGCTCATTCAGTACAATCTTACTGAAAATTGCAAACTCTAGAATCTGATGATCCCCAGCTGTAATTTCCGAGCTGTGGTTCTATAGCTAGCCCCTTGTTCTGTCCCACTGCCCTAAATATACCTGCACCTACAGTTCTGAAACAGCCCCCAGTTGCTCTTTCTGGCCATTTGCTTGTTTAGGTAATTGCCTGCTCCATGTCTCTGAGGTGTCTGGGGAAATGTATCCCAAGACCTTTCAGCTGATCTCATCTTTTCTGTTCATAAAAGGAAGAAGATCAAAACCAGAATCCTACACCCGAAGAAAATGAATGACAATGGCCCAGCAACCCCCACTTCCAGTCTGATGGTGCTGCAGTTTTTGCTAAGCAGTGTCCTGCACTTGATCTGGTGTCATCAGAAAGGAATTTCCTTTTTATTATAAAGGCATCCGTCTCAGCAGGGGGATGGAATGATTAAAAACATACAAAGGAATGAAGCCCAGGGTTTCCATGTAGACGGGTTGTTATAACAAGGTGATCCTTTTAGAGCTGTTTTAGCCGAATGAATATCTCGCTGTGTGACAGTACAGCACCGTCTCAAGGCGGTATATTATGCGGTCCTGGTTCCAGTTGCGATGGAAATAGCAATTCAAGGTTAGGTGCTAGCGCTGGGCCAAAATCATTCACAGACTTTTATGAAACATTTCCTTTTTTCATTCGTCCTTCTAATGAAAATGTTTGCCTGTTCATTTCCGTTGTCGGCCTCGACCTTACCCTCCATTAACGTCATTTACCTTCAGTGCTGTCATCACATAACCAGTTCTGACTGGCAAGATAGCATTGTGGTATCATTCTGTTTCCTGTGGCAGAGTGAGATCTCTCCATATAATGTATGAAGGTGAAAGAAATGGCTGCCAAAGAAAGAAAATCAGTGCAATCCTAAGCATGTCTACTCAGAAGTTAGTTCCATTGTGTTCAACTGTACTTACTGTTGAACACAGGAATGTGTTCCTAACAGGAATGTGTGGTTAGGATTTCAGCCAATATCTAATAAGGTAGAAAAAGGTGAACCTTCACAGTGTTGATAAACTTTGGGAAGAAATTATACCAAAATAGTTTAAAACCAAAATAGTTTTAAAAAATCAAAAAATCAGAGAATATTTGTTTACAGCTGTATTATGCACAGTGCAAAAAAAATGGCCCACAAAACTGGTGGAGAAACTGGTCTTAAGTCTATGATGGAGCTGATGGAGAAGGTCTATGGAGGCAAAGGTTCTGAAAAGAAGCTATGGGAAAAGTGTGCAAAGCTAGACCTTTTGGGGGGGAAAGGCAGGAATTTCTCACTTCTCCTGGTGTGTGATGATAACTCACTGAATAATAAATAAATAAACTGCAGCTAATAGTGCTTGACCCCTGTTGTCAGTTCCTACCAATGAGGCAGGTGGATCCCGTGGCTTGTTAAACATTAAGCATCTTGAGTATGCCCATTCTGGGAGTGGTTTCCTGGATTTCCATAAGGCTTTGCCTTTAGTGCCAAGTGATAGGTGTCAGTGGCATAGCTAGAGGGGTCATAGAAATCAGTCTTGGAGGGAGGCGTGCAAGCCGCCCTTCCCCTCTGGAGCCATTCCATGCAGGGGGAGCAAAGGAATGGCTTTGAAGGGGAAGGGTCCCCTTCATGCCTCCCTCCATGACTGCCTGTTCTTCCTTCCTAGCTACTCCACCACCAGGAGATATAGATCACAATCCTAACCATTTCTACTCAAAAGTAAACACCATTGTGTTCAATGGGTCTTACTCCCAGGAAAGTGTATTTAGGATTGTAGCTTGGCCCTACAATCCAGAGTAACTACGGGAGCACGTAAGAGACATTACGTGTACCCGTAGTTACTGCAGCATCTAGTGAAAACCTATGGGAAATTCATATTGCAATCCAGAGCAAATTGTTCTTACACCAGAGCAAGGACTCCACATAGTTACTCTGGATTGCACCCTTAGTTGGGTTTTTTTAAGTGAACACACAAGAACCATGAGATTCCATGTTCATATGTCATGATTACTTGGTATCAGGGGAGATACTGTATTTTACTGGGGGAATACTCTAGTGCACTTAAGGGACTGTAGTCTTGCATTTAACCACAACGTATGCCTCAGCTCCCACATTTATCCACCATTTTAGTACCCCACTGCAAGCTGTACTTCCTAACCACCTCCTTTTAACTGGCATGTTTCTTACAACAAGAATTAAGTAAAGCAATAGTTAGTGAAATGTTGTCCTCCATAAGACATAACTGGCATTTAGTTCATCCTGGTATACTTGGAATAGATATTCATTAGCTGCTGCACAAAATATAAAGCATCACATATGTGGATCCAGCAGCATGGAGTTTCCTGCTCATAACAGAAAATATCCGTATGTCCATATGTCCCAGAAAACCAGGACACTCCTGGTTTGGGGGAATTGCGTTCACATACTGACAGGTTTGACAGAGGGTCTTATCCCAGTTTTGTGAAAAAGAATTATGGCAATTATGTAGGACGTCCTACATTTTGTCCTACATTGGTTTTTTTAAAAGTGACTTTAAAGACTTTAAAGTGACCAGGTTAGGAATTCCAAGTTTTGAATCTGGTCATCCTGGAAATTATATGTAATTGTTTTAAACTTAATAATAAGAAATATACATCCTAATTCTATGTCTACATGGAAGTAAATCCTGCTATATTTAATGGAGCTTAGAGTACAATGCAAACCATGTCTACTCAAAAGTAAGCTCCATTGTGTTCAATGGGTCTTACTCCCAGAAAAGTGTCTTTAGGATTACTGCCTTACTCTCATGAAAGTGTGTTTAGGATTGCAGCCATAGTGTTTAAACTAACTGCATGAAAACAATATAAAGAGACTTTTTAAGCTTTCATTTTGCAATGTCCTACATTTTTCTTGGGTGTCCAACATTTAAAGAGGGTCTTGCCCTCTTTTTCCATAACACATATGGTCACCCCAACCAAACAGTACAATTACTGCTGAATTTCTCCCGTAGCAAATTTAAGGTCAGTCTAGATATTTTCAGCTCAGAAAAAAAGTGACTGAGGAACTTTGAGAGAAGCTAACAGAATTTTGATCAGACAAGCACAATTTGTCCAGGTAAGTGGGCTGCAAACCCTTGAAACAGTATATCAGTTTTAAAATGCCCTGGGAACCACATAGAAGAAACTCAGGCAAAGGTGGATTTCTAGGCCCGTCCTGTACTTCGGCCTTTCAGAGCAGCGTTTTTCCATGCTCCTGAAGCTGCAGTTTCTATGAGAATCTGACAGTAGTATTTTGTTCCAGCCCAATGGAAAGGTGAAGGTGTACAGAAGGCCACGCTTCGGAAGAGCGAGCGCTGCCCTGTTCCTAATGGCCGATCAGATTAGAAACACGGTTCCAGCTCAGCAACGCCAGCCCTTTTTATGAATGATAATCGACATATTCTCCATCTTCGGCTGGAGATGCTGATTGCAAATCTAAACAAACAATCACCTCATTGCGGGGTTTCGGCTTGCTGCATTATGCATGGAGATGTGCTGGCCATCAATAATGAACTGGCTTCCTGCTCTGGGGCTTGTTGCTCTCACGGCCAGAAATTAGATGAATATAGATGTTATATTGCAGTCCTTGTATTTTCCACAGTTGTAGCTCCATGATGGAAAACAATAGTTGTCTGAATCCACCCTTTGAGTGGCAAGAAAATACTGAGGCTGTGCAGTTACGCAAAGAGGCATATCTAGTTCTGTTAATGAAATATTGTTTCATGACTGAGTCTTTATTCCTCAAGGATCTCTTTTTGCCTTTTAATCCCTTCTGATGACCTGAGGTTACAGAGGTGGTGGAAAAGCATCTGTACCATTCTCCAGACTCCCCGACAGCCCATTGGTCCTCCCTGCTTTGGCTATAAATGTTTCCAGTTCAGGCCTGGTTCTTTGCAAAAGGTAAAAACTAGTCTTATGTATATGGATTAACCCATTAGAGCTTTACAGTGACAGATCTCATCAGCTTACAACCCAAATATTGAGATTCTTTAAGGTTCATCATACCATTGTCTTTGGAAAATGCTTGAAGGCCATGCGCCAATGCCTTGCCAAATGTTCTCTGTTCCGTCACTGCCTGTAAGTTGGCAGCAGTGGCGGATCATAGAAGGATCACAGCAGAGAATGGGCTGGGGCAAGAGCACTTCATCTAGACACATGAAATCCTATCCCCTTTCCTGCCCTGCGACAGCTCCTAGGAATCTTTTCGTATCTACTCCAGCTAAACAGCTGGCCTAGGTTCAAAGAGACTCACTGGAGACTAGGAAGCCCATGGAGAGATGCTTCTTCCTTATGGTCCTCCCATACAGAACCAATCCTATTAAACATCCTTTTCAGCATCCCACCACTAATGCAGCTGAAATGCAATGAGGAGATCTCTGTGACCGCCCCCGCACCACAGGATGTGGTGTTCATCCCACTGGTATGGCTGGCACTGAAAAATTAGATAGGATTTAATCTTATCTGGGCACAGTTCTGAGAAGGGCATAGGCTGGCACAAGTCCCCTGGCACAAGCCTAAGAGTGTCACAAATGTGCCAATCAGAAGGGAGAAGCGTGCAAGGTGTGCATCACCTGCGCCACTATAGACTTTTGGACAAGGTGAGTTGTGTTGTCCAAGCTTAGCCAGTGCAGTGGAATGGGGAACATGGGGGAAGGCTTTCTGGAGTGCCTGGAGGGAGAGCTGTTGAGGAGTGAGAGGCAGGGAAGGAATCCAGTACTTGCCAGGGTTAGGGCCCTGTTCCTGGGCATCCTCCAGCAGTCTTGGGCTGCTTGAATCTGCGCCACCATTTGAGGCATGCCTGTGCTGCATCAAGTGCAAGTTTGGGACTTTTGCTGTGTTACCCAGTGTAAGGGGGAAAGTTTTCCCCTTGCCTCAGGCTGGCACAGGAACAGCCCCAAACATGCGCTGGATGCAGTGGATGCATGCCAGCCTACTTTTTCCACTCCTTGAGCTTGCGCTGCCCGTTGTGCTCTGTATCATTCCTACATCCGTTGTTAGTCTGCTTTTTCATCCTTTGTGACCCTGTGTCATCCCTACCTGTAAAAGATGCCACAGTGGTCACAATTTCCAGTGAATTACCTAGTTCTGGACCACTTTACCCATGCAAATTCATAATCATAATTTGCATTAATTGAGTAAGGCTACAATCCTAACCACACTTTCCTGGGAGTAAGTACTACTAAACACAATGGGACTTACTTCTGAGTAGATGCGCTTGTGATTGCACTGTAAATAAATAAAAGTGTGCCCCTTATTGGTTTGAAACAATGTGCTGGGGAGAGAGGGATGGTTGTTCTCCCCCTGCTAAACAGAAGAGAAGCACCACTTGAAAAGTACCTTTTACCCAGTTAGCACGGGTAACTATATTATTATACCTGGAAATGAGAGCTGAATCATATTAACTTCTTATTGGTTACATCCTGTACCTTAATAATATCTCATTGGCTCCCAGAACAATCAGTTGCTTAGGACAGTTTTGAGTTAAATGCATTTTTTGTTCCATAAATCAGTTGTGTTTTTGTCTTGTTAATTGGCCTTTATGTTTGATAGTATGAAGCTATTCCAATGCAGTTTCTTTTAGTGCACTATACATTAAATTACCTTTCCAATGCTATATAACATGGTATTATATGAAATGGTATTATTTGTACATACCCTGTTTTTCACTATTTTGGCCCCTAATGTCTGTTGCAACCTAAACCTTGTTGCTTGGTGCAGTTGCTATCCCCTGCGCCCCCTTAGCTTCATCGCTGATCTTGAAACTTGCTTTTTCTTCCCCACTTTTTTTTTAAGGAAGGCAGACAATCCTGCTAGAAGCATGGACAATCAATTTCCTAAATGGAATTAAATATAGCTCTAGTCAAATGAAGGAGAGACATGATCCAGCATGTAAAGTGGCACAAACAGGATATCTGGGCTTTGATTAGCATACAGCTCATGTGGGAGCATGGTTAAAGTGTGCTGGAGTGTGATTAGCCAAAGGGTAAGATTGACATGGTCTGGGTTTGGGGATGTGGATGCATTGTTAAATAGGCTTGGTGTGTTTTATCCAAGGTGGGTCATTCCTGAAGGATGCTGGGAGGCACATTGGAAAGCTATGGTCTTATGTAAGATGCTGGTTGGAGTTATTCTCTAGGACTTAAAGTCTTCCCTGCACAACTTAGAATTGATCTGTGTATTACAGCAGGAAAATGATGCAGGAGAAAAGGGTTAATTCCCCCACCTCTAGCGTTGTGGTTCCAGAGCAGATTTCCCACCAAATAGCTTTCGGTGGAAAAAAAGGTATACATAGTCTTAAACGTGGGACTCACTCAATTTCAAGGGACATCAGGGCAAGCCCAAGACTTCCTGATGGTGAAGGCTGTATGCTGCAGGGTGACCAGATGCCAAACCCAAAATTCCTGAACCCCAGGGCCAAAATTCCTACCCCCAGGCCAAAATCCCTACCTGCTTAAAAAAATTGCCAAAAAATGTATTTTTATCTTATATTTTTTGTTTTTCAGTTTTTTGGCCATAACTTTTGATAGGGAAGAGATATCTCAAAACCAATTTTTGCATTGGCTTCTGCTTTTCAATATGAATCCAACGACATATGACATGACGGTGTACTGCATACCATCACGAAGTTCAAAAATGAAGCCAATATGTAGGACAATGAAGCCAAAATGTAGGACACCCGAACAGGATGCTAAAAATCTGGACAAATCTGAGTTTTTCCAGTCATATGGTCACCCTGTAAATTATGCTGAATGCTGCCCCATTACCCAATAATATGCCAGCCTCTATCCCCCACCACTCTTTCTAGATCAGCTCTCCTGTTCACATTACCTCCTCTGTTTCCCTTTCCCTTTTCCAATCCAAGGAGTGAAGGAGGAGCAGCACTGGGGTCAATTATCAGAAAGAGATGGGCACCTCCATCAATCTGCTGCCTGAGATGGCCTTTTCAGATGGGTCAGATGGGATGACTGCTTCATGCATGAGCTGCCCCTGAATGTCATCTAGTATCACAAAACCCAGAGAAACATGGAAATGGAATCTGAGAATTGAAGGCTATGATCTAGTGGTGCCAGTGGGGCAAGAGGACTGTACTTGGCATTGCCTGGTGTCTCAGCATGGGAACTGATGGATGAGGATCAGGAGAGAAGAAAAGGTGATGTAGGAGGGCAAGCACATGTCTGTGCACTGGCCTAAACCTCCCCCAGGAGTGGCACAGAAGTGGCTTATGGCACTTTGGTGACATTTCCCAGGTCAGCACAGGTTTAGGGTGGCTAAACTTTCAAGTGCAGGTGAAAAATAGCTTTCTCCTACTTTTATTCTAACCTTAAAATGAGATTTTTCTCTCTCACCTGAATAGAGTTGCCATATGTCCTAAAATACAGGGACAGTCTCGATTTGGGGGGATTTTTTCATATACTGGCAAATGGGACGGAGGATCCTGTCCCGGTTTTGTGGAATGGAATTATGGCAACCCTACACCTGAATAATGTGCGAAAAGAGAGGCTGAAATCCCATCAGCTCCTAAGTGATCTGAATGGGTCCCCATTCCCATTTTCTTTCTCCCTCTTCATAGGGAAGGTTGGAACTTGGGAACTTGGAATGAACTTTCTTTCCTGGAGCTTGTGGGATTGTGTCCCCAGTTGCTCTCCAGTTGTTTCTCGATCCCTTCTTTTGTGCTTCGAAAAAAGAAACGTAACCCATATTTTTCAGCTTGTAGCCCAGCACTTTGCCCAGCTGCCTCAGACCACCTGAGTTTGGGGTTTTCATATCATATCCTGCCTCCATTAAACTCCACACATAATACTCTGACCACATGGGAAGGTTTAAAGAAAATGAGGTTTTATTAAAACCAGGAGACTGCCTGCCTGCTGGGGGATATAATAGCAGCATTACAAGCTTCTTATCTTGCAAGGAGAAGTTTTCTATTTCCCATTGTCTTTCTTTGAGGCTACTATGTTTTCTTACCCCTTCCCATTTGTTCTCTCCCCCACCTCATCCATCTCCACAGATAAGCATAGCTGTTTAAGGTGACTGCTCAAAAGCAATTAACAGGAGAAACCCTCCCAAATCTTTTTAATTTTAATGAAGGCCCAGTAGACTTTTCCAAGTTTAGCACAATGACATCAAAGGTTTCCCATGGAGTTTGGAGCTTCTGAAGGGGAATGTGATCTGTTTCTTAAGTGTGCCAGTGGGTGTAAGGGAGTCTTTTTTGGAGGGGGGCAAGGTATTGATAACCTTCCTGTATCAAATTAGCATTCTTCTGGCATTCACTTCCACCCCATGAGGCATTTGTGAACTGCAGTGAGTTGAAAGCACCTGGCAATAGTGAGTTTCCCAAGGTTATATCCTGTTCTATACATTGTAAAGAAGACAAAAATGAATGTTGGCTTTTGTTGTTGCTTACGATGAATAAAAGTTAGCATGACAATGTGGATGTTGCTGGCTGGAGTTCTGGGTTGCCACTTCAGACGCAGATATATGCCTTACACAATCCCAGTCCATTCCCTGCCTGTAAATTGGGAATAATTGCGAGCCTGTGGCTACAATCCTATTCACACTTTCCTAGGATTAAGGCTGCAATGCTAACCACACTTTCCTGGGAGTAAGTACCATTGAACACAATGGGACGTACTTCTGAGTAGACATGCTTAGGTTTGCACGTAAGTTCCACTGAATATAATGGGACTTACTATTCCATAAGATTGGGCTCTGACAGCCCAATCCCAACCCCACCCAACACAAGTCCTTGCACCGATCTAAGGTGTTGCAAAACGGGGTCATAAGGCACACCAGCACCACAGTCATGGGGTTTAGGTTGATGCATGGATGTAGGCAGACCTTCCTCTGCTGGCAGAGCCACTGTGGACCAGCAGAAGAGGTGAGTTTCATTTTTCAGGCCAGTGCAGAGTCTGGGGAAGGTGGAGAGGAGGAGGGTAGGGGCATTCCAAAGCAGGGGGAATGCCTGTGGCAGTTCAGCAGCAGTCTCAATGCCAGCATGCCTATTCCAGTGCAAGTTAGGATTACGCTGGGAGTCTACATTTCAGCTTGGCTCAAATTTGCAAAGCATAGGAGAGGTGAAAGAGGGGGTTAAGGGTATTAGAATTAGGATAAAAATTAGGAGTTGAAAAAAATTATCTTTTCAACTCCTTTTTATAACAATCTATTTTCCAATTGTCAATGCATGAAATTCCCCCCCTTTTCCCTTAGGATGCCTCCTGAACAATGCAACATTATTGCAGTTCTAAGTGGGAGAGAGGAGTAGTATGGGGGAAAAAAACTGTCAGATGCCCATTTTCCCCAAAACATCTTTCAGAACTTTTGTAGAGTGTAATGTTGTATGACTTGGGGGTGGGTGGGTAGGCTTCCAAACTACACACAGTATGTTTTGCTTTACCCCAATCTGTGAAAGAATTATATAAATGCTGTCCTCCACTTTTGCTATCTGTGAGTGGGTTGGTATAAAGGGGCATATTGACATCTGAGCTTATTACAATGGCTTATTGTTATGACTCTTCCTCATGTCCTAGGTTTGGCCAATTCAGAGGTAATGCTTTCCAGTTTTGGAAACTAGTGTTGTTCAACCCTGGTCTCTTCTGTGCCTGAAAACAGAAGGTTCGGAGGCTGAGCACATACAATTCCAGGTGGCTCACTAGTCTAGGTCTTCATGTCATGCAGCTCCTAGTTCTAGCCTTGAAGCCCTTGACATAGAAGTTGGACGCTGATTAACTAGGGTTGCCATATGTCCCGATAAACAGAGACAACTCAGATTTTGGGGGATTGTGTTCACATACTGACAAATGGGACAGAAGGTCCTGTCCTGATTTTGTGGAAGAGAATTACGGCAACCCTATGATTAACTCACAGGAAGTTTTTGAAATCTGCAGGAAATTTTATTTTGATTTCTTGGTTTGGATAGGGTATCATGGCCAGTGGAAGGTCTTTTGCAGGCTGCCTGTAAGTCTGAAATTGCAAATGCAGTACATATTTGCAAATACTACAAATGCTGGAGGGTTGTGCACAAAGCCAAGCTCTTACAAGAAACCTCACTTTTTGTTTCTTTGCATTAGCATTTAAAGCACAATCCTAACTATGTCTACTCAAAAGTTAGCCCCATTGTGTTCAATGGATCTTATTCCCAGGAAAGCGTGTTTAGGATTGCAGCAATAACATTCCAAATAATAATGAATTCCTTGCACGGCTCTTCCCCGACCCCCACTCCAACCTCCCCACTCCACCTCACAGGATTCTCTTCCCCAGGCAGTATTGGAATGGAGCAGGTCTTGGCCTGCAAGGAAAAAAATTACAAATTGCGTACATGTTATCAGGCCATCGCTTCTTATTTCTGGCTCCCTCATAACCTTACTAGCTTCAGCCACACAGTAGGCAAGATATCGCAGTTTGCAAGCTGTGGTCCATTACGGCCTGCAAAGGAGTTTTGAGGTAAGTTTTGCCAAGCAAATCTGAATAGCTAGTGAAGAATGAAATTAAGAGGATGTGATTTTCCCAGGTTTAGATTGTGTAAGAGCTCGGACAGCATAAGGACAGCTTCAGAGATATGAACCTCAAATGATGAGGTTTATCGTTTGTGGTTCATATCTTTGAAACTGTCTGTGAAAATTCACAAGGAAGGTGTCCTTAAAATCTCAAGGGTTCATATGTACAATGTTGCAGTGGTTCTCAAAGTGGGGGTTCAGACCCCCTTCAGAAGTATGACTTCATTTCAGGGGTGGTCACGAAAAATTGGTTGCCACCATCTTGGAATGAGGCACTCGGTGTGCAATCCATACTTTCCTGGAAGTAAGTCTCATTGAACACAATGGGACTTCTGAATAGACATGGAAGACCTGTGGCATCACAGTGATATTACTTTCTTTATGATGTCACTTCCAGCCATGCATCGCTTCCAGCATGATGACATCAGTGTCCAGGGGATCCCAGATAGATTCTCATTCTCAGATGGGGTCCCAACTGAAATGCTCAAGAACCACTGATGTAGAGCTAACATGGTGTAGTGTCTAACAGCACGGTCACAGGCATGTTTCCCTACTGTATCCCCTGCAGCACAAAATCCTGGCCAACTTCAGGTGGATCTTCCCCTAACTCTGTGAACACCATCATTGCCTTACTGTTTTGACCTCCTGCTGTACATACCCTTCTAGAACCTTTTGTGAGGTTCTGCCACACTGTTTCCACCAAAGCTAGCCCTGAGGCATTGTTTGCAAGAAGAGCTTAAGGAGTTTCATCCGTTAAGCAGCCTCAGCTGAAATCTCAAGGCAAAGCTTGAAGACACACAGTTGAGGAAGTGTAGGTCTGAGTTTGTAGGGCTGTGATGGCTCAGCAGTTAAAACGCCATGCATGTCAATCAGAAGGTCAGCAAGTTGGCAGTTTGAGACCCGGGTATTGCAAGAAAGGGTGAGCTCTCATCCCTAGCCCAGCTCCTGCCAACCTAGCAGTTTGAAAGCACACAAATGCAAGTAAATAGGTACCATTCAGTGGGAAGCAGTGATGGGATTCAAAGAAATTAACAACCGGTTCTATGCCCATCTGGCAGCCGCTTTTCAATGGCTATTTTTAAACTTTATATGTCCTTTCTCTCATTAACAACCGGTTCTATAGAGTAGGTGTGAACCTGCTGGAGCCCACCACTGGGGATGGTAACAGCATTCTGTGCCCATGGAGCACATCACCCAGATGCCAATCACACCGGCCATTTGGACAATGGTCTTTGGACAATGCTGGCTCCAAAGACTGAGAATCAGAGATAAGCAATGCCTCCTACAGTTGAATACAATTTTACAGAGGAAACCTTTACCGTTCAGAGTTAACTGTTGAGGGACTCCTCCACATCACCTTCTTAGTTTGAACTAGTTGCAAGTTGAGCATATGTGAAGGTCAGAAAGTGTCACCACCACGATGAGAGGGTTCCCATGTTCGTCATGACCAGGGGTGGGCCCAGCCAACCCCAAGATCCGGTTCGCCAGAAGTTGGGGGCGGGCCAGGGTCAGGGGGCGGGGAGGGTCAGGGGTCAGGGCTGGGGCAGGGTGAGAGGCAGGGCGAGGGGTGGGCCAATGTTGGCTCCTGCGCAGTGCCAGTCCTGCGCAGTGCCAGTACTGAAGCTGGCAGGCCAGCTGGCAGGCAAGCCTGCTTCAGAGCAGGCACCTGCGCAAGCGTCAATGTTGACGCTTGCGCGGTGGGCGCAAAAACATGACAGACCAAATCGGTCCGCCATGTTTTTGTGTTTCCCTGTCGCTGGCGGTTCGCCAGCGGCAGGGAAGCAGGAAGATCCGGTTCGGGCGAGTAGGCCCGAACCGGTAAGTGCCCACCTCTGGTCATGACTGATCTCACTGTGATGTGGCATAATCCCTTCTCATCCTTCAGAACATCATCAAAGGGAATAGGAAATCAGAAAGACCTAAGTGACCAAAATACTGGGAAAGGAAGATATCCAAGCCCAAAGCATGGGTTGTTCGTATTCTTTGACATCCATCATTTTAGCATGTAGTCTACAAGGAGCTCAAATAATCTGTGATCATCCCTGTACACTGCCTAGCCATTTTTAATAGAAAAAGGAAGGTCAAGGAAGTTTGTATAGATACATATATGATATTTCCTCTCCCGACAACCGTAAATGCAACCTGTTCCTCTCACTGGAATTTCCAGCCTTCTTTCCAGTAACCAGCCTCCTCCTTTCTGCAACGTCCTGTAATCAAAGCTTCTCCTATCCTCCTGTTGCTAGCCAAGCACCATTGTAGCTCCTTCCCCCATGATGTTCAGAATATGCCTATGGCTCTCAGGTGATCAGATTCCACTGAGAATTTCAAATTACTGTAGCTCCACTAGCCAGGGGAAGCATCACATTTTCCCCGCTGCTCAGACATCATAGTTTGATTGCTGGAAAAAAAAATGCTATATAACTTTCCCTGAAAACAAACAAGGATAGCTGGGTCCTGTGCAAGCTTTTTCTCTTTTTGCAATTGTTTTTCTCTTATTGCAATTTAGATTAGCTGATCTTAGTGCAGGAATATTTTACAGTACATGTTTTTACAGGTATGCTCTAGTGCTGTTCTTTTATATTTAACTCACTTTATATATCAGGTCCTGCAGTTTTGATCTGATACTATGAATTGTTTTTATGTTTTCCTTGATGTTAGTTTCAATTGTAATGAATTGTTCTATGTCTTTTGCATGCTTTGTGTGTTTTATATGCCTTGGAAGTTGCTTTGGGGCCCTTAAAGCAGGATAAAAATTGAATAAACAACTGTTTGCACCAGCACAAACAGATCATTTGGAAATGACAGTCCAACTGTGCCGGCAGCACTTTTGTGGTCTGCGTCTGTTGGAAACGAGCTTCATCTTATTTATGTGGATGGATGGCCAGGAACAAAGACAGCAAGACTGGCATCCATTCTTCTGAGCACTCTTTTTTCTCTTTATTACTGTTTGTTACTTTGAAAGATCAGAAGAGGATTAAGAGGAAAAAATATTTTATATGGAATAGATGCAGATGCAGAAGAGCTAGCAGTCCGCAAAGAAGCTGTTTTCAGGCCCTTTAAGACGTTGCCCCTTGTTGTCTTTGATTTAGACACTGTCTTTAATCAGACTATTCCATGGGACTCGGGAGTCACCCATATTGGCACATTTCTCCCTCTCTGCCTCTCATTAACGTGGGTTTTAAAGGATTTGCAGAATATAGTGCTGGCTTGATTTTGTTTTCCAACCTAATAACTTGATGCAGGAATCATCCATTTTGCAGCTGACAAGGTCTGTCTTTGGCCCATATTGTCTTTTCTGCATCCTGATCACATCACCCATTCTTTCTGCAGAAAATTAGAGTACATTGTAAAAAAACAAAATAATATTAATGCTTTTTAAAGTCAGCCCTATTAGATTCCTTGGACAACTGTAGCTGCCAGCTTGATATCTCATTCTGATGTCACTTCTTGCTCAAGTGTTGCATGGGCCTGATAGCAGGGTGACCAGGTCCTAAACTTGAAATTCCTGACCTGATCACTTTAAAGTCCAGATAAAAAACCATTTTTAATTTTTTACTGGGAAGGCCTTCTGGGGGTGTAGGAGCGTGATTGGGTGCACTGGGGGGCACTGGGGGCTTGTTACAATCAGTAGTGGTTTGATGCAGCTAACCACTACTGAAATACTAAGAAAAAATCACTGTGCATGCGCGTGCAGCTAATTAGTGGCCGGCAGAGGTCCTAGAGAGTCTCTGCGTGGGCAGAGACCTCCATCAACCTCTGCCGGAACTTTCACTTGGCGTGTGCCAGCAGAGTTCGTTTGAGGTCTCCACCCATGCAGATACTCTCTAGGACCTCCGCCGGCCACTAATTAGCTACGTGTGCATGCACAGTGATTTTTTCTTAATATTTCAGTAGCGGTTAGCTGTGTCTAACTGATCGCAACTGGGGAGTTGACACAAGGAACTGTACTGGCCAATCTTCTCTGGATCCAGCCCCAGTGGGATATGTTGGCATTGGCCAAGCTCAGCTGATGCTGCATTTCTGTGAGGGCAAGGGAAGGAGACAGAATAGGTAAGGAAGAGGGTGGTTGGGACTGTGAGTTAATGGGGAGTGGGAGGTGGGGGCCCGGATCCAGTCCTTGTCTTGAATCCTAACCCTGTTCCTGGGCATCCTGAGACATGCCAGACTGCTGAAATTTGTGCTACTGATTGAGGTGGCACAGATCTAGGTAACTCAATTGGACTGCAGTGCTTTGCCTCAGTTTCCCCTTGCCTCAGAGTGAGCCACTCACTGGCCAAAACTTAACAAATCCAGCACAGGCCTGCTTTTTCTAGCACAAGTTCGGATTGCATCCAAAGATACTTTGTATATGATTATGTCATGAACGTGATGATATTGTACCCATTAACAGCATCACATGGGGCACTACAATCACATTAAATGATAGGGAGGGGAAATGAGGCCAGGAATAGTAAAGCAAAGAGAAGGGAGGAAGCTTGTTTTGTGAAGAATTGCCCTGGGGAGCCAAAACTTATACTGTGAATGTTTGCAGAGGTTAGTGCATTCTTGCTACTTTATTGAACTATGCTGAATATGCTAATGTTCAAATACAAAAATGAGATAATATTTGATGCATCTGTGTTCACACTTCAGCTTCGACTGGGTGATGGGTCCTGTTTCTCAGGGGGTAAGACACACACGCAGGCAAGTTCAAGACAGATGAATTGAAAGGGCAATAAGCTTCCTCTTGTATGATATTGGATAATTTGTCAGGAAGCCTTCTGCAGGAGCAAGAGGGATGTGGCATCTTTAACACAGGTCCCCAAAGGGAATATATTTGTTAAACATTATAATTATCCTTCACTGTTGATCTGTATAGCAATTCAATCCGGACTGATGCACATTACTATTTTTGAAATGATGCTTTCATTTAGATAAGGCACACAATTATACATCTTGATTAGGTCACTCTTCCCTTGGGCATTGATTTATTATTATGAGTTGCCCCTTCTTATAAATGGTGCTACCGAACAGGGAAAAGTGATGTGTTTTTCACCTTCTCTAAATACTTGCCTTTTGCAACTTTTTCTTTATTTTTTGGGGAAAAAATGAAACTACTTAATAAACATGGAGGAATAAGATGATAATGTGGCTAACTTTTGTTAGGGTTTTGGATTTCAATGAAACAAAAGAGAACAAAATGCCAGCTGGGCAATTATACTTATATACAAACATGAAGAAATGAATGTCATGAGATGAAACTCGGTTCCTGTGAAACACATGGAGTGAGTCTGCCTCATGCATTTCTGGATAGTGGTCACTTTGGATCATGTCCACCATGTTTTTGACAGGATCATTCCAGACTTATTTGAGACTTCATCAGAGGAGCCCTCATTATTAGGCAATTTGTAAAGGAATCAGAGGAACTGAAAACGTCCTTTGAGGTCACCACCTGAGAAGATGTTTCACGTGAGGAGCAGGTTTGGAGGACATGACTGTTCGTACCCTGTTAACTCTAGAGTCTAGACCAGGGGTCTCCAAAGTTTTTGGCAGGAGGGCCATATCATCTCTCTTGGGGGCCAGAAAACTAATTTACATTTCAAATTTGAATACATTTACATAAATTTACATATAAGAATGTATTAGAGTAGATTACAAAGCTTCCCAAGGGCTGGATAGAGGGATATTACTGGGGACCACATTGAGGCTCACTGAGGGCTGCATCTGGCCCCCAGGCCGGGGTTTGGAGACCCCTTATCTAGACCATCCAAAATACATGGTTAAGTCATATGTAAACTCTAGAAGTTTAGTGTCCTTCTTAGATCTACTATATGTGAAATGCATCCAGGATATTATCACATCAAGGGGAGTCTTTAGACCAAATACAATTCATATTTGGTGAAAACGTTGCCATGCCGTAGTTTGAGAACTACTGTACAGTTAAATATTAAGCAGGGAAGATTGTAGAGGACAAGAAAGAGAAAACCTACCACTTGCGGTATCAGAGTAACAGCTACTTGAGAGAATGCTATTTGAAAGTAGTAGCTATTAGTGTGTGTATATGAAGTCTCAACTTGGCCAGAAACTCACTAGGAGGTGTTAGACAAGCCATCACTGTAATCTTAGCCTTCAACATGTAATTTAAAGGGTGTACTGCTGAACTACCTTGGAGGATTATTGCACGGCCTGAAATGATAATCGAAAGTATTGTTATATGGAACTCTTTCAGCTACGGTATTATTACAACTTACCCTCATGTTCAAAAAATAATGTGAACTCCAATAGTGTGACATTAAAGTTCATGGAGAATAAAAAAAACAAGTCCAAAGGAGTTGGAGCAAACATCAGAAGAAGCCTGAGATTCTCAAGCAGGTGCATGATCCCCAGGATCCCCAGGATTGTGTTGCTAATAGTATAAAGATGCTTCCACTTTAAGAGGACTGCCACAAGGTCTAGGAATTTAAGAGAGCCCCATGCAGCCCTTCAGATGCCTCCCTGAGTCTTAGAAGCCTTAGGAAAAAATGTCAAATCACTTCTGGTTTTGCGATAGCAAACTGGGAAGTGGTTTGCAGTTGCTTTTTCTCAGTATACTAAGTCTTGGGGAGCTCTGAAGAGGGATGCACGGGCTCCCTAAAGCTCCTAGACTTTGTGGCAGCCTGCTGTAAGTAAAACATACCACCTCCACCAACATTGCAATCCTGGAGATTGTTATTACACTCTCTCCCCCTTCCCAGCAAAGAGTTCTATTCCCAAGAAGTTTAAGATCCCTTGGAATAAGCAGTCAAAGACAATGAAGGGAACTCCAAGTAATGATTTGCATATGTCACATCAATTCATACAAGTTGGTAAGCATTAGCATCATACTACATGTTGGAGACTATTGCTGCAATTCTAAGGACACTTTCCTGGGATTAAGACCCATTGAACACAATGTGGCTTACTTTTGAGTAGGATTGTGCTGTAAGGCTAGGCTAGTAAACTAGAGTCCTTTAATGAGTTTCTGGCCAAGTCATGATTTCATATACATACTAACAGCTGGTACTCTCGAGTTACATTTGAGGAATTAGGTGCCCGTCTGTTTCCAGCTTACTATACTACCTCAGGGCATACTATAAAACAACATAATACATTCTCAAGAAAATGGTCATGTAGCACAAATAATCCTTATGAAACGATCCGTACAAAATATAAATATCAACAGACCCATTAAAGTAATGACAATACAAATCATATATGCAGACCATCCCATAAAAAGGATAAAAACAAACCTTACAAATGGGCTCCCAAGAGATTCACATAAGCATTACAAAGCTTAAAAGGCATTCTAGTTCTGGAGAACACATTAAAATGTGTTTATGAACACAATTTTGTAAAACATTAGGTATCAAAGCAGCCTCTTAATGGCCTCATAAAGCATGGCTTGGCTGTCAGGCCTGAGTCTCAACCTTGCGCTTTCCCTCCTTAGCAGCTATCTTCCTCCCTTCACATGCTCAGTTTCTCTTCTGCATGGCCTGTTTCATGCAAACTATAGTTGTTGTTACATCTGAACTGGTTGCTGTCATTTACCTCCATACACTCATTTGCCTGCAAAGCACACTTGGAAGTTATGCTTAAAACAGGGTTTTTGGGGAGTTTGAAAGAAACTACAGTGCTGGGCTTGGAGGTAATGGAAAACTATAGTCTTTCATCAACCTGGAGGCCCAGGATGAATGTGTTAAGAGTGGAAGGAGAGGAAAACAAATGGCATGGGATGGAATGCCACCCATCCTGGAATCCACCTGGCAGGGCTATGCTCCTTCATCCTCATTAGCCATTGCTGATTTTTTTTTCCCCATCTGCAGTTGGGAGGAGACACAAAGGGCACAATCCAGAGTAACTATGGGAGCATGTAAGAGACATTATGTGAACCTGTAGTTATTGCACCACCTAGTAAAAACCTATGGGAAATTCATATTGCAATCCAGAGTAACTTGTTCTTACTCCAGCGCAAGGACTCCCCATAGTTACTCTGGATTTCACCCTAAGTGCCACTTCTGCCAGTAAGCTGAGTAGTGGTAGAAGTGCAAGGCTGCACTCTAGAACCTCTAGTTGCCTGGTTCTGGAACTTAGGAACATAAGAAGAGCCTCCACTGAATCAGGCCAAAGGTCCATCTAGTCCAGCTTCCTGTATCATACAGCGGCCCTCAGATGCTTCAGGGAACACTTAAGACACCTGTATCCAGGTGCCCCCCTGCACCTGCCATTTTGAGGTTGTCCACCTCTACACACACCCCTCATGGCTTGTAACCCATGATGGTCCTTTCCTCTAGGAATTTGTCCAAACCTTTCTTAAAGGCATTGGGGCTAGGTGCTATTAAAAAAAACTTGTAGTGACAGAAGGAGCACATGAACCCAAACCTGTGAGACACAATGAACCAAGTATTGTTTTGCCATTATGACCAAAACCAGCTTCGTTATTCTACCCAGCATCAAATTCATAAATAGGTTGATTGCCCACAAATTGATATACAGTGGTACCTCACTTAACAAGCGCCTCGTTTAACAAGCGTTACACATAACAAGCAAAAATTTCCAAGAACTCTTGCCTCACATAACAAGTTCCGCTTCACTTAACAAGCTAGTATGCTATGGGTATGTGTGCTATGCAGCCCTGATGCTCCGCATGCAGGCTCTTTTAAAGGGCTGCCAGCTAGCGCTGCTGCCCCTAACTGCCCCAAGTGCCCCCACTGACCACCTTGAACCTCCAGCAGCAGCCCAGGTAAGCCTCCCAGGAAAGTGTCTTTGATTGCAGTCTCCTAACTATGTCTACTCAGAAGTAAGCTCCATTGTGTTAAATAGGGCTTACTCCCAGGAAAGTGTCTTTAGGATTGCAGCCTAAGTAGGCTTCATAGGATCATGCACATTGAATGCATGTTTTGAATTCAATTCCAGTGTTTTGTCATCATTTTTATATCCAGTTAATATTTTTTATGAATATTTTTGAGGTTGTGGAACCAATCATCTGAGTTTCCATTAATTCGTATGGAAAAATCTGCTTCACTTAAAGAGCGTTTCACTTAAAGAGCATGCCTCCAGAACGAATTAAGCTGTTTATGTGAGGTAGCACTGTGTAATATTCTATAGTCAGAAAACAAAACATTAAAGGTAAAGGAAAATATGTGCAATCCTAAGCATGTCTACTCAGAAGTAAGTTCCACTGTGTTCATTAATACTTACTCCCAGGAAAGTATGATCAGGATTGCAGCCATAATCTCTACTAAGAAAATCTGGGATCGAAAACCTTTCCATTCCCAAAATATGTAATAAACAAAGATTTCCTTGCAAATAGGCTTAGATCTGAAATATCTGCAGTTTCACACAACTTCATCTGTATATTGCAAATATAAAAGTAATTTTAATAATTTTTCAGGAGGTAGTTGAAGACATGAAATAGGCAGTGCAGGCAGTGACTGAACCAGTGTCTCTACTACTAACTGTAGCCATTATTTTGTGTTTTCCTGAACCCTCTCTACAATGCTTCTTCATAATGTATTACTACCCAGACCAATGATTTTCACACTGGTGGCACACTGGTGTGTGCCACCAGTGTGATCATCCTCAGGTGTGTCGCAAGAATTTGGGGATTGACATTCATTAACAGGAAAATTGGGGGACTTGAACAGTCTGCTGTGCCTTGTCAATTGTAAAAACAATTGATGGTGTGCCTTGACAATTTCAGTGCCTTGTTAAGTGTGCCATGAGATGAAAAAGGTTGAAAATCTCTGACCCAGTCTAATGAAATCCATACTCACAGGGTGACAAGATGCCCCAACCCAAAAAAGAGGACAAGGTTCCCCCCCAATTCCTAACATCCAAGTAAAATTCCTGTCATGTTAAAAATGTAGGACACCCAAAACAATGTAAGACATGTTAAAATAAAAGCAAACACATTCATATTGCTTTCCTGTACTTAATTTCAACACTGTAGTTACTTATCATCAGCACCCTTTTTGCAGGACCTATTTCCCAAACCAAAAGGCAAGTGTTTAGGTGATCCTAGCAGCCAGGCTTTCTCAGGCAGGCATCCACAGGCTTGGTCTTTCAGCATCTTTTCTTTTGCCCCCCTACATAATATCAGCTCCACTGAATATAGTGCTTTTGAGTGGACACAACAGGGCTTGGAAGCTTAAAACGAAAAAGCCAGGAGTTATCCTACCATCACTACTCTGAAAAGGTTGCCAACAGCTCCTGCTTCTCTGTTTTGACAACCGCTAGATGAAAGGCCCCGGAATCTGAGCAACTCAAGCCCTTGTTGTGAATTACATGCTTTTTTTGTGCAAAGTATATATTGGTGGATCCATCGACAAAGGCATAGGAGCAGGAGAGGCTGGGTTTTCTATGGTCAGTTGGCAACTCTGCTTTAAAAAAATCAATTCTCCCATCTTTCTCTCCAAAGTCAAACTCACTGCAAGGTTTCAGAGCAGCTCTACTTGCAAGGCTTCCTCCTTCTTCTGCTCTCCAGGAGTCTCAGCTCCCTTCTTTGCAGCAAACAGCAAGCAGAGTTTCTCCCCCTTTCTCTCTTTCTCTGGCAAGTGCGTGGACTGGAGCCACAGCCATTTTCCCAGCATTCAGTGGCTGGAGTAGTATAGGCCTCTGGGAAGTAGGCTGCAAAGCCTGGTGCCGTGCATTCTTCCACTGATGGCTTGGAAAGGTGCTTTAGCATGGGGAGGAGGGGGAAAGACTACAATTCCCTTTTCCCCTCCCCTCTTCTCCTTTCACCAGCAGCATCAGTTGGCCTCAAAGGACTAAAATAGCAGGAAATGGCTAGAAATGCCTCCAAATTTCAGGGCCTCATTTCTGGTTCTGTCCGGGAATTTCTGTTCATGTTGTCACTCTGCATACCCGTATGCAGAAAAGCGACGGTGATCACCAGTTTCTGGGAAGCTCTGTTGAATGCACTGGAAAATATTGATGATGGCGGGAATTTCAGAGAATCTCCCCTCCTTTCAAGTTGAAAGATCTTGAAGGAGAACTTTAAGCTGTTTGTTAAGTCATCTATCTTCCTTCCCACCCTCTACTCTGATAACCAGGCTGCAATCATCTGTGGTGACATCACATTTGCACATGGATTGGATGAGTGACTCAGCCTGACATCTCCATTTGCCAGTTCAAAAGCCCTGGGGAGGGAAGGACTGTCTGCATCATGTGGAAGAGATTCCCTCACTTTCAAAGATTTATTTGCAATCTCCATCTCTTATTTTATGTTTTTTTAAAAAACAAAACTCCTGGCACATAAAAAGGTAAACAACATTTGCTTCATCCTCCTTTCCCACCTCCACTCGCTTTTTAAAAGTTATGTTTTTGTGTAGCCTGACCGAGCATGAAAGTTCATCTTTTGATGCTGTTGCTTCTAATGCAGAAAGCAATATTTACTGTGTGTTCTAATTGCTCTCATTAAGCTTAGGTGGCATTATTAATATCACTAATTAAAGAGCTATAAAACCCAGCTCATAGTGAATATAAGCTCATCAGTGCCTGCCTCTGCATCCCAGCATATCCAAATGAAGCAAACAGATAGAGAGACTGAAAATGAGAATTTGTAGGATAGCAGACTCAAGGAAGGGTAGGCAGATCCTTGAGCTGTCTACGAGACTATTCACTGACAGCTCCTCTCCAGGGTTTCATAGCAAGCTTTTACCCAACGTTAACCAGAGATGCTGCCAGGGAACAAACAAAGTTTACCTCTATTGATTGAAACTATTTAAAATAACAATAAACTAGAAACTTGTTTTAGATTTAATAAAGCCCCTTCTTAGCAACCTCTAAACTAAGGGCTGCAATCCTAAAGACACTTTCCTGGGAGTAAGACCCACATTGGAGCTTACTTTTGAGTAGACACGGTTAGGATTGTGCTCTTAGAGCATAATCCTAACCATGTCTACTCAAAAGTAAGCTCCATCAGGTTCAATGGGTCTTACTCCTTGGAAAGTGTCTTTAGGATTGCAGCCTTAGAGCACAATCCTAACCATGTCTACTCAAAAGTAAGCCCCATTGTTTTCAATGGGTATTACTCCCAGGAAAGTGTCTTTAGGATTGCAGCCATAGTCACTTACTGAAGACAGGGGAAGGAAGGGCTGAAAGGATGCTATTCTAAGCCCTGGAGAGTAAGGTTGATCATTGCCTGCCTGCCATGTTACCACTGATTGACACTGATTGACCATGTTACCACTTATTTTCAGACTTAAAGGGATGTTACTCTTTTAATTTAATGGACCAATCTCAACTGCATTGAAATAAAATATGTACGTGCGTGTGCACGTGTGCGTGTGTGTGTGTTAGTTATACAGTTATACCTGTATTGCCTTTGGCCTCCTAGGAAGTGGGAAATGTGGTAGCCAACCAAGTCACAGTTCTCCAGCTGCTGCTATTAAGCTCTTTAGCTAGATGACAGGCAATGCTCCATGAATGAAAGAGGCAATGCTATATGAATCTGACACTCTTGAAAGTCACTCTATGCTTTTGGCAGTTAGTTCTCATTTAAAATTAGAATGCTCCTGACCGGAGATTCACCCATTTCTGACTTGAATGGTGAAGAGCATCAGAATATGAAGAAAGAAATTCTACCAACGCTATCTCTACCTTAATAGAATCCCTTTTATTTTTTCATGGGGAAGCATTTACAATTGCAGTGTCCCCACCTGCAACCTGAAGTGAAAAAGTCCAGGAAAATCTTTTATCATTTGATTCACATGAATATGTACATTAGCTAAGGACAAATTTTGAGTCCTTAAAAGCAACAAAGCATATTGTGACACTTGAAAACTCACTGACAGCCCAATAAAATATTCTATTCTAACTTCTAGCTATTAAGTGGATTAATTGATTAATTCCTTGTTAAAATTATCAGGTTACACCACCTCAATTAATGTGTTTTTTGTTTCGTTCTTGTGTGTGAAACTGGTAAGCACTCTATGACATGTTAGGTTGGAAAGAGTATATATATAGTATGAACATATGCAACTTTCTTAATGTGTGGTAGTCCCAGTATTGCCTCTCTCTGCTCTCCAAAGATTACAGCAGTAGTTCTAAAAGTTGGAATCAGGACCCCCTTGGGAGGTTCACAACTTCATTTCGGGGCGGGGTCACGAAAAGCTGGTCATCACCATCTTTGAATGTGGTGCCCAGGCTACATTCATGGAAGTAAGTTTCATTGAACACAATGGCACTTACTTCTGAGTAGACATGAAGGAGCTCTGGCACCACAGTAATGTCACTTCTGGGGCCCTTGGACAGATTCTCCCATAGTGCTATGTATCTACCCCAAACATATGAAGTTGTTTTTGAATAAATGACTACATGAAGCTGAAGTTAGGCAGTTTTTCTGCTTTGACTGGCAGTTTCTCAAGATCCCAGTCTGAAACGCTTTCCAAGCATGGCTACCTGAGATCTATGTAGGTGTAGCTGCCTATTGTATATGTTCTGTCCCAACCGATTCTCCTAAATCAACTCAGTAAGTTTGATAGCTGAGCAGGAATTCAAAGCTGGGTCTCCTTAGTCCAGTTTCAACATTCCACTCGTGGTATTACTTTAAAGTGGCTTAACTGAAACCTCTGCACCAACCATTGCCCTCTTCCATCAAAAATTTTGCTATGTCCAGCATTAGGATTCAGATTGGATCAGGCGGTCTTTGTCTGTTGCTTTTAAGGTACATGTATACTGGTAGCAGAAAAGGCAAAGATGGCGAGAGAGTGGCAGCCAAATAACTTCCCCAAGAGATATGGTCCTCTGATGCTTGGGATTCATGCCAAGGGTGAAAGCAGGAAGAACTATGCAGAGAATCCCCGACCTTCTCTTTCCTACAATGTGGGTTGGTTTTCACTTAATGCAGCCTCCTCATCTTCCTTAAATCCAATTAAAAGCTTATATCATGTCAGTAGAAATTTATGCCAATCCTAATATAGTTTAATAAGCCTTAAAATAGCACTTGGCTAGTGAGAAGCCCTGCAATTTAATTTGATTCTGAGCCTAATAACAAGCTTCATATGAAGACAGTGCCTTTCCCATCCCCTGCTGTTCTTTTCAGCCAATTGTCACTTGCTTTGCTTTTTTCTAGAAAGTCAGTTTTATTTCCTTTCCCTTAAGATCCACTCACCTGCCCTTGCATTTAATGGAATTCCCTTTACCCAGGCCTTCAAGATGGGACTCCCTCCTCAAATACTGCTTTAGGTTTTTCATAAAGAAGTCCAGTTCCATTTATTGTTCTAGTCTGCCTTGCCTTGTTTGATCCTGTGCAGATCTAACCATTTTCCCAATTTGCCTATGACACAACTAATTTTGATCCGCTGTACCAGTATGTCAGTCTTATGCTTAGTCAGAACAAGGTAGGTCCACCTGATCAAGCTGGTTCTTGCTTTCTGCAGTGACCAGCCAGATGCCCCTGAAAGTCCACAAGCAGGACATGAGGCAAGAATTCTCCTGTACATTTGCTCCCAGCTATTGTGGACAAAATGCTTTCATTCTAGAGTTTATTTATTTTTTGTAGAAGATCTTATACCAAAAAATTGATTACTTGTCTTCTTGTCAGGATATTTTCTGACAAAAGATAATTTTTTTTGTGGTAATATTTTGATGAATTCTTGTCATGAACTGAGTGGATGCTCACAGTTAATTGCTGGATTAGTCCTAAACCCACCTACCTATAAGCAGTAAATCCCCAAATATAGGTTAATCAGAAAATAGGATCAAAATATAGGTTAATTAGAGAATGAGGTGGAGACAGGTCTAACCAGAACATAAAAGGGATCAGTGCTGGTAACCTGGACCAAACAAAAGTAGAAGACCAAAGGACAAAGTGGTTCTCAGAGTTCTAAATTGGATCCAGAGTCTAAGAGCCCATATGGGGCAAGATAATATTTCAAAAAGAATAGAACGTAAGAAAAGTAAAATATCTACTTTGGAAATAGAAAATATTAAGCAAAGAATGTTTAATGAACACTTTTGTTATCCCACATCTTTTAGCGAAATCATTCATTCATTCTCATTTTTATCATCCCACTCAATTTTATCATGCCCAAAACTCCACTCATGGCTAACATCATGCTCCAAAAGAACATTATAAAAGCAATATAAGCACTGTTCTCCTTTTTACAGCAAATGAAAGCAAGATTTTTTAAAAAAATTTCCTCTCACCCTCCTCTTCCCCTCCCCACTTGTCATAGATTTAATGTAACCAAAGTATACATGTTTTCCTTGTCTGTACAGGGAAGTAGAACCCAGCTGGCACTGCACTACTGTGTGAATGTCTGGTTTTTAGCAGTCCAGACCTGTTCCCAGATTTACTGCATTACCTTCAAATGGGTTGCATATGATTGAGCTTCTTGCCCTGATGCCCAAGTCCTTGCACAAGGGAATTCTTGTCTCAGGGCTTGTTTGTGCCCAGGCTGTGCAGGGGGTTACACAATTGGTTGGCGCTGCCTGGCTGGCACCCCTTTCCCCCTGGCCTAGCTTGCGGCAGTCTGTTGAATTAAGAATGCTTTGTAAAAGTGCTAATCCTTCACCATGGCTCAGACTGGCAAAGCTGCAGCTTTCTCTCCACAGCCTTTTGAGGGCCAGTAACATCCCATGTCCAATCGATTTCTGTTGCTTGCTTTGCATGTCCTTTGTTGGCATAGGCTAGATTGCTTTGTCAAGTTTGCCTTGGGGAAGATGTCCAAAGAGTGGGGAGACTTAGCTTTATAACACAGTGCACTTAGGCCCATGGAAATCGAGAGCTTGTAGCATTACAAAACTAAAATAAGTTAATGAACCTGTAATGTGAGTTCAAGTTTCCACTTATTTATAAACTCATATGGTGATTTGGGGGTACATTACTGGCCTCAGGGTGCAATCCCAACCTAGGCTGGAACAAGTCGTTGGTCTTACCATTCCCATTGTGATGTAGGGAGGCAAGCGCATGTTTATGCACTGGCCTAACCCACCCCCAGAAGTGTCATACAGCATTTTTGGGCTGTAATCCTAAGCTCTAGTAAGGCTGACCTAAGCCCAGTGATAAATCCTATGCTGACCTGAGGGTGTCACAAAAAGTGCCATAAGACACTTGTGCGCCACTCCTGGGGGAGGGTTAGGCCAGTGCACAGACATGAACTTGTCTCCTAACATCACTACAGGAACAGGAAGGATTGCATCCTTGGTGTTATCCCCAGGTCAGTACAGGACTTATGTTGGGGCTTTGGCTGGCCTAACTGGAGATTTGGATTGCAGCCTCAGACTAATTTCTCCATCTGTAGAATGGAAATAGTTGTCACCTATTTTATGAAAATGATGAAGCAAATTCATGTAAGGCAATATCATTTGTTTTGTTTTGGAAAGAGGGCAGGCATTAAATTTAAGTAAATACATAGAAAATGGTGCTTATTCTGAAGAGGGTAGAGAAGTCCTTTGGGCAGAGAGCAATGATTAGAAAGACACTAGAGTTGCCATCTTTAGCAGCTATTGTGATAGGCAGAAATTTAACAAGTGTAGTATCTATCACCACTGTAAGGATGGAAAAAATGTAACTTGACATTAAGGTAAGGTTGCCATATGTCGCATAAAACAAAACAGTCCCTATTTTGGGGCAAATGTGACTGAGGGTTCCATATATATTTTGTGGAAGAGAATGATGGCAACCCTACATTAAGGAAAATTTCATCTTGTTAATTTCTGCCTGTTGTATTGTCATGAATGGCCTAGAATACCTTCTCAGAGGACAAAATGTGGCTAACGATGAATTGGTGGCCAAAAGCATCTGTACCCACAGAAAGAAACTTTGTAATGGGAAATAGAATTCAGACAAACAACAACTTCCTGCTAGGAAAAAAGTGATTACAGGTGAGCCTCCTTCTGTTGCAAGCCGGTGGTGTCCTGGGTGCAGTTTCAGCTCCCTGGGGATATTCTTACAGTTTTTTGGTGAGTAAAATAAAATGCAGCCCTTTCAGGTGCTTTTGAGAGGCTGAAAGAAAGAAAGAAAGAAAGAAAGAAAGAAAGAAAGAAAGAAAGAAAGAAAGAAAGAAAGAAAGAAAGAAAGAGAGAGCCAGCCAGCCAGCCAGCCAGCCAATCCATCCATCCATCCATCCATCCATCCATCCATCCATCCATCCCTATATGTAAAGTGCTGGAAAAGGACCCTCTCCAGGAATAGAGGAGCTGTGTATCAGTGGTGACTATTGCCTGCATCCAGCTTCCACCTGCTCTATATGGACCCGTCAAACTTCTTTGAAGACCTCATATCTGCAAAGCATCCAGGTGAGGCCTTGAGTTGTAGTGCCAGGCTTGTTTCCATGGAGATGATGACTAGCCTTGCTTGATCCCCGGGCCCTTGAGCGATTCAGTGACAAGCTCTGCTTGGCGGATTAGAGGAGGGAAGCATTTGGATTGTGCTCTCTATACTTATCAGTGGCATAACATACCGTCTAATCCAAGTTGTACCTTGAAGAAAAACACGTGTGCACACACACACACCATATACAGTATAAAGAAAGAAGTCAGCCTCCTTCCCCTTTTCTCCCCTTTCCGTGCTTGTTGCGGAGGCCAATTATCCCAAGTGGTGACAAGTAGAAAAATGAATTAGCCAAAGCTTTGTAATGTCAGTGTTATTTATCTTTTATAAGCCTGCCCAGCTCAGCTGCAGATCAGAAAAAGAGCTCCTTTATTCCTCTGGCCGGTCTTTGATGTTGTTTTCTTTATAGCCTCTTGATATGGTCCCTTTGCTCCATCATTACAAATCTTATTTTTTTTCTGCTGCAAAACTGAAAAGGACAAGATGGGGGGAACATGTGCATGGCAGGGGGTAGGGTGGGAAAAGGGGAGACGTTGTCTCACCAGCTCACCTTTCCCTCCCTCCCTGTCTTCTGTATAATAGAATCATCACTCTGTTGGGTTTATTTTCTGTGATCTTTAAAAACATTCTTGCACAAAAGAAGAGAAAGGTGCTGATTCTGATCAGAACTCCTGCTATGTTCTTTCTTTCCCCATACGTACCTATTTTACTGGCAGTGTGATGCATGCTTTAAACTATTGTAATGGGGATTTTTTTCCCCAAAGGAGAAACAGTGCTTGCTAAAAAGAAAGAGAAGGGAGGGGAAAGACCTGAAAGTCAAATGGGGTGAATGGAATGGTAGAATGAAATTGCATAATTTCCTCAAGGAAATAGTGTGGTATCTGCAGTGGACCTTTGCTCTGACAGGTCTGGGAAGCATGGAGTTAATAACAGGGCCTTAGAATGCAGTGAGTGTGCTGCTCAACTGCAGCTGCTTGAAGGCAACTGGGCCCTCAAGGCTAAGAGTAGCACTTGGAGGAAGGAGAGGGTGTGGGTAGTAGGAGAAATGTTGGAGAGGAAAGTGGTTTAAGAGAGGACAGGCAGACACTATAACAGGCAGGCCACTTGGCGTTTTCTGTATCTAAGTTTGGGATTGCTGCCATACTACAACTTTTTCCCTTAAGCAGGGTTGCAGCAGCTTCATTGGTCTAAATTGATTTTGCACAGTGGCATCACTAGGGTAGTGTGGGTGGTGTGGTCCGCACTGGGTGACGCGCCCAAAGGGGGTGACGCGCACTGGGGGACCTAAAAATTACAACTTGGTGATGGAGCATCAAACCCCATCATGTCATATACTGTTGGATTCGTATAGAAGAGCAGACTCCAGTGCAAAAATCCATTTTGAAATAGCACCTTCCTATCAAAATATATAGCCAAAAAACTAAAAAACTAAAATATGCATTGAACTCTATGGAAAGTGAAAGTGACCCATATTGTGGCTTTACTTGCGAGTAGTCAAACGTGCCATAGTTCCTTGGAAAGGGCAGGCTGAGAGGAATCTAAGGACACCAGAATTGTCCTGATCCAATGAACACAGCACCCACAAATCACCCCAGAAGGTGATCGCTGATGATTGCATTGAAATTTGTTTACTGGCGAGTAAGCAGGCATACCTTGGCTGGAGTGGAAGGTCAGTCCAGGAGAGTACAAGACTCCCAAAATGGTCCCAATCAGGGACGTTACTAGGGCATTAGAAATTATACACCTTTGAATGTGTGATTTACAGCAGAATGCATGAAACAAACCACTTTGGATTGTATTATTGTATTATTGTATCTTTATTGTATTAAAATGTATGGCTGAAAAAAGTGGAAGCAGGGCAGTGGCACATAACCATGCCCACCATTCATATTGTTGCCCCGCCCAATGTATGGGGGTGATTCACTGGCCTCCCACACTGGGTGACGCGAACCTTAATGACGCCCCTGGTTCTGCATCACCTATGGAGGTGGTACAGAGCTGAGCAGATAGGAACAGCTCTGCACTGCTTGGGGACCAGGGTTGGAATATGGCATATTGCTGGGTCTCAACCCCACCTTCACATTAGCCAAGCTCCATCAGTGGGGAGGTCTCTCCAAGCTGCTGCGAAGGCAGCCCAATCCTTTGAATATCTACTCAAAAATTAATCTCATTGTGTAAAAGTATATACTGTATAGGATTTCAGCCTTAGGTGGATAGATGGCTTCTTTTCCAGACACTGCCTGGTGTAACTTGAGCAATTTTAGTCAGACAAGGCAAATGAATGAAATTGCATGCAACTTTCCTTTCATTCTGAATGCCTCTCAGACCAATTCTAGCAATGATTCTTGGTCAATGTGGCAGGCTGCGAGAGGAAGTCCCATTCATCTGCCTGCCATCCTGGACACTGCTTCTGACAGCTGCATTGTTACCTTCTAACAGTGACGGAAACACTTGGCATTGGCTCTTTCACCTAACAAGCACCTCCTGCTCCAGCAACTTCAGCTGGAACTTGATCTGGAAACAGCTGTGCTCCTTCTTCTTATATTCCCACCAGACTGTCAACCAATTAAAAAATCTTTTAGCCAATTAAGGTGGCATTTGATGGCACCATAACTTAGAAGTAAGCCTTATTGGGCTTTTTTGTCCCAAGGAAAAAATGCATAGGATTGCACAGCAAGCATCTCTATTCAAATGTTTCATTAAGTGTAATGTTTCAAGCAAATCTCAAATATTACATCTATACAGTATGCGGCCACATTTCAGTCATTCATTTTCAAAAAGAGGTATTTTACATTTAAAGTTATCACCCGCTCATCAGTCTGCAGAAGCTGAGGGCTGCAAGTTGGGATGACAGTCATCCACACGCTGTCATTTCAGAGACAAATAACTCAGCCTCTCCCTCATCTTGATATGCTAGTTTTCTACATGCAAGAAATTATTCTATTTATTAAAGTGACGTAGTCAAGGCGGATGGCAAATATAAACTATAATGTCAAAAGAAATATTTGTAGCATTCAGTCATAACACCTTTGACCTGCAAGCTGAGTGCTTCAGCCCAGGTTACTCCTTCATTTGAAAGATCTAGCTCTCACATTCTATTAGATGAATTAAGCTATAAATCCCACAGGAAGCAAATGGCCGGAGAGTGAGATTTTTAAAGCTGAGAGTGAGATTTTAAAAAGGTCGATCCAGGATGTGCCAAATCACAGGGCCAAGTGGGATGAAGGAAAACAGCTGGATGGTACAGGAATTCAAAAAGTTCGGAAGGTTGTTTCAGGGAAGATCTGAAGCATTTTGCCTACAGTACTTCTGCCCTGCCTACAAATTGCAAGAAAGACCTGAAAATTGGCTTTTGTGAAACTCTCTCTCTCTCTCTCTCTCTCTCTCTCTCTCTCTCTCTCTCTCTCTCTCTCTCTCTCTCTGAGCAGATAAGCAGAGCCATTTGGCAGCCAGCTGTTTCCAAGGGGGTCAGATCGTAAAGGGGGAGATAATAAGGAGGTCAATGTGGCAGCTCTCCATTACGTTATATATCTAATTAAACAGAAGCAGGCTTATGTTAGACATGCTTTGAAACATCGCTGCTACATTTTGAAGAGCATATTAACAGTGACTTCTGCTTCGTAATGAAACCACTCAGGCACCCACGTCTGCACTGCAGTCAGCCACTGCAGAACAACAGCATTGCAAGAGACTTGACAAGTCACCCATTTTGACCCCTGCTTTAAATGCACCCTGAAGCATCTCTGACACAGTCTTTCCACAGAAGCAGATCTGGAAAGGACCAGCAGGACCATGTAATTTAATCAGAGACTCCATCACACCTAGGACTGAATTTGGGTTCCTATTCTGCTACATCCTTTCCAATACTCCCCACTGCCAGTTGGTACTACTGCTGCAGGGAATCTCTACATCAGGGAATATAGGTTGTGGTTGAAACTTTCACTCTTTCCAAACATTGGGGAGCCCTGCAAGCACTTTGCAGGGCTACCTGGATGCTGGTACATACTAGCAGGACCATTTGTAAGAGGCAAAATAACCCCCACCATTTCCCTCCCTGAGCGCACCATCTTGAGGATCATGCATTCCCCTTTCTCCTGCCCCTAAAAAGGTGCAGGGGACCATTACATAAACAGGGGCATCGCAACCCTCTAGTTCGAGTACCAACTACCAGAACATACTGTCCCTCAAGGACACAGTGGGTTCTTTGCAAAATAATGTTTCCAGTGCATGAATAATATATTAGAAAGCAACAGTATTTTCTGCATAAGGAGAAAGGGATGAGAAGCCACCATGATCAGCTGTTATGTCCCCAGATTTCAACCTCAAGAATTCAGAAGATTGTTCACCCAAATGTAGACCATGTTTCTCAAAGTGGTTACCAAAAACTGATAATAACAATCATAAAAAGGGTAATGGTGGCCGACAGAGAAGCTGCAGCTCCCTTCTCCTCCCAAATGATAACAAATTACCAGAGGAATTTTTTATTGTACAACAATCATAAACATGTATTTCAGCTTAGACAAGAACCCCAACCCAGAAATTTCTAGGCATGCCCTTGAGAAACATGCCAAGATTGCAGTATTGCTAGCATCCCTCAAACCCAAGGACGTTGCATCTTCTGACTCAAAGAATTCTGCCTCCATGGAACCCTCTGTAGATGTGGTTCTCAAGCATTTCAGTGGTTCTTGGGCATTTCAGGGGTTCTCAAGCATTTCAGCTCGAGTGCTCCTTGACTATTTCAGCCTGACATTCTGCCCACGATCCAGTGATGTCATCACCCTAGAAGTGATGTCATGAGTGGAAGTGACATCACTGTGATGCCAGAGCTCCTCCATGTCTACTGAGAAGTAAGTCCTACTGTATCCAATGAGTCTTACTCCCTTGAAAGTATAGATTGTAGCCTGAGTGCCCCATTCCAAAATGGGAGTGACTGCAGATCCCCTTTGAGAACAAGTACATTGTAGAATTGGAAGGATTCTGTTGCACCACTATCCTATAGCAAGTGGGAGGGCACTTCACTTGATCCACATATTCAAAGTACCATTGCAAGTAACTGTCAATGATGTCATTTCTTCTGGGTTGGCCGTTACAAACACCCGTTAAAAGGTTCTGGGTGAATGGAAGGGCTTTCTATGAGCATGGAAAAGCATGCTTTGCCCACTGAATTGAGCCTCTTTGTGTGATTGGGCTCACTGTCAGATGGATACTGCATTTATTTATTTATTTATTTATTTATATCCCACCTTTCCTCTGTAAATATTTAACAAATTACAGTAACATAACAAGGGTGTGGGTAAAGAATATCTTATGCATTTGAATGATGGTTATTTACTGAAGAAATCATAAAGAAATACCAAAAACATTTTGAACACCATGTCACATGAAAATCAACAACTGGGAAGGCAACGTTAGCGATTAGACTAGCAGAGAGAGGTTGAAAGAGTGAAGTATGTGTTGAATGATTGAGTCCTGGATATAACTGAAAGGTGTTGAAAGAGCGGAACCATCAGAAAATGTTACGTCAGAAAGTGAGGGACACCTGTACCAGCTTTCAGTCTAATACCAGAAATTCAGTCTTGTAACCATTTTTCCATCTCAGTGCTTACTCGTTATCTTGTTTCAGGCTCCAGTTCAGCTAGGGTTTAAAAATAATAGGACAAACCTAGGATCTGCCATAGAAACGTCATGCTCACAGACATGGACACAGATGTCACAGCCTGCAGAATCCATAAAACTGCCTTGAAAATATGGGGAAATCCATTCCAGTACTATTTTGGACTAGGAGTGCAATAGGGCATTGGAGGGTGTTAGAGAGGTAATGAACTATTAAGTGATCTCAGGTGTGCAGCCGGATTGAAGAAAGAGGTGATGAGGGTGGGAGGTAGTGAGTAGCAAGTAGCAGTGCAGAAGTTGGAATAGGAGCACCAATGAATATAGAATGGACAAGAGGGGGGAAAGTGGCAGCAATTCTGCAATGTACAGGAAATGTGCTGGGTTGCTCAGAGGTTGTTCTCCCCAAGTAAATGCCTGTATTTATCACTGTTGGGAGGATTTATTGTCCAGCCAGGGGCTTTTCAAGAAATGCTCATTCCTTTCTTTTCAATTACCGCTGTGCAGAGAGAAGGGAGTGACGGAGTCTTTCAGGGAATGAACTGCTGATGAGGTTACTGGCTGGAGAAACTTTCCTTCTCTTATTGAGAATGTGGTTCCTCATGATGCTACGGTCCTGCCTGGGTTGGTCAGGCACAAAAATAGCCTTTTGTTGTTGTTGTTGTTGTTAAAGTAACATACTGTCCATCTGTATTTCACAGATGGAATACAGACAGCCTGTGCCTTCCTCAAGTTCATTACCCGTTTTGCAGGGAGGAATATTTGTTTGTTTGTTTGTTTGTTTGTTTAGAATCTGCCTTTCCCATGCCAACACAAATGCCCAAAGTGGCTGACAAAGCTTTTATCCTTTTGTCCTCACAACATCCCTGTGAGGTAGGTGAGGCTGAGAATGAGTGACGGGCTCAAGGTCACCCAGGAAGTTTCATGGCCAAGGAGGGTTTTGAACTTGGTCCTTGTCACAAAAGTCAACCTGTTGATACTTTTCAGAACCAGTTGGAGAAGGGGACGGTAAGTCACTTGGGAAGCTTCATGGCTGAGGGAGGATTTGAACCTGGATCTTCCAGGGCTTAGGTGCATCTCCCTAACCACTATACCTAGGTTATATCTTGGGGATGCATTACAGCTACATTAGGACTGGAAAGCTGGATAGATTTGAGGGGAATGTCATTTGAGAGGAATTTTGTAGAAAAGAAAATGGCTGCTGCCAGTCAGTGGGAGGAGGGTGACCACATAATTCCTAGTGGTCATAGCACTAGTGCTAGTGGTAGCAAAAAGTGGGTTGGAGGTAGTTTTGGTGTAACTATTGCTTAATGTATTCATGGTTCTGAAGCGAAAAATCCTTATGCATATATAAAATATTGATAAAACCAGGGATTAGAGCAGTGGTTCTCAATGTGGGGGTCAGGACCCCCTTGGAAGTTGCAACTTCATTTCAGAGGGGTTGTGAAAAACTGGGCACTACCATCTTGGAATCTGGCACAGGGCACCACTATCATGGAATGTGGCATTCAAAGGTTAATCCAAAGGATGTATACTCAGAAGTAACTCCCAGTTCAGTCAATTTGGCTTATTCTCAGGCAAGTGTAGATAGGATGGATTCCAGCCTCAGGCTGTAATCTATACTTTCCAAGGAGTAAGTCTCATTGAATACAATGGGACTGAAACATTTGAGTGGATATGGAGGAGCTCTGGCATCACGGTAATGTTACTTTTGGCCATCGTTTCTGGGTGACCCAGACAACTTGGTTATTCTCAGAAGGATGTCACAGATTGAAATGCTCAGGAACCAGTGGATTAGAGGGAGGACCGGAGGTGGGCTTTAGCAGGTTCTCACCTACTCTATAGAACCTGTTGTTATAGGACATATGTCTATAGGACATATAGGATATAGGTTGTTATAGGAGCTATGCCTATAGGACATAAAATCTGTTGTTAGTTTATTTGAATCCCACCACTGGGGAGGACTACTGACATCATGGACACCATCTAATATTTGTTCATCAGAACTGGTGATGCTTCTTACTTACAGGAATTCTGGAGGTAGCTGATAAATGTAAAATAAAAAGAGCAATTAAATACAAGCTCAGAGTTAGCAGCAGCATCAGATTATATTAAGAGCAGAAGAGAAAAGCAGAATCTACACATTCTTTCTAAAAAGAGGCGAAGGGAACCAGGTGGGGCAGTGAAAATATTCCAGAAACAAGGTGCCATTGCCAAAGAGGCCCTGCCATCATCCTCACTTCAGAAAGTGGGAGCACGTTGTGCAATGTTTTTACCTGGTGTGCTCCAAAAGATGTGCAACATGTGCACATCTGCTGCCTATGCTGGGATGGGATCCAGTGTGGTGGGTCATGGTCAGTGATGGGCTTCAAAAAAATTAACAACCGGTTCTATGCCCATCTGGCAGCCACTTTTCAATGGCTATTTTTAAACTTTATATGGCCTGTCTCTCATTAACAACCGATTCTATAGAGTAGGTGCGAACCTGCTGGAGCCCACCACTGGTCATGGTACAATTCAGTGGAGTAGCATAAAATGGGGGAGAGAGTAAAAGATACAGAAGTCCCATAAAAAGGAGGCATTTTGCTTCTGTTGAATGAAAATGGCTTTGGAAAACCAGACCTGCTTGCAGTCTATCTCCCAAAGCCTTTTTTCATCTCTCCCAATCTTGACGCTTGTTAATCTCATTGCAAAGCTGCTGTTGGAGCAGGTGCACAAATGATTTCAATATTGCCTCTTTTTCTCCCCAATCCAGGAGGGGATGGCAAGTAGAAGCCTATCTTGGATAATGCTGCTTGCATAATCCACTTACTGGACATGATTTTCCCAGCTAGCTTCAGTTCACTTTTCTCTCCCGTGATCACATTGTCTCATTGGCACAGGAGATATTCCAGGCAATTGGAAACCTATAATCCTGTTTACAAGCACCTGCCAGTTTCATTCTCATGTTGGGGCTTATTCTGATCTGTACAGGAACATTCTGAACAGGGCCTCCTTGAGTAAGGCTTGGCTTGAAAATCACTACCTAGTGATTTATAAGTAGTGAAAGAAGTCAGGAGCACAGCAGGTACCCCAGAGTGACTGGCAGGAGAATCAAGCTACATATGGGAGTGGGGAAAGCGCAGCTGAGGAGCCACATGCTGCTCTTTGACATATAATGTATAATTTGTGGAGATATGTGCAGCTTGTGAAGAGCTCAACAGGCTGAACTCCTTTATCATCACACTATAAAATATTTTTTTCAAAAAAACAACAGTCAAGCTTTATGCATACCGTATTTACTCAAATCGTCATGCATGCAACAGTCAAAAACACTGGATAGCTTCCACCCTACTGCTGCTTCTTTACCTTAACTGTTTCTCTTCTTTTACTCCCAATCCTATTCTACTCTACTGTGCAGCACCACTGACAATGCGCACTATGCAATGCGCACTATGTACTGGAAGGAGGCCGAAAAGCCTAGAAATGGTACATAAAGAACATTTCTACTTTCCTGTCTGTATATCATCTGGTCTTCATTGGGTCTCTTCAAACCTATGCCAAGACTTTAGCTGGTACTCATCTGAGACAGGGTGACAATACAGAATGGAGGACAGAGTGCCTCTACCTTTAACCACTATGTAAAAGAGGGAATTGAGGCAGGTTTAGCTCATCATAAAAGGGTTTAAAAAGCATCACCTGCCTCAATTCCTGCTTCTATGCAATGGTTGAAGGTAGAAGCAATCTGTCCCCCATTCTATATGGTCACCCTGATATGAGGAGATGCAGGAGGCTGGTGTGGGCCAGGAAGGGTATATAGGATTTGGAAAGTGCCTTTGATATATACTCCCTAATTTCGCCTCCTTTGGCCTACTTCAAATCCCTCTTAGTCTGCCTAAAATCCCCCAGAATGGCCTTTGCTGCTGACTTACTGATGACAGTAGAAGACAGTCAGGGGTGAGCCCAGCCTGGCCCAACAACCGGTTCCCTGGAAGTGGGCGGGGCCAGGCTGGGTCAGGGTGGGGCCAGGGTCAGGGGCGAGGCCGGAGGCGGGGCCAGGGAGGGCACACCACCCACCCCAGTGCGCTGTGGGTGCGGGTGGGTGGAGGGAGGGGTGGGCCCCAACCTGGGCACACTGCACGTGCGCCAAGGTTGGCGCAGGCGCAATAATGTCCTGAAGCTGGTTGAAGGACCAGCTTCAGGATGCGACTGTGGCTGCGTCAAGCATGACGCAGCCACGCAGTCGCTTCCTCTTCAGGACTCGACTGCGGCTGTGTAATAGTTGACGTAGCCACAGTGATGGGCTCCCCCGGCGGAGAAACAGTCCGTCTGGGTTTTTGGCCCTCCGCTAGCTAGCGGATCGCTAGCGGCGGGCCAAAAGGAGGAAGAGGTTCGGGCGAACCAGCCCGAATTGGCCTGGGCCTATCACTGAAGACAGTTGGGGAAGCAGGATCCACTCTTCCCAGGATAAGTACTACAGGGAGAATACATTGGCCTGTCCTTAGCCTGTAAGGGAACCTTTTGGGAAGAAGGAGGGTCCTACCCTCCTGGGTCAAGCAGCTCCAGGCACGTAATAAAGACCTCTCCACTCCAGGGTGCCAGGTTTCCCATCACACCAGGGCCTGGAGGCAGTACTTGGGAACTCATCCCAGGAAAACTCAGGAGTATGGGAAATGCAGAGGCTGCCCTACCAACTGTCTCAGGCTCTGTCATTCCCCAGTGGGCCATCAATAGGATGCCACCCCCAGCCAGGATTGGACATACATCCTCATGTGGACTCCAAGAACTGAGGGAAGGGGTCAAGCTAAAATGTAAGAGGGTCAAATGAATTTGAAACTGTTGATCAGAATAAATCACTTGGGTCAAACCTGCCAAAGGCCTCAGTCACTTCTTCAAGGGCCAGATTTAAGGCTAGAAAGCCCCAAACCCTCCTCATTGAAGCACAGTCCCAGGAGGTAGGTGAGTGGGGCCTACCATGGAAGTAACAGCCCCCCTCCACTTCAGGAAAAACAACTTTAATAAAAGGCCCTGAGAACAAAATTATATTTAGCATTTTAGTTATGATAAGGAACATAGAAGTAACCTGACAGTCTGCTGTATTAAGGCCACATTTTGGAAACAGTGGACTTATTTATTCCACGTGTCAAATGGTCAAGCTGAAGTATGGAGTGTTTCTGACAGGAACGTGCATCAGTTTCAAAAATAAAGGAGACCATGTTGCCTCCTTGAATACTAGCTCAGTAGAGATTTACTGCCCCCCATCCTGAAATCATGCTACCAAGGACTCTGCACTTCATCATCTGTTTTGCTTTCCTCCCTCTTTCCCTCACCCTCCGTTTCACATCTTTATTTAATCTCCCGCCTGGCACATCTTTGATAGGAATCTGATTTCAAAGCTTAGGTCCAGCTGTTTAGAGCGGATTTAATGCTTCTGTGGGGATGGCAGCCAAGACTTGATCCATTTGCCTGTCTCAAACCAAGACTTCTTGGCCACTCCTCAAGAACTAATACTGGCAACAGTAGTCAGAGGAATCTCCTTGGCTGTTCTAGTGCTGTGGCACAAAGACACATCAACTCATAAGGAATGCAAAGGGTGATACCTGCATCTTGAACTTAGCATGTTTTCCTTTCTTGGGATAACCTTTCGTGAAGATGGTAGACCTCAAATTCTAGTAATAAAGTAGATTTTGTTAGCTTGAAATATTTTCTTGCTTAGTTTCACTCATTGTCTCTCCTGTCCATTTTAAATGCTTCTATTTCTACCTTCCTTGCAATCAGATTGGGGGAGGCTAGAATTTGTCTTCAAATCTATTTATCTCATGGACCCTTAGTGCTTCCCTAATATTTGGTTTGCCCCATAACTACATTTAGGGAGCAGAACTATCTTCCAAGAAGATAGCATAAGATTAGGAGCTGTGTCTTGTTCCTGCCAGCAATTATAGATTTACTATCTGTGGGTCATCTGACTTTAGCAAGCTCCTTCCCCTTTGTACCAAGGTGCAGTGAATGTCTTGTAAGTGTCCTGCTCCTTGTTTTTATGCTTATAAATATTCATCCTCTCTTTCCTTGGAGCCTCTGAGCTTGAGGGATGTCACATTGTAGGAGTCCTGACACTGTTGTGGCAGGAAAAAAAAAAGAAAGCATTACACTGAGTTCATCTGACCTGTTTCTGAGAGGTATGAGAGGAAGGGGGGACACACACAATGGGATTACACTTCCGCTCCAATGCTATGTGGCTTGTCCTCAAATCCTTACATTTCAGGCCAAGGAGCATTTGACAGATCAGATTTGAGGTCGTTTGCAGTGTTGGCTAGAGACATAGTGAGGAAAGACACTGGACAAATGTGTCACATAGATATGACAATGGTCTTCCTTTTGACCTCGTTGCTCCTGCTCAGGGATTACAACTCAGTGGAACTCTTGTCAAGGCTTTGCCGTTATGACCTGTATCAGCACTGTCTAGAAGAATATACAGTATGTATCTCTGGGGATCTTGATGAGATGAATTTTATTTTCTCTAAACTGCTTGTGAAACAAAAGCAGTATATAAATGTTTGTAGTAATTGGAGGGACGTAGTGGTGGGGTTGGTGGACAGGAACTGGCATCCTTTTTTATTACACAGTAGAAAAACTGGGAACATCAGTGGGATCATCAAAGTTCTCAGTCCATCATCAATGACGCCTAAATTGATGATTCCAAAAGAAAGCCATTTGGCTCTCTGGCTGGTCCTATGAGCTCTCTGAAACAGGTAGGACTGAAAGGTGAAGGGATTTGTGAAATACTCCTTTTCCTTGAATGTGGGATGATTTGTGAGAAAAGAAGATATATAAGAAGCCAATCCTATGGGCCAGTTACAGCAGGCCAATGCCATAACTCACCTTCTGACGATTTAAATATTGAACTGCAATTGTGTGCTATGGACTGCTGATCCGTAGGAGATAGTGTGGCCCAGAACTGCCTGGATGCTCCACTGATATTAAGTGTTTTGGTTTGTGGGCTGAACTGGTTCAAGAGTGGAAGGACTTGTGGGCTGAACTGGTTCAAGGGCAATCGCCCGCACTGGATCCTATTGTTACTACTGGTTAATGAGATCAATTTTATATTGATTAGCTATTGCCAATGTAATGGCTGTGTATAAGGCCAAAATGTTAAAAGTCTTTTTTTCTGTTTTGGAGGCAGTAACTTGTAAGAAAACAAGACAGCAATTTCATTTCTAAAGACACAATGAAAGCATTCAGTACGTGCACTGGCATTCGAAAATAGAGATAGCAAGCTTACAAACTTTTGATTCTTGTGCCAAAGTTGCGAAAGTGTCTAGTAAATCCCTTTCCAATAAGAAACCAAGCCTTTTGTTTCCATGAAAAAACACCTTGATCAGGGTGACCTGAGTATAACGGTTCAAAGCATGGCGCAAATTGTAACTTGATGCATCTCATTACTAAAGAGCATACCTCGCAATGCATATTAACGAGACACTATCCAATCTTGTTTAGTGTAACCTAATGAGGTGGAAATTATGTTAATGTCTGAAAGGTGGAATTAAACTGACGTACAGAAAGTTATAAAAGCCAAGTGCTTTCTTTGTTCTATACTTTGTCATTGTCACGGCAATGGGCCCATTCTATAGAATGTAATAAAGTAGGCTACTTTCCTCATTCATCTTGAGTTTAAAGTGTCTTATATACAAAATCAGCCAATGCAATTTTTTCATGCTGTACATAGCCAACTTTTTCTCTTCTCTAGTCAGTTCAATAGTATGGAATAGGATTTGGAGAGAGATCTCATGGTCTGATCCCCAGCCTTCCTATGCCCCTGAAGTTTCAGTTTTCTTGCTATGTTTATTGACCAAGAGAAAAACAAAACAAGAAGAGTGTGCAGGTGTGAGCATTCAAGTGTGCTTAATTTATTTTGGGGATGGTGCTTTATCACAGAGTGTGAAAATGGATGTGATGTGTGATAATCTCACCTCTCCCTCGTGTGAAGCATTGATTGGCTCTCTTACCACAATGGATAGCTACTTTCCCCATCTCATATTAAAGGGTTTCAGTTCTGTGTGTGAGCAAAATTGCCTTATTTACTAATTCACGAGTTGCAATGAGAAGGTCAAAGTCAAAGTGAGGAAAGGTGAATTGGACTCAAAAGTGGTTTCTTGTAGCTTCTCCCCAGCAGGAAAGCAGACAAACTAAAAGTAAGGAATCTTTCCACATCACCAATTTGATTGGTCTTTTCCATTTTCCCCTTTTGAACCACCCATCATATCATTCCGCACTGATTTTGTTGCTGTTGTTATTTTTAAGCTTTGATGTTGGCTTTTTTAAGGAGGCTTTTTTCATTCTCTCTAGGAGCGTGAGGAATTTCACTGACAAGCACAGTGGAGGTGGGAATTTCAGGGGCAGCTTGATGTTAACTGCCTTACAAAAGGGCCAGGCAGCTGGGTCACCCCACTCAGGGAGTCAGTAGTACTGTCATTGCAACAACTGCAGTGTTGCCTGGCTGCTGATGGAATAAATAGCTTATGCAACTGATGTGGACTCAAGCAGGTATTTTAAGAATGCCTGAAGTCCAGAGTGATCTAAGCTCCAGAGAAGAGGAGATACCCAGAGGATCTGATCAGATGTAAAAAGGTCTTTCTATGGTAACAGAAGGACAAAAATGGAGGCAAGGAGGCAAAAATGCCTCCCAAGGAGGCAATCCCTCCTTGGGATTCTATCACTGCCACACCTAGAAGGTCCTCTCTCCAGTTGCTATGTGCCTTCCCTTGGATGATGGAGATGCCTGACATCTGATCAGATTTTAATACATTAGTTAGACCTGAGTGTGACTTTTGATCTTCTGATCCATTGCCATTTTATCTGATCACTGTGATAATTGTTTTGCTTTGGCTTTTGTAAGCCACCCTGGAAATCTCTGATGGAAAAGCAATACAAACATTTATTACATAAGTACGGTATATCATTTCACTTATACATCTGTGAAGCCTTTTGCACAGTCCCCACATTTCTATTGCCCTGTGTGTTAGTTTAAGAGTCCTTTTAAGTGGTAGTTGTCATATTTTACTGGGGGAGAGAAAATAGTGCCACTTACCCTAAGACAGTATCTTTTCAAATGGCTGTTTACTGATGCCTCTCTGGTGTCTCATTTTTAGACTGTGAGCCCTTTTTAGGCTGCAATCCTAAAGACACTTTCCTGGGAGTAAGACCCATTGAACACAATGGGGCGTACTTTTGAGTAGATGTGGTTAGGGGTTGTGCTCTAAGTCAGGGAATCATTAAACTATTTGTTTTGGAACATAAACCACTTGTGTTATAAAGAAGAATGTAAATAGTTGTTGGTGATTAAAAATGCTGGACTCAGATGCCACTGAGGCCAGAGATTTTTTTTCCAAATGCATCTTTTCCTCACCAATTTTTATGCCATTTCTTCCCTTGTTCAAGAAAACACAATTACTCTTTGGGCTAAATCCAGAGCAGTTATGGGTCCACGCAGTGACTTCACCCTCTAGTGTTATCTTATGGAAAGCCATCTTAACTGCTCCGGAGCAAGGGACTTAATTTCATTTTAGGATATCAGCCTTGGGGCACAATCCAGAGCAAGTTCAGCCTGCTTTGCCCTAACTGCTCTCTCCTAACTATTCTGTATCCAGAGCAGAAAGTTATGCTGCATCCAGAGAGTCAGGAAGCCTGGGCTGCCCTAAATGCTCCAGAGCATGCTAAGTAATTGACACATGGGGAGGACTTGCTCCTGAGGAGACACCCCTCAGATCACACTGAACAAGGAACAGCTGTGGTGCCTACAGTGGTGACACGACTCTGCGCATCACCTGGTGTTGTAGTCTGTGCGTCACCCCTGGGATGCACGTACCCCCCCACCTGGACTGTGCAGTTGTCAAAGTTGGCCCCTGCACAGTTGTTTCTGAAGCCAACTGGCTTCAGAAAGAGTACTGTGCAGGCACCATCTCTGATGCCTGTGCAGTACTTTTCTGAAGTCTTTTGGCTTCAAAGGAGACTGTGCAGGTGTCAGAGTTGGTGCCTGTGCAGTACTCTTTCTGAAGCCATTCGGCTGCCGCTCTGCGTCCTGAGTGAGGCCGAATAGTCGTGCAGAGGCGCAGACTTCCTTTGCTCTAAGGAAGTCTCGTCTGAAGCTGTTCGGCGTGCTCAGTGTGTTTCTGCACAGTGCACCTCAGCTAGTGCACCTCAGCTGCGCAGTGCACCTTAGCATTCGGGCCAGCTCTGAGGACAAGTGGCAGCTTCTGGCTGCTGCTCCGCCTTGGAGCAGGCCTGAATGGGTGTGCTGATGCCTGGGGCCTGCCAAAGGACAGTCAAACTCCTCTGGGGCATCACCCCATACGGAGCACATCACCCAATGCAGCCCACACCAGCCGCACCAGTCTGGTGACGCCACTGGGTGCCTGCCTTATAAGGAGTCCCTGATGAGATGCCAGTACATTCTACAGTGAATACAAGGGGCTTCTTGGAGTGGCCTGCTGTATCCTGAGGTTTGTGGGCAGCCGTAGTTTGTTCCATATCCTGAGGTTGAGAGGAAGGGGTTGCAGCTAGGCCAAAGTCAACTCTGTCATTCTTACTCGGGCCTTATCATGGACCCCTATGGGACTACTCATTACTATACCTGCTCCTGAGGTGGTATATCTCTGAGGAACTGGAAGAGGGCATTTCTGCCTTGAAAACAGGCTTTGGATACAGAGTAACTGCTCTGCCCTAGGCAATGCTAAACATGCCCTCAACTTGCCTGTCCTGAGCTGCTTAGGCTGCCTCAGTTAGGGCGGAGCAGGTCCACGTCTCTTAGGGCACCCTATGTTGCCTTGCTCTGCCCTAAGCCCTTTCCAGAGTAACTGGGGTGGAGCATCTTTCCACCCTAGTGATAGATAGGGCAACCCAATGACTCTTATGTGGACAGATTAGTTGCTCTGGATTGTGCTGTTTGTTGGGCAATACTGTGGCTATTTGGATAAGAATCTGTTACATACTGATTTCAATTTCATAAATACAAGTGGAGCCTATTATCCACAGATTTTACATTTGTGGATATGGCTCAGCACAGGTCCCCTGCACGCAGGGTTCAACCTGAGCCCCTTTATGGGGCCTGCAGCTGTGCTTTCATGGCTCTCTTGGGCCTCAGAATGCCTTAAAAAGGCATTTAAAATGTCACTTCCAGTTCTCCAAGGTCTTTTTTCACCTCTGGGGGGCATTCTGAAATCTGTAGAGGCAGTGAGCAGACATGCGCTGCCTTTGCGGGCTTGAGAAAGCCCTCTGGAGGGGGACCAGAATGCAGTTGCAATCTCCTTTAGAGAGCTTAAGGGGGCAAAGATTGTGGATTCCATTATTCATGATTTTCTTTATCTGTGGGGGTCTGAAACAGATTCTTCACCAATACTGAGGCCCCACCATTACATCATGAAGACAATAAGATGAGATCCAGATTCCAGTTGTTTAGACAATGGATCCTACTGAAATAATCCAGAGTGAGGAGAATTTTTATCCTGACGTGAATAATAGCTTATTGAATATGATAGCTTGAAAGGCTAAAAATGTACAATGAAAAGAGAAACCACGCCTCTTTGGTACTTTAGAAGGGGGATCTTTTTAGGTTAAATCAGATCCAATAAGGCTTTCAACCTTATTTAAAAAATTTTTAAATAGCATTTCTGATTAACCATTTTCAGCAAAGGTAAATTCTTCATAATACTAAGTACATAGTAAAGATGGGAGACACAGCACACTCCTAACAAGCACTGTAGCAGGCAGGCCCATATGTCTGCACTGCAACTAGTGGAAATTTGGGGCTGTTGCTCTGTTACTGTGGGGCAAAGGGAAATTTTTCCCCTTACACCAGGTACTGTGGCAGTAGCCCCAATGGATCTGTACAGAGATGGCACAGAGTCAACCACATGAGAGCAGCTTGAGTTCTGTTCCTTGCTATCCGGGGAATGGAGTTGGGATCTGCTGGGACCTACCCCTGTGTCCTGCAATCCATCTACCTCAGAACACCTTCTTCCCACCTCCTCCCTGCCCTCTCCAGAACTCCATATTGCCTGAACTGGGCTACTCCAGATCTCCTTTCTTCTGCAGAGGCTGGATCTGGCCACCACAGTCTGCTGCACCTCTATGCACCAGTGCAGCTTACTCTCAGGAAGATCCAAATGTGCTTTATAGCACATTTGCAACCCTCCTGGGCCAACACAACTGACTTGCTCCAGTCCAGGGCACAGTTAGGATTGAGCTTATGCTATCTTAGAAGGAGCCTTCACTCTTTAATCTTGAATAGGAGGGAATGATTTTCCCTTTAGGACCTGCTATGACATATAAATGAACTGTCTGAAGACATAAGATGGACCCGTTTGTCATTAAGACCATTGTCATATGTACATTTAATCAATTTAATTTGTTCAAAGTTCATCTGATCGAACCACTAAGGTTGCTTTAAGTGGTGAAGGCCCTGCATCCCGATTAATTCCAAGCTTGTATACATTTCAGTGACCAATTTGGGTGAAAGATGTGATGCAGCCATGCAGAAACCCCAGGATAGACTCTTTTTCCTCTGCAGTCCTGCTCCTCAGAGATTCAACCACTTTATAGCGATGGATGTGGGAAACAGCTTTTACCTTGTCCTCTAACACTGAGTAGCAGATGTTCATGCATATAAATGTTGGTGCTTTCCTGGATAGTTTCCTGGGCATTTTAAAGCCCACTATGTGGGCATTTTCAAGCATTTTAAAGCCAATCAGCAGTTCAACATTTATCCCTCACCATACCACTTTGCATGGTCCATCTATTGGAAATACCATTGGAAGTAACTGGAAATGCTGTCATCACCAGTTACTTCCAGATTACCAAGCTCAAGGAAGACAGGAGACTTTACAGAGCACATGAAAAGTGCATGCTTGGTTGTTCTGCCTACCAAGCTGAGCATCATACTGCTGCTTGTCGCATTTCATTGCTGGTCTCATTGCTAGACAGTAGGGATCTGGGGGTCTCACACATACCACCAGACAGCACCTGAAGTATAATCAGTAGAATAAGTACCAAAGGTTGAGAAACACTGCCCTGAGTAGGTTACAACCAAGGTACCTAAAGGATTACATCCACTCTTATGAATCTGCTTATCTTTGTTGTCCCCAAGCGAAAGTTTCATTCTACAGCTGACAAGAGCTGATGGGACAATGTGAGGCATGGAGGGGGAAGGGTTAATCTCCTTCTCTTCCTTGCCACCATCCTGATCCAAATTGGCACCCTCTAGTGGGTCCTTGACACTCCAAGCATATACTGTAGTTACTCAAATCTAACTCTCATCTTTTCAGCTGAATTCAGTCTCCCAAATCAGGGTGCTAATTAGATTCAATTGTTAATTAGATTTGAGTAAATATAATATTTTGATTATAACTATAGGCTGCACATTAGATTTGATGGCGCATTAGATGTGAGCAAATATAGTCGTTCCTGTGCCATATCTAATTTGGCCAGCAGGAGTCCAGGCACAAGTGCCAGTACAGGGTCTCCCACCTATAAAGTTGCTTTTTAAGAGGGGGTATAAGAAGCTTCTTTCTCCCGATTTGAACACTTGGTTTTTCTGTTTGCTCTGACTAGCAGCAGCTCCTGTAGATGCTGCCTTGGAGATGCCCTACCTGAAGCTGCTGCCTTGGAGTTGTTTGCAGGCAAAGCTGAGATACATTTTGGGAATGTCAAGCTGCATGCTTCTCTTTCATGCCTATAGGAAATTGATTATATGTATCAGGCGACTTTTTTCATTAGACCCAAGGCCACTAAGATGTTTCTGAAAACTGGCAACCCACTGTTTGTTTGTAGCATTCCTTGTGAGACACATTAGGATCCCATTTGAGATCATCCCGTGAAGAAAGACAAAAGCTCTTCACTGCAAGGTTTTGTTTTTTTTTGGAAGAGGGGTTTCAGTTTCCACTTTCCCCAGAATATGTTTGCTCTCTACTATGTGTTGACACAGCAAACTCACATGTTTGTACAAACATCCCAGCTGACAGTTGCTTTGAAAGTGCCTTGCAGGAGATGAGATGATGTGCTGTGCAGATGATGATGGTGGCTGACCTGCTGCCTAGAATGCTTTGCAAAGCAGCTCCATTGAGGAATAGAGGGCTGAAGACTAATGGTGATGGGTTAATGCCAGGCCCACCTCAGAAAAATGAAGGCAGGGGCTACACGATGCCACAGTGAATGAGTATGGGAGATATAGTTGGAGCTGGCTTGGACTCATGGATGCTATATTGCAGCCTGGGTAATGGAAATGTTAATCAATAGGCTATTAAATAAGATGAGGCTTCTATCCCAATCAGCTGTGTTTGGGGGAGAAGGGAGCACTTGTTTGGTATGAGCCCAGGGGTGGATATTAGTATGACTTAAAATCTCTGTAGACCCCTGACCTACTGCCCCATCTTTCATAATGCAGCTACAAGGATGTAGCAAAGTGCAGTGTTGGTGGTGGAGGTGGTGGTGACCAGATGGCCTCAGAGAAATAAGAAAAAATATTTTTACATATTGTCACATAGACTGCCTGGACATCAGTGAAGTTCTGGGACCTAGAGCACAGTCCTAACTCAAAAGTAAGTCCCATTGTGTTCAATGGGTCTTACTCCCAGGAAAGTGTCTTTAGGATTGCAGCGCTACACCAGCTATTTTGCTAAGTCTTAAGAGATACAAGCTGTGTGTTGGGATCCTCACCCCCCACCCATCTTGATCTTCCCCCTCCTACTCTTGAACTCCTCCATCTGTCACCATACCTGCTGCTGCATAATGTATGGAAACTACTGTCACTTGCACAAGACCTCTGTTTCTTTTGGCCATTTCCATAGGATTTTTATCATTCTGCAGAATTCCCACAGGAGTCACTCATAAGAATGCATAAGAAAAAGACTGGGACAGTGGCAGTCCCATGCTAAAGGGAGGGGACAGTGGTGGGCTCCAGCAGGTTAGCACCTCCTCTATAGAACCGGTTGTTAATGAGAGATAGGACATTTAAAGTAAAAATAACCATTTAAAAATGGCTGCCAAATGGCAGGTGGTTGTTAATTTCTTTGAATCCCATCACTGGAAGGGGGAATGATGCTGGTTGCCTCCAATGCCACCCCCTGCAACTGAGTGGGCAGAGAAAGCAAGGGGGATGAGAGTGGCACCTATAACATCTTTTCCCTTCTCCCTCCAACACTACTCTTAGCAAGCAGAAAATTTTACAAAATGATGATGAGCAGTGCGATGAAGGAGGGGACACTCATCAGTTCCACTCCCCAGGGTGCTGCTGTACAGGGCACATTCGATCACACAGTACTATGCATGCCTTCACAGTAGTAAATCCCATTGTGTTCAGTAGGCTTTTCTCCTAGGAAAATTAGAGACTTGAAGCCAAGTCACATATTCACTAGTCCGGTGGAGGGGTGTGAAAGAGAGTGAAGCAAGGAAGAAGGATACTGGCAGCTAATCAATACGTCCCTCCAGTGCTTTGCAGGGTCAATTTAATCTGCTTTTACATTCTTATTACACAAAACCAAATTGTTTTTGGAACTGAAAAGCCCAAACTTCACAAACTTTCCAGCAACTGATGAAGCCTCCAGGAAAATTTTGCCTTAACTTGAGGAGGCCTCTGTAACTCCCCAACCACCACCACCACTGCAGGATGCAGCACATACCCTGTTAGCATGATTGCATCAGTGTTGGAAACTCACTTAGGATTGGCTGGAAATCTTTGCTTTTTTGCTTTTCCCACCTCACCCATCATCCTCCCTGGGTCAGGGTTCGTTCCTTTGACATGCTGGGGAAAGGCTCCTGCCTTAGAATCATAGAATCCTAGAGTTGAAAGGGGCCTAGTAGGTCATCTAGTCCAACCCCCTGCCTGCAGTAGGAAATCCTCCTAGATCATCCCCGACAGGTATTTGTCAAGCCTATGCTTGAAGACATCCAGTGAGGGAGCGTCCACCACCTCCCTTGGCAGTCTGTTCCACTGCCGAACCACCCGAACTCCTTTCTTGCAGTTTGTACCCATTGGTTCTAGTTCTGCTTTCAGAAGCAGCTATGAACAAATGAGCCCCTTCCTCCATATGACACCCCTTCAAGTATCTGAAAAGGGCAATCATGTCTCCCCTCAGCTTCCTTTTCTCCAGGCTAAACATCCCAATTTCCCTCAACCTTTCATTGTAAGACTTCCCTTCCATCCCACTGATCATTCTTGTTGCTCTCCTCTGGACTTGCTCCAGTTTGGCTGCATCTTTCTTAAAGTGAGGTGCCCAGAACTCAGCACAGTACTCAAGGTGAGGTCTGACCAATGCAGAATAAAGAGGAACTAGAACTTCTCGTGACTTGGAAGCTACAGTCCTCTTAATGCAGCCTAAAATGGCATTTGCCTTCTTTGCAGACACATCACACTGCTGACTCATGTTCAGCTTGTGATCCACGGCTACTCCAAGGTCCCGCTCACATGCTGTGCTGCCAAGCCAAGTATCCCCCATTTTATACCTATGTTTTTGGTTTTTATTGCCCAAGTGCAGAACCTTGCACTTCTCCCTGTTGTTCATTCTATTTGTTACAGCCCAGTATTCCAGTTTATCCAGACCCTCCTGGAGGTTTCTCCTGTCTTCTGTTGTGTTTGCTACTCCTCCCAGCTTGGTGTCATCCACAAATTTGATCAGGCTCCCCCGTATCCCTTCCTCCAGGTCATTGATGAAAATGTTAAAGAGGACTGGGCCCAATACAGAGCCCTGGGGCACCCCACTTGAAACCAACCTCCAGGTTGACGCAGAACCATTTACTGATACCCTTTGAGTGCGGCCATCGAGCCAGTTGCAGATCCACCTAACAATTGCCTCATCTAGCCCATATTTTTCCAACTTCCCAGTTAAGATGTCATGTGGGACCTTGTCAAATGCTTTGCTGAAGTCAAGATAAATGACATCCACAGCATTGCCACTGTCCAGTAAGCTCGTAACCCGATCAAAAAAGGAGATCTGATTTGTCTGGCAAGATTTATTCTTGGTAAATCCATGCTGGGTTCTTTTGATCACAAAGTACTTGTCTAGCTGTGCACAAATTGTGTGTTTTATGATTTGTTCTAATATCTTGCCCGGGACTGAAGTCAAACTGACTGGTCTATAATTTCCCGGGTCTTCTTTTTTCCCCTTCTTAAAAATTGGGACTACATTTGCCCTCTTCCAGTCCAGTGGCACTTCTCCACTCCTCAAGGATTTCTCAAAGATGATCGACAGAGGCTCCGCAAGGACATCTGCAAGTTCCTTAAGAACTCAAGGATGCAGCTCATCTGGTCCAAATGACTTGAATTCATTTAGGCCAGCTAAGTGGTTATGAACCAGTTCTGTGTCAATCATAATCTGCTGGTCTACACCATCCATGTTACCATTACCTTTGGGGATTGCAAGCACATCCCCACATCAGCAAATGATCCCGCACCCTTATTTGCACATCCCTCCCTCCGAGAATAGACGGATGCAAAGTTGGAGTTGAGCAGCTCTGCCTTCTCCTGGTTTCCAGACACCTGTTGTCCATCTTTGTCCAGAAGCAGCCCACCCCCTCGTTTCTCCTCCTGTTTCTTTGGGCATATCTAAAGAAGCTCTTTTTGTTATCCTTGATTCCTCTGGCCAGCCTCAGCTCATACTGAGCTTTAGCATTTCTGACCCCCTCCCTACAGAACTGGACTATCTGCCTGTACTCCTCCTTGGTGATCTTTTGAGTCTTCCATTCCCTGTATTTCATTTTCTTTAACTTCAGCTGATCCCCAAGTTGGTTGTGGAGCCAACATGGTTTTTTTTAGGGTTTTCCCCTCTTTCTTTTTCATAGGAATTGTTTCTGACTGAGCTTGCAGAAGCTGCCTCTTAAGGAACTCCCAACCATCTTGGGCCCCTTTTCCTGTTAGTTCATCAACCCATGGGATCCCGCCTATGACTCCTCTAAACCTGTTGAAAGCAGCCTTTCTGAAATCCAATATAAGGGTTTCTCTGTGCACTCTTTTTATTTCCCACAATATTCTAAATTCCAGCAGCTCATGGTCACTTTCCCCTAGTCAAGTTCCCGCCACGTTGACCCGGTCAATCAGTTCTTCATGATTTGTTAAGATCAGATCAAGGATGGCCCCTCCCCTTGTCATTTCCTCCACCTTCTGGACCATGAAGTTATCTTCCAGGCCCATCAGGAATTTATTAGAGCTTCCGTGTTTGGCTGAGTGTGTTTCCCAGCAAATGTCTGGATAGTTAAAGCCCCCCATTACTACCACCTCATATTTCTTTGCAACATCTTCCAGTTGCTTCAAGAAGACATCGTCTACTCCTTCTCCTTGGCCTGGCGGTCTATAGTAGATGCCCACCACAATGTTTTGTTTCTTGTTTTTCCCCCTCACCTTTACCCAAACGCGCTCCACAGGGATATCCGGACCAGTTTCCTGAATTTCAGAGCAGGTATATATGTTCTTGACATATAATGCTACTCTGCCTCCCCTTTTGCCACTTCTTTTCCTCCTGAACAGCTGATAGCCTTCCATTTGTGTGTTCCAGTCATGGGAATCATCCCACCAAGTTTCAGTTATTCCTATCAAATCAAATTTCCCTTCACTTGCTAAAAGCTCCAACTCATCTTGTTTATTTCCTAGGCTCTGTGCATTTGTGTACATGCAGCATAAGCCCTGGAAGTTGCAACTCACTGCATTTCCCCCGTTTTTTAAGGCCAAGCCTCTCAAAATATTTTTGAGTTACAGCCATGCCCTGGCAATTTTGATTGAGAGCATTTTCTTTATTCCTACGTTCCCTTTGGACATAACCCACCCCCTTCTTATTTAGTTTAAAGCCCTCCTGATCAGGTTGGCCATCTCCTGTCTGAAGACACTCTTCCCCCAACCTGTAAGATGTAGTCCATCCTTCGCTAAAAGTCCCTCCTCAAGGAAGCTCAGCCCATGATCCCAGAACCCAAATCCTTCTTGAAGACACCATTTTTGGAGGCAGCTATTGACCTGGAAAATGTTGCCATCTCTCTGAGGACCTTTGCCGATTACCGGGAGGATGGATGAGCATCTTCATGGAGCATTGCTCCAACTGCACATGACGGAATGTGTTTTACATATGCAATTAGATCACAATCTTAACTATATCTACTCAAAAGTAAGCCCCATTGTGTTCAATGGGTTTTACTCCCAGGAAAGAGTCTTGCATCCTTCGTCAGTTCACTCTGGTGGAAAAGACTTGTTATGCCAGTAAAAACTGCATCTAAATCTTGGGCTCCCTGCAGTGTTTACACTATGAGTCACGGTCATGGCTAAGGTTATTGCTGCCTTGGTGAGTGTGCAAGAGATGGTGATTCTCACCAAGAGATGGTGATTCTCATTTCATACTTGTGTCTCCTGATACTTTGTCAGTTTGACTTGTATCTTGTAAACCATAAGAACTCTGCTAGATCATGTCCAGGACCTTCTCGTCCAGATTCCTATTTCTCCCAGTGACCCACCAGATGCCTCAAAGTAGGTGATGCAAGTCCATGTGCTAACTCCACTTATGTTTTTACAACTTGAAGTAGTTTACAACACTTTCCTGATAATATTGGGCTGGCACAAAGGATTTGCATTTTGTATTCCTGACAATCAAATCATCCAGAAGTCCTCAACTACACTCCCACCAAGGAGCATTTTTACTGTGACAGGATATGGGCCCAACCCCTGAAATTGTCCTTCCCCAGGGGGTTATTTTCCTCTTCTCCAGAATTATGTCTTCAAGCACTGAGACTTTGTACTCTGGCAGTTTCAGGGAGGGCTAATGCTTGCACATCCCTGAAAGGCTCACAATGGTCCCTGTCTGCCTGTCTCTCTGCTTCTCCAGATCCTCAATCTTCATGGGAACAAACCAGGGATGGGCCCAGCTACCCCCAAGATCTGGTTCGCCGGAAGTTGGGGGCAGACCTGGGGTCAGGGGGCTGGGGTCAGGGAGCGGGGCGGGGCGGGGCGGGGCAGGGGCGGAGCGGGGACAGGGCGAGGGACAGGCTCCAACCGCGCTGCACTGCGCATGCGCCAGGCTTGGTGCATGTGCAGTGTGTCTTCTGAAACCGTGCTTCAGGAGACTCAGTGCGCCTGCGTCCAGCTGGACGCAGGCGCACTGAGTCTCCTGAAGCCGAGCTTCAGGACACGTGGCAGCTGCTTCTGAACTGGTCCCCACGGTTCTTTGCAGCCGCGGCTCTGGCCAGTTCACCAGCGGTCGCCCTGTGGGAAGATCCGTTTTGGGCAAATAGGCCTGAACTGGCATCTTCCCACCACTGGATCAAACATGTTCCTAATGAGTCCCTGGTGCTCCTTGCACTGAGGACACACTATGATTTGGTGCAAAACACTGAATAGATCAATGCTGCTGCTGGCTTTGTACAGCTATATTTGTTATTTACTGCCCCACTTCTCATGGGAAGTGAAGAGCATTATCTCAGGCCCTGACTTTCTCACCCTGATTCTGAACCTGCACAGCTGCTTAACTTGGTATTTTGTTCCATTGAGACACTGATTCCCAGGAGGTATTTGATGCTCAGGAGCAGGAACATACAAAGCTTGCTAGTTATATACTCTTACCCCGCTTCTCCCTTTGACTTGCTGGTTAATTAAAGGGTCTGGCATGTTAATTGAAGGGTAATTGAATGGGGGTGGTTAATTAGAAGTGGCTGGCCTATTTACTCCAGAGTAGACCTGATTTAGTGTGTTCCCCACACCTGGTTAATTGAAGGGACCGCTTCTTGATTGGCTTGCCTTTTAATTGGTGTGGCTGATCTCTTCATTGTAGGGGAAGGCCTGTTAATTGGAAGGTGGATAGTTAATTAAAATGAGCAGGCCTATTTACTCCAGAGTAGCCTTGCTTTAGAGTAGACCTGTTTTAGGGATGAGCTGTAATTCTCTTCAGAATCAGCTCCCTGTCCAACTTTGGCCTTGCTACCTTTAAATTTTGTTTGCCCCTATTTATTTTTATATATAACTAAATTTATTTATTTCCCTACCTAATTCTTGTGCTCTAGTTACTGGGCCTTCAAAGTGCAGAAATAGTTTATGATTAAATGAAAATTACTGAAAGAACACTTACCTTCCTTTTACCTTCTCTTGGCATAACTGCAGAAAGGCCTAATCCTTTTCAGTTTTCCAGCACTGGTGCAGGTGCAACGCAGCCACAAGGTAAGGGAAAAAATGCTCCCATACCTTAAGGTGGTCTCTGTGATTGCCTCCCCACCACAGGATGTAGTATGTTGGTCCAAGACACAGGACCTAATTGGCACAGCTGCACTGGCTCTGCAAAACTGGAAAGGATTGGGCCCTCAGTCTCTTATTTTGACACATAACGCCAGGGGGCTCTGGATGTAGAAACTATGTTTACATTTTGGCCCCGGTGGCAAACATTCAGAATTGCACATTATTTTTGACAGATCTTGTTTGTGCTCCAGCCTATGGTACTTTTCATTTTGAAAGTTATAACAGTTTGCTCTACATAGCATCCAAGTCATGCGACAACTGAAGAAAGGATGCCCCATGGGTGTTACTTGGGTATCAGAATTGGTTGCATGCATACTTTGTTCACAGTGGATTGCTTTCATCCTGATGCTGCCACCTTGTGGCAACTGCAAACCAATGCATTGACAGTTCTGGTGCAGCTATTCTAGTTTAAGGAGATAGTAGAGTTTTGAGGACATGTACAAAAATTACTGTCTTGATACAAAGATGCCCCTTGCATACATTGAAATTATTCACATAGGAAAGACTTTTTTGGGTATCTTTTGCTACTTATTTACAATGTTGAAAGATACATTAGAAAACTTCTAATTAATGTTTCTTTAGAAGCCTGGCTGGTTAGTTCTTAAAGGGTGCAATCCTAATCAAGGCAGGCACAACTCATCAGTCTTTCCATTCCCGTGGGGATGTAGGGAGGCAAGCACAGGTCTATGCGCTGGCCTAACCGTCCCCCAGGAGTGGGGCAGAAGTCTCTGATGGCAGTTTTTGGACACCCCCAGTCGGCGCAGGATTTAAGCTGGAGCTTAGGCAGCCCTAACTGGAGGTTAGGATTGTAGCCTAAGTACACTATGTGGAATTTCATCTGTCCACCCTGATCCCTGCAGCTTTTTGGCCCTCATTGAACTCACATCAGAGGTCTTAATCCTGCAATGACAGCAGGATTTACAGCAGGAACAGCTGACAGATATACATTCAATGTTTTTCTAAAGCAAGAGGAAGCCTGTCATGGTCAAACCCAGGGGTGTCCAAACCCTGGCCCGAGGGCTAGATGTGGTCTGCGGCAAGGCTCAACGTGGCCCATGGAAACACCCCTCCATCTGCCCCATGGACAAGCCTGGTAATGTATCTAATACACTCTTATATGTAAATGTACGTACATTTATTCAAATTAGAAATGTTATTCATTTTTCCAGTCCTTGACACAGTGTCAGACAGATAATGTGGCCCTCCTGCCAAAAAGTTTGGACACCCCTAGTCTAACCTGAAGAAGCAAACTGAGATCTCTCCAAGTTCCCAGTCCTTGTAAATCTTCCTTGCCTGTAGATTTTCCTGTCATCAGTAATCCACAGCCTTTCTAGATCCTAGGCCTGGGGGTGACCCAAGACTTTCCATTCTGCTTCTGCAACCCTTTTCCCCCCTCCATACTCCTTCTTCTCTGTCCCCTTCTCCCTTTTCCAATCCTGAGAATGGAAGGAGGAGCAGTGGAGGCAAGCAACTGGACAGAGATGGATGACTGTCACCAACCTGCTGCTTGAACTGACCATTACAGTTGTCTTTATGGATAAGCTAGGCCAGCTTCAGCCTCATGTGTGTGGCCTCTCCATGGTGCTTCCTTTCTTCTGTGTGGCATCCCCATTGAACATGATGCCATCTCAGCACCTGCATTGGACCACTTTGTTTTGCCAACTTCTCTCCCTTCCCCTACTACTCCTCTCCATATCACAGGCAACAACATATTGGAGACATATTATCAACCATTGATTTAATAAGTCACTTATGACTTGTGGGAATAAATCACTTGTGGTGGAACTCCTTATTTCAGTGGTTGTTGAGCATTTCAGCATGGGACCCCCTTCTAAGAATGACAATCTGTCTGGGACCACTCCCTTCACCCAGAAGTGATGTCATGGCCAGAAGTGACATCAAACAGAAACTGACATCACTGTGATGCCAGAATTTCTCCATATCTACTCAGATGTAAGTCCCATTGTGTTCAATGAGACAAAGGCTATATCCTAAAGTGAAAATAAGCCCCTTGCTCCGCAGCAGTTAAGATGACTTTCCATAAGATAAGACTAGAGGGTGACGTAACTGGATGGACCCGTAACTGCTATCGATTTTGCCCATACTTTCAGGAAAGCAGCCTTAGTACCCCATTTGAAGATGTTGGCACCCAGCTTTTCACGACCCCCCGAAATGAAGTTGCAAGGTGGTCCCGACTCCACTTTCAGAGCCACTGTACTTGTAGTGTAATAAGAACTTTACAGAGTAAGGAATGGATAACTTAAGCTCCCCAAAGTATACTTTTGGTACATTTTGATCCTTAAACTTTTTCAAGCTGCAACTGGTAGAATTTTGTGCTAGAAGCTGTACAGACATGACTGAAAAGTGGCAGGCATTCCTCCAAGCACCAGGATTCAGGAATGGCCTTAAACTGGTTGGTTCTTCTCAAGAAAATTAACAGAAACCATTCAGAATCTTAGATATTTCCTTTCCCTTGTATTTTACCTCCCTTGGCTGCCAAGCTATTAAGGCACAAAGAATAATATTTTCCTCTCTGCATTTCCTCTTCAGCCTGCCTGCCAAGATCTCTGTATGCAAACACAAATTTCTTACATTTTCTAATTAGCTGTCCTCTCTTGCCTCCTCCAAGGGAGAAACATAGAATCAAAGAACATGGGGGTGGGGGTGAAAAACCATATTGGTGCTTCTAAGCTGTACTTAAATGTGTACAGATGCACAAGCAGAGAAAATTGCTTTAGGAGTTGGTGCAGAATTTAACCTCATTTGAGTCTCAAAAGATTGACGAATGGTCTGATTGATTAAACGGAGTGTATACATCTAAGGCTGCAGGCTGGAATAAGTCCCGGCACAGGTCCCATCCTGGCCTGGGGGTGTCACAAAAGTGCTGTAAGGCACTTCTGCACCACTCCTGGGGAGGTAAGGCCATTGCACAGACATGCACCAGCCTCCCCTCACCACCACAAGAGAGTGGTGAGTAGTGCTGGCCTAAATTGGTTAGGATGGCGCCCTCAGCCTGACAGTGCAATCCTAACCGCAGTTAGGCTGGCATAAGTCCTGGCACAAGTTTCATGCTGGCGTTGGGGTATTGCATAAGCGTCATAAGACACTTCTATGCCATTCCTGGAGGGAGGTTTAGGCATGAGCTGGCACAGACATGTACCAGTCTCCCCCCCCCCCCACCCAACAACTGCAGGAATGGGGAGATGGGAGAGCTGTGCTGACCTAAATTGGTTAGGATTGCGCCCTGAGTTTATTTAAAGACTAGGGATGTTGCAATGCTTTAAATGGGAGCCTCTCAAGGAGAAACATAAGAGATGTCTCTGAAAAGCTGAGTAGAGCTATGTCCATCAGTAGCCACCTAGCTGGGCTACAACAAGAGCTGGTGGCACAGCTAGAGGGGGATGGAACAGTCGGTCATCATGGGTGTCTCAAAATCATTTTGATCACACTCAAAAACAGTTTGCTTCCCCATTTTGCTTCCCCTGCCTGGAATGGCTCTGAAGGGGTGAGGCTCCCCCCAAGACTGAGTGCTCTGCCCCCTCTTTAGCTACACCACTGGCAAGAGCTATGTGGTAACAAGGTCTCCAGTAAGAACTGAGCTAAGAACAACCACCACTTGCCTTCCCTGAACTACCTCCATCTTTGGCTATTCCACCTGTCTGTCATAAGGAAGGCGAGACAGTGAGGACCACTGTGTTGGGTGAGACCTGAACAAACCACTCCGGTCACCATTTTGGACTTGTTCCATTTTGAAACAGAGCTGAAGCAGTCTCCTGTCCTGGGAATGCTTCTGTTTGGTGTTTTGTCAGGCTCCTGCCTTTGGCGCCAACAAAAGCACAGAAGAGGAGGAAGAAGGAGGAGGAGGAGAGCAGTGCTCCCACAGTGCAGCCGGGAAGCGTTTGGCACAATCTGCCAGGCCTGGCTCAGGGATACGCTGAGGAAGAAAGCAGCCGCCAGCCCTGCCTGCAACATGCTCCCTCCTGGGCAGTGCTTGATAGCTCTGTCTGATCTACACTGCCTTTGTGTGGTGACTGGCACTTGTTGTATTGATGCTGAACCCATGACCTTGTGTTGTCTCGGTCTGTGACCTTATGTCAAAACCACTTTGGGTCGAGTTTCATTGACTGGGTTACCTCAGGTTCCCCAAGGAGAATGATTGCTCAGGTCCAGTGAGCGACAGGCCAGCCAGGCACTCACACTCTGCCCCCTCCTTGCTTGTCTTGTTCTCCCTGCTGCAGCGACAGCGAGGGAGAGACTGGCTGGAAGCTTTAACCTGAGTTGCCACTTTCATAAGTGCCATGGTCTGTTCTGAGCTGGCTACATGGCTATGGCCAGAGGGAATGGACCCTTGGTGGAGAACCTGCTATAAAGTGCAGCCTCACATTACCACAGACTCACCCCTTGTGACCAGAAAACTGCACACAAATTTGGCCCTCACTATGGGTACAATCCTAATGTCGGCCGGCACAACTCATGGGACTCATGATTTGTAGGGAGGCAAGCGCATGTCTGTGCACTGGCCTAAGCCCCCCCCCCCTGAAATGGTGCAGAAGTGCCTTACAGCACCTTGTGACACCCCCAGACACCACAGGACTTGTGCTGAGGCTTATGGCCTAACTGGAGATTAGGATTACAACCTATATTGAGCACACATGTTTATTACTATTGTACTGATATGCTTTCAACTCCACTACTATGGAAAGACATATCATGTCACTGAAGTACACATTTTAAAATAACATTACATGTCTGCCTTCCCCTACCCCAATTATAGCTCCTACCCCAGAGGTGCCTAAACTGGGGCACTGCAATGCTACAGCCAGGGAAGCCCTATCTGTGTCCCTTGAGTGGTTATGATGAAGGCAGTGAGGTGGTTACAACAATTGTGCCACTGCCAATTCGAAAAGATTCATTCATTCGTTCGTCCATCTGTCCGTCCGTCTGTCTACAGTATTTATATACCGCTTTTCAACTGATTCATTCATTCATACCGCTGATTCAACCGATTCATTCAACTGATTCATTCATTCATATCACTTTTCAACCGCTTTTCATTCATTCATTCATTCATTCATTCATACATACATACATACATACATACATACATACATACATACATACATACATACGTACATACATACATACATACATTCAACTCACCAGTGGCAGGTCTAACTCTGGAGTGATTGCAACCCACTTGAGAATTTTCTCTGTAAACTGCTTTGTGAAATTTTTTGGTGAAAAGCAGCATATAATACTGTTGTTAATAATAATAAGAATAATAAGAATAATAAGAATAAGAATAAGAATAATAAAAGTTGGCCACGATAACCTTTTATCCATTCTGAGGGTAGGGGAGACAGGTGGAGGGGTCTGTGAGCTTCATGCACCATCTGGAGGCCAGCACTGTCACTGTTGAGTAAAAAATAAACCGTTTTATCCTCAGCAGCACAGAGATCACATTCATTGTGTCACTGCCTTTGATCCTCTCCCACAAGCCCTTATGGAGGCCCTTACTCAGTGGTGGGATTCAAATAAATTAACAACAGGATCTATAGAGTAGGTGAGAACCTGCTGAAGCCTACCTCTGCCCTTACTTCCCCAGTCCCTTTTACTCAAGCCCAATTCTACACTCCTCTTGTATATTCATACCCCTTTCCATCACCCCTAACTGTTCTTTCTGCTGTATCCCCAACCTCCTTCTACTGTGAGCATAGAGATCACTCACGGCCAGTCCTAACTAACCTTCCATTCCCACCAATGCAGCCATACCACCAGAGCACACACTGTATTTTGTGGGGATGGCTGTCCCACAGGTCTCCTCTATGCAAGTGAATATTTGTAAGCCTCTGCCTCCTGAATGTATCTACTTTGACCTGCACCAGCAACTGTTGGCATAAGACCACATGAACCCAAGGTGAACTGCCCATCTCCCCATCCCAGTCTCTGCTCCATTCCTCCCTCTCCCTACCCCATTCCATACCCCCTTACACTGACGTACTGGTACCAGGACTCCACATTACAGCTATTTGCTGCTTATGTCTTGGCCACCCTGAATAATGTCTTTACAACAGCCAAAAACTGCACTGCAGTACTAGAATGTTGGGATTGGGCTCTAAGATTGTGTGTTGGAAACTAAATCTGTGGTGTGTGTGTGTGGAAGCTATGATACTCCTCATATATTCAGGAATCACTGAATTCCCCTCCAGCTTGGATTTTAATCTCAACCACAAACAAATTCAGTTCTTCCTTCCACTTCCCAATAAATATCTAGCCACATGTTTTGCATGGAGAAAGTCCCAGGTTCAAACTCCTCCCTGTGTTACTAGTTAAGAGGAATGTAACATGGCAGTTCTAGTTGTGTTCCTCTAGGATCACTCAGATCCCAAGAAGTCATTGTTACATTCTATATGTAGCAGCAGGATCTTACCCTTGAGGAAAAATGCTTGGCCTACCAACACTACAATGGGTGGCCACCAAAGCAGATTCTTCCTAGTACAGTGTTACCTCGCTTAACAAGCACCTCACTTAACAAGCGTTTCACATAACAAACAAAAAGTTCCAAGAAATCTTGCTTCACATAACAAGTTCCGCTCCACTTAACAAGCAAGCGCATTATGGGCATGCGTGCTATGCAGCCCTGACGCTCCGCATGGAGGCTCTTTAAAAGGGCTGCTGGCCAGCGCTGCTGCCTCTAACTGCCTCCAACTTGAGGGCAGTTGCCTGGGAGTGACAGAGGGTTAGGGTTAGGGTTAAGACACTGTGCCTGTTAACCTGCAGGCCAGGGTTTGAGACCCAGGTCCCCACAAGACAGGGTGCGCTCCTGTCCTTAGCCCAGCTCTTGCCACCCTAGCAGTATGAAAGCATGTAAATGCATGTAGATGAATAGGTACCACCTTGGTGGGAAAGGTAACAGCGTTCTGTGCACCTCGGTGTCTAGTCATGCCGGCCCCATGGAAGTGTCTTTGGACAACGCTGGCTCTAACTGGCTTAGAAATGGGGATGAGCACCACACCCTAGAGTCGGACATGACTGGCAGTTAACCTGCAAGGGATACCATAAAATACAGAGTAACTATGGGGAGTCCTTGCTCCGGTGTAAGAACAACTTACTCTGGATTCCAATATGAATTTCCCATAAGTTTTCACTAGATGGTGCAGTAACTATAGATGCAGTAAAGTCTCTTACGTGCTCCCGTAGTTACTCAGGATTTGGGGGCATGTCTGTTAAACTGGTATAAAATTGATATAAGTATGTAGAACAGATGTGCCTTGAGGATGACCTTTCTTAGGGACAGTTGTGAAGATGAATGCAGTAAAAATAGAAATGCTCTTAGCAAATTATGCCCTGGACAAATAGCAAATTTGTGGGATGCATAAATAAATTATAAATGCACAAATTAAATAAATAAGTAAATAAATGCACAAATTAAGGGATGCATAAATAGCTGTGTGTTTGAGAAGTTTGGTTGAATGGGAACACTCCAGGAACACTTTCACTATCAGAAGTCCCCACACCATAGGCAGAACCCTCTCCTTCCATCAAGGACAAGCTGCTGCTTCTGGTTGGAGCCCACTTTCTGCTAACGCACGCCCTGGCAAGGTTTAATGCTTTCTGAATACTGGCACTTGGCAGGCTGTTACCTTGAAAAATGAGCTCTCCCGAGCTTGCCTCTTGTTGTTACAAACGAACACTTCCCATTGATTAGCACATGGCTTGTAAGTGTCTAATTTATCAATCAGCTAGCGCAGTGGGAGTGTGTAAACCAAGATTTCAAAAATTATGTCATCTGTCAATTGGCTGGGGAACATTAATGTTGTGTGGGCTTGGCACGGAGGGCCCTTTCTCAGAGAAGGATTGAAACAGTGGGAAATTAAATTGCCTTCTTCTGGCCTTTGTGGCAGGTGGGCCACAGCCTTTCTTGGCCTTAAGAGTATTGGTCTTGTTGCAAGGTGCTTGTTGCAAGGTATGGAATATGGAGGATGTGGAATATGGTGCAAGCAATATGTGCAAGGAATATGTGCAAGCAGTCCCTGCATAAGAGAACATTTTGGTGGGGAGAACATTCCCCATGAGCTTTTAGTCCATACTCAAATGTCACCCTAGTTCTGAGCCTTTCAGCACAATCCTAAACCTGAGTTAGGTCAGCATAACTCCTGGCACAAATCTTGTGCTGGCTTGGGGGTGTCACAAAAGTGTCCCAAGGCACTTCTGCACCATTCCTGGGAAAGGGGATTAGGCCAATACACAAATATGCATTGCTCTTCCCATACCACCTTAGGAATGGGTAAAGGGGTGAGTTACACTGGCCTGAATTGGTTAGGATTAACCAATTGGTTAGGATTAACCAGATCCCGTGTAACTTGGGTCTGAAAAGAGCATGGAGCACACTGTTTGTGAAGCTGCTATTTCAGGAGGTAAAAAATTTACCCCTAAAGGTTTTCCCCTAGAAATTGGATAATCCAGTCCATCTTTTTGGTGCAAGTGGTTAAGATACTGTGCCTGTTAACCAGCAGGCCAAGGTTCGAGACCCGGGTACCCACAAGACGAGGATCTCCTGTTACAGGCAGGAGTTGGACCAGATCAGTGATTTTCAATCTTTTTCACCTCGAGGAATGCTTAACAAGGCACTGAAATTGTCAAGGCACACCATCAATTGTTTTTACCTTTGAGAAGGCACACCAGACTCTTCAAATACCCTAATTTTCCTACTAATGAATGTCAATCCCCAAATTCCCATCGCACACCTGAGGACTATCTGTGGCACACCAGTGTGCCATGGCACACTGGTTGAAAATCACTGGACTAGATGATCTGCTAGATGATTTTCTTTTGGTAAAGTGTTCATCAAGAAAAGGAAAGAGCTTGGACTGTGATTAGCCACCTTTGAAACAGCACTTGATTTTGACTGATTTACCTCAACCAACAAAGGATGGTGTGTTTGAGGAAAAAATTGCCCCCATTTTGGCTTAGTGTCCATCCATTGATAACAACAATCTATACACTGTACATAAAATTGAAGAGTCACTGACTCTTCACTTACTGACTGATTCATTGACTGATTCATCAATGCCCAACCAAAACTGGAAGCATGAAATTTGTGGAGGGTATTCCTTCTGTAATGTAGGCACTCACTAAGAACTGAGTTGGAGAAATTCAAACCAGAAGGGGATGAAAAGGGGCTCAACATGTTTTTGTCCCTATACTTAACATTGAAGAATCGCTGACTGATCAGCACCCTCTCCCATCCCCTGGACCTAGAAGCATGAAAGCATGCCAGGTGGTGTCCACTGGCTGCTGGAGCCTAGTAGTGCCCAGTGCCTGATGATTCATGCTGCTGCCCAGTACTGCCTGTTGCTGCCCAGTACGGATATCTGGTGCAAAGTGGTGCCCACTGGTGCCAAGTAAGGATGCCCAGTGCCCACTGGTGCCTAGTGGTATCCACTGCTTGCTGGTGCCTGCTGCCCACTGATGCCTAGTATATTATAAATTTATTAAATTAATAGGTAGTATTATATTAACACCTATATTTCAAAGCACTTTCCACTTTCCAAGCAATTATAATTTATAATTAACATTTATAAAAATATGTACCCTTGAAATAAAACTTAATTACACAGCTTTTTACACTTTTTTCCTTGAGAAAAGTGACATATGTTGGGGGAAAATACTGCTGCAGCATTACCACTGCTTTACCTGGGGTAAGGGGAAATCTTTCCTGATCCTGGTAGTGCAGCAGCAACTCCAAACTCGCAGGGGATACAGGGAAGACCTACTGGCCTGCCTGTTCCATTGCAAATAAGGATAAGGATTAGGATTAATCCTAATCCAAATTAGAATTAGGATTGCACTGTGATGCACATAAAGTGCTGAGTGTTCCATTCCTGTGGAGCACATCTATCCCAAATGCTCATCACATCAATCCAAGATGCTCCAAATGTAAGGTGATCAGAGAATTATGACTGCAAAGAGACCTTCCTAATTCTTATTATTTTTCCAGTATCAGCTTCCCTCCCTAGTTTATGTATCTAATGCCCCTCAAAGGATGGATTGGGTTCTAACTTTTGCTGGCATCCATTCCCAAAGTGAAGAAAATAGCAGACTCCCTGTGCTCTAATACCAAGGCTGTTATATGTGTGATGGATTCCAGCTGTCCCATTGATCTGGGCTACATGATGTCGCTTTATTGATCCAGGCAGTGGGGGAGGGCAGATGGCTGGTAGATGCAGGGGGTAGTAATACACCATCTTTTCCTCATTTTCCCTCCTCTGTCCAGGCTTAATGACCCACTCTAATTTGTCTAATACCTGCTAACATCTAATCAATTGGTAATAAAACTTCTGCTGCATCTTCCTGAGGGAGGGGGGCCTGCAACAGCTCTTTCCCTAGAAATAACATCTGCTATTGAGAGCAATATTCTGCCCCATCAGAATCTGGGCTGGAATTCTAGCCTCCAAGATTTTCCAAAGCAGATCTTGAATTCCTTTGTGGCAGGTTCCTGGCCTGCTCCAGAAATAAAGGAGTATTTTTTGCCTCTCTTTCCTTGCCTCAGAGGTGTTTGTGGAGTATGAGGCAGGTGTCCAGCACCACAGCCGCAAAACATCAGGCTCTCAATATTATGTGCCCTAACGATCATTCAAGTGACAAGGGGGGTGATGCTTTTGGCAGCCACCCTTGCTGTCCCCAAGTAGGTCTTTGCTTTCTTTCCACCTAGACATCTGCCTTATTCAGAGGCAGGCCATGGGTCCCATCCATTGCCAACTGTTACTGGCCACAGCACTCCAAGGTCTCAGGCAAAGCCTCACTCAACCCAACTATCTGATCCTCTGAACTGTAGAAACTGGGGGATGAATCTGGGACCTAGAATGCATGTGCTCCATTTCTGAGCAATGGCACATCACCGCCCTCTGCTTTGCTTTCAATGAGCCAACATGGTCGATTGCTCCCATTCTCAGAAGAAACGCTTTTCCCATGCCCTGCCCATTGAACAGATACGAAAACTGATGCAAAAAACCTTCCCTTCCCAACTGAAATAATCAAGGCAGTTCTAAACATATTTCTCACACAGTCTGTATGTTAAAATGTCATCCCCCCCCAAAAAAAAAGATGCCTTTATCATAGCTGAAAGTGCCTTTGTCCAGTGGTCCTCAACGTTCTGATGACCATGGCCTGGTTCTGTGGGAAAAAAATTTCCCATGGCCCAGGAGGCTGCACATGCACAGTTCTAAATAGAACTGCTCATGCACATTGGCGCAGCTTGGGTAAGCCTGTGCAGTTCTTCCTGCAGCTGGCCTGGCACTTGGCTGTGCCTGTTCAGTTTACCCTGGCTGCAAGGTGAGCCGGGCAAACAGCTGTTAGGCTGCTCCTGCACAGTTTGCCCCATAGGCAGGGCAAACTGGGCTGTGCCTGTGCAGTTGGGCCAGGCTGGGGCGGAGAGCCTCTAGGGCTCCTGCCTCCAGTCCGGGATCCAGTGCCGGCACAGCCCAGTGGGCAAGGTGCCGTGGACCGGTACTGGGCTGCAGACCAGGGGTTGAGGACCCCTGCCTTGATCTATAGTCCACATCATAAACACTAATGCTCTAATAAATGTGTGAGTCTTGCAGGTGACACAAGATTCTTGTTTTTGCTGCAAGAGACAAACATAGCTGCTCCTTTGAAAGTGATTTCCAATAAACTGATCGTTCGTGGAGAATGCCATACTGACTGCTTTTACAGGAAGGCTGCCTAGAAAGGGAGAAGACCTCCTTGTTTTTCCTGTACAGCAACAGAGAAAGAGGAGAACTCTCCAAACTGTCACATACTGTCTCTCCTCCCTGGCCTGGTCCTCATTAGCAGCACTCTTCTCATTTTAATCACAGCACATGCAAGCAGCTGGAGAGGAGGCCAGTAGTGAGCCTGGGAGACTCCACCTGTCCTGGGTTGTAATCCAAGAAAAGGATCACCCACTGACCCCTTTGTTAAGCCGGACCCCCCAACTGGGATGCAAAATTAGGTCAAAGTGAGACCTTAATGTAAATCAAAGAAACAGAGCTAAGCTGATCCTTTCTGGTACAGCATTTAAATTACATACACAGGCTCATAGCACAAATTCAGGCAGATCATTTTGATTCTTGGAACACATCAGGTAGCAAGCAGGGTGAAGGACAAGTCAGGCCCCCTTACCCTTTGTTTACTTCATCTGAAAAGGGCATGTTCACACATGATGCATTTCAACCCTCAATGACTTGCTTCCCAATAATCCCAGTTATGTTATAGCACAGGGGCTGACTTGTTATATTGTAACCCACAGGGTTACAGGCTACAGGGTTACAGGGTTACGGTTACAGTGGTACCTTGCTTGACAAGTGCCCCACATAAAGAGTGATTCACGTTGTTACCTGGAAGCTTAGTTAAAGAATCAGTCAGATAACTGGAGTTGGTTCAAGAGTTTCTTTACTGCTGTGCTGAGGGCCATACATAGCAAAAAGAGCTATTCTAAGGTATGGCCCCAATCACAAGGTGAAGGAGGCTTATATAGACTTTTCCAATACAAGGTGTGGCTTAACAAACAAAGCTGGCAACATATACCTTATACCCAGTAATGGGCCCACCGAGCCCCAAGATCCGGTTCGCTGGAAGTTGGGGGGGTGAGACCGGGGTCAGGGGGCGGGGCTGGAGTCGGGGGCGGGGTGAGGGGCAGGCCCTCACTGCCCATGCGCCAGGCTTGAGCCGCGGGGTCCGGTTCGCAAGCGGCCGCCAGGTCTCCTGAAGCGGGGCTTCAGTTGCCCGAAGCCGCACTTCAGGAGACGCGCCTGCGTCGAGCTCGACGCAGGCACATTGAGCGGCCCCAAGGAGCGGCTCAGTGCGTGTGCATCCAGCTCGACGCAGGCGCGTCTCCTGAAGCGCGGCTTCGGGCAGCTGAAGTCCCGCTTCAGGAGACCTGGCGGCCGCTTGCGAACCGGACCCCGCGGCTCTTGCCAGCCGCGGGTCTGGCCGGTTCGCCAGCTGTCGCCACGTGGGAAGATCCGGTTTGGGCGAGTAGGCCCGAACCGGCATCTGCCCACCACTGCTTATACCTTAACTAATACAATTTTAAACTACATCACTGTTCATATACACAAGCTTAAACAAGATTGGTTATAAAGGTACATTTAACATCCAATTAGATTTTTAGCACCTTCTTTTGGCTTATGTTAAACATGTTTCCTGTTTTCTTATATGAAAGACAAAGCTGGCAGGATACATGGTAACTGTTCACGTGTCCACTGCATCCTAGATACGTGAGGCCTAAGTCTAGCCAACATGGTCCGGCCATATGGCTTAACTCTGGTCACCATGATCCTTTATGCAGTCCAAGTTAGATAAGGTGCATCCTTTCGGGATAGTTGGCCAACATATGTGACCAACCTTGTTCATATTCAGACACAAGAAAACCATACCTTTTATATATTCCTTTGTTCTTTCCTCTGGCCTTATCAATATGTGCTTAAAGCATAATTGGTTACAAAAGCAGATTTAATATTCTATTAAATCTAAAACTTATACATTGAACTACGCATGCTACATATATGGCTTTTAGTTAATCTGAGCAATATATTTCTTATTTTGGCTTGAATAAACTGCATTTCCTTATATGGTCTTAATTTCAGAACCTTAGTTTGGCCACACATTTCTGTGTGTGTGCATAAGAAGGGGGGTGAATGGAGGAATTACAATTTGAAATTTTTTTTCTCTCTTTGTCCTGTATCAATATAACAAGCACAAATTCCCATTGGGAGTGTACTCCACTTAACAAGCCCACCTCACTTAACAAGCTCCAGGCAACTGCCCCCAAGTTGCTTCGCGCTGACGCTCTGTGCAGATCCTGTTTTAAAGGGCTGCCGACCAACGTGCTGCTCAGGGGTGGGCCCAAGCCGGTTTGGGCCGGATCGCCTGAACCGGTACTTCCTGCCACCCTGCTGCTACCGAACTGGTAGCTGCGGGGTGGCCAGGTGGTTTGGTACGCCGGGAGAAGGAGACGCAATGCGTATGTGCCGACCTCGGTGCGCGCGCTATGCGTATTCTCCAGCTTGAGGAGACATACAGCGCAAGCACCGACCTCGGTGTGTGCACTGTGGTCTCCTCCCGCTAGAGGAGACCACAGCGCACGCGCCAACCTCAGCGTGTGCGCTGTGATCTCCTCCACCTGGAGGAGACTCACAGCGCATGCGCCAACCTCAAAAAAGACCCCTGAGTGGATGGCTCTCTTACCATTTACTCTCCTACCATTTACTCTCCTGCTTTTTAGATTGTGAGCCCTTTGGGGACGGGCATCCATTAGCTATTAATTAGCTATAATTTTTTCATTTGTTTGTAAACTGATTTGTGAACTTTTATGTTGAAAAGCGGTATATAAATACTGTAGATAGATAGAGAGAGAGAGAGAGAGAGAGAGAGAGAGAGAGAGAGAGAGATAATGTCTCAAGAACTACTCTAAATGATGCAGCGTTATTCCTGGTGCTTTCTAGATAGTAAAAATATCCCACAATGGCATGTTTACCTGCCATTGCAAGAGTAAAATCTCGAGAATACTTGTAGGCCCTGGGCACTGGCAGGCATTATTGGGCACAAACACGCACTGGGCACTGGAGGTTACTGTGGGGGCAATGGTGGGTAGCAGAGTACACTGGCAAGGACTGGGCACTAGTAACAATCAGGCAGTGGACACCTCTGGCCACCACTGTACAGTGGGCATTGGGTTCCACCAATCAGCACTGAGTGGTGAGCACCAGCTGGCACCATAGGTTACCAGAGGGCAGCAGGCACCATGGGACACCAGTGGACAGTAGGCACTGGGGATCCCTTCTGAACACCAGGCACTCTTACCAGGCACCACTGGGCACCACCGTGTAGTGAGCATAACTGAACACCATTGGGCACAGGGCATCTCTACCAATCACCAGCAGGCAACGGACAGCACCAGCACCCTATTCACAGTTTGAATTTCCAAAAATCAGTTCTTTGTGGGTGTCTACATCACGGAAGGAACACCCTTCCCAAATTTCATGCTTCTAGGTCCAGCTGCAGTGGCTTAATGGTTTAAGGTGCTGTACCTGCCAATCTGAAGGTTGGCAGGTAAGTGGTTCGAGACCTGAGTTATTGCAAGATGGGGTGAGTTCCCATACTTAGCCCAGCTCCTGCCAACCTAGCAGTTCGAAAGCATACAAGTGCAAGTAGATAAATAGGTACCACCTCAGTGGGAAGCTAACAGAGTTATATGCACATGAGGGCCACATGTCCATGGAGTTTTATTCAGACAACTCTGGCTCTATGTCACTAGAAACAGGGATGAGCACCCCTCCCTAGAGTTGGTTGTAACTAGCAGGGCAAACTGCAGGGGATCTTTAGCTTTAGGTCTGATGGTTTTGGCTGGACATCGATGAGTGAGTGAAGGAGTCAATGACTTTTCAGTTTTATATACAGTATATATCTAAGAAAGATGGCAATATAATAAAAGTAACATAGGTGGTAGCTGGTAACGTAGAGGTATGTCCGTAATGTAGCAGATGCAGCCGCAGTCCTTATATATATATCCTCTCAGTTCAGCCCATTATTTTTTCCCTGGAAATTTCCCCGTTTATTTTTTGCAGATTTTTTGAGGGGTGTGTGTGTTTAAGAAAATACAAAAATAAGAAGTGCAGAAAGCAGTGTTGTGTGTTTATATTTCATTACCACATTAAAATCACACCTCTATCCATAGCTTATCCAAAGAGACTGGGATTGGATTTCAACCTCTCTAAAATGGTTTCTCAAATACATTTGGAACATTTGAAACCTGTGCTGTCCACTGGGTTGGACCAGTCCTGCAAAATACCCTCTGGCCAGGCTACTGCCAGGATATTGGAGGGGGGAGAAGGGAAGTGCCTGCATCTTTAAAGATTAATCATATTGTTTGCTCATTAAGAAGATCATTCCAGGCTTTGCAGAGAGTGGAACGCTTGAACGCAGGCATCTGTTTGCTTCTGGGAGAGGATATTAATTGTCTTGATACTTCAGTGGATATAAATACAACCGCCAGCCCCAGATAATGTTTGAACAAACAAACAAACAGCTGCCAGGAGGTTCCCTCTGATAGTTGACCTTTGCCAAGCAACGGGCAGCTGTTTTTTTTTTTTTTAATAGCAACCTGCCTGGCAGAATAAAAATGAATGGAAAGAAGCTCCAGGGATGTGGAATTAATGTCGTTATATCAGGTTCCTTCAGGGCTGCCAGATTGGCATAGGGTAGGAGGTTGAAGGCACTGGTTGTTGATCTCTCTCTCTCTCTCTCTCTCTCTCTCTGAGAAAGAAAGAGAGAGACTATGGTTGAAGATAGTTATGTTTGGTTTTAATACAGGTTATAACACCGTTAAAGTGTAAATCCAAAGCATTTCCACATAGTCATAAGTTAGTTCCAGTATACAGACTATCTCTTGCAAAATGACTCGGGGGGTGGGTGGGTTCAGAATCTGAGCCCAGGAATGTTTTGACCTAGGAGTTCTTTGACCTGAAGTTTGGACTGAACCTAGTGAAGTTACTGCTCATTTTATTGCCACCTTGTCCCCTCCTTTTGGGCTTCAGATCCAGTAACAAAAGGATGGAAAATATCCAGAATCTCCTCCTGGTCACTCAACTCTCTCTTGCTATGCACCGAAGAAGAGTGTCCTAGCAATGTGACAACCAGGTATCCCCTGTGCGACTCAGGCTCATGAGATCTGTGGGGACAGCTTTCTCCTTTTTCCCTGTTCATCCAGCTTTTGTTTGGGTACATTCTTTAGATGGAGTCCAGAGAATATCAGCCTTGAGGTTTCAGAGTGTGCAGAAATTGCAGTCCCTTGGAATACCCAGGTGGTCTTGCCAGTGAATTAGTCTGCAGGGACATGGACTGATGGCAAATCTTTTCCGGAGGTTAGATAGGCTGGCTTATCCTACAGGCAACAAATTTACAGTAGAAGACCAGAGTCAGAAATCTAAAGGTGAGGCTTGGTGGGGGGGATGAGAAAGTTCTGGAGTTGCTGATGTTTCCGTGGATCACTCATGGAGAACGTTTGATTTCCGAGGAGCATTGGTAGGGGATTTCAAGTGGCAAGCAAGTGTTGAACCTCTACCTGCTACTTTGTCCTATTCCTTCCACCTGCCTCTTTCTTCTGTCTTTTTCCCATGGATGGACTAATTTCCCCATCTTTCATTCTGACTGAAAGAAAAGCCACAGGGGGCTAGAGTTGTAATGTGGAGTGGCAATCAGGGGAAGGACTCTATTCCACACACTTCTATTCCATTTGAAAAGGTCCCCACTTCATAAGTGTTTGGCATTTAAAAACACGGGGTTGCAACAGTCCCATTTAATTCTGAATGTAAATGTACATATAGATTATGCCAAACAAAATGGAGAAACCTTCCAACGTTTGAAAACTCATGCATATGAGGAGCCATATGTAAATACTGTTGATACTGCTGATGGTGATGACATTGAATATGACATTGGCTTTGGTAAGTTTATTTGACATATATCTGTCTTCTTGCATTTATAGATCCGTGTGGATGGGCCAATCAAAGGTTCTCTTGAATATGAAATTGTTCAGGTGAATACTGGGCCAGTACTTCGGGATATGGCTTTTTCAGTGGATCACAAGTACCTTTACATCATGTCGGAGAAACAGGTGAGCTGCATGACTTGTTAATATTTTTTAATTCAAGTCAATGTTTCTCTCTCAGTAAAAAGGCTCTGAAGTTGTTAGGGTCACACTGAAAATATTTGTTGCAAATACGTACGTTATAGAATTAATTGTGGGTTTGGTTTCATTCATTTCAGTCTAACACTGAAAACATCATAGTTTGCTTCGAAGTGGAGAATCTGTGGGTGTCAGATATGTTGACTGACTTCTTCATGTGATTCTACTCACCACTTTGTACTGCATCAATCCTGCTGTTAGTTAATATAGGAGACAATTAGATTGGTGAGATCCCCAATGAATATTCCATCATGATCCTCTCCCAAACTATTTGGGATTCTATTAATTCCTGTTAAATGTCTGAAAAACCTTACGGGGGTTTGAGGTCCCCAAACAAAGTTCTTACTATGGAAATAGGGATAACAAGCAGCAAGGAGAGTGTAGAACCACATCGAAAAGCCCTGCCCTGCTAAGAATTATGTGACTTGTTCTAATTCTGTCACAGTTGTGTGAAGAGGGCATACTGTTGATTATTGATACTTGCTAGTCCTCTACATAACAAATGTCATGCATTTTTCAATAACATTTCTGTCAAAATGTTTGCCAGCTCTGATAAAATACAAGCATACCTTGCTGTAAAGCAAATATCACTGTAAAGCAAACCACAGTTTGCTTTACACAAATCACAAATCAATTTCCACTTGATTTTCACTTTTAAATATCGGCAGAATAAAGCACTGGGTCAGAGGTGGAAGAAATGTTGGAAACAGACCAAAGGCAGGTAACAAAATGATGGTGGTTGATTTGTTTGATTTGGCTCGGGATAGTTTGATATGTGTATTACTGTCTAAGAGCAAGACAAGCGCTGAAAATAATAAAAATGAACTTAATTGAAAAGCACTGCAAAGCAAAGTGCTGTAAAGCGAGGCCCTACTATAAGTTAAATTGTTCTTAAAGACAACTGCCCATATTTCTAAAATTGGTACTGAATATTTCACTCCTGCCAGGTAACGTACAGCAATATTCATTTCTGCTATCAGAGAGGCTCTTTGTTAATTCAAGATCCCTTCCTATAAGGAGTTATTTGAGATAACCTAATAACACATTGCATGGGGCACACTATTGAATGTGCCCAATCACCGTCTCTTTAAAATGAGTGCAAATTATCAGGCAAAGCTCTGCATCACTTTCATTTTGTTGTTTGCTTTTGCTTCTATTCTGAGCTTGTGCAAATTCTTTCAATCAGTATTGCTGGACTGTGCCATCTGGATGCACTCTTAAATTTACCAGAAAAGTAATCTTCAACTAAAAAAGTCAGCTTCCAATCTGCTCTACAAAATAAGACTTGTGTAACTAAACAATGTGCACAAATTCACCAGGGATGCACGGTCACAAACTTATGTAGGAACATGGTTGGGGGTTAGCACCAGCCCACCTCTAAACATGGCCCAGCAGAATCAGAGCTGCTGCAGAATCAAGTAGACCCATTATGGGGCTAATTCCCTTACTAGGAGGAAAAGGACAAAAATCCTCTTCTCCCAAGGAGCCAGCTATGACTGCCCAGAGTGTGCCGGATACTGTGGCAGCCATTTTTGGGGTTCTGTGGCAGCCCTGTGTTCCAGGTAACTCAGAATTGGGATATCAAGTGTTTACTTGAAAGTAGGTCCCACTATATTTAGTAGAGTTTACACTTAAAAGTGCTGTCCTAAGACACACAGCGTATTTGTGCTGCTACTGGTGTTGAAGATTCAGGGTGCAGCCCAGCTTGTGGGCTCTCTTACTGCAATAGGTCTTAACCTTTTTCGTTCCATCACCCGAATGAATGAATGAATGAGAGATGGGGGACTCACTGCTGATTCCACTCCCTCCTAGTTCACAATCTACTTGCTCCTACCCCAAGGTTGCCCCCCTAAAAAATCTGGTTACCATGAGAGCCTGGCACTAGTTAACACTATGTTAGAACAGTTGCTAAGAACCTGAGCAGGACTGGGACATATTAGTCACAGAACCAGAAGCTGGGTTGTCAATCCTGGGTTGTCCTCCAGCATCAGTGGTGGGCCCGGCCTGGCCCAAGAACCGGTTCCCTGGAAGTGGGCGGGGCTAGGCCGGGTCAGGGGGCAGAGCGGGGGCGGGGAGGTTTTTAAGTTAAAAAATTTTAAAAAATTAAAAAAAATAAAATTGACTGTCATGGGACTTACTTCTGAGTAGACCTCCATAGGATTGGGCTCTGAGGCTGCAGTGCCAGCCACACTTTCCTGGAAGTAAGTCCAGGCACCCCAGAGGAGGGGGAGGTTGGCAGTGGGCTGGGGAGAGGATATCCAGAGGAGATGTCCTGGAAAAGAGGACACGGGCACCCCAGAGGAGGGGGAGGTTGGCACTGGGCTGGGGAGAGGATATCCAGAGGAGATGTCCTGGAAAAGAGGACACGGGCACACCAGAGGAGGGGGAGGTTGGCACTGGGCTGGGGAGAGTATATCCAGAGGAGATGTCCTGGAAAAGAGGACACGGGCACCCCAGAGGAGGGGGAGGTTGGCACTGGACTGGGGAGAGGATATCCAGAGGAGATGTCCTGGAAAAGAGGACACAGGCACCCCAGAGGAGGGGGAGGCTGCAGGCTGTAGTGCCAGCCACTTTCCTGGGAGTTCCATTGACTGTCATGGGAATTACCTCTGAGTAGTCATGCATAGGATTGGGCTCTCAGGCTGCACCCTGTCCTCACTTTCCTGGGAGTAAGACCCATTGAGCACGATAGGGCTTACTTTTGAGTAGACATGGTTGGGATTGTAGTCACCAGAAATAGGATCTATCCTGGAAAGGGGGAGGGAATCCAAATGACAGTTTCCTGGGAGTAAGACCCATTGACTGCCATGGGACTTACTTCTGAGGAGACAGGCACAGGATTGGGCTCTGAGGCTGCAGTCCTGAGCAAGGCAGCCGGTCAGGTCAGGCTCAGGCGGGGAACAGCCGCAAGGTGCCTCGCTCGAAGGCAAAGCAGCCTGAAAGGAGCACGTGATGCATGTGGCTCCTCTCTCTCGCCGGTCGGGCTCAGTACAGGAGGCGGGGAGGAGGGACTTCCTCACCCGCCTCCAAGCAGCAGCTGCGTGCGCACGAAGAGTAAAAATGGTGGCCGCGGTGGCAGGTGGAGGCTGAGGACCGGTCCTCACCGTCCTGGTCCCTTCACGCCCTACCGGCTCGCCACCGGCTGCCAAAAAGCTAGATCCTCTTCCGGCGAGTAGGCCCGATCCGGTAAGTGCCCACCTGTGTCCAGCATGAATAAAACAGGATGTGGTGGACACATTTTTAGATCAAAGGGATTCATAAGGAGCTGAACTGAATTCTTTCCTTCTCCCCACAATTCCCCTCCAGCCAAGCTAGCCCTCTTCTAATTTGGCTGAGGAAGTACATTGGGAAAAAGACTTGTGGGATGGGGGAGGGATTAACACATACACAAATATAGCACTGGCACAAATATAGCACCTAATCATGTACAAACCAGAGGAGATCTCTGATTTTTTAATACAAGGTATACACCTTTGCAGAGATCTCCTCTGGTTTGTACATGATTAGGTTAATCTGGGTTTAAACAAAAATGTATCCAAGCTGTCAGGTCTACTTTGTCCCTTAATTTAGATGCCCATCTAAAAATAGCCCAATTTGCATAAACTTGCATTTCCGGACTCTGGATCTGGATGGGCATCTAAGGGTTACATCCCTCCCTTGCATAAACTGTCTTCAAGCACCTCCTAGAGGCCCATAGACTGCTGGGCAATTGCAGTCTGTTCCTGCCCTCTTCCATCAATCATATGTAAACTGTATAAGAATACATGTCCAAAGGTTTCCTGGTGATGAGTGACGTTACTTGGGCCTGTGTGCATGCGCATATGCATGCACACTAGCACATTTGTTTAGGATGATCTCATCACCAGAAGGCAGTATGCATAGCTCCTACTTCCTCAGCATCTCCTGAGGTATTTTTTAAGATCAAGAAAGGGGGAAGAAATAGCAATCATGCCAGTGCTAGTGCATGGCAAGACTGGAGAGTTGCAATGGGCCCATGAATGTTGTAGGGCCTATTGAGCAAAGCCCTGGATATGGACTGCTCAGACAACCTGGTAGTACTCAGACAACTAGTCCAGTGGAGAAGATAGAATAAGGATCACCAAATAACTTGAGTAGCAATTTTATTAGACAAAGAGTCTATTACCTAGATGGATTCAGTGAGGCAGTAGGTTAATATAAAGGCATCCTTGCTGGAGGGGCCTAACACAGCTGCTAGGTAGGTGTGCAGTGGGGCACATTGCAGATCCATTGCCCAGGAGATGGTGTGGCTTATACTGGAGAAGGGAAAGATAATATCATTCCATGTGCTGGGGCTGACAAGCACGTGAAGGCACGTAAATGTTGCTCTTAGCAATTTGGGCTGTATCTATAGGGATGGATGGAGCAATATGCTTTGGGTGCAGGCGGTCCCAAGTTTATCCCTAACACTAACCCTGGCATTTTTCAGTTTAAAAGATTCATGTGGCAAAAAATGGGAAGGCCCTTTTCCTGAGTCCCAGGAGAAGCATTGCTGGCAAGAGCAACAGCACATGGACCAAACTCATGGACCAATCTTCTCATTCAGTATAAGGCAGCTCTGTGTAATTACTTGAAGCTTTGCCCATTAGTAAGCTGGGGGGAACATTCACTGGGGGGGTACTCATCTATAGATGCTCAGACAGATGAACCCTGCCTGTGAATTTTCATCAACTGTGATATGCATTCAATGGCCTCAAGACAAAACTGCAATAGACTGAATTGCTGACTCTAAAAATAAATGTTTTTTTCAACACAAAGCACATTTTGCCAGATACTCATAATTTTGCCTGATTTGTGGCCAGCATTTCTCCCAAGCCCAGTGGGGTAGGTAGAATACCTGAGTCGTTCAGATCTGGCCACGGTGACCCATGCCCTAGTGACATCGAGACTAGATTATTGCAACGCGCTCTACATGGGGCTGCCTCTGAAGACGGTCCGGAAGCTGCAATTAGTCCAGAATGCAGCGGCCCGTGTGGTTGCTGGGGTTCGTCGGTTCGACTCTTTCGGGCCACTGCTTCAGCGACTACACTGGCTGCCCATTCGTTTCCAGGCTGAATTCAAAGTGCTGGTCCTGACCTTTAAAGCCCTAAATGGCTCGGGTCCAGGGTACCTGAGGGACCACCTTCTTCTGTACAATCCGACCCGTCACCTAAGGTCATCTGAGGGGGCCCTACTGACTGTGCCGCCACTAAAAGATGTGAGAGGTGTGGCGGCCAGAGATAGGGCCTTCTCGGTGGTGGCACCCCGGCTTTGGAACTCCCTCCCCATAGAACTTAGGAAAGCTCCCTCAATACAAAGCTTCAGGTGGAGCCTTAAAACCTTTTATTTTAAAAAAGCGTTTTAAACAGGGCAGAGGGTGGAGGGCAGTATGTTAGTGTTTTATTTTATTGTTTTAACAAATGTCTTTTAGCTTGTTTTTAATTGTTCCTAGTCTTTATTATTCTAATTGTATTTTAATTGTATTTTAATGATGTTTTAATTTGTATTTATTAGCAATTTTAATGATGTTTTATTCTTCAATGTTAGCCGCCTTGGGCTCCCTCTTATGGGGGAGGAAAGGCGGGGTATAAATTGAGTAAAATAAAAAATAAAATAAAAGATCAGCATGTATTGTAAGAATTGGGGTCTGTGTAGGGAGGAGTGTTTTTCAGAAATGTGCTTGTAGTTTAGGGTCAGGGACAACAGAGAACCTGGTGTGTGGCAAAGGGGGCTAATACCCCAGGTGCTAGGCCCTTATGACTCAAGGACCATGAGGGAAGCCTTACTGGGGGTGTTTCTAATAGTCTTCAGGTTCTCCTTCTTGAACCTGGTAGACCACTATTCTCTTGTGTTGATTAGGTACAATGGGGGTAACTTTAAAAAAACTGTGATGTGTATATGAAGAATGGTACCGTTGTTTTCCTTCCTTCCTTATTTACTTACTTAGGCTGCAATCCTAACCTCCAGTTAGGCCAGCCTAAGCCTTGGCATAAGTCCTGTGCAGCCCTGGAGATTTCACAAAAGTGCCGTAAAACACTTTTGCACCACTCCTTGGTTGATGGATAGGCCTGTGCACAAGACATGTGCTTGCCTCCCTACATCACGCTGGGAATGGGAAGACTGATGAGTTGTTCTGGCCAAGGTTAGGATTGTACCATTACTTACTTACTTCTTCTTAGAGACTATGAATCTCAAGAGGAGAGAAGCAGATGCAACTTGACCCTATAAAACAGTCAGACCTGAACAATCCATAACCCACCAAACTGAACATCCCACAGCAAACTATATAGCACATTGTCACATAATTTGTGAATCTCCTGGTTCAGGCAGTCAGGTTCCTGGTAGTCCATGGTTGATGACATGTGTTTAGAGGGTCAGAAGTTGAACAGTTCTGAACTAAGCCCAAATATATGAATGCAGAAGCATCTCCTGTTTCATAAGCTGTAGTCTATGGTAGGGCTGGCCCACCCATGAAGCAAGGTGAAGTGGCCAATGTGGGCATTGGGTTAAGTGAGGAAGTGAACCTAGCATATGTGCCTTCAAGCCTGGATTCATGTTGGTCTCCCCCATCCTACCTGATTGCTTTCTGGCTTTGGAATTGAGAAGGTGAAGGACAGCTGCAGTTCCTGTGGGCTTCAACTACCCCCAGTGACGGGGTTCAAAGAAATTAACAACCGGTTCTATGCCCATCTGGCAGCCACTTTTAAATGGCTATTTTTAAACTTTATATGTCCTATATCTCATTAACAACTGGTTATATAGAGTAAGTGTGAGCCTGCTGCAGCCCACCACTGGCTACCCCCAATTGAGAATATTCAAGAAGGAACAGATGGCGATGGCTGAAGCTCTTGCCAGCTCATGACTGGTGTCACCACTGCTGTCTCCTCTCCAGGCTGAAGAGCTATCCAGAAGTAACAGGGGGAAGGGAGGAAGGGAAGGGAAGCAAAAGGGAACAGTGGCCACTCCTGTATCTCAGGCCACATGGGGTTTGGGCTAACACTGCCGGTAGGGTTGTCTGGTAAGGTAATATAAGGCAGACTTTTGTAGAGTAAAAGGGTCTCCATTAGCAGGCGATGAGAAAGCCCCCTTGCTGCTTCCAAATGTTTTCTTCATTTTGTCTGTCCTTTTCCCTGGTGAATGTTGGGAGGGGAGTAAACTCAGGATTTTTTTTTTTGAGAGAGAGGCTGAGAAAAATGAGGGTGCAATCCATGCATGCTCTTTAGGCCAGCACAAGTCATTTGTGTCAGCCAGGGAATGTTGTACAAGTGACATAAGGCACTTCTATATTACCGCTGGTGCATGGATGTGTACCAACCTCCCTGCGCCACCCTGTGGCTCTGCAAGCATGGCGCAGAGGGTGAGACATGCTGGCCAGGGACGGAAATGTGGGCAGGAGGGTGGGAAGCAGCACTTGGACTGACAGTTATGCCATATCCAAGCCTCTGTCTGAGGCGCTGGCTATTTTCATCTGCTCTGATATAGGTCACTTCCAGAGATGAAGGGGAAGTTTCTGCTTCCCTGCAGTAGTGCAGCAGCCATCCCATAACTCCCTTAGTTGTACAGCAAACCTGCCTGACCCAGTGCAAGTTAGGATTGCACTGTTTGAAATTTCCAACCTGTTGACAGTTAACCATCATAATGTAGCATTATTCACAGAGCATTGTAGTTGAGGTGTGGTGAATTTAATGCTTATGTGGTGCCAAGAAGAAGAGCTCCAGACCAGAACTGAGTTCAGTGGCAGGAAAAAAAGAGGCAGGGAAAAAATGTCAAGGCAAAAGGAGAGTTGGTGCTGCCAACTAGTGATAAATGGCCTCTAATCAATGGCTGGGTTCTCTTCATAATTACTTCTTCAAAATTACTTCAGAATTACACATACACACTGAATTTGGTTTGCCACCCAAAATGTGAGACCTAAATTCTAAAACAAGAATATTCATCACAGCACCAGCAGAAATCTTGGAGCCCCTGCAAGTCAAAGTGAAGAATAAGGAACTAGGCCATTTGGACTTAGACCAATTTCCTTATTCCTAATTTAGAATCTGGACCACTGTAATTAGACCAATTTCTTGTGTGCAAGAAAGATCCCTCTTACCTTCTGAGAAATTATGCAGGGTGTCCCCTCCATCAAAGGCACATACGTATGCACATGTATATGTTTCACTCTATGCTGAATAAACCCTCTAGCTTGCTTTATTCTCTCTTCCACCCTCTCCATTTTTCTTCAGTAAATAAAATCGCACTCATTCAGAGCCAAACAAACTGGCTATTTTATTCCACTGTTGTGAGAGGACCTTATATCAGGGTGGTAGAGGCATTAATCTCCTTTCTCATTCCCAAAGAATTTAGTAACAAATCTGAAAAATCCTCTTCCCTGCCTACCTCCCCCACATGCTTTGTAATTGACACAGCGCAGGGGTGGGTGGGCCACGGAAAGGAAATCTAAGAAGCTGATGATTACATACGAATCCTGGAAGCTTGGTAATCCGGGACTCCATTAAACAGCTGTCTCCTCTAATTCCACTGACAGCTAGACCTCCTTCTCCCAGAGACCTCCCATTTTCCAGGTCACTTCCAACCACTGGTTTCTTAACCAGACCCCCTCCCACTTTGTTCTTGCTGTGTTCAATTCAAGGCCGAAACCAACACCAACAATCAAATAGGGAAGTGCAAAGCTAATCTACACATCTGATTTGATGGAGGGGGAGAGATTCTTTTTCCATCTAAAGCTGGAGCTGGTGCTCCAGGGAAATGAAATGGAGCAAAGGAAAAGTAATTACATTCTGTAAAGTGAACCCCTCCCCCAAGGAATATATAGGTGTAAGAGGGACAAAGTCATGGGCACTGAATTGGTGGCCTGAAGCAGTAAAGCAGGGCTAGTGTTTGTTGACCAAGCGCTCCAGATGGCAAAGCTTCTGTAATCCCTGTTGTGTAGAGCAGGGTGTTCAACCCTTTTGGTAGCTTTGGACTCACCAAAATCATCTATTTGACACTGTGTAGGGGGACAGGAGAAAAAAAAGTATTGATTTATATATCAAATTTGAATAAATGTACATAAATGAATGTATTAGAGATGGAATGAATGAATTCAGATCAGTTCATAAATGCTTTCTAAAACAGAGAGAGGGGGAATGATCTTTGGAACTGTTCATAAGCACTTTCATGCATATGAGATGAGGTGTGTACAGTCTCCCCAGCCTCAAAATACCCTCTAGAGGTGAGTGGCGCAGAGCTTCCCTCACCTCAAGAGTATTACAGGGCTGGCCTGAACGGCTGGATGGAGGGGGCTTGTCATATCCTAGAATTCATGGGGTTGCATAGAGGCTCACCTTCAATGTTTATTTCCCCTTAGCTACTGTTTGTAGAAGTCTGTTGGGGGGACATGATCTGACTAAATTTCAGGGAAGTCAAAGGGATACAATTAATAGATTTTTGTTATGTGATCCTCTACCTTCCACTTCTTCCACTTGAGCACTGGCCTTCTTGTGAGAGTCCAGATGCACTGATCAGCAGCTGGACAGAAGGTCTAAGAAAGCCAGACCTCTGTGTTCCCTCAATGCTGATTGAAGTCCACCAAATATAGTAACAGTAGTATTGGGATAGGCTCTATTTTCTACCAGTGCTATGAGTACTGAAAGATGTATCACTGACAGAAGCAAAGGCAGTAGTCAAATTCAGTTCTACAAGGTTCTACCAAGAATCATCTTCCATAGGATGGCTACTAGTGTAAAATAGCTTTATGGGAAATTTGCTTTGATATACAAGCATTTTGGATTAGAAGCATGCTTCTGGAACAAATTATGCTTGTAAACCAAGATGCCATTGTATCATATATTCATATACAGTATTACATATATTACATATGGACTGCTAACGTATAGACTGCTAATATAATATTAGCTCCATATTCACAGACTTTATGCTTCTGAATATAATTTGGTGGGAAGCAACAGCAGGAGAGGGCCTTTTTCTTTCTTCCTCACCTATCCGCTTCCTGGACACTTCTGGTTAACCAGGTGGCAATCTAGGTGAGTTCCACCATGAGAACTAGAAGCAAGGCCATTCCACCTTAAGGGAAGTGGTCACAAAATGATCTGCAGTGATCATGCCACCGCCATGAAGGAGGAACTTTAAAACCTACCTGAGAATTTCGCTTGCCATCCAGAGGGGCCTGGGGGCTCACAGGCCCTGTGACAGGCCTCCCCACTGCTCTGAAAAGCAATTGCAAACTGTTAATTGGTTGTTATAGGCTTTCTGAACAGTGAGGAGACCCACAAAGGCTGTTGCAAGATCCTGCCCCTTTAAACTGATCCAAGGGCCTACTGGCAGCTACAATTTTGTTCTGAATTGTGATCGCTCTTTTATATGCAATGGTGATTGTGTTGGTGGCCTTGCACATGCCTTTGGAAAAGTGGGACATAGATCCATCTAGTGCTATCTATCTGCTTTCTATTGAAAAAGAATACCAGACAAGACTGACCTCATCTGCTTCAACCTGGATATTCTTTTTAATACAGTACATTCCTTTCTCTAGCAAAGTGGTCTCCTTTGATCAGAAGCACAAGTAAAAACATTTGAAGAAGTACAAGGATGATCTCAGAGGCTGATTATAGCCTACTATGGAGAATGAATCCTCTTTGCATCTACTCTCACCACACATTATCCATATTTAATTCATTCCTTAAAATTGACCCTTGTAGTGAAAATCCAGACGGGAAAAACTCTGTCATTCCAAAGCACTCTCCCAAGAATAACTCTGAATGCCTGATAGTATAAGAAAAATGCTGTGTGGCATGATAAACTAAAATAAATAACAATAGCACAGCAATAAAATAATAAAAATAATTACAAATATTTAATAACATCAACTCTACATCAACATCAGCACCATCCAAGGAGATGGTGGGTAGAGAGAAGGGATGGTGGTGTTAGGTGACAAACCCCTCAATCCAGAGTAACTACGGCGGTTCTTACATTGATGCAAAAGACATTTATGTTGACGCAGTTATGGCGCCACCTAGAGGAAACCTATGGGAAAGTCATAGAGCAATCCAGACTAAAGCCCATATCCTAAAGTCAAATTAAGCCCTTTGCTCTGAAGCAGTTAAGGTGACTTTCCTTAACACTAGAGTGTGACATAACTGCGTGGACCTGTAACTGCTCTGGATTTTGCCCTAATTTTTTGTTGCATCGATGCAAGAACTGCCGTAGTTACTCTCAGTTCAGCCCAAAGAGTAAGAAGTAGACCTTGAAAGCCAGTACAAAACTGAGCATGCTTATGTGCTGCCCATGAGGCATTTGGTCTCACACATTCACTTGGCACAATTTTTAATTGTAGTCTCAATGCTCACAGCCTAGATGCCGTTTCTCTGATAGTATGACCAAATGAAATGCAGTATTTATATTTGCCATATACATAAGTGGAAATCCAGATAGCAAATGTAGCGATAGTGGGGGACGAATGTATTTTTAAGTGTAGAAATATTCCCATTCAAGACTCATTGAATCTTCCAGAAGGGGTGGGGGTAGAGCAGCCATTTTTTGTTCCCCCCTCCTATCCTCTTTGTGCTCCTTGCCTTTCTCAAAGGATATTAGCAGCCCAAATTTTTTCCCTTGCTTCAGGCTATTAACTTCCAGGCTGGTCATTATGAACTGCTTGGCAGTGACTGATTGCTCAGGGCTTTCTTGCTTAGGAAAATGTGGAACTGATTGCTTGCTTGACCCTGTTTGACCCCAGGAATTTGGAGTTCAACCTGGCTTTAGGAATAATAAACTCATATAATTAGCAGAGAAAACAGCTTGTGATGCAAGAAGGAGGGGGTGTAATTGATTGGAAACAGCAGTCAGTCATACTTGATCTGCTCCACACCATTCAGGATTACCAGTTGGCTGAAGAACAATCTGATGTTTGCTATTTCCTCTACTTAAAAATATTAGTCATACTTAATGCAGATTTCTGCTTATTTCTGCTTAATGCAAAATTCAAGGAGAATTTGGAGGTTTCTCCTTGTGCAAAAGAGAAGCCAGACATTGTGGTTGCGAGAGATTCTTTTTCCAAAGACTGGAACAGAACATGAAATAATGAGAATTTTTGCTCAAATCACGATGTATAACTATATTAGGATCAAAACATTAAAAAATCAATCATTTAAAAAAGAAAAAAATAACACCACGTTTCTGTGGGGTTTTTTGCCAATATTTTTCTGGAGATAAGGCAATTTAATTCTGAACTGTGGTCTGTCGTGGTCTATGATCAGGTGAATGTGCTTGGATCTGGATATCTCCTCTGCCAAGCCACTCCAGAAATGCCTTTGCTTGGGTGAGTCAGTGTGGTGTTGCACTTTTGAAAAGCCTGGAAAAAACAATCACAACTCAAGTAACACCTTTCCCCCGTTTTATTTTATTTTCCTGTGTTATTTTATTTTCCTGCACCTGGATCTGATCATTTTCCATGGCCTTTTTGCATATTTTATGTCATTCTGGTAAGCAAAGAGGGATGCTATGATTTTTTTTAAAAATCTGCTTGCCTGTGTGATGCTACACTTTTGGGAAACTTGGAAAACCAATTAATATGTACGCATATATGTTTGGTAATGGTATAAAATGATACAATGTTCACAACTGAAAATGCTTATTGTGTTTTATTGTGCTGCTTATACAACTTGGAATAAGAATTTGGATAAAAACACATAACACCACCATTTGCTATTTTAATCAAGAAATTTGAAATTTTTTTGCATGGCTCAAAAAAACATTGGAAGACCAATGAGTTGTGCCAATCTAGGTTAGGATTGCACCCTTCATTCCTTTATTCAATGGGAAGATTCTGTAACATGCTGTTGGGGGATTCACTTGGCCTTTGGCCAACTCCCTCAGAATTTAGTTTGGTCATTCTTGCTTTTTACGAGGTATTTTTTTAAATCTATCATGATGTGAGAGGCATCCAACTCTACCACATGCTTTCTTCTTCATCTGGAGAATCAGAGGATGTTCTCATGGAAGTTTGAAACCAGCAATTGCCTGGATTGAATGCAACAAGCTCAAAATGAATCCAGACCAGTTAGGCTATTGGGTAGGAGAGCAATTGAACTGGAGTATAGTCCAGTTCTGTTTGGGGTTTCACTCTTCTTAGAAGAGCAGATCTATTGGCATACAGGTCCAACCTTATTAGATATGAATTTTTTATGCATGTATTTGACTGAGCATGAACGGCCACTGCAAATCGCAATTTAAAAATGCTTTTCTGCTGTTGTAGAGAGGTAGTCATGAAAGCAGTTATTCCATTTGTTAGTAGCAGAATCAAATCCCTGCAGATATTGAGGCAATACCTTTTTCCATTGTTTTCTTCATACACTGATTTTTTTTAATCCACAGGATGTTCTGGAATGGAACCTCAGTGGATAACAAGGGACACTTGTATAAATACTGTTGCTTGATTGGATTGAATCCTGGATGTCCAGATATAAGCTGTGACTATGGGTGCCTTTACCCAGCTTTAGCTGGTGTGCCACTTGCATTCATCACTAGGTTAGACTGATCTGGCTGCAGTGGTCTATCCATTTTGCTGGTAACATCAAGATTGGATTAGTGTGAAACACTTCAGAGGACTGTGCATGAGTACCACTCAGAAGTTTCAGTTAGTTCAAAGTGCAGCAGCCCAGTTTCTCACGGAAACCTCTGGTACAACATTGTTGCACTATCTGCACTGGCTGCTGATTAATTTCTGAGCACAGTACAGACTGCTAATGATTACCCTCTAAAGCCCACTTGAGTTTGGACCCAGATACTTGGAATGGGTGTCTCCTCCCAGATAAAGCAGTCTGTTCTCCAAGATCACGTGGGGAGGTTGTCCTCTGTGTGCCACCATTTGTAGATGTGCAGCTGGCAGTTATGTATACGAGAGCCTTCTTTCTGGTAGCACCCACCTTCTGGAACTCCCTGCCAGAGGACATCTGCATAGTTCCTCACTGTTTGCAAGCATGTGAAAATGTTCCTGTTTCCCCAGGCATCTTTATGAAGTTGAGCAACTTTGCTATTGCCATGTTGATTGATGCTATGTTTCTGTTGTTTGTTTTGGTGGTTTTTAAAAATAATATTGGTCCATGTTGTGGTTTGATATATTTTATTTTGCTTCTGTAAGTGCCTTGAGTCCCCCTGACCCAGGGAGAAAGGTGAACATATGCACACCTTCAATAAGTTAATGCTTCCAGATGTGGTACCCCACATCTTTCCTCTTATATAGTTGAATGAACAATCCAAGAGATATTGCACTATCATGGATGATACTGGGGTGCAATTCTCCAATCTTGCACAATCCAAGAGTTGAGCTTAGCACCTGTATCTTGATTTGTTTGGAGAAAACCTTGTTTGAGGTCAGTACTGTATATAATATTGCTGGGGAAGCTACTGGAAAGAATATGAGCTTATTTTCAAATAATAATTTTTTCAAATAAATGCTAAATTCTAGTATCTGAATGGATAATGGTTTTATTGAATCTCATACTATTTTATCCAGACTATGCAGGCAAAATGTAACTCTTGAATTATATAAATAGACCTGGATCAAGTAATAGCCCTGGATTGAGTAAATAACCCTGGATCAAGCTTCCCGTAAAAAACACATTGCAACTATTTCCCTGTCCATTTTTCTATGCGTTCAAAGGAAAGAGGGGACTACTAGAAGGCCATGGTTCCTGTGGCATAAAGGCACAGGTCTCCCCTTTATCATAATCTGTCCAAACATGGGCCTGAAAACTGACAAGGTCATATTTGGATAATGGAGTGTTAATACAATCAGAATTATATTTGGAGGGCAGATGTAATGTTCCATCTTTCCAAAGCATCACTTGATGGCTTACTTCCCTATATTCAAACAGGTAACAGCAGGTCTTTGAAGCAGATTGGGAAGGGAGTGTGGCAGTGGCAGTCCAATTTCAGGTGCACTTGGACATGCTGGGAAATTGAGGCATGTGGGTATCATGGGACATTTGCTGAAGTCTCTTGTTACGACCATGTTTGCAGATAGAGGAAGCAGCTTAAGATATTGCTGAGACTCATATTGCTGCATTTGAAAATAGGAAGGGGGGAGAGTTGTTAATGCTCTTTTCGAGTACAAAGCAAGCACCAAAACCTCCACAACCTTTGCATCTCAGTATCAAATAAGCAGCAGTTCCCAAACTTGAGCAGCAATTTCCAACGTGGTAGATTGTGACCCACCATGGGAACTAAAAACAGGAATTTCCCTCTTCCGATAGCACTGACAGTGCTGCAGCTAGGGGTTTGTTTTGTACCTGCAGAGCAGAGCTGGACTCTTTCAAGTTCCTGAAGGTTTTAGTTTTACTCAAAGTTACTGCTGATCCAGTGAGGAGCCATTTACTGCTGATCCAGTGAGGACATTGGAGGAGGCTGTAACCTACAACCTTCAAGAGCCTACAATTGGCTAAGGGCAATTGCTCCAGTGTAAGAACAACTTACTCCTTGCTCCTTGCTCCAGTGTAAGAACAACTTACTCTGGATTCCAATATGAATTTCCCATAGGTTTACATTAGGTGGTGCAGTAACTATGGGTGCACATAAAGTCTCTTATGTGCTCCTGTAGTTACTCTGGATTTGGGGGTAACTCTGCCCCTTGGCACAAAACAAGTAGTGACATATCTTTGATTGCTGGAGTGCCATAGCTACCCACACAAATACTTACCTGGTTCCCAGCTCCCCCATAGGGGTTTGGGAACAACTGTTTTAGAGGCCCTAAAAAGTGCAGCTTGATTTATACATGCCAAGAAATGTGATAATAATGGTGATTGGGCAGGATTGTTTCCCCTCAAGTAGCAGGTTGTTAATACTTGATGAACATAGCCTGGTTTACCCTATCATGTTCACGAACCCATTGAGTCACAACCAACTGTTGAGTTTGGGTACCCACTGCCTGGCAACTGCACAACTAAAGTAGTCCTGTTTCAGTAGCCCAGGGTTTGAAACCCAGGTCCCCACAAGACGAGGATTTCCTGCTACAGGCGGGGGGTTGGGCTAGATGATCCACTGGGTCCCTTCCAACTCTATGATACATTTTCTTGGGGCTAGCGAGGGTTACTGCAGTACATAGCAGGCACTGGAAGGAGACAGCACCATCCTTTTCCTCTCTTATATGTTGGACTACCACAAATACTTGAGCACCAACACCCAGAAAACTAAGAGCACAATCATATCTATGTCTACTCAGAAGTAAGCCCCATTGTGTTGAATGAGTCTTACTCACAGGAAAGTGTGAAAGGCAATGGTTGGGAACAGACATGGCTGCTCATATAGAGCAGGAGGTGTAGGGAGATATTCAGCTGAAAATGGTGAAAGTCACCTTGTCTGAGAGGCAGCTTGAAAATTTAATGATCACCCCAGAAAATATTGACTCTTTTGGGCATCTGAGCAAGCCCTTTGTGGAACATGTCGATACTTGCCTGACGTCTGAGCAGATAAAGTAGCTTCTTCACCCACTATTCAAAGCGGATTCATGCTACTTTTCACTGAAGTTCACAAAATGCAATAGGATTAAAACAGTTCAGAAAGATGCATTTCCCTTGTGCGGATTGTTGATGATCTCTTAGATTGTAGAGGTTTGTGAGCAGAATTCTTTTCCCATTTGCTCTACTGAAATGCACAAGATAATGTAGATTTCTAATGGTTTCCAAGCACAGTGCAGTGGTGTAGCGAATGGTTGTGCAGTCCCATGCTGAGTTCAAAATGGTGCCCTGGAATGTCACAGCCAGATGTCAACATCTGGATGTCACAGCCAGGAGTGATGACATGCCCAGGTTTGGTTTTGTTTTTTTAAAAAAAGGGAAAAATGAGGGGGAAATGTTCCCTCCCAGCAACTCACCACCCACTTGTGCTGGTGCCTCACCTGTGCCAGTGACATAGCTACTACATCTACAGTGGCGCCTCACGTAAAGAACGCCTCACGTAAAGTATGTTTCACGTAACAAACAAAAATTTCTCCAGGATTCTGCTTCACGTAAAGAAAGTGCTTCACATAAAGAAAACACTTGTTGGCAGTTGGGGCAGACGCGCTGGCCGGCAGCCTGTTTATAAAGCATCAGGGCTGCCTAGCGCACCTGCTCATAGTGAAAGCAACACTTCTGCGCTGTTCCTCCTGTGGCCGGGCGTCTGCTGGGCAGAGGGAGAGAAGAGCAGTGGAGAAGAGGGAAGCAGCTCAGGGCTAGCCAGAAGGGAGCAGGGGAGAGAGGGGCTCAGAATGGAGAGAAGGAGAAAGTGGGGAGACACTTTGAAGGTGTCTTGGATTGCAACCTCCTCACCATGTCTACCCAGAAGTAAGCACCATTGTGTTAAATGGGTCTTACTCCCAGGAAAGTTTCTTTAGGACAGCAGCCTAAGTAGACTTCATAAGATCATGCACATTGAATGCATGTTTTGAATTCAATTCCAATGTTTTGTCATCATATTTACATCCAGTTAATATTTTTATATGAATATTTTTGGGGTTGTGGAACCAATCATCTGAGTTTCCATTATTTCCTATGGGAAAATCCGCTTCACGTAAAGAAAGTTTCACGTAAAGAAACTGCCTCCGGAATGAATTAATTCTGTTACGTGAGGCGCCACTGTATCTGCTAACTGGGGTCTAAGAAAACTTTGTAATACCCCATGTCAAAATAAAATTTACCTGTAATTAGATAAATAAAGAGTGTGCTCCTTTATTAGAGGCACTGTTATTCTCCCCCTGCTAAATATATATAAATAATAAATAATAAAAATAATAATAAATAATAATAAAAGGGAAGTTATTCTCCCCCTGCTAAATATAAGAGGAACACCACTTGAAAAAGTGACTTTTTACCCAGTTAGTAGGTGTAACTATTCCATGATGTATCATAATAACATTTCATTAGCTGTCAGAACATTGGCTGTCAGAACAATTTCTTTTGAGTTAAATCCACTTTTTATTTTGTAAGACATTTGAGTTTTTTCTAGTTAATTGGCCATAACTTTTGATAGAATTCAGATGTTCCAGTGTAGTTTGTTTCATTGCATTTTGCATTAAATTACTTTTCAAATTATATATAGCATGATGGTATTATTCATTGGGTAGTACCTTTTTTACAATTTTGGCCACTGCTGTCAAGCCTCTTCTAGGTTGCTTCAGTTTGTAACAAATGGAGGTGAGGTTGAGTGAAGAGGGCCCGGCTAACAACACACTTGTCAGGGGCTCCTGACCCACCACTGGGTAGTGACACACAGGGCACAATCCTAACCATGTCTACTCAAAAATAAGTCCCATTGTGTACAATGGGTCTTACTCCCAGGAACTTGTCTTTAGGATTACAGCCTTACTTTAGCAAACCCTGAGCTATGCTATTCCAAGTGACAGAACTGTAGGAACCTGGAAGATGGCTTACAGTAACTATTCTAACCATTGAAAGTTGGGGAGAAAAAGGGAAACCCCAGCTTGAGGTCTGTTTTTCCCCTCTATCAGGCACACATGCGGTACATCATCTTCAGCATTCCAGAAGCATTATGTTGAGGAGGAGGGGGATCTATAACTGAGTGGGGGCATTGACAGTATTGTTTTAACTTGCTCTAATGGAAATGCTGGCACAAGCATTAATATGATAATCAGAAGTCCTGGAACAGTTAATTTTTCATTCAGCAGCCAAGAGGGTGGGTCAGTAATGCTTTGTATGTGTGTTCTATTAAAAGGTGCCCCCAGTCTTATTTTCCATTGAGGTCACTGAAATATTACTGTCCTGTAATAAAAAAGCTCTCCCATTAATTACACTCCTTTAATCTTACATCAGTACCAGACTTTCTTCCATGTAAAATGAGTCCCATTTTCCAATCAATACTTAGTGCCATATTCCCTCAAACGGAGCTCCCCTCTTCAACTAATTAGCAGATGAGGCTAATTGCATGCATCTGAGTGCACTTTGGTGCCTCTAAATATACATAAATGAGAAGAAACCTGCTATCCTCTTGTCCTCATGGACTCATGCCAGAAGAGAATGTTTGTGGACTTATAGTGGTGCCTCACATAAAGAGCTTAATTCGTTCCGGAGGCATGCTCTTTAAGTGAAATGCTCTTTAAGTGAAGTGGATAATCCCATAGGATATAATGGAAACTCAGATGATTGGTTCCACAAACCCCAAAATATTCATATAAAAATATTAACCGGATATAAAAATGATGACAAAACACTGGAATTGGCTGCAATCCTAAAGACACTTTCCTGGGAGTAAGCCCCATTGAACACAATGGAGCATACTTCTGGGTAGACATGGTTAGGAGGCTGCAATCAAAGACACTTTCCTGTGAGTAAGACCCATTTAACACAATGGGGCTTACTTCTGAATCGACATGGTTAGGAGGCTGCAATCAAAGACACTTTCCTGGGAAGCTTACCTGGGCTGCTGCTGGAGGTTCAAGGTGGCCAGTGGGGGCACTTGGGGGCAGTTAGGGGCAGCTGCCTCTGGCACCCCCAGGCAACTGCCCCCTAGTTAAAGGCAGCAGCACTGGCCGGCAGCCCTTTTAAAGAGCTTCCCTGCAGAGCGTCAGGGCTATATAGCTCGCGTGCCCATAGCTCGCTTGCTTATTAAGTGAAGTGGAACTTGTTGTGTGAAGCAATATTTCTTGGAAATTTATACTTGTTATGTGAGGCACTTGTTATGAGAGGTACCACTGTATTCTGTATAGTTTTCAGGAGATCCCAAAAATAAAATACATATGGTTTTCAACAACTTGAAAAAAAATGCTATTACTTCCTTAAGCTGCAATCCTAAAGACACTTTCGTGGGAGTAAGACCCATTGAACCCAGTGGGGCTTACTTTTGAGTAGACATGGTTAGGTTTGTGCTCTCAGCCTTGTTTGAGCATTCTTTTTGGGCATAAAAAATGGCTCAGGCTTTCCTTAGACATACTCCTAGAATTTAGAGAAGGAAAAGAGCAATACTTCATGATTCAGCTTCTCATAGACATTAAAAAACCTTTTATTTCTAGTTCTTTCTGAGTGACTTGATACAAAATTCTTTATGTGTGATACTGACATCTCAGAGTCTCAGGCCGAAATCCTAACCTCCAATCCTAACAACTCCTTTTTGTCTCCTTCTCTTACATCACTCATACCTCTGCTTGATTCTTCAGTGACCACCTTTGCTTCTGCTAGCCCCAGCTCTTCCTTGCAATTTCCTCTTTTCTAGCCAGTCAGCCTTGTTTCCCTTGCGCCTCCTCCTCTTTCACCCTTCTGATATCTCGTCCTGCTGTCTTGCACCACTATTCCCTTTTCCCCCTCCTCTCTTCTCTTTCATCCACCCAGCTACTCCTTTCCTCCTCTTAAATGCCTCACTCTGCCCTCCTCTCTTTGTGTAGACTGGCTATTAGCAGGGTGATAATATGACCAGAAATTTCTGGATTTGTCTTCTTTTTTTAGTCTCCTGTCTAGGTGTCCTCCAAAAGGGCTTCATTATCTTCCATTTTGGCTTCATTTTGGAACTTTGCAATGGTGTGCAGTACCCCATCATGTCATATGTCATTAGATTTGTATTGAAGAGCAGAATCCTATGCAAAAATCGATTTTGAAATATCTCCTTCTTATCAAATGTTATGGCCAAAAAACTAAAAATAAAAAATATGCATTGAGCACTATTCGGAAAGTGAAAAGTGCCCAATATTGCAGCTTTACTCATGAGTAGGAAACCGTGCCAATGTCCGCCGGAACAGCCAGGCTGAGAGGAATGCAAGACCTTGTCCTCCTTTTGAGGTTTGAGCATCTGGTCACTCTGCTATTGGGTCAGGAGGAGCCCTTGCCAACACCTGCAAGAATTCCTTTCTCCTTAGCAAGGCCTTAATTTACTTTATTTTATCTATTTTAATTGGGCTGCATAATATTTACTTTGCGGACTTGTAAGTTAGTATTCAAGTTAGTATTTTCAGCCAAGTTTTAATCTTGTGATAAGGCGGAGAGTTTGTCGGCTCTGGAAGTTGCTCTAATTTGCACTTAAAGCTTAGCTGCTGACTCCTTATCTATTTTTATTTTTGCTTTTAATCCTTGGCCTTGGTTGTTTGCTTGGTGTTCGTTTGTTCATCTAGCAAGTATATTTTTTTGCCGTTGGCTTTCGGCTGTGTCTATCTGGAGAGACGGGTCACCCAAAATTTTCTGTTGCTCAATGATGATGCCATCACCAAAGAAGTCAAGGACAGGATGCACACCACTTGCTAGCATTCTTTGCAGTGCTGCAGAACTCCCTGCCTCTACTACATTGAGAACACCCAATGGTGATCTGCAAGGCAGCACCTCATACAGGAAATTATTTTTGGTGGTCTTAGTAAGCCTACCTGCTTGGTGGAGAACACAGACTGCAAACAAAATACACACACACACACACACACACACACACACACACACACACACACACACACACACACACCAACATCAGTAAGTTCACATGGAAAACATCACCGACTAGGCTAAAATCAACAACTGAGTAAATGGATGACCTACAGGCAGCTCCCCCCATTTCCAAATATGATTCTGCGATTTTGTGAAGTGCATTTCATGAGGAGGCATATAGCAGCAAAGGCCAATTCCACTGCCAGAAGGTGATGGAATGAATGTACTCAACGAATACAGAGAGCTATTTTAACGTTGGATTTCATTGAGGAAGCTGGAACAATAGCCAATAACTATAAAACTACTGAGGCAGAGCCAAACTCATGCTGAGGGCATCTCTCAAACACTTTAGCACTGCAAAGGGAAGTATTTTTATCAATGACATGAGAATGCCAAAGTATGCAGCAGCCTTGCAGTCACAAGCCCTGGGTGACTGCTGCTCAGTGGGAAGAGTTGTGGCTCCACAGTGACTCACACTTCTATAAATCATCTTAACTGGAGGTTAGGATTGCAGCCATAGGATGTAATCCTAAGCATGTTTACTCAGAAGTCCCATTCTGTTCTATGGGACTTACTCTCAGGAAAGTGTATTTAGGATTGCAACCAAAGTCAGCTACTTGAGTTAAACTTACATGGGCCATTTAAGATTTGCAAGCTACTTGTATGAGCAACTACAATGAAACTAATGCGGCCAAACATAAACAAAACATTGCCAGATTAAAACACTGAGAACATAGCAATTTGAACCAGCACAAATGAATAGCATTGAATTTATGTGGCAACAAACTGGTACAGGAAATAAACACCATTATAACAGGTAAACATTTGCTCTCTCATGAGTAAATGCAAACATGTAGCTCAGTTAGGGTTACCATAATTCTCTTCCACAAAATCGGGACAGGATCCTTTGTCCCATTTGCCAGTATGTGAACACAAACCCCAAAATTGGGATTGTCCCTGTTTTCAGGGGGCAAATGGCAATCCTAAGTTCAGTATCACTTTCCATGGGGTTCAGTACATTTATTAGCTTGGAGGAAAGGACTTCTTCCTGAATGTTTTTGGGGTTTGCATTTATCAGATCAGGATAATTCTGGTGGTGTTGCATTCCTCTTAGCCTGCCCTTCCCAGAGGTGCAAAGCACAGTTGCATATTCACAAGTAAATGGGCACTGTGGCTCAGGGTGCAATCCTAACCAATTTTCCAGGGGTAAGAACAATGCAATTCCAAGGTAAGGAAGCAAACATTACCTTCCTTTGAGAAGGCCTCCCATGACTGCCCCCAAATACAGGATTCAATACATGCTGTACGGTATTGTACAGGATTCAATACATGCTGTACAGTTCAGCCAGTGGTGGAAAATGGGTTAGGATTGCACTCTCAGTTTCACTTTCCATAGGATTCCCTGCATTTTCCTTGGCATGTTATAATTTTATTTTATTTTCACAATTTTAGAGTGCTCCTTCCTATGTCAATGAAATGTTTACATCCCCATTGGAAATCAAACCTGCCAGTTGCAGCATCAGAACATCTAGATATGATTTTGAGATACCTAGGATCAGGTCTTGAGTACAAAGTTGGTGGCTGATATTGTGTGCAACTGCTGTTAATTGTAGGATAGGGATTTCAACCCCAGATTTCTCTGATGAAAAGTAGTTTGTATTAGCCATTATCATAACTGGTTAACTACAATTGTGGTTGTAGTTGACCTGCCCTTCCCAGTGGACCAAAGCACAGTTGCATATTCACAAGTAAACATGCACTGTAGTTCAGAGTACAATCCAAACTAATTTTCCAGGGGTAAGGGCAATGCAATTCCAAGGTAAGGGTTAACTACAAATTTGTATTTTTACAATTGGCTATACAGTAAAAACATACCACTGTTTTCCAAAACTGGCACAGTCCAGCAGCAAGAGCCCAGGAAACACAGAACTGCCAGATTATTTGTGGGAGATCCTGAGTGACATACTTTCATTAGCTGCATTTAGTTCATGTCATGTTTACTCCTCACTTGTTTCAGCATCAATACCCACCCACAGCTTTGCAAACACAAACCATAAATCTGTCCTTTACATCTCAAGTGTGAAGATGCCAGATTTCTCCAAGGATGATTTCATAAGTTTGTGTGTGCGTGTGTCAGTGTAATCCTACCTTGTGCTGGAGCAGGCAGGCTAGCTTGCCTGCACTGCATCCAGTGCAAGATTGGAGATGCTGCTGCATTACCACAGGGCATGGAGAAACATTTCCCCATACCCTGAGTAATGCAGCAGAGGTCCAGTGGCCCAAGTTCTCTGGTGGCGCAAGTGGTTAAGACAGTGTGCCTGTTAACCAGCAGCTCAGGGTTCCCCACAAGACGAGGATTTCCTGCTAGAGGCAGGGGGTTGGACTAGATGATCCACTGGGTCCATTCCAACTCTATGATTCTATGATTTTATGATTCTAAGCCATCTTAGGAGTTGCCCAGGGAGCTCTGCGCTGCCCAGGGAATGGGGCTTGGATCCAGCAAAAGTGACAGGTCCCCACCCGCTCCCAGGAATACCCTCTGCCTGCTCTCAACTATCCTCCTGTCCAGTGCCTCCCTATCCTCCACTCGCCCTGACCCCAAGCTAGTCGAGATCAGTCAGTACAATTCTCCAGCTTACAGGGTCCATGGTTGCACAACAGGGATGTTGGCACAACCCCCTGCACTAGCCTCCCCTCCTCACTGCATTTCACAGACTTGCTTTACAGCATGTTTGTGAAACCCTTGATCAGTGCTAGTGACCTGCATTCAGGGTAACCATATGTCCTCTTTTTTAACTTTGCATGCTGGAAAAAATCTTCATTGTCCTTCTTTTCCCTGTGAGTAGGCAGCATGTAGCCTTCTTGTAATTAATAAATTATATATAATAAATTATATGGTGGTGGGGGGCACTTTTTACTTTGTGGTGGTAAGAATAAATGTTATGTCTGCTGTGTTAAAATTAAATCACGACTTCGTCTCCTGTGTAGTGCTCTTTCTTACCACATGTTCATCCAACTACTGTAGTATCTAGGAACATATACAGTGGTACCTTGAGTAAAGAGTGTCTTGAATAAAAAGCGTTTTGGGTAAAGAGCAAAACTTTTTCAGAAACTTTGACTTGCGTAAAGAGCACTGTCTTGAGTAAAGAGTACTTCTGAGGAAGTTTGGAACAGGCTTCCATGGGCAAGGGAACTCACAGGTGGGACAAGGGGACTAGTTTGAGTCACAGTGGGACCCTGGGCAAAGTTTGGAATAGGCTCCCATGGCCAGGGAACTCATGGGGGTCCGGGGGGAGCAGCCTGAGCCAGGTTTGTATGTGGGATCTGTGTGTGGCAGTGTGGAAGGTGTGCCTTACCAATGTTCTAGTGCTGCTCCCCATCAGCAGCTTGAGAATGTTAAAGTTGCACAAAAAGACAAAGGTTCCACTGAGCCAATTGATAGCAGTGATTCCATTAGTGATTATGAAAGTCATCCCCCTCTCTGCAACCCTCACACCAGCCATGAAGGTTTTCAAAGGTACAGCACAGTTCAGTACTGTACAATATTTTCTTTATTGCAGTGTTGTGTGTTACTGTATATTACAGTGTTTTGTAATCATTTTTATAAACAGTTAATATTTTTGAATATGAATTTTTTGGGTTGTGGAACCAATCGTCTGAGTTTCCATTATTTCCTATGGGAAAATCTGCTTTACGTAAAGAGCATTTCACGTAACATGCATGCCTCCGGAATGAATTAAACTTGTTACCTGAGGCGCCACTGTGCTATATATTTTACTTAGAGCACAAGCTTAACCATGTCTACTCAAAAGTAAGCCCCATTGTGTTCACTGGGTCTTACTCCCAGAAAAATGCCTTTAGGATTCCAGCTTTATGTTTTTTAAATTTTGTTTCTGGCAGTGGGAAAAGGAGACCAAGGTTTCCCTCATCAGTATTTTATTATCGTATTTGCACTTTGCTTTACCTTCCCATGGCTAGCAACACAAGGGAGAGCCATTTACTGCAATCCTAAAGACATTTTCCTGGGAGTAAGACCCATTGAACACAAAGGGACTTACTTTTGTGTAGACATGGTTAGGATTGTGCTCATTGTGTTCCAGTTGTTACTTTCAGCACCTGGGGTTTTGGACAGCTCTTTATTGAATGTGGCCTGCTTTCGATAAAGGCCATCTTTTCCTTCCTTTCTTCCCTGCAAAGGTCAAACCAGATGAGACTGTGGAAGACCTGTGATCAAATCTTTTTTTCTGATCTGAACTCCCGCTCTCCACCTTAGATGCTATTTGTCCTGCAAATAGTAAATAGCAGCTACAAAGAGGTGGGTTGTTTGAAATCAGAAAAAAATGGCATGTGGGTAAAAGGCTAGTCTCTTGTCTCATGCGACCTGGCTTTGAACCAAAGTCTTGTGGCTGAGAGCCCTGAAGCTTATCTTTTCCTTAAAAAAAAAAAAAACCTCTTATGGAATGACCCCCCCCCCTTCCTAACCGACTGGGAATGACACAGACTTTTGCAACACCCCCAGGCCAGCGCATGGGTCTTGTGCTGGCCTAACTGTGGGGGTGGGGGTGGGGGGTGGGTAAGATTATGCTGACAAAGTTTACCAGATTAAGACTGCAATCCTAAACACACTTTCCTGGGAGTAAGCAACACTGAATATAATGGGAATTATTTCTGAATAGACAGGGTTAGGATTCCACCCTAAATCAAGTTTAATATTCATGTTGAGTAAATATATTTAAGAATTTAAATGCATCTTAAATATTGCAGATCTTAAAATATCTGAAGTTTATTATATGTGACTCTGATGTTATATGAGTTTGGCCATGCCTATTCTATACAATTGCTACATATTTATTTATTTATACCTCACCTTTCTATCTGAAAAGGATACCCATGACGACATGGGTGTTTATTTAAATATTTTGTAAAGAAGTTCTTTTTTTTGTCTGCCATGTACCTCCTGGGTTCACCTTCTAGTATAGTGATGTTCAACTTTTTTCATCTCATTGACAAGGCGCTAAAATTGTCAAGGCTTACCATTAGTTTTTTGACCACTGACAAGGCACACCGTGCTGCTGGTAGGGGCTCAAATTTCCCAATTACTTTACTAACAAATTCTCCTATTTCTCTACTGACTTACAAAGTCCTCTGCTAACTTTTGGGATTCTCCAAATTCCCAAGGCACACCTGCAGATCATCCCTAGCACATCAGTGTGCCACAGAAGACTGGTTGAAAATTACTGTATTTATGAAAAGGGGAGAAGAATTTCTGGAGGAACCACCCTACAGGTTTACTCAGAAGGAAATCCGATTTCATTGAATGGAATTTACTGTCATGAGAATATATGTTCCAGTCTAACTTGCATTCTGCAGATCTATGGTTATTCAGTACCCTTCCATGTTTCCTGCTGAGAATATCTGGCTGCTGGAGGAGTGGTGATGGGGAAGGGAGAACAGCCTGTACTTCTCTTGGTGTCTCAGAAGTATATAAGCTTCCAAGAAGATCACCAGGCCAATTCAGTCTCTTTGTGGAAAACAAAGAACACTGTTGAGAGGAAAACAATATACAAGGTACAAAAGTGCTGCTCCTCTTGATTGGTTTTGCGAGTTGCTTAGGCACGTTTCATACACTTTCTATTTTGAAGGAAGCCTAGCTAGAGATTTCCCTTAATGCCACCCAGCAGCTCTTCCTGACCTCTGCTATACTGCCTATTACCTCAGCCCTGCTTCTCCTGCAGCCCAGTCCAATTAGCAAGGCATACACAGTTTCCCTCTTCACTCCTTGGAATTGCACAACAGCAGTGGCCAAGGAAAATAACTATCATCATACTGTTGTCCATGTTAAAGGGGAAATGAACAAAGGGAATTTGAAAGGACAATGGGATAAGAAGAGCAAGAATGTCTGGTTTGAGTCCTATCTTGGTCACCACCTCATTAATTGACTGTAGGCAAGTCGGGCTCGAGCATCTCTCGAGCCCTCTCAGGGCTTCTCCTCTTCCCAGGCCCCCACCAGAGCCCCTGTGCTCCTTGGATCAATCTCCTTGGGGTCACACCCAGAGAGCACACTTTGCTTCCTCTTGGCAGCACTGGCTTGTCTGACTGGGCTCCTGGATTTGCTTAAAGGCTGTGCAGTCCTACTGATAGTAGAGCACATACTTGGATGGAAAAGATCCCAGGCTCAGTAAGTCAGTCAATCAATCAATCAATCATCAGTATTTATATACTGCTTTTCATCAAGAAGTTCACAAAAATGATTTACAAAGAATATCTGTCTGTCTGTCTACACTATTTATATACCGCTTTTCAACTAGAAAGTTCACAAAGCAGTTTACAAGAAAATGAAAAAATTAATAGCTAATGGGTCCCTGTCCCAAAAGGGCTCACAATCTAAAATACAGAAAGAACACCAGCAGAAGCCACTTGAACAGACATTGCTGGGGTGTTTAGGGCCAGTTACTAAAATACTGTGTCGGGCCAGTTAATAAAATAACTATGGCTAATGGCTCCCTGTCCCAAAAGGGCTCACAATCTAAAAAATACAGTCTCCAGATTCTCCACTTAACAGGTTCCAGTAGCAAATTATGGGAAACACTTGAGCCTGGAGAAACTTGGAGAATGATTACTTTCTAATCAGCATGGAGTATTTTTGCCAAATGAATAGGGATCCTCACAGAAGAAACCTGAACTGACCAGCATTCAGAATTGCAGTGGCACTGTAATGATTGCCACAGCATCTTATTCGTTTGTTTGTTTATATCCCACCTTTTTCCCACCCCATGGGGGACACTCCCACTCCTGTGGACACCATGTAGTCATCTATTGCTCTTTGAGGGAAGGGAACATTTGTCTCTTTCCCCCAGGTATGGGAAGAGGCTATAGATCTTCCTCCTGCCTTGCTCCTCCCCTGCCCCGCTCTACCCCAATATTCCCCTGCCCTTGATGCCTCCCCCCCCCCCATCCCAGTTCACCAGTCTGACCTCCAGTACTCATCTGGAACTCTGAGCAGCAGTCACCTGTGTTCCACCCGACTCTTGCTGAGCCAGCAGTAGAACTACCTAGGTAGAAAGTGTTGCACGTGTACCTTATGGCACATTTGCAACACTGCATGTCAGTGTTCGGCTGGTGTCACAGGATCAGCCTGTGTTTCAGCATAGTTTCATAAGCAGCCTCATATCCATACCTGCTTAATGGCCAGTGGCAGAAAATGTGGGGCAGAATATGTATTTCATAAGAATAAAAGGCAAGTTCTACTAGGCAAGACAAGATTTCATCTCCCCCCCCCCCCCCCCGTTCCAACAGTGGCTAGTCTGATGGCTTTGGAAAACAAGCCTCCCCTATACTCTATCCCAAGCTGTCATCCATTAAAAAATAGGAGGAAAAATTTGATACTGGGGCAAAACCCAGTAATAAATAGACAAGAGTGTATGAAAATGTAAAATTTATCTAAGAAAATTATTCTAAGTCAATTACATTTATCCTGAGTTAATTACATGCTGCAAAACTCATAGATTTACAATTCAAAGGTAATGTTCAAAGTAAAGTTAGTTCAAAGTAAAATTCAAAGTAATGTTAGTTAAAATTGTATTGCTCTCGTATTTATCAGGATCATTAGATCACACTTTTCTGTGTTTCTCACATGAAGATATGGACATACTTCTAACACCCCACTTCTAATAATGAAAATCCCTGCAAGAGCACCCCTTTGCACATTGTTGTAAATGAGTGGAAGTTCTACTTCACTTTCAACCTGATTACTCAGAAACAGCTTGTCCAAACTAGATTAAAAATCCAAGTGAATGATTATTCTGTTGCCTAGAAATATACTTCAGAAACATAGGCTGCAATTCTAAGCTCAAGTTAGGCCTGCCTAAGCCCTGGCACAAGTACTGTGCTGATCTATGGGTGTCACCAAAGTATTGTAAGGAACTTCTGTGCCACTCCTGGGGGAGTGTTAGACCATTGCATAAACATGCGCTTTCCTCCCTACATCACCACATGAATGGGAAGGCTGATGAGTTGTGCCAGCCTATGTTACTATTGCACCCCTAATTGCTTTACAATACATTGTCATCAATTCAAAATGTTGATTTGCAGCATGTTCAGTGGCAGATTGCATTGTATTGTACCTTTCTATTGATGCACACATACGTATTAGTATGTAAAGTAAGTACAAATCAACCTATCAGTCTGACATTCAGGGAGACAACCAGTGGCATCAATAGGTTTTGCATAATCTAGTGTGGGAGGCCAGTGCATCACAGCCATAATGAATCTCCTCTGATGAAGTGGACAGAGCAACAACTCTAGTGGTGAGTGTGGTGATGATGTACAATTTTCCTACCCCACTGCTTTTTTAGCCATACCTTTTGGTTGAATAGAATATTTCAAAGCTGTTTGTTTCATTTCATTCTCCTGTAAATTAAACATCAAATGTTATGCTATTCCTACAAATTTTGGTTACAACTACAAACTAGTGATTTGCCAGCCTAAATTGGTTAGATTTGCACACTATGTGACTGGAAACCCATTTCCAGTTTGCTGATCTGTAGGAAGTTGTTAGGTTTGGGTGCTCCTGCTTTTAGGCCTTAGCAATATTTTTGTCCTCTCTAATCCAGTGAATTCTAGAGATTGGCATTTGTAGAAGCAAGGCACACCAACCCATTGCCTAATGGGTTTAGTGGGGATGCATTGGGTCACTTTTGTTGAGTCAAGTTGCTCTGGTTCATGCCAAAACTATTAAGACCTGCAGTCACCCTTTGCTTCTTTAGCATAAATGTGCTCGATTTGTAGATTTCATTCAGACCCCTGTATTTACCTTCCCTCTCATAATTCAGAATAGATTAGTAAAGGTTGGTATAAGGTTGCCACCTTTTAATCTGGCACTGAGCATTAGCTTTTGTGTGTTAAGTGTGTTTGCTTCAGGGTCCAATTCATGAAAGTGGCAGATTGTCACAGTAGTAGAGAGGCACCAGCCATGCAGTATATTGATCCACCTCGCGTTATTTAGTTTATTGACATCCTTTGGTTTCCTACTCTAACTTAAGCCATATAAATACTTAGACTTGTGTTTTAGAGGCAGAACACAAGCAATGGCCTGGAACAACAATGGAGACTGCTGTGTGCTGGGAAAGGCTTCCTCGGTGCAAACAGCACTTGCAGGGAAGCGTTGTGGTTGTGGCACTGCTCTTTTCCAAACTGAGCTCCAGCTTGCAATTCAATTGCAAAACCTGGGTGATTAAAACACCTATGATGGGAACTGCTGACGTAGATGAAAGATATATTATGTAGCATTACATTTGCACAAGAAAATTAGACAACTGACAGATTTCCCTTAGCCACGGTGGTGGGAACAAATGAAAAGCTGAATGTCATATTGACATTTATGGGAAAGGAAATGAGAATGAAGAGCAAAGGGGAAGCCCCTTGAGCACAGGATAGATGGGGTGAGAATGTCACCTTCATCTTCAATATCTGTCGTGACGCACTATCCTTTTCCCCAAATTATCTCATTGCTTTTGGGTTTTTTATGGGGATATCTAGAAGATGTTTATTTTTAAAATTTCTATTTATTTCACTTTTCTGTTCCATAAATTAGTATGAGACTATAAGTTTTGAGTTTTCTTTAGAACAGTTAGGCAGCTGAAGAGTTCTGACTGGCCTAAATCATTTGTGAAATTCTGTAGCTTTCATACTCTGATATTAATCATACCCTACTTTGGACATTTTTGGGACCTCTGTAACAACCACTATCTACTGCATGAAGATGTAAAGCAGCTCAATGAAAGTCCAGGTGAATTTTGTGGGTAAATAAAGAGAAGCAGATTGTAACACTGAGAGAGCTTCAGCTCAATCCTGCCTTCTAAGGATGACCTGTCCAAGAAAGGAGGTTGGAGACCCAATTAACCAAGTCCTCTTGCAATTAGGATGTACAGTGGATTGGCAAATGATAAATCCCTTCATTTCACTTCACTCAGGCCCTGAGCTGGAGGCTGGCAGAGTTGGTTTTCTTCCCAGCCAGTATGCTGCTGAAGGTGCTGGTGGATTTCGTGATCCATTTCCACTGACGATGGTCCATGGCGATTTGTTTGGCCTGGTCGATTGTTATTTCCTGTCTCTTTATATAATCTGTGACTTGTTACACCAAAGTTTTCTTTAGCGCTGCACGTTGGACGTTCCAATCAGTCGTTCTCACCATAAGAGCCCACATGGTAGTCTGCTGGTGTCCATTTGGCAAACATGCCCAAACAATCTGAGCCTGCGTTTTTGTACTGCTCTTCAATTGTCAGTTGTTGGTCACACCTTGTTCTTATGGTATCGTTTGAAATATGGTCATGTAAAGATATACCAAGCGGCGCATTTGAAATACTTCAAGCTTGTTCATGTCCAACCTGAGAATGTTCCATGTTTCCAACTCATATAGTAAAATTGGTAGAATCAGAGTTCTAAATAGGTGCATTTTGGTTTTGGCAGTGATCTTGGTCTTCTTCCAAAGCCACCACTTTAATGAAGTGAAAGCAGCTGCTGCCTGGCCAATTGTACTGTGGATTTCATTGGTAGAAGCCAGTTTCTTTTCCTGCACCATTCAACCAAGGTATTTAAATTCTTGCACCTGCTATATAGTAGCTCCATCCAGTTGGACACAAGTTTGGGACCCATCAGTTGTCATCACTTTGCTTGATTTTTAGGCCACAAGTCTCGGTAGTTTGGACAACACGGTTGAGGATATTTGTTGCCTCTGTATCTGTATTTGCAAATATGGAGCTGTCATCCACGAACATCAGATCTGTGAGGAAGCTTTTCATGCCATACTGCACTTTTTGTTTTCAAAAGCTTTTCACATTATTGCATCCATTACAATATTGGAGCGCAAGGAGGAGGTAACATCAGCCTGGCGAACTCTAGTATGAATTGAGAACTCTGAGGACAGTTTGTTCCTGATCCTTATGCTGCTTGTTATTTCACTTTATAAGTTTTTTAAAAGTCAAATAATTTCAGTGGTATATGCTTGTTTTTTAAGTGTTCTCCAAATTGCTGGCTGATGAATGCTATCAAACTCAATCTTGAAATCAGTGAACACATGCATTGGAAAAGTGTAGTCAATATCTGGTTTATACAGCCGCAGTGTGGCCTGAAACCAGCTTGCTGTTCTTGCCTGGTTTGCTCTTGATGATTTTGAAGTCTTGACTGTATGATTTTCATAAATGCTTTCCCCAGTACTGAGAGCAGGGCAATTCCATGATACACTCCTTGCTGTCCCCTTTTTAAAAATTGTTACAAAAATGGCCTTTTCCCCAACTAGACGGAATGTTCTATGATTTCCAGAGAACTCAAATGATCCATCAGAGGCCCTTAGGAGCCAACTGTTCTGTTTTCTGCCTAATCTGTGGTTATCATTTATATATTTATTCAGGCACAGTGAGCTGTGTATAGATAATGGCAGGGCCATTTGTTTTGATCTTGTCGTCCCCCTTCCACATGACTTGCTTTCCTCACCAATGGAACACAAACCCAGCTGGGGAAGAATGCAGTGAGGAGAGTGAGATCAGTAGACAACTATAATTGCATTTTGCTCCATAATCCCCCCTGAGTATGCAAAGACCTGTCTGCACCTCTCCTCTTTCTCTGCCTCTGTCTGAATGTGTGTTAGAAAAATCAGTGTGCAATTCAGCAGAAAGGCCACTGCTGGGCTGTAAATCAGGTGAGAATCTTCTGTGTGTCTCTGCCTGATGGGTTTTGCCATCTGGGCCTGTAAGGCTCTTTCGTATTTCATGCTCTTTGCATCCCTCCTGGTCCTAGTTCTCTCATCACTAAGAGTCCTGATAGTTACATGTGTGAGATCCTTCCAGAGCATTCATGTTTTATGGTGCTGTCATATCAAGGGTGAGGGGGAGAAATATCTCCTTATTGTGTTTAGAGAAAGAGAGCTACAGATTGATAGGATGGTGGATGAGATGATTGCAAATCCAACAGACCACAGCCAGCCTGGAGCAAGTAGTGATCCCTCTGTGTGCGTGTTGTGTGTGATGCCCTTTTCCCAGAGTCACATGATTTATCTGAACAAAAGCTCTATCATAAATCTTCCCTTTTATAGCATGGTTCTCCGTGTGGGCAACAGCAGCACCTGGATTATATTAAAACCAGGCACAGCAACTCTAGATGTTGTGTTTAGATGAATATTTCAAATTTGCAGGTATAAACAATTTAGAATAAGTGAATAGTGAGAACCTGCTTATTTTTTTCTCCTAACATGAGGAATAATAATCTCTAATATAACATATGTTGTTTGTTTATGAATCTGCCTTATATCAAGTGAGCCCATTGGTTCATTTAACCCAGGACTGTCTACAACAGAGACTGGCAGGTCTGGTCATAGACTGGCAGAGTATAGGCCTGCCTGGACAGGTAGTGTACTCTCAAGTAGTGTAATGATCCATGATCCCATGATCCAAGAAGAATCCAGGATCCCAGTCAGTCTGACCAACCCCTCATTGGTTTACAAAATCATGAGGTGACCCTAGATTTCCTTAACTCTTTGTATAATTTGCACATAGCATTGAGCAGTGATTCTTGAGTATTTCAGCCCAGGACCCCCTTCTGAGAATTACAATCTGCCTAGGACAAATACCATCCCGGAAATAATGTCATTAACCTGAAAGTGATGACATGGTCCAAAGTGACATCAAACAGAAAGTGACATCACTGTGATACCTGAGGTTCTCCAGGTCTACTTGGAAGTAAGTCCCATTGTGTTCAATGAGACTTACTCCCAGGAAAATATGGGTTGCTGCCTGAGTGCCCATCTGTTGCATGTCAGAAGTCAGTCCCATTATAGTCAATGAGGCTTACTCCCAGAAAAGCATGGGCAGGATTGCAGACTCAGAGCCCATTTCTATGCATGTCTGCTGAAAAGTCAGTCTCATTATAGTCAGTGAGGCTTACTCCCAAGGATGTGTAGACAGGATTTCAGACAGGATTTCAGAGTTCAATCCTAAACATGTCTACTCAGAAGGACATGCAATTATAGCGAATGGGACCTAATAGCAGTCCCCTGCTTGTAGTAGGAAATCTTCCAGGAGCATCTCCGTCAGGTGCTTGTTGAGTCTTGGTTTGAAGATCCCCAGTGAGGGAGAGTCCACCACCTTCCTTTGCAATCCCTCATTTTAAGGGGTGTGGTTCTTTCTATCATATCAACATGCCACCATCTCAATCCACTGTTCCTGTATATCTGGCCTGCCTTGTGTGTGGCTGGGATACTATGATCATCCAGTTCTGGGTATACAATAGGAGACTATCCACGTAGCTCTTCTGAGGGGGATGTTCCTCACAGCAAAGGACAGTTGGAGTTCATACCTTCCTCCAATCATATGAGATCCAAACAAGGATTCTTGCTTCGGACATCATACCCTACAATCCAGAGTAACTACAGGAAGATATAAGAGGCACTTAGAGTACAATCCTAACCATGTCTACTCAAAAGTAAGCTTCATTGTGTTCAATGGGTCTTAGGCTGCAATCCTAAAGACACTTTCACGTGAGTAAGACCCATTGAAAACAATGGGGCTTACTTTTGAGTAGACATGGTTAGGATTGTGCTCTTACTCCCAGGAAAGTGTCTTTAGGATTGCAGCCATATTCTGGATTGCTGTATGCATTTTCCATAGGTTTCCCATAGGTGGCACTGTAATTGCGTCAGTGTAAAAGGTCCCGTAGTTACTCTGGACTGTGCCCTTAATTGCCTTGTGATTACTGGGTTTGGAAGTAATTAGCATCCTTCTGTCTTTCTCTACAATCACATCCTTATATACCCACAAATACACAGAGGCTATACAATTTTGAAATAAGCCCTTCAGAAGATGCAGGTAACATGTTGCTCAAGCAAATTGCTAATAAATCACAAGGCCATACACAATAAATCTTTCATGAGATTTGGGGAGTCCGAGCTCTGTGTGGGAAGCCTATAAATTTCTTACATAGGAAGGGAGGCGTTGGAGGAGGAGAGAAAGAAAGAATTTTCTGATGCAGTTATTAATGTTGGAAACATTGGATGAGTTTAGCGTCATTTACTGTTTCACAGCCTTGTTATTAATTTACGTATACAATTACGTTGCATAAGACAATGATAATTCATTTGAAAAGGTGGAGGGGAAAGGAAAGGCAGAAAAAGAACAAAGTACTCATCACACAGCAGAATTTTCCCTTAAATGAGTGAAACTTTGCTGTTTTTCCACATTGATTTTTTAACGGCTGGAGACTTAACAATGAATGTGAGTCTGATTCAGGTTTTTGGTGCAGACTGCTAGGGCTCCTGTAATTGCTGTGAGCAGAATTAAGAAACTGCAATATGGGTGGCGTTGTTGTATTGGCTGTTGTCTCCTGCCTGCCTGTTTCGAGGGAACATGGTAATGAGGATTTAATGAAGCTAGTCCTTCATATGTAGCTGCTCTAGGAATCTGATCATTGAGGCAGATTGGAAAATGTGGTCATTAATATGGCATTTCCTAGCATGGGCAGAGGAGAACATGGGGTGGGGGAAACACTCAAAGCAGTATTGGTAGTTTCTGCTATTGTTTTAGAAACTGGAGAGAAACTGGGACAGTTTACATGTTACCATCTTAATAAGGGAAATCACTTGAACTTGAAAGGGCCGAAGCAGACATTTGGCAGTAGACCCAGGATTGGAAAGCTACACAGTCATGGTGGTGGCAGTGGCAAAAAGGTGAGAGGGGGCTCAATAATTCACAGCAAACCAGAAGCTGAATTCTTCCCCTGACCAGCCTGTTCTTCCTGCAGCCTGCAGCCCACTGACAGCCTGCAGCCTGTCCCAAGTACTCTGATAGAGTCCGCTTCAGACTGCAAGGGTTGTGCTTTGCTTGTTGACGGCTTTGTTCTATATAGTTAAATGTGGCATTTCTGCCTTCCTCGTGGCAGTAGATGATGAGTTGGATCTGAGTTCTGTGATTTGTGACTCCTCTCTGATTGCAGCCTCTATTTGTGGGCTGCCATGTTTCTGTTGACACCCAGGCAAATAGCAAAAACTGGACATTTACTGAGCTCCTGATGGGCAAGGTGCAAGCTATGCAAATAGAACTTTTAGTCTTGGTTCACCTGCTCTTGAAAGCAAGGCTTTTCCAATAGATTTAACTCACAAGTGTGAGTCAAGTGTGAAGTAAGCAAGTGATTGTACAGACATGTGAGAACATCACCACTCCAGTCCCAGACAGCCAAGTTGGTAACTCCTGAAAGGGAGATCAGAATTCATCACTTGGTTCCAATGAACTGAATTTCAGAGAGAGAGAGAGAGAGAGAGAGAGAGAGAGAGAGAGAGAGAGAGAGAGATTCATGTCACATGTAAAATCTGCCTATACTCTTTTTCCCCCTGGGGACTGCAGGCAGCAATCCTCAAGGCTTAAAGCCGAGGGCATTCTCAGGGCAGCCTGCGAGCATGATGGCTGGCTCCAGGTCACAATAGCTAGATTGCTCAGTGATTCATCTTCCCTTGGCGATGCTCTCCAGAATCTGACAGCTTGTTTGAATAAATGCAGAGTTCATAGTGACCCAAAATGAATCCCACAGCTCATGATGCATGGAGAAAACTGTTTACGTGTGTTACAGAAAGAGCAAAGAAGCTCACCCTGCTGGTCAGTGTGGCCTTGCCTGAGCCACACATGACAGTAGACAGCTCGACATGCTTAGGATTGAACGTGTTAACAAATCTGTCTGAAGAATAGAAAAAAGACACCTGGAGCAAGGATGGTAGACCTGCTAGAGCTGACCATAAAACTGCTTCTGTTGTTTGAATATTGTTCTTATCCAAAACTGCTTTGTGTTTTGACAGGAGCCTCAAAACATGTCCAGAGGTATGTGTTTTGTGCCACATGTGGTTTTTGTTTTGATAGGAGCCATGCATTCTGTCTGCCCCTGGATACAAGGCATGGTTCCAGAGGGATTCTCTCAATGTCAGAAGCTGTGGCAATGGCCACTGTCTTTGACAGCTTTTGATGGGAATGAAGAAATCAATGGAGAACCACTGAGGCAAGCTACTGAGATATCAGGATAGCTAATTGGTGGGTCCAGTCTTAGAGGAAGGATGGTAGCAGCTGTGAAGTCCTATTGTATTCTGGCCATGCTTGTGGAATTCTTCCCAAGTAATGCCCAAGGTCACTTACATATCTTTTATCCTTTTGTCCTTACAATAACCATGTGAGGTAGGTGATTAGTCTATGGGCAGCTCATAGAACTCTTCTCTTCCAGATGAAATCCTTCAGGACACACTCATCACTTCTGGCATCAGGGAATGCCTTCCAAGCATCCAGCAGGAACAGTTTCAGGTTGGCCAACCTTTAAACAGTGACTCCTCCGGGCTCTATTGTCGCATGACAGCTTTATCAGCTTTCAGTCTCCCATCCAAAATTCAACTCAGTCCATTTCTATTTAGCAATCTTCCCTCAAGTCTGAGTCCTCCACTCAACCACCAGATCATATCTGCTTGTCTGACCTTTTCCCTGACTTTTATCCAGTCCTTTATTTTCTTTATTTCCACCAACCTTTATGTCTGATAATGTAAATCTTATTTGCAAGGAATTTGGGGAAACTTCTTCATCTATCTGAAGAGAGTCTACACTAAAATTCTCATCTACCCTAAAATTCTACCACCTTGTGCTGCTTTATATGTATGCCATGCCATAGTTTCTCCTATTTCGCTTGGCCTCCTCCTTCTTCCTCCTGCTCCTCTAGGATCTGAAATGCAGTCAATGGAAACTAGAACCCCACTGTTTGTGATAGGGTAACAGTTCTTCAACTAATCCCCAAGATATTTCACCAATAAATCCAGGGCCGGCCTGACTATAAAGCTATCTGAAGTGGTTGGCTCAGGCAGTAGATTGGTCAGGGACACCACCTCCAAATACCCATCGCTTCTCTTTTTTCCTCCATTCCCTAGAAAAAAGGAAGAGGCTGAACAGATAAAAGCCTCTCTGGAAGAGACTGGTACATCAGGAGGTAAAAGGGGGAAGCTTTTGGCACACTGCCTTAGGCACCAGGAGGCTTTGGCCTGCGCTTGGTGTAATGATAAAATTTAACGTATTAATATAGAGATTGTTAATCAGGTGTAAATGGCTCTTTGTGTGTTTGTTCATTTGTTTTGGCATCAGCACTGCAATCTACTGGAGACTGCACAATTGCCATTCATTTCAGTATTGCCTGTGCAGGAGAACTTTCCAGTAGATTGTGCCAAAGGTATTTCTGCTGATTCATCCCAAAGCAGGTCTGTACTGAAAGAACAAGGTCTTGCAGTTTTTTTTTCTTCTTTAACAACATAAGGGAAAAAAATAACTATTTTAGTCTGCCATACTTGTAAGTGAAAAATGGAGAGATGAAAAATTGCAATAAAATATTTCTTCCTAGCATAAAATTCAATACTGAGGAAAAGTAATGGTTCAGTAAATTGAGTTTTAAAACAAATGGGCACTATAGCCCCATCTTTTCCCAAGAGGATATGCTGTAGAACTTTGGCATTTTGAGAAATCGACACACGTCGACACATGTGAACACAGCTAAATGGGAAGGCAAAAGAAGCCATAAAGTCCCTTGACAGCTGATACATGCAGTCAAAATGTCTAGTGATATAAATAGAAGCCAGTTCCAGCATTGTGATCAAGAAATAGTACCCAAAACTGGGCTGTGCCATTTCCTTCATTATTGGGATCCCTAAATGTATTCCTTTATTTTTCCCTATAAAAGAGCTGCTTTTCATGAAGGAAGAATGACACTCAGCAGGGTTTGCCTGGCTTTGCTTTGACAAAGCAAAATATGCAGCGACCAGGACACTGCTGTACTTGCTGACCTGGAAGTAAGCCCCTCTGGGTTCCTTGAGGCTTATTCACAAATAAATGTGCAAAGCGTTGGCCAACGGGCATGATCCTTGCAACTGCATTGGGCCACAGAAGGCTGCAGAAGTCCTGTGTCGGTGGCATAGCTAATGATCGTGTAGCCCTGTGCAAAACTCAAAATCATGCCCTGGAAACAGGGCCATACACAGAATTGTAGAAATGGGGAGGAGCAACAATTGTTTCTGGTGGGGGGGGGGAATTATGCCAAGTAACTATACCGGTGTATAGCTATACAATATAACAATGATTTGCATAGAATAAATGCATTTCTGTATAGAGTATATATTTGTTTACATTAAAATAACTTGTAACTTATCTTTTCATGCTGCACACCAATACAATACACAGTCCTGCATCACTATAAAAGTACAACAGACAAGAAAAGGCCCCAGATCCCATGTGGTCCCCTATATGTAAGGATCACTCTCCACCACTCCCTCTCAGAATAGAGGTCCTGCATTCAGTGAACTCTAAACGCCAAGAAAAGGCTCCAGATGATCCGAGGTGGTCCTCTCTATGTAAGGATTTTTTTAAAAAACACACCCCTCCAGAATAGATGTCCTGCATTCACTGAATTCTGAAAGCCAAGGTCACAGATGATCCCATGTGGTCCCTCACAGGTAAGGATTCTCCTGCCTCTCGCAAGCATTAAATAAATCTGAAAGGCAGAGCAGCCAGCAGGTTTAGTTCTCCCCATTGAATGCAAAAGGAGATTCCTGATGGTTCCTTGGCCTTGACCTGACCAGCCAGAAGAGAAGACTGGGTGCTTGTTGGGGGGGGGGGGGAGTGGCTGTGGTAGCACACTGTAGCATGACCAGTCCCAACCTGGAGCTCATTGTGGCAACTGGTACTAAAAATGCCATTGCCACCTATCACTCAAACAGCAAACTTTAGTTTTAGTACTGAGGGGCTCTTCCATAAACCTGGGCAAGGGAAATCCCTGCTTTGTCCTTTTTTGCCAGCTAGAGAGGAAGGCTGCAGCTCCACTTATCAGAGGCCCCAGGGGATTGTAATGCACAGATTGGGTACTGCAAGTCTAGACTATGATAAGGAAATTCTGCCAGTCCTGTAACTGTTTTTTCTTAAAAAGAAAAAAAGACATCGAATCGCAACAACATCTAGTCTGACCTGAAAAGGATCAGCAGTGAGCAGTGGGAGTGAAGGTATAGTGGAATTCCATATATTGATTGGAACATACCAGCAAACCCTTTGGCTGCTGGGTTGGTTTCTAATTCTCTCTGTCATGCTTATTACGTAAATAGTGCCGCCATTTCTTTCCGCTTAGTTTCCTTGAATTGGGCCCCCTGTGCTTCTCTGGCAATTGTTCCACTGTGGCTGGTTTGCCGAACAATCTCTGAAAATATGTAACATCTCTTGTAAATGTTTTAAGAGCAAATAACTAAGATGAACACAACAATTGCAGAGGAGAAGAACAGACACTGGAGCTCAGTGGGTGTGACTAGTGAAACGCAAGGAACAAAAATGTGCACGAGGAAGACTCTAATTAGCCTGGCTACTGTGAGCACAAAGGGTCAGCTTTGCCTCCATCAGTGGAAGTCCAGCTGATCAGAATTCAAAAGCAAAGGGAAAGTGATTTTAGTTCCAGCACTTTTTTGGGGGATTCTTGTAACTCAACAACATTTTCCCAATAATAAGCCTAAAGGCCAGCTATTTTCAACCTTTTTCATCTCACAACACAGTGTCAAGGCACTAAAATTGTCAAGGAACACCATTTTGCACACTGCTTATGAATTCAAGAATGGTGGAAGAGTAAGGCTGCAATCCAATACACACTTTTCTGAGAGTAAGTCCCATAGAATACAATGGGATTTACTTCTGAGTAGACATGCTTAGGATTGAACCCTAAGCTTGCTAAATAGACCTGGATGAAGGTTATGCACTTTTGGATTGAGCTGTACAGGCATTGTACTTTGAGTTATTGGATCAGGAAACCCAAGAGTCAAACCCACTGATAACCCTTGGTTACATGCTACTGTTCTCTCTGTGACGCTACCATTTTGTGGCTGATTGGCATCATGTTCCTGAAAAAGGCCCCTTCCCAAATCCATTAAATGCCTGTCTGTGCAAAGCACCCATAATTATAATCATAATGCATTTAAATTGTCCTCTTATAATAGGAAACATGATGCATGGCAGTGTCCAGAGAGGAAGGATTAATTAGCTCTCTGTTACCCAGCCTGAACAATCGTTTACTTCAAACAAGAAGACACAATGAATTATACTCTATGCCACGCCCCCTACAACCCTTGATCATAAAAAATGAGGCCTCTTGACAAGAGGGTCACTTCAAAATCAACTTGCAACCCAGAGCTATTTGTTCAGAAACTGCTCAAGTTCCATTTGTCAGACTAGAATGTAACAACATTAATAATATAGCGGGTATAACGACGATGATAAATTTTGTACCACAGCATGAAGGCTTGGAACTGGTACAGATCGAGTTGAAAAAGTGATTCCCTCCTCTCTGTATGTTTCCAGGTGGAACCTTCCTCCTGCAACATGGTGTGCACCCCAGTTGATTTATTGATGGAGCCAACCAATTTTTATAATTAAAATTGATTTTCAGCTTAAGCTGTGCAAATGGACCGATTTATTAAAAAATCGGAGCCAGGGAAGTGGGGAGCAGAGAGGGTGAGGGGAGTGTGTTTGCAGTAATGTGACACAAAAGGGACAACCCCTTGCCATGCGATCTTGAAACTGAGAGGAAATATTATAGGCCTCGTACAAACAAGGTTGCTTTTTGAGAAACAGTTCAGGGCGTGTTTGCACAAACTGGGTCATAATGATAGAATTTACCTTATTGTTTCATGTTGACAGATACTGTTGAAAGAGAATCAGTAGCACAGAGGTTGCACCTACATATGTACAGCAGAGAACACCAACTTCCACATACTCAGAAGTCATTTGGTTTTCTAGATACACTGGAAAGATCCAAATCTTGCCCTCCAGTGGTGTAGCTAATGAACATGTAGCCCAGTACAAAGCTCAAAATGTTGCCCCAGAAGTGATGTCACAACTGGAAGTGATGTCATCCCCAGATATTTTTACAAAGAAAATTGGGGAAAAAGCTGCCTCCTCTTCCTCAGCAGTTCACCACCCATTTGCAATGCTAGTGGCAATGCTATTTGTTATCCGGAGATATTTGTGGCAACAAGAAAATCACATTTAATTACTAAATGGTGTCCTTTATTGGTTAGGGAAACTGTGCTGGGGCAAAGAGGAATGGTTATTCTTTCCCTGCTAAATATAAGAGGCGCACCACTTAGAAGTGCCGTATACACAGTTAGCATAGTACAGTTGTGTATTATGATATATGTTTATGGCAATGACAGCTGATTCATATTAACATCTTATTAGTTACATACAGTATCAGAATTACATCTTATTGGCTCTCAAAGCAATCAATATCATGTGGAAGTTTTGAGTTTAGAAAAATCCATTTTTTGTTCCATTGGCTTTTGTGATTTCATTTTCTGGTTAATTGGCCTTAACTTTTGATAGAATATAGATATCCCAATGCAGTTGGTTTCATTTGCATTTGACATTAAATTACCTTTCCAACGTGATGGTATTATCATTCACACATAACCCATTTTTCACATTTTAGCCTCTAGTTTTAAGCAAAGCTTGTTGCCCCCCTAAAGCTTGTTGCCCAGTGCAACTGCACCCCCTGCAAACTCCCTAGCTACACCACTGGCCCTGGGACAACCTGTTAGGATTGTGCTAGACTGTGGTGTGAGTACAAGGAATGCAACTGAGTTTATTGTTTTTGGAAAACTCTCATGAACTTAAAATTGGTTGCAAATAAGAATTCCAAATACAGTGGTACCTCGCTTAACAAGCGTTTCACATAACAAGGAAAAATTTCCAAGAAATCTTGCTTCACATAACAAGTTCCGCTTCACTTAACAAGCAAGCACGCTATGGGCACGCGTGCTATGCAGCCCTGCCGCTCTGCATGGAGGCTCTTTAAAAGGGCTGCCGGCTAGCCCCTAACTGCCCCCATGTGCCCCCACCAACCACCTTGAACCTCCAGCAGCAGCCCAGGTAAGCCTCCCAGGAAAGTCTCTTTGATTGCAGTCTCCTAACTATGTCTACTCAGAAGTAAGCCCATTGTGTTCAATGGGGCTTACTCCCAGGAAATTGTCTTTAGGATTGCAGCCTAAGTAGACTTCAATTACAGTGTTTTGTCATCATTTTTTACATCCAGTTAATATTTTTATATGAATATTTTGGGGGTTGTGGAACCGATCGTCTGAGTTTCCATTATTTCCTGTGGAAATATCTGCTTAACTTAAAGAGCATGGCTCCAGAACAAATTAAGCCCTTTATGTGAGGCACCACTGTTGCTAGTTTGTTGGTGCAATGGCAGACTTACCCCTGTTGCTCCCATTGCAAAGATCTGCAATGCTGTCCTGCTGCGTGAAATCAGCCTCACAATGACTCTCCCATTTCTGAGCGTGAAGGTGCCTAGTGTGACTCTTAAGACCAACAGGGAAAGTCTTCCGAGGCTTCCCCTGAATCTTAAATTATATTACCAGAAAACCAGACGTATGTTTTCCAACTGCATCAGGAGCCTCTGAAGGCCTGTCTATACAAGAATTACTTAGGTCTCAGCTCCCAGAGAATTTGCCCTGTTGTCATGCACCAGGTCCACTGCTGTGTTAATGCAGCGGTAAGGTGGAAGCATATCAGGGCTGTGCCTTCAAAGCCAGTCTGAAGCCTCACTTCTTTTTTATCAGACAGCTGTGGCTCAGGATTTTACGACTGTCAAGGTGAACACGGGTCTTTCTCATTGGATCATGGCCTCCCACATGCTGCAATCCTATCCACACTTTCCTGGGAGTAAGCCCCATTGACATGTTTATAATGAGACTTGTTTCTGAGTAGACATGCCTAGTTGGGCTCTCAGGCTACTATACTTTCACATTTTCCTAGGAGTAAGCCCCACTGACAATAAAGTCAACTTACATCTGAGTGGACATACATAGGACTGGGCTCTTAGGGTGCAATCCTAACCTAGGCCTTCCTTCATTGGTCTTCCTATTCCTGTGGTGATGAAAGGAGGCATGTGCATGTCTGTGCAGTGCCCTAACCCACTCCCAGGAGTGGTGCAAAAGTACCTTACAGCACTTTTGTGACAGCCCCAGATCAGCATTGGACTTATGCGGGACTTAGGGCAGGGTAACGTCAGGTTGGGATTGCAGTCTAATTCAGCATGACCCTGTAGAATGGAGGACAGAGTGCCTTTACCATTAACCATTGCATAGAAGAGGGAATTTAGGCAGGTTTCGCTCAACATAGAATGGTTTATAAAGCAGAACCTGCCTAAATTCCCTCTTCTGTGCAATGGTTAAAGGTACAGGCACTCTGTCCTCCATTCTATATGGTCACCTTGGCCTAATTACCATAGAAGCTCAGAATCCTGCCCATAAAGCAAGCTGAGACAGTGGGCTGAGCACAGAAGTGGGAAGGTGTTGATGGGGGAGGGGTACAGCCGCCTTCGTTTTCTGTGTTCAGCAAGTATCAGGCTGTAGTAATATTTGCTTAAACGTATGCAATTTGAGGAAGTCCACAAATTGCGTATATTTGCACAAATTTGTGTAAAACACATCATTTCCAGTTCTGATTTGACAGCACATTGATTTTTCCAAAGCGCTGAGGTTCATGGAACTGATCCCCTGTGTGTAAAAAGGTTACACCTGTAGATGAATGCTAAAAACGGACTTTCACTGAAAGTATCCTCTCCTGATCAGCAAGACAGTGATAACCAACAATTGGATACGTGCATGGACTGTGTCTGCAGCTTCCTCTCAGTGCCCTGCTTTTTATACAGCAACTCCTTCCATCTTGCTCTACAACCTCACTGATTGCTTTTGGGAAATCTCAGCACAGAACTGTGATTGTGGTTCCCCTTTGCCTCCCCCAGCCCTAATACAGTAGCTTCAAAGAATTCCAACAAGTTAGTTAAGCAGAGAGGGCCTCCGCCTCATAAATCGTGGCTGCCTGGCATCCCTAATCCAATTATGCTTTACAAGGTGCTCCCATGCTAAATCCTGCAAAATTGTTTCTGATATTTTTACCCACAATTTATGTTAAGCTACTTGGTGTATAATTGCTTGTCTAATCGCAAGCCCCTTATTTTTTTATTACAGAATTAAGCTTGACATATTTTTTTCGTCTTCTCTTCCTAGCACTTATGTATCATCTTTGAACCTAAAACATATAATTACTTTATGGCTTCACTTATTTCTGTCCATATTTCTTTAAAATACTTGGACTTTTGGAGGAGAGAAAATGAAAATATCATTTTGGCTCTCCTATCTTTTGCTTTGTCAGAAGTCTTTCATTTCCTTTTAATTGCTGGATCAGTGCTTGATTTTTAAATTTTCTATGTATGTATGTACATACATTTGGTTTTTTCTGACATAATTGGATTCAAAAGTGCTGCCTGAGCATTAAAATCAAACTTAAAAGATATGGCACATTGGGGTTTGTGGAGGTACCACATCCCTTCCATCCCTATAATTGGTGAAATCTCAACCATTGTTTAACTTGGAGGGAGTCTTGTCTCTCCTAGTCTATACATATAAAAGGCATCTTCATCATCATCACTGACTCATCAACTCCCAGCCAAAACCGCCAGGCCTATAAGCGTGAAATTTGATGAGGGTGTTCCTTCCATGATGGAGGGATCCACTAAGAACCAGTTTTCGGAAATTTCAATCAGAAAGGGGTGAAAAGGGGGTGTAATACGTTTTATAAAACTAATCTTCATCGTCATTAGTGACTCATCAATGCCCTGCCAAAACCACCAGGCCTAGAAGAGTGAAATTTGGGTAGGGTGTTACTTCTGTGATGGAGGGAGTCACTAAGAACCACTTTTCGGAAATTCCAACCAGAAGGGGGTGAAATGGGGTGCAATGTGTTTTTTCCCCTATACTTTGCATTGAAGAATTGATGACTCATCAACATTCCGCCCCAACCCCTGGACCTAGAAGCATGAAATTCGGGGAGGGAGTTCCTTCTGTCACATGAACACCCACCAAGAATTGATGTGGAGCCCTTAAGGGGCTGAAAAGGGGTGCAAAGTGTTTTTGTCCTATACTTAACATGGAAGAATGACCAGCATCCAGCCAATTTGGTGTTCCATGCCTGGTGCACTGCGGGGGATATTGTTCAGAGGAAGAGGTTGCACTGGGGAGGATGCTGCGCATGGGGGGGTTGCACATGGGAAAATGCACATTGGGGGATGATGCATATGGGGCAATGATGCGTATGGGGGTTGATGCTAAGCATGGGGGATGTTGCGATTGGGGGTTGATGCACATGGGAGGTTGATGCACATGGGGGAATGTTGCGCAATGGGGGATATTGTGCATGGGGAGTTGATGTGCATGGGAAGATGCGCATAGGGGGTTGATGTGCATGGGGGTTGATGCTGTGCGATTGGGAATTGATGCACATGGGAGAATGGTGCGCATGGAGGTCTGATGCGCATTGGGGGTTTGATGCGCATGGGGGGATGTTGCGCATGGGGAGATGATGCGCATGAGGAGTTTGATGCACATGGGGTTTTGATGCACAAGGGGATGTTGCTCATAGGGACATGATGCGCATAGGTGGTTGATGCTCATGTGGGGAAGTTGCGCATGGGAAAGTTGCACATGGAGACATGATGCACATGGGTGATGTTGTGCATGGGGGGAAGTTGAGCATGGGGGAATGATGTGCATGGGGGGTTGATGCGCATGGGGACATGATGCGCATGGGGATATGATGCACATGGGTTATGTTGCGCATGGGGGAGTTGCAAATGGGGGAAGTTGCAGATGGGGCTTGATGCACATGGATGATGTTGTGCATGGGTGATGTTGCACATGGGGGGTTGATGTGCATGTGGGGAAGTTGCGCGTGGGGACATGAAGCGCATGGGGACATGATGCACATGGGTGATGTTGCGCACGGGGACATGATGCGCATGGGTGATGTTGCGCATGGGGGATTGATGCGCATGGGGGTTGATGTGCATGGGGGAATGATGCGCATGGGCAGTGTTGCACATGGGGGATTTGCGCATGGATGTTTAATGAGCATGGGGGATGATGTACATAGGGGAGATGCTGTGTATGAACATGGGGATGTTGCGCATGGGGGTGGATGCGCATGTGGGTTGATGTGCATGGGGAATTGATGCGCAGGGGGGGATGGCATACAAGGGAGTTTTACTCCCGCAATGTGGGTATACTTTTCGCTAGTGGAGAGATAAAAGCCCTAGTCTCCAGGCTTGTTGGTGATAGATGCCAGTCCCAAAAAGCAGCCCTTCCATTTCAGTCTTCTAATTTTTCTTTGGGAAGGGAATGCTGCAATACATGGTGCAATTATTGGTGTGTCACATCCTGAACCTTCAGTGTTAAGGAGCTATCCCAACTTTCATTATATCCAGATTAATGATATAGGTGTAGTCTGAATATAAGCAATTTTTTTAATGCAATTTTGTCTCAAAGCAACTGAGGTTGGTTCTTTAAATTATAGGAAAGGCTTCCCATAAGTAGCAATTAATGTCTTAAAAGCATCCTGCTTACCATGGCAACGTGGCAGGCAATTAAGCTTTTCTTAAAATGAATGAACATGTAGGGCAAAATCCAGAGTAACTATGGGGAGTCCTTGTTCAGGTGTAAGAACTACTTACTCTGAATTCCAATATGAATTTCCCATAGGTTTTTACTAGGTGGTGCAGTAACTTCGTAAAGTCTCTTAGTGCTCCCGTCGTTACTCTGGATTTGAGGGTTAGTTTCATTTCTGTTCAGCTGGAAAGCAGAGCCCCTCCCTTCCCCCAAGTAACAATCACTTGTGAATTGCTCTGAGCTGAAACTGCTTGCAAATTGCTTGTACATGCTTGCAAATTGCAGGAGCTCAGCTCCTTGCAGGGGAATTAGCAGCCACTTGAAAGGGAACTTGATTCATATTGATTCATTGCCTGCCTTGTTACCATGCTAGTTGCCTTTATATAACATGTTGCCTTTGTATAACATGAAAATATTTAATCACACAGGTTCTTGGAATCAAATGTCATGAATGGGGAGGTTCAACCTATATTTCTTTTTCATCAGAAAAGCCATCATGATCAGTGTCTTCTTTTCATGGTAAAGAGGAAGAGCAATAGAAGATGTTGGCTGTAAGGCTGGAGAGCTGCATTCATAGAATCATTGAATTATATGCATAGAATCATTGAATTGTATGCATAGAATCATAGAATTCAATTGTAGAGTTGAATGACGCATTCAGTCAGAATTGAATATTCTTCTTCATCTTCATCTTTGTGTTATTTCTGCCTTGGCAGAGTCTGCTAATTTGACTAGACATAGCCCTTGACACTACTGAGATAAACTTTAACCGGATGTGTCTCCATCTGATTTTGAGGGCATTTACTCCTCTGGAGAACAGATGCCTTTTGCATCCGCTTCACTGAAGTACGAATGCTGCTAAATGAAGATGGTTCTTCTGCTTTATCTGCTATTGGAACTTAAAGTCCTCTTCTGCCTTTAAAACCATGGGCCATCTTCTCCAGTAACCCTAGGAAAAGGGCCTAATGTATTACCAGTGGGGCCAGCTGGTCCAAAGTTTTGGAGGTTTTACTTCTCCAAAGAATTGTAGAGGGCATTCTTAGATAATAAATCACATTTTTTGGTCATCATCTATTTAATGATGTCACTTCTTGTTTAATGACCTCACCTTCCCCCTCACTAGGTGCCATAAAAGCTGTTCAGCTCACTATATGACATCCCTGGACTAGAGTATAGTTAGTCTGTAATCCTAAACGCACTTTTCTGAGATTAGACAGACAGACAATTGTTTATTGTATTAGCTAAAAGCCATCACAGTCATTAATTCTGAGAATAAAATACAGTTAAAAACATATTACAAACAGACAAATGAGCCTCTTCATGTTAAGGACTCTCCTTTACAGTCTATCACAATGGCTCCCAAAAAATTAGCATGAATAGTTCTAGCAGCTTTAGCAAACAACGTTGTTCTATAGGTGACAAATGAATCATACTTTCAGTAGGTATCATGAAAGCTTTTCAGCTCACTATATGACATCCTTGGACTAGAGTATAGTTAGGCTGCAATCCTAAACACACTTCTTTGGGAGTAGGCCCCATAGAATAAAATAGGACTTACTTCTACGTAGACATGCCTAGGATTGCACCGTTCATCTGTTTGGAATTGAAATGATGCTCTTTTGAATTGGTTGGAGGAAAGATGGGATACATACTAATGAAATGGGTAGCAGGTCGAAGAATGCATCAAATGTCCTTGGAGTTCCCCTCTGGTGGTTAATGGTGGTGATAAAGGAAAGGTTGTGAATGAAGGGCGCACATTATTTTTGTGGACTACAGTATGCATTCACTGAAAGTCCAAAAAAGGGATGTGGTGGAGGGGAAGACTGCTCCCAGAGATGGATTGTTTTATCATTGCAGCCTCTCAACATGTGCATGAAAAAGAGAGAGGTCATAGATCTGCAGAAGAGGCCAGGGGAAAGCTCTGGTTATAATTTTACAGTTCACTGATGTGAAATGGAATCCAGTAAATAAAAAGACGCACATCCTGAACTGTGTAAATCTGCCAGAGCTTGGAATTATGGATCAGCTGAAGAGCCAACAGGGTGGCTCTCCATATGTGCAAATGTGTATGCATGGGAGACATTTTGTTAAATGGGCAACTGGACCAAGCTGCAGCGCATTTGAACCACTGGCTGTCCCAGTGGTTGGGCTGTGGCTAAACTCACTGGTAAAGAAAGTCTGTGTGCAGAAGATCTCTGGTTAAATTTTGGGATTGGAGAAACCCCTCTCTGAAATCCTGGCGAATTGCTGCCAGTATTGACCAATATAGACCAATGGTCTGACTCTGTAAGGATCACATTTCACAACTGCAGCCAAATCACGCCTATCATTTCTTTCCCAAAAGAATAGCCAAGGGATTTTTTGAAAATAGTGGCATCCCTTGGCCTCCTGTGCTGAAGCATTAGGTAAGACATCAGGGAAGTTTATTCAATAATAATACAGCTGAGCTACATGACCCAGGAGAGGCTGAGGGCAGAAGGATTGGGGAGGGTTGCATAGTTGAAATGATGGGAGAAAAGATCAGAGAGAAGAAAGGGGAAGATGATATCTTGCCGGGTGAGCAACAAACACGCAGGTGACCCCATTGTCAGCAACTGCTTTTCCTTCTTCCCTGTGTAATGTCACTTCTTCACACCTTTGACATGCTCTCTGAAGTCATGCTAGATGTTGGGGGAAAGCTGAGCCTGTCACTATGACATAAATTCCATTACAGCCCCCAATTAATTCTATATATAGTTTTATAGAGCTGCGATAATGATCTGGCGCTTGCTTGGCAGGCATGCCTCAGTAACCGCATGGGAACTGGGGCTCATTAAAAGGGGCTACTCTCCGCTTTAATTGTGACATGCGGTTCTCCACTGCAAAGGCTTTTGAGAACAAACATCACCCCAGACCTCTTTTGTTTTACAGCTTGGATATCTTCAGTGATGGCAAACACCTTCTTTGCCCTCGAACTACAGGGAGATTGGAAACCATTAGCAAGGAAAGCGAGAGGTTTTGGTGCAACCAGAGTGACCATTCATTGGGAGTTTCCTCAGCCTGACTAGTTTTCCAGTCTTTTTTCTTGGTGTGCTCAAAACATACAGTACTTGAATGTCTTCCATTTTAGCTTTCTCTTACATAGAGCTCATCCCCTTTTTCCAATTCGCTCAGGCTCCTGTTTCTTATCTACCCAGCTTAGGGAACAATCCTAGCAGTCCCAAAATAAACACATGATGTAAGAGAGAAGGGCATAAAGCATCCTGAGCAAAACATTCTCACTTTTCCCCTGGGATCTGAGTAGCAAATATGCCCACTACGGGGTCCTCCGAAGTTGCTGCTGAGGTCTGGGGTCAGTTTTAGGTGAGTACAAGCCATTTTTGTAAGGAAACTCTTGTGGCTCTGCAGTTAAAGGTCCTGCAGTGCTACGGTGCTTCTTGATTTGAAGATCAACAGGTCAGCGGTTCGAGACCTGGGTTCTGCTGCATGAAGCAACATCCTGAGACAGGCTGGTGAGATTTTTCCATGTCTCATCCATCATCTAATGTGGACCCTGCCAGGAGTGGGAATAATGCTAAGAAAATGATGACAAGCCATTTTTTTTTGCATTTTTCTTTTGTGCCTAGGAAGGAATAGGGCTTGGTGTTTCTTTCAGGGATGGAGAGAGGCAGGATCCTTCTGGGAGGCAATGGAGGAGGAGTAAACTGCTTGAAGGAGCTTAGTTAAAGCTTTCAGTGCATCAGAGTCTCCCCCATCACAAGGCTAAATGCAAACAATATCCTCACCGCCTGGTCCAGGCCATTTCCTCTCAAACCAGCTCTGCACCCATATATTCAGTGGCGGGATTCAAATAAATTAACAACAGGTCCTATAACAACAGGTTATATAGAGTACGTGAGAACCTGCTGAAGCCCACCTCTGCCTATATCACATTTAAAAAGTATTAAGGCACCTACATGCATCCCCCACTTATTGGACAGGTTAGGGACCAGAGCACCGTCCAAAAGTGAAAACTGTTGAAAAGTTGAACCCAGTCTTTTTCAGCTTGCAAATGCAAAATGCCCACCAAAAAGACATAAATATCACTTTCAAAAGCCTAAATAACTTAAGTTATTAATACTTAGCCAAAATACATAATAAATTATAGTAAAATGAACAAAGGCATGTGTGGGTGATGAATATCTTATGTATTTGCATGATGGTTATTTACTGATGGTATTTACCAAAAACAGTTTGATCACCATGTCACATTTGGGATTAGGCCAGTGCACAGACATGCACCAGCTTCCTCATATAACCACAGGAATGGGTAGCAGATACGTTGTGCCAGCGTAAACTGGTTAGGACTGAGCCCTTACTGAGTTAAAATGATCTTTTACTATGTTTTTAATAATAAATCAAGAGACTGTATACTCAACACCAATTTATATGAGAAATTTGGGGACATCAGATTGTAAACTCCTCTGTTGTAAAGGTCATCTAAGGATTTCTTAGGAGTGGATTCATATCCAGTTCTCCACTGGGCAAAGAAACTGGGTTCATCCAAGGATCTCCTTGCTGGCTTTTGTCTTTCCCTGCTTCATAATGCACCCTTATCACAAATGCTCCATTGAAAACTCTTTTGAATGGAAATCAGGCTCTCTTAATCTTTCTACTACTTTGCAGGGCTCTGCCTGAGCCTTGAAAGATATGAGCAGCATTGACAGAATTCACAGAGCTTGACACGATGCACTGCTTGCGGTTTTGGAAGCCTATCTTTTGATTCTTCAGAAGGGCACTTGGGCCACTTAAGGTACCTTTTTGTAGATTTAAATTGGTTCATCACTTTTACTGCTGCATTAGCATCCAGTTATAAGAGCCCAGATTGGGCTTGGATTCAGCTAATTAGCGTTATTATGCAGAGAGTTTAGGGGTCTGGAGATGTGCTATTCAAGAAGATCCCCACAGCAAAGAAAGCAATCTTATGAAAAAGCAGGTTCAAAACTCGGAAGCAAAACACTTAAAACTGGCCAGAAAGGGAAGCAGATTGAAGCTTGCTTAATAGCCTTATAGCACCTCAGAAGTACACTGTGCAGGATGTTTAGTACATCAGTTAATTCCCAGACTGTATTCCTAGGACACATGCTTTTGCCATGAGAACAACTGCTAGTGAGGAATGAGAAGTTTGACATAATTGACTCTTGTGAACGCAAAGCATCTGCAAACAGAGGAGGCTGTCCGTTGCACTTCTATGTGAATCACTCTTCTGGCCTTGCCACATTCCAGTTCCCATCTGGTCTACACTGATTAATTCTAGTAATTGCCTTTACATTCATTGAGCCCTTGTAAGTCATAAGGAGATCTACAGATACATTCAATATGATTGCCTCCTTTGTAGTCTACTGACTGGGCCCTTTGAGGCAAGGAAACCTCAAATGTGCTTTCATTTGGGCTGATCCTGGCCCATGGATGGCTTTATCCATGCAGGGGTGAATCAAAAAGCCATGGTTGCTACCCTCCAAATCAGGGGACTCCAAACCCTCACATGGCACGGGGGCTGGATGTGGTCACTGGCAAGCCTCTATCTGACACTCAGCCAGCCTCTATCCAGCCTTCAGCCTCTAGTCCTTTGAGAACCTATAGTCCACTGAACTGAATACAACTTGAGCTGTGCTCTGTCTGCATCCGGAGGGTGGTTTGCACCACAGAATGCCTTTTAAAGGTCTAAAAACATTACTCCCTGGTTTTCCCAGAAACCAGAAGTAACATTTTGTGCCCTCTGAAGACCTCAGAAAGTTTTTCGGGGGGTCAGGGAGACCTCCATAGCCCCAGAACTTGCTCCAGATGTTTCCTTTGATGTGCAGGTTCTGAAGTATTTGCTCCTTGTATTTAAGTAAGCTGCTTGGGAGGTAGGTGATTGGGGAGTCCATTGCTTTATTTCTGTGGTGCATGTTGGTGTTTTGAGAAATCCTGGAAATGTTCTTGTAATGCAGGGGTCGGGGAACATTTTTGCCTCTTACCCCAAAATATATTTAGGTATGTGGATGTTACCCCCTTGATTTGAAAGGAAGGAAAAAATATATTATTAATTATTTGAATTCAAATATGTGGCTTCTGGGGAGCTAGAAGAAAAGTTTGAAGTAGGGGATAAAATAGTCTTGGATTGAACAGGATGACCATATGGTCTGTTTTCCCAGGACATTTCCTCTGTTTTAGCCTTGTGTCCTTGAGAGCAGGCAGCATGTAGCTTTCTTGGAATTCATAAATTATATGTAATATGTAATAGTTTTAAACATACAGTACTAATACCTAATATGGTGTTTAAGTTAACCACATGAAAACAATATATATATTGACACTTTCCTCAGAATAAGACCCATTTAATACAATGGGGCTTACTTTTGAGTAGTCATGGTAAGGACTGTGCTCATTAAAACAAAAATGTTTTAATTATACACATGAAAGCCACATAGGTCAGCGTTTTTAGCTTTAATTTTGTCATGTCCTACATTTTTCTTGAGTGTCCTACATTTTGGGATTCTCTTTTATGATTATGAGATATGATCACCCTGATACAGGAGCAATGAAATGATCTTACCAGAGGGAGTTGGATGATGGGAGGGGGCTGTTCAGAATACAGGCAGACCTCAACAGCACCCAAAGGAGGATGCTTTCTCTTTTCTCTGAGATACCCCAGCCTGCAGTTGAGTGTTGATCTCTCTCCCCTCCAACCCCCCCCCCCCCAACACACACACACACACACAATAGCCTGAACTTCTTATGACCCTTCGGGGATTCACACCTTTTGTTTGTTTGTTTTGCTGATTAGTTACTAAGAGTAATGCATCAAGGCTGCAGAGTGCTGCTCTGTGCTGGTCATGCATACCTGGCTGTGTCATTCACATGCAAACCCACGTGGTCCATTACCCCCAGGAATTCCATTATTACCCAAAATGGGGTATTTCTCCCCTGTTCCCCGACCTCTGTTGTAGTGTATAGGTTTTGAGATACTTAATCTTGTAAGCTGTTCATGGTATGGGGAGAATAAGCATGTGCTTTATTTCCAAGGTATATGTTGGTGTTTGGAGAAATCCTAAAAAATTTTAGCCATTCATCTGAGTTCCATCACTAATGTATTTATTTAATTTTATATTTAAAAAATTTTCAGCCTCATGATATTTGATGTGGCAATCTGGCCAAAATGTTTGGAGACCACTGCTCCAAACAATTGCACCAGCATGAGGGTGCGTGCTCCAAGATGGATGGCAAAGGGTAATATCCGCTGGGCAGATGTTAACAGCAAGATTGAGCTTGGGTGGGAGCCCAAATCTACCTGCCTGGAAGAAGCAGTCCTGGAAGGAAAGCCAGGTGTACCTGGCTGGTATATCTGGGCTCCTAGTCCTGGCAAGAGCCAAGGTCTACTTGCCCTGAAAAACCTTGACCATAGAGGTAAAGGTTCAACCAGGTACCCAGGTCTACCCTACAAGATGACCTGGGCACTAGATTTAAGGAAGGAAGTTCTCATGTTCCCCCCAAACACTGAATCTGCCACTGTACTCTGGGTGAGGCACTGCTGAGGTAGATGTAGGTTCTTGGCCAGCTGGAGCAATTCTCTAAGGCTTCCCCCATTGGGTGGGCAGTGCTGGTTGGAGAAGCCGGGGTATTGGACCTCTGGCCCGCAGAAGTAGGTCCCCCGTTTTGCTGCAGTAGAGGGTTACTCTCCAAAGGTGTGCATCCCAGTGACAGGGTGGAAGGAGAAATTACAGTGGTGCCTTCATGTAATAAATGCCTCATGTAAAGTATGTTCTATGTAACACAAAAAATTTCTCTAGGATTCTGCTTCACGTAACAAACTGTGTTTCAGGTAACAAACACGCTCATTGGCAGTTGGGGCAGATGCGCTGGCCGGCAGCCCTTTTAAAAAGCGTTAGGGCTGCCTAGTGCACCTGCCCATAACGAAAGCAACACTTCCGTGCTGTTCCTCCTGTGGCCAGGCATCCACTGGGAAGAGGGAGAGAACAGCAGTGGAGAAGAAGGAAGCAGCTCAGGGCTAGCCAGAAGGGAGCAGGGGAGAGAGGCTCAGGAGGAAGAGAAGGAGAAAGTGGGGAGACTTTGACACTGTCTTTGATTACAGAAGAAAGTGTGATTGCAGCTTCCTTAACCATGCCTACCCCAAAGTAAGCCCCATTGTGTTAAATGGGTCTTACTCCCAGGAAAGTGTCTTTAGGATTTCAACCTAAGTAGACTTCATAGGATCATGCACACTGAATGCATGTTTTGAATTCAATTCCAGTGTTTTGGCATCATTTTTACATACAGTTAATATTTTTATATGAATATTTTGGGGGTGGTGGAACCAATCATCTGAGTTTCCATTATTTCCTATGGGAAAATCCACTTCATGTAAAGAATGTTTCACGTAACAAACATGACTCCGGAACGAATTAAATTTGTTACGTGAGGTGCCATTGTATCTCTATATAGCCTTGGCCTAGGTATATATAAGCTCTCATATAAGCCTGCCTAAGAACTCTGCTGCACATCAAATGTGCAGAACCTGGAAAACTAGACCATTTTAAGTATTGGCACCAGGGGTGGGCCCAGCCAACCCCAAGATCTGGTTCGTTGGAAGTCGGGGGTGGGCCAGGGTCAGGGGGCGGGGCTGGGGTCAGGGGCGGGGCAAGGGCGGGGGGAGGGACGGGCCCCAACCCCGCCGCACTGCACATGCGCCAGGCTTGGTGCATGCGCAGTGCGTCTCCTGAAGCCGAGCTCCAGGAGACGCGTGCGGCTGCTAGCGAACCGGTCCCCGCGGTTCTGGCAGCTGTGGCTCTGACCGGCTCACTAGTGTCCGCCTAGGGGGGAGATCCGGTTTGGGCGAGTAGGCCCGAACTGGCATCTGCCCACCTGTGATTGGTACGAATATGTGAAACAGCCCCCAAAGAGAGTGGACTGCTTTTAGATGGGCAGTGAAGGTCATTCTATTTCAGTTTGTGTGGTGAATGTTGCTATGAATACTGGGTGTCCCATAAGTTTCCATACATAGGAAAAATAAACAGTTTTTTATGAAAACCATTTGTACTTTATTTTTATTTAACATTTATTTTATTTACTCATACTGAGGGCCAAAATGTGTTTTCAAAACAATGGTAGACATGTAAAGCATATAAATATAAAGTATGGAAACTTATGGGACACCCTGTAGTTTGTTTTTCCTTATTTTTAGACACCTCCAGAAGCTCCTGTCATGTTCAGGAGCCTCAAAACTGATGGGATCTGCTCTTGCAGCATCCTTTATCCTTTTGTTGAAACGATATTTCCAGGAAGCCATATTTTCAATATTGATCCAGGTCCTTCTTCATGTCTGTAATAGCCAAGCTTCCTTCTGAGATTGGTATGTGCCCACTGATTGTGTATTGCCACAAGGACAAGGTTCTTTTTGGATGAGGCAGCAACGGAACAGACCAATGAGAGAAAGACAGAAATTGGATTTATCAGCTTTGCAAAATCAACAATCTGCCCCACATAAGAATCCCTCAAAAATACAAGTAGCAGCACCTTCTATGGACACTTTCATGGCTGGCTGTGTAGCATACCTGCAGCTTCTGATCAACTGACTCCAGTTGATATGAGTAAGGTCACTCTCTGGTGGTGCCATGCCAGGGTCAGTCCTTGCAGATAGGAAGCTCCTTCCATCAGGCAGGCAGGTCAGTTGATGAAGTTTTCCCAAGTCTGGCCTAGCTTTGAAAAACAGAGCTTAGATTGTTTTTGTGGCTTCATTATTATAATAAGCCTCCATTATTTTTTCAAGGGGCTTTTGCCCAAATACCATTGGAACCAAACCAGATCCCTTTAAGAGATAGCAAAGAGGCTGTGGGATCCCAGAAATGGCAAAGCATAAACAGGCCAGTACTGAATCTAGCCAAAATATTACAGCTCAACTCAGTCAAACAGGAGGCAACAATTTTAGCCAATTAGAAAGCCGCAAACCATAAAGATAAAGATATGGGCCCAGGGTGACCAGGTGCCTGAACCTAAAAAGGAGGACAAGGTCTTGGATTTGTCTCAGCCTGGCCTTTCCAGTGGACAATGGCATGTTTGCCTACTCACAAGTAAAGCCGTGATATTGGGCACTTTCACTTTCCCATAGAGTTCAATACATATTTTTATTTTTTGTTTTTTGTCCAGAACGTTTGACAGGAAGGAGATATTTCACAACTGATTTTTTTTGCATTGGATTCTGCTCTTCAAAATGAATCCAACAACATATGACATGATGGGGTACTGCACACCATTGCAAAGTTCCAAAATGGAGGACAATGAAGCCCTTTTGGAAGACATACAGACAGAAGGCTAAAAAAGAGGAATATTCAGTCATATGGTCACCCACTATGAGCCTATACTCAGAGATAATCCTCAGACATAATATTCACTTAGCATCCAAATCCTCTAGGAAAATATATACATGAATTCAATTTAAAATACAGTGGTGCCTCACATAAAGAGCGTAATTCATTCCGGAGGCATGCTCTTTAAGTGAAACACTCTTTAAATGAAGCTGATTTTCCCATAGGAAATAATGGAAACTCAGACGATTGGTTCCACAACCCCCAAAATATTCATATAAAAATATTAACTGTATGTAAAAATGATGACAAAATACTGGAATTGAATTCAAAACATGCATTCAATGTGCATGATCCTATGAAGTCTACTTAGGCTGCAATCCTAAAGACACTTTCCTGGGAGTAAGCCCCCATTCAACACAATGGGGCTTACTTATGGGTAGACATGGTTAGGAGACTGCAATCAAAGACACTTTCCTGGGAGGCTTACCTTGGCTGCTGCTGGAGTTTCAAGGTGGCTGTGGGGGGCACTTGTGGGCAGTTAGGGGCAGCTGCCTCTTGCATCCCCAGGCAACTGTCCCCAAGGTGGGCCATTTAGAGGCAGCAGCGCTGGCCGGCAGCCCTTTTAAAGAGCCTCCATGTGGAGCATCAGGGCTGCATAGCACGCATGCCCATAGCATGCTTGCTTGTTAAGTGAAGCGGAACTTGTCATGTGAAGCAAGATTTCTTGGAAATTTTTGTTGTGTGAGGCGCTTAGGCACACATACATGAATTTAAATATCTATATTACGAGTATATTAAAACAAGCAATAGATAACTAGGAAGAACATATACAGGCATACTTTCTATATTCTCCCTCTCTGCTCCACCCTTTCCCCCAGAAAAGAAATCACAAAATCTATATGCAGTATATAAAACTGAAAAGTCACTGTCTTACTGACTGACTGACTGACTGATTCACTCACCAATGTCCAGCCAAAATTGCTGGACCTAGGAGCATGAAATTTGGGAGAGTGTTCCATCTGTGATGCAGGCACACACTAAGAATTGATTTTTGGAAATCCAAACCGGAAGGGGGTAAATGGGGCACAATACTTTCCTTATGCTTTACATAACATCCTATCAACATCCTATCCCTAGACCTAGAAGCATGAAATTTGGGTAGGATTATGTGACATGAGTATCCACCAAGAACTTGTCTTTAGAAAATTAACCCCCAAGGGGGTGAAAAGGGGTGCAACCTATAATTAACATCCTATACTTTTCATATACTATAACATCCTTTTCATCCTATACTTAACATGGAAGACTTATAAAACCCAGCCCCAAACTCTGCACCTGCCCTGTAGCAGTGCCCATGTTTGAGAAGAGATGGTGCACAGTTGTGAGGGGATAGTGGATGGAAGCATGATGCACAGGGGAGTTTTGCAAGGGAGATGGTGCACAGTGGGAGACTGCACAAGGGGGTTGAATAGTACTCCTGCAATACAGGTACATTTCGCTAGTTCAGTATAAATGCAATGATGAAATGGAATGAACACTTAGCTGAAACTAATAGGATGAAGTTCAACAGGTTCAGCGCTTAGGCAATAATAAGCAGACACAGCTCTAAAATGGAAAATACCTGGCTTGGCAGCACAATATATGAGCAGGATCTTGGAACTGCAGTGAATCACAAGCTCAACTTGAGTCAGCATTGTGATGCATCTGCAAAAAAGGCAAATGCCATTTTAACCTGCATTAATAGAAATTGTGGTTCTGTTTTATTGTGCATTGGTTTGACCTCACTAGGAGTACTGTGTCCAGTTCTGGACACATTTTTAAAAAGATACAGCCATACTGGAGGAGGTTCAGAGGAGAGCAACCAAGATGATCAGAAGGCTGGAAGACAAGCCCTATGAAAAAAACTGAGGGAACTTCAGCCTGCAAAAGTAAAGTCTGAAGGGGTGTGTGATGTGGACTGGGACGCTCACTGCCGGTACAATATGGAGCCAATGGGAGTCCACCTTGGAGAGAGCCTAAAGATTTGGGAGTGTCCTGACTACCCTCCCCTAGATATCCAAACTTTTCCGGACTCTGTGAAAGTCTGGAGGATGGAGGACATGGTGGAGCTGTGGAGGACTGGGGGGAAGGGAGGTCCGGCGCGAAGAGGGATAACTGTGGGACCCTCGACGAGGTGGTATCTGCATGGGGGGGTTCCGTCACTGGTGGGAATCTGGCGGGAAGAGATGGGAGGAGGAGTCCGAGATATAAGGGAGCTGGAGGGAAAAGAGTGGGAAGTACTCTGGAGGGAGGAACTCCCGTGGAAGGAGCCTGGGACATACCAGGCTTATCAGGAGAACCTTGCAAACCAAGAGACTGTTCAGAGCCCCATCCTGGAGAAAGAGGTCTGGGGAGCAGAGAGAGAGAGAGAGAGAGAGAGAGAGAGAAAGAGAGAGAGAGACGGGGAAGAAACGCCAAGTTGCTTCGTGCACGGACAGCAGAAGCAGGGGCAAGTGAGCTTGTCAACTGGCAGAAAGGAGACGTCCAGGAACCCCGTCCTGCAAGAGAAGAGGAAGAGTTATGAGGCAAGGGTCTCGTGTTAATGGACTATAGTTGGGAATGTTACTTACCTGTAACATTACCTGTTGGAATCGAGGGGCGTTGTGTTGGTACCTGTAATGAAAGAAATGTTGAGATAGAGTCTACTGCAACCATTATGCTTCTGAACAAGTAAACGTGTGTTTTCTCGTTACCTACCTTGAGTTGGAGTCTCCTTAAAGATGTACACTTTGGGGGAGGAAGATGATGATGCCACCCAAATCTCAGTGGTTGTAGACGACCAGGTCACCGTTAGCGGGGGAACTGGAAGGGGGGGTAAGAGCGACCCGCAACAGGGGGATATGGTAGCACTCCTCAAATACCTGAAGAGCTGTCATACAGAAGACATTTGTTCTAAAGCATTCTAGAACCAACAAACACAAACTGCAAGGGAATAGATTCCAGTTGTATATCAGGAAAATTTTCTTGACAGGGCAGTTTGGCCGTGGAACAAATTGCCAAGTGAAGTGGTAGACTCTTCTTCACTGGGATCTTCAAGCAGAGGCTCAACAAGCCCCTGCTGGAAATGTTCTAGGTGGGTTTCCTGCTATAGGCAGGGGGTTGGACTACATGACTTGGGTCCCTTCCAGCTCTGTCATTCTGATTCCATGATTCTAAGACTAGTGTGGCTTTCTGGCATTGCCTGGGGAACAAAGAAACTTTTGCCTGCTGCATGCCAACCTCCAGCTCCACTAACTAATCTCTGGGTTTGAGGACACACCATTCAGGTTTAGATCTGGATAGAGCAGCATGCATCACAGCCTAGTCCTGACATACTGATCCCATCCATACAGGCACCAGGATCTGACAACTGATTTGAATTTGGCAGAGGCTGAAAACTTGCATTCAAGATCTAGTTTTTAATAGAGAATTAGAATTGCCATCCTTTGCTGCAAGAGAGGTTACAATACTTCCATAATAATTACTGGGACGGAGGCTCTGCATGAGAGCTTTCCGTTTTCTCCTGTCTTCTGGGCAGCATGAAAAGCTGATTGCTCCCCGAGGGCATGGGCCAATCTCCAAACTTTAGATTTACGGAGCCGGATGAAATTAATTGCAGATTTGCTTCCAGTGAAGGTGTGAGGAGGGTATTCTTCAGATCTGAGCGGTGATATGCAGGCTTTGTTTATTGCTGCTTTCTCTTCAGATGACTATCCTTAGGTGGTTTGTCTTTCAGCCACAGCTCCATTGTTTCCTGTAGACTCTACCCTTATTAATAAGAGGGTCTGACACTAAAGTGTGAGGCAGTGATCAGCGTGGTTCAGTTTTAATTAATCTCACTGCAGAGTTGTTTGAAGGTGAACATGTAATGCTTGCAGGGTGCCAGTCGGTCAGCTCAGTATTGTGAGAGAGCTTGTGCAACTCCATGTGTAACCTCTGCACCATCATGGCTTCCTGAGTTTATATGGCTCTTTGACCCCATGTGTCCCTCACTTAAGCACCTCCCTAGCAATCTGGATTTTTGCCACACCATTTACCCTGCTTTTTGCAGTGGCCTCAGTACCAGAGAGGAGATGAAGGATAGAAAAAGTTCCCAATCCTTCCACCTTTTATTTCATTTACTAATATGGTGTCTTTGTTAGTTACTCTTCAATAATCTCCTATGGCAGTGGTCTTCAAAGTGGGGGTTGGGATCCCTTTGGGGGGGTTCACAACTTCATTTCAGGGGGGTCGTGAAAAATTAGGTGCAGCCATCTTGGAATCTGGCACTGGGAACCTTTAATATCACTTCCAGTCACGACATTACTTCCATGAGGTTCCAGACAGATTGTCATTCTCAGAAGTGGGTCCCATGCTGAAATGATTGAATACCACTGTCCTATGGCATTGAACAGCCAAGCAAGGACAGAGGGCATTCCCAGGGGGGAATGGGGAGTGAGAGGCAAAGCTGAGACCCTGCACTTGTGCCACATCCAATCCCCCCCCCCCAATTCCTTGGGCAAAGCCCTGGTGATCTGAGGGCAATTTGGCACTCGTTGGAACAGATTGTCAAGGAAGGTGATGGACTCTCCCTCACTGGACATCTTCAAGCAGAGGCTTGATGAGCACCTGTCAGATATGCTCTTGGAGGGGGTCAGACTAGATGACCTACTGGGTCCCTTCCAATTCTATGATTCTGTGATTCTATGAAGCCTCCAGCTGCTTTGGTCTGCTCAGAGTTATGCCACCAAAATCAGTGGCGCAGCACCAAAATTGATGGCACTACTCCAAGTAGTCCGGGTGGCTGGGCTGTGGGTGGCGCAAGTGGTTAAGACACTGCCTTAACCAGAAGGCCAGGGTTCGAGACCCAGGTCCCCACAAGACAGGGTGAGCTCCTGTCCTTAGCCCAGCTCTGTGACGCAGCTGGAACCAATCGTATCAGCTCTGCCTTTCCATTGGACCATTTCAGTTTCGTGGAGAGGGAGGATTTGCTGCTTGGGTAACAGCCTATCTTCCATTTCAAATCTACCCAGGCCTTCATGCTTCGCAGGTGGCGTCAAGCACGATACCATAGTGGTACCTGGGGTATGGGGAAAGTTTTTCCTTGCCCCATGGCAGCACAGCAGCCCCAATCTAGTGCTGATTACACTGGCTTGCCCATTCCAGCACAAGATAGGATTGTGCTCACAGGTGGGCTGAGGCCGGTTCGCACCGGATCTGTAGAACCGGGGCTGACGTTAGCAAACCGGTTGTTAATTGGGGGCCATCATCTTTGAATTGCATGCAAATGTGTTTGAATTTCTCTTAAAGGGCCTCTGGGACTGTCTTCCCAGAAGTAGAAGCTCTACTCCCTCCTCCTCCTCCTCCCTCTCTGAACCTCCCTCCCCCTCTCTAAGGGCATTTTTTAATTTTAAAATACAAACAGTCTGTTCCCATGACCATCATTCAGACAAAGCATTGCAGTCATTCCACAGCACATCAGACACTCACTGCTGAGATGGGAGGGGTCCGGAGCACTATATAAATCTCTCAAAATTCAATGCTTTCAACTCAGGGTGAAAAGTTTCTTAATGCCCTAAAACTTTGTATGAGGCTATTCAGAAAGGCTGTCTTTGCTAAACGTCTTATTTTGATTAAAAACCTTATTTTTAGCAAGTTTTCAGAAGTTATTTCCTTGTGCAGTTTGCAAATCATGATGGGTTCTCATATGCAAATGAGGCAGCCTCTATGGGATGGTGTTTTTTTTTTAATCAGGCTTTGATGGACAGCTTTACAAAGGGGTCTTTGGGCGGGAATACAGAAGCCAGCATAGAAAGCCCTGGGAGCCTTAGGTGAGTAATAGCAGCAAGCCTGCCTGCCTGCCTCCCTGGGTGCCTTTGCAGCTCAGTACTAGGCATGGAGAACTACTTAGTACTACCCAGTACTACTCAGGAGTAAGCCACACTGTATAGTAGAGGACTGCAGCCTGTGGCCACAATCCTAGCCACACTTTCCTGGGAGCAATTCCCATTGACTATCGTGGGATTTCCTTCTGAGTAGCATAGGATTAGGATTTGAGGCTGCTTTCCCATCCACACTTTCCTGAGAGTAAGCCCACTGACTATAATGGGACTTACTTCTGAGGAGATTGGCAGAGGCTTGGACTTCTCCCTCTAGTCCTGTTTCTCCAGCCCTGTCTCCTTTCCTGAGAGTAAGCCCACTGACTATAATGGGACTTACTTCTGAGTAGGCATGCTTAGGACTGGGCTCTGAGGCTGCAATCCTATCCACACTTATCTGGGAGTAAGCCCCACTGACTAGAATGAGACTTACTTCTAAGTAAGCCTGCATAGGATTGGACTGTAAAGTTAAAATCCTGACCACACAGTTCTGGGAGTAAGCCCCATTGACTTGAATGGTACTAACTTCTGAGTAGACATGGTTAGGATTGGGCTCAGGCTGCAATCCTATCCACACTGTAGTCCTTTCCCCCCATAGCCCCAGTTCCCATCCTGCCCCCCCAGGAGCCCAGTCCACTGCCTACTCTGAAGTAAATCCTATTAAAGTCAGTAGGTTTTACTCCCCTGTGAGGATAGGAGTGTAGCCTCAAAGCCCAATCATCTGTCTACTCAGAAGTAAGTTCCATTATAATAGTGAAGCTTACTCCCTGGAAAGAAGCTGGTTTCTAAGAGCTTGTAATCCTATGCCTGACTACTCAAAAGTTAATCCCATTTCAATCTATGAAGCTTACTCCCAGGAAAGTGTGCAGAGGAGTGCAGCATTAGAGCCCAATCCTATTCTTGGCTACTCAGAAGTAAGTCCCATTAGAGTCTGTGGAGCTTACTCTCAGGAAAGTGAATAGGATTGCAGCCAGAGGCTGGTTACTAAGAGCTCAGTCCTTTGCTTGACTACTCAGAAGTCCTATTATATTCAATGGAGCTTACTTACAGGAAAGTGTGGACAGGATTGTAGCCTTAAGTAGTGGCTTAGAGGCAAACCTCAGCCTGCAGAGGGGACACCACAGACTCTGGTCCTAAACTGTAGATCAGTGTTTCTCAACCAGTGGTATGAGTACCACCAGTGAAACTTATGGTGTGTCTGCTGGTACTGAGGCACCTGAATGCAAGTGTCATATTGCAGCAAGAGGCTGGGATTCTAAGAGCCCAAATCTTATGTATGACCATTCAGAAGTACTGGTAAGTCCCATCACAGTTATTGGAGCTTACTTACAGGAAAGTGTGGACAGGATTGTAGCCTTAAGTAGTGGCTTAGAGGCAAATCTCAAACTGCAGATGGACACCACAGACTCTGGTCCTAAACTGTAGATCAGTGTTTCTCAACCAGTGGTATGAGTACCACCAGTGAAACCTGTGGTGTGTCTGCTGGTACTGAGGCATCTGGATGCAAGTGTCATATGTGCTCCCTGAGGCAGCTGGTGGGCTGCTGTTTGATTCAGGAAGCTGGACTAGATGGGTCTTTGGTGTGATCCAGTGGAGGCTTTCCTTATGCTTTTATGTTCTTATTTGTGGCACACATTCCCCCTGAGAGCACAACAAGGCATAATGCATAGGAATAAATTACACTGAACTCAGGGGCTTAATGCTGATTGATGCCGTCACAAGTGATACAATTTTTTTGGTAAACTAAGGGTTAAGGTGGTATGAGTACCACCATAGAAACCTATGGTGTGTCTGCTGGTACTGAGGCACCTGGATGCAAGTGTCATATTGCAGCAAGCCTCGCCCCCTGACCCTGGCCCCACCCCCTGACCCATCCTGGCCCTGCCCACTTCCAGAGAACCAGTTGTTAGGGCAGGCTGGGCCCACCACTGATTGTGCTGTGTGAGAATCACTAATTAACCTCATGGCTTAGCAAAACATTGATTCTTAATAGCCCCCTGATGGTCCTGGGTATGTGATTTCACTTCTTTGAAGAAAGAACTGATGTGAAATGTGAGTCTTTACTCCATCCTTTTATCCTCTCTGATCCAGAGCCAATGAATCCAAAGAACAATAGCTCTCTCTCTCTCTCTCTCTCTCTCTCTCTCTCTCTCTCTCTCTGTGTGTGTGTGTGAGTGTGTGTGTGTGTGTGTGTGTGTGTGTGTGTGTGTGAGAGAGAGAGAGAGAGAGAGAGAGAGAGAGAGAGAGGCATACTGGAATGGGCAGAGTTACAGGAGTGCATACTATCTAACTATGTCCAGATGCTCAAACCTGTATATTTGTTTGAAAGAAAGTAGGTAGAGTAAAACCTTGGATTGAGAGTAACTTGGATTGAGAGTGATTTGCAAGACAGGCAATTTGATATATATGCAATGTCTTGATAATCAAGTGAAAAAATAGTCCTAGCCAGGATGCAGCCAGTTTTGGCGCTTTACCAGCACCTCCTAACCCACTCCTAAGAGGCCAACCTATGCATGTCTACTCTTAAGTAAGACTATTACAGGCACTGAAGCTCACTCTTATTTAGGGGGGCAATGGAAAGGAGCCTATGGCCTATATCCTAAAGTGAAATTAAGCCCCTTGCTCCGGAGCAGTTAAGATGATTTTCCATAACATAACACTAGAGGGTGATGTAACTGCGTGGACCCGTAACTGCTATGGATTTTGCCCTAAGAGGACTATCCTTGCATGTCTAATCTAAAGTAAGTCCTCCTATAATCAGAGGGGCTCACTCCTGTGTAAAGAGGGCAGGTTACAGCCTACGAGACCTGAGAGAATAACAGCACAATGCTAATCATGTCTACTCAGAAGTAAGCCCCATTATGTTCTATGGAAAGTGTGCTGTGGTCCCAGGAAAGTGTGTTGTGGTCCAAGGAAAGTGTGTTGTGGTCCCATTGTGCTCCCAGGAAAGTGTGTTGAGGATTGCAGTGTAAGTGCAGGTTAATTTGTTTATTTTTTAATATTTTGTATTTTCTATATTATTTTGTATTATATGACAGTTTTGTAATCATTTTTATATGAATATTTTTTGTTTTGGAACAAATCATCTGAGTTTCCATTCTTTCTTATGGCAAATTTGCTTTGACATACAAGCGTTTTGGATTACAAGCATGCTTCCAGAATGAATTATGCTCGTAAACCAAGGCACCACTGTATTATAATGGCAATGTCTCCCGTGATCTCTCATCCCTGGGAAGCCAGAATTTGGTTTGCTCTAGAACCTCTCCTTGCACGAAGAAGTGAAGTGGGAACATGTAACGATATAGTTGTGCCAGTTTTCACCATACATTTATGGCAGCTTCCAAATTTGGACATACTGAGGCTAAAGTTGGGGGTGGAATAAGAGAGGGGGCTGAGCTGCTGCAGGTAAGGGGAAGAGGATGCCCTGTTATGATGTCATGATATAGAATATTGGGTCGGAGACCAGCTGTTTTTAAACTGTGGTCTGCTGAACCCTGCTGTGGTATTTTGCTGTGGTCCCCTTGATACTTTATGAGAGGCTTCCCTGATCAGTAGATTGGTCTGATCAGAGACTTTGCTATCATCTAAAGATCTTCCTTTGCAGTGTGCAACTACCTTTTGTTTTCTACAAGCAATGAAAATAGGGGACATTCGGTAGCATCTGGAAGGAGAAAAATTTACCCTTGTAGTGTCTGCAATTCATTTTTTCCCAAATAAATTCCTCTTTCTTGAATAAGGAATTGTTGCATTCTGCAGAGAACATTCCTAGGTATAAAATAGAAATTGTTACCAATAGCTCTCTGGAGTTGCTCTTGTGTCTTGATTCAACCAACTGCAAAACCCATGTGGTGAAACCAAATAGATTGTCTCCTTGTGCCCCTGAACACCCCAAAATCTGGACAGAAGTTATCCTTGGGAACCTTTGGTCCAACAGTTCACAAGTCTCATCCTGCCTAGTTCCAGCCTCTGTCTTTCTTCTGAAGTGGTTAAAAATCCCCCCAAAGCCAACCACACAAGTCCTACTTGTTATTGTTCAGGAAATCATCATCATGAATCCTAATCCATCAGTCCATAGATCAAATCCCAGCACAGTTCTTGAAAACTGCCTGCCAAGCACAGGTGTATGCCTTGGCAATCTGTCATTCACTGCAGCCTGGAAGTTTAGTGTTGACAGAATTCAGTGGTGCTTCATCAGGGCAATGCCCCTCTGTGTCTGGGAAAAACAGCCTTACTCTGCTGACACACTGATCTATAGGGCAAAAGCACATATGAGTGATTGCACTGTGTTTTTCCAACCTGTAGTATTTTTCCCCCTGTGGAAAATTGACTCTTGGCCTCTGAGATCAAAGAAATAGCTTAAAGGAAGGCAGATGTTATTTGGAAAGCTCTGTCTATCAAACTAACAACAGGATATTTGACATGTAGGTAAAAATTTTCCTTCAATTAGAGGAGTCTTTGAAACGGTAAAAAGCAGGCCTCCATCAGTCTTGGAAGACTACGGTATTGTGCTCAGCACTGCATACACTGCATGAGAAGCACAAAAGCCTGGGTTGGATTGTTATGGAGGATAGGCTGTTACCCAAGCAGCAAATCCCACCTCTCCACGCCACTGAATTAGTTCAATGGAAAGGCAGAGCCAATACGATTGGATACAGCTGGCGTCGCAGAGCTGGGCTAAGGACAGGAGCTCAGCCTGTCTTGTGGGGCCGACCCGGGTCTCGAACCCTGGCCTGCTGGATAACAGGCACAGCGTCTTAACTGCTTGCGCCACCCACAGCCCTAACAGCATCAGAAACAAAAGAAGAAGGTGGTTCTGGGAGGAACAAGTTTTGTCTAACCTGTGATGTTCAGCAAACAACCCAAACCAAAATGGGAGTAAGACCCATTGAACACAATGGGGCTTGCTTTTGAGTAGACATGTAGCACAATCCTAACCATGTCTACTCAAAAGTAAGACCCATTGTTTTCAGTGGGTCTTACTCCCAGTAAAGTGTCTTTAGGATTGCAGTCATGGTTAGGATTGTGCTGTTTATCTCTCCTGATTGCCCTGATCCAGAACATATAGCAAAATACTACCTAGGGCTACATTGCCTTTGATGATAGTGGAACACAGTTGATGGTGATGATTTCCAGTGATCCAGTTGATAGTGATGATAGTGGAACAAAGCTTCCACAATAATGGGGACAGGTTATTTCAAATGCATCTGCTATACTGCTGGCTGAAACTATATAGAATCAATAAAATAAATGGGAAAGAAAGAAAGAAAGAAAGAAAGAAAGAAAGAAAGAAAGAAAGAAAGAAAGAAATGGAAGTGGTATTTAGAGACATTTTATATAGATGAAAAGAATATGTTGAAAATAAATATGGTTGTTAGTGAATAGTTGGATAGGTTAGAACTTATGAACTTTGCTATTATTCTAATGTATGAATATAATTTTTGTTTTTATTTTATAAAATTTCAATAAAAATATTATACAGAAAAAAATGGAGACAGGTAGGAATGTGGCAGGTGAGCTTGGCTGGCGGGGAGTTGGGATAGCATGGGGGAGCGCAGGTTGGGGCAAGCCTGTGGGCAGATGGGTGGGTATGGGAAGTTGGGCCAGGACCTGCAGATTAGCCAGATCCTAGCCCTATTCCCAGGCAGTGTGGAGCAGCTGCTCTGTTATGGTCAGATCTGCACCATCTCGTGGGGGCCGCTGTGGCTCTCCCTAAGATAAGGGGGAAAGTTCCCCTTGCTCAGGCTGAGTCCCAGTCAGCCCAAAACTTTTGCTGGATACAGCAAGGCCCACCAGTCTGCCTGCCTGGGAGACTTTATGACTGGAAAAACCTGGATTTGTCTGGATTTTTAGCCTACTCTCCGGGTGTTCTACATTTTGGCTTCATTGTTCTACATTTTGGCTTCATTTTTGAACTTTGCAATGGTGCGCAGTACACTATAATGTCATATGTCGTTGGATTCGTATTAAAGAGCAGAATCCAATGCAAAAATCCGTTTTGAGATAGCTCCTTCCTATAAAACGTTACGGCCAAAAACCCAAAAATATAAAAAATAATACATTTTTGGGCAATTTTTTTAACTGGGTAGGAATTTTGGCTTTTTGGGGTAGGAATTCTGGCCTTGGGGTTCAGAAATTTTGGGTTTGGCATCTGGTCACCCTGTGGGCTGTTCCAGTGCAAGTTAGGATTGTGTTGCCCAAAGCAAAAACAACCAGATCACCATTGAACACATATAGAATGTGATGTACAGGTCAGGTCTTGATCTAACCTCTTTTATAAGTCTGAGGACACAATAATCTGCATGTTCACCATCCTGATCTTCTTGGAGGAAGGGTGGAATTAAGGAAGCTTCCCAAACACCCCCAAATGGCCTTGAAATACTGTGTCTCACTGTAGGCATATCATTCAATCATCTTGCTTAGGAAGCAGATGCTCATGCCACCTCCAGCTACAGCCCCCCCCCCCCCCCAACTGGCCTGGCGTAAAGGTTTATTCAGAATGCATTTTATAGATTTTCATTCTAGTTCTGTACATGCTTACCCCAATATGTCCAGGGAGGGCTTACTCTAATGGAAGCATGGATAAGATTGCAGCTGGATTCTTATGTTATGCGCTGTAGATTTGATCAGAAAATTGAAATCAATGTGCAAGACCTACGGATAATCACTTTTGTGGTATAGTCATGTGAAAGGTTCTGGTATACATGGTCTTTTTGGTATGAGAAGAGGTGGAAGTTGAATAGGGCAAAAAGAAGGGCACAACATCAGCAACAGGATGTAAGCCATTCAAAATACAAAAGTTGCAACATCAGTTGTACGAGTGCTTCACATTCAGGTATAGGTTTGCAATCCACACAAAGCCTTGTGTGATCTTCAGGAGAACTACTGTGGGCTTTCCGCTGCCTAGCAATATGGTTAAAAGGTGACATTTGCCTGCTTTACCATTGATTGAGTCCAACATTGCTTTGCAGAAAAGGGTGTGAATGGTTTTGAATTTCCCACAACTCTTATCTGGAATTCCAAATGAAAACTCCTGTTCTTCTCTTGTCACCCACAGCTCACTCGAGTGCCAGTGGAGTCATGCGGCCAGTACAAAAGCTGCAGCGAGTGTCTGGGCTCCGGGGACCCCCATTGTGGATGGTGTGTGCTCCACAACACGTAAGTGCAGTTTGTGATGAGGGGGAGGGAGCATCTTCTTTTTCCTCCTCTCCAGATCCTCCAACTTCATTTTTTCCTCACCGTTGGCTGTGACAGACAACAAGCTGCAAATGGACAGATCTGTCCCTGGTGGAATGAAGCTGGTCCTTTGGAATTGCAAACCTTGTGTTCTTGTGTCCTTTTTAAAAAAAATTCAAAACAGAAAGAGCAGCAACAAGAAAAAGTCAGAAAATGGGCTGTGTGCAACTTGGGATCACAGGAAAAAGAAAGAATAGAATCGAATAGAATAAACTTTAATACAGTCCAGGACCAGAATTAAAACACCAACATCCTGATTAATTCAAATGCTAAAAAATATAAAACAATCAGTGTACATCTTTTCCAATAGCCACATTCTTGTAGTTAAAATTGCTTGGGGTTATTTAAGCTGCCCCTATTTTACAACATTTTTATATCGGACAGCCATGGCTCTTGAGCAAAACTTTGCCACCTTATACTTAACTTCTTTATTACTATCTTCAAGCAGCCGTTCCAGGATCCGAAGAGCTGAAGTTCCTGAGAACCTTCTAATTAAGGGCTCTAGACAGACTTTATTTCCTCATAAAATTGGCAATACAGAAGTATATGTCCTGTTGTTTCAATCTCGATACCACAAGAGCAAAGTCTCTTTAAATATGGCATTTTATTATAACGGTCTTCTAGCACAGCAGAGGGGAGACAGTGACATCTAGCCCAAGTAAACACCCAACGTTGTTTATATACTTATACACTTTTAAGATAGTGGGCTGGCTAGGAATATATCTTCTCTCCTCAGTGGAGGGAAAATTTGGGACCCTGTCTATATTTGTCTATCCATATCAATAAGTCTGAGATATAGTTCTTTTTGCTTGATCCCATCCCATGCTGAGGAGCAAATCAGGGGAGAGGCCTATCGAAGTTAATTTTTTTCTATCCTCTATATCCAACTAGATTTATAATTATCCCCTAGTATAAATCCAACCAACCAGGAAAAAGAAAAACAAAGCATCCTGTGGCATCAGAGGTCACTGTTCTGCAGTAACTTAAACTAGTTTGATCACGTTGTCTTCTCAGGAATTACATCCAAACCGCATCTTGGTCCCTCCATAGGTGGAAACTGGAATCCAAACCACATGTATCCCAGACCACATTATGATAAAAGCAGGAGCAACTGTGAAACATTATAGAAACAGGCCCGCAGAGCTGATCCGTGGGTAGGGGTAGGGTGGACAGAGTCCAATTGCTGCTTTAAAGAAAAATGTTAACTTATCATTGTTAATGTAACAAGCAGTTTGGTCTTAATCTATAGCATGTCTCTCTCCGGATATAATTTCCAATTATCACACAACTTGCTTAAATTGTCAGAGTCCGTTTGCTTTGCAAACCCTTTTTCTGCTGTGCAACCTGCTGTCTGCTGGCAAGGTGTGAAGGTCTATAGATGGATCTGTGGCGAGAAGGTGGGGAACTCTTAGCCAAAAGATTGTGTTTAGAGTCTCTTCCAAGTCTACAATTTTATTAGCTGTAGCAAAGGCTTTTGAAGATGTCAAGCCTGGCCTGGTTGGACTATTATCTTTCCCTTCACTTTCTCTGCATGGAGTCTCCAGGTCCAAGATACTGAAGAGCAATTTGAAGCTCATATTCTTTTCAAGGGTACTCTAGGGTGCCACCAGTCAGTGCCAAAGTGACACTGGTTTGGTCAGTGGTGTATCTAAGAGGGAGCAGAGGGTAGCCATTGCTCTGGGTAGCAAGTATTAGGGGGGCAACAAGCTGAGCTTGACACAAATGGCTAATATTGTGAAAAATGGGGTGTGTATGAAGAATATTATTATTGTGTTATATATCATTGGAAAGGTAAATAAATGCAGAATGCATTGAAACAAGCTGCATTTGAATATCTGTATTCTATTAAACATTATCGCCAATTAACAAAAAATATTTTTAAAGGTCCAAGCATGACATAACTTTTAGGGCAACATTTTGAGCATTGGACTGGGCTACATGATCATTGGTTACGCCACTGGTTTTGACAATAGCTAAACACTGGGGAAAGTTTGAGCTATAAGTGGTGGTGTGGGAAAAACCTCATCACTAAGATGCCCCCTTTCTTTCCCAGTTTCCTTCTCTGCCTTGTGATACTGCCTTTGCCATCCAACGGGTTAGCTGCCATGATTGGGGGGAATTGATTTCTGTGACTCTTTTGTCCTAACCTTACAAAAGGAAATTCAACTCTGGAGGAGGAAAAAAAACTCTTGAAATAAGGGGGAATCGATTAGGTTTTATGTCACTAAGAGGGGTGTTTGGCAAAACAGATCATCAAAATATTCACACTGCGCTATCTTTAGCCAGTGTCTCAGTCTCAGGCCCTCTCCTCCACCTCTTGCACCCAGACCAAACCTCAGGTTATTGCCTGGCCCATGCCAAAGCCTCTGAGCTGCAATGAATCATTTGGAGGGTAAAAACTGACCAAAGTGTCAGATCAGCCTTCCCCCAGAGACTTGTACGGCAGCTAAAGAGGGGGATAAAGGAAAATCTGGCTGAAAAGTTAATAGCAGGTCCAGGGAGGGAGACAAGGAGCAACACTCTGCATAGGGTGGGAGGAAGCTGGCAGGCTTGGGCTGAGTGCAAGGTCATGGCAATGTCACTGAACTGGAGTGGATGTTCTTATCAAAGGAGCAAACTGCCGTTTGTTCTCCCACAGGGTGTCAGCAAAGGCCATGCATGGATTCAGAAGGCTGGGCTCTGGGCCAGATTACCCATTAGCTAAGGACACAAGGAAGCCCCAAGGAAAGAGGCTGCATGTTAATGTCAGAACAGCCCCCCCCCCCCCCCCCGGCTCAGTACCTGGAAGAAATGCCACTGTCTCTGAATTCCAGATATATATGAAGCATTCAGGAGTTATACAAATATACTACAAAGATTTTTCTGTTTGTATGCAGGAGTTGAAATTGAGTGGCAAAATTGGGTTGTTAAAAACCTATTAAAAACTTTTAATGCATTAAATTGACCAGTCCACAATTTGGTTTAAATGCAGTATTTGGCTTGAGGACAATTATCAACCCTACGCTTTCTCCTTTTATTTTGTATGGTACATGGTTGGGCAGGTGGGATTTCCAACATGTTTTTCTTTGGCACACTAACCTTACCTGCATATCTTAGGCCATCTTTTTTTGTATAAATAGTGTGCACAGCAGGAAGATTGAGACAATGAAGTGGGGAAAACGTTAAGTGCATCCCGTGTTCTCAATATTCATTTATTCCTACTATGTGGATTTACATGCCCTGGAAGAAAAAAATGCTGCAGTTGGAGTGCATATAAGTTTTATTCCCATAGCAAATAGCTCATGCAGGGAGCTGAACCAGACTGCAGTCAGGGGATGTAGACTTAAAGCGCCCTACCCTCCACTGTCCTGATCTAGATCAGATTTCCTGACATGTGCTACGCATAAGAAAAAACAAGATTGACAATCCTCTCCACCACTGGTTGATGGAGATTCAATGCACTTGGCTCCTGACTGTCTTTATCTCCACCACCACTTGGCTGATCTACCCTCTCTTGTGTTGTCTTGAAAAGGCAGAGTAACTTACTAGCTCATGAGACTGAAACTGAGGAAGAGTCACTGCCTCCCTGATGCTCCTCTGCAGTCCCCTAATGATCCATATAGTGCAGAGGTTCTCAAAGTGGGGGTCGTGACCCCTTTGGGGGTCACACAAACCTTTCTTGGGGGTTGCCTGTGTCTCCCCACCCTCACCTCCTCCTGGCGCCCTCCTGTCGCCGCTCAGTGGGAGGCAACTGAGGAACTGGAGAAGCTCCAGGCAGCAGAGGGCGGCTCCACCCTCCTCCTCCTTGGCTGGGCTCTGCTCCACCTCCAAGACTCCCCCCTCCTGCCTCCTGGAGGGTCTTCTTCCCTCCCTCTTCCACTCCCCATCCTCCAGCACCACGCTCTGCAGTGCTGGCAATAATGGGGGCGCAGAGCTATGCACGCCTGGGAGGCAGGGCCTGGATAGAGCCCTCCTCCTCCTCCTCCTCATCAGCAGCAGCAGCCCATGTGCCCCACAGGTAGGGCATGTGTATGTGACGGGAGTGTGAGAGGGGTCAGAAGAGGCAGGCTGAGAGGACGCAAGGACACCAGAAGGGTCCTGATCAGTGGTGGGCACCAGCAGGTTTGCACCTACTCTATAGAACCGGTTCTTAACAAGAGATAGTACATATAAAGTTTAAAAATAGCCATTTAAAAGTGGCTGCCAGATGGACAGAGAACCGGTTCTTAATTTCTTTGAAGCCCATCACTGGTCCTGATCCAATGAAGGCAGCCCCACATTCACTCCAGAGGAAGTTCCTTCCTTCAAGCTTGCACTGACCCCATTGAAATAAACTGCACAGCCACCATTACTCATAAGTAAGCAGAAGCTTTGGCTGGTGTGCAGGGGTGCAAGCCTTCCAGAATGGCCCTGATCCCAGGCACCTGGGCCTTGAAAGTGCTCCTGAAGGAAGCCCCAGCACTGAAACTGGCTCAGCAGGTATTAAAAAATAAATTTATTTCTAAAGCTGGTGATAGTCCTGACTTCTCTTCCCTCCTGCTCAAGCCCCATTTCCTGTCCCATCCCCTCTGGGGGTTAAGCCTGTTTTTTATTCTTTTCCTTTTTTGCAGGACATGTCCTCCTTTTTGAGGCTTCTGTCCTGGAAAGAAGTCTCCATTTCCCTCCATTTCCTTGTAAACAGGCATCCTGTAGCCAGGGATGTAATGTACGCTATTATTACATTTTGGCTGCAATCCTAAAGACACTTTCCTGGGAGTAGCCCTACTGCATCTAATGGGGCTTGCTTCTGAGTACAGAGGCAGAAAGGATTAGGCCCTATGGAGAATCATTAATGCTCACTTTGGCCCTCTATATGAAATGAGTTAGACACCCCTGCCCTACTCCCAGGTAAAAGTGAACAGGACATCACACTGCCCAGCCTTCCACAGCTACTCACAAGAAGCCCCATTACAGTCAATAGCTCTACTCCCAGGTAAAGGTGAATGTGTAACTTCATGTTAGCTTGAAGGAAAGACCCACTGCCCAGCATGGGACTTCTGAGTAGAAAGGCCTAGGATCTTGCCCTTGAGGTCCCCTATATTGCAGCCTGCAGTGTTTGCCAGAGATCTCATGGGGGGGGGGGGAGGGAAAGAGAGAGAGGATCACCATTATGTCCTCTTCCAGGTCATGTCCTCTTTTTAAGCCTTGTGTCTTGGAAAATCTTCACTGTCCTCCTTCACCTTGTGAGCAGGCAGCAGGTAGTCAGGAGGACAGTGAAGATTTATTCTAGGGCACAGGCTTAAAAAGAGGACATATGGTCACCCTGCATATAATTGATGACAAATAATTTCTTAATTACAAGAAGGCTACTCACAAGGAAAAGGCCTCCCACTCACAAGGAAAAGGAGGACAATGGAATTTTTCCCCAGGATTTAAGGCTTAAAAAGGGGAAAAGTCTTGAGAAAAAAGGATAATAAGTCCTGAGAAAAAAGCCCAGTTTTCTGCATATCTTCTGAGAAGTAAATTCCACTGTATTCAATGGGGCTTCCTCTTTCTTCATTTTGTATTTGTGTGTATGTAGTGTTTATAGCTTTTTTATGTCCTACATTTTTCTTGGGTGTCCTACATTTTGGGTGGGGCTTGTCTTTTTCAGTTATGACCTGTGGTCATTCTCTTTTGAGGGTCAGATCCTGCTGTTGCTGTATTAAAATACATCCTGCATATCAGATATTCACATTACAATTCATAACAGTAGCAAAATTATGGTTATGAAGTAGCAACAAAAATAATTTAAGGGTTGGGGGTCCCTACAACATGAGGAACTGTATTAAGGGGTCACGCATTCGGAAGATTGAGAACCACTGATATAGTGCAATCCTATCTGCTGGCTCTGTGCTGGATTGGCCCTAGCCCTCAGAATGCCTGTCTAACAAACTTCCTCCTCAATGCCTTCCTTGCTTTCACGTCATATTTTATCAAATGTCATCTTATATAACGTTGAATCATATTGCTTCATATTGTTTCATCTTATATCATGTTTCATATTTCATATCATTTCATCATATATCATGTTGAATCATATTGTTTTGTATTGGATATAATATCATTTTGTGTTGAATCTCCTCTTATATCACATATATGTATGTTTATGCATGTAGGCAAGGCAGTGATTTTTAACAATTTTGCCATGGCACACTAGTGTGCCACGGATTGTCCTCAGGGGTGCCATGAGACTTCCAGGAGGGCAATTGGGGGCTTTGACCCCTCTCCCACCAGCATGGTGTGCCTTGTCAATGGTGAAAAAACTGTCTTTGACTTTAGCACTTTGTCAGTGTGACATGAGATGAAAAAGGTTGGAAATCACTGATGTAAGGATTTTATAATGAAGGGTTTAGGGAGCTTATTTTTCTAACAGAGTCGGAGGTTTGGAAGGTTTTCTTTCTATCCTGGCTATTTTCTACGGTTTATATATAGGTGCATTCAAAAATAAAAAAAATCAGGCTGAGACCAGAGTCAACTTTATGAAGAATTTACTAAAATAACTTTGATGCAGATTCATATATACAATGTCAAGTCTTCACCAGAGTTCCTGCTGCTTAAACAGACCAGGAGCCCTAAGAAGCTCTGCTTTTATGAAGGTCTCCGAGATAGAGAGCTAGTGAGGAACTGTCATTTGCTCCAACTGGGGTCTAACTCTGTGTCCCCCCCCATTCATAGAAGATGGTTTTGCATTTTACATATATCCCACCTTTGTTGTCTCAGTGCAAATGACAAAAGCATTTACAAAGCTATAGTTCTTTCCCTACATGCCTGGAGGCATGTCTCAATGGCTCCAGGGGAGACAAAACCTTGTCTCTAACTCAGCCTATCTCCAGTTTACTATTCCTGCAGTGCATGCGGTGATGAGTATAGCCCAGGTACAGTGGTGTCTCACATAACAAATTTAATTCATCCAGAAGCATGTTTGTTATATGAAGCGTTCTTTTTGTGAAGCAGATTTTTCCATAGGAAATAATGGAAACTCAGATGATTGGTTCCACAACCCCAAAAATATTCATATAAAAATATTAACTGTATGTAAAAATGATGACAAAACACTGGAATTGAAGTCTACTTAGACTGAAATCCTAAAGACACTTTCCTGGGAGTAAGACCTATTTAACACAATGGGGCTTACTTCTGGGTAGTCATGGTTAGGAGGCTGCAATCAAAGACACTTTCCTGGGAGTAAGACCCATTGATCACAATTGGCCATATACTTCTGAGTATACATGGTTAGGTGGCTGCAATCAAAGACACTTTCCTGGGAGGCTTACCTGGACTGCTGCTGGAGGTTAAAGGTGGCTGGAGAAGTTAGAGGCAGCAGCACTGGCCGGCAGCTCTTTTAAACATCCTCCATGTGGAGCGTCAGGGTCGCATAGCGCACATGCCCATGAGGCTTCAGAGGGGTTTGTTATGTAAGGCAGATTTGTTATTGGAAGCAGGATTCCTTGGAAATTTAGATTTGTTATGTGGAACATACTTTAAATGGGGCATTTGTTATGAGAGGTACCACTATATTTATGATTTGTATGATGTTCCCATTGTTTATGTTTGGACTTGAGAATTTTTCTGAATTTCATGATTTATTCACACTCAAGTTTTTATTTAACGTCAGTACTGTATGTTGATGTTGTACTTTTTAAATCACAATTCTGTTCATTCACACTGCATACACATCATAAGTTTGGTATCTATACTCCAGATTCCTCCCTCCGCACACTGAAGATTTGTAAACAAGTGAATATTGTAAAAGCGCCACCATCCTCTAGTGTTCACACTCTCTCTGCAAGGAAACAGACCCTGTAGTAATTGCCATGTGAGACTCTGATGACTCAGGGATGAGGGAAACCAAGTCTGTGAAATGTGATTACATCTGAGACCTGTCAGCTTGCCTGCCTTTCTATAAGCCTCCATGTTTTGTTCTTAGCAAACTTTTTTTTCAAAAGAAGGAAAACTCTGATCCAGCAGCTGAGTTCATTAGATATTTTGTGGGGTTGAGAGCAAAGATTTTAATTGTATCCTTTCAGCTTTCCATTCCCGTCTGCTTTTTGGCCATGAAAATAAATACTGTGGTCTCGCCATGTAACTGAGCCCTGTCGTTCGCAGGCAAGTCCTCATCGATTGACCTCAGCTTTACCTTTCTTGGTCCAAGTCTTGTGAATTGCTAGCAGAGTCTCAGGTAATCCAAGCTGCTTTCAGAGGATGCGATAAAATCAGCCTCTTTGAAAGTCTCTCTCTTCCTTGACTTTTAGAATGATGCACTTCTTCTGCTCTTCATGTTTCCTTAACAGCCACTATTGGGAAAGAGTGCAGGATCATATCAGAACTGACTCACAAACTGGGATTGATGCCATGACCACAGGATTCAGGAACATCTCCACTCCCACCACCAAGGGAGGGCTCTGGAGACAGAGTTTAGAGGGTGAAATCCAAATTAGTTTGGTGCTGAGGTGAAAACCAAAGTGGATTTTGAAGTGTTTTGAAGGATCTCTCCAAACTATGAAAGGGGTAATAAATTGCAAATGTGGTTCAATTTCAATGATGTAGTTCACAATGAATCCAAAAACCCTAATTTCACTTATAATCTAATTAGATTGATGATGTAACCAGGAGAGAGACAGGCAGCCCAATCCAGAGCAACTAATCTGTCCACATAAGAGCCCTTAGGTTGCCCTATCTAACACTAGGTTGGAGCAACTGCAAGATGCTCCAGCCCAGTTACTCTGAAGGAGGCTTAGGGCAGAGCAAGGCAAGATAGGGTGCTCTAAGAGAGGTGGACCTGCTCTGCCCTAACTGGGGCAGCCTAAGCAGCTCAGGAGAGGCAAGTTGAGGGCATGTTTAGCATTGCCTAGGGCAGAGCAGTTACTCTGAATCCAGAGCCTGTTTCCAAGGCAGAAATGCCCTCTTCCAGCCCTCAGAGTTATACCACCTCAGGAGCAGGTATAGTAATGAGTAGACCCATAGGGGTCCATGATAAGGCCCGAGTAAGAATGGTAGTGTTGACCAAAAATCTGAGTTCTTGGCCAGCCTAGCTGCAACCCCTTCCTCTCAGCCTCAGGATATGGAACAAACTACGGCTGCCCACAAACCTCAGGATACAGGAGGCCACTCCAAGACGCCCCTTGTATTCACTGTAGAATGTACTGGCATCTCATCAGGGACTCCTTATAAGGCAGGCACCCAGTGGTGTCACCAGACTGGTGCGGCTGGTGTGGGCTGCTTTGGGGATGCGCTCCGTATGGGGTGATGTGCCGGAGGAGTTTGACTGTCCTTTGGCATGCCCCGGGCATCAGCACCCCCATTCAGGCCTGCTCCAAGGCGGAGAATCAGCCAGAAGCTGACACTTGTCTGAGGAGCTGGCCTGAATGGCCATCTGAGGTGCACTGTGCAGAAACACACTGAGCATGCCGAACAGCTTCAGAGGAGACTTCCTTAGAGCAGAGAAAGTCCGCGCCTCTGCACAGCCATTCGGCCTCACACAGGAGGCGGAGCGGCAGCCGAATGGCTTCAGAAAGAGTACTGCACAGGCACCAACTCTGACGCCTGCACAGTCTCCCCCGAAGCCAAAAGGCTTCAGAAAAGTACTGCGCAGGTGTCAGAGATGGTGCCTGCACAGTACTCTTTCTGAAGCCAGTTGGCTTCAGAAACAACTGCGCAGGCGCCAACTTTGGTGACTGTGCAGTCCAGGTGTGGGGGGGGGGGGCGCATCCCAGGGATGACGCACAGACTTCCGCACCAGGTGATGTGCAGAGTCATGTCACCACTGTAGGCACCACAGCTGTTCCTTGTTCAGTGTGATCTGAGGGGTGTCTCCTCAGGAGCAAGTCTTCCCCATGTGTCAATTACTTAGCATGCTCTGGAGCAGTTAGGGCAGCCTAGGCTTCCTGACTCTCTGGATTCAGCATAACTTTCTGCTCTGGATACAGAATAGTTAGGAGAGTGCAGTTAGGTCAGAGCAGGCTGAATTTGCTCTGGATTGCAGCCATAGACCTATATCCTAAAGTGAAATTAAGCCCCTTGCTCCAGAGCAGTTAAGATGATTTTCCATAAGATAACTCTAGAGGGAGATGTAACTGCGTGGACCTGTAACTGCTATGGATTTTGCCCATAGGTGACTTGGTGAACTGCTCATTGAAAGCATAAATTCAGTGTGCAGCAGTCTCACAGATAAGATGAGGCAGGTTCCAAGCCAAAAATCATATCATTTTCTATGACCCTCACATAAGTCAAGGACTAAACTTGGGGGTGTATCTAATTATAGTTTTGTCTAATTTTACTTGTATCTCTTTGAAAAATATAGTAAAAGATCATAAGGTACATTTTATTCATTTAAGGGTGCAATCCTAACCATGTCTTCTCATAAGTAAGTCTTACTGTATTCAATGGTACTTACTCCCAGGAAAGTGTGGTTAGGATTACAACCTAAGTTTTTACAGTCTGTGGTTTCCAGGGTGTCCCATTTAAATTTCCCTTTCTAGTATCAGCTTGTGAATCTCACCTTTGGTACCAATTTATCCTGCTTAAAGCCAGTTATAGTAAAACCTTGGATTGAGAGTCAAGCAAACATTTCTAATAAATTTTGACCAAACCTGGCGTATGCACAGTGTGGCGCGGTTGGGGCCTGTCCCTTGCCTCACCCCTGCCCCTGACCCCAGCCCCACCCCCTGACCCCGGGCCCGCCCCCAACTTCCGGCGAACCGGATCTTGGGCCTGGCTGGGCCCATCACTAAGACCCATTCAACACAATGGGACTTACTTTTGAGTAGACATGGTTAGGATTGTGCTCCAAGTGCATGTTAATTTGTTTTATTTTTCTTTATGTTTTGAATTTTCTTTATTATTTTGTATTATATTATGGTATTGTAATCATTTTAATATTTTTGGGTTGTAGAATGAATCATTTGAGTTTACATTGTTTCTTATGGGAAAATTTGTTTTGATATCCAAGCTTCCAGAATGAATTAGGCTTATAAACCAAGATTATGCTCATAAACCAAGACTCTACCAACTCCAGAGATGGCCACAGTGTGCAGAGAAACAGAAACTAGACTCCTTTTTCAGTTTAACAGGGTTTATTGTTGTTGCACAGACACAAAAACATAAACTCCCTAATAATTCAGTAGCTCTTTTCCAAAACAATGCCTTTCCTCAAGAACTCTACTTATCTCCAACAGTGAAGGTCTACAGCACAAAGCCCACAGCTGCTCTAAGATCCTTCACAGTCCAAGTAGAGCCCAGTCAAGTCCTGCAGAGTCCCAGTCCAGCAGGTAGACCCCTGGTCCAGTAGATATGCATCCCTCTCCTCCAGAAAGCCTCCAGGAAAGCCACACACCATAATTCCAGGTTCCTTCTGGAGCTGCTTTTATTCATGAAACTGTCCCATTTGTCCCAATGCGCTACAGTGTCCCTACTTCAGTGTCCATCATTCCTAATGATGTCCATGTGTGAGCCTCACCCTTAGCTGTCAAAGTCCATTAACCCTGATCTCCCCAGAGCTGCCAAACAGCTGTCAAAACAAGGGAAGCACTGTCAACATCACATCTTCTGCCTGATCATCTTGACCCTCCATAACACAGGGTAGTTGTCCCTACTTGCCAATTCCTAGATATGCCATTGGTTGCAGAGAAGCTGCAATTTTGCTGGGGTGTTTGCTAGGAAACTACATCACAACCCACTGTTTGTGAAAACACTTGGCCAAGCCCAAGACCACATGAGGTAGGGGTTTGGCATAGCACAGAAGCACCCTTTTGTTACAATCAGTATGACCTTCTAAGGCCAAGGAACAGTTATGTCCACTATTATTTTCATTTTGTATGGATATCAATTACATATTAATATGTCAGGCTTTTTCTGCTAACTTATTAGTCTCTGCAGCAAAATTAGTACTGGATGTATGGATGGAAAATATCTCACTTGAGGGGGGCCATTTTTTAGACATTTCTTTTCCATTCTGGGGATGAACAGAGTTCTTTCAACCTTTCTTCATAGGGTTTATTTTCTAGGACCTCTGATCATCATTGTTGCTGTCCTCTGAAACCACTCCAGTTTGGCTGCTTCTTTGTTAAAAGTACAGTGGTGCCTCACATAAAGAGTTAAATTTGTTCAGAAGGCATGCTCTTTAAGTGAAATGCTCTTTAAGTGAAGCAGATTTTCCCATAGGAAATAATGGAAACTCAAGACGATTGGTTTCACAACCCCCAAAATATTCATATAAAAATATTAACTGGATGTAAAAATGATGACAAAACAAAACACTGGAATTGAATTCAAAACATGCATTCAATGTGCATGATCCTATGAAGTCTACTTAGGCTGAAATCCTAAAGACACTTTCCTGGGAGTAAACTCCATTCTGTTCAATTTAACAGAATGGGGCTTACTTCTGGGTAGACATGGTTAGGAGGCTGCAATCAAAGACACTTTCCTGGGAGAAAGCCCCATTTAACGCAATGGGGCTTACTTCTGAGAAGACATGGTTAGGAGGCTGCAATCAAAGACACTTTCCTGGGAGGCTTCCTAGGCTGCTGCTCACCGTGGCCGGTGGGGGCACTTGGGGGCAGTTAGGGGCTCTGTTAGGGTGCCTCTGGCACCCCCAGGCAACTGCCCCCAAGTTGGGAGCAGTTAGATGCAGCAGCGCTGGCCGGCAGCCTTTTTAAAGAGCCTCCGTGCAGAGTGTCAGGGCTGCATAGCATGCATGCCCATAGCACGCTTGCTTGTTAAGTGAAGCGGAACTTGTTATGTGAAGCAAGATTTCTTGGAAATTTATACTTGCTGTGTGAAACACTTGTTATGTGAAGTGCTTGTTATGAGAGGTACCACTGTACCCAGAATTGGACATAGTACTCCAGGTATTATCTGGAGGTACTCCTGTTTTGTTATCTGTCTCCTTGCATGTGTTGTTCATACAAGCCAACTTGTACGTATTTTCCTTCTTTTCTCACTATGGTTCCCACAACTGGAATCTGATACGGGGGTAATTTCCACTTTCATATTCCTTTCTCTGCCTCCAGTTATTATGCATTTTTGATCAGATATAGTACAAGGGATGTATGGATTACAAGGGACAGGAATTCAAACAGTGTAGCATTTCCCAGAATAAAAATGGAAATGATAGGTGCAGGTTGCACCTGTTGAATTCTTGCAGTTATAAGGAATGGGTAGGAAGGTATTGTGAACATAGGAAGCTGCCTGGCTCAACCCACTGTATTGTCTCTTCTGAACTGCTACCTCAGACCCTTTCCACTGGGAAATTCTGCCATTGAATATAAATATACTAGCAAAAGTGTACCCACATTGCGGGAGTAAAATTCCCCATGCGACATCACCCCACTGCACATCAACCGCCCATGCACATCAACCCCCATGCGCATCCACCCCATGCACAACATCCCCCATGTTTATCCACCCATGCGCATCATCCCTCCTATGCAGATCATCCCCCACACACATCAACCCCCATGTGCAACAACCCCCATGTGCATCATCCCCCTATGTGCATCAACCCCCCATGTGCAACAACCCCCCATGCGCATCATCCCCCATGCGTATCCACCCCATGCACAACATCCCCCATATTCATCCACCCATGCGGATCATCCCTCCTATGCAGATCATCCCCCACGCACATCAACCCCCATGTGCAACAACCCCCATGTGCATCATCCCCCTATCAGTGATGGGCCCAGCCTGCCATAACAACTGGTTCTCCGGAAGTGGGCGGGGCCAGGCCAGGCGGCGGGGCCGAGGCCAGGGGGCGGGGCCAGGGAGACTTTTTTAAATTAAAAAATTCAAAAAAATTTAAGCATGTGGCTTACCTCTGAGTAGACCAGCATAGGATGTGCTCTGAGGCTGCTGTCCTTTCCACTCTGCCCTGGGAGTAAGCCCCATTGACTGGCATGAGGCTTACTTCTGAGTAGACCTGCATAGGATGTGCTCTGAGGCTGCTGTCCTTTCCACTCCACCCTGGAAGTAAGCCCCATTGACTATCATGGGACTTACTTCTGAGTAGTCAGGTTGGGCTCTCAGGCTGCAGTTCCAGCCTCTTTCCTGGGAGTAAGTCCCACTGACTATCATGGGTTTCAGTATCTTCAGAGCCCAGACCTGTGCAGGTCTACTCAGAAAAAGCCCTATTATAGCTAATGGGGCTTACTCCAAGGAAAGTGTGGATAGGATTTCAGCAGCCCAGAGCCCAGACCTGTGCAGGTCTACTCAGAAGTAAGCCCTATTATAGCCAATGGGGCATACTCCAAGGAAAGTGTGGATAGGATTTCATCAGCCCAGAGCCCAGACCTGTGCAGGTCTACTCAGAAGAAGCCCTATTATAGCCAATGGGGCTTACTCCAAGGAAAGTGTGGCTAGGCTTTCATCAGCCCAGAGCCCAGAGCCCAGACCTGTGCAGGTCTACTCAGAAGTAAGCCCTATTATAGCCAATGGGGCTTACCCCCAGGAATGTGGATAGGTTTGCAGAAGCAGCCATGTCCTTTCCCTGGTTCCCGGGCTGCAATTAGAGCCAATTTAAAAGTGCCCGACCAGCCTCTTTAACTCTTGAACTGCCTCCAGCTGCTGAAGGAGCATCTCTGTCCCCATCCAAGGAGCTCTTTGTAAAGCTCTCCATGCCTCATCTGCATATGAGAAACCCATCATGCTTTGCAAACTGCACAAGGAAATAACTTCTGAAAATATTGCTAGACAACAACTGAAAACTTGCTGGAAATAAGGTTTTTAATCAAATTAAGATGTTTAGCATAGAGAGACTTCCTGAACAGCATCAATCATAGGTTTGGAGCATTAAGAAGTTGCTCACCCTGACTTTAAAGAATTCAGTTTATAGTGATTCAAATACCTTCCCATTTCAGCAGTTCAGTGTCTGAGAGTCTGTGGAATGGTTGCAAAGCCTTGTCTGAATGATGGTAAAGGGAACAGACTATTTGTTTTTTAAAATGAAAAATACCCTTAGGGAAGGAGGAGGGAGAGAGTCCCGCCTCAGAAGGGGAGGGAGGCAGGTTCAGAAGGGGAGGGAGAAGGAGGGAGCAGAGCTTCTCCTCTGGGAAGACAGACCCAGAGGCCCCTTAAGAGAAATTCAAACACACTTCCATGCAATTGAAAGATGATGGCCCCCAATTAACAACCGGTTCGCTAACGTCAACCCCTAATTTACAACCGGTTCTACAGAACCGGTGAGAACTGGCTTCAGCCTACCTGTGCCCCCTATGCGCATCATCCCCCATGCGCAACAACCCCCCATGCGCATCATTCCCCATGTGCAACATCCCCCATGTGCATCATACCCCATGTGCATCAACCCCCATGACCATCAACCCCCATGCACATGCAACCTCCATATGCATCAACCCCCCATATGCATCACCCCAATGCACATCATTTCCCCATGTGCATCTTTCCGTGCGCAACCCCCCCATGCGCAGCATCCTCCCCAGTGCAACCTCTTCCTCCAAACAACATCCCCCCCAGTGCACCAGGCACCGAGCACCAAATTGGCTGGATGTTGGTCAGTCTTCCATTTTAAGTATAGGACAAAAACATGTTGCACCCTCTTTCAGCCCCTTAATGGTTAAATTTCTCCACATGGGTTTTTGGTGTTCATGTGACAGAAGGAACAACCTCCCCAAATTTCATGCTTCTAGGTCTGGGGTTAGGGCAGAGCATCCCTCAGTCACCAATTCTTCAATGCAAAGTATAGGGAGGAAAACACATTGTGCCCCTTTTCACCCCCTTCTGGTTGGAATTTCCGAAAACTGGTTCTTAGTGCACCCCTCCATCATGGAAGGAACACCCTTCCCAAATTTCACATTTCTTGGTCCAGTGGTTTTGGCAGGGCGGTGATGAATCAGTGAGTGAGTGAGTGAGTGAGTGAGTGAGTGAGTGACTTTTCTCTTTTATATATATAGAAGAAGATATAGATAAGGCATTTACGGGGAAGGAGGGCTGAGATTTTAATGCCAGCGAGCATGATTTTTTAAGCAGTCATTCTAATTTTGTCTTGTTTCAGTTTCTTTATCCTTCATCATGAAAATGCCCTTGGAAAATGTTGAGAATGGGAGGCTAAATTTTATCCTTCTTTTGGATTCATTCATTCTGCCCCCACTTTCCCTATAATTCCATTCCCAACCCCCAAGGCACAGCTTTTAGCTGCTTTTGGAGACTGATGAATTGAAAATAGCAGGAAAGGAACTCCCACAGCAGAGAAATTCTCTGCCATGTCTTGGGTAGACCTCTTGGCATGAATTAGGGCAGCCAAGTGAGAGACTGGAGTCAGAGCCTTGGAGGATAAGCCAGAAATTGAGGAGGGGGAAGATTCCTTCACTCTCTGCTGACAGTCTTAGAAGTCCATTCTTGGGTTGTTTCCAGTTGCGTTATCAGTCCCATTTGATAAAGTTCTGCAGAATATTCTGGGTAAAGCTGGAGAATCAAAGGTATCCAATGGATCACCTAGCCTGACCCTTCCCTTACAAAACAAGGCATTGCACACCTAAGGTATCATAGCTTGGAGGCCTTCCTTCACCTATAATCTCCAAAAGAGAAGGTTCTATAGCCTAATGCTTACTTGTCCTTGAACTGCCCAATTCACAAGAAAGCATCAACTCCATGGTAGAGAAACTGCTTTGTCAGTAGATGGTCCCAGATTTAATCTCTGGAAGGGGATGAAGAAAAATTGTTTGCAGTATCACAGATTCTCAGGCTGTAGTTCTTGGATGGGGTGATGAAGCAGTCCAGAAAAGCCGGCTGGACCTTGATTCAGCTTCACAGTTGAATCTTTCTTAAGTGGCTGTTCCAAAGTGGCCTTTACAAAACATATAACTTTGTTCATTATAAGTTCCTTATAATTGAATTGACAGAGCACATATGAATAATGCTTCACTGTTCTACATCTTGCAGCCTAAAGGTGGGCCTGAAACTCAGTGGCAGATTTGCATGAAAGCGGCTCAAGTGTAAGTCCATGTACGGTATCTCAAAATGTGGCCTGGAAAAACCTCTACCTAAAACATTATGGGTACAATTTAAAGAAATTTAGGCTGGCCTATCTCACCTGGCCTATCTGATGGTGTGCAGAAGTTGGCGTGTACCTGTGCATTGGCCTAACCCCTCTCCCCAAAGAAGTGGGGCAGAAGTATGTTACTGCACTTTTGTAACAGGTCAGAACAGGACTTAAGATGGGGCTTAGGCTAAGATTGCAGCCTTAGTTGCCACAACTGGTTAGCTTAGACATAAAAGACATAAAAATTATGCAGTATGGTGAATAGCCACGGCAACTCAAGGCAAGCTGAAGGAAAGCAAGCAGGTCTGTTCTACAAAGATGGTTGTTTGGAGGTAACGGAGACTGGGAAAGGCTTTGGTATTCTTATTCCTATTAATGGTGATGGACTTGAGACACAGCAGCTGCCTTTAAACCCCCCACATTCCCTGTTTTTCCCACCCCCACCCATCAAGGGCCCAGCATTTCACTTGGGAACTATTAACTTAATTTGTGGACTCTCACAGTTAATATTATATTGATCAGGTTGCATTTGGAGAGAGTTAGTATCTCTTCCACCCCTGCCCTCAATTTAACATGTTCCATTTTGCTCCCAAAAGGTGTGAGAGATTTAATTTTTAAGAAAACATTAAAAGTAAAAATGCATAGTAGGAATGGGAAAGGTGAGACCAATGATTAACACCCGTGCTGTTGAATGTACTGTATGGATGAAGCTTTGTAGAACAGGACTTTGGCCTCGACATAATTATGACAGTATTAACATGATTTAAGCAGCCTAGAAATCAATAGCCCACTCAAGCCCAAAATGAAGGCGAAATATTGTGTTACGATATTTTTAAACATCAGAAATAGCAACTTGTCTCTTTCGGGGTCACAGCCATTCTGCAGTCCAAACATCTATCAGAAAAATGGATTAGGATTCACTGACTTGACTATAATTTTGCCAGAGATATCCCAGTGGGACAGATATTGGAAGGTCTTGCTGGCTTTTTATCTCAAGAGTTTCAGCTGCTGTTGGACAGAAAGAGAGATGCTACAAAAATAAGGATGTTGTGGAGTTCTGTTCCCACTGGAATCCTGGCCAGTACCTTGGGTTGCACTTTGGGCACAATCCAGAGCAAGTTCAACCTGCTCGGCCCTAACTGCTCTCTCCTAACTATTCTGTATCCAGAGCAGAAAGTTATGCTGCATCCAGAGAGTCAGGAAGCCTGGGCTGCCCTAACTGCTCCAGAGCATGCTAAGTCAGTGACAGCTGGGGAGGGCTTGCTCCTGAGTAGACCCCCCTCAAATCACACTGAAGAAGGAACAGCTGTGGTGCCTACATTATAAGGAAGCCCAGCAGTTCCTGACAACCAGTTACAGCTGCAGTTCTTCTAGTGCAAGATGGATGCTTGGAGTGTCCTGCTGTATCCTGAGGTTAGTGGGCTGCCATAGTTGTGCCATATCCTGAGGTTGAGAGGCAGGGATTGCAGCTAGGCTGGCCAAGAACTCAGATTTTTGGTCAACACTACCATTCTTACTTGGGCCTTATCATGGACCCCTATGGGTCTACTCATTACTATACCTGCTCCTGAGGTGGTATATCTCTGAGGAACTGGAAGAGGGCATTTCTGCCTTGAAACAGGCTTTGGATACAGAGTAACTGCTCTGCCCTAGGCAATGCTAAACTTGCCCTCAACTTGCCTCTCCTGAGCTGCTTAGGCTGCCCCAGTTAGGGCAGAGCAGGTCCACCTCTCTTAGGGCACCCTATCTTGCCTTGCTCTGCCCTAAGCCTCTTCCAGAGTAACTGGGCTGGAGCATCTTGCAGTTGCTCCACCCTAGTGATAGATAGGGCAACCCAAGGGCTCTTATGTGGACAGATTAGTTGCTCTGGATTGTGCTGTAAGTGAGCCATTTCTGTAGCACACCTAAATCTTGCTGCATTCTTGCTTCCTATATGACAAGGAGATACTGTCACCCAACTAACACAACACACTTGCCTGGAAATCTTTGGTGCAACAAGAGTGAGGATGTGCTAGGAGAGGAGCATGTGAGCAGTGCAATCCTAAGCATGTCTACTCAGAAGTAAGTTCCATTGTGTCCAATTGTACTTACTCCCAGGAAAGTGTGGTTAGGATTGCAGCCTTTGCCTAACAGGGCAGTTCCTGGGCTGATTCTTCACCAGGCTTGCTCCAAGGACTTCTAGGACCAGACAAGCAGGAAGTGGCATACTTAAGTCATTTGACATCCAAAACTCTTTTTGACACTGCATACAACAAAATTATTTAAATATCATCAGTGTTAATATGATTAATAAAAATATTAATCAATATTTTATGCCACCCTTTCTCTAAGGAGCTCAGAGTAGTGTGCATAGTTCCTCCCCTTCTTTTGTCCTTACGATAACCCAGTGAGGTAGGTGAGGATGGGAGATAATAATAATCATGACATGAAGTTAATGGGCTCTTGCAATGAGGCACTGTATTTTCAACATTATGAAGAATGTTATGGGACAGTCCATATGTTGACTTGCTGTCAGATGGTACCACCACTGTTGAAAAGTGGTTGAAAAGACTTACCCTTCCATGATTTGCATTTGCTTGTCTGAGCTTAAATGGTTGTTTCATCTTGATTTAATGTTGGTAATTTCTAGGATGTGGAGGCACCTGTTTCTTTCTAAACTATTCGGTACCTATCTGTCACTCAGACCTATCCATATATATGAGCTTTGTGTTTATCTACTTCTATACATCCATTATGTTTCTTTACCTTTCATCTTCTTGCTGTGAGTCAAGCTCATTTCAATTCATTACAAATTTGAAATCCATCAGAGTCATTCTTTGAATGTATATTGGGTGATGGGATGCATCTTTCCTGTTAGAAGTCTTTTTATATCACAGACAGATGTGCTTTTGCTTGCTTCTCGTGTGTGTTCTCCATTGAGCTGTCTAAGATATGAAGGAAATTCAAAACCTTCTTGTCACAAGCAGGAGATGAGATGGTAAACTTTTCTTTAGACTGCAGGAGTTAATTTCTTTAGGACTTCTTTAGACTGCAGGAGTAGAAGCTTTCCACATACATCATGGAAACCTTCCCTCAAAAAGGCAACTTCTTCACTGTTTGTCCCGTTTAGTGATGGGGTCTGCTTGTTGTGAATTGGAGTCATCCAATCCATAATGGATGCGACAGGCGGAAACCTGGCTAGCCTGTTGCCAGGACCTTGCCTTTCTCACTGAAGTGGTCCCTATTTATCTACTTCAGGGGTGTCCAACCTTTTAACTTCCCTGAGCCGCATTGGAAGAAGATGAGTTGGTTCGGGCCACACACAAACAATAACAACTTTTTTAAAAATCTAGGATGTCCTGTATTTTGTCCTAAATTTTTAAACCTTGGAGTAAGTCTCATTGATTTTTAATGGGGCTTACTTCTGAGTAGGCATGATGCATAGGATGGGCAGCGATCCTCTCTAAGCTAAACCTTGGAGTAAGTCTCATTGATTATTATGGGGTTTTCTACTGAGTAGCCATGCATAGGATTGAGCTCTCAGACTGCAACTTGGGAGTAAGCCTCATTGAATTTAACGGGGCTTACTTCTGAGTAGGTCTCAAGGGCAGCAGGCAGCAGCTGGGATAGAGGCTGAAGCTGCTTTTGGGGGATGTGGGTGGATGAGCGCTGCAAGGTCTGCAGGGGCCTGAAGCACTATGAGTGCCAGGAGGCAGGTAGGGGGAGGAGCCAGGCAGCCCAGACCAGCTTTGTAGCAGCCACCCAGGGCAGTGCACAGAGAAGTGCACGAAATTTGAAAATGGCTGCTGCCACAAAGCCGGTTTTTCCAATGGTGGTGGCCAGCTTTGCAGGAGGTCCGCATCCACCCTTGTCCTGGGCCGCACGCAGCCCCCGAGCCATGTGTTGGACACCCCTGATCTACTTGAAATTGCATGCTTTCAAACTGCTAGGTTGGCAGGATCTGGGCTAAGGATGGGAGCTCACCCGATCTGGCAGTACTTGGGTCTTGATCTGTTGGCCTGCTGAGCAGAATTCTGGTCAAGCAGTGTTCTAACTTTAGCGTTCAACCCACTTTTTTTTGTGCAGGGATTATTTTTTTTAGGAAATATTGTGAGACATTCCATCGTGTGAATCCTCACTTACAGTCTAAAAGTAAGGTAGCCCAATCATAAGTTCACCACTTCTTTTCCTGATGTGAGAACCAGGCCTAAGAAATTGATCAGAAACAAATGACAGTGCATCATTCCCAGCATAAATTCCATGCTGGCTTGGGAATGTCACAAAAGTGTCAGAAGGCATTTCTGTGCCACTCCGGGGGGGGGGGGGGTGGGGTGGCCAGTGCATAGACATGTGCTAGCCTCCCCACTCCACCATGGGAATTATGCTGGCCTAAATTGGTTAGGATTTTCCCCCTTCCAGTTGATGAGCTCCCTACAACATTTGATGAGCTCCCTACAAGTACTGGTCATTCCACAAAAGCGCCTGTCATTACCAACCTGTATATGCACCATCAGTCCATTCATTCATCAGAATACAGATTCTTGCTTGCCTATCTCCAGCCTTCTTGAAGAAAGTGCCTATCTAGATCTTTGGATAGAGATATTGGACGGGCAGCACAGAACTGCCTGTTTCCTCGTAACAGCAACTTTGCCTGCTATTGAGAGTTTTGGGCTATGTCAAACTCTCCACAAGACTCTTCAGGAGCAAGACAGGAAATGCAACCAGGGAAGTCAGTCTCCACATCAGGTGCAAATTAAATCAGCAGAAGCTGGGTGTAGAGCACAATTGCATAGCCGGATTCTAAATTGAAATGGGCTTGCCTAGGATTGTCCATCAGCATGGGGAGTTGTTGTTATTTCTGTGGCTGTAGTTATGAATTAATTTCTGGAGAACTTAATCATCCTTCTGCCCACCCTGCTCCCCTCCCAACATTGTCCTCCTCTCATTCCCTTTCCCTACTAATTTTCCACTTGGCTGGGGATTCTCCAGCAGCGAAAGTTAAGGCATAGAGTGGAGAGTCCATGCAGGCTGCTCCAGTAGAGTGAATAATCTCATTGGAACCACTGAGTTGAATAATAACATCTTTAACTCACACGCTGCATCATATTCAAATGATTCTCTTAACACCTTGCATTGATGGGGGGGGGGACTGGGGGGGAAACGAAAGGCCTGTTACAAGTGAGGCCATCCTTTCCGTTTCCGGTGTGCTGTCTTATTCCATACAGCTGATTTTGCTTGATTTGTATGCAAAAAGTTCTAGATGCCACTGTCAGCATTGCCTGCTAAAAGGCTTTCTGCTAGTAGGACTGGGAAAGACATAAGCCTAGAAAAAAGAGAGACAGCACCTAAAGGACAAAGCAAAACAGGAGATAATGTCTGAAATCTTGTACAGCATGTATAATTGTACTTAGCATTTAACTGAATGTAATTTATTTCAAATAGTGATGAGCTGAAATAGGGCCCCATATTTAATTACCCCATATATATACATTATTACCCTTATGCTACATTATTGTTTAGTTATTTTTAAGGCGTCTATACCCAGCTTTTGCAATGCCAGTGCAAATTCCTAAAGCACCTTACAGAGCTTTAGTTTCTCCCATCTTGATATCCTTACAACAAGCCTGAGAGGTAGGTGAGGCTGTGAGTGAGTGACTGACCCAAACTCACCCGAGAAGCTCATGTCATTTCTAGTCAATTCTTTCTTGGAATCCTCATACTTTCTGCCATACTACTCTGAATGCATGGGATATTTTTTCATTCAGGCTTAAAAATAGTGGCAGCTCCCAATCACTGGCCAGAAATACCCATAGCAGGGCCAAAAGAAGGGAGTGAGTCAGGTAAAAGAAGTAAAATTAATCAGCCAAACTTCTTCCTTCCAGCCATTCCTATTATTCATGGCACTCTTCCTCTCTCTAGGTTCAGAGGAAAACACTCACAAACATTATTAGTGTTAATAAGAAAAACAACGATAGGACAGTGTATATCAGAAGGAAGTAATTTTGCTTATTAATTGCATGCCTTATCACTCTAGCCTTGTTTCCATTTGCTATATTCCTCATTTTCCTTTAAAAAACAAAATGAAAAAGCACCCTACTGGGTGTGTTTTCTAGGACGATCAGAAGGGATCCTTTTCCATTTGTCATACTGGAGACAAATCTGTTATTTCAAATGATTCTGAGTTAAGGGTGTCAGAATGGCAGCTGTTCAGGGTGACTGTCAGTACAGTGCAGGGTTGGAGACCCATGATATTCGGCGGACAGGACAATACCAGGAAAGCACTATGTACAAAGGAAGATTGTAAAGTACTGAACATTCCCCCCCCCCCATCATACTATGCACACACCAAACTTGTAGAAACTACATGATCTCCATAAGACTTCAGCAGGGACCACACATTTCTTATCAGCCTGAATTGGGGTTGGACTAGATGACCTACTGGGTCCATTCCAACTCTATGATTCTATGATTTTAATTCAGACAGACTCTGGAAAATCATGCAGTGTCTGTGGGAAAGGACCAATGCCTGGAAAAACCATCACCTTGAGCACTGAAGTTAGGTGGGGTATGGATGTACAGGATTCATAACTAATATACTAAAGACAAGTTGGAGTCAGGTAGGCCTTCCTGGGGAAGGCATTCCAAGCTTTTGGTAGCACTTCTGAAAAGCTTCTGTCTCTTGCTCAGATTAAATTTATCTCCCATGTTGATGGGAAAGAGAAGGAATTGTCAGGCTGATCTTAATGTTGAAGCAGATTCATATAGGAAATATGGATCTTGAGTTAACCCACTCCTGGATGGTTCAGGGCCATAAGCTTTACATTTTGATAAGAGTTCCCAAAAACCTTATATCCCAGATGCTGAAACACCACCCCACACAATTCTTTTTTCTTCCTTATGTCGTGCTTTATTCAGTTGCAGGTATGGTGCAATTAAAAACTAACAAGAAACAGAAATGAAGCCCCTTATTGTCCCACAGTTGACAATTTGACAAAGACCCAAAGGGAAGGAAGCTCATAAAAACACAGCAATCCTTGGCAAATATGGCAGGCAGCTGTTTGGGACTCACCCTATTTCCAGTAATTCCAGAAATGGTTGCATGTGTTTGTGTTACATGTGGACTTGAGCTGTGCTGATTGAGATGTGCTGCTTAGCTGGGTGTATGATGGAAGCTTTTTGACAGCCCAACCTGTGTGTGCTGCACCCTTCTCTCTTCAGATGTTACACAGCAGAGAAGGGGGGATTTTCTGTCCCAGAATGAGGGGTTTTATTCCCCCCTGCTCTGCTCAGACAACACAATTTTCCAATTCTTCTGAGGATAAAAGTGATCAAGGATTTGCATGAAAAGTATTTCCGGCTTGAATGAGCAAGAGTGATGAGTGCGTGGAGGAAACAAGATGGGGAAGTTACCACTTCAGTTCCCCATTAAAAGCATATGTGTTCTGAAATAGCTTTCACAGGGATCTTGGGAACCAACAATAAATAATAATTTCAGGGGTACTTAAAGGGAAAACCATAGGGTTCAATCTTAACCTAGGCCAGCAGAACTCATTGGTCTTCCGATTATGATTTCGGGAGGCAAGCATGTGTCTGTGCACTGGCCTAACCCTCCCCCAGAAGTGGCACAGAAGTTTGGGACACCCCCAGGTCAGCACAGGACTTATGCTGACTTAACTAGAGATTAGGATTGCAGGCATAATCTCTGTGGGGGGGGGGGGGTGGCATTTATCTTCCCTGATCTGCTGCTCCTATTCCTACCATTGGTGCCTTCGCCACTTAAAACAACACATGTCAATGTTCCTGTAATGGGCAGGAAAGCCATTTGTGTGTGTGTGTGTGTGTGTGTGTGTGTGTGTGTGTGTGTGTGTGTGTGTGTGTGTGTGTCTTCTTGTAGAATCTTGTTTTTATTAAGCCTATGAATTTATAGGAAAGGGAGACTGGAGAGTCCCTCACATGGCCCATTCTTCAGTGTGATATGTGTACTTATTAAATCATTGCCACTGAGGGAGGCACCAAAGCTGGGAACAGAGATAACAGGGTGCAGAGGATGAAGGGAATGGGATTGAGGTTCTGCCACGTGAGCTGGGTAATTTATCAGGGTTGCAATTTGGCTTTTACTAGCATGAATTAGAATAGATTAGTAGCCAGAGCAATTAGGATCCCGTCCCTTATTTGGCAAAGTGACAGGCTGCCACCAGTCAAAAGTGGAGCAGGCTCAAGTAGTCAGACCTCTTGTTCTTCTGGGTCACAGTAGCCATTCTTGCCTCTTGTAAGTAGGGTTGCCATATATCCCGAAAAACAGGGACAGTACCAATTTTTGGCAGTTGTGTTCATATACTGGAGAGTGTGACAGAGGCTCCTGTCCTGATTTTGTGGAATTATGGAAACCCTACTTATAGGAATGGAAGCAACCTTTTCCTCAGTGAAAAAGAGAATAATCTCTCCATATGCATTCTCAGCACTTTCATAAACTTATCACCTCACTATCCTCCACTCAGTTGCTTTTTTAACCCTCTCAGTCAATAAAACATAACTATTTTGTTCTGCCTTGTTACTTCTCGATCCATCCCATTGGTCTTTGGGGTTTTTTGCGCCATTTCTTGTATCCGCTTCAGACTTTTCTTGAAGAGGGAGGAAACAGAAGCTGGCTTTTAGTACTTCTAGTACTTACTTACAAGTAGTACTTACTCCCAGGAAAGTGTGGTTAGGATTGCAGCCACAAACAGTTAAATTGTTGCATCTAACCAGTGGTGGGATTCAAATAAATTAACAACAGGTCCTATGTCCTAATAACCTAAATTAACAACAGGTTCTATGTCCATAGAACAACAGGTTCTATGTCCCATTAGTAACCGGTTCGCAGAACCAGGCGCTCATTAGCAAAGGATTCTATAGAACCTATGAGAACCCCCCTGAAGCCCACCACTGAATCTAACCAAATCTCATTCTGCCCTAGGTTGGGCTAGATCAACTCATGGGCCAGATATGGTTCTTTGCTCATACAAAGCCAGATATGGTTCTTTGCTCTCTTACCTAAACAAAAAGAATGGTGCCTGACATAGTTTTATCCTTACAAGGGAATCTGGATGAATTCAAGACTTACTTACATTGCAGCATAAAGCTTAAGGTCAGCATTAACCATGTCTCAACATTTATGGTGTTCCTATCCTTCAAGCCCTGTGGGAAGATTTGGAAATGTCAAAACATTGCTGGAAGTGACCTTAAACTTTACATGCAAGCGGAGCCAGGGTGCTTTGAAAATCCCATTTCTCTGCAGGAAAATTGCTCACAACCTGTAGAAAGAAGGGCAGATTTCATACCCTCATATCTTCTCCAACATCTCTGCTTCCCCGCACTCCTGCTCTGTTTCATCTCCCTAGGATATTCATTGAGGATGATTTCTAGAGAGACAAGGTTGACCTTCCCCTCATGATTACAAATGGACTGAGGGCAGCTTTGGATGTGTGCCTCTGAAGCTACAGCTTTGTGCTGCACGGCACACACCACAAAATCATCTCCAAATGACAACTTCTGTCAATTCACCAGAGTGTTAGCATGCCACTGAAAGTGGACCCATAGTGGTATTTTTCTAGCAGGACCTCATTTATAGCATGGCAACTTCCTATGCAATACTCACTGCAGTATACAGAAGACGTTTCTTCACAGAGTCAAACCATTAGACCACTGTGGTTCATTCCCTCTACACTACAATACACAAGCCATGCCATCTTCACTATGCACTGCATGCCTAATTTTATATAGGCAGTGGTGGGATTCAAATAAATTAACAACAGGTTCTGTGTCCTAATGACCACTCCACTCTTACCTGGGACTTGGCTATACCATTGGCTATACTGCGACTTACCTCTGAGTAGACCTGCCCAAGATCAGGCTCTAAGTAGACTTAAGCTGCAGTCCTCTCCACTCTTACCTGGGAGTAAGCCCCATTGACCATCATGGCACTTCTGAGTAGGCAGGCAGTGGAGTGGCTCTGAGGCACCAACCCTCTGCTCACTTACCTGGGAGTAAGCCCTATTGGCTATTATGGGACTACTTCTGAGTAGACAGGCTGTGAAGTGGCTCTGACGCTGTAGCACTCTGTGCACATACCTGGGAGTAAGCCCCATTGGCCATCACAGGACTTACTTCTGAGGAGGCAGGCAATGGATTGAGCTCTGAGGCTGCATTTATTTAGCCCATTTGCACACTTACCTGAGAGTAAGTCCCATTGGCCATCACAGAACTTACTTCCAAGTAGTCAGGAAGTGGATTGGGCTCTGAGACTGCAGCGCTCTGCACACTTACTGAGTCCTGGCCCGGCTCCTCTCTGGCCTGCCCTGGAGCAGCAGCGGGAGAGGAGAGGATGGAGGGCTCAGCTTGGAGGGCAGTCTCCCCTCCCTCCCTCCCTCCCTCCCTCCCTGAGGAGGCAGCTGCCCCAGCCCACCTATAGAAGAGGAGATTTGCGCAGAGCCTCTGGACAGCCCCCACAGGTGCAGGCTCAGGCTCAGGCTAGACCCGATCCCCACCCAGCCTCCCAAGGTAGAATTGGTGCTAATTGAATTAATTGAATTAGCAAACGGTTCTACAGAGCCAGTGAGAACCAGCTGAAGACCACCTCTGTATTTAGATATAACTTAATTATCCACAGATTTTTCACCTGTGATTTTATCTCAGTGTGATGAGATGGACCCTTATCATTTAATGAGGGAGAGGGCAGCCAGCAGAGAATCAATCTATCATTCTCTCTCCATGTGTTTTAGAGTAGCTTCAATCCGAGACGTGACTCATAGTACGTGAAAGAATGCAAAGTAGAAGTGGTTGTAACTTCCACTTTGCATTATTTTCTCATCTGCACTCTTGGTGAAGGGAGGGGGTCACTGCCCCAGAGTGAAGCCTTTCTATGTGCCTGGAGTGATAATGATTGATTGCCTGCTATCTCTGTCCTATAGTACAAAGGTAAGCAAGACTGCTTTTAAATTGCTGAGCAAAGCGACACTGTTTTTTAAATGGATTTAAATAACACATTGTTGGCATCCACATGGTTTCTGAGACTGGAACCCTAACCTGTCTCCCCTCAGGGACATTATTTCTAGTGCCCCAAATTTTGTTTCCTTTCCTTGTAAGGGAGGGATCCCAGTCCACTCATCATCTTGGCTGCTCTCTTCTTCAGTATGCATGTGCCTCTGTGTGACTCCATATGTGGCTCCATGACATGGCTCTAAGACAGCCTGAATGCCTTCTGATCATTGGGCATCCTTGCGTTAGGGCAAGGGTCTTCAAACCCCAGCCTGGGGGCCAGATGTGGCCCACAGCAAGCCTCTGGTCCCCTAAGAGCCCTGACCCAGTTAAACAAACAAGTGGGACTTGGTTGTGTGGTGGGGGAAATGCGGGTCCTGTTAAGTGTGTGCTTTATTTCTTTACATTATTACTGTTACTGTATTACTTTATTTATGTGATGTGTGTCACTGCTTACAGAAATGCTGGAAATTTGAGCCCATTTATTCATTAATCTAAATGTATTTAAATTTTTAAAATATTTTGTCTGGCCCTCTACACTGTGACAAATATATGATGTGGTTCTTTGGCTGAAAACTTGGGAGACCACTGTTTTAGAATAGTTTTTTACCATGGGGAAAACATTTTTTACTTTTTACTTTGTTACTTTTTTAACTTTTAGAGTTCTTTTTAACCAAGGAGAAAACAGTTACTAGAGAAAAACATTATTTTCCTGGATTTGTTGTAATGGAAGGGCTGTTGTTTGCACCAATAAATAAAATGGAGCAGAATGGACCTGTGGGTGTCTTATAGCTTTGCAGACTTTGGCTGCAATAATAAACATACTATGTCCCATGGATGAAAGTACACATAGATACTACAGAGCCCTAGAGGATCAGCCTCTCATGTTTTGAGTTCAGATGCTGATGTACTTTCCAAAGAGTTTGACCATCACTAATAATCAGAGGTGGGCTGAGCCTCCCCCAAGATCCGGTTCGCCGGAAGTTGGGGGCGGGGCCAGGGCCAGGGGCGGGGCTAGGGGCGGACCCCAACCCCGGCGCACTGTGCATGTGCCAACCCCTGGTGCATGCTCAATGTGTCTCCTCCAGTTGGAGGAGACACAGCACGCGCCCGCCGACCCCGAGGGTTGGTGCGTGCATACTGCATCTCCTCCAGTTGGAGGAGATGGAGCACGCACGTGCCGACCCCAGAGGTCGGCGCGTGCGCAGTGTGTCTCCAGCTGGAGGAGACGTACTGCACATGCGCCGAAGTCGGCGTGTGCGTAGGCGGGGGGAAATGGCGGCCGGCGTGAACCAGTCCGCCCTCTTTTTACTTTCCCTGCCATTGGCGGTTCGCCAATGGCAGGGAAAAGGCAAGATCCGGTTCGGGCGAGTAGGCCCGAACCGGCATCTGCCCACCCCTGCTAATAATGCTACAAGGTTTTTAAAATGCAGTCATACCATTGCTTCATGTAGCCCAGAACTACCCTAGCTAATTATGGCTGTCCAAGATCTCGGGCAGAAATCTTTTTAACTGGAGATGCTAGAGACTGAATATGGCACCTTATGCATACTGTGTATGTATTTGATCACTAAACCAGTTGCCTAAAGTATCTGCCCCAAGTATTGCATATCCCCCACCTCCTGTTGCTTGTCATGAACATTCGACACAGTACTGTGTTTCCACCAGTCCAAGTTCTGGGAGCCCCAATTGTGTGTGGGACCCTCAGAGCCTAGACTGGGGAGGATCCATCCCCTTCCCATTCAAGCTCTGGGAGCCTCAATTGTGCATGGAACTCCCAGAGCTTTGACTGGGGAGGATCGTCTTCCCCTCAAGTCCAAGTTCTGGAAGCCCCGATTGTGGGATCCTCAGAGCTGGACTGAGGGGGAACCCTTGCTGGCAGGAAAAAACAAGCCGTAGCTGGAAGTCACTGGAGGAGAGGAGAGCTTGTTGTCTCTCCCGACCTACAGCCACTGAACTTCCTTTCTATTTGCCCTGCCAGCAAGTGTCTAATGCACAAATCTGATGTGTACCCTATTTTTAAAGGCTGAAATTGCCGTTTGCCCCAAGGAAAATATCAAATTCTGGGATTAAAGGTTGCAGCCATGCTGAGCACAGCATAAAATCTACAAACACTCTTCTCACCACTAATCCCCCCATTTTAGCCAAATTGGCCTTCTAAAAATCATAATTCAGACTATGATCCAATACACAATTCACTGGGAGTAAATCCTTTGAATACAGTGAGACTTCTAAGTGGAGACACGTAGGGTTGTGCTGTCAAGAAATCATAAAAATATAATGCATAAGTGTTATGTATATCTATGCTTATGTATACCTATACTTATGATAACCCCCAAGAACCATACCTGGTGTTAAATATATCTAGGTATACATAGGATCATCTGCCTATAATTATGACACTAGCCACCAGCTTGCCTGCCTGCTAGTCAAGGTGCTCTGCTGTGAACTGAGCATTTCACAAGATTTAAACTGAGGCTACAATCCTAAAGACACTTTCCTGGGAGTAAGAGCCACTGAACACAATGGGGCTTACATTTGAGGAGACATGGTTAGGATTGCACTGTTTGTCCTGTCCAGGTATGTCTCATAAGTTTTTTCAGCATCTCATAAGGAAAAACAATGTGCTGGCAAATTGTAGGGGAACAAGAAGTGTTTTTTTTAACTTCATGTGTCTCCTCTCAGGCTTGCAATTTTTTTCTGTACTCTACCTTCCTTAGGACAACTTCAGCAACTTCATCAAATCAGATGCAATGCATGGCTATCCTAATAATAATAATAATAATAATAAGAAGAAGAAGAAGAAGAAGAATAGTAGTAGTAGTAGTAGTAGTAGTCTGGGCCTTCTTATTTCCCAAAAGTCCACATAGCCTAGCACAGTAGCCAACCAAATGTTCTCAAGAAGCTCATTAGTGAGGCAGGAAGGCAAATGCTTTCTTCTGTTATTGCCCCGTCCTAACCACATAATGGTTGCAATACTAACCACACTTTCCTGGGAGTAAGTTCTATTGAACACAATGGGACTTCTGAGTAGACATGCTTAGGATTGCACTAAATGTGTCTGAATTATTGTGCCATACATCTGCTGGTCTACATTATTTGATTGATGTAAATGCTACAACTCAACTTTACTGAGCAAGAGAAACTTTTAATATTTGAAAGAGCAAATTACTTCATTTTTAAACACCTGAGTGGATTTTAATGGGGCCAGCACCGCTGTAGAAGAAGCACAACCTTTGAAGGTTTGTTACATTCACTTAATGGATGATAATAACCAAAGCACTGGAACTGTCCTTTTATATTAGCACTGAGTCCAACTAGGCACATGGGTATGAGATTAAAGCCACAATTGCTTCCTTCCTCAGAAACTGTCGATCATACATCCCCTAGGAGAGAATCTTAATTTAAAATTTATGTGAGGTGTAGTCAGTGGGAGCACATAGTGAGGCTGCTGCCCAGTTTTAGATATCCCAAATTCTGAAAGCCGAACTTCAGAGAGCTGTTGGAACTCCATGACTGGATCTAATGTGGACTGGGATTATGGTGTAGAGCAGGGGACAGCAACATTTCAGTGGTATAGCTGAACTTATGTTACAATGTTATTCCATGTGATGACATGATTCTAAAATTATATAATTACAATATAACAAACTATTTTATTACAATATAATAAATGTGGCTCCTTATGCCACAGCATGTGGCTCCTTATGCCCTTCCTAAGGAGGTTCTCCACTGTTATGGTGCTGTGGGAGCTGGAAATGCTGAAGAACAGCCTGTTTCTATCATTGGCATGCCTCTTGCAAAGGGGCTTCTAAGCAGAAATGGTCAGGGTTGGGCTTTAAGGAAGCACTTTTCTCCACCACTTCCTGGGAGTAAGCTCCATTCACTACAAAGGAGCTTACTTCTGAGTAGAGAGATGCAGGATTGGAATCTAAGGATACAAGTGGAGAAGCAGCAGCAGTGGCACCTCCTGGCTGTGGCTGCCAGGAGTGTCTTGGTGTGCTGCCAAGTACCATTCTGCCTACCAAGCTTGGCACGCATGCCAGAGATTGCCTATCCGTGGTGTAGAGAGAAGGGGTATCCTACCCCTTCTCATGATTTGCTGGCTTAAATCACCACTACCACAAAGCTGCTGTTGGCCATATACTGTACCTATAAATGCATCTTTTGGTGGCTCGTTGCTTTTGGGAAGCAATTTATGTCAGGGAATATACAGTACATGGGAAGAAAGAGACACCCCATGAATAACAAATAAACACATACACACACACACACACACACACAAATGCAGGAACATAGCGCCTTGATTCACCTGAAGGGTATCCAAGAGAATTGTAGCTGTTCTGTGCATGCCTTGATAGCTTCTGAAGCCAGTGACAAACTCAATGGAACATGTTGCCATCTCCCTGCTGGCTTCTGGCATTAATTTTTCTGGCCTGTTTTTCCTCCCTGTATTTCCTCAGATGCACAAGGAAAGAGCAATGTGAAAGGTCCAGTGAACCCCGGAGGTTTGCCTCAGAGATGAAGCAATGTGTCCGTCTCACTGTGCACCCCAACAACATCTCCGTCTCCCAGTATAATGTGATGGTAAGGATGGTGGCCCTTTTTAAACCCCCATACACATATTTTGGGTTCAAGGTGGGCAGGAGGGGAATATGCTGCAATCCTTTACCTGCATCATATGGGGGGGGGATCAAAGGGGTAAGGGAACTTTTGATCTTTTCCAACACTGTCCCTCTGTTTTAAAACATAGCATAGGTTGTAAAACCTGGGTGCATACAGTCCAGCACTGAATGGGGCACATTTCCTTTTCAGATATTAGAGAGACAGGCTGCAGCCCCATCTGCCTGTGGAGCCCCCAGCAGGGAGAGAAATCAATTAAGTAGATGCCCTCAGCAGCCCATTGTGTGTGTGTGTGTGTGTGTGTGTGTGTGTGTGTGTGTGTGTGTGTGTCTTACTTACTGGCTGACTCATCAATGCCCAGCCAAAAATGCTGACCTATAAATGTGAAATTTAGGGAGCAGTTTTCCTTCTGTGAGGTAAGGACCCACAAAGAACTGATTTGGTGCCTGGTGCTGCTGAGTGGTGCCTGCTAAGGACCCCAGTTGTACCCAGTGCCCATTGATGCCCAGTGGTGCCTGCTGCCCACTGCGTGGTGGTGTAGCCCAGTAGGGATGCCCGGTGCCCACTGGGGTCCCCTGGTACCTTCGGGTGCCCAGCAGTGCCCAGCAATGCCCAGGGCCCACAAATATTCTTGAAATTTTACTCCTTCAGCAATGGGTAAATTCTGCAATGGGTAAATATATCATTGTGATGTTTACCCCATGTTCATTGTGTGTTTGTGTTTGTGTGTGTTTGTTTTAAGGGCTAACCCAAAATCTGTTTCTCTCCATAAAGTTGTGAAAATAGTAGGTTTTTGGCAATCTGTGGGAAAATTCCTAATGGGGGCTTTGCTGGCAGTAGTAATACTCCTCTGGGTGGCTGGCAACTGCCAATTTAATTTCCTGTAAGTCCCCTGGCATTGTTCTCAGGGGACTTTTGAGAAATTAGTTCCTTGCTGCAAGAACAGGGCAATATGCTTTGCCAACTGGCCAGATCACAATTGGCACATGGACTCATTTAGGGAGGGAGAGTCTTTTAGATATGCCAGTCCCAGGCTGTGAAGGGATTTAAAACCTCTTGGTGTTATCAGCATCCTCTGTGTTTTCAGTATTCATTATTCTGTCACTCACTCATCTAGAGATGGATTCAGTCTGAATCCAGTCACCAGATGGGGCCAGTATGTCAGACCTATTCTGGAGTGCAGGTCAAATACTCAGCCTCTGATATGAGCTACAAATGGCTCGGGCTTTTTCTGACAGCTCTCGGCATTTCCACGTGCCCGTTGATGTTTCTAGAAATAAAAATGTCATAGAGTCCTCCTGGAACCCCTTGATCTTTGTGATGGAGGCACTTTCCACACCCTTTTAAAAATTCAAGTATGCATGTTGCTTTTCTCCACATGGAGCCATAAAGTAAGACAAGAACAGTTCATTAATATCATCTGAGTTGCAATTCTAAGCTCCAGTTTGGCCAGCATAAGTCCTGTACTGACCTGGGGATGTCACAAAAGTTCTGTAAGGCACTCCTGTCCCATTCCGGGGGGTGGGTGGGGTGGGTGGGGATAGTGTACAGGCATATGCTGACCTCTACACACCACCATGTAAAGATACACCAGGTGAGTTATATTGACCTAAACTGGTTAGGATTGTGCCCTCATCATTCAAGTAACAGTGTCCACCACTTAACATTGAAAAAAGAGGGCTTCATAAAATAGTCTTCCCCGGTTGTTCCACCCCTCATGTGGAGATGTTCCTCTGGAGACTCTGAGAAGAAGAAAGGAATGAGAAAAATTCATGGAGGAGAGTCCTGTGACTGGATAGTAAAGATTTTACTCTAGTAGTTGAGACTGACTCTGAGGGTGGTGCTCATCTCTGTTTCTAAAGACAAAGAGCCAGCATTGTCCAAAGATGCTTCCATGGTCATGGGGCTGGCATGACTTATGCTGCTGTACTACATATAGGGACACACTGAATGCTGTTACCTTTACTGTGCATATGTGATACTCTTTATCTACATGCTTTCAAACTGCTAGGTTGGCAGAAGCTGGAACAAGTGACAGGAGCTCTCTCCACCACATGGTACTCAGGTCTTGAACTCCCAAACAGTCAGCTTTAAGGATCTCCATGCTTAATGTCTGAACCTTTAGCCACCATGTCCCCTATGACTGGCCACTCCATGATAATTAAAGGGAATTTCTGTGTTGTGCTGGCCCTTTCCATGTGTCTCCCTGCCTCAAGTGAGCCAGATCAGTCGTCAGATTAATAGGACCAGATGTGCTACTGTCCAACTTGCTTCCATGCAAACATGCTTCTCCATGTACATCATTATTGCAAAAGTTCAACGGTGATTAATGCAAGGAAAGGCTAGGCCTATATTAGTCCAAGTATTTGCAAAAGATGGGGCCAAAATGCCTCGGCCAAGTTTCTTAGCCAATGGGCTATTTGATGGATGTAATTTTTAAGGGATTATGGTAAAACTCACTGAGTTCCTCCCAGTCCTTATTGGCTGGCAGCCACCATTTTCTTTTTCCAAGAATCCCTGAAATAATCTGGCACATGACACAGAATATTCATGACACAGCATCATGATGCAGAAAAAAAATGGTACCTGCTAGTGTGAAGCACACCAAAGTAACCCTTCCAACATACTGAATCATGATGCAATAATGTTTCAGGTCATTCTAGGAAAAATAAAATGACACCCATGCACAGACATGCTGGGCGGTATTCTGGTGAATTTTAAATCTCCCCCATCAATGTGAAAGTGGTGAAGTGGTTTTGCCCTCCCCTTTTTTGTCAACATGCATTTTAAAAAAAAAATTCTAACGTTTGAAATCTTGACCCAGCCCTATTTGATAGCATGGGAGCTGTGGGTATAAACTGGAGCATCCATGGGCGTACGAAGCAGCTGAATTGAAATGGCCGTTTAACTTCCTTGAGCATTAACAAGTAGCCACACAGCACTGAATAAAGCCTTGTTTGACCATCTACAGCTCATTACCTGCAGGATCGCTCCCCATCAGAAACATGGCACTGTGGAGCTGCTCTGTTTTGAAATGTGGACATCACCTTCAAATAAACATCCTTTCCTCTGCAAAATGGGTACTAACAGTGTATTGGTAGCACTTAATTGATTTCTCAGGATGTGATTTACATCTCTGACCTACTAGAACATGTGGAAATCAGTCATCGAATGGGAAACATGGTGCCAGCAGTGCAGCCAGAGGGACAAAATACTTTCTTTTCTTTGAATTTTTATGTGGCTGACCCAAGTTCATAACTAGACTCCTTTATACACAGGATCTTGTTGGTGACAGAGCGCTGTCTCTGCTGATGATGCTAGGAGTGGAGGCGTAGAGAGTTAGACTGGAGCGCTACAGTTTCTCTGTAGTCCGCAGAGTGCCTCTTGTGAGTAACTAGTCACCCTCCTTAGAACCTTCTTGTGCTGGCGAGCCTCAAGTCTTCACGGCATATTCTAGAGACTGTCCACTTTGCATGAGTGATGCAGAGCACTCCACCACACTGCCCTCCAGGCAAACCCTCCCCAGCACGGTACTGACAGCAGCAATAGTTGGAGCCCCTGCATTGCCATGCGCCACCTCGGGTTTACACCTGCATCCCATCCCTTCCACCCCAACTATTGCTTTCTATTGAAGGAGGTCCGTTATAGAACAAGAGGCATTTTGTCCAACTTCTCCAGTGTAATTCTCCCTTGTTTGCCGTGTCTCTTTCCTCATCCACCTCTGCTTCTACACTTTCCATTTTGTCCTGCAGCTGGTTTTGGAGACCTACAATGTCCCTGAGCTATCGGATGGTGTTAATTGCACATTTGGTGACCTGTCTGAAATGGATGGCTTGGTGGTGGGAAGCCAGATCCAGTGCATATCCCCAGCAGCCAAAGAGTTGCCAAAGATTATCACAGAGAATGGTGAGTTTCTAAGTTCAGCCTGCATAGTATGTTTGGCCAGGACCCCCCAACTGTTGGTTTTTGAGGGCAGTTGTTTGTCTAGGTCAGGGGTGTCCAAACATTTAGGCAGGAGGGACACATTTTCTGTCTGACTGTGTTGTGGTCCGGAAAAATGATTTACATAAATTTACATATAAAAGTGTATTAAGGACAGATCTGGTGGATTACAAGACTTGCCTGAGGGCTGGATGGAAGGGTCTTGCCGAGGGCCACATTGAGGCTCACCATGGACCATATTCAGCACCTTGGCTGAGATTTGGACACTCCTGGTCTAGGTTTTTTTTTGAAGTAATGTTTTTCAGGGGCAGTGATGGTCCAGGTACAAAACTCTCAAGGCCTGGTGAAATCCAGTGAAGATAGCCAGAGAATAATTAGAACTCTATCCTTCTGCAGGCTGACCTCTACCATTAACTTTCTTTAAACTGCTGAAGAAATTCCATGGGTTGGTCCCTACCACTACCAAAGAAAATTGGGGCACAAGATTTTCTGGACTTACATGGTCTCCAACTCCAGATTTTCTGGAGTTACTTAGACGGAATCCAGATCTATGGGATTAACCTGATTCCACAGGTTTCCTTTATCGCAATGAGTCTGACTAGAGGCTTCATGGTCTTAGAAAATTCCAGTTGTATCATTGACCACGTCAGCAAATTGAGCGTCTGACTAGCCTTAATGAGATAGGCAAGGCTGTCCAGAACCAAGCAGAAGCTGCAGCAGTTTCTGTTAAGTCTCTCCCCTGTTTATCCTCCGCAGGTTCTGCTCATGTGGAATCCCAAAAAGTCTTTTTAAATTCTACGTGTGTTAATCTCAGATGTTCAAGATGGTGATATATGTCCAGGGCAAAGAAGTTCCACATTTGTAGACTTGTTACTACAAATAATGCCTCTCTGCACACAAGAGAGTGTTCTTAGGCAAATGTGGAAGTGGTGTGAAGTCCCACTCCCAGAAGTGGGAGAAGTCCCTTATATGGGTTATGGCCAAACAGAGCACATTCTCTTGCACATTTTGGAACTTATGGGCAAACAGCAGACTGCTCTGTGTTTTTCACTGATCCCTTCAGCCTTTAAATCTTTAGCTGGTGAGGGGAGGTGTGACTTTTTCAAAACGAAGGATCTAACTAAGCTGTCAAGTCGACACTGGCAGTTGGACAGCAGAGGTGTGCACTATGCAAGAGAGAGGGAGGGAGAGCGCACATGCATGTCTCTGCAGTGATGAGCTGTTGTCAAGTTCCCTTTGGCATGATTGATTAATGACTCTCTCAGGTGAGGAAGAAAATAATAGAGGTGGAGGAGGGCAAGTGGGTCAAAGTTTGCATTAAATATGTGTGCCTTCCTTATGAAATTCTTGCAATTACTGGCATCAACTAGCATCCTTGTCTCTTGGGTGTTGGGGAGGACGGAGGTCATGCCAATAAAGGTTTCTGTATGTATGACATGGAATAAGGATCTGGCCTTAAGGTGAGGAATCTTCTACCTAAAGAAGAGGGAAATAGACTATGAAGCATCATTAGGACACTGAGGCTGTCTTGAGTGCAGATGAAAAGTGAGCTGTGTCTTCCATATGAGGACAACCTCACTGTGAATAAGGAGAAAAATCTCCCTTTCTCGTATGGTTAGAAAAATACCTTCTTCTCTGACCAGGTTCCACTTTCCATATCCATTGGGTGCCCAAACAGTCTGATGACTAATGGAAAACCCTTGTTCTCTCTTCCTCCCAGGAGACCACCACATTGTCCAGCTTCAACTGAAATCCAAGGAAACAGGCATGACTTTTGCCAGCACTAGTTTTGTATTCTACAACTGCAGTGTCCACAACTCGTAAGTTGATGCGCCTGTACAATGTGTCAGTATGAGCTTTCAAAGGGATTGAACTTCCGTACTGTCAACCCTGGTTTGAGTCCTTATTCAGTGACAGTAGAGGTGTGCACTTCCCTCCTTTTTGCAGTCATGTTCACCTTTGGGGTCTTCCTTTATTTCATGTCAGATCCATTTGAGTCCTGATTTTGTTTCTTTTACTCATTTTTTTATTTTACTCATTTTCAAATAACTTTTTAAGTTGAAAAATCCACTTCTTTGCTGACTCTGTCCATAGTGGCAGGAATCTCATTGTCCAGCCACCTCCTACCTGTGTTCATTTTTAAATAATGCATGAGGGTGTTGTGTCCCAGTGTGGTTAAGGTCAGAGGCAGATGCCCAGCTAACCGTGGATCAAAGTATGTGGTGATACATATTGTACTCAGGCCATGAGTACTTCTTTCCTGCTCCTTCAGATCTCAGAACTTTTGCAGCCTATGATCTTCTGTATTCAAAGCATCTCTTTGACACCCATTTGCTCCTTTGTCTTAAGACTGATTCACACATTATACCACAGCTTGTGGCCACTTTATTTGAAGGACCAGCTCTCCATGTGAATCTGACTGCATGTCAGGAACCACTATAGATACTGTTATGTGTTCCATGATCAATGGCAGTCTGGTCGGGGTGGGGGGAGGGACACACGACAGGGCCTTTCAGTGATGGAATCCCCTGACACCTGCTTCGCTTCTTCACAGCTGTGTTTTTAATTTAATTCCACTTAGGTGAGGGCTCTCCTTCCCTGTTATATAAGCATGTGCTTTCTCAGCTCATTAGATATAAACTGATTTTTTAAAAAACAACAACTATAAATTGCTGTATTTTTTGCCTTGTTCTTATTTCTTGATTTTTCATTATGTCTTTACTTATCATTATTTTTTGAGGGGAGGGGCATTGTTAGGGCCAAAGGTACATCAGCTTAAGTTGGGCAAACACACTTCTGGTCCTAGCCACACCCTAGGCAGAAAATTGGATCCAGGAGAACTGCCCTGCATCCATTTCGATCCTCAAAAGGTAGGGCAGCTCCAAGCACAATAACTTGGAAACCCATTTCCAAATTTGCTTTCTTACTGATCCACAGAACCACCTGAATTGCCTGGATTAAATTTCAATTCATTAACCTGCATCTAGTCCTTCAGAGCTGCTAGGCAACCACCCGTAGTACTACATCCTCTCTAGTAACAAACAGAAATGAAGTCTAGAGCTGTGTATCATCAGAATACTCATGGCATTGTGTCTCAGATCCCCAGATGACCCACAATATAGGTGCTAAATAACATGGGAGTCAAGACTTATCCCTTAAGAACTGGCTAGGCCAGTGGCCAAGAGGTTGAGTCTCCCAACATTATTTTCTGGGACTTAACACAACTTCACAAAAATGTGTTGCTTCCAATATTCAGAAAACAACCTTGCTTCATGAAGTGTTCTGTAGAAGCATCAGAGAGAGAGAGAGAGAGGGGGAGAGAGCGCGAGAGAGAGCAATGTGTTTCCATTGCTTTTGACAAACAGCAGCAGAGGTAGAAGCAGAGGAGAAAACCTGACTTCAGCAATCCAGAGATGTGGAGGTTTAAATATTTATAGCATGTTTTGCTTTCTGACTTGACACACTATAATACACTGTCCATTTTTAATTTGGTTTATCAGAGCTAGTGCTTGTTATCAATTTGAGGAACAGCGGAATTTAAGGTGGATTGAAGTTGAGCAAGATTTCACCAGGAGAGTGACTCGGTGCTTGCAACAGAAATAGGAATTATTCAGAGAAATCATCCAGATAATTCCTACCATTTTTTTCCCAAATGACCAGGCAGTGTTGGTGATGATGGGAGGATCAGTTTGTACAGTTGAGATGAGGCTGAGGTTTAATTGATATGAAATCAATTAAAGGTTTAATTGATATCAGGAAAAAAATTCCTCACAGTGAGGGCGGTGTGGCAGTGGAACAGATTGTCAAGGGAGGTGGTGGACTCTCCCTCATCTTCAAGCAGAGGCTCAACGAGCACCTGTTGGAGATGCTCTAGGAGGATTTCCTGCTACAGGCAGGGGGTTGGACTAGATGACCCCCTAGGTCCCTTCCAACTTTAGGATTCTATGATTCTATGAATTTATGAAATGTCCATCCATATGATGTGGTAACTGCTAGCTTGAGGGTTTACAAAGTGTCTGGACTCATTCATATTACAACAGAGTTTCCTAAACATTTAGCATCAGGACCCCCTTTTAAAAATGAATTCTATCAGAATCCACATATATTTATACGACTTACAAAACATCTGGAATAAAATAGTATTTTTACTTATTTATGTGTAATATTAACCAGAAAAAATGATGCTCCAACATTTATCTCCTGGGTTTATACATTCCTGCAAACCTCAGGAGCTCTTTGCAGGACAAATCTGATTTTTGAAAAGTTTCAGGGCTTGAGGCAATTAGTTTTTTTATCCCTCTATCACTTGTGTTTTTATTGAAGGTTCTTTTCAAAATGCTATTTGTTTATTTAATTTATTTGAGGAATTTTTACCCTGCCTTTCCCATTTCAGAGCAAATGCTCAAGGCAGCTTATATAGCTTTTTAAAATCCTTTGATCATCACAACAGCTCTGTGAGGTAGGTAATTGTTCTACTACTAGAAGCTTGGAGAACTTTTCTCTTCCAGATGGAATCCTTCAGGGCATAGTCATCACATCTGGCATAAGGGAATATCTCCCAAGCTTCCACCAGGAAGTTTCAGTTTTCGGTCACTCTTTCTGGCTGTATTGTCTCTGACAGCTTTTCAGCTTTTTGGTCTTCCATCCAAATTTCAACATAGTCTTTCATGGTTGACTTTCCTGGCTTACTCAACTACCAAACCACACCTGTTGATACTATGGGACCCACCAAAACTCAGGTTGTGACCTTCCAGTGTATCCCAATCCACATTTTCGAACTATTGTATTACACATATCAGTATTGAATCCCCATATGCAGATCCAGAATGATTACTCAGAATGGTTATGTTGAAACCTCATGAGGTTGTACCTCTAAATCCACTTTCTGAGGGACAAACAACAGAGGAAGGCTATGTTCCCGCTTTGTCATCTGGGTTGCCATTGTTAGAAACAGTATACTAGAGTTGATGGACGTTTGGTCCAACTTAGCAGAGTTTTTGGGTGTTGCATCTGGTGTATGATTGGATAGGGCAGTGATTTTCAACCTATGTGCCGTGGCACACTGTTGTGCCATGGATAGTCCTCAGGTGTGCCGTGGGAATTTCAGGAGGGACATTTATGAATAGAAAACTTGAACAGCATGGTGTGCCTTGTCAGTGGTAAAAAAAACTGATGGTGTGCCATGGGATGAAAAAGGGCTGAAAATCACTGGGATAGGGTATAAGGAACCAGCAGAAAGCTAGGAGTTGATCATTAATCATAGAGTTGGAAGGTACCCAGTGGATCATCTAGTCCAGCCCCCTGCCTGTAGCAGGTGATCCTTGTCTTGTGGGGACTTGGGTCTCAAACCCTGGTCTGCTGGTTAACAGGCACAGTGTCTGCACCACCAGAGGACTTATCTACCATTACTCCAGTCATGACTGTGTATATTCTTATGGTTTACTTGGGTGCCTTTAAATAAAACAGAAATAGTGAAGTGAATTTACCTAATTTTTACTGTATGTAATATTTGTAAGGCCAGATTATAAGCTTGTGGAATAATTGAAACCTGAAACATTTCCTTTCTGTATCCTAACCCTACTCCTGTTGGCAGAAATAATGTTTGTTCTGTGCCTCCAATTTTGTAGAACATTTCTGATAATTTTGCATTTCTTTTCTTTTGTTTTTCCTCTCATCTCACTTTTCTGTTCAGATGCCTGTCCTGTGTGGAGAGCCCCTATCAGTGTCACTGGTGTAAATTCCGTCATGTCTGCACTCATGAACCCCGTACCTGCCACTTTCTGGAAGGTCGAGTCAAGCTGCCTGAGGTAGGAGGACTAAGCAGGGGTGTCCTGGCAGAGTGATAAAATGTGGACATATATTAAGAGGGGAAAATGGAAAGCTGAGCTACATACACACTCAGCAAAATCACCTCTTAGGTATCATTCCTGGAATGAACCACTTTAGATTTCAGGTGAGAGACCACCTTTCAGTGCTCTTACATAAAACTCTTTCCTGCAGGTAGGTAATTTGCACATTAACCCTCCCCTCACCTTAACATGGTAGCATTCCAGAGCAGGGTGACCATTACCTGGTCACTTTAAAGTCTGGATTTTCACATGAAAATCCGGATTTTTTTATAAAAAACCAATGTCCTACATTTTTCAAAAAAAATTCTTACATGAGGTCTGGGGAGTCCTTCTGGGGGGTGGTAGGGTGATTGGGGGCACTGGGGGCTCTTTAGGACCAGCAGTGGTTAGCCGCGGCTAACCGCTGTAGAAATATTCAAAAAAAAATCACTGCACTTGCATGCGCAGCTAATTTTCTCCCTACGGAGGTCCTAGAGAGTCTCTGCATGGGCTGAGACCTCAATTGACCTCTGCCGGCACGCGCCTAGAGACTCTCTAGGACCTTCGTAAGGAGAAAATGAGCTGCGCATGCATGCGCAGTGATTTTTAAAAAATATTTCTGCAGCAGTTACCCATGGCTAACTGATACTGGCCCTAAAGAACCCCCAGTGCCCTCCCACCCACCCCCAGAATGCCGGACCAGGGTGCCATTGGACCGGAAAGTCTGGTCCAATGGCCAAATTCCAGACCAGTCTGGGCATTTCCAGGCGTATGGTCACGCTGTTCCAGAGACAAATTGATTTTAACATTGTAACATGGAATTCCCCACTTGCAGTTTCAAATAGTTCAGCCTGAGACTCTACCATATGATTTTACTGAAAATATTGATCAGCCCTCAATCTTGGCTTGGGCTGAATCCAACTCACTGTGACTTTAACACACAAGTAAATTCTATATAGAAATTTCAACTGAGAACTCCCCATAACCCAGTTTTGCCATTCCATGCAAAGATGAGTGGGGGTATTTCCAGATTTTGGGGGAAAGTGGAAAACTGATGGCAGATTTACCATGGGTGTGATAGCACTCCATGGGCATCATGGTGGTGGGCATCATATCTTTCTCAATTAATTGCCCTCACTCTGATCAGGTTCAGAATGATGCTACGCAAAGACCTGATTACAACTTCATAACTTCCAGGCTTTTGAAATGTCACAGAAGTGGTCAACTTGGTAGGTGATTTTGGAAAAATTCCTTTCCCCATCTAAAGTCACCAAAATTTATATCCAACATTCTTTTAAATGAAATTTCATTTTAGCCTTGCATAGAACAGCCTGATCTTCATGTCTCTGTCAGCCTCAGAACATGAAACAGAGAACATGTAGCTCTACTTCACACATGACAATCTATGGCCACAACTCATAGATAGCCATATGTGAAAGGTGTGCATCTCATAGGGCTGCAAAGGATGTGAGACACATGTGCCCACATATGCACAAAAGCCACTTCAACTCAGGATTCTCCCATGTGAATAACCTTGTCCAGTGCAGGTCTGGTGTTATCTGCTGTCCCAAGATTGTGTGCTGTGAGGGCGTTGGAAAGGACTAAGCTGGGAATGAGAAGACTGGCATCTTGAAGCATCTCAACCATCAAACCTGAGTTTGATGGCCTCAGATAGAGAAAGAGGGATTGGTGTGGAATCCAGCACCTGAAGTCCTTCTTTCCAACTCTAGCTCTTGGCTGGGACTATGAGGCTATTCTCAAGATTCTCACTCTTCCTTTGAGTAAAATCCAAATAGACAGTGCTCACAAAAAGCTTGGAGTTAGGAATTCTGTATTACTTTTGGTCCGTGATATCACCTTGGCTGTAAAACCAGATTACAAGCTTGTCCCACTTAATGATGGATACGTTCTCTATCCCAGATCACTAAGCAAACATTCAGCCCAGTCTATTGCCTTTGTTATGTACTCCCTGCTAGACACTAGTTGTTGTGTAAACAGGGACTCTGCTTCAGGCTGTGGGAGACCTGACTGCCTCAGTAAGAGCCTTTTTGTTGTGCTTTGATCACTGTTTTATATGCTGCCCATTGATAAGTGAATGATTGTTAAGTGGCACATGCCTGAATTTATACTTTTACCATGGAATTCAAGAGGCTGGTGATATGGCAAGATTTGTGGTTGTGAATAAGCACCTTGATTTACAATTTCCCTGTACAGCAAGATCTTGAAAGCAGAAACTGCTTCTTTAAAATACACTTACTGTATATCTCAATCTTGTATGCATCTTTGTTCCTGGTCCTTTACTGGCACAAAGCAATCAGCACCAGTTGCAAAAGGCACTATATCAGTACACAAGATATATCTGCTGCTGGGATTTTATTATTTAGCATATGGTAAAGATATTGGAGAAAAATACAATTACATTCTAATGGAGAAAAATACAATTATATTCCAATGAGTAAGTGGATGACTGGTCACACTACTCACAATTTCAAAGGTAAAACTATTTATGTTATCAGTGCATGTTGGAATAGCATACCAAAGTCTCTGGGGTTTTTCCTGATATGCACCCAGAGCAGAGGTATCGTGCGGGAGTTCAGCCCACACCAGGTGACACAGAAAGGGTTGTGATGCACACTACTGACCAAAATTGCCAAAATTATGGCTTTAGCAATATTATCCCATCATGTTATTTACCAACAGATGTGTAATTTACAGCATAATTTAAATAATGCGGTTCCTTGGTTTACAAGCATAATTTGTTCTGGAATTTGTAATCCAAAACTCTTGTATATCAAAGCAAATTTTCCCATAAGAAATAATGGAAACTCAGATGACTCATTCCACAACCCAAAAATATTCATAAAAAATGATTACAATACTATAATATAGATACTATAATATAGATAATATATATAATATATATATACTGTAATATATTGTAATATATTAATACTGTAATAATAAAGAAAATTCAAAATATAAAGAATAATAAAACAACCTGCACTTGGTCTCTCAGGCAGCAATATGCCCCCCCTTACATGGGAGTGAGCCCCACTAAGGGCTTACTTCAGAGTAGACATACATAAGCTGGGCTCTCAGGAAAGGCTGAGCAGGTGCTGGTGGAGCGCCAAAACCAGCCATATCCTGGCGGGGACTATCTTTCACTTATTTATCAAGACATCAGTTGCATATCAAGTCAAAATTTATTAGAAATGTTTGTTTATTCTGCAAAATACTCTCAATCCAAGTTCCTCCCAATCCAAGTTTTTACTGTAAATAAACAGGAGTGAAATGCCTCAATTCTATTCAAAGTTATGGCCAAAAAGTCAGAAAACAAAAATGCTGTTTCTGGGTTTCTCTCTAGAAAGCTTCCTATCTTGACTCATTTCCCTGATGAGGTTTTGAAAAATTACAGAATGAAAGCTGGACTTTTATCAGCATGAATTTTACACAACTATGGTCTTATCACCTGGATATATTAAATTGTTGAAAAATACAGCTGTCGTATTTAACTAAATAGTACATTTCTTTAATTGAAAATGGACCAATGAGATTGATTGTTGGAAGAGCCAATGAGATGTTATTATGACACATATTAGGGCCTTCCTAAGGTATGGGAACATGTGATCCCTTACCATGGGGCTGCATTGTGGCTACCCCAGAGCTGCAAAGTTATATGGGGATTGGGCCTTTACAGTATTGGCATCCATCTGTCTCGAAAGACTATGGTATTGTGCTTGACGCTGTTTGCAAAACACAAAGGCCTGGGTAGATTACGGTAATATGAAGGATAGGCTGTTACCCAGGGCGTCCAGATGCCTGGAAAACCTCGGACAGGTCCGGAAATGGGGACTTGGTCCGGACTGTCCGGTCCAGCTGGACCCCTGTCCAGCATTCTGGGGGTGGGAGGGTGATTGGGGGCACTGGGGGCTCATTTGCATCAGTAGCAGTTAGCCGCGGCTAACCGCTACTGAAATATTTTAAAAAATGAGTGCACATGCGCTTGCAGCTAATCAGCGAGCTGGGAGAGCTCCTAGAGAGTCTCCGCGTAGGCGGAGACCTCAGTCGAACTCTTCCGGCATGCGCCGAGTGAAAGTGAGGAAGAGTTCAATTGAAATCTCCGCCTACGCAGAGACTTTCTAGGAACTCTCCCAGCCACCAATTAGCTGCGCGCGCATGCGCAGTTATTTCTTTTGAATATTTCAGTAGCGGTTAGCTGTGGCTAACCGCTACTGATGCAAACGAGCCCCCAGTGCCCCAATCACCCTCCCACCACCCAGAACTGGCTCTAAAGAGCTCCCACTGTCCCCCAGTGCTCCCAATCACCCCCCATCCCACTACAACCCTCCCTAATTATTTTTTTTAATTTAGGAGAAAATGTAGGACGTCCTACATTTTGTCCTACATTTTGTCCTACATTGGTTTTTTTTTAAAAGTCTGGATTTTCATGTGAAGTGTGACTTTAAAGTGACCAGGTTAGGAGTTCTAAGTTTTTGATCTGGTCACCCTGCTGTTACCCAAGCCGCAAATCCCCCCTCTCCACTCCATGGAAATAGTCCAGTGGAACGGCAGAGCCAGTATGATTGTTCCAGCTGCGTCGCAGAGCTGGGCTAAGGAGAGGAGTCACCCTGTCTTGTGGGGACCTGGGTCTCAAACCCTTGCCTGCTGGTTAACAGGAACAGTGTCTTAACCACTTGTGCCACCTACAGCACAATTCCAAATACAGTGCAATTCTAAATACTGGTTAGGCCTGAGGGTGTTGAAAAAATGCTGGAAGGCACTTCTGCACTATTCCAGGGAGTGCATAGTCATGTGCTGACCTCCCCACACCACTGCAGAAATGGGGAGATGGGTGAGTTATGCTGGCCTAAATTGGTTAGGATGTCTCCCACAGTCTCCCAGCAATGTTCAGCTCGCAACCCTGGACCTAGAAACATGAAATTTGTGGAGAATATTCCTTCAGTGATGTAAGTACTCACTAAAAAGATATTTTTACAACCTCTAAGGGGTCAAAAAGAAAATACGACCTCTAAGGGGTCAAAGTGGGTCAAATGCTACCCTTTTACATTGGCTTGGCTGGCTTTCCCCCCCCCCAAAAAAAATACCACTGCCTAAGAGAGGCCTGTGGTTTCCATGACAAGTAAAACCAGGCTGCTCCTTCCAACATAACCCTTTTTAAAACCCTTTTTAGAGTGGCAACAAGTTGTTAATGCTACAACAACAGAAAAAAATGATCATTTTACTGTTTATTCTGTAGCTGCCAACCCTTACTTTTCTAGCATTGTGTGGTACGTTCTAGCTTCCCTCAGAGGAGGCAAAAATAATTCCTTAGGGTTCCTCAGTTTAACTCAGTATGGCATTTTGATGTTTAAATATTAATGGAGAGATGCTGCCTCATAATACTGTTACCATTACAAAAGGTCCCTCTGCTATTTTATGTATAACACTCAACAGATGGCTAGGGAGGTGCATGAGCTCATTGTGAGACATGTTCTCCTTGGGAGAATATGAGGAGTGAGAACATGAGAAGTTCTCTATCATGTCCCTCCATCATGCAAGAGGGGACAACTACAAAAGCTTTGATAGGTACGTACCTTACTCACTTCTCCCAGATCAGGGTGACCAGATGCCAAACGCAAAATCCCTGAATGGCAAGGTCAGAATTCCTGGCCAAAGGCAAAAATTCCTAGCCCCCAAGCCAAAATTCCTGCATAAATTCCTGCAATTAAAAAAATTGTAGAAAACCCCAAAAATGTTAGACAAGCAAAAATAAGCTAAAAACACTTGTGTTTCTCTCCTGTATTTAATTTCAGTACTATATTACCCCTTTTAAAATTGAAAAATGATGGAACTCTCTACTCACTGTGACTGTGAGAGAGTCAAAAACTCCATTATATTGGCACAATTATCTGGGAGGAATTCCCATTGTTTCCTTCTGGGTAGACACAACACAACTAGCATGGGGCTCACACATTTTCCAATTCCTCCACCTCACTTGGGGCAGCTGGGAGGTTGAAGCCGCGGTGACGGAGTGAGGCAGCAGTAGGCAGACTATCAAGGAATAGCAGGCAAGCAATGCCGGGAGGCCGGCGATGGAGCATGGAGGCAGAAATAGACTGGCAGTAGACTCATGGAGTGGGCAGCTGCAATGAAGGTGGCGGGCGGCTGCAATTGCAGCCCCGTGAGGAGAGCGCGCCAGAGGCCTTTGCCAGCTTGCTGGCTGAGAGTGATCTGAGCCACAGTGAAGTGGTGAAGGGGAAGAGCTTCCTTCTCCCGCTCACTCTTTCTCCCACGTAATGGTCCGCCCAATGATCAGGACCAAAGATAACACATGCCCCAGACACAGCCAAACAAGTGTGCACAGCTGCAGCACGCCAAATTTAAATGGTGGCCATTTTCCTGGAGGCTGGCCACATTTTCCCTGAGGAGGGGCTTGTTTTCCGGAGGCCTCCTGGAAATTCTGGAGGTCTGACAACCCTGTCCCAGATCTTCACATATGGTGGTTTTCTGTGAGCTGATGGTGGCTGAGCAACTGTTCAAGTTTGAACAAGTTTGAGGGTTACCACAATGGTGAGCAATATGAGAGTCAGTGCTGAAGGTCATCCCATGAGGTTATAATTTATACAGGACTTCTCTTTTATGTGTGCTTGCCATGTGAACCTGAGGAAATATCCAACACACCACTCCACCCTTAGCCTGTGCTGCACACCTGTCCTAGCTGTCACCTTTTCCTGTCCTCAAGCAGACTCTTGGCAAATGTCATGCCAGGTACCCAACACTAAAAACAGCACACAATGTAAGGATGTGGCAATGAAGTATGCACAGAATAATCCTGAGGTGAACCATGCTGCAGTGAACAAGTACAAACGAAATAACTCGGAGGTGCAGATAGCAGCAGTGACCAGATACCAACAATGTCACCCCAAAGTCCATAGAGCAGCATAGGATGGAAATCCAGTGCGCCAATTGGGCTGGCGCAAGTCATTACGCCAACCTAGGATGTCTCAAATGTGCTGTAAAGCACATCTGTGACACCGGCAGTGGAGGGGGCCCTCCCTGTTCCATTGCAGGCGGAAAGTACATTGTTTTCTTCAAACTCAACCAGTGCAGGGGTCTGAGGGTTGTGGGGAAGAGGGACTGGGGGCAGTGAGGAGACAGTTAGGAAGGTTTTTGAGGTGGAATGTGGGCACTACTGTGGTTGACGGAGCAGCCAAGCAGGAGGTAGGGCTGAGACCCAAGTCCCAGCTTTATTCCCTGGTAGCCTGCGCAGTCTCATGCCACCTAAATTGGTGGCCACCAAAATTGGTGGCACAAATCCAAGTAGTTCGATTGGGGTTGCTGCAAAGCTACATGGGTAAAGGGAAAGTTTCCCCTTGCCCTGGGTAGTGCAGCAACTGCCTCAGTTTTGTGTTGAACACAGCACAGGCATGCTGGCTTCTCTGTTTCAGTGAACGAGAGGATTGCCCAATTCCTACAAATCTGTTCCATCTGCAAGATGAAGGCTACAATCCTAAGAGCACTTTCCTGGGAGTAAACTCCATTAAACTCAATGGAACTCACTTCAGAGTCGACACAGATAGGATTGCACAGGAAGGGGAAGTTCACTTGAGGTGCAGCAACTTCCCTGATATCAAACTGGGATTGTTTGAACAATCCCATATTTTGAGTAGGAGTTTAGAGAATTGCCCATTGGGAAATTGTGCTATATTTAAACTGTTCATTGTAATCAAGGGTAAGATTATTGGAGTCAACATTTTAAGCATAGCAGTTAAATAGCATTGTGAAGCAAGGGTATCCAGCTGGTTCCTCTATGCTTAGTGGGTACTGCTCCTTTTGCTTGATCTTTCATAATTTTTGCCAGATTTCATCAAATCTTCAATTTCCACCTCTTTGTAGTTATGTAAACTGCTGGGGAATCTGTGTGTGAAATTTGACAGGTTTTTAACCCTTTTTTCTCCTGCCCATAGGTGTAAACATATGGTCCTTGTTGTTCACATGCAACATTGGACAGAAATTCTTAAGCCAAACACCATGGAGTTATCTTCTGGTGCAAACCAATTTTTAATTTTTTTCACCTTTGGCTAATCATTTCTGATAAAATAGATTTTTTCCATTTCAGCTTTTTCTCTTTTCCTTACTGTTTTCTTCTTTTCCACCTCATTTATCCAACTTGCACTCTCTTCTTGTATTTTTCTGGGTTGCCCCATAGGATTTCTCTAGAAGAAGATGCTGTCCTTTCAACAATTTAAAGGGGGGAGAATCTTTCACCGAAGCACAGCCACCTTCACTGCCACAGAACAGGCTTTAAAATGGGAAGTAACTCATGTTTCAGTCAGACTCATCTTGAGCTCTCCTCCAACACTGCCAACTGTACAATAGTGTTGTGATGGCTGCGCCATTGCTGGTTCTTTTATGGTAGTGGACTGGAAAATCTGCTGTCATACAGGGCTGTGGGTGGTGCAAGTGGTTAAGACACCATGCCTGTTAACCAGTAGGCCAGGGTTCAAGACCTGGGTCCCCAAAAGACAGGGTGAGCTCCTGTCCTTAGCCCAGCTCTGTGATGCAGCTGGAACCAATTGTATCGGCTCTGCCATTCCATTGGACTATTTCACTGGCGTGGAGAGGGGGGATTTGCTGCTTGAGTAACAGCCTATCCTCCATATTAATCTACTCAGGCCTTTGTGCTTCGCATACAGCGTCAAGCACAATACCATAGTCCAGGGGTGTCCAACCTTTTAGCTTCCCTGGGCCGCATTGGAAGAAGACAAGTTGGTTTGGGCCCGCACACAAACACTTTTAAAAAAATGTAGGACAAAATGTAGGATGTCCTATATTTTGTCCTACATTTTTAAACCTTGGAGTAACCCCCAAATCCAGAGTAACTACGGGAGCACGTGAGAGACTTTAGTGCACCTGTAGTTACTGCACCACCTCGTGAAAACCTATGGGAAATACATATTGCAATCCAGAGTAAGTTGTTCTTACACCGGAGCAAGGACTCCCCATAGTTACTCTGGATTTTGCCCTAAGTCTCATTGATTTTAATGGGGCTTACTTCTGAGTAGGCATGATGCATAGGATGGGCAGCGATCCTCTCCAAGCTAAACCTTGGAGTCTCATTGATTATCATAGGGTTTTCTGCTGAGTAGCCATGCATAGGATTGGGCTCTCAGATTGCAACTTGGGAGTAAGGCTCATTGACTTTAGTGGGGCTTACTTCTGAGGAGGCATGATACATAGGATGGGCTGTGATCCTCTCCAACCTTAACCTTGGAAATATGCTGCAATCCTGAACACACTTTCCTGGGAATAAGACCCACTGGGTACAATGGGCCTTACTTCTGAATAGACATGGTTAGGGTTGCACATATCTCCAAGGTTAAGCTTGGAGAGGATCACAGCCCATCCTATGCATCATTGGGCTCTCAGACTGCAACTTGGGAGTAAGCCTCATTGACTTTAAAGGGGCTTACTTCTGAGTAGGTCTTAAGGGCAGCAGGCAGCAGCTGGGATAGAGGCTGAGGCTGCTTTTGGGAGATGTGGATGGCTGAGCGCTGCAAGGTCTGCAGGGGTCTGAAGCACTCTGAGTGCCAGGAGGCAGGTAGGGGGAGGAGCCAGGCAGCCCAGACCAGCTTTGTGGCGGCCACCCAGGGCAGTGCGCAGAGAAGCATGCGAAATTTGAAAATGGCTGCTGCCACAAAGCCAGTTTTTCCAATGGTGGTGGCCAGCTTTGCAGGAGGGCCACATCCACCCTCGTCCTGGGCCGCATGTGGCCCCCGGGCTGCGTGTTGGACACCCCTGCCTTAGGCTGCAATCCTAAAGACACTTTCCTGAGAGTAAGATCCATTGTACACAATGGGGCTTACTTTTGAGAAGACCTGGTTAGGATTGTGCTTATAGTCTTTCAAGACTGATGGATGGCAATACAAATACAAAGCCCGTAGGAAATAGATAGGCAACAGAGTGTATTTATAGTGAGACAATACATACATATAGTGTATAGTGAGACCTTACATATTATATATAGTGAGGCCTTATGTATTACATAGGCAGTGTAATGCACTGATAAGTACTATGAAAGGTCTAAGGACAGTTCTGTAAATGATCTGTTAAATGAGGACTGCTAATTATAATCAGTTTATCTGTACTTTCCTTGGAGTTACACCCATCCATACGCCATGCTGGGAGTTGTACTATCTATACTTTCTTGGGAGTTAGCCCCATAGAACATAGTAAGATTTTTGTCTTTGCAGTCATGCCCCAAATCTTTTGTGGATTAGTCAGTTGAGTCCATTTTAATTGTAGAGGCATACTGGTTACTGTGGCTGGAGAAGAAAATACAAACTTAAATAGAAAATATGAGCACAATCCTAACCATGTCTACTCAAAAGTAAGCCCCACTGTATTCAGTGGGCCTTACTCCCAGGAAAGTGTCTTTAGGATTGCAGTGTATGTTTCTCAAACCACGAGTGGTCCATTTTTATTATTAATATTTCCCATAAAATGCCCCAGCAAGCTGCCAGTTTTGATATTCTGTGCAGAAATCATAGCTGATGCAGACATGTGTCCTGTTCTCTCTTATGCTGTTTTCTATCTGATCTAATTTCCTTTGGGGGGGAAGCCTTACTGGGATCTAGAAGTACAAACTTATACATGTTGGATGGAGCAAAACCTGATGCAGTTGAATGTTCAACATGTTGCCCATTCATAAACAACAGTGCATAAGGTTATGGCACGCAGTGGTGATGCTCCCTCCATCTCCATACTGAATCTGGAAAGGCATTCCTTAGAGGTTCAATTGACATGGGGCTCCTGCCCTGTTTTTAAACCTAAAGAGGGTATAATTTTACTGTCAAATAGGACAAGCAGATGAGGAAAGACAGAGTCTTTCTTCTCCGATATTACTGTTCAGAGACTGCATGCACCAGACCTAGCCTGGCTCAAATTGATGGGATCAAGGATTAAGTTTCTTTCTGCTTGTGTTTCTTTGGCTGTGTGAGATGAACAGTATCTTGTTCACAGCCTTGAAAGGGATTTGGGCTTTGTATAGGGAGGAATGAAGCAAGTGGTGATGGGGGGAAGGTCGGCTAGGCAGCAAGCAGAGAATAAAAGCTTGGAATGTAAAAAGAGCAACTCCTGATAACATATCTGTGAGGTCCTGGGCTTAAAACGTACTTAATCATCTAATTACCCCGAAGGAGTTTTTCATCTTTCCACGCTTAGCTGTTTTCAGGTGCATGTGCATTTGCCTCCCCCCCACCCCTAAGACGCATTCAGAGGGGTTTCATTTGCCGCAAAGAAGGGGGAAAAAAGAAAAGGGAGAAAAAAGAACTTGTGCTGTAAGTATTTTCTGCCAAATCATTCATGCCTGGGCCACATAAAAGAGCAACTACTTCAAATATTAATTCATCAAAAGATTTGGCAGATCCCACAGGCAGCATTTCCTGGGAACAGCTGCTGCATGTTAGTGGGCCTTGAAGAGACCCCTTCAGGTTCAAACGCGCTGATTGCCTTTGTCCTGGCTCCCCCAGCAGTTTCCACTTAAGGAACAAGCTTTGCCAGCCCACTTGGATTGCAGGAGGCATATGCTCCAGAAAGGAGGGCTTGGAACAGGTGCAGGCAGAAGGGACTAGGGAGTGCTGGGTAGAGTGTGCCATAGGCAGTGGAGCGTATGAGAACTGAAATGCAGGTCCTGATTTAGGAATGGAAGTTGGTAGAGTGTTTAAGTCGATCTGCAGAGAGGTCAGTTCTGATCTGTTTATGGTTGAAATCCTAAAGACACTTTCCTGGGATTAAGACCCATTGAACACAGTGGGACATACTTTTGAATAGACATAGTTAGGATTATGCTCTATGTTTGTAATCCACCTTGACAAGTCATCTGTTATCTAAATATACCAATAAAAAACTAAGAGGTCAATTCCATACAACCTTCCAGTGCTGATGCAGTTTTGTCAACAAGGTGTCCCTGCATCATGCAGTGGAGGGAGGTCAAAGAGGTCTCTTGAAGGTAGCGTTTGTTCCTTTACCTTAGGACTGCATTGAGGTTGCATCTGCAGTGGATAGGATTAGGCCCTAATTCCCTAGCCAGAGTTGGTTGCAAGCTGTGGTAGGGTAACCATATGACCAGATATTTCCAGATGTGTCCTCTTTTTTAGCCTTCTGTCTGGGTGTCTTCCAAAAGGGCTCATTTTTGGCTTCATTATGGAAATTTGCGATGGTGTGCAGTACCCCATCATGTAAGATGTTGGATTCGTATTGAAGAGCAGAATCCAAAGCATAAATCAGTTTTAAAATATCTCCTTCCTATCAAACACTATGACCAAAAAACTAAAAATCAAAAATATGCATTGAGCTCTAAGGGAAAGTGAAAGTGCCCAATATTGCAGCTTTACTCATTAGTAGGCAAAGGTGTCATTGTCTGCTGGAAAGGCCAGGCTGAGAGGAATCAAAGACCTTGTCCTCCTTTAGAGGTTTGGTCATCCTGAGCCAGGGTCACTCCTGGGAGCCTGAATGTTCAGACTCTTGCAAAAGTTGGTTGTGGCCTTAAAACTGAGGAAGCACATCTAACTTGGCATCACTTTCAAAGTAAAGTAGAGCATCTGCATTTGGAATCACATTGACAGTGAAAATCTAATTTATGCCTGCAAACTTTAAAAACAAGAGTATCTAAGGACCAAACCAAATGTAAAGCAGGTGATTCAAGATCAGAGTCTTCTCTAGCTTTTTTTTTAAGTAAAAAGAGTCAGTTGTGGGTGGATCAAGATCATAGCAGTCATGGTGGTTTAACCCCTTAAATGCTGTTTTCTTAGTTTAAATCTTCCTCTACCTATACCAGGGCTGTCCAACCTTTCAACTTGAGGGTTCCTCAACCTTTAACAATTGTGCAGAGGAGAAAATTTCAGCAGATGAAACTTTTCATTTCACAGATCACAAGCTGCACCTGCTGAAATTTCCTCCTCTGCACACTTGTTAAAGGTCCAGGAGCCCACAAGTTGAAAGGTTGGACAGCCCTGACCTATACTTACCCTGTAGGAAAAAAATATAAGTGTCACAGTACTGTATATTTTCTCCCATGGGGTAATAGCTGTTTTGAGGGTGGGGTAATTTCATTTGGGTAATTGGCATAGATGAAATGGTTTGCCTGTCTCCCCATTCTGATTTGGTAGCCCTCCCCACATCTACTTTAGAGAAAATTTATGCCACCCAGTGCTACGGCTAGAATTCAGCACCAGTGCTTGGTGACTGGTGAGTCAGGCCAGCTTAAATTTCTTAGGAATGCTCCCTAACAGCCCAATCCAGAGCAACTAATCTGTCCACATAAGAGCCCTTAGATTGCCCTATCTAACACTAGGTTGGAGCAACTGCAAGATGCTCCAGCCCAGTTACTCTGAAGGAGGCTTAGGGCAGAGCAAGGCAATATAGGGTGCCCTAAGAGAGGTGGACCTGCTCTGCCCTAACTGGGGCAGCCTAAGCAGCTCAGGAGAGGCAAGTTGAGGGCATGTTTAGCAATGCCTAGGGCAGAGCAGTTACTCTGTATCCAAAGCCTGTTTCCAAGGCAGAAATGCCCTCTTCCAGCCCTCAGAGTTATACCACCTCAGGAGCAGGTATAGTAATGAGTAGACCCATAGGGGTCCATGATAAGGCCCGAGTAAGAATGGCAGTGCTGACCAAAAATCTGAGTTCTTGGCCAGCCTAGCTGCAACCCCTTCCTCTCAACCTCAGGATATGGAACAAACTACGGCTGCCCACAAACCTCAGGATACAGCAGGCCACTCCAAGAAGCCCCTTGTATTCACTGTAGAATGTACTGGCATCTCATCAGGGACTCCTTATAAGGCAGGCACCCAGTGGCGTCACCAGACTGGTGCGGCTGGTGTGGGCTGCATTGGGGATGCGCTCCGTATGGGGTGATGTGCTGGAGGAGTTTGACTGTCCTTTGGCAGGCCCCGGGCGTCAGCACCCCCATTCAGGCCTGCTCCAAGGCGGAGCAGCAGCCAGAAGCTGCCACTTGTCTGAGGAGCTGGCCTGAACGGCCATCTGAGGTGCACTGCGCAGAAACACACTGAGCATGCCGAACAGCTTCAGAGGAGACTTCCTTAGAGCAGAGAAAGTCCGCGCCTCTGCACAGCCATTCGACCTCACTCAGGAGGCGGAGCGGCAGCCGAATGGCTTCAGAAAGAGTACTGCACAGGCACCAACTCTGACGCCTGCACAGTCTCCCCCGAAGCCAAAAGGCTTCAGAAAAGTACTGCGCAGGTGTCAGAGATGGTGCCTGCGCAGTACTCTTTCTGAAGCCAGTTGGCTTCAGAAACAACTGTGCAGGCGCCACCTTTGGTGACTGTGCAGTCCAGGTTGGGGGGGGGGGCGTATCTCAGGGATGACGCACAGACTTCCGCACCAGGTGATGTGCAGAGTCATGTCACCACTGTAGGCACCACAGCTGTTCCTTGTTCAGTGTGATCTGAGGGGTGTCTCCTCAGGAGCAAGTCTTCCCCTTGTGTCAATTACTTAGCATGCTCTGGAGCAGTTAGGGCAGCCCAGGCTTCCTGACTCTCTGGATTTAGCATAACTTTCTGCTCTGGATACAGAATAGTTAGGAGAGTGCAGTTAGGTCAGAGCAGGCTGAATCTGCTCTGGATTGCAGCCTAAGTCCCATTGAATTTAATAAAATTCATTCCCAGGTAAGTGTGCATAGGATTTCAGCCTTACTTATTTTTTTAAATAGGAACTCCTGATCCCAGATTTCCTGAGTCTCCATTCTGACATATTAAAGAGCTTCTGTGGATGTCCCACATGGCAAGAAAGAGTTGAATTCCACAGAAATGAAGACACTGTTTGGCACAGCCTCAGTCACTTACACTTTCATGTGTCTTGGTGACATTTAGCCCTTGGATTTTCCACATAGGGCAGATCTGAGAGAGAGAGAGAGAGAGAGAGGATTTCAAGGACATCTGCCCTGAGACACTTCTTGCCAATACAGAAGATAAACAATGAAAATAAAAGTGGTTTTATGGAAGAGAATCTTTAACAGCACCCTTAACTAGGATGGAACATCTTAGAGCTTCCAGTAGGCCAATACTCAATTATTCTGTTGTTATCTCTCCAGACATTTATGCTTTCCATAAATTCCCCCAACCCAGCAGCCTTCTCTTCGCCGGTTACCTTTTAAGGTTATGGGCATTTTCTTTCTCTATTATTACTTCTGCTGTGCCAATAAATATGTACACCATCCATCAAACTAACAGCACCATAAACTTTTAGGAAATGCAGATAAAATATATGGAGCATTAAAGGATTCTTTGACCGTTTGGAGTCTCTCCTGAGCAGGTTTGATTACGCATGGGAATGGTGTAACTATGGAGGTGGGAGTTAGTTGGGAGAGGGATAGCAAGGCTTGCAAAAAGCTAGATGGAAATTTACAGGGCTTGGAATCCTGACTGCATATTGCCAACCTGATTCCACTTTGTAACCTAATAAGATCTGTTTAATTCCATCCCCCCCCCAACTCCATCGTGTAAAACGTAAATATAATTTTATGACCATGGGAATTAGAAGTGTAATAATGTAAACATAACACTAGCTGTAAATCAGTACAATGTGCAGGGGATGGCAGGCTTATTACTGCCTCTGCATTATTTTGGCTGCTGCTGTTTGGATTTTCCATTTTTCCATGTCTTTTCCGTTTAAAGACATGGGACCTATCTCTTTCTAAGTATGATGATATATTTCTCAATATATTTGACCCTCAGCACAGTGGCAGAACACCAGCTTTGCATGTGAGGGTTCCAGCAAGGTTCCAGGTTCTGCCCAAACTCCAGGTAAAGGTAACGGTGTCCCCTGCAAGCTTCCCTATTTGTTGTGATTGACCTTAGGGAGCAATGTTCATTCCCATTAAGCCATAAAGCCAGAATTGTCTGAAGTCATGTGGCTTGTGTGACTAACCCGGAACACTTATCTTCCCACCAAAATGGTACTTATTTAACAACTAGCATTTACTTTCAAACTGCTAGATTGGCAGGAGTTGGGCAAGGGACAGGAGCTCACTCTTATAGCAGCCGGGTCTTGAACCCTAGCCTGCCAGTTGACAGCATTTAATCTCCAGGTAGGGCAGAAAAAAGCCACCACCAACCAACACCAACAATACAATGTTAAATACACATGTAGCCTGTTAAAAGTACAGATCTATAATCTTTCCCCACATCCTATCACATACCATGTCATGTCTAATATATTAAAAATAAAATACACAATGAAATGAATGGGGACCAACCTGAAATTGGTATGTGACCCACATAGTGTCAAATCCAAGATGGACAGCTAGGGGACAGCTGCTTTAAACTGAAGCAACAGTGCATGGGGGTGTTCAGTCACAGTACTGGTGGTGCAGGGTATAGGTCAGTTTCCATTTTGTCTTCTTCTGGACCTAAAGGTGTGTGATAATAGCAAGGTGTGAATTGTATGGTGTCTCGAAGTTCATGCATATCTATTTTTTGAATACCGTAAAACCTTGGATTGAGAGTAACTTGGATTGATAATGTTTTGCAAGACAAGCAAACATTTCAAATAATTTTTGACTTATATGTAAGTGATGTCTTGATAAATAAGCAAAAAAAATTGTCTCAGCTGGGATACGACTGGTTTCCGTGCTCAGCCAGCACCTGTTCAGCATGTCCTGAGAGACCAACCTATGCATGTCTGAATTAAGCCTATTACAGTCAATAGGGCTCACTCCTATGTAAGGGGGACAATGGAAAGGAGCCTGAGAGACTTAGATTACAATCCTAACCATGCCTACTCAAAAGTAAGTCCCATTGTGTTCAGTGGGTCTTACTCCCAGGAAAGTATGTTCAGGATTGCAGCCCTAGCCTTGCTAAAGTAAGCCTACCGTACTCGAAAGTAAGCCCTATTATAATCAACTCCTGTGTAAGGGGGCAGAGTGCAGCCTGACAGACTAAGGGCGCAATCCAGGGTAACTATGTGGAGTCCTTGCTCCGGTGTAAGAACAATTTGCTCTGGATTGCAGTATGAATTTCCCATAGGTTTTCACTACATAGTGCAGCAACTATGGGTACACATAAAGTCTCTTATGTGCTCCCGTAGTTACTCTGGATTGTAGGGTACGTGCAGGTTAGTTTTATTTTTCTTTATATTTTCTTTAATATTTTGTAATATAGTACTGTAATCATTCTATGAATATTTTTTGATTGTGGAACAAATCTTCTGAGTTTCTATTATTTCTTATGTGAAAATTTGCTTTGATATACAAGCCTTTTGGATTACAAACATGCTTCTTGAACGAATTATGGTCAAAACCCACGGTGCAACTGTATATACTATAGCTGGAGGGATAAAATGTCTTAACTCCCCAGTGATCTGGAACTGAAGGTTAAGCCCTACCAAACAACAGCAAAACTGTAAAAAAAAAAACCAAAACGGACAGCTGAAACTTCTCTTCAGACTTGCTGCTGGAAAAGTTTTGTGTGTTTTTTAATTGGCTGCAATTCCTTTATATTCTGCATCAAGTGAAAACTGAGCAATACAGCCAAGTGTGATCTCATCCAACACAGATAAATCATCATGACGCAATCAAGACTTGAGTTGTGTTAGAACTGCAAAGGAAGAACCTGAAAAGCGTACCTCAAGTAGTTCAAAACTAAATATGTCTACTGTATTATAACAAAGTACACACATATGTTTCTCATTTATGCAACCCCTGGCCAGGCTGTAGATGATGGGCTTTCCTTAAGGAAAACACCTTTTCAAATGTTCAAGTGATTGGAAGGACAATGTTTAGGCTGCAGTTCTGTGTACTCTTTCCCAAGAAAAGTTCCATTGAATTCCATAAAATTAATGGTCCAATGCTATTCCCCTACCACTGGCGATGAGGCCATGCCAATGAGGCACATGTTGTATCCAATGGGATGGGAGATTTGGAGGCTTGAGAAAGGTATGGAAAAAATATTTTCCCTTACCTCCCTGTAAGTCTGTTGGTGGCCTCTTAGTCAAATGGACTATACAGCTGGCATAACTCCAAGGACTAAAAAGGTGAGTGATGGCCCCCAAAAAAGAGGGAATATGAGCTTGGCACAGAAAGTGGGACCAATGCTGAGTTGTCTCCCTCTTTCTGAGAAATTGTCTTTTAAAATTTCAATTAGGAAGTACATTAGGTCAATCAGATAAAGTCACACTTTGTGAGAATTTCTCCTTTTTATGGCCCTCGCCTCTTCAATTATCTATAATGAACTTCCTAACAGAGCCTCAAACCTTTTTATATGCTAACAAATCCTTTATTGGGGCCATTGCAATTGCCTCCTCTTAATGAACTTGAAGGAAGTCTGATCAGAAAGGTTATAGCATTGGTGCAGTGAGGAGGAGAAGAGCAGGCATATCAAATGCCAGGAGGGAACTATGACATGGGGCCAGGCCTTCTGCACTTTTTGGACAGCCATTCTTTTGTACCATTGCCCTTTTCCTTACCTCCTGTAGCCATGTTGTTTGTCCCTGTGCTCTGGTTCTGAATTCATGTCCAATCCACTCAAAGCTTATTTTTTTTTAAAAGCCATTTGAACTAGTTACTTAAAAAATCTAAGTAAAGAAATAATCTCTGGGAAGTAATCTCCATTTTTCAAAACATTGAGGTGAAAGATGTAAAGGGCACCCTCATCAGAGCCTGACACAGTGGGTGCATCACAGCCCTGCCGCTGTCATCCAGCTCACCCGTGCAGCCAAATGATTGGCAGTCCCTATAATGCTATTCCTGCTTTGCGTAACTGCAGCTGTTCCATAACTCATCCCTTTCCTTGTCTTGCTAACCGTTGGTGCCCATAAGGCACATTTGTCATCTGCCAGGATGACAAGAGATTCCCCATCTCTCTTAAGTCATCAGCATTTCCACTTTTCCCTCCCAGGGCTTTGTGTCAGTCATTCACTTCCATTTTCCCTTCCCACTAACTTGCAGATACAGGTGCCTATACAACACCTTGCAAAATATGCCTGTTCAGCTAGATCTGCTTCCATAGTGGTTGGCATGAACACCCTCCCTTGGCTTGAGATGGTTGCTAGCCCAACTTAATTGCATTTCTCCTTGTAGATAAGCCAATGTTGTTCAAACTTTTTGGACACACTTTACTTTCTGTACCCAACTAAAATAGAGCAGGATCCAAAGCATTATGTGAAGAACTCCACTGAGATTTCCAGTATAGAGGGATGATTATGAAAATGATTTGAGAATAAGACTGCAGTGAAAATACTGGCCCAATCCTGAAGATGTGTTATGCAAATAGCATTCCAGTTTTTTTCTGGAATTTTCCTGTGGGCTGTCTAATCACCCTCTCTATCATTGGATCCAGGATTCATTCTTCCCCAAGCTATATTTGTATTGATGATGCTGAATCAAAAAACAAATATGCAGGACATTGGTTTTGCATTTAGAATATTACTGTAGTTACGTGTTCTCAGAGCCTTTATTAACTGTATGGGATGGATTCTTGTTCTGCTTACCTCCTTCTCCAGGACTGTCCCCAGCTACTACAAGTCAATAAGATCTTGGTGCCAGTGGAAGTCATCAGGCCAATCACACTGAAGGCCAAGAACCTGCCACAACCGCAATCGGGGCAACGAGGCTATGAATGTGTCCTCAATATCCAAGGCAACGAACAGAGGGTACCTGCTTTGCGGTTTAATAGCTCCAGTGTCCAGTGCCAGAACACTTCTGTGAGTAAGCCCCATAGATTTGACCATGCAAAAGGGTGGAGGAGGGATAGGGCTGGGGCAGACACCGGGAATTGGAAACTGCAAGAAATGTTCTCACAATTTAGGTCACACCATGGTTTCTGTTTAAACATAGACACAGTTCTGAGCTGGATGGATGGTGGGTAGCAGGTGAGTCTGTGAGCGGGTAGGACTGATGGGATGTAGGAGGTGGGGCACAGCCTTGGCAGTTATGCCAGAGACAAGCCCCATTCCCCAGACAGCTGGGAGCAGCTTCTAGTTGCTCATATCTACTTGGATCTACTCACCTCCAGAGGTGGCTCAGATCTGAGTAGACCCATTGGGGCCTCTAAGCCTTTATCTGATTACGGGAAATACATTGACCTTGCCCTCTCATAGCCATGTCAGCCTTCTTGCTCTTTCACAATTTCGGATTGCACTGACATCTTTGCTTCTTCTATTTGTTCTATGTGTGTTGGGGGTGTGTATCCCTATCCTGACCTTGCAAACATGCGGCTTCTCTATTAGTTCTGCCAAACATACAGACATCACCTGCCAGGAGGTCACAAACATACCCATGGAATGGAAGAAGCTCTAGGATTTCCTGTGCTAAAGTCTAGGACTGCAATTTTTGCTTTTATGGCACTGACAAGGCATGAAAACTTTCAGGGTGGTTCATAAGTTTTTTGACAGTTAACATGGCATACTACACTGCCAATGGGAGGGGAAGGCTTACATGCCCCAATTGCCCTAATAAGAAATGGCTTTCCCCGATTGCTGGTGTAGTAGGACCTATATCTTCATCACCACAGATATCATCAGAGATGTAAATGTTTGCAAATGATAACTGTTCCTGAAAACCTTTTTACTGCCTCTGCTCCTAATTTATTGTTAGCAACAAACTAGCAGGGTTGGTGGGGGCAAAAATCTTTTGCTGTATGACTCTGCTTGATTTCCACCTACAAACCCCTTTCCCTAATAATTTTCACAATCCAATAATATCCACAAATTATCAAAAAGGGAACACACGCACACAGAGAGAAGGGGGAAGAAGAAAGGGAGTCAATATATCTAAATTGCTAGCTCTTTAGATAGAAATGTATAGAACCCGCCACATTTAAGTTCTATAAAAGGAACTGAAAAGGTCATTTATGTCTAGGGCTGTTCTAGCCACACACATGCACATACACAGTTTTGTGGCCTGAAAAATAGAATTAAAAAAGCCCAAAGGTGTGTTCAGGACAATGAACTTTTGAATGTCTTCAGAAGGAGATCCTTCCTAATATACCAAAGTGAGGTATCAACACTTAAATCCTAAATGCCACATAATCAATACGTTCAGTCAATCTCCTTCCAAACTTGGGCTGAGGAAGAGAATAAATGCTCATGCCCTAGGAATGAGTGCGCTCTCTTGATTCTGAGAAAGGAGCAAGGAAAGGGATTGGGAAGCAGGTTGCCACTGCTTCCACCAGTGGTGGGATTCAAATAAATTAACAACAGGTTCTATGTCCTAATAACCTAAATTAACAATAGGTTCTATGTCCCATTAGTAACCGGTTCTCAGTACCAGACGTTCATTAGCAGAGGGTTCTATAGAACCTGTGAGAACCCCCTGAAGCCCACCACTGGCCATCATCTGCTCTCCCAAAACTGCACAGAAGGTGAGGATCTGCTTCCCTGTCTTCTAATCATGCTTCTACCTCTTCTGTCTCTTTTACAAAACAGAGAGCGCTCTTCCTGTTTTGTTGAACAGATCTTGTATGAAGAGTACTACGAAGAGGTGGGGAGGGGGCTAGATCACTTCCTTTTGCATGGTTTGGGTGGTGTATGATGGACTGTCCTGGATTACTTAACAAATACAAACAAAGGGAACAATGTATGGGGACAAAAAGTGAAAGAGGAAACTGGGACCTTGACTTTTATTCCCAGCTTCCTATAAAAAAGCCTAGAGGTTCCAAATGAGTGAGCAGGATGATGAGATGTCATAACTGAAAAAGGCACCCCAAAATGTAGGACATGATTAAATAAAATCTAAAAACTCATGTATATTTCATGTAGTTAAGTTAAACACTAAATTGTTATTACATTTAAAACTATATTTCAGATAATTTTTACATATAATTTATTAATTACAAGAAGGCAGGGACCTGCTCACATAAAAGGGAAGACATTTAAGTTCTTTTACATAAGGCTCAAAAAGAGGACATATCCTGAAAAAAGAGGATATCTGGTCTCCATGAGCTAATCAGGAACTTTTCTTTGTTCTCTAGTGGTCCTTGAATTCTCAGGATATGTGAGATCCTCAGGATCCCTTGTGGCTCTGTGGTTCAAGGCACTGTGGCTGTTGATTTAAAGATCGGCAGGTCAACTATTTGAGATCTGGTTGCAACATCCTGGTAACAGGTCCCTGCGAGAGGTCAGCCATATTTCCCCATGACACATCCATTGTCTAAGCGGACCATGCCAGGAGCAGGAATAACACTAAGAAAATGATGGTGTGAGATCCTCAGGACACCCAGATTGAGATAGGGCTCTGTTGTTTTACTCCCTGCCAAAGTTGTGGCATGGCCATGGAGTTGTTATGGAAATTCGGTTTGGGGGCCTTCTGTCATGTTGCTAACAATTTGCTTTGTTCCAAGTCAGGAAGATCACAGGATATGGCATTTGTTAGCACGTTCCAAGCCAGGTTCCAACCAGTCATGGAACCTTTCCAAAAGAAGCAAAAAAAAAAAAAAGAGGCAAAGCTTCACTTCAGCCAGCCTACTGGGAGGGCACTGTATGTGCATCTGATTTTTTTGACAGACCATTGTATTGGCTTTTTTGGACCTGAGACCTTTTACCATCAGTCCAATATATATGCGATAAAACCGGCCTGGGTCATGCGCTCCAAGCAGGTACCAAACACTGGGTACATGTGCAAATGAAGAAATCATGCATTGATAAAAGAACATGCCAGGCAACGTTTGCCTACAGCTTTAAAGGCAAAAAGATTCTGCTGGTTGCCTCACTGGCGTTAGCCTGATGCAGGAACCTTCTGCAGAGCAATTTTGCGGCATATGTAGCAGCTCTTCACTTAAGCCCTCCAAACAAATCCAGATCTGGCTGTTCCGCTTCCTCTCTCTCCATGTCATTCAGAGCACATTTTTTTCCTGGAGAAGGACTCGGCTGAAAGGTTTTAATTTAATTTGCAACTTTTTTTTTCCTCCTGAGCAGAGCTTTCTAAAGCCAAGCAGCACTTCAGAAAGGCAAGCAGGAAGCTAGGGCACATCACTTCATGTCATCCTCATAATGAATACTAATGCAAACCCCAAAAAGGGAAAAAAACCAGTTTAGACCAGCAAAACTCACCCTTCTTCCTCTTTCTGAAGTGGTGCGAGGAGGATGGCAACCCTGCCAGGAGTGGCATAGAAATGCCTTACAACAGTTCTATGATACCCCGAGACCAGCAGAGGACTTGTGCTGGGACTTATGCTGACCTATCTGGGGGTTACGCACCAATGAAGACCAGGCACCAATGAAGAAGTAACTAAAGTCTACTTAGGGTGCAATCTTAACCTAGGCTTGCACAATTAATCAGTCTTCCCATTCCCGTGGTGATGTAGGGAGGCAAGTGCATTGTGCACTGGCCTAATCCTCTCCAGGAGTGGTGCAGAAGTGCCTTAAAGCATTTTTGTGACACTCCCAGACCTGCATGGATCTCGTGCTGGGGCTTATGTCAGCCTAATTGGGGTTAGGATTGCAGCTTTACTTGGCCACTGCCTCATCCCCAATGGGCCTGCTTGAAACTGTCTCACCTCTTTAGCTGAAGGAAATTTAATAGGTCTAAGGTGGAATCCTAAACTTGAATAGGTCTAAGGTGGAATCCTAAACTTGAATAGGTCTAAGGTGGAATCCTGACTAGGAGAATAAGATATTGGCACAACTGATGTCACCAATATTTGGACCAATTTGGCTTTGTCCTATAGTAAAATCCTCAGGCCTTTGTCTTATCAAAGGATACCACAACCTGCAACTGTTTGTGTCATGTGTGGCACCCTTATTCAAGAATGGCCATTTGTGGCATGCTGTGTCTAGGGAGTATTCCCTTGCTCTTTCCAAGCCCCCATTTTCCCAGCTAATCCATATTTGTTATTTCAAAATCAATTTTCTCCCCATCATGTATAACAATTCTCCATGTGGTCTTCTGCTTATTTTCTAGAATCAGATTTTGTTCTCCATTGTATGGCTCTTAGGGTTCCTAGTTTTAAGATTATGGCTTTTCCTTTTATCTCAAATGTGAGATGGTGAAGGGCATTAGAGCCTAATGACTCCCAGAGATAAGGTGAGCTCTCCCCCTCTCTTTTGTTTGGCATACTTTAGAATCATTTTTATGGTTGAGGATGATGATGATATGACTGGGAACAGGCCTCCCTGTTTGCAGCTTTCACCCTCCTTTTCCTGGTCTGACACTCTAGCAACAGTCATTAAAACTGCACAGTCCATTTTCTTTGGCATTAAAGACCATGTTTCCAATTATGAGCATTTTGCCAGTTTTATGACCTGACATTCTCCCTGATGGGATTCCATGATGGTTCACTCCTGGATTTCATTACTGGTTAGTGGCCTGTGATGTGAGCACCCCAGTTCAGGATTCACTGAAATTTACAGCTTGAAAAGTTAAAGATGCTTTATTTTTTTCTTTCTGTTGTAACAGTAAAAGGGCACAGTCACAGCCAATTTTCTAGCTTCAGGGTAACAACTGTGCAACTTCAAGGTATGGGAACAAACATCAAACACTGCTTTACCTTGAAGAGGGTTCTGTGACTGCCTCCCCCAACTGCAGGATGTAGCACATGTCCCACCAGCACAGCTATGCCAGTGCTGGAAAGTTGTTGAGGATTGCTCCCTAAAAGCAAAAACCAGGAGGGAGTAAGGGAACTTTACCAGGCCATGAAGTTATGGTATACAGTGATGCCTCACGTAAAAAATTTAATTCGTTCTGGAGGCATGTTTGTTATGTGAAATGTTCTTTATGTGAAGCGGATTTTCCCATAGGAAATAATGGGAACTCAAGACGATTGGTTCCACAACCCCAAAAATATTCATATAAAAATATTAACTGGATGTAAAAATGATGACAGAACACTGGGATTGAATTCAAAACATGCATTCAATGTGCATGATTTTATGAAGTCTACTTAGGCTGCAGTCCTAAAGACACTTTCCTGGGAGTAAGACCCATTTAATACAATGGGGCTTACATCTGGGTAGACATGGTTAGGAGGCTGCAATCCAAGACACCGTTGAAGTGTCTCCCCAATTTCTCCTTCTCTCCATCCTGAGCCTCTCTCTCCTGCTCCCTTCAGGCTAGCCCTGAGCTGCTTCCCTCTTCTCCACTGCTCTTCTCTCCCTCTGCCCAGCGGACATCCGGCCACAGGAGGAATAGCGCGGAAGTGTTGCTTTCACTATGGGCAGGTGCACTGGGCAGCCCTGATGCTTTTTAAACAGGCTGCCGGCCAGTGCTTCTGCCCCAACTGCCAACGAATGTGTTCTTTACGTGAAGCACAGTTTGTTACGTGAAGCAGAATCATAGAGAAATTTTTGTTTGTTACGTGAAACATACTTTACGTGAGGCATTCTTTACGTGAGGTGCCACTGTATATACATGGTAACAGATATGTCCTCATTAGAGCAGTGTCTTTTTTGCCTGCTTGATCAATCAGTTCATCTCTGAGAATCCTGCTCTATCTTTCCCTCTATACCACCAGTATCAGGTAGTTAGCTATATGGGAGAGATTAAGTGCAATTCTAAGCATGTCTACTCAGAAGTAAGTCCCAATGTGTTGTTAGCATTTACTCCCAGGAAAGTGTGATTAGGATTGCAGCCAATCTTTCTTAACCGTTGCTATCCAACTCAGGAATTTTCTACACTGCTGCACTTGATTTTACTTCTTCCTGTTTGATATTTCAACAGAAGATAAAAGATGTTTTTCTCTCAAAAAAATCTAGAAATATGCTCCTTGGCCACCTGTTGCAGCTCCCTGTATATTCAAGCTGATATGACTTTAGCAAATGATATTTATGGGTTTTTTTTTTAAAAACAACCTTGCAGTTTATGGATGATTTATTCCTTGATTGGATATGTTACTCTTTGCTGTTCTTTCATTGCACTGATATCTTATTGATGGAAAAGCATGAAGGAAAAGAATAGTAATGCACAGGGATTGCGATCATTTATTACATTTTTTTAACCCCACCCTCCTTCAATGATATGAGGGCAGCATGTATATAGTTGTTCCATCTTTTATTCTTACAACTACTAAGAGGTAGGTTGGGCTGAGATAGTGATAGGTCCAAGGTTAACTGAGTAGCTGAGTGGGGATTTGAACCCAAGGGTCCTGGAGCCTAATTCAGTGTTCTGATTGCTATACCGTGCTGGCAAAGTGCAACTGTCAGAGGAAATGAATTTTAAATATGCTATTTCTGTAGTTTACATTCACAGAAATAATGTTTGCTCACAGTTCCTAACTTCACTTTGTTGTCCTCCCATGCTATCAAAATTTAGACTGTAAACTCCTCAGGGTAGAATTGTGACTTTTTTCCGTTTATGCAACTCCTTAAAATGATACTGCTTTGTAAACAACTGCAGCAACAATTTTCTATTAATTTTTTGGGTCAAAGATTTATTTCTTGCCTTTCAGCAGATGCCTCCAAATGGCCAGCAATGAATTTCTGAAATTCATCATTTAGTTTTGATATGAGAACGATGAAAATATTAAAAATCACAAACTTGATTTTGCTTTTGAGGCTTTATATTTTAGAGAGTAGGGAAGACCTGTAAATCTGAGCCAAAGACTCAAGGACCTGGGTATGTTTAAGTAGATTTTGGTTGTTAATTGTTTTATGGCATTGTTTGGATTTAGGAGTAACTTCTGATTTTTGTGGGGTATAAAGCTCTGGGGACAAAGATAATCTAGGAATGATGATACTTGGGAAAAAAATGTCAATTTTCTTTAAGTCATGCCCCTGTTGTTCAGAACCTCCAGTTTTGCTCCAGGGCTGAACATCAGATGTTGTTTCCTGCCTTGGCATGGTAAGCAGAAGGATGCCCATCATTTAAATACAGAAGGGAATTTGGGAGTCTTCCTTTAAACCATCCCATGGCTATGTGTGCCTGCAGTAGCAGCAGCAATCAGTCCCCTGGCGAGATAATAACATGTATTACTTACCACCTTCTCTTCTTCAAAGCACAATATGGAGCGTGAGCTAATTAAATCCTGCCAGGTAGGGAAGTGCTACTAACTAACTTACAACGCTCCACCCCAAGACTCCCGCACACATCCTAGCCCAAATCAAACTCCAGGTGGGAGTTGCTTCAAGGAATGGATTGAAAGGCATGATGTTAATTGCAAGCAATGAAGATGCTTATGAACACATCTTTGAAGATGAATGAAGTTGCTTATGGACACATCTTTGGAACCCACAGATGTCCAGGGCAAAACTCAGGGGCTATTTTGGTTAGCAATTGTGAAGCTTCTTCCAAGAGCTACATAGCCTTAAGTAAGACTCTAGCTTAGTGGGCTACCATCGTCTCAGCCCTTGGAGTCCTCTTCAGACGTAGGAATTGGGCTTACTGGTCCTCACCAGTATAATTGGGTCTAGGCCAGAGTGACCATATAGAATGGAGGACAGAGTGCCACTTCCTTTACGAACTGCACAGAAGAGGGAATTTAGGCAGGGTTAGCTCAACATAGAAGGGTTTAAAAAGTAGCACCTGCCTAAATTCCCTCATCTATGCTTAAAGGTAGAGACACTCTGTCCTCCACATTATATAGTCACCCTGGTCTAGGCTTAGTGAATAAAAGTAATGGTGTCCCCCACAGTCATGACCTACTATCGGGTGCTGTGCTCGTTTCTGTTTCTAAACCAAAGAGCCAGCATTGTGCAAAGATGCTTCTGAGGTCATGTGGCTGGCATGACTATACATAATGAGATTTATGGAACACTATTACCTTCCCTGTGAGGTACCTATTTATCTACTTGCATTTCCATGCTTTCAAACAACTAGGTGGACAGGAGCTGGCCAAGGGATAGGAGCTCACTCCATCTTGTAGCACCCGGGTCTCATACCCTGGCTTGCTGGTTGACAAGTATGGTATCTTAAATGCTGAGCCACTACAGCCCTTGAGCCACTACAGCTTACTGGCTACAGGGTGATCATATGACCAGAAATTTCCAGATTTGTCCTTTTTTTAAGCGTCCTATCCGGGTGTCCTCCAAAAGGGCTTCATTGTCCTCCATTTTGGCTTCATTTTGGAACTTTGCAAAGGTGTTCAGTACCCCATCATGTCATATGTCATTGGATTTGTACTGAAGAACAGAATCCACTGCAAAAATCAATTTTGAAATATCTCCTTCCTATCAAAAGTTATGTCCAAAAAAATAAAAATATGCATTGAGGTCTATGGGAAAGTGAAGTGCCCAATATAGCAGGTTTCCTCATGAATAGGCAAACGTGCCATTGTCGTCTGGAAAGGCCAGGCTGAAAGGAATCCAATATCTTTTCCTCCTTTTTAGGTTTGGGCATCTGGTCACCCTGAGTGGGTAGCCATATTCAAATCTTGCATCTCCAGCTGTAAACTTTTGGGTCGTGGGGAAGGACAAAATTGTACTAGACAGACCATTGTTCGTTCTCTCTCTCTCTCTCTCTCTCTCTCTCTCTCTCTCTCTCTCTCTCTCTCACACACACACACACACACACACACACACACACACACACACACACAGGATCTCTCTGAACACAATCATAACCATTTTTACTCAAAAGTCAGCCCTGTTGTGATCAAAGGGTCTTACTCCGAGGAAAGTGTCTTTAGGATTGGAGCCTTTGTGAATTAACTGATTGCACTTAATCAATCTGCATTTAACAACAAATTTGACAAAATAAGTGAAAAAAATTAACTTGCCATTTTCAAGGAGGAGTGGTCCACTTTTACTCTCCTTTTTTTCTCCTTATTGTACTAAACACAGAAAAATTGTACTATCCCCCACTGATTATGCAGTGATTTTCAATTTTTTCATCTCATGGCACACTGACAAGGTGCTAAACAAGCCAAGGCACACCATCAGGTTTTTTTTTAACCATTGACAAGGCACATCATGCTGCTGGTATGGGGCACACATCCCCCAAATGCCTTAATGATCGTCTTCAAAGTCCTGCAGCACACCTGCAGACCACCCGAGGCACACGAGTGTGCCACAGAGCAGAGGTTGAAAATCACAGGATTATAATCAGTTACTCAGCTTACATGCTCTCACGGGGATCTGTGCTTGTGTGTCTGTGTTTTTGGAGAGAGAGAGAGAGAGAGAGAGAGAGAGAGAGAGAGAGAGAGAGAGCCCCACTTGTGAGGAAGAGACAGAAAGGTTCTCTCTCTCTCTCTCTCTCTCTCTCTCTCTCTCCCCCCCCCCCCCCATACACACAGGATCACACACAGGATCTCTTTAAGACACACACACAGGATCTCTCTTTGTGTGTGTGTGTGTGTGTGTGTGTGTGTGTGTGTGAGAGAGAGAGAGAGAGAGAGAGAGAGAGCGAGAGAGAGCGCTATACCCATGTGTGAGGGGAGATAGGGAGGCTCTCTTACATACACACACACACACACACAGTGAGAGAGAGAGAGAGAGAGAGAGAGAGAGAGAGAGAGAGAGAGAGAGAAGAATGTGTGTGAGAGATAAAAAGTCCCAAGCAATGCCAAAGGACCCCCCCCCCCACCCCTTCATTCTCACTGAGGAAGAAATGTCCCTTTAAAGCTAGCATAGAACCTGAGGATGTGGACAGGATTCTCTGTGGTATGAGACCATCTGCATGCCTGCTGGACCCTTGCCCAGCTTGGCTTATCAGGACTGGCCCGGGATGGACTGGCCGAATGGACAGGGAGGGTGGTGAACTCCTCTCTGAGGGAGGGGGTGTTGCCTTCTGCATTAAAGCAGGCGGTGGTTCGCCCCCTCCTGAAGAAACCCTCCCTGGACCGTTGTTCTGGAGGCAGTGAAGGACTGGATGAGGGTGAATAAGCTGAGATTAAATCCTGATAAGACAGAGGTTCTCCTGGTCCGGAAGGCCTCAACTCGGGTATTGGAATATCATCCTGTTCTGGATGGGTTGAACTCCTTCTGAAGGAGCAGGTTCACAGCTTGTGAGTTCTCCTGGATTTGCAGCTGCTCCTGGAGTCCCAGGTGGCGGCTGTGGCCAGGGGAGCCTTTGCTCAGCTTCGGCTGATCCGCCAGCTGCAACCATACCTGAGTTGCTCAGATCTGGCCACGGTGACCCATGCCCTAGTGACATCGAGACTGGACTATTGTAACGCGCTCTACATGGGGCTGCCTCTGAAGATGGGTCCGGAAACTTCAACTAGTCCAGAATGCGGCGGCCCGTGTGGTTGCTGGGGCTCGTCGGTTCGACTCTGCCGGGCCACTGCTTCAGCGACTACACTGGCTGCCCATTCGTTTCCGGGCTGAATTCAAAGTGCTGGTCCTGACCTTTAAAGCCCTAAACGGCTCGGTCCAGGGTATCTGAGGGACTGCCTCCTTCTGTACAATCCGACCCGTCACCTAAGGTCATCTGAGGGGGCCCTACTGACTGTGCCGCCACTAAGAGATGTGAGAGGTATGGCGGCCAGAGATAGGGCCTTTTCAGTGGTGGCACCCCGGCTTTGGAACTTCCTCCCCATAGAATTAAGGAAAGCTCCCTCATTGCAGAGCTTCAGGCGGAGCCTAAAAACCTTTTATTTCAAAGGCAGAGGTTGGGGGGGGGGCTTTGGTTTTATATTGTTTTTCACAGTATCTTTTAGCCTATATGTTTTAATTGTTTTTACTGTATTTAATTATTTATGTTTTTAATTGTGTTTTATGTTTCTGCTGCCTTGAGTCGGGCTAGACAGCCTGAGAAAGGCGGGATACAAATTTTTATAATATTTATAATAATAATAGCATCTGCTAATGCCACCCTCTTTACAGATTTATGCAGACTGATTCACTTAATGTGAGTCTATTACGTAAAATTGATTTGATTAATCAACAAAGATTTCTTTAATTGGGTGACAGGCCTACCTGTGAGGCATTCAGAGCTACACCTGTGCCAGAGGTAGAAACTGGAGATTTATGTGAAAAAATTGACCCTCTCATTAAACAGGGAACTAGATCAGAGTTTCTAAAACTGTGGGTCAAACGTAGGTGTGTTACAAACCTTTTTAGGTACAGTAGGTCCTGATTCATTTCAATGTGTATTTTAATCTCAATACATTAGACTTTATGTTACCTTGGTATGTGACTGCATTTGGGGAAAGGTTACAGATCTGTACTTTTAACAGGCTACAATGATTATGCTCTTAACAATGGAACTTAGGGTGCAATCCTAACTTAGGCTGGCACAACTCATTGGTTTTCCTTTCCTGTGGTGATGTAGAAAGGCAAGCTCATGTCTGAGCACTGGCCTTACCCTTCTCTGGGAGTGGTGCATAAGTGTCTTATGGCACTTTTGTGACATCCCCACTTCAGCACAGATGTATGCTGGGGCTTAGACTGGCCTAACTGGAGATTAGAATTGTTGCCTTACTCCTGAGTAAGTATGAATAGGAGTGTAGCCTAGGTCTAGTAAAAAATTTCCTGTTTGATGATGCTGACAATTTAGTCCTCCTTGCCTTGAAGTCTTGAAAAAAATGCCTATGACATTGTTAAAAAATAAAATAAAAATCTTTCTGAGATGCAACAGGCAGTAATATTAGGCCACAGATTTTCCTAGTCATACAAACATTTTCATGACTGTTTTATCAGTTAAGAATTTAAAAACAGTCCTGCTACATTTTATGCACCTGCCACAAATATTTAGCAAGAGTAACCCCCAAATCCAGAGTAACTATGGGAGCACTTAAGAGACTTTACATGCACCCGTAGTTATTGCACCACCTAGTGAAAACCTATGGAAAATTCATATTGGAATCCAGAGTAAGTTGTTCTTACACTGGAACAAGTACTCTCCGTAGTTACTCTGGATTTTGCCCTAAGGCTCAGGTCAGACAGTTGTCTCAACCCTGGTTTAGATCAGGGGTTTCCAAACCTTTTGTCAGGATGCCACATCATCTCTCTGATGCTGTCGTATTTAGGAAAAAAGCTCACCAAGGCTCAGAGCTGCAGGCTTTTGGGGACATGTACCTCCCCATCTATCTGTTGTTTATGAAGCTAATTTCAAGTTCTGCCACTGCGACCACCTCACTTCATCTGAATTTCATTCTTCTCCAAGTGAAATTTCAATTTCCCCCAAATGAAATGCCCCTCATTAATTATCTACACATGTATAGAATTGAGAGGTTCAAAATGAGGTAGACCAGGGTCAACAACTCGTGGTCCATGGCTCAGTGCCAGTCTACAGCATCTTGGTCTCCAGGCTGCACCAGAACCAGACCCTGGCCTAGAAGAAGGGGCCATGCTGTGCCTAGCTCCTGCCTCAGAGCAAACTGGGCATGTGTGGCCCAGTCACTGGACTGGGTGTGCCCAGCTCGCCCCAACTGCTAGCATGCACTCCCCCTGATCTGTGGGAAATTGTTTCCCACAGTCCCAGGCCGTGGTCCTCATAACGTTGAGGACCATTGAGGTATGCATTTTATTTCATTTTTCATTTTTATATTCTTAATTTTGTATATATTTTATGAGCATACCTGAATAATTTTTAGAATTATTAGATGTTGTTGCTAGTAAGCACACAGTTCTGACAAGGGAAAACTAAAATCTGGATGACTGAAATGCAATGAATAAATGAATTAAGGGCAAATCAATGACCAGACTGTAAAACAGCAGTGAATTTGAATGTTCTCTGTTGACACAAGGCAAGGGCAGCTCAGTGCTCCCTCGGAAGCCTTGGAATAACTGTGGACATCATCTGCATTTTCACATGCAGCAGTGTGCATTTACCCCATGCGATTCAGTGAACAGAATCATGCAGGCTTGCTGGCCTCTGCTTCGTGCCTGCTAGACAGATGTTATTCTTTTAATTAAGGGCACTGGTGGTAATAAAATCCCCATAGAGTCTATGAAGGATTCATAGCCTTAAGCCTCACTCGCATTTGTATGGGAGTGTGCAATGCAGTTAAGGGGAACTGATGTTAAATCAAGTCAGGAGACATATGGACTCAGTTAAAAACCAGTCCCCTTCCACTTCTCCTCACATCATACTTCTGCCTTGGGTTGATTACTCATCACTCTGCCTTGCAACATTTTTTTCTCCCTGCTGCTACCTTTCAGACTATTTCTCTGAGTCCAGCTCATAGAGAGTAACAATGGATGGTAGAAGAAGGCAACAACACATTTTTCAGATGTCTGCACATGGGCTTATTCCCCTTTGGGCCATAATTCTGTCCTTTGCCTTCCTTTTTGTTCCCTCCCCTCATTATCAACATGTAGATCAGTGATTTTTCAGTCACTGCTGTGGCATACTGGTGTGCTTTGGATGTTCTGCATGTGTGCTGCAGGACTTTGGGGATACATCATGCTGCTGGTAGGGGATATACTGCATTTCCTTGAATCTAACACCTTTTTCAGCCAAATTCAGTCTCCAAAATCAGGGTGAGCATTAGATTCGATGGGCTGTGGATGGCGCAAGTGGTTAAGACACTGTGCCTGTTAACCAGCAGGCCAGGGTTCAAGACCCGGGTCCCCACAAGACAGGGTGAGCTCCTGTCCTTAGCCCAGCTCTGTGATGCAGCTGGAACCAATTGTATCGGCTCTGCCATTCCATTGGACTATTTCCGTGGCATGGAGAGGGGGGATTTGCTGCTTTAGTAACAGCCTATCCTCCATATTAATCTACCCAGGCCTTTGTGCTTCACATACAGTATCGAACACGATGCCATAGTCTTTCAAGACTGATGGATGCCAAGTTTTTAATTAGACTTGAGTAAGTACAGTATTTTGGTTATAAATATAGTGTGCACATTAGATTCGATGGCACATTAGATTCGAGTAAATGCAGTATGCTTTCTACCAGTAGCATGATGTGTCCTGTCAATGGTCAAAACAACTGATGGTGTGCCCTAACAATTTTATCACCTTGTCAGTGTTCTGTGAGATGAAAAAGCTTGAACATCTCTGTTGTAGATTATAGGCAGATTTGGACAAGACCTGCTATTGGTGCTTAAGTAGTTCCATATACAGTAGTACCATTGACATTGATTATGCCATTCAGATAATGACTTTGGGTGCAATACTAACCTAGGCTGGCACAACTCATTGGTCTCCCTATTTCCATAGTGATGTAGCAAGCACATGTCTATGCACTAATCTCCAGTTAGGCCAGCCTAAGCCCCGGCATAAGTCCTATGTTGACCTGGGGGTGTCATGAAAGTACTGTAAGACACTTGTATGCCACTCTTGGGGAAGGTTTAGACCAGTACACAGACGTGTGCTTGCCTCCCTACATCACTACGGGAACAGGAAGACCGGTAAGTTGTGCCAGCCTAGGTTAGGATTGCACCCGTAGTCAGTTAATGTATATACTTTATAAGCCTTTCTCTTAAAATAGCCAAAGGGCTCTGCAGTAGAAAATTCCCTGCAAAATAACGTCCACAGTAGTGTGGAGAACCAAAAATAAGAGGGTAAAATCGGAGAAAGAGGCCACTCAAGGCAGTAAAAGCAGTTGAAATCAATGGTCCATTGAGAGCCTTGAAGAATAAAAAGGTCTTCATCTGTGATCTGAGTGATGAAAGCTTTAGTACCAATGGGTTTTTTTAAACCCAAGTAAGTGTCTTCAGAAGTGCTATTCCTGAGCATGAGTCATACCTGTAGTGACCTGTGCAGGAGTGAATGCTGTTATTTAAGAAGTGCTTTTCACATCTGTAGTAACCATTCTGATCTAAAAAAAATCCTGTCACTTACCATATTGACTAAAATATAATGCTCATCCTTTTTAGCCAAATTTAGTCTCCGAAATCTGATGGTGCATTATATTCAAGTATATGTGGCAGTTACTACCCTATTTACTAGAATATCACACCTTTCAAGTCAAACTTAGTCTCCCAAATCAGGGCACTTTAGATTTAATGGCGCATTGTACTATTTGAGAAAGATTATTTTTGAGAAAGGTTTTATTTGAGAGAGATTCTTGCAGGATCTGCCAAGTACCGCAAATTGAATGCAGTTTCCTTAAAAATAAATGGTTCGTGATTTGCATTCAGTGTGCAGTTAACAATGGGCAGAAATTACAGGCAATATTTGATTCTGTGGTTGTATGGTAACCCCAGTTGTGCCCAAGGCTGGGTGCTCTAATTTTTGTATGGTGTTTGGAGGAGTAGACTATATACTGAACACAACACATGCAGTGGTGGAATTCAAATAAATTAACAACAGGTTCTATGTCCTAATAACCTAAATTAACAACAGGTTCTATGTCCCATTAGTAATGGTTCTCAGAACCAGGCGCTCATTAGCAAAGGGTTCTATAGAACCAGTGAGAACCACCACTCAACCTGAAGCCCACCATTGAATACATGCCCCAAACACCACCTCAATTGGCTGCAGTTTGGGATGGAGGATCAGCAGTATGCAAATGCATGTACTATATATGTGTGCATACACACGCTTGTGTCTGTTTAACGCTTTCCCTTATAGCTATTTTTTTTAATCAGATACTTATATATCCTCTGGTCTATATAAGTTTATGTGTGTGTGTGTGAGTGCTAGGATCCTAACACACGTTTATGTGTGTGTGTGTGAGTGCCAGGATCCTAACACACGTTTGCATCTAACCCTTTCCCTGCTAGCTATTTTTTAATTAGATACCTACATATGCTCTGGTCCTCATGGTGTGTGTGTGCGTGCTCTAGGATCCTGACTGATGGAGGAAGGGGGAAACTGTGCATGTGTGCTTCAAAACGGCAGCAGCTACGGGCTGCTCCTCCTTTCGCTCCACTTCCAGTAGCCAAAGCAGCAGGTGTGATATTTTCCTGTACTTTTGCTCCCCCTACTTTTAGTATTCCTATGAAGGAATGGAGATTAACAGCCTGCCAGTGGAGCTGACAGTCGTGTGGAATGGGAATTTCAACATTGACAACCCAGCGCAGAACAAAGGTAACGAATCATTTCAACTTGTCCTTGGAAGTAGTAACCTTAGCAACGGGCCGCATCACTCCTTACGCTTAACAAAGCAGTCACCATATACCACAGGGCTTTATGTTCTCTGTAAATTACTAATTTTTGTTCTGGTTTCTCTCTCTCTTTGAGCTCCCAAAAAGAGCTTCCTTTCCCCAGCTGTGTGTTATAATTCCCCTTTCCCGTTCTCTCCAAAAGTTCTTCACAGGGTCCGTGTTTTCTTTCATAGCACCAGCAGTTCACCTCTGATCTGACCACATAGCCAGAGATAGGGCTTTACATGTATTTCTTTCCTGCCTTTCACACAGCACCTGAAGTGGCTTACAACACAATGGCACCACGTATGTCTAACAATAAAATAAAAGTATCTGAGCTAAAGGGGCTAGCTAAAAGAGCCATATTAGAAACGTGGTGGCAATTTCAAATGGAGCCAGGAGTCATTGCAAGCATTACCCTCGCTCTGTGGGAGATGCCTCTCTATGGGCGAATTCCAAAGAATTACCAGTATATACTTTAAAACAGCAACAGCCCGCAGCTGTTTCTTGCAAACATACAATATAGCAATATTCCTCAGTTTAAAAAAAAACTACAGATGTTCCTCATTATCTACTAAGGATAAAAAACCGTGGATAAAAAAATTAGTGTCTAAAGAAAACAATGGAAAAATAGGTTTAAAGACCCACTTCCAGATTTCTTGCGCCTCTATTGTAACTAATGAAATACGGTAGTGGTTTAGTATCAATAGGGATTTGATTCTGGTACTGAAAAATTGATTATTGATTGCCTCGCTACAACAGTAGAAAAGCAGTTTTTAAAATATGATTTGCAGTGGCCATTCGTATTGAGTAAAATCTATCTATCTACAGTATTTATATACTGCTTTTTAACTAAAAAGTTCACAAAGCGTTTTACAAGAAAATGAAAAATTAGTAGCTCATTAATAGCTAATGGATCCCTGTCCCAAAAGGGCTCAGAATCTAAAAAACAAAAGAACTCCAGCAGAAGCCACTTGAACAGACATTGTTGGGGTGTGGGTTTTATGCAATCTGTGTATAAAAAATCAGTGTGTAAGAAAGTTGGACCTGTATCCGGCTTTCCAGCAACTCAGCTCTCCTTTTGCCATCTCTCTTCTCAATGGCTCTCCTCAATTGCTCTTCTATGCTCTTTTCAGCCTGGCCTGTTACCAGTTGACAGCTGGAATGCTGAGAGTTGCATCTCCTCAACCTGTTTGACTGACATGGAATGTTGGCCAAAACATGCAGACACTCTTACACACAGGTTAAAGCGTTTATGTAGAAAGAAATTGGCACAAGAACAAAAGGAATCAGTTGAAACTATGAAGCTGCTAATAACCATAAGCACAGGTGACAGTTAACCAAAGCAGAGTGGATATCAATTAGCAAGTTTGCTTGGAAGATTTTGAGAGCAAGAAGGCAGGCAGATCTCTGAACCTTCACTGTTATCAGAGACTTCCTCTGAGGCAAAATACCATTTTAACCCTTTTAGTGCACTCAGAAAGTATTTGATTTACACAGGCACAACACTGCAGGCTTACTACCCATTGGAGTACCATATCCCTTCTTGCTTTCTGTAGCATCTGTCTGTACCATACAGATTTCTGTACCATCATCCCCCACCCCTCACACACATTTTCTCTTCCCAAATAAAACACAGCTCCCTTCACTTTTCTAGGCACTACAGCTGTTCAGGATTTTTCTTGTCTTCCCTTAACAGTTCACCTATACAAATGTGGGGCAATGCGTGATAGCTGTGGGCTGTGTCTGAAAGCTGATCCAGACTATAAGTGTGGCTGGTGTGAAACCCAGAACCAGTGCACTTTGAAGCATCACTGCCCCATCCTGGAGAGCCGCTGGCTGGAACTGTCTGGAATTGGCGGCAAGTGTACCAATCCCAAAATCACTGAAGTAAGTCATTCTAAAACATTCTCCTTTGTTGTCCATCTCCTTGGTTTGGAATTGAGGAGTCAACTTGATATAAAGATCCTCTTTCTACTCAGCAGATTGTTGGTCCAGCAGACTCAGTAAATGTTAGAGCAGGCTGATAACTGCTTCCTAGTGTATCACACAGAAGTCTTCCACGTTGGAAAAGATTCATTCACTTAAAGTAGGGTTCAGAACTGTTAACAGAACTGTTAACAGCCAAGAATCAGAATGATGCTCTCTGCCAACCATCATCTTAACATCTTCTTTAGAGGGTGACCTGAAAGACCAAGAGATCTTCAACTTCAAGACACAGTTAGAAATAGTAGTTTTGTAATGGTATTTCCCTGCCACCCCTCCCAATATACTTTTGAGCGTGCATGACCTTTCTTGTTTCTTTGTGAGAATGCCCCCCCCCCAGGTAGTAGGACTGAACCTTGGGTTGCGACCCCTAGTTCATGCAAAGGTCCCCTGGTCCCTTGAAAGGGCAAGGGCAACAACTTATTCTCAGGATCTCATCACTAAGGGGGGAATATAAAGGGTAGCTTTCACTTTCACTTGCAGCGGACTCCAGAAAGCACAGGAGATCCCTGAGTTTGAATGGAACAAATAGTAAGTACTTTGAGTTTGTTCTGCTCAGTTTCAAAGCCTTTGTTTGAAGATTCTAAATATCTGTTCAAAAATTCCAAGCCCTGCACCTCTGAAAGTAAGTTAAAGACAAGAGCTAAGAGCTATTTACCTCTTTGATCTGTCATAAAAATGCTTGAACAAACAATATGAGTGCTTAGGGAGATGTGTATGTTACTGCATGTGTGTTCAGATATGTGAGCCAGAAGAGCCGGTGCAACTGGGACAGTTGGTAATCCTTCCTCTTCAGCAGTAATAAGCACTCACATTGAGGGATGCGTCATTTAACTTACTTTCCTGTGGCTGGATGAAGGGCACTAATTCTGTGTGGCAATGAATCTATTTCAGGGCCAGGCTAGGCTGTAGTGATAACAGAATGGTCAGGATATGATGCTTGTGTCTCAGTGTTTCTTGGAAGGGTGCCTGGAAAACATCACCAGGGATGTATCTCAGACAAAAATTCCCAATTCAGCATCATAAGGTTTAATTTCTGACAGGAAACCCCTCCCCACTTTGCTTCTAGTACAGGCATCCCCCACTTATTGGATGGATTAGGAACTGGAGCACCATCCAAAAGTGAAAACCGTTGAAAAGTGAAACAGTTTTTTTTCAGTTTGCAAATGTAAAACGCCACAAAAAATCTCTTGGAAAAGTCTAAATAAATTATTATTATTATCACAGCCAAAATATACAACAAATTACAGTAAAATAAACAAAGGCATGTGTGGGCAATGGATATCTTATGTACAATATGGATATCATATGTATGGATATTCTCTTCCACAAAACTGGGACAGGAGCCCCTGTCAAACTTGCCAGTATGTAAATGCAATCCACATAAACTGGGACAGTACTGGTTTTCAGGGACATACGGTAACCCTTCCTAGAGTTTGTGTCAGAGGCCTGGAGCTGGTGCAAGAATGGAGCCTAATTCTAGGCTTGTCTACTCAGAAGTAAGTCCCATTATAGTCATAGAATCATAGAATCATAGAGTTGGAAGGGATCTAGTAGGTCATCTAGTCCAACCTCCTGCCTGCAGCAAGAAATCCCGCTAGAGCATCCCCAACAGGTGCTTGTCGAGCCTCTGCTTGAAGATCCCCAGTGAGGGAGAGTCCACCACCTCCCTTGGCAATCTGTTCCACTGCCGAACCGCCCTCACCATCAGGAATTTTTTCTGAATATCCAACCAGAATCTCCTTTCTTGCAGTTTGTACCCATTGGTTCTAGTTCTGCTTTCAGTAGCAGCTATGAACAAATGAGCCCCTTCTTCCATATGACAGCCCTTCAGGTATCTGAAGAGGGCAATCATGTCTCCTCTCAGCCTCCTCTTCTCCAGGTTGAACATCCCAAGTTCCCCCAACCTTTCCTCGCAGGGCTTGCCTTCCATCCCACTGATCATTCTTGTCGCTCTCCTCTGGACTTGCTCCAGTTTGGCTGCATCTTTCTTAAAGTGAGGTGCCCAGAACTGAACACAGTACTCAAGGTGAGGTCTCACCAATGCAGAATAAAGAGGAACTGGAACTTCTTGCGACTTGGAAGCTTCAGCCCTCTTAATGCAGCCTAAAATGGCATTTGCCTTCTTTGCAGACACATCACACTGCTGACTCATGTTCAGCTTGTGATCCATGGCGACTCCAAGATCCTGCTCACATGTTGTGCTGCCAAGCCGAGTATCCCCCATTTTATACCTGTATTTTTGGTTTTTATTTCCTAAGTGCAGAACCTTGCACTTCTCCGTTGAAATTCATTCTATTTGTTACAGCCCAGGATTCTAGTTTATCCAGATCTTCCTGGAGGTTTCTCCTGTCTTCTGTTGTGTTTGCTACTCCTCCCAACTTGGTGTCATCCGCAAATTTGATCAGGCTCCCCCGTATCCCTTCCTCCAAGTCATTCATGAAAATGTTAAAGAGAACCGGGCCCAAGATAGAGCCTTGGGGTACCCCACTTGAAACCGACCTCCAGGTAGACACAGAACAATGGGTCTTCCTTCAAGCGAAACGTTTATAGTCTTGCAATCTCTGTCTCTTAGTTCTTAACCCAAATAAGGACTCATTTGGATTACAAGACACAGCTTACAGAAATCCTAAAAACACTTTCCTGGGAGTAAGACCCACTGAACACAAAGGAGCTTACTTTTGAGTAGACATGGTTAGGATTGTGCTCTATGACATAACTGAAGACAGATGCTTGCTTGTGGCTCTGAAACTGAACCCAGGAGACTGAAGTTTAGCTAGGGCTGCTGTTCTATTACTCTTCCAGAGAGCTGATGATCAAAGTGCTGCCTTATGTCATCCCAGCTCCTGTGTTTCCTTTCCTGTCCCACAAGGGATGGTGCCAAAGCTCTCAAGTGTCGAGTTGATTACAGTGAAACCCTGAATGTCTCCAGTGAGTCTCTTTGCAGAGTTGCTCAAAAGTGGAAGAGAAAACAAGGAATTCTGAGCAGAGCTGTGTTAGTTTCAAATTTACTAACTATTGTCCTTCATAATTTATTATCCCAATTCACATCTATGTAATATTAGGACTGTGGGGCTTTACGGAAGGCTGTATATCATTCATACTACATTAAAAATCAAAATAAAATTTTAAAAAATTATCTAACCCAACAATAAAATCTCTATAGCAAAACAAAACAAAAACTCTTGAGTTCTGTGATCTGTGTGTATCAGTCCCTAGTGGGACAGGCAAGGCAGCACAGGAGCTAGGATGACATAAGGCAGCATTTTGATCAGCCCAGTTGGACTGCCTTGCTGATGAAACTAGCATTAAATCAGTGCTGGCTGCTGTATAGGGCACAATCCTGACCATGTCTACTCAAAAGTAAGCCCCATTATGTTCAATGGGTCATACTCCCATGAAAGTGTCTTTAGGATTGCACCCAAAGACATCTAATTGCAACGGAAACTGAAGGAAACCAGGGCCAGGAAAAGAGGAAAATTTTACACCTTCAAATCTCAGGGGGGAAAAAACCATCATCTGCACTCATGTTAAAGCTACACTCTAAGCATGAGGAAGTATGTCCCAGAGGGATTAATTTCCAATAATCATGTTTGCAGTGTGCTACTTGAAAGACTCCAAGCAAGATCTGGTCACTTCCAGCCACTTGTTACCAAAGTGCTCATGATTTTTGATCATGCCGACAGTGAGAAACTTGCAGAAGAACCTCATTATTATGCATTTTAATTAGTATGCATTCAACTTCTTTCTTACACTGATGGGATGTGAACTGGCAGTTAGGAAAAAGATCTTAGGGACATGGTTGATGGCTCAATGATAATGTCAAGTGAGCTGCAGCGACAAAGACAAATTCCATGTTAGGGATTGTTCAGAAACGGGTTTGAAAAGAATGGCCAGTATCATAATGCCTTAAATATAATCTGATATTTTTATCATCACTTTGAACACAGCTTGTACTCAGTGCAGACCAGATTCCACAGAGGTGGGAAGGCAAAAAGAGCAAAAGGCTGCAAAAAGGCAAAAAAGTTGGAAAAGAGCAGCCAAAAAGCCTAGGCAGTTGGACGAAAGCTCCTGAGCTTGGTAAACAGGGAACAATATCAGGGAAATTCTCTTTCTTCATGATGCTGGAACATTGAATCACTCTATGAAGTTGATCAGCAGTAGTGTCAGAAAAGACAAAAGAAAATATAATATTCACAACAGGAAAAAAATCAGATTGGTACCATGACTGGGAAGGTCCCGAGGTCCTGTGCTTGCCCAACACAACATTGGCCAGGAAAAATCAGTTTGAGGCTGCTGACGTTGATAGGTGTGTTCTACATTCAGTAGGAAACATCAATAAGAAAGTGGTTGTTAAAGTCACCTGGTCCTGACCCATTTAGGGTTTTGGACCAGAACACCAGACCTTAAACTGAACTTCAGGATCAGAACCTTGACTGAATTTGGAAGCAAACATCCAATCAAGTAAGATCAAGCAGTTTTGGAAAAAAATGCTCAGTGGAAACAGCTCTAGACATGGTACAACAGCAGCACTATAGACAGATTTAAGTTTCCAGTGTGGTCAGATGGAGAGTGTTACAACTGTTACATTGTATATTATATTACCTGTTAGGAATCCTGTTTCTTTCCTAGTCCAATTCAAAGTGCTGATTTTTGCCTTCAAAACTGTAAATGTTATTAGGTATCTCCCTCATATGATGTGGCCTGTTACGTTTCTTGCATAGGGCTCAGAGACTCTATAGTCCATCACTGGGGTGGACTATTGTTTGTACTTTGTTTTCACTTTTCCTGGCATGTGATTCTTGTTCCCCTAGATCAGCCCAGTGAGAGGACCCCGAGAAGGAGGGACCAGAGTGACAATCCGGGGAGAAAATCTGGGACTAGAATTCCGGGACATTGCGTCACAGGTCAAAGTAGCTGGTGTGGAGTGTATCCCCCTAGTGGAAGGATATATCCCTGCAGAGCAGTAAGTAAGAACTGCAAGACAATCCAAAAGGTGATTTGTGAAGTGCTCCTGTCACTCTTAGGGACTCTGTTTAGAGTGTAAAACTCTTTATTTTGTTTCTGGTGATTACTGAGAGGGTTAAAGGATCAAACCAGAGACTAATGCTCCATCTCCTGAGTCATGACACTTTTACATCCTGTTGTCCATCTTACTCTTCCTACTGTTTCATTTCACTGTCTATATGCAAGCTTATACCTTGTCTCCACTTGCATTGTCCTGCAAATGTAGAATTTCTGTCCTTAGTATTAGGGTTCAGTGATTGGGATGTACAACTGGAGACCTGAAAAAAATGTTTGCAGAGGGGAGAGAAGAGGGAAAGGGAAAAGCACGGAGGAGATCTTTCTTTCTGCACCCTCCTTTTCTACATCTGCTGCATATACTTGCATAGCTCCACAAATAGCTATGAAGCCCCTCTGTTTGGCCTGGAAAGTATCTAGCTTGAGCAGAGGAGCTGAGTCTACACGTTCCAGACTTTTATCACACGTTGGATGTAGTGGCACCAGCACTCCTCACAGCCAGCTCCACTGAACTGAGTTTGGGGAGATCAGCACCTTTCCTATCCTTGTAGTAATATTGGTGTGTGGTGAAGGTTGTTCACTACAATAGGTTTTGCCTAAGGATAAAGACTCACTCCTAAGCTGTCCTTCCCCCATTTTGGCTTGAGGGACATCCATACACTACACATCCTTTGCCAGTCCGTTCCATAAACCTGAATCTCTCTGCTTTTCTTCTAGAATAGTCTGTGAGATGGGTGAGGCCAAACTAAGTCAGCATGCTGGACATGTGGATATATGTGTGGCCGAGTGTAAGCCTGAGTTCACTGCCAAATCTTCACAGTACTATTACTTTACGGTAAGTCAGTTAGCCCATCGGATGGAAAAATGAGAAATGTGTTGTGGTGCTCAGCAGAAATGTATGAGATCCTTGGAGTTTTTGAGTTCAATGGTTTAATGGTTGATCCAACCAGCTAGCATATACAGTAATTAAAAAAATAACAGAATAAACAAATGAAACATTGGAGCATTAGGATTATTGTGAAACTGCTGCAGTCTACTGAAAGAATCAGAACTGATCAGCTTGCATGCTGGAAGGTCTGGGCAAAAGAGATCCTCTTCATGTAGCTCTGAAAAAAACAACATCAAATTCTGTTCCAAGAGGGCTTCTCTAGGGAGGAAATTTCATTGCCGGGGTATGTGATCCCAGATATGCCTTGGAGGAGCTGGGAGCAGGATGATGCAGTAGCTAACAAAATGCTCTTGATCAGATATCACCAAGTACCAGTTGCTTCGGGGTCTCCAAACATTTGGGGTCTCCAGAATGTATTGGAGTGGATTACAGGGCTTGCCCAGGGGCCGGATAGAGGGATCTTGAGGCTTGCCGAGGGCCGCATCTGGCCCCAGGGGCAGGGTTTGGAAACTCCGGTAGATGATGCATTCAGTGACCCTAGGGCTAGGGAAGTCCTAGCTGTAGCAAATTTCCCTTTGGAAGAGCTGGGTAACTGGTCCCAACCATTTAAAAAGAAGGGGGTTTTTTTAAAAGGGGAGGAAGATATTGGAGGAAATAGAGGTGGAGGAGACTAAAATAGAATGGAAAAGGTCATCTAGTCCAACCCCTTGCCTGTAGCAGGAAATCCTCCAAGAGCATCTCCAACAAGTGCTTGTTGAGTCTCTGCTTGAAGATCCCCAGTAAGGAGAATCCACCTCCTCTCTTGGCAGTCTGTTCCACTGCCGAACTGCCCTCACGATCAGGAATTTTTTTTTAGAATCTTCTTTCTTATACTTTGAACCCATTGGTTCTAGTTCTACTTTCAGTTGAGAACAAATTTATCCTTTCTTCCATATCACAACCCTTCAGGTATCTGAAGAGTATGATCATATCTCCTCTTAGGGTGCAATCCAGAGTAACTATGGGGAGTCCTTGATATGGTGTAAGAACAATTTGCTCTGGATTGCAATATGAATTTCTCATAGGTTTTCACTAGGTGATGCAGTAACTATGGGTGCACGTAATGTCTCTTGCCTGCTCCCGTAGTTACTCAGGATTGTACTCTTAGCTTACTCTTCTTCAGGCTGAACAAACCAAGTTCCCTCAACTTTCTTCATAGGGCTTGGCTTCTAGCCCACTGATCATCCTTGTCACTCTCCTCTGAACTTGCTCTAGCTGCATTTTTCTTAAAGTGAGGTGTCCAGAACTGGACACAGTATTTCAGGTGAGGTCTAACCAATGCAATAACTAAGTATGATAACTTATCATGACTTGGAGTCTACAGCTTCTTAGTAGAGGCTAAAATTGCATTTGCCTTCATTGCGGACATCACACTGCTGGCTCATGTTCAGCCTGTGATCCAGGCTGAACTCTGGATGACTCTGAGACGCTGAGTGACTCTGAGATCCCACTCACATGTTGTCCTGCTGAGCCCCAGGTATCAGATGCAAGAGAGGAAAAAGTGGAGCAAACCAAGAGTTACCAGGGCATTGCAGATATTGTAGATATCAAGGCAAAGAGGCTAGGCAAACAGGGACAGTCTAGGAAGGGAATGGAGAGAGACCTGAAAAAGCAGTGAAGGAAAGTACAGATTGAATTTTGGCATCCACAAGGGTTCTGTTCCTGAAAACACTCTGGATGCTGAAAATTGCATTAAACAAAATCTGTTTAAAAAGAACATGTTCCATTCAGCAACTGCCGTTTGCCCAGGTAAGGGACTTGGATCTGTCACAAGTACTGGTTTCCAGCCCTGCCTCCTACTCCCCAGCCACCTACTCATGGTCTCATGTGCCATCTGCCTGCACTCCACCCTGAAACACCTTCCTCCCATCTCCTCCCCAGTCCCCTCTGCTGCCCAAGGACAGCAAGAGCAATTTACACATTGCCTAGTTCCTGTGACAGTGCGGGGAGGACAGTGTACACGTGTGTACTGGCCTATTGCTACCTTGAAGGGTATAAAGGCACTTTTGCAACACTCTTTGACCATTGCAAGAGACTCCCATTGCAATCCTAAGCCTGTCTACTCAGATGTAAATCCTGTTTTATTCAATGGGGCCTACTCCCAGGAAAGTGTGTTTAGGAGTCAGTTGAAAGGGTGTTCTGAATTGTGCCCTGTGTTGTAGTACATTCCTCACCTTTTCTCTGTCTTGATTGAATTGTAATAAAAAGATATTACAATGATAGTTAAATGGTTATGCATATATTTGTATTTTATAGTGTACAGCCACCCATATGCCCCTATTAGGAAATAAAGTTACCTCATCAGTGATGGGGAAGTTCAGATGGTCCACATATATCTCCTTCTTTGACCCATAACCAAAAACACTCAAGGGAGCTAATTCATACAGTATGAATTTGAGTCCATCCTTCCATTTTTTATGGGCTCCTGTCTTTGCATTTCTTCTTTTATGGTTCTTTTCTGAAAAGGAAGGAAAAAATATGTAAATAGTTTACATAGCTGACTCCCTTCCCACCTCATGTGAATATGCTATCTAAAATTTGTGAAGGCAGCTGTGAATAATTAATAGGCTGTTTCAACTTATCACAAGTCTGCAAATGATATGATAATTATTATCACTATTATTATCATAGCACCTCCGGAAATTTCAGGGATCTTGAAATGACAGGTCTGAAGGTGGAAAATAATATTAGGTAGTGGAGAGGGTTTTTACTGAAGATGCTGGATCACTGAAGCATTTTGACTTTGAGGCCTTGTGGACTACTGGAATGGTAGCCCATGGTAAATGCCACCCTGTGTCTCAGCCTTATTCCACAAGGCTTTATGGTGGTGATGGGAGGGTTCCCTCAGTCTGATTCTGGTAAGAGGTATGCCAGGAAAGGAGGTGGGCCAGATAATCTCTGTTCATCTTGAGCTGGTACAGAAAGGAATAGCCCCATAGCAGGGATACTTGCTTATGTGAGCAGTTCCCTTTATCCAAGAAGATGCTGGTGGTAGCCTCCTCACCCACATGATACGATGACAACCCTTCAGGGTACTCCTGGAGCCATGGACAGCTCAGGATTGGGCTGCCTATCAACAGATCCTCATCGGCATCCTTCAGTCTCGAAAGACTATGGTATCGTGCTCTGATTGGAGGTCCTGAAACAACATCTAGTGTGGCTAAAAAGGCCAATTTGAGAGTGGCCATCCCTTCCACACTGAGGACAAATAAATTCCGTCCCCTGCCCAGGCCCCAGGTTTCGCTGCTTTCGGGTCTGTCTCTTTGCTTCAGCCTGCCGAACAAGTGTCTCTTCCAGTTGGAGAAAGCCATGCTGGGTCTTTTGCCTCCACGCTGAACGATCGGAGGTCAAGGTTTCCCAGCTGTTGATGTCCATTCCCAAGGCCTTTAGATCCCTCCTGCAGATGTCTTTGTATCGCAGCTGTGGTCTCCCTCTAGGGCATTTTCCCTGCACTAATTCTCCATATAGGAGATCTTTCGGAATCCGACCATCAGCCATTCTCATGACATGCCCAAGCCAGCGTAGACGCCGCTGCTTCAGAAGTGTGAACATGCTAGAGATTCCAGCACGTTCCAAGACTGCGTCATTTGAAACTTTGTCACGCCAGGTGATTCCAAGAATACGTCAGAGACAGCGCATATGGAAGGTGTTCAGCTTTCTCTCCTGCCATGCATAAAGGGTCCAGGACTCGCTGCAGTACAAGAGTGTGCTCAGGATGCAAGCTCTATAGACTTGGATCTTTGTATGTTCCGTCAGCTTCTTATTAAGCCATACTCAACAGACCCTAAAGCGCCAATTATAGAATTGTAGAATCAAAGAGTTGGAAAGGACTAAAGTCAAGATAAATAACATCCACAGCATTCCTACCATCCAGTAAGCTCGGAACCCTGTCGAAAAAGGAGATGAGAATTGTCTGGCAAGATTTATTTTTGCAAATCCATGCTGGGTTCCACTGATCACTGAATTAATGATGTGTGAACACTATGGCTGCAATCCTCACCTCCACTTAGGCAAGCATAAGCCCGGACATAAGTCCTGTCACAAAAATTCACTTCTGCCCCCCTCCTCAGGGGGTTAGGCCCTTGCCTAAATTTGTTTGGGATTGCACCCTATGTGTTTTATAATTTGTTCTAATATCTTCCCTGCTGTTGAATTCATACTGACGGGTCTGTAACTTCCCAGATCCCCTTTTTCCCTTTTCAAAAAGGGAATTTTCAATATGTTCACATATTGGCCTACTTCCAGACCAGTGGCACTTTCTCTATCTTCCAGGATTTCACAAAATTACCTTTGAGAAACACAAGTACTTCTGCAAGTACACCTGCAAGTTTCTTTAGTAGTCTAGAATGCAGTTCATCTTATCCAAATGACTTGAATATATTTAGGACAGTTAAGTGGTTTCTAATTACAGGTGTCCTTCATTATTCACTAGGTTTCCATTCCGGAACCTCCCATGAATAAAAAAAATCCATTTATAAAGAAAATAATGGAAAAATAGATTTAAAGATGTTACGGTTTCTTCCTCCTCTATTGCGCCTTATCTATCTATCTATCTATCTATCTATCTATCTATCTATCTATCTATCTATCTATCTATCTATATCTATATCTATATCTATATCTATATCTATATAAAAGAGAAAAGTCACTCACTGACTGACTCATCAATGCCCTGCCAAAACCACTGGGCCTAGAAGTGTGAAATTTGGGGTGGGTGTTCCTTCCGTGACGGAGGGGTGCACTAAGAATGGTTTTCGGAAATTCCAACCAGAAGGGGGTGAAAAGGGGCGCGACGCGTTTTCCTCCCTATACTTTGCATTGGAGAATAGATGACTCATCAACATTCCGCCCCAACTGCTGGGCCTGAAGCATGGCATTCTGGGAGGGAGTTCCTTCTGTCACCTGAACACCCACCAAGAACCCATGTGGAGAAATTTAACCCTTGAGGGGCTGAAAAGGGGGCAACATGTTTTTGTCCTATACTTACTATGGGAGACGGACCAAAATCCAGCCAATTTGGTCCTCGGTGCACTGGGGGGGGGGGGGAGGTGTTGTTCAGAGGAAGAGGTTGCACTGGCAAGGATTCTGTGCATGGGGGAAGTTGCGCGTGGGGGGAAGTTGCGCATGGGGAGATGATGCACTTGGGGGAAGTTGCGCATGGGGGATGATGCGCATGGGGAAAGTTGCACATGGGGAAAGTTGTTCATGAGGGTTGATGCACATGGGGGGACTGATGCAGATGGGTGATGTTGTATATGAGGAGTTCAGGTACATGGGGGATGATGCACATAGGGAAAGTTGTGCATGGGGGACATGCGCAGGGGGGATGGTGCACATGGGGGATGAAGCGCATGGAGGGAACTTGCGCCTGGGGGGAAGTTGCGCCTGGGGGGAAGTTGGGCATGGGGAAGTTGCGCATGGGGTGTTGATGCGCTGGGGGGGATGGCGTATGGGGAAATGTTACTCCTGCAATGCGGGTACACTTTTCGCTAGTTAAATAATAATTGAATAATGCGCTTAGTTGAATAATTACCCCAGAATAATAATTGAATAATGCGCTTAGTTGAATAATTACCCCAGAATAATAATTGAATAGTGCCTCAGTATCTCTAGGGTTTTGATTCTTGGTCTGAAAAATGGAATGATTGCTTGCATGACTACCTACCTACAACAGTAGAAAAGCAGTTTTTATTACTGTGATTTGAAGTCAGATTATATATAAAAAATTCGTATATAACTAGATTGGAACTGTACTAGTTTCCTGTTAATCCTGCCTGAAAGGCTGTCATATGGGACAAATTTGTTCTCAACAGCCTCTAAAAGTAAAATTGGATCCAATGGTAAAACTGTAAGAGAAGAGATTTGTTTTGGACATCAGGAAAAAAAGAAGTTTGGCAGTGAAACAGATTGAAGAGGAGTTGGTGGATTCTCTCTTATTGGAAACCTTCAAGCAGAGGCTGGAAATGCTCCAGAAGTATTTCCTGCTACAGGCAGGTTGTTTAATTAGATACCTTTTAGGTCCCTTCTGTCTCTGTATGAAATGCCACCTTAGAAGATATGTTCCCTTTTGAAAGACAGTGCCTGCTATGATACATCATGCCACTTCTAAAGATGAAGGAACTCTGCTGTCTTGTTTTATTTCATATGCAAATTATGCAGATTTAATCACGTTTCCCACTGAAACTCAGAATTACTCAACATGCAGTGATTTTAAACCAGTCTCCATAATTGCTCAAATTATGTTGGTTCATTTGTAGGTTCTTCTCTAGAAGATGTTACCTGGAGAAAAGGCATGTGGGTAATTTGGACATGGGAAGCTACCTTCTGCTGATAAACCTAGTTCAGTGATGAGTACTCTGAGAGGGTTGCCATAGGTCCCCCAAAACAGGGACACTCTTGATTTTTGGGGATTGTGTTCACATTCTGGCAAATAGGACAGAGAGTCCTATCCCAATTTTGTGGTAGAGAATTATGGCAGCCCTATACACTGGTGTCAACAGTTTTCCAGGGTTGCATTTTTGAGTGCTTTGTCCTCTTTTGCAGTTATGACATCTGGCCACCCTGCTTTCATTCCAAGTGTGCTCTATTAAACAGAGGGCAAGTGTGGGCATCTGTGGCCCACATTCTGCATGTTTGGACAGAATCTGGGCTAGCAACCTGCTTGAAGTGGGATGTGTTGCTGATGCTAATTCAGCTTGTCAAAGTTAAACAAGGATGCTCACCTACCTCAGCACTCTTACTTGGGTTCCTATAATTCTTCCAACTGGCTGTGTTTAGAGAAGGTCTTCTGATTGATTGATGTTGCATCAGCTGTGCTTCAGGTGCTCACCAAGACTTGTTCTTGCCCTGGTCATTTGCCTTCTTGGTTACTCATCCTTGAAAAGCAGGAATTTTTTCTATTGACTTCTCCCAACTAATGACAGTTGACCTGTGGCTTTTCCCAGTATGATTGCCTATGCTGGTCCTTGAAATATTATCCTGGAAAGGTTTGGGGTTGCTTGAGGACTCCAGAGAATGTGGACTTGCTTTAAGCTTCATTCCTGGATCAAATGCTCACCAAAACTCTGGAGTTGAGTCTATCGGCATGCATAAGACAGACAAAAGGAAGGAGATTTCAGACTGTTTCAGTCATAGAATCATAGAATCATAGAGTTGGAAGGGACCTAGTAGGTCATCTAGTCCAACCCCCTGCCTGCAGCAGGAATTCCCCCTAGAGCATCTCCAACAGGTGCTCATCGAGCCTCTGCTTGAAGGTCCCCAGTGAGGGAGAGTCCACCACCTCCCTTGGCAATCTGTTCCACTGCCGAACCGCCCTCACCGTCAGGAATTTTTTCCGGATTTCCAGCCGGAATCTCCTTTCTTGCAGTTTGTACCCATTGGTTCTAGTTCTGCTTTCAGAAGCAGCTATGAACAAATGAGCCCCTTCCTCCCTATGACAGCGCTTCAGGTATCTGAAGAGGGCAGTCATGTCTCCCCTCAGCCTCCTCTTCTCCAGCCTGAACATCCCAAGTTCCCCCAACCTTTCCTCGTAGGGCTTCCCTTCCATCCCACTGATCATTCTTGTCGCTCTCCTCTGGACTTGCTCCAGTTTGGCTGCATCTTTCTTAAAGTGAGGTGCCCAGAACTGAACACAGTACTCAAGGTGAGGTCTCACCAATGCAGAATAAAGAGGAACTGGAACTTCTCGCGACTTGGAAGCTACAGTCCTCTTAATGCAACCTAAAATGGCATTTGCCTTCTTTGCAGACACATCACACTGCTGACTCATGTTCAGCTTGTGATCCATGGCGACTCCAAGATCCCGCTCACATGTTGTGCTGCCAAGCCAAGTATCCCCCATTTTATACCTATGTTTTTGGTTTTTATTGCCTAAGTGCAGAACCTTGCACTTCTCCCTGTTGAAATTCATTCTGTTTGTTACAGCCCAGGATTCCAGTTTATCCAGATCCTCCTGGAGGTTTCTCCTATCTTCTGATGTGTTTGCCACTCCTCCCAGTTTGGTGTCATCTGCAAATTTGATCAGGCTCCCCCGTATCCCTTCCTCCAAGTCATTGATGAAAATGTTAAAGAGAACCGGGCCCAAGACAGAGCCTTGGGGTACCCCACTAGAAACTGACCTCCAGGTTGACACAGAACCATTTACTATACCCTTTGAGTGCGGCCATCGAGCCAGTTGCAGATCCACCTAACAATTGCCCTGTCTAGCCCATATTTTTCCAACTTCCTAATTAAAATGTCATGTGGGACTTTGTCAAATGCTTTGCTGAAGTCAAGATAAATGACATCCACAGCATTGCCACTGTCCAGTAAGCTTGTAACCCGATCAAAAAAGGAGATCAGATTTGTCTGGCAAGATTTATTCTTGGTAAATACATGCTGGGTTGTTTTGATCACCGAGTACTTGTCTAGATGTGCACAAATTGTGTGTTTTATGATTTGCTCTAATATCTTGCCCGGGACTGAAGTCAAACTGACTGGTCTATAATTTCCTGGGTCTTCTTTTTTCCCCTTCTTAAAAATTGGGACTACATTTGCCCTCTTCCAGTCCAGTGGCACTTCTCCACTCCTCAGGGATTTCTCAAAGATGATCGACAGAGGCTCTGCAAGGACATCTGCCAGTTCCTTCAGAACTCTAGGATGCAGCTCATCCGGTCCAAATGACTTGAATTCATTTAGGCCAGTTAAGTGGTTTCGAACCAGTTCTCTGTCAATCTTAATCTGCTCTTCTTCACCATCCATGTTTTCATTACCTCTTAGGGGATATAAACACATCCCCGAATCAGTCAATGATCCTGCACCCCCATTTGCACAGCCCTCCTTCTGTGAATAGATGGATGCAAAGTAGGAGTTGAGCAGCTCCGCCTTCTGCTGGTTTCCAGACACCTGCTGTCCATCCTTGTCCAAGAGCAGCCCCATCCCCTCGTCTCTCCTCCTGTTCCTTTGGGCATATCTAAAGAAGCTCTTTTTGTTATCTTTGACTCCCCTGGCCAGCCTCAGCTCATACTGAGCTTTAGCATCCCTGACCCCCTCCCTACAGGACCGGGCTACCTGCCTGTACTCCTCTCTGGTGATCTTTCCAGTCTTCCACTCCCTATACTTCTCTTTCTTTAACTTCAGCTGATCTCCAAGTTGCCTGTGGAGCCAACCTGGTTTTTTCAGCATTTTCCCCCCTTTCTTTTTTATTGGAATTGTTTCTGACTGTGCTTGTAGAAGCTGCCTCTTAAGGAGCTCCCACCCATCTTGGGCCCCTTTCCCCATTAGATCATCAACCCATGGGATCCCACCTATGACTCCTCTAAGCCTGTTGAAATCAGCTTTCCTGAAATCCAACATATAAGTTTCACTCTGCACTCTTTTTATTTCCCACATTATTCTAAATTCCAGCAGCTCATGATCGCTTTCCCCTAAAGTTCCCACTATGTTGACCTGATCAACCAGTTCTTCACGATTTGTTAAGATCAGGTCAAGGATGGCCCCTCCCCTTGTCGTTTCCTCCACTTTCTGGACCATGAAGTTATCTTCCAGGCCCATCAGGAATCTACTGGAGCTTCCATGTTTGGCTGAGTTTGTCTCCCAGCAAATGTCTGGGTAGTTAAAATCCCCCATTACTACTACCTCATATTTCTTTGCAATGCCTGCCAGTTGCTCCAAGAAGACATCGTCTACTCTTTCTCCTTGGCCTGGCGGTCTATAGTAGACGCCCACCAAAATGTTTTGTTTCTTATTTTCCCCCCTTACTTTTACTCAAACACACTCCACAGGGATATCCAGACCACTCTCCTGGATTTCAGAGCAAGTATATACGTTCTTGACATATAATGCTACTCCACCTCCCCTTTTGCCACTTCTGTTCCTCCGGAACAGCTGATAGCCTTCCAATTGTGTGTTCCAGTCATGGGAGTCATCCCACCAAGTTTCAGTTATTCCTATCAAATCAAATTTCCCTTCACTTGCTAAAAGCTCCAGCTCATCTTGTTTATTTCCCAGGCTCTGTGCATTTGTGTAAATGCAACTTAAGCTCTGGAGGTTGCAACTCAATGCATTTCCCTCCTTTTTTGTAAGGCCAGGCCCCTCTCAAGATTTTTGAGTTACAGCTGTGCCCTGGCAATTTCCATCCAGAGCATTTTCCTTATTCCTAGGTTCCCTTTGGACGTAACCCACCCCCTTCTTATTTAGTTTAAAGCCCTCCTGATAAGGTTGGCCATCTCCCGTCTGAAGACACTCTTCCCCCAACCCATAAGATGTAGTTCATCCTTTGCTAGGAGTCCTTCCTCAAGGAAGTTCATCCTGTGATCCCAGAATCCAAATCCTTCCCGATGACACCATTTTCGAAGCCAGCTATTGACCTGAAAAATCTTGCTATCTCTCTGAGGACCTTTGCCAATTACTGGGAGGATGGATGAGAATACCACCTGGGTATCCCGCAGGTCCTTAATCTTCCTCCCCAGAGCTTCATAATCCCCAACTATCTTTTGGAAAGTTTCCCGAGCAGTATCGTTTGTTCCTACGTGGATGAGTAAGAACGGGTGACGATCAGCAGGTGTGATCATCCTCGGTAGCCTCTCCGTGATATCCCGTATCCTAGCACCAGGGAGGCAGCACACCTCACGGGAAAACGGGTCTGGTCCTAAGCATCATTTTGAAAAACGCTTCTGATAGCCTAAGAGTGAACAAGTGAGCAAATAGGTGCAAGAACTGGTGGTTTTAGAAAATGAAATTAATAGTCTATGACGTTCAGCAACACATCCTTTTCATTGTACCAGCTCATTCATCAGAGAGTTTAAACGTTTTATACCAACATTCTTAAAAGTGAAAAGGAGGATGGAAAGGGGGTGCATACCATTTAAATGCAGATGGTGGCTTTTCACTTGGGACCTAGCGGAAAGTTTTTCTATTAAAATGCTAATGAAAGAAAGAAAACCTGCAACTCTAGATTTTTCCCTGCAAAGGGATGATCCCATGCCATGTTTTGAGTAGTAGACTGATATGTGCCTTTCTAAATACGTTTGGTCTTGACTTTTTAAGGGCAGTGAGGAATTGGAGAATGTTGTTTTATTTTTGTTTTAGTTCATGTAAAGGAGCAATCTTTACGTTGGTAGTGAGAAGGAGGGGAAGCTTATTTACACAAATGGCCCAGATAAATAATAGTTAGCATGGCAGTCTCACCTCTCTAGCCCTGGAATCCTTCTCTTGATACCCAGACACTGTCCTTTCAGGCTAATTGAAAGTTTAAGACCTTTGCACTAATTCTGTTCAAACTGATATTGTAATCCTAATCCCCACTTAGACTGGCACACATTCCAAATTAAGTCCCATGCTGGCCTGGGGATGTCACAAAAATGCCATAAGGCTTTTTTGCCTCACTCCTGGGTGGGTTTGGCCAGTGCAAAGACATGTGCTAATGACCCCATACCACCATAGGAATGGGGACACAGCTTATTTATGCTGGCCTAAATTGGTTAGGATTGTGCCTGAGTCACCATTACTTTTTCTCTTTTTCAGATTCTGACCCTTTTTGACCTCAGTCCAAAGCGAGGCCCAGTGTCGGGTGGCACACAAGTCACAATCTCTGGCAAAAACCTAAATGCTGGCAGCAATGTCTCTGTGTTCTTCGGGGAGCAGCCCTGCATTTTTCACTGGTATAGCTCAGAATGCAATACATGGGGGATATTTTTTTCCTGTGGCAGAAAGGTGGGGAAAATGGCTGTGGTGAAACTTTGGCTGTGGTGGTGTGGGACTGTACTGTTGCAGATGTGAAATGTTGCACAAGGCTCAGTAAGCCATGGTAAGTGTGCTGGCAGGTGGTGTGATGATAGGGTTGTCATATGTCCTGAAAAACAAAGACAGTCCAGATTTTTGCGAATTGTGTTCACATACCGGCAAGTGTGATAGAGGATCCTCTCCCGATTTTGTGGATTATGGCAACCCTATGTGATGAGGGTGGCAGCATGTTGGAAGAGCAGCATGTTGCAGACATGGAGGTTGAAGTAGTGCTACTGTTGTAGGGTGGTCCCTTTAGAATGGATAATCCCACATATGGACCTTTTATTTATTTTTTATTTTTTATTTTTTCTGTTTTATTTTTCTTCCCACATTCCTTTTTCCAGCTAAGAGAATTTCCTTGTTCAAATATGAGGATTCTTTCTATCCAATGTTTGCTTCATATTTCTTAAGGGCCATGATTGGGTTGGCATGCATTGTCTGTGATGGTAGCAAAACACTGTACCTATAGCATCATCCTGTTTGGCCAGTTTCATCTTTCATTTATCTCCACAGGAGGACTGCAGACTATATTGTCTGCAATACCACAGCTTCCAACAATGGCTTCCAGAAGGTGGATGTGTCTGTTAAGGTCGACAAGGCCAAAATCCATAGGGAGCTGGAGAAGGCTAAAATGCACAGGGAGCTTGAGTTTGAATATGTGGATGATCCAACCATCTTGAAGATTGAGCCAGAATGGAGCATTGTCAGGTAGTGGATATATCATCATGAAGTGGACATATCTGATGGGGGAAGTCAAAAATAGTGCTTAGCCAAAATTCTCCTGCCCCAGTTTTTCTGACCAACCTGCAGGTACTTGCATTGAAGGGGATATGCTGGTTTTCCTTAAGGGAGGCAAATGCTGGCCAAACATACTGGTGTTGGCAATATTTCTTCAAAGTAAGCAGCAGATGTATGTGCCTGTAACAATGTTAATGTTTCGTTCTTCTAGCTTAGTGGATTTATCGATGCTTGAATCCAAAATGTCTTTAGATGAACTTTGAGATTGTTAAGGAAGCAGATTATATTTCCTTTTCTAATTATAATGATCATATAACTGTGCTGGAAACAGCATTGGTCATGGATGGAAAATACACTTGGTCCAAGTGGAGCTCAAGAAGAATGTGGTCCTCCTATCCTGTGAGTCAAGGAATAAACTGAAACTTAGGTAAATTGTTCCAAGCTTGAATCAGTAAAGAGAGAAATTGGTCATTAAATGTCCTTATAAAAGATTTTTTTAAAAAAAATACGTGTCCCCTTTCTGCTCCATACCTCATTGGTCCTGAACTCCACCATGAATCCAAAATAATTGGAGGACCTGAGGGTGAAAAACACGGCTGGTAGATTTTCCTGCTGCCACCTTCCACACACCCATCCAATAATCTTTCTGCAGGTTCTTTTTCGCAAATCAATTAGTGATTTAATTATTGTAAGCAAATCTAAAGGTTAAGATTAATTAAGCATGAATACATTCGGGACCAGAGTATGACAAGAATGGACTTCCCATTTGGAGGAGGGGGGGAATGGAAGTGATACAACATTTACTCCATCATGACTGCTATTTGACCCAGTTGCCTTATAAATAGGCTGCCATGCTTCCTGATAATTTGCAAAAGCGTGATGTTTATGTGGTCAAACATTAACATGCACTTTTGCTATTTGTGCTTCCCTGAGAGGTCAGAGTATGTTGCCCCAAACCAACTTATTTTTACAACAGTTTAATTTAATGCTAGATTATAACTGAGAGGAAAAAACACGTCACAGAGGATTGTATAGTCATTATGCAAGTTCTGAATCTACAAAATCCATGACATAGTGATTAGTGCCAACTTAAGAAAAACCATTAAGGGTCTTTAGTTAATCGTGTTGAAACTTGTTCAGGTCATGGTGAACCCAGTGACATGTAGGCTGCAATCCTAAAGACACTTTCCTGGGAGTAAGACCCATTGAACACAATGGGACTTACTTTTGAGTAGACATGGTTAGGATTGTGCTGGTTATTTACAGAGGCTGGGTTAAAAAGGAAGTGAAATATTCTATCTACCAGTTTCTCACAAGCTTGCTAAAATTTGTAACCTATAAATATCATCCATGCTTTCAAAGGTTATTCACAAGCATGCCAATAGGCCATAGATACAACCAACTAAAACTGGAGCCTTTCAGTATTTTCATAGTTCTAGAAGAATAAGCATAAATTGGCCACTGAAATTAAGGCTCCAACCCTAACCTCTAATTAGGCCAGCCTAAACCCCAGCATAGGTCTTGTGCTGACCTGAGAGTGTCACAGAAATGCCACAAGGTGCCCCCAAAGTGGCACAGAAGTGCCTCATTCCTGAGTGATTAAGCCACTGTGCAGGCATATGCTGACCTCCCCACACCATCAAGGGGTGATATACTAGATGAGTTAGGCTAGCCTAAATTGGTTAGGATTGCACCCTAAGTGTGTCACAGAAAGAGTGTTTGTTCTCTGTGAACATTTGCCTTCTATCTTTAAAAGTACTATCTTTAATTCTGAGTAAACATCCAAAAGATGGTCCGAAAAATTTGTGTTGAATTTTTCTTCTTCTTCTCTCTGTCTTATCAGTGGAAACACACCCATTACTATTTGGGGCACTAACCTGAACCTCATCCAGAATCCTCAGATCCGTGCAAAGTATGGTGGGAAAGAACACATCAACGTGAGTATGAGAGTTGATCCAACAGGGCAAATTTGAAGGATCCTGTGACAATCACCATGCGGAAGACAGTATCCCAATACGCAGTTTTCCTCTAACCTATGAAAGTGAATTTCTGTTCAGTCTGAGAAAACATGCTATATTTCTTTAGCTCCTGACCTCCTAGAAGAGTATACAGTGTTGCCTATCTGTTGTTGAGCAGCATACTGAGCTTCCAGGGGTTCCTGCACCACACAAGTCCTCCTCCCTCCCAGTCACAGTGATGGACATTTTGCTAGCTTGCTATAATACCAATTGCTTCATTTCTACTTAAGTGTGGTGGTTAAGAGTCAGGCCATGACATGCTGATCACATGAGCCATTTCACTCTGCAGTGAGGAACTGCATGCCAGGCATGCACATCTCTGAATTGTGTCACTTCTGATTTAGCTCAACCAGATTGCTTTGTGGAGCTGGCATAGAACCTAATGGAGAATGGCTGTTCCTATTTCACTTGCAGGATGAAAGATGCTGGGTAGGAAAGAAGAAAGGTGGCTCCAGGAGGCTTCGTCATGTCTAGCTTATTAGAAGAGGAATCGCACGCATGAATTTGATAGTGTTCTGTTGTGACATGCCAAAGGCCTCTGTTAAACAAATGTCCTGACATCAAGAAAATTACTGACATAGTTTAAGGCTAGTGTTTCAGCAAAACCCTAAAACAGTGATTTTCATGCTTTTTCATCTCATGGCACACTGAGAAAATAGTAAAATTTTCAGGACACCACAACACAGTGGTTGAAAACCTGCTGAGTTTTAAAATGAATAACAAATTTTGTGATTCTCTGTCGTTCATATTTATTTAGTAACAGAGTTCTGCACTGCCATCTGCTTTTAAAAAGACATTAAACATTGTGAGCAACATAAAGTAATCAAGCCATAATCCACTAAAACTCCATATCAAATATATCTTAAAACCAAAACCCAGCAATTCGCAACCATGAGAGCTCAGCACGTTACGATGGGCACAATCCAGAGTAACTACGGGCAGTCCTTGCTCCGGTGTAAGAACAATTTACTCTGGATTGCAATATGAATTTCCCATAGGTTATCACTAGGTGGTGCAGTAACTATTAGTGCTTGTAATGTCTCTTACGTGCTCCCGTAGTTACTCTGGATTGTAGGGAAAGTCGGGCAAAGCAGTGTGGCCTAAAGGCTTAGCCCAACGAGGAAAAAACTTTGTTGAAAAAATGATTTTGTTGGTCAATTAATGGATCATGAAGTGCAAAGATGCTTACACTTGGTTATCCTACCATGTTGCTCAGTTAACAGAAAAGAACATAAACATGTCACTGAAATGTCCTTCACAGAAATAGTTTAAGGCAGTGGCCTATGTCCCAGCTCGGCCTTTGCATCAATTTCAGGCATAATTCTGCTCCTCCAGTCTGTTGCAGATATTGCTTACACCTAGAGTTGCTCCTGAGGTGCCATCTAAGTTGGGTTTAAAGGAACTAGAAGGCTCTCCCTCAAGCACAACATCTGGGGAATATTAAGAAAAACCAAAAGCATTTCAGTCCTTTAAAATTCTCCTGAGACAGGGATTGTTGTACCTTACACACCTCTTGTCTACAGGTTTCACCTACAAGAAGATTTGAATTTACCATTTCTTTGGGAAAACTGCCTAGAGGGAAGTCTCCTGGGAACTTCAGGGTAATGGAAAAAAGTTGAAAGAAAGCTGGAAAAATGTTGGGATATAAATGCAATAGTGAAACAGAATTAAAATATTTTTCGGGAAACCAAAAGAATTTCAATGACTACTGCAACATCTCCACATATTTCTGCATGGTCATTGCCAGATCTTGCCCAAAGTTAATGGGAAGTTCTTCTTTGAGTGAAACTTATAAGGGATTTCAAGGGAAGTAAAATAGGTATAGTCAAATTTATCCCAGAGAAGTCTGCACATCCCTGTAGTTTCATCTAGTGTGAACTTTGTCAGCTACTGAATCACTCCAAATTATATGTGAACAGAGGCTAGGAAGACAAATAGGTGCACTTTCTCAGCATCAGGTCCAGTATTTGTGGACACTGATGAGCAAACATCCCAATACTCAATAACCCAGGAAATTTACATTTTGGATTCTTTAGCCCTTCTCCACATATCCACTTGGTTCCCAATATACCCCTGAGTGAAATGGGTCTGAAATCTTTAACCTTCTGAATACCTGTCAGCCCTCTGAGGCGGCAATCATATCTTCACTTACCTGGGAGTAAATTCCATTGATTATAATGGGATTTCTGCATAGATAATGCATTGGATTGTTTATTTACTTATTTCACAAGTTGTTTCTAGCCCCTATATGAATGGTCATATATCACTGTGGTTTCATGCAAACTGAGAAGTGCTTTCCTGGTTGCTCCCCTTAATCTGTGCTGTAATATGAATGATTCCTTATAGGTCTGCGAAGTACAGAATGACACAGAGATGACCTGCCAAGCACCAGCCCTTGCAGTTGACCCAAATAATCAGTCTGATCTCGCTGAGCGCCCAGATGAGTTTGGCTTCATCTTGGACAATGTTCACTCTTTGATGATCCTCAATAAAACCAACTTTACCTATTACCCAAATCCTGTCTTTGAGACTTTCAACCCTTCTGGGATCTTGGAACTGAAGCCAGGAACCCCTGTCATATTAAAGGTTTGAACAGAAAAAAATGTTGTTCTAGATTAGAATCCTGCTCATGCTGACAATTATATGCCCTTTCTCAAACATCCTGCAAATGGCTTTCTAACTAAGGAGGAAGACTCATGTTGTAGAGTTCAGTCACCATAAGAAAAGTGAAGCTAGCAGAAGGGAGCCTATGGGCAAAATCCAGAGTAACTACAGGGAGTCCTTGCTCCGGTGTAAGTACAACTTACTCTGGATTCCAATATGAATTTCCCATAGGTTTTCACTAGGTGGTGCAGTAACTATGGGTGCACGTAAAGTCTCTTATGTGCTCCTGTCGTTATTTGGGGGTATGACTCTCATGGGACCCATGCCATCCTCCGCATGTTGACAGCCATGGAAGTTATAGCAATTGTTAAATCTTAGTGTTATGTGTGAAATTCTAAGTGACTTCTGCTCCTGGAAAACATCCACATTGGTAGGAGGGAGGAAGAAGAGTCCAGCCTGATTCTTCCTTTTTCCCCTCACCGTAGGCCAATATCATTGAGATATTCCCAGCAGTGGTGGAACCACCTTTAGTGCTAAAAGTATGTCAGAGTAAATTGAGAAGGATGGAACAGCATCCCCACCTCCACTGCCATGTCCATTTGCACAAACAATGAGCTGTGTGTGCACTGGGGGGACGGACGGACAGTATGCAGGTTATATACGTAAAGGAGTGTATCTTGGGGCCCAGCGGAACTAACGCTGCAGAAGCCCCTATATTTGAATGCAGGAGGGAATGTGTGCTGAAAGTGAGCTCAACAGAAAAAGGGGCTTGGTTTAAACTGAACCAAGGAGCAAATAAGATGGGAGGGGAAGGTGACATAGGAGGAAACAAGTGAAGAAATTACACAGAGCAAATCAAAGAGGTCAGGAGGGCTGGATTTCACATTTTGAGTCATAATGCTTCAGACCTGTAGGTGCATTTTTTAGTTTTACTGATAGAAATCAAGGTTATGCCTTAATGATAGTGACACTGAAAGACTATTGGACATTAATTCTCTTGACTTACATGAGGAAATTTGAGAACTTGTGATATTGAGAATCTTCAATATGCACCCCTCTTGTTTCAGTAAAATACAACAATGAATGCCACCTGCTATTGAAACTGAAGCTGATCTCACCTGCTTTGCCATCCTGCTGCTCCTTGAAGCTATTCACATTTTTGTTTCTTTTGATTCAGGGGAAGAACTTGATCCCACCTGTAGTAGGAGGAAATGCCAAGCTAAATTACACAGTGCTTGTTGGTGAGAAGCCCTGCGCGGTCACAGTGTCAGATGTACAGTTGCTGTGTGAGTCCCCCAACCTCACTGGACGGTATAAAGTGATGGTGAGCAGTGGTGCTAACATGAAGTAATGCTGATGTGGCTCATTACTGGTGTGGTATGTTGTGTGTTGTGGAACGTTTGGAAAGCAGTGATCCTATTCTCTGGCTGATTTCTAGAGGCACATCTTCACAGCACTACATGAAAGCATTAGGCAAGGTTTCGGGGATAGTGCAGGCCGTCATGCCTTGCGTCTGAATCTTGCTCACCTGGTTTAAATTTATCACTGCAACCTTAGTGTTCATGCACTTGTATAAACACATACACAGCAAAAGAGTTCCTCTACCTTAATGGGTTTTCTCCTCCGTCTTCTCATAGGCTCGTGTTGGAGGGATGGAGTTTTCCCCAGGGATGGTGAACATTTCTCCAGACAGCCTGCTCAATCTGCCAGCCATAATCAGTACTGCTGCGGCAGGTGGGATCTTCATCATCTTCATTGTATCTGTGATGATTGCCTACAAGCGCAAGTCACGTGAAAGTGACCTCACTCTCAAGCGGCTTCAGATGCAGATGGATAATCTGGAGTCCCGGGTTGCCTTGGAATGCAAGGAAGGTACAGAAAGCAGAAGTGTCTAAAGAGAGTCCTTTGGGAGTCCTTCTATAGCACAGGTGGCTGTGTATGAGTGAGAAATAGAGCAGTAGTGATCATTTGTGTATCCAAAATATCTGGGAAGCCTGCATAATGATATAACATCCATTGACTCAAGTTTGGGATGAGAATGAAAGAAAATGCCAGGAAAGGAACAATGGTGAGATAGGCAAAAGTTCTAGGTTGCTTGAGACACAAAGTAAGAACACATAGGGTGCAATCCAGAGTAACTACGGGCAGTCCTTGCTCTGGTGTAAGAACAATTTGCTCTGGATTGCAATATGAATTTCCCATAGGTTTTCACTAGGTGGTGCCGTAGCTATGAGTGCACGTAATGTCTCTTATGTGCAACTGTAATTACTCTGGATTGCAAGGATAGTTGAGAACCAAGGAACAGGAATTGAAGGAAAAGGAATTTGGGGCCTGTGGACATGAGAAGCAACATTATTCAGAGTCAGACTGTTGGTCTGGTTGTTGGTAAGTCATGCCAGATTCTTCCTTTTCTAGAGAGCAAGGTTTCAAGCACAGTGCTTTAACCTGAGAAGACATATAGGCAAAGCAGAGGATCACAGACAATGATGTGTGGTTTCTGTTCTCTTAATTTCTACACAAAATACTAACTCTTAGAAAAGCCTTGGAGAAATGTGATTTTTTTACATTACTTTGTGATTTCCAACTTTGGTGTGTCATTCTTCCTTAGGGGAGCAGACATGGGATTTGAACCGAAGTCTCCTCGGTCGAAATCTGCAACGCAACACTCTCAGCTGCTTTGCCTAAAAAGAGTCTTTTAACACTTTTAAAAAGAGTCTTTTAAAAAGACTTTTAAAAAAAAGACTTTTAAAAAGACTCTTTTAAAAAGAGTCTTTTAAGAGTCTTCCATTGTTTGCTTTTTCTTCTCAAACTCCAGCTTTTGCAGAATTGCAGACTGACATCCATGAGCTAACAAGTGATTTAGATGGAGCTGGTATTCCATTTCTTGATTATCGGATGTACACAATGAGAGTGCTGTTTCCTGGCATTGAAGATCATCCTGTGCTGAGGGATCTGGAGGTAAAAAATGTTAAGAAATAAAATCCAGCCCTGCTTATTCTTCTTATCTTTCATGTATCTCTGGGACATCCTTCTTTGATCTGATGACCATGAGTGGATTGCATTATCCCAAAGAGATCCCAAGGTCCATTCCAAAGCAACTCTGTCCTGCACCTAAAAAAGAACCAGTTGTTTCCAGTTATTGAATTACTGTGCAATCCTATTCATGTCTACTCTGAAGTAAGTTACATTGAGTTCAATGGGGCTTACTTCCAATAAAGTGCTCTTAAGTTTGCAGCCTTAAGTTACCATTGCCATATCTTTTGGCAGGTTATAAAGCTTATAAGCTTATCTTGTATGTCTGTTTTGTATTAATTAGTTCAAATAATCTAACTTTGCTTTACTGGCAGGGAAGCATCTATAGTCCCAGCACCAATTTCATTACCTTTTTCTGTATCTTTTCCAGCTCTGAAAGAAATTCTACCACTGGTTTGGCCTATGGGCTGCTTTCCATCCAAACAGCCTCCTATTAAAATGAATGCTGGAAAGAGTTGCCTTTGGTGAACCTGTTGCTTTAATCAGTTCCTTCTTCCTCTTGCATACCAATTATCCTACAGTTCTTTCTGGAAAAAGGCCCTTTCAGTTGAAAGCCAAGGGCAACCTTCTCCATAGCTCTGGGGCTTAGCAGCATGTGCTTCTTCCTCTATTACATCACCTACAGTAATGAGTTCAGTCACTCTTAATGCCAGTCCCAAGCGAATGTTTGTAGTTATTGTGAAAATGGTTTGGCACGGCAGGCAGTCTCTGGTGTGGAGCAGAGCTGGCTGTGATAGCAAGGGTTCACAGTGGACCGGGGATGGAGACAGTGCTGGCAGCTCTTCCTGAAAAATTGGCAGGCACCAGTTCTGGGAGAAGCCCAAAGAAAGAATCCAGGCGCTCAGGACAGAGGAAGGTTTTCCAAATTGAAAAGGACCAGCTCCATGTATTACTAGCCTCCTTTGGTGCTATTGCTTTGCACTGACTAAACTAGGTGTTATAGGTATACAAATGTAAATGGTTCTGTATGGTTTTGGTACTGAGAACTTCCAAATGGGAGTTGCATTAAAGTGCAATCCTAACCTAGGCCAGCACAACTCATCGGTCTTTCTATTCTCTTGGTGATGTAGGTAGGCTAGCACATGTTTGTGCACTGGCCCATCCCTTCCCCAGGAGTGGGGCAGAAGTGTCTTACAGCACTTTTGTGACACTCCCAGGTCAGCACAGGACTTATGCCAGGTTCAGGCTGGCCTAACTGGAGATTAGGATTGCAGCCTTAGTTCAGCATTCTGTCCCCTCCACCAATACTGCTCTGTTCACTTGGCCATCAGAAGCAGAATACATCTTGCAAACTTAGGAAATAACTGTTTATAAATCAGCAACTATGTTTAAAGAGCTGAACTTATAGTTGCATAATATAAATTCAGGGTTGCAGGGGGTTGGACTCGATGACCTACTGGTTCCCTTCCAACTCTGTGGTTCTATGAATTCAGTGTTTCTGAGTGCAGAATTTAGGTTATAACAGGTCAGAAGAATTTTGATGATTTTTTTAATGCACAGGGCTCTTGTTGCTATGAGCCCCCATCTGGCTGCTACACATTATCCCCAGTGAATACAATGAATGAAAACTTCAAAAATACAAAAGAACAAACAGGTCCCTAAAGCTATTGTCCCCCTCCTCCTTCCAAGACAAGCTTATACAAAGCTGTTTGGATTTGCTTTCTAGAGAAAGAAGGGACAGGCCAGCCATGTTCTTTCAGGAAGGTATTCCTAACACTTGCCAACACCATAGGAGAGGCTACCACTAATGGCAGAAGCTTCTGAAACAGGGCCATGGATCATTATCTCAGTGAAGTGTGGTACCAGATTCTTTGGAGACTCCAGGGTATATCCTTTTCCTCTTTTTTTAACAGGTCCCTGGATATCGTCAGGAGCGAGTAGAGAAGGGCCTTAAACTCTTTGCCCAGCTCATCAACAACAAGGCTTTCCTCTTGTCCTTCATTCGCACCCTTGAGTTTCAGCGCAGCTTCTCCATGAGAGATCGCGGCAATGTGGCTTCCCTCATTATGACAGTGCTGCAGAGCAAGTTGGAGTATGCCACAGATGTCCTCAAGCAACTCCTGGCTGATCTCATTGACAAAAACCTTGAGAGCAAAAACCATCCAAAGTTGCTTCTCCGGAGGTAAGCACTAGAGGATCAGTCTGAGCAGCCTGGAAGTTGCTGCTCTTAATGTGGCTAGAATAATTTTTAAATATTATGTGGATATCATATGAATAATGGCCCTTTGAATGAATCCTGGCTATAGAAGTGGTAGCTGGCCAGCAGATGTGGTACTCTTTTTATTGGTCTTTCGTTGGCTGAGTCATCTAAATACTGCCACAGCTACATGGGAGCTGCTCACAGAAAAAAAAATCAGCTCAGTGACATTTAAAGAAATCCTCAATCACACACATGCCACTCAACACATGATACAGTGGTTGCCTCACTTTCCATCAACCCATATAATCTGGACTGCACTCTGTCAGACTCCAAAAAAATCCTTGCAATATAGCAATTGTAGTTGCATTTGCAATTGTAGTTGCAGCAATTGTAGTTTCAGTCGTATAGAGCGGATCTTAAACTCAAAAGTTTCAAGCTTCTTCAGTGGATGATACAATGGCTCAGTAGTAGCACACATGCTTTATGTTCAGAAGGTCCCAGGTTCAGTCTAAGCCATCTCCAGCTTAATGGAGATGTCCAGATAGCATGTAAAAGGGCATTCTATCTATCTACAGTACTTATATACCACTTTTCAACTGAAAAGTTCACAAAGCGGTTTACAAGAAAATGAAAAAATTAATAACTAATTAATAGCTAATGGGTGCCTGTCCCAAAAGGGCTCACAATCTAAAGTGCAAAAAGAACACCAGCAGAAGCCACTAGAACAGACATTGCTGGGATGCGTAGGGCCAGTTACTCTCCCCCTGCTAAATAAAAGAAGAACACCCACTTGAAAGAGTGTCTCTTGCCCAGTAAGCAGGGGGCCATTCCTCTGCCTTTAACCCCAGAGAGCCATTATCAGTTACTGTCAATGGGCTAGGCTATATCAATGGTTCCCAAACTATGGGTTGTGAAGTGGTGGGTTGCATAAAGATCAGATAATTGTTTCAAGCCCTGAAGCTATTCAAAAATCAAATAGCTGCTAACTGCCCTGCAAGGAGCTGAACTCCAGCAGTTTGTAAGCATGTGTAAATATAGGAAAATCCCCTGTGTAAATATAGGAAGATAAATGTTTGAGGTTATCTTTATTTCTGGTAATTATTTGTAAATAAATAAAGTAAATTACTTGTAAGTAATTTGTAAGTAAATAAAACATTTCTTTCTAGATCTCCTTTCTTTTAAAAAGAAAGTCTGGTAATGCTAGGTGGGTCCCAATAGAGTGTCATTTTAAAAAGTGGGTCTCAGTGCTAAAACATTTCAGCCCATCATCAATGGGCTGACACAGTAAGTGTCAGTTTGTATAAGCTGTGAAGAAAGGGTCAATTTTTAAAGTAAGTAGAAAATACTTATGTATCAGCATGCAGATTATGAAGTCTTGGGCTCTCGTATCTACTGTTTGCTCTGAATTAGGAAGAAAAGTCCATCCTGTGACTTACCTTGCATCATTGGCATCCTTCAGTCTTGCACCAAGTCCTTAGCCCAGCTCCTGCCAACCTAGCAGTTCTAAAATATACAAAATGCAAGAAGATAAATAGGCACCACTTAGGTGGAAAGGGAACAGCATTCTGTGAAATGGGGATGAGCACTGCACCCTACGGTCTTTCACATCTAGCAGTATAACCTGCAGGGGACACCTTTACCTTTACCTTTCCGAGTCAAAATCTAGATGCTTCAGCTGTGTGTGTCTGAAGATTCATGAGAGAACCAGTGAAAATTTGCACAAGATTTATACTGGTGTAAAATACAGATTTTTCTTATTTGTTTTAAAGAAATGGCTCAGATATATGTGAGTAGGGACAGAAGTTGGGGCTGTCCTTCAAGCTCCTTTGCAAAATGGTACAGAAAAGGCATTTGTTGTACAGAATGGTACAGAAAAGGCATCTGCCTGGGAGGATTTTTTCTGGCATAAAGCCCATAGTAGAGCATCAGTAAAACACAGATCATTGTAGCTTTCTTATAGAGTTCAGGCTGCTAGGCTGATATCCCAGTGGTGCAGCTAATGATCAAGTAACCTGGTACAAAGCTCAAAATGTTGCCCCCAAAGTGATGTCACAACTTGAAGAAACATCACACTCTGGCTTTCACTTCCTTAGAGCAGTAAAGGGTTAGAATGGGAAATCTGCTCCTGCTTGCTATCCACACTTCATTATTACATCATAAGCCATATAATGGTATCAGAACAACCCAAACTTGCATTGGAAAAGCCAGGCTGGCTTCCCTGCTCTGCATCTAGCACAAGTTTGGGGCTGCTGTTGCCCCACTGTGGGACAAAGGGAAACTTTTCCCTTTACCCTGGGTAATGCAGCATCAGTTTCAAAGGGGCTACTCAGAATGTGGCACGGATCCAAGCAGACTAGCCCTACAATCCAGAGTAACTACGGGTGCACGTAAGAGACATTACGTGCACCCGTAGTTACTGCACCACTTAGTGAAAACCTATGGGAAATTCATATTGCAATCCAGAGCAAATTGTTCTTACACCAGAGCAAGGACTCCCCATAGTTACTCAGGATTGCACCCTAGATCAGCCAAGAGCCTGCCTGGGGAATGGGCTTGGATCTTGCACAAGTGTAGGGTGCCAGCCCCATCTACCACTCCCCCCTTGGGAACACCTTCTGCTCACCCTCTCCCACCCCAGAACATTTCCTGCCCTCTCTCTACTCCTTAAACCCTTGCAATTGGTCGAGCTCTGCCAGTGCAACTTACTTTTTTCCAGGGCCCCAAAGCCACACAGGGACACCAGTGCAATTTCCCTCATTAGCCTCCCCTCTTCACTGGGTGTCACAGACATGTTTTAAGGCAATACCCCTGGACTGGTGCAAGTGGGCGCCCAAGTCAAGATTGCTTTGCCCATCACTTTCCTGCATAAACAGGTATTACTCTGTGTGCCAAAAGAAAAACACAAAAACGATTATGACTTTCACAATATCGCTTCAATTTCTGTGGATCAAGTGAAATTTACCAGCAGGTGGAAGTGGCAGAGATAGTAACAGCAGGGAGATGCAAGTCTAAGTGAAGCATGAGAGGTCGATGCTCTCTCCTGCTTGTCTGACATAGAAGGTCTCCAGCTGAGCAGCAATTCAAAATGAATCTTCTGGCGCTATGACTGTACAGAGCAGAACAACAGTACAAAGAACTCCCATTCCCCGTTATTGTGATTTGAGCTCTCGAATTCTAATAAGATTGTAAAGTCTGAAAGATCAGTCTTGAGAGTTCAATTTCAATGCAGATGTTATTGTTCCAGTAGTGCAGACAATCATCCTCAACCCAACTTTTATCTGATTCCATCCAATTTACCTTGTGCCCAAAAAGCAAAGCAATTTGTGGCTAGAAGCACACACTCTTGTACAAGTAGCTGAGGTTTAAGAATTGTGATGCACATTCCAATGTCCATGCAAATGAATATGCCATTTTAAAAGAATATCAATTCTTGGCATTGAGCCAAAATACGTATGAAATGTTTCTGTTTCATCACTGCACTTGCAGGCAGAGAAATGGGGTGGCAAAAAGGGTTAGGGGTGGGATGAGAGGCAAAATTCATGTGCTTCTCTCACTGCTAATAAGAACAAATGTGAGCCAGCCACATTTATTGAATGGTATCTGAGATAGAGAGAAACACACAAGTAGGGTTTCCTGCAGTAAAAATTCTGTGAAAATACAAGTTAATAAAATAAAGCTGTCCCCCATTTATCTCACAGGTTAGGGACCCAAGCTGTGATGAAAAACAAAAATGGCTGGAAAGTGGAACCCAGTCTTTTTGTAGTTTACAAATGTTGCTTCCAATGCTTTTTTAGCTAGCAGATTGAAATGCCCTTTTTATCTTGGAAATTCCTGCTGTCACACAAAGATTTCTGCTCATGGATTCTCCTTACTCCTTCAGAAATGGGAATAGACCAACACTTGAAGTGACCATGCATGCTGCCACAGGATGTGGTGATGGCATCTAGCCTCAATGCTTAAGAAAGGTTTGGACAAATTCTTAGAGAAAAGGACCATCACAGGTTACAAGTGATGAGGGGTGTATAGAGGTGCACAACCTCCAAATGCCATATGCAGGGGGCACCTGGATGCAGGTGTCATATGTGGTTCATGAAGCATCTGGTAGGCTGCTGTGTGATACAGGAAGCTGGACTAGATAGGCCTTGGGCCTGATCCAGGGGAGGCTCTTCTTATGTTCTTATACTCTCTCCATGCACACACATGCCAAAACATTCTGAATCACCATGTCATAGGCAAATCGACATAGGGGGTGGTAATTTTAGCCTTCAGAATGGCAGAGAGGTTGAAACTGCAGAACATGCATTGAATGAATGACTTGGGTATAATTTAAAGGTGTTGAAAGAGCTTATCCTCAGAAAACAAACCATCAGAAAGCAGGAATACCTGTACCTTCCCATACATGTTGCAAAGGACAAGAAGTTGTTTGTGCTCCCTTTGTGCACCAAATGTTTCATCATGGTCCCCATTACCAGAGTTCCCCTTAGGGAGGGACTTGCCACAAGCAGTGCATTTTCACATCTGTAGTCTCCTGCCAGAGGTTTTGGTAGTGGGTTGGTGTGCTGTGATTAGCTGCCAAATGTAGTCTGTATCTGCTGAATGGTGGGAATGGGAGGGGGAAAGGGATTGTTTTCTCTCTCCATTGCTCCTTTTGAGGCTATTGCTACCTACACCAGCCCTGTCAACAGCATTTTTCTGGCATAGGGGTGTATGAAGAAGGATTAGATTGTTATACATTCACTCCTTATCCCTCCTATGCCCATCCCATGTTATGCCCCAATCTCCTCCCTGTTTTTATCTCTCCACACAGGGAGTTGTGATGGCATCCTAGTGGCTTCTGAGCTACATTAGCATGGATGTGCATTTTCCCAACATTATCCGGGTGTCCATGGTGCATTCCCTAGTGGGATACAAATGCTTTGCCAACATATATAATTCAGCCTATAATCCTATTTACATTTACCTAAGAGTAAGCCCCATTGTCTTAGGGTTGCCATAAGTCTCCAAAAACAGGGAGAGTCCCAGTTTACAGCGATTGAGTTGACATACAGGCAAGTGTGACAGAAGGTCCTGTCCCAATTTTGTGGAAGAGAATTATGGCAAACCTACATTGTCCATAATAGAACACATGCATAGGATTGGGTTCTTGTTAGATACTGAGAATAAAATGGCGAATTACCTTCCCTTCAGAGTTCTAATTTGAATGTTTTGTCCAGTCACTAACCCCTACTTTGAATGTGTTTGTTTGTTTGTTTATATCTTGCCTTTCTCAACTGAAGGCTGACTCAAAGCAGCTAACAATATTAATAATATAGAATAAAAACATCATGAGTACTTCAAATGTTCACTTTAGGTGAAATTTGATAGTACAGTGGCGCCTCACATAACAAATTTAATTCGTTCTGGAGGCATGTTCTTTATGTGAAACATACTTTACGTGAAGCGGATTTTCCCATAGGAAAAAATGGAAACTCAGACGATTGGTTCCACAATCCTAAAAATATTCATATAAAAATATTAACTGGATGTAAAAATGATGACAAAACACTGGAATTGAATTCAAAACATGCAGTCAATGTGCATGATCTTATGAAGTCTACTTAGGCTGCAGTCCTAAAGATGCTTTTCTGAGAGTAAGACTCATTTAACACAATGGGGCTTACTTCTGGGTAGACACGATTAGGAGGCTGCAATCCAAGACACCTTCAAAGTGTCTCCCCACTTTCTCCTTCTCTCCATCCTGAGCCTCTCTCCCCTGCTCCCTTCTGGCTAGCCCTGATCTGCTTCCCTCTTCTCCACTGCTCTTCTCTCCCTCTGCCCAGTGGACGCCCGTCACAGGAGGAACAGCACAGAAGTGTTGCTTTCTCTATGGGCAGGTGTGCTAGGCAGCCCTGACACTTTTTAAACAGGCTGCCGGCCAGCACGTCTGCCCCAACTGCCAACAAATGTGTTCTTTATGTGAAGCACTTTCTTTACGTGAAGCAGAATCCTAGAGAAATTTTTGTTTGTTACGTGAAACATGCTTTACATGAGGCATTCTTTACATGAGGCGCCACTGTATCTTCATTGAGGTATCTTTCAGCTTGCACTATATAAAAACCGCTTTTCTCTAAAAGATAATGTGTAACTTTTGAATAGCACTTTCTGAATGTGCCAAGCAGCTTGCAAGTATTGTATTATCTTGATGAAGTCTGTAAGGCTCTCTGATGCTGACAGTGAGCGCATAGAGCTAGCAGAGAGGACAGTGCCAGTTGGCTCTGGATCTCAGCACTGGAAAGACACAAGCAGGAGTTCTAGGCAGTGTTTCCCTGCAGGTGAAGGGAAGACGAGGGGGGCAGGAGGTAGGTAGGAATGAGCAGACGAGGGGGGCAGGAGGTAGGTAGGAATGAGCAGAACTTATATAGGGGCATGCTGAAGGATGGATTGGCTTGGGAGGGTGTGAGGATGGTGGAAGAGGCTGCAGTCAAATTCTGTCCCTTCTCCAGAGCCGATCTCTGAGTGGATCCATTGGGGATAACTACTCTTGTCACAGGATGAGGGAACTGAGGTTCCCCTACCTTAAGGAGTTCTGAGGTCTCAAAGGACACAATGGTGGCCATTTTGGTGGGCACCAGGGAGGGATAGGATTGAGCACTTAATATGAATTAATTGCAGAGGTGAGATTTGACACAGGGAAGCCCTAATTAGGGTGCAATCCTAAGAAATTTACTGGTTCAGCTCACGTGGCCTATCTTTCCATTATGGTATGGGGAGGTTGATATATGCCTGTGCCCAGGAGTGGGGCAGAAGTGACTTAACTTTTGTGACACTTCCAGGTCACGACAGGACTTATGCCAGGGCTTAGGCTGGCCTAAGTAGAGGTTAGGATTGCAGCCATAATAGTTCAGTCATTACACTATACTAGTTCTCCTGAAAACCCAAATGGTTTTCCCAAAATGTAGGACATTCAAGAAAAATGCAGGACATAATGAAATGATAATGATTTCATAAAATGAAAGCAAACAAACAAAAAGGAAATGTCCTGGGGAAAAAACAGACTGAGCTACAAAATGAAGTTACAAAGTTAAAAACAGAACCAAAATCTAATGAAAAACTGTTCTTTAATAAATGACCTTAAATAAAGAATCTTGGTTGATTAAATATCAAGGATGTGCATGAATCAACAAGAAAAAAAAACAAAAAACACCAGATTTTCTTTCCCCCCTATTGGTACTCTCTCTCTCTCTTTCTCATATGTTCTAGGACAGAATCTGTTGCTGAGAAGATGCTAACCAATTGGTTCACCTTCCTGCTTTACAAGTTTCTCAAGGTAAGAAGAGAAGTACATCACCCAAGAGGTGTACAAGACCACCTCTTCACCATGTCCAAAATGGGCTTCTCTTGGCCTGTTGATTTATTTGGGAAGTGTTTCTTTATAAGCAAAGTGGCTATGATTTCAGTATGGATTTGAAGTATTTCTTTTACCTTGCATTAGCTGCACTGAATTGCTGAAGCTGATTAGATTAGTCCAAACGAATAGTGTTAAGCCACTGGAGGCTGAGGCTATCACCCTTGTATCTGACATGAAATTGGATGCAGGACCAGATCATTGGGATGTTGGGAAATGGAATTTAAGCAGAGCTGAATGTAATCACTTCTGAAAAAAATATTTTAAGGAACATTGCACATTTTCACAGAATCTCCAACAGGTGTAAAAAAAATTTAATAGTAAAAAAAAAACTTTTGGACACTACATTAATAAGACTCATTAAATTAACAGGGTTTAAGAATGCATTGCCTAAAAGATAAATAACATTTACATAAATTTTCTTAGTGTCATAGCCTCTAAGTATTATTCTTGTGATTTTGCATGAAGTGTGAGATAATTTATGATTTATTTAAAGAAAACTATCACTGAACATTACAAAGGAAGTCCATTTTCATTTCTTTGTTGCCTTTTGGGATATCTCACTGGACCTCAGAACAGCTCATGAAAAGGCCATGTATGTACAGTTCTGAGATAAAACTGGACAGTACTTAATACCTTTAACTATTAACTTTAACTACCTTAATACCTTTAACTATTGTATAGAAGAGGGAATTTTGGCAGATATATCTTTTTAAACCCTTAGATATTGAGCTGCACCTGCCAAAATACACTCTTTTAGGTATAAAAGTATACCTTCCCTCTTAAAAGTATAGTAAGTGTGTCTCACTTTGTATCTGGGAACCCTACATATATGCCCTGAACTCACAACCCTTTTGATTAAAAATTGGTCCCCACTGGTTAATCAGTGATGCTTGTAACTTGTAGTTAATATATCCATGAAAAGGACAGCCCAAAAGATCTAAAGCAATTTGTGGGTTGATTCTCTGTATTTTCCAACCCTGCTTGCAAGTTCTATTCAGTGGGTCTTGCTCCCAAGGAAATGGTGTAGAAGGTTGCAGTCCAGGCTTTGCTGTTTTGGTATTTGTTTATGATATCAACATCCCATCATTATTTTATCATGGAACATAAGGCAGCATTATTACAGTTCCCAAGCAGCCATATCTCTCCCAAGATTGGCCAGTCAGCCCTGCTTTAGGGGGCTGCCTCATTTGCCTCCAGATCTGAATAACAGCGCAAGTGAATGCTGTTAAGAATTCCTTGTCAAGGTGTTGTTACCTCTCAGGGGGCACAACTCTGCAAATGACCATAGTGCTGGAGTTTCCATGACCAAAGGTGCTGATGTGTCACGAACAGCAAGGGACTAGCATCTAATATACAACCAGGTATCTCCAATAATCTGCCACTGTGAAAATGAAGAGGCTTCAGGCTCCTTCACTGTGCATCCTCCAGCCTCCTGTGATCTGCTGCCTCTTGCAGCAGAAGTTTTGAAGGGTCCCGGAAGGTCGATTTAGTGGCTCCTGCTATCAGATTCCTATTTCCAGCTGAAAGTGGGGATAGAGGGAGGTGAGTCGCTTAAAGCTTTGCTCTCATAATAGGCTATTTTATTTTCCCTGCTCAGCTTCTTGTCTTCCTGCCTTTAGCCTGAAAACACAGACCGATAAGGGCAATAGGCTGCTGCGCAGAAGCAATATGCTGCCGGGAGATAAGCTAATTAAGTGGCAGGCAGGTGTCGGAGTAGAATAAAGGACCCACTTTTGCTGCTGCAGACGAGGAACCTGATTCTTGGGGATTTGCAGAGAACAAAATTGAAACTGTTCCTGTGAATTTGGGACAAGCTAATCAGGGAGGAAAGCCAGGAAACCAGAGGAGAGCAACAGAAAGGATATGGGATGACCTAGTAGATTCTGGCTGCAATCCTGTGTAAACATACTTGGGAGTAAGCCCCAGAGAACACAAGAGCACAAGTACATGCACATTCATGCATGTGAATCTGTATTCTATTTGTAGTATCTTACTCCTGTTTCTGCCTCCATTTCCCTTTTCCCGTCCAACTCCTAGTCTGTAAAGGATATCTTTTTTATAGTTTGCAAAGCACTATACATTAGTATCTTGATTTATGAGGATAATTTGTTCCAGATGCTTGTTTATAATTCAAAACGTTTATATATCAAAGTAAATTTTCCCATAAGAAATAATGGAAACTCAGACAATTTCTTCCACAATCCAAAAATATTCATATCAAAATGATTACAATACTGAAATATAATACAAAATAGTAAAGAAAATACAAAATATAAACAAAAATGAAACAAATTAACCTGCACTTAGTCTTTCAGGTCTCTCGTCCCCTTACATAGGAATGAGCTCCACTGATCAGAATAGGGCTTACTTTAGAGTAGACATACAAGGCTAGGTCTCTCAGCTCCCCCACCAAGGTCTCTCATTGCCCCCCTTACATAGGAGTACCACTGACTGTAATAGGCTTTCTTCAGAGGAGACATACATGGGTTGATCTCTCAGGAGAGGCCTCACAGGTGCAGATGGAATGAATGAATGAATGAATAAATAAATAAATAAATAAAAGTAAGATGAATGAATGGGCTAAAATGTCTAGGATTTCTCCAAGCACTCACACAGACCACAATTAAAGCATGCACTAAAATCTGCGGTTTTGAGTACAGTATATGCAGAGGCGGTCCAGAATGGAACATCTGCTGATTTTGGGTATATCTGTATATATACAGTCTCCACCAATCTCAGGAGCATAGGACCCTTGTTTAATATTAACTATTATTAATAAATAAATATAAATATTTATTTCTAGATTTCTTTTTTCTTTCTAGTGGGTTGTGATACACTGTCATTTGAAAAAGTGGTTTCCAGTGCTAAAAGGTTTGGGAAGCACAAACCTTCTTTATTATTCTCTTCAAGAGAATAACAGAAAACTTATAGGGAAATAAGAAGTGTTCCAGGTTGGCAAACACCACAATTGGAAGAGGATGCAAAAAGGAGGAGGACTGCGCAAAGCAGAATAATGCGCATGTTCTGATGGCTGAACTGGGATTTATGTTGGCATGGAGCTACAGCCCAGTTCCTGACTTGCAAGCCCATTGTGGAGAGCTCTGATCTCAGAGTCCTCAGGAAGTACACTGGGCAGGCTCTGATGGGAACAGTGGAGCACTCTCTTAAGTGCTAATACAGTATGATGCAACACCAGTCTCTTACCCCTTCACTGCCCTTGTACCTCCCTACAGGAATGTGCTGGTGAGCCTCTCTTCTCATTGTACTGTGCCATCAAACAGCAAATGGAAAAGGGTCCAATTGATGCTATCACCGGGGAAGCCCGCTATTCCCTAAGTGAGGACAAGCTCATCCGACAACAAATAGACTATAAGACTCTGGTAAGTGAGGGAGGATTGGTGCAACTCTATTGGAATCGATGGAACATTTGAAGATAGAATATTAGGATATGTGGCACCCTTTTTCTCTTCAATAATATGATGCATGGTGTGTGGAGGAAGTGAGGAGGTTTCTTTATCTGTTTTGACAAAATGAAAACCCAGGACCAGTTGATTATCAGTGAATTTGGGACAGACGAACAAGGCATTTCTTCACAGAACTACTTTATAGTATTTATTGCCACAAAGTATGGCATTACCTTCTTAGAGGGAACAGAAAAATTAATGAAGGATGATATATCTATTAGCCATGACTGGTCAGTAGAGCCCTTCATATTCAGTAGTTGCTATTCCTGGGGAACAAAGAGGTGCTAGCTAGCTGGCCCCTATCAGAAGTAGCCAAACAGCCAAATCCAGAGCAACTAATCTGTCCATGCAAGAGCCCTTGGGTTGCCCTATCTATCACTAGGGTGGAGCAACTGCAAGATGCTCCACCCCAGTTACTCTGGAAAATGCTTACGGCAGAGCAAGACAACATAGGGTGCCCTAAGAGAGGTGGACCTGCTCTGTCCTAGCTGCTCTGCCCTAGGCAGTTCAAGAGAGCCATGTTGAGGGCATGGCTATCAATCAATCAATCAATCAATCACTATCACCTATCTATCACTAGGGTGGAGCAACTGCAAGATGCTCCACCCCAGTTACTCTGGAAAATGCTTACGGCAGAGCAAGGCAACTTGCTCTGCCCTAAGAGAGGTGGAGCTGCTCTGCCCTAGGCAGTTCAGGAGAGCCATGTTGAGGGCATGTTCAGCATTGCCTAGGGCAGAGCAGTTACTCTGTATCCAGAGCCTGTTTCCAAAGCAGAAATGCCCTCTTCCAGCTCCTCAGAGATATACCACCTCTGGAGAAGGTATAGTAATGAGTAGACCCATAGGGGTCCATGATAAGGCCTGAGTAAGAATGGTAGTGTTGACCAAAAATCTGAGTTCTTGACCAGCCCAGCTGCAACCCCTGCTTCTCAACATCAGGATATGGAACAACTATGGCTGCCCACTAACTTCAGGATACAGCAGGTCACTCCAAGAAGCCCCTTGTATTCACTGTAAAATGTACTGGCATCTCATCAGGGACTCCTTATAAGACAGGCACCCAGTGGTGTGACCAGGCTCGTGTGGCTGGTGTGGGCTGCATTGGGTGACACGCTCGTATGGGGTGACGCGCCGGATGAGTTTGACAGTTCTCTGGCAGGCCCCAGGCATCAGCGCACCTATTCGGGCCTGCTCCAAGACGGAGCAGAAGCCAGAAGCTGTCACTTGTCCTCACGGCTGGCCCGAATGGCCAGCTGAGGTGCACTGCACAGAGACACACTGAACATGCCAAACAGCTTCAGAAGAGACTTCCTTAGAGAAGTCTCCACCTTCAGAACAAGGCCAAATGGCTGCACAGAGATGCATAGTGTATGTCCAAACCCTCCTGAGCGAGGCCGAGTGACTGTGCAGAGGTGTGGACTACCTCCGCTCTAAGGAAGTCTCCTCTGAAGCTGTTCGGCTTCAGAAGAGACTGCGCAGGTGCTTCTGAAGCCGAATGGCTTCAGAAGAGTACTGCACAGGCACCAACGCTGATGCCTGTACAGTCTCCTCTGAAGGTTTCAGAAAAGTACTGCGCAGGCGTCAGAGATGATGCCTGCACAGTACTCTTTCTATAGCCAGTTGGCTTCAGAAATAACTGTGCAGGCGCCAACTTTGGCAACTGTGCAATCCAGGTAGGAGGGTACACGCATCCCAGGGGTGATGCACAAACTTCCGTACCGGGTGATGTGCAGAATCGCATCACCACTGTAGGCACCACAGCTATTCCTTGTTCAGTGTGATCTGAGGGGCATCTCCTCAGGAGCAATCCCTCCCCAGGTGTTACTTACTTAGCATGCTATGGAGCAGTTAGGGCAGCCCAGGCTTCCTGACTCTGGATGCAGCATAACTTTCTGCTTTGAATACAGAATAGAGAGCAGTTGGGGCAGAGCAGGCTGAACTTGCTCTGGATTTGGCTCTTGGTCTGATCCTGCAGAGATCAGTTTCATTGGATGGGTAAATTGATGTAAAAAATATGATGGTATACTATATTCATTCCACTCTTTTCCCCACAAGGTATTCCATTTTATTAACCTTGTGCTGTAGTTAGATTCAGAGGTGGTGTCTTGCCCCAACTAGTGTGAATCTTCTATTTCACTTCAGTACTATGTGAACCACTACACTATGGCATAATGGGTGTACAAATGCAAAACCCTTTTCACCAGTGTGACCTCAAAAGGAGGGCAAGGTCTTGGATTCCTCTCAGCCTGACCTTTCTAGCAGAAATGGCATATTTGCCTTCTCACAAGTAAAGCCACGATATTAGGCCCTCCCTCTCAGAGGCTTCGCTCTGAAGGAGGCAGCGCCAGTCCACCCTCCCTCTCAGAGCGGCCAATTCCCTGAGGGGGCCTGCCACTCTGAGAGGGAGAGCGGAGCCCTCTTCAAAGCGTCCAAGCCTCTCAGAGGTTTGGATGCTCTGACGGAAGGTCTGCCCTAGCTGTGCGAGGCTTGGGAGGGTCTCGTGGGACCTCTTCCAGTCTTGCGAGGCCAGGGCAGAACCTCCTCAGAGCTCCCAAGCTCTGAGAGGTTTGGACGCTCTGGGAGAGGCGGCCTTTTGGCCACCGGGGTGGGGGGGAGTTGTATACCGGCTTATGAGATGTGGGGCTTTTTTTACTCCCTTCTAGGAGTAAAGTTTTTAAAGTTTGCAGGCATAAATTAGATTCCAATGTGTCAATGTGATTCCAAATGCAGATGTTCTACTTTACTTTTAAGGTGATGCCAAGTTAGATGTGTTTCCTCAGTTTTAAGGCCACAACTGCCTTGTGCAAGAGACTGAACATTCAGGTTCCCAAGACCCTGGCCTTGGCTCAGGATGACCAGATGCCCAAACCACTAAAGGAGGATAAGGTCCTGAATTCCTCTCAGCCTGGCCTTTACAGTAGACAATGCCACTTTTGCCTACTCACGAGTAAAGCTGTAATATTGGGCACTTTCACTTTCCCTTAGAGCTCAATGCATATTTTTGATTTTTAGTTTTTTGGCCATAACTTTTGATAGGAAGGAGATATTTCAAAACTGATTTTTTGCACTGGATTCTGATCTTCAATACGAATCATATGACATGATGGGGTACTGCACACCATTGCAAAGTTCCAAAATGAAGCACTTTTGGAAGACACCCAGACAGGAGACTAAAAAAAGAGGACAAATCTGGAATTTTCTAGTCATATGATCACCCTGCCTATCACCAAATAGGAATCTCCACCTTCTTATTTTGAGCCTGGGGAATGGAAAGAAAGCAGCTCACCAGATCAATGATTATATTTCTTCAGAGGTGGGTTCATACCAGTTTGCATCCGTTCTATAGAACCAGTTGTTAATTAGTATCACTTCCTTTAGAGCCATTAGCTAACCGGGGGCCTCAGTCTTTGAATTGCTGGAACAGGCCTCTTTAAATTCTAGCTCTGGGTCTTCTCAGAGCTGAAACAATGGAGGAAGCTGCTCCTCCCCCCACCTCTGGGCCAATCAGATTCTGACCCAGCTAGACTCAGACCTGCCCCCTAAGGGGATTCTTCTGTGCCTCCCCCCTCCTTTCCTCCCAACCACTTGTTTTAAAATAAGCATGGTCTGTTCCCATTTCATTAGCAATCATTCAAAGAGGGATCCTGTAGGGTTAGATGGAATTGATAGGTATTTAAATGTACCAAAGCTCTATACTTCCAAGTGAGGGTGAGAAGCACCTTCTGCCCTGCAGCCTTGGAGGATGCTGTTAAGGAAGCATCTCTCTGCTGAAGATCTTATTTTGATTAAAAACCTTATTCCTAAAAGGTTTTGATGAGGTATTTTCTTGTGTGGTTGCAAAGCATGATGTATGCAAATGATGCCCTCCTTCCTCCTCCCATTGTGTATTTTGGGTCAGGCACTTGAGGAGGGAGGACCTCTGGGTGGCTGCAGTCCTCTCTGCATTCAAAGCGGCTGCTGGGCCAGCCACTGGGAGCCTCAGTGCCCAATCCTCTGCATGCCTACTCAGAAGCAAGTCCCATCCTAGTCAATGGAACTTACTCCCAGGTAGGTGTGGTTAGGATTGCAGCCTCAGCACCCAATCCTATGCATGCTTACTGAGAGGCAAGTCCCATCCTAGTCAATGGAGCTTACTCCCAGTTAGATGTGGATAGGATTGCAACCTCAGATCCCTATCCTATGCATGCCTACTCAGAAGCAAGTCCCATCCTAGTCAATGGCGCTTACTCCATTGGATAGGATTGCAGGAGCCTCAGAGCCCAATCCTCTGCATGCCTACTCAGAAGCAAGTCCCATCCTAGTCAATGGAACTTACTCCCAGGTAGGTGTGGTTAGGATTGCAGCCTCAGTGCCCAATCCTATGCATGCCTACTCAGAGGCAAGTCCCATCCTAGTCAATGGAGCTTACTCCCAGGTAGATGTGGATTGGATTGCAGCTGCAGAGCCCAATCCTCTGCATTCCTCCTCAGAAGCAAGTCCCATCCTAGTCAATGGTGCTTACTCCCAGGGTAGTGTTGATAGGATTGCAGCCTCAGTGTCCTTAGCCTACAGTTAGTTTGGACCTGTGGGAAGTGAAAGTTAAATATTTGAGTATTTAATGCATGAATTATTAAACTACTTTTTGGCATACTTAAAATGGTCATTAGGGCATAGAACCGGTTGTTAATTTATTTGAAGCCCACCACTGCATTTCTTTCTCACCAAAAGCTTTCCTCTGTTTGCTTGATGCTGTTTGATGTTAATCAGCTTTCCCTCTTACAATTCAAGAGCAGGGAACTCCATTCAGATTGGAATCACAGCAGATTTAGAGAGATCCACTCTACTGAGGCGATTAAAGAGAGGGAGAGGACACAGAGGAAACAGTTCTGTTCTGCTCTCTCCTCATCTCAATTCTCCCATTTTCTTTTTCCTGGACATCCTGAGATGTTGTTTTAACACATCTGAGTTTAGAAGAGCAGTTATGATTATTTTTGTTAAATTTCTGTAATCCATTCTACATAGTATATGTTGAAGTGGTTACAGTACTGTAGCTGTTCAAAAGTGTTTATGAACGGATTGAATTCATTCACAGAGGTTCATCTCTAATATAATATTATGTAAATATATTCAAATTTGAAATGTAAATTAATTCTTTTTTTCTGGCTTTTAACACAATGGCAGAAAAATTATGTGCCCCTCTTGTGAAAAATCATTCAATCAATCAATCAATCAATCCATACTGCTTTACAAAAAGTTACATACAAAAAGTTGTTGAAAAGTTGTTATACTGCTTTTCAACAAAAAGTTCACAAAGCAGTTTACAGAGAAAATGAAATAACTAATGGCTGTCCCAAAAGCGTTCACAAAAGTTTGCAGACCCTTGATTTAAAGTGAATTCTAACACACACACACAGTTTGGCAGCATCCCTATTTTGTTTTTTTTCCCCCATGGCTGGCTTTTTAAAGGGATATGTGTGTCTCGCCACAAGTCTTTTTGAGTCATGAAGCAATTCAGTAAGTGCTCCTGTTAATGTCTCTTTCAAGCTGAGTCATAAATGGGCAGTGACTCTTAGACTTGAGTCAAGCCACACTCCATTTTCCCAATTTTCTGATTTTTAAATGTTTTTATTAATTTTAAAAAAGAAGAGAAAAAAACAAAAGGAAATAAGAGAAAAAATAGAATAAAAATATTCTTATAAGATGTAGCAAGCACAGAATTCCAAATTTACATTTCTTTCATCTAATATTAATTTCTACGACCTAAAAATCTATCTTAAACTATAATCTTATTTAATAATTCCAACAAACATAAAGAAATAAAAATTATTTAACAAATAGCTATTCATCAAATCCATAATTCATTTGACTCTTCATTCCTTTCTTATGCAGAAACCATGAAAAGTTTCCAGTTGTCCACAAAAGTTTTAACTGAGTTTTCCTTAAGGAAAGTTGCAAGTTTGTACATTTCAGCAAAATACAATTTCTTGATCCACCAGTCTTCACCAGATTTTCCTGATTTTCCCAACCTTGGTATCCCTATGGTCTGCTACATTGTAGCACACTCATTCTGGCCATGGAGCAGTCCCTACCTCTGCTGGCAGTAAAATTCCCTCCTCCCCACCATATCTCATTTTCACATTTGTTGATGCAAGTAATGCTTGGAGTGCAAAGGTCATACAATGTGTTCTGAAGCTGTTAGGAGCATTTTATAATAGACCCTTAAGCGGCAAGAGCAATGTGGGGGATCTGTCTGATATGTCTTCAGCATGTCATCATCTGTGAATGGCTTGGAACATGGTGGGTGGTTACCCCCCTCATCCCTACAACCCCATGCTTCTCTGTCTCTGGTACTAATAGCCTAATCTGTTAATATATGTTGACATCATATCTCTACAAACACACTCCCTCACTGCCCGAAGAAAGTGCTTGGAGCATCTCTTTGGTTAAAGCCCAATAGGGAGTTTTTAATGGCAACAGCGAAACTACTAATGAGGCATAAAGGGATGCCCCACATGTCTCTTCTTTGGGGATTGATTTCTGCTGAGCTCAGACACTCTTTCATACCTCTGAACAGATGCAGTCTGCCACTACTGCTCTTTCTTTGCCTTGCCTCTCCAGCACATGGCCTGAAAAAAGAATGGAATGACATGCAACATCAGTTCCACATTGCCAGGTCCTAAACTATTATGGTAGCTGACATTATGGATATAGGCCTGGGTGAATCTTGCTAGAGGTCTTCATAGAGTAAGCCTCACCTGGCTTAGATTGTTGGGCTGCGGGTTTTGGGTTGGAATCTTAGGCTACTTTATTTCTCCACACCCTGTATACATCAAATTTCTAAGTGTATCTTTCCTGTGCCAATCAAGCAGCAACTGGTAAAATTATGATCAAAATTGTTCTAGTATGAATACTGAAATTGAAATTGAATTTCCATTTTATAAGTTTGTCTCTCTAAAAATCCACATTGTTATTAATCCTTACACTCTGCTGGAAACAGAGTTTTTGAAGGCATTTCTGACCCCTTTGAGGGTTTTGTTTCCCAATTTTACAAACCTCTGCATTAGGTAAGTGGTCCCTAATCCTATTATTTGTGTAAATAGTCCAATTTTGGCTCCACATAATCTTATTGGCCCAATGCTGGAGATCAGTCAAGTGTAGCCGGGAAAGTGCCAATGGTGGACTGAGAAATCAAGGAATGAGATGGTACCAGTGGCTTCAGTAAGCGGAGTCTGGAGGCCGCTGGGAGGATGATCAAAATTGCTATCTTTCAGAATAACCCCATCTAGTCATATAACCCCATCTAGTCATACATCATTGGGGGTATATTTTTCAGCAGAATTCAATGCAAAACACAACTTTAAAACATCTCCTTCCTATCAAAAATTATGGCCAAAAAAACAAAAAATGCATGGATCTCTATGGAAAGCAAAACTGACATACACAGCCATCTTTACTTGTGAGTAAGCAAACATGCCTTGGCTCGTGTTCAGATCAGGTACAGAGGAATGCAAGGCCACCAGAACAGTCCCAGTCAAGTGAAAGTGGAGGTCAACAAGTGCTCCAGAGGGCAGGTCAACAAGTGCTCCAGAGGGCAGCTTTAAAAGGGCTCCTCTCTCAGAAATGAATAAAACAGAGGCTTAACTGGTAAGGTGATTTTTAAAATATGAAAATTGTAATTAATATCTAATTAATTGTATTATTACTGATAATAATTCATTAAATAATTTTGATGTATGGGGTGTAAAAAAATGTATGGGCCCTGGGTGCCAAATGAGCTAGCTACGCCACTAGATGGTTATCTCACTTGGATGAATTGTCTTCTTAGAAGATAACAAGACCAGCTAATTACTATCTTGCTTAACATGTTCTGGGACTGACCCTTACCATATATTTTCTTCAACACAACCTAACCCTCTACAGGTCTTGAGCTGTGTGAACCCTGATAATGTAAACAGTCCTGAGATCCCAGTGAAGATTTTGAACTGTGATACTATCACTCAGGTCAAAGAGAAGATTCTTGATGCCATCTTCAAAAATGTGCCTTGCTCCCATAGGCCCAAAGCTGCTGACATGGACCTAGGTATGCGTCTTATATGATCAGTTGAGCAACATGTACATGAAGACCTTCAACAATATGTTGGCTGTCAATGTCTCTAACATGCGTCATCTGTATGGACTGTGATGCTCAGTTTTCAATTTTTTAACTAGTGACATGCATTTTTAGTGATGTACCAGGAGATACCACTAATATTTTTGAGCATATTTCTATACCACTTTTCAACAAAAAAGTTCACAAAGTTTGTAATTCATGCCAAATCCAATCTGAACAATAGCTGATGGATCTTGTGATCTTGTGATTGGAAGACCTGTGCCATGGGCTTGACAAGCACTCCTCCATTTTGCAGTCCAGTGCAAATCCCTGGAAGCCATGCACAGGTGACACTCTGTAACCTCTGCTGTTGCCAGTCTGACAGCAGTTGGGGCAGACTGGGATAGGGTGTGGGCTGAGCCAGAGGAAGATGGGGAGGATCTCTGTGTCAACTGTGCACGCTGGTTCCTAACCCCCTTTCCTGGCCTGGATTCATTCTCCAGAGTCTCTGCAGACTTACACCTACTGTTAGGAATTTGACTCAGATGACTTGGACTCAAGTTGTGAAAATTTGCATTATTGCTGACTCAAGAGTCACACACTTGGAAAAACTCTGAAAAACACTTTAATCAGAGCCTCTCTGACTTGAGTCTCGTATTCAAGTTGCATGTGTTTGGGGGTACTTGTTTACAGCTTTTGCAGTGTTAAAAATCTCCTGGAGCCATCATTCAGACCAGGCAAGTAGCACAGAGGTTCAGCCACAAATTAGGGATGCGTTAATGTGTTCTTTTGCTGTCAAGAGAGGGAAGTCAAAGCTCTTAAGGAAAGAGGTAGTGAAGGGGGGCAAATCATAGCACTCATGCTTTTCACTACCTGGCTGCTTCGAGGAAGAAACTTAACTGAAGTTAGGCTACTTCTGAATAGGACTGCGAAGGCTTGGGTCATCCTGGTAATACATCCTGGTAGTGTGTGTGTAGTAATACAGTTACCACCTGTGACCATCCTCCTCTTTCTTGCTGCTTCCTACCCCACACTCTTGAATTCCCCCCACCCACCCTTTTTAAAGATGGTCAGGAAGAGCAGGGAAGTGTTCAAAGAGAGCTGCAACACACACAGAGCCTGGCAGCAGCCCTGTTTTTTTCCTCATGATGTGTTTTTAAAAGTGGACAGGATGACTCAACTATAGTGCTTTTAACTCATGAAGGGTTACTTGAGAACTTGTAAAGTTCCCCATTATGAATCTTTTTCAATTTGAGGCAAGAGGGGCTGCTGACTCTACACTTGACTTACCCTCCCCCTGACTTTTCCCAATAATGCTTGCACCAGCTTACACCAAACATATGTGGCTCATAGAGAGGTAAATAAAAGTGTTCTCTACCTACCTCACCTAGGCTGTCTGACCTCCTGCCAGCCCACAGCATGTGCTTTGTGCTGTACTAGTGGGTTTGGCTGTAACTAAAAAAAATAAATCAATGCTGAGAACTGTAATAATCTCTCCTTTAATGATTTGTGCCCCATTTTCAAGTGGGAAAATCTATAGGATAATAGGGGCAAATTTCAGGAGACTATTACCCATGGAAAGCCATTGACTGTAGTGATTACACCTCCAAGTTTGGAGGAGTTTGTACCCAAGGTGTTCAACCTGTAAGTCCCTTCCAGCAGCAAGGATGAGGGACAAAGATTGAGGAAACCTTTGCTGCTCACTCACTGTGTAAAATCAGCTGCAGTCTTGTGTCCAACAAGTCACAAAAAAGCAGAAATGAACACTGTGGTGTGTGGGTATCTATTGAATAAACTGTGATGGAAGTATGACTCATAAAAAAGTTTAGAAAAATCTACCAGATCCAGCCAGATCCACTTTTCAAGCCCTCTTACCTAACAATTGCACTTCTGCTTATAAGTTAAGTTTCCTGTTTAACCATGGACCCAGCACTGTCTTTCAGCCTAAGCTACCTCATAGGAGGTAGGAGGAGGTTATGAGGATTAAGAACATAAGAAAAGCCGCCACTGGATCAGGCCAAAGGCCCATCTAGTCCAACTTCTTGTATCACACTGTGGCCCGCCAGATGCCTCAGGGAGCACATCAGATACCTGTATCCAGGTGCCCTCCCCTGCATTTGGCATTTGAGGTTGTCCACATCTACAGACATTCTTCATGGCTTGTAGCCTGTGATGGCTTTTTCCTCTATATAAGGGGAAGAGTGTCCTGCCCTGAGTTCCTTGAAAAAAAGCACAATAAAGATTTACTGTACTACGTTTTAAAAATAAAATAAACTGCATTTATTCATCACTTGGAAGAGAAATATAATTGACATTTCATCAGCTTTCAGTTTTAATCTCAACATTGACAAATTATTGACAAAAGGCATGTTTTTGAGACAGGAGAATAATTTGGCAAAGCAAACAGAAGCCATTTTGACCACTAGTGTGTGACATGTAGGGTTACATCTGGGCTGCAACTTGAAAACAATGACTTGAAATCATGCAAATACCTGCCAAAAGAGGAGCATGGGTTATCTTGTGTACTTTTTAGCAAAAACAGTTACTTTTTGTTTTTCAGTGGGTGGCCAAGAAGAGAACCACAAAAAAAGTTTAAAAGTCAGCAAGAAGGCAAAAGAGTGAGAGTCTAGTAAAGGAACCAGCTTGGGGGACTGTCAAAGTTGAGCAAGAGGCCAGGCAGTTATGATGCCAGGGGAGGAGTAGGCAAGCTCATGCATTCAAGCTTTCATCAGGGGATGTTGGCATTTATACCCCATATCTCAACTGGTACTCCTGCCCGGTGCAGATTTCTTTCTGTGTTACTTAAAGCATGTTTCTGCACCAAAAGAATTTGGTTTATTAGAATATTCTCCTTTTTTGCATCTTTTTCTAGGACCAATATGATGGCTCTATTGCTGTGTTGGATTTTCATGGTGTTCAGTGCAAAAGTTGCCCTTGGGATGGGCAGAGCTCCACTGAAAAATAATTTTGCACCAAAATTAACTGTTTTGATGAAAACTACACAATACCTGTTCCTCTTTTGGTAAATACTAGGTTCTGCATCATATCCTAAGTCAATTTCTATGAAGTGCCAACTGTCACTTTAAAGAATGTGATCTATGGCATGAATAACATTCCTTCCCCCCTTTATCTCTGGGTCCCGCTCAGTCCTAAATGAACAACTAGACAGGTTGGTGTGCAAGGTCTATTGGGCAGATTCTGTTTTTAAACTTTAAACAATATTTGTTTTTGCTGAAAGGTCAGTCTATAGACTGAGCCCAAAGCATTGCTGGGCAGAGGAATCTTCTGTGAATGTGCATCACTTCCAGGAGTTGATGGCTGCAGTTTGAGAGCTCATGTCATGCAGATGGGCAAACTACATGTCCCTAGCTACTAAGGAGGGTGGGAAGAAAGCGGGAGGAAGTTAATGAACAATTCTGATTGTGCTAAGTGCATTGATAGCAGCAGGATGGAGGATCCTTACTCAGTGCAAATGTCATAATGTTTCTTGCAGCTCGCCCTGGACACTTCAGGAGGGCTCCTCAACTCAGCGCTGATATTTTATGTACTGTGGAGCCACATTAAAATTCCCCTTTTTCCTACTCCAAAGCAAAGATTTATTTTGCAGTGACTTTGGTATACTTCACGGAACAATAAAATAGTCCTAGCAGAAAACAAAATCCTGCAGCCAGCAAGAGAAGAATATTAGGGATATGGATTAGGAAAAAAATGCACTAGAAAAATCTTATCTTCTAACTTGGAGGAGTCATCAGTATCTTAATGCCCAATCTTATCTGTTGCCCTTCTCTCAACCACTGCAGCTATACCACTGGAGCTTGTGCTGCATCCTGCAGGGAGGACAGTCTGGAAGGGAGGAGAAGTAAACCTTCTGTTTTGAATAGGTCTTCTTAGACTTGTGCCAGTAATTTCAAAGTTGAAAGTTCAAGTGAACCCAGGAAGGCAGATTGAGACCTGGAAGGAAGATAGGATATGGCATGATGCTTATTCAAAAGCTATGATGGGTCCTTCTCCCCTGGTGAGCATAAACTACTTAATCCATGCGTATGGCAGACATGTCAGTCCTGCATGTGGAAACAAGTGAACACCTCCGACTCATAACAGGCTAATAAGAACCAGCTGTTCCAACATATGCCCCATGGCTTCCATATGATCAATGCTGAGCAGGCCTGTGTGCCAGTGTGAGCATATGTGAGCAAGAGCTCCATAAAACAACTGGGATTAATTCAAACACGTTCTCAATGTGAAGTTCATGGAATGTCCCTTTTCTTGAAAATGCTGTCCTTTCCCCACTAAGTATGTAATTGCTGCATGTGCTAAAAAGATATGCTATCTCTGAAAGAAAATATACAGAATTTGCAGCAGCTGTCTCCCAAGTTTGCATTTATGGTGGTTTCTGATGGGAAGACAAGATAAAGATAATGGAATTTTCCCCCTCCTATCCTTTTCCTCTTTCTGGAAGGTGGAAGCATAGCAAATGGGATCAGTGCCCGTGTCTCCTTTGCTGCAAGGGTCTGCAGAAGTTCGCTGATCTACAAGAGAGGGGACAGCTCTAAAGTGGTGTGACAAAGCAAGCAATTTTCACGGGTGCTGTAATGAATAGGCATGCCACTGGTTGTCACCGCTACCTCCTGGGTGTGTGTCTCCCTCCTTCTGTATTGACCTAACATCAGTGTTTGAAGTGGTTAAGGGGCAAACTACATGAACATGCATGTAATGAGGTCAATATTAACTGAAAAACAGTTTCAATGTAGCTGCAGTTTTAAGCAGAACAATAATGAAGTAGAGGTAGTCCACATTTCTTTTTCCACCATGCATCTTTCTACTAAAAATCACCATTCCCATTGCTTTTACCCATGGGAGTTTCAGGTGTGTATTTCAAATATAATTTTAGTGGGAAAATGGTTTGTACTAAAAGACATCAGCAGCCCTTCTGCTACTTCATTCAAGTACTATAGACTCCCAAAGCTAGAGTTGCATTTAAGAATATAGCGACTTCTTCATTACTCTGCTTGGAAAATGTAATCTCCCCTTTAGAAGCATTCAGCAGTGATGCTGGGGCAGATAAAAAGTTCTGGAGTTCCAAAGAAACCCCCTCTGGCTCAATTAACCTGGCAATGATGAGCGACTTTGGAAAGCTCAAAATGCTTGCACAATTGCTGTTTTCAATCTCCAACATGAGCTCCTGATTCCTTCTATCAGGTTCCTGCAGGGTGACCAGATTTCATAACAGCAAAAGAGGAAAAGGCCCCACAAAATAGAGGACACCCAAGAAAATGTACACCCAAATGACATGACAAAATAAAAGCCTAAAACACTCGTATATTGCTTTCATGTTGTTAAACACTATTGGTGCAATCCTAATCATGTCTACTCAGAGGTAAGTCCCTATGTGCTCAGTGGGACTTACTCCCATGAAAGTGTGTTTAGGATTGCAGCCTATATTACTTATAATTAAATTTAAAACTATTACATAAAATTTATTATATTATAATTCATTAATTCCAAGAAAGCTACATGCTGCCTGTTCACACAAAAAATGAATAGTGACAATTTTTTCCCCCAGAACACAACTCTAAAAAAAAGGTCATGTCCTGGAAAAAGGTAACATGGTTATACTGGGTGTCTACTGTCTATAGATGAAATCCAGAGTAACTACGGGGAGTCCTTGCTCCGTAGTAAGAACAAGTTACTCTGGATTGCAATATGAATTTCCCATAGGTTTACACTAGTTGGTGCAGTAACTACAGATGCACATAATGTCTCTGGATTTACTCTGGATTAGTAGTTACTCTGGATTGTTCCCTATGACTGCTAGGTTCTGTTGGTGCTGGCACCAGTGGTAAAACCTTGTTGTCTTCCTCCTTCTCTCTTAACCCTGATGCATTCCAGGTTCTAGGAATGTTGGGCAATATAGTAATCATATAGTACTCATATAATACTCATAAACAAAAGATGTGTATGTATTGTGTTTTGTTTTCTTGCCTTTACACCCAGAAATTAAAATGGTACCTTAAAATAGTATTCTGCCAGTGTTTTTCTGGAACACTATAATGTCTCCCTGGTACTCTTATCAGTCCATTCATGCTTTTATCTTGATATGTCCCCACCCCCAAACTAATATACACTCATTTAGTATAAAAAAACCTCTTGGTCATCTCTGCAGACAGAAATCACAACGTAAAGCCTTTTAACAATGTCAAAAATTGTTCTGAAAAAAGAAATGCATGCAAGACAGCACAACATTACACAAACCTTTTTTGCCTGTAGTTTAAAATTACAGTGGTACCTCGCTTAAGAAGCACCTTGCTTAACAAGCATTCCACATAAAGAGCAAAAATTTCCAAGAAATCTTGCTTCACATAACAAGTTCTGCTTCACTTAACAAGCAAGTGCGTTATTATGGGCACGCGTACTATGCAGCCCTGACACTCCACATGGAGGCTCTTTAAGAGGGCTGCCAGCCAACACTGCTGCCTCTAACTGCCCCCAACTTGGGGGCAGTTGACTGGAGGTGCCAGAGGCAGCTGCCCCTAACTGCCCCCAAGTTCCCCCTCCAACCACCTTGAACCTCCAGCAGCAGCCCAAGTAAGCCTCTCAGGAAAGTGTCTTTGATTGCAGTCTCCTAACTATGTCTACTCAGAAGTAAGCCCCATTGTGTTCAATGGGGCTTACTCCCAGGAAAGTGTCTTTGCAGCCTCTTAACCATGTCTACCCAGAAGTAAGCCCCATTGTGTTCAATGGGGCTTACTCCCAGGAAAGTGTCTTTAGGATTACAGCCTAAGTAGACTTCATAGGATCATGCACACTGAATGCATGTTTTGAATTCAATTCCAGTGTTTTGTCATCATTTTTACATCCAGTTAATATTTTTATATGAATATTTTTTGGGTTGTGGAACCAATCATCTGAGTTTCCATCATTTCCTATGGAAAAATCTTCACGTAAAGAGCATTTCACTTAAAGAGCATGCCTCTGGAACGAATTAAGCTCTTTAGGTGAGGCACCACTGTATATGAAAGACTGCATTTTAAAGAAAAATAAATTGTTAGTAGCGGGCTTGTTAACTACAGATGGAATTTTGATAGCTGCATAGTAAAAAGAACCAAGTGACATGTTGATGCTGAATGCATACGGTAGCCCTATTTTTTATTTGTTTTTATAAGTAACACAATAGAGACACAAAAGCATAAAACTACAGTAGTGAATTGGCTTTTCTGTGAATTGCTCAGACACAAGCATCAAGCAGGCATCTATATGTCCATTCCATCTTATTTGATCATGTTGCATGGCTTTCATGTGAATTTTGGCTTCCCAAGTGTTACTATAAAATATTATTTAATGGGAAGAAAAAAAACTGCCTAGCTTAGGTTTAAAAAAATAGTATATTGGTCATTCAAGATACATTTAAAGATGGGAGAGGTTGCAAAGTATCATTTGATTTTATGTGAAGGAGGAAACAGGTGCTTTATGGTGCACACAAATTAAGCAAACACACATGCTACTCTGATATTGATATGAATAGAGATAGGCAAGAATGGTTTTATTTTCCATGGATTTCAGTGTTTACCAGAGTTGCAAGTCCAGAAAGCGGCGTTATATGTTTTTATTCTAAGCATGCATTTTTATAAATTATCATTTATAATTGTTTTAAAAGTGTACTAAATAGGTGATATAGGACATATAGCAAATTCAGCTATGTGCACATGTTAGAGAATGTGCAGAATGGTATTTATTTTTTCACATATTTCAAGGGTTTTTTGTTTGTTATTTTTGTTTTGTTTTATGGGGGTTTTGGCAAAAATGGGAAATGCAGAAAGCATTTGAAAGAAATATTTTTAATTTTTATTTTTGTTATAATTTAAAAAAACCTCTAAATATGAAAATACCACATTGATGGCCAGTGTTCCCATATCATGGGGTCATTGAGTTCAGATAATAAGTCTCTGCTCTACCAAGTAACTATGTTTGCATAAACAGTGTCTGTGTGTGTCTCCACATTCTTTTTTATAAGGATGGTATTCAGCCACAAAGCCATCTCATTTGAAAGCCTTGGAAACCTGAATTTAGGGTGGATTTCTTCTGGTTGCTCAGTAGGAACCAGAGAGCACTCTGCATATGCTCAGAGGCATTCTGCATTGTGTTCACATGGATTAGATGAAGACTTGGGCAACTCCAATTTACTAACTGGAATGTATTGTCATTTGCAGTGGCTCCCACTTTTTCCTCAACAGGATATTCCCAATATGTCTGGTATGGAAAGTGACTTATAACTTCTTTGCCCAATAGAATGGCGACAGGCAAGTGGGGCAAGGATGATCCTTCAAGACGAGGACCTCACAACTAAGATTGAAAATGACTGGAAGAGACTCAATACCCTTGCCCACTATCAGGTAAGTGTGGGCACAATCCTAACCAACTTAGGTCAGGACAACTCACTAGTTTCCTCTTTCCTATGGTAGCATGGGTTGTGCACTGGCTAACCCCTCCTCACCTCTAAGACTGGTGCAGAAGTGCCTTATGGCACTTTTGTGACACCCCCAACCAGCACAGGATTAGAACTGGAACTTGTGTCAGCCTAACAGGTGGTGAGGATTGTGCTGCCACTGATGTTTTGATTTTGTTTAGCATTGTAATTTTCTTTCAGGACTTTAATTTCTTTCAGACATTTTACTTTACTGTTTTCCAGTTGAAATCAAACTGACCTTGGCTGGTTGAATTCACCAGCAACAAAAGTAGTCACTTGGAGTTGCGGTTATATTTAGGGGTGTTAGTGAAGCAGTATGCAGAAGCGCATCCCTGAATGCTTTGTGATGTCACAGTGTGCACACTTCTTCCTCAATGTTCCTCAATACCTTCCAGCAAATCATTATGTGTTCCTAAGATCACAGATCAATCTAGACCACAAATTGAGGGCTCCATTCTTCCTACCCATAGTGATCAACCAGTTGACCCCAGATTGCTTGAAAGTGGGGTCTAAAAACAAGAGCCCTTCTTTGCTGTTTGTATTCAGTGGTATGTGGCCTCAAAATCTGGAGGACCCATTTGACCTATACTGGTCAAGAAGGTGGCAAAACATAGAATCATAAAATCCTAGAGTTGGAAGGGACCTAGTAGATCATCTAGTCCAATCCCCTACCTGTAGCAGGAAATTCTCCTTGAGAATCTCTTACAAGTGCTCGTCAAACCTCTGCTTGAAATTTTTTTCCTGACATCCAACCAGAATCTCCTTTCTTGCAGTTTGTACCCATTGGTTCTAGTTCTGCTTTCAGAGGCAGCTAAGAACAAATGAGCCCCTTCCTCCATATGACAGCCATTCAGGTATCTGAAGTGTGCAATCTGGTCTCCTCTCAGCCTCCTCTTTTCCAGGCTGAACAGACCAAGTTCCCTCAACCTTTCCTGGTAGGACTTCCCTTCCATCCCACTGATCATTCTTGTTGCTCTCCTCTGGACTTGCTCCAGTTTGGCTGCATCTTTCTTAAAGTGAGGTGCCCAGAACTGAACACAGTACTCAAGGTGAGGTCTGACCAATGAGGAATAAAGAGGAACTAGAACTTCTCATGACTTGGAGGCTACAGTCCTCTTAATGCAGTCTAAAATGGCATTTGCATTTTTTGTAGACACATCACACTGCTGACTCATGTTCAGCTTGTGATCCACAGCGACTCCAAGATCCTGCTCACATATTGTGCTGTCCTGTCGGAGTGTACGTATATAGTATAATATATGTGCAGCAGCTACACCAACACTGTAGCAGAACTATGTACTAGAAGAAGTCTCTGTCAGAGCTTTCTCTAATGATGGCTATGTGTGGGAGAAAAATGAGGCAGTGAACTCTGTTTACAAATACTACAGCAACCAGTACAAAATCAGAAGACACTATAGCATAGTCATATATCCAGTCCGTTTGTCAAATCCACATAAATCACAGAGCATGCTATAATAATATAGAGCTCTGGTGAGGTCTCAACTCCTTTCCTGAGGAGACTCTGAACTCATACACTTCCCTGAGGTGATTTCAATTTGCACTGAGGTGAAACAGCTTCTGAAGTAAAATTTACCTCAGGAATGAGTGACGCCTCCTAGCCAATCAGTGTCTCCCTCCGTTTCACCTCAGCTAGGCAGATAGGCAGTTACCTACTTCTCATAAAAGCTGACATCCCTTAAGTGCTGCTGAGAGTGGAATCAAGTCCCAACACAAACAAGAGCACCCCAGATGCTGTTACCAAGAAACATTCCCCTTCTTCATTGGGCAGGGTCAAGCAGGGTGACCAGATGTCCAAACCTCAAAAGAAGGACAAGGTATTGGATTCCTCTCAGCCTAGCCTTTCCAGTGGACAATGGCACGTTTGCCTACTCACAAGAAAAGCCGCGATATTGGGCACTTTCACTTTCCCATAGAGCTCAATGCATATTTTTGATTTTCAGTTTTTGGCCATACCTTTTGATAGGAAGGAGATATTTCAAAACCAATTTTTGCATTGGATTCTGCTCTTCAATACAAATCCAATGACATATGACATGATGGGGCACTGTACACCATTGCAAAGTTCCAAAATGAAGTCCTTTTGGAGGACACCCGGACAGGAGACTAGAAAAGAGGACAAATCCGGAAATTTCTGGTCATATGATCACCCTGACTGTAGGGACCCTGCTTCCTTGAGTTTTGGAGCTTCTGTGGGGGCTTGGTTGGTTGAGCACCCGAGATGTCGTTATCAAGAAACATTCCCCTTTATCCTCCTTTCATCCAGCAGTTTCCCTATCCCCCTTGCCTCTCATCTGATAGCACCAGATGAAATGTCAAGCCATAGATTAGATGCAGATTGGGAGTGGAGGTAACAAGGAGGATTGGAGTTAATTCCCTTCAGACAGAGAATGAGATTGATGCTTTCTCTCCTGAAAGAAAATGCTATTATGAGATTCTCCAAAGAATCTTGCACTTTAATAGTAGAAGGCGGGGAGGGGTAGCCTTCGGAAATGGAGGCTCATGGAAAATGTGTATTTGCTTCCAATATCATTGTGCATTTCTTTCCAGTAGCAAGAGGGGCAAGTTCAAACAAATTGCTTTAAGCCTTGCCTTACAATCCAAAGAAGATGGCTGTGTGGTAACCACAAGACTAGCCCACCCATGAGGCCAACTGAAGCTTTTGCATCAGGCAGTCGGTTGGTGGGGGCCAGCCTTGTTATGGAAAGAGTGAACTTTTAATCAAGAATTTAAACTGGTTAATGAAAGGAGCCGAGCAGATGCTGGGGGTTAAGCATTTTGCTGGAATCCAGCCACAAGACTGGAAACTGGAAGATGTAATTTTAGGTTTGCAGAGCACAAGAGTAGCAGAGGAACAATGGGAGGAATAGATAGAGGAGCAGAGACAAGAGAATGAAAATGAAATGTCAGTAGAACAAGAAAACCAACACGGGAGACATAATCATAATGGTAGATAGAACCAATCTGGTCAGCTGAAGGATTCCAGATGGAAGAAATGTGGGAAGAGGGAGGAAGACTGAGCAGTTGACAGCACAGGAAATTATGAGTCTGGGATTGAGTGCTCCAGCTGCATTAATAGAGAGAAAAAGGCACTTAGATTTTGGGAAGGTGACAATATTTAGCAAATGAGCAAATTTGTGAGAAGAGAGGAGCCAAAGGTAACAGGCAAGTCAGTGCAGTAAGCTGTTTCTTCCAGGCCAAAGTCTTGATTTAAAAGTTTGGAGTGGACATCTGAAATATTCCAGCATGAACCTTTAGGAATACAGTTCTGGGCTGGCCAGCTCTGAGACAGGACCCAGAATTTCCTGATCTATTTTTCTCTAATATTGTGGACATCTGAGGTCCCTAGAATGGGACATTTCACTGCTTTGAACATTCTGCACTTTGTGGGATATCATACCACAAGGCAGTTGTGCAACTGTTGATGCTTGAGCTATAACTGAGACATGGGATTCAGGCTCGAAAGGCACATCTGTACAACTGTTTCAAGACTATTTTTTCAGATTTCAGACCAGTTCAAAGTCAATTTCAGGGTCTTTGAAAGGACAAACTTCAGAGATTTTCAAGGGAAGCCAAATGAGTTTCCATAAGACAAATTAATTTTTTTCTGTGGAGTTTTATCACACCTGTAGTTCAGGAACCTTCATCTTGCCTCACATAGCATCTCTTCCTTACCACCAGAAGGTTAGAATGGAAAATCTGTTGAATTCTTTCCACCCATATCCAAGATTCTGTCATAGCAGATCTTGAAAGGATCAGAAACTACTCTGATCTGAAAGTTTATGTGAACTCTCAGAGCCCAAGGCTACTTACCATCCATGCTTTGTTTGTATAGTCCAGTTATAACCCAGATAATCAGTACAGTGCATATCTGATCCTTTTATACCCAATTTGGTGACCTATCTCAGCAGGACAGTTAAACCTCATACCCATATGAAGATGAGAAGAGTAACTCGCAGATGTGAAAAACCATCTTTCCAGGGCTCCAAAGAGGACTGATTAATTAGCACTGCAGAGATGCTTTGAAGTTTAAGGCACTCTGTGCTAAGTGCTAATTATTCTTGTTGCTGATAGAAGAGCTGAAGGCTTTTTCCTAGGACCTCCCCTTCCCCGCTTCTTCCCAGAACTACATATTCATCAAAGATGTTCTTAATATGGCATCACTTGTCTTTGGCTCATTATTCTGTATTATTGTGCTCGTTTTTGAAGAGGAAGCCCTGATAGGGCACCTGTACTGAGTTGGAAGGCTTCCCAACTTTTGGAGAGCTGTCTACTCTCTAGGCTTCTGTTGAGATGGCTTCTTGGTACTGATGGTCCCAGCAGGCACTGAAATGGATTCTTACTCAGAAGGAGAGATGAAGAATAATCCTATAATCTGCCCTAGATATGATCTTAACAAGGCTCTTGTACCTCAAAGTTTTCTCACTCATTTTCAGAGCATCATACGGAGCAAGATACAGAGTGCTCCATATTATCCAGGGTCCTTTTAAAAAGTAGCTGATATGCTCCTTCTTGACACATGCATGTTCACAGCCTCTTCCCCATCCTCAGGAAAGACAGTACTCAGAGGCAAACTTTGCAACAAACATGCAGTGATGGAGCCTAAAGTTACTTTTCCACAAAAGGTTTAAAGTGGGAAACCCCTCTGCTTCAATGGGCTTCATAATGTGATTATAATGTTGTTTTGGGCCACAAATACTTCTTCCCCACTTTCTCTTTTTGCATGAACAATTATCAGACATTGATGAAAGCAGCATAAGAGAGCCTCACTGAGCTGTCAGAGTGGCAATGTTCTAATGTTTCCAGATCACTCAGACCATGAGATTGCTTATGTATTAAAACCACTTCTAGCTAGCCTTTCAGTAACCCAAAACAGATTATAAATAAAACAAGTTAATTACCAATACAAAAGCTTATATTGCAAAAGAAATACCAGTTTATATAGCACTAAATTCAGATATGTTTTCTACTTACTGGAAAGCCATTAATGATAGGAAGCTGGAATTGTTAAGGGATGTTGATGTTGTTTTCTTCAAGGTTTAAATTTCTTTTTCAACTGGGGTTGGCTTTTTCAATTTCTTTTTTTGTTGGGGTTGAATTGAAAATAAAATAGTGTTTTTAGCAGGGCTTTTGTTCTCACTAGTACTCAGTGATTCTCACTGGTTCTCACTGGTACTCACCTTTTCCAACCCCGCCCCCCGCGCACAGCTAATTAATAATTAATCATATGAGGATGACTAGCTACGCCACTGTGGTGAATACCTTCACCTTTTTTCCTCCAGAAAAAGAACTGGTTCTTTTCAGTCCAGTAGTATGTTGTTAGTCAGTAGCTCTTCAGGATGCTGATATAATACAGGAGCCTCCTTAAGCAGTAGGAAAGTCAAATCAGGTAAAAAAAATGGGAGGTGGAAAATCAGGGATTCTCATTACAGCACCCCATAAGTGCTTGCCTCACTTCCCATCAGGGGGTTTTGTTCACTCTTTTTCCCTTGCCTGGGTCTTGTTGATAAGACTGTTTCCTGTTCTAGGTGCCAGATGGATCTGTGGTAGCCCTTGTTTCCAAGCAAGTTACAGCCTACAATGTAGTCAACAATTCCACTGTTTCCAGGACCTCTGCAAGCAAGTATGGTAAGTATCTGCAAACCATGATTGCCCTGGTATCCAGCTGAATGGATCTCAAGGTTGCATTGTATGACATTAGCACGAACCCCCATTGGACGGGAATGGATGGCTTAGGCCAAGCTACTAAAGGCACATGCTTCCTCTTTATAAGCTCCAACAACAGGCACATCACTGGGGTTGCTTTCAATTCTGTGCATGTCTAGGCTGCAATCCTATGCATGTCTACTCTGAAGTAAGCCCCACTAAGTTCAAGAGGTCTTACTCCCAGGAAAGTGTTCTTAGGATTGCAGCCATACTGTCTGAACATAGCGATTCTGTTTGTCATTACCATAGCTGAGAATTATACCATGATCTATTTGGCTTGACTTATTTTTAATAGGTTTGTCCATCTTTAATGTTAGGCTTTTTTCTCATTTACAATAGAGCAGTGATCTAGTTTCCTAGACATTGTTTACCTTGCCCTTAAAGAAAACATTCTGAAGCCATTTGGGTTTTTTGCTTTCAGACAATATGATCCGCTACACAGGAAGCCCAGACAGTTTGCGTTCTCGAACGCCTATGATTACACCTGACCTAGAGAGTGGGGTCAAGATGTGGCACTTAGTTAAGAACCATGAACACGGTGATCAGAAGGAGGGTGACCGAGGGAGCAAGATGGTATCGGAGATCTATCTGACCAGGCTGCTGGCCACCAAGGTATGGAAAGAAGGGGGCAGGATTGGTATGATGGAGAGATGTTCTAAAGCCTGAAAAGGTAATCACTCACTTGTTAGAAGGGTAATGGAAAGCAGGCTTTTGTCATGGCCGCTCAACCATCGACCAGTGCCTGGTCTTACAGCATCTTGTTGGGAAGTACAAGAAATTGTATGTAGCTTTTGTTGACTTCAAGGCTGCATTTGACTCAGTTCCCAGGGCTAAACTCTGGGAGAAACTAATTTCCAGAACTCCTAATTTCCAGAACTCCTGTGGGTCTGAGGAGAGCCCTACAGGCTTTGGCAACTTGCTGCAAAGACAACTGGTTAGAAATTAACTATAACAAAACTAAGGTAGTGGCTTTTGGGGAAAGAACCAATACCTTTGTTTGGAAAATAAATGAGCACCGGATTCAACAAGTTGCTCAATTTAAATATTTGGGGGTGATATTCCAAAATAACAACTGTAGGAATGCTCATAGCACTTACCTTGCCCTAAACGCCCAAAGAAATGCTTCAGCTGCAATTCAATACATCAGAACGAAAGGCGGTAACTATGTCCTGGTCGCCCTTAAGCTATTCCATTCTAAAGTTCTGACCCAGCTATTATATGGCTCCTAGCTGGGACCTTTCCCCAGTATAAAAGTGTTGGAACGTGTACAGTCTAAATTTCTGAGGGCAATTCTAGGTGTCCCTAGAACGCTAAGATCCGGCTAGAAACTGGGCAGGTTAAAGTCGAAGCAATGATTTGGGTAAACATATTTTCATTTTGGCTCAGGTTGTTATTTAATTCAGAAGGCATTGTCATTTTTAAATTACTTAAATATGGCCTATCTTAGGATTTTAATCCATATTTTAGTCATGGCTAATGATTTTACGGCACATTACGTCCCTTTGTACTTTTATAGTATACTTTTGTAGTGCTATGTTTATATTCTTATTTTATACTCTCATCTTTGGACGCATTTGTAACTAAGCTGTCTATTGTTTATCTTGTGCTGGTCAAAGACTATAATAAAGGCATTTATTATTAAGGTATGGAAAGAAGGGGGCAGGGTGGGTGTGATGGAGAGACATTCTAAAGCCTGAAAAGGTAATCACTCACTTGTTAGAAGGGTAATGCCCGCTTGACCCTTTCCCTGCATGGTTTAGGAAATGGGAGACTGGCCCTGTGGGCAGGGAAGTTAATAAATATCACTGTGCAAGGGTATGATACCATTTTTTTTTACCTCTGGAAGTTAATTAGCAACCAATCTCAAACCTCCCACTCCCAGTTAGGAAAATCATAATTATATGAAAATCATAATAATACTCTTATATGGCCCTCCATATCCCATGGGTGTTCTATTCCTGGAACCCTCGTGGATGTTCACATCTACTGACTTGGGCATTTGAAATTCTCTGATTGTGACCAGCACTCACATCTGAAGAACTTTTTGCGGGGTGGGGCTGCCATTCCAGCCATGAGAAGGCCTTCTGTGACCCTTGGAAGGTTGAAACCTGGTTTCAACTTCTGGTTTTTGACTGAAAAATAGAAATAGTGATTTTTGACTTCCCAAAGGCTTCAGAAAGTCTTTTGAGGGTTGGGGTGGGATCCATGGACCTCAGAAAGAGTTCCAGATATGACCAGAGCATACCTTCCATCATCTCTGTAGGGTACAGTGTTACCAAGAGAGCAATAAAAATAGGGAAATTAGCTTGTGCTTCTCTTTGGTTCAATACAGGATCTAGGCAGGACTCAAAACAGTGTCATGCAGAGGGGATACCCTTGTTTGAAAGTGAAACACTAAGGAAAACTTGTCACAAAGATGCAGATTTTATTGTCATAAAGAATAAACTAATATTACATACATTCAATAGCATGAGAGTGAAGTGTACCTGTTTCTTGCATAGTGTGTACCAAGGAGAAGGGGGAGCAAAGGAAGGGTGGGGAGAAACAATATCTACCTTCTTCTTTAGGCCATGCCAGGATCCAGGTGGGAGGAGGGTCCAGGAAGAGAGATGATGCAAGGGGAGAAGAGTCCAAGCGAAAAGAGAAAGAACAATAGGGTGCAGGGTTCTTTATACCCTAGGTCCAGGAAGGACATGCCCACCTAAGTGTGGTCACCTAGGAAAAGGGCAAGTCTGGGGAGGGGCTGTTTACCTTACAGGAAGGGGAAGGCTGGAAGACTACCACCTGAGGACCATCACCCAATCAGAGCCAAAACAGAATAGGCATGCATAGGTGTGGTCAAGATTTGAAAAGAGAAAGAATGGGGAAGGGACTATGTGACTAATTTAGCCTTGGCAAAGGAGAATAATAAAAGACCATGCTTCCAACTGACTTTCACATTAGCATATAAATGGCAGGAGGCAGAGTAGTTAACCAACAAAGGAGAAAAGGATTGCAGGAATAGTTGTGTAAGCAAGGTTGTTTCTAGAAATGAGAGGGGGAAGGGAAATGAGAGACTTTGCCAACACATTTATAATATTAAATTAATAAAATGTATAATATAATAAGGGAGCAATTCTTGTAACAACAGGCTGGACCCACTCCATAAGTCTATTCCACAAGTTCAATTATCATGGATTATCAAATCTGTGGGTTCCAAATCCATGGGTAATGCAGGCTACCTAAAGAAAGAAACAACCTATGCTATACAGATTTAAAAGCTAAACATCAAAACCTGGAAGAGTGTTTTGACATGTTTGCTAAAACCAAGTTTGTTGTCCCATTAATACAGCCTACCACAGAGAGGCAGAATTCCAGCACTTTGGAGCCAGTAAAAGGAATTCCTAATGTTAGTTAGATTTCCTGAGTTCATAAAGCCATGAGTTGTTTAATTAGATAATCTTAGCTCATTTAAACATTTGAAATATTTATAGTAACTAGGATTGTAGGAGCATACCTGGACTCAACCTCCAAAAGTTCAGGGATATGTGCCTGTCTGCATGAACCTGCATACCTCCAAGGCATTGCCCTATTATATTTATCATGCACAAAGCACTTAGAAGTGCCTAAGCCATGCTCAACTCTGTTTTGATGTTAGTCTTTCTTTCACAATATAATGCAAATAAATTTTATGTTTAATGTTAATACTAATTTTTTTATTTCTGTAAGATGAGGGTGCAATCCTGAGAAATTTAGGCCAGCCTAACTCACCTGGCCTATCTTTCTATGGTGCTGTGGGAAAGTCGACATACATCTGTGCATTGGCTTAATTTGCCCAGGAATTGGGCAGAAGTGTCTTACTATACTTTTGTGACACTTCCAGGTCAGCACAGGATTGATGCTGGAGCTTAGGTCAGCCTAAGCGTAGGTTAGGAGTGGAGCCGATATGTTTTTCAGGCATTTGATTTGATTGTTTTCCTTTTCTATACAGTATTGTTAAACTAATCTACTGCCATGTATATATATATATATATATATATATATATATATATAAACTAGCGAAAAGTGTACCCGCATTGCGGGAGTAAAATTCTCCCATATGCCATCCCCCCATATGCATCAACCCCCCCATGCGCATCAACCCCCATGCACAACTTCCCCACATGCACAACTTCCTCACATGTGCAACTTCCCCATGTGCATCTACCCCTGCACCATCCCCCATGCGCAACTTCCCCATGTACATCAACCCCCCCTGTGCAACTTCCCCCATGCGCATCAACCCCCATGCGCATCAACCCCCCATGCGCATCAACATTTCCCTTCAGGTGCAGCAACACATACATAGCTCTGAGCTTTCTGAGGGAGAGAGAAAAGAAACCCCCTCCTGAAGAAACCCTCCCTGGACCCTAAAAAACTATCGGCCAGTCTCAAACATCCCATTTCTGGGCAAAGTGGTCGAGCGGGTGGTGGCATCCCAGCTTCAGAGGGTCCTGGATGAAGCTGATTATCTGGATCCCTTCCAATCTGGTTTCAGGCCAGGGTTTGGTACAGAGACTGCCTTGGTCACCTTGGTGGATGACCTATGCCAGGGAATGGACAGGGGGAGTGAGTCCCTGTTGGTCCTGCTGGACCTCACAGCGGCTTTCGACACCATTGACCATGGTGTCCTCCTGGGTCAGTTGGCCGGGCTGGGGATTGGAGGCACTGTTTTGCAGTGGTTCTGCTCCTTCCTGGCTGACCGGTCCCAGAAGGTGGTGCTGGGGGATGTTTGCTTGGCACCCTGGCCTCTTCGGTGTGGGGTGCCGCAAGGTTCCATTCTATCCCCCATGCCATTTAACATCTACATGAAGCCGCTGGGACTGGTCATCTGGAGGTTTGGAGTGAGGTGTCATCAGTATGCTGATGACACCCAGCTCTATCTCTCCTTTCCTCCTGAGTCCAAGGAGGCTGTTGAAGTCCTGAATCGTTGTCTGGAGGCAGTGGGGGACTGGATGAGGGTGAACAAGCTGAGATTAAATCCTGATAAGACAGAGGTTCTACTGGTCCGGAAGTCCTCGACTCGGGTATTGGAATATCATCCTGTTCTGGATGGGGTAGCACTCCCTCTGAAGGAGCAGGTTCGCAGCTTGGGGGTTTTCCTGGATTCGCAGCTGCTCCTGGAGTCCCAGGTGGCGGCTGTGGCCAGGGGAGCCTTTGCTCAGCTTCGGCTGATCCACCAGCTGCAACCATACCTGAGTCGTTCAGATCTGGCCACAGTAACCCATGCCCTAGTGACATCGAGACTAGATTATTATCACACGCTCTACATGGGGCTGCCTCTGAAGATGGTCCGGAAACTTCAACTAGTCCAGCATGGGGTGGCCCGTGTGGTTGCTGGGGCTCGTTGGTTCGACTCTGTCGGGCCACTGCTTCAGCGACTACACTGGCTGCCCATTCGTTTCCGGGCTGAATTCAAAGTGCTGGTCCTGACCTTTAAAGCCCTAAAAGGCTCGGGTCCAGGGTACCTGAGGGACCGCCTTCTTCTGTACAATCCGACCCGTCACCTAAGGTCATCTGAAGGGGCCCTACTGACTGTGCCACCACTAAAAGACATGAGAGGCCTGAGATCGGGCCTTTTCAGTGGCGGCACCCCGGCTTTGGAACTCCCTCCCCTTAGAACTGAGGAGAGCTCCCTCTATACAGATCTTCAGGCGGAGCCTTAAGACCTTTTATTTTAAAAAAGCATTTTGAATGGGGTATAGGTTGGGGGGGCAGTTTTATTGTTTTATTGTTTTATTTTTACTGTTTTAAACTATGTTTTTAGTCTGTTTTAATTGTTCTGAGCTTTTTAAATTTAATTGTATTTTAATTGTTTTTTAATTATGTTTTAATCTATATTTATAATTCGATTTTAATGGTGTTTTATCCTGTTTGTTAGCTGCCTTGGGCTCCCTCTTGTAGAAGAGGAAAGGCGGGATATAAAATAAATAAATAAATAAATAAATAAAACTCCCATGTGCTACTTCCCCATGCGCATCAACCCCCCATGCGCATCAACCCCCATGCGCTACTTCCCCCAACTGCTACTTCCCCCATGCGCTACTTTCCCCCATGCGCTACTTTCCCCCATGCTCATCAACACCCCATGCGCAATTTCCCCCATGCACAACTTCCCCCATGCGCATCAACCCCCAAGCGCAACTTCCCCCATGCGCATCTTCCCCCCTTGTGCTTCAACCCACCATGTGCAAGTTCCCCCATGCGCATCAACCCCCCCTGCTCAACTTCCCCCATGCACTTCAACCCCCCATGCGTTATCAACCCCTCATGCGCATCAACCCCCATGCGCAACTTCCCCATGTGCATCAACCCCCATGTGCAATTTCCCCCATGCACATCAACCCCCATGCTCATCAACCCCCATGTGCAAATACCTAATTATATACCACATACCTAATTATATTTTAGGGTAAGAGGTAAAAAAGTTCCCTGACCCCTGCCATAGACCCCTGTCATAGACTAAGCCATTTGACAAAGGTTCATCCCATCTTCCAGCATTTCTGGGGTCTTGAAGAAACATGAGTCTGCTCTAATAATATCTACCCAATGCAGCCTGGGAAATGCTAGAAAAACTGAAGGCAAAAGGAGAAGGGGATGGCAGAGAATGAGGTTGTTTGACAGTGTCACTGAGGCAATGAACATGAATTTAGATGGACTTCTGAAGCTGATGGAGGATAAGCGGAGCCTGGTGTGCTGAAATCTATGGGATCACAAAGAGTTGGACACAACTGAATGACTAAACAACAACAATGCAGCCTATGGCCTGAAATTCAACTGCTGTTTTCCTCTGCTGTGAGAGTCACAGAGAAGCAGAAGTAGTTAGTGAGGAGGCAGGAGGGAGTAAAAGAGCTCTCAGGCAGGCTGGTAGATGAAAGAAACAGCCCCCTCAGTTGAGGTGCCGGCCTGTACAGAGCGTCGAGCAAGCAGGAGAGCACTCAATCAGTCATCACGTTCAGCACTTCATGGGCAATGATTGCCTGACAGCTCTATAACTCTCTGTGGTTGACTTTCGGCCCAGTAACGCCATGGATAGTGATTTAACAGTGAAGCCTTCCGCATGGTACCACCTCCTTTTTGCTCAGTTCCAGCACTTTGTCATTTACGCAGAATTGATTTTGCTGACACCCTCAAAGCACTGTGCAGAGCACGACAGGCAGAAATAGCTGGTGAACAATGCTATGTGTAGGAAGAAAATGATTCTGCAAGTGGAGATTGAGGCTATCAGCAGAGGTTCTGCAACCTTGTGCCACTGATGGTGGAATCCTAACCAATTTAGGCAAGCATAATTCACCCATCACCCTGTTACCTCAGTGGCATGGAGAGGCCAGCACATGTCTGTGCACTGGCCTAACCTCCTCCCCTCAGCCCTGCAAGAGTGGTGGCACCCCAGGCTGGCACAGGCCTTGTGTTGGGACTTTATGGGCAAAATCCAGAGTAACTATGGGGAGTCCTTGCTCCGGTGTAAGGACAACTTACTCTGGGTTCCAAAATGAATTTCCCATAGGTTTTCACTAGGTGGTGCAGTAACTACAGGTGCACATCAAGTCTCTTACGTTCCCCCTTTAGTTACTCTGGATTTGGGTGTAAGTCAGCCTATCCAGGGGATAAGATTGCCCTGTATCACTATCCTTGTCCAGCCATATTGTGGGAAGAAGTGGTAGAGTTATGAGGCATGAGCATGGATTGTATCACTTCAAACCTTAGGACAGGGTTGCCATAATTCTCTTCCACAAAATTGGGACAGGATCCTCTGTCCCATTTGCCACGGGAGTGAACACAATCCCCCAAAATTGGGATTGTCCCAGTTTTTCAGGACATATGGCTACCCTACTTTAAGGGATAGGTTACATATTTGAGTTATATTTTTTAATTTAAACAATCTGTATGCTGTATCCTTCTTCATAAATGGAACTTTCAAGGTAGCATACAAAAAAGAATGGTAAAATACAAAAAAATGAAAAAAGAACGTAAGTGCAATAATTGTAGACATTTTCCTCCCTGTGTGGAAAAGCCCCTGAAAACAAGAGAGTAATATAAAAAGCAAGTGGATTGGGCAACAATTGTTCCCCCAATGTGTGAGTTATTTAAACGTACTTTCCCCAGGGTCAGCTTTCTAGTAATAATATTATGTGCCTGTTTCTGAAATGGTACACCTCAGCATTCTCCAACCTCATCCTGCTACATACTTAAAGATGCCTCAATCCACCCCTTGCTGGGCTTTGGCTGACAGTTTTTGTCTCCATCTTATCTCTTGGCGTGGGGGACCTGAAACACAGTGCCACTCTGCTTCAGCTTGGCCTCTTCAAATGACACTTAGAAGGATAGTGCATAACTGATCTTCACTTTCCAACACATCAATGCCCTAATATTGGTCTGCATTAAAGAACTAGCTATAGTGAATTAGCATAGGACTGAGGACCCAATCCTATCTAACTTTCCAGCTCCAATGCCACCCTAAGGTTATGGAATAAACATTCCCTTAACTTGAGGAGACCTCTATAACTGCCCCTTCCGCTCCCCCCCCCCCCAACATGTAGCACATTCTTCCTTGGCATAGCGGCATAGTGCTGGAAAGTTTGCTAGCATTGGGTTTGGAGTTACAAATCAACACATGAAAGTTTTTTTTAATAATGTAAAGAACAAAATCATATGAATACGGATACCTATCAAATATATTCCAAGTGACCATATAGAATGGAGAACAGCATGCCTTTAACTATGGCATCAAAGAGGGACATTAGGCAGGTGCTGCTTTTTAAAACCTATGTTGAGCTAAACATGCCTAAATTCCCTTTTCGATGCAACGGTTAAAGGTATAGGCACTCTGTCCTCCATTCTATATGATCACCCTGAATATATTGAACATATGTAATTCAAAATAATAAGTTAAAGGAGCCAAAAGCATATTAGAAGAGGATGAGTTTGCTTCCCCTCAGATAAATTGCATAAAGAAGTAGCCTTCTTCACCTTTATAGGAAGATCCCATCAGTTTGAAGTCAGCCATTACCATCACAACCTGTCTCAAGAATAGAATGGCCAGCAATGCCTGCTGGCTAGATCTCCTTTGATTGAAGGAAGGTCTGTGTGGTGAAAAACGATGGGCAGAACTCTGGTAGCAATAGTGATTTTTGCCTTTCATTCTTAAAAAAAAACATCAAAAACTCCTCCAAACACCCTTTAGTACTGTTAGCAAGTTTTGTCCTCTTACAATCCTTGTCTCCCAGTTTCATCAGAAAAGTTTTGGCTTGGCACTAAATTTGGAGGTGTTTTTTTTTTTTTTGTTAAGATTATTGAGGCCAAATCATATCTCTCTTTCCAGCATCCATACAGCTCCTTAGTGGAAGAACAATTGTTCCTTTTCTTGAGGCAGTGGCATCATTGGGGATGTGGGCCACACTGGGTGATGTCCATGGGGGTGTGTGTTACACCTCTAAAAGATAACATTTTAAAATCTTTGTATCATCATGTTATGTTACATAATTTCATGCAGAATGCAATGAAGCAAATTACACTGAAATATCTCTTAGGGTGCAATCTTAATCTAGGCTGGCACTAGATTATCAGTCTTCCCATTCCCCTGGTGATTTAGGGAGGCAAGCGCATGTCTGCACACTGGCCCAACCCTCCCCCACAAGTGGCGCAAAAATGTCTTATAGCATTTTTGTGACACTCCCAGGTCATCATAGGACTTATGCCAGGCCAGCCTAACTGGAGATTAGGATTGCAGCCTTATTCTACTATATAAAAATAACAAAAAAACTGCAAGGTGTCCACTGCCCAAGGCATTTCCCTGCCCAATTAGAAATGGGAGGAGTTCCATCATGAGTTAGCATGGGAAGAGTTCCATCATGGGGTTATTGGGCTGGCCTTCTGCACCAGGTAATGCCAGCCTTTGTGATCCAGGTTTATGTGTGTATGAATATTACTACTGAAAAACTGCAGAGTGGTTCAACCGTGGTTCCAAGGGATTATCAAGGGAAGTGTATTCTCCCTTGCTCTAGCAAAGATCTAAAGCAGAGGCTTGAGGATGGGTCTGGAAAACAACTTCTAAGAGGAAAGGCTGAGGGAACTTGATATGTTTAGGCTTGATAATATTTTCATTAGGCTGGATAAAAGAATACCAGGGAGGTGGGGGAAACCCATGGCAATATTCTTCAAATTCCTGAAGGGCTGTAACATAGAAGAGGGAAAACTTGTTCTTTGTTGCCCTAAGAGTGGTTCTCAAACTTTTAACACAGGGACCCACTTTTTAGAATGAGAATCTGTAGGGACCCACCAGTAGTGTTGTCAAAACTAGAACTGACTTTATCAAGCAGGAAAATTTTAGAAAAGCCTAGGTTGCAACGTACCAACACGTACCAAGGAATATATCCCATTTACTAGCATCGTTAAAAGTATATTCTTTTTACATATAGTAAAACATAGTAACATTAAACATTAAGATTGTAACATTGCTGCAAATGCAGTCACATCAAGTTACAGCACAATCCAGAGCAACTAATCTGTCCACATAAGAGCCCTTGGGTTGCCCTATCTATCACTAGGGTGGAGCAACTGCAAGATGCTCCAGCCCAGTTACTCTGGAAGAGGCTTAGGGCAGAGCAAGGCAAGATAGGATGCCCTAAGAGAGGTGCACCTGCTCTGCCCTAACTGGGGCAGCCTAAGCAGCTCAGGAGAGGCAAGTTGAGGGCAAGTTTAGCATTGCCTAGGGCAGAGCAGTTACTCTGTATCCAAAGCCTGTTTCAAGGCAGAAATGCCCTCTTCCAGTTCCTCAGAGATATACCACCTCAGGAGCAGGTATAGTAATGAGTAGACCCATAGGGGTCCATGATAAGGCCCGAGTAAGAATGGTAGTGTTGACCAAAAATCTGAGTTCTTGGCCAGCCTAGCTGCAATCCCTGCCTCTCAACCTCAGGATATGGCACAACTATGGCAGCCCACTAACCTCAGGATACAGCAGGCCACTCCAAGCATCCATCTTGCACTAGAAGAACTGCAGCTGTAACTGGTTGTCAGGAACTGCTGGGCTTCCTTATAATGTAGGCACCCCAGCTGTTCCTTCTTCAGTGTGAGCTGAGGGGGGTCTACTCAGGAGCAAGCCCTCCCCAGCTGTCACTGACTTAGCATGCTCTGGAGCAGTTAGGGCAGCCCAGGCTTCCTGACTCTCTGGATGCAGCATAACTTTCTGCTCTGGATACAGAATAGTTAGGAGAGAGCAGTTAGGGCCGAGCAGGTTGAACTTGCTCTGGATTGTGCCCTTAATGTTAAAAATAAAATATTGAAATTAATGGAGACCCACCTAAATTTGGCTCACAACACACAGTTTAAGAACCACTTCCCTAATCCCTAGACTAAGACTAATAATATTAAATTGCAGGAAGATAAATTTCAGTTGGATAGCAGGATGAAACTGAAATGGAATTAAATAGTAAGGTAAGTAGTGCGCTCTCCTTTACTGGAAGTCTTCAAGCTTCCAATAAAAGGCTTGACTGGTATCTTCTAGAGCTACCGCAACAGAGGATTTCCTGCTTCTGGTAGTCATTGGGTTCGTATTGACCCTTCCAAACTCTGAATCTATGCTTATTTACACTTGAATAAATTCAAATAGTTGAGTAAAAAGCAAATGTTCCATCATCTGAAATTCTTTAAACAACTGATAGTTCTAGCAACCACTGTGGTGATGGTAAAGATTTTTATGAGGTTTTCCTCTTGGATCAGCAAGACCCAGGAAAATGAGATACAGTATGTGACCTGATTATCACACAACTAGCACACTGATGTGCTAGGTCAGGAGAAATGCCAATTGTTCTGCCTGCTTCCTGCATTGCACTGACTCCTATTTGTGCCTTCCATAAACCAGGGCACTTTACAGAAGTTTGTTGATGACCTCTTTGAGACTATCTTCAGCACAGCACATCGTGGCAGCGCCCTGCCTCTGGCTATCAAATACATGTTTGACTTCTTGGATGAGCAGGCAGACAAGCACAACATCCATGATCCTCATGTACGGCATACCTGGAAAAGCAACTGGTAAGCACTACTAGCTAATAGTTGTGTTAGTCTGCAGATATAGAGTATTCCCCCTTCTCTTCTCCACTGTTCCTTCCATCTGTGGAGGCCAACTGGAGTTCCTTCCCTCACCCATAGTCCTCAGATGCCTGGCAATGATGGTGGTTGTGATGTGTGCTGCTCATTTTCATTGCGCTCTTTGCCACAACCAGCTGCTACCACACCACGAGATTTCACATCCTCTTTTACCAACCATGCTGATTGGCAGATTGTCAGCATGCCACAGAAGGCATCAAAGAGGTTTTCAGCTAATGAAACATTAGCATATTATTAACATCATCTGTGGCACTAATCTAAGTCTGATTTAAGCCACTCAGACTAAATGAGCAGGAGGCTTATTTAAAGGGGGAAAGGGGTGCTTGGGAAATAGAAAACTGATTTCTTCTCAGTCAAATTAAATTAGTTTCTCCAGCTCCAGTCTTCCCAACCATTTCTTATGTCTCCATTGCCACATGGTATAAAGATGTCCTTTGGCTCAGGAAATTCAGTAGGCATTGGGGAGCCTGGTGAAAACTAATGCAAATATGTCAGAAACACTGAGTCAAAGCATTATCACTATCTGGGTGTTCATCCTGTGTCAAAGATGGATCTAACGTATGTTGGGGTGTTTTCTCTTTGAAGGTAGTTGAACATGAGGGCTGAGAATAAGGAATAGCACACAGATCTGGGATCTGAAGCAATAGCCACTTCTTCTGAGTTTCAGAGGACTGGGTTGGAGGGGGGACCAGTTTTAACAGTTTCACGCTGATGAAAGAGCAATTCATTGTTATCATGGTGGTGGTGGTAGTAGTAGTAATGCTGCTAAGCTGATCTTAAAGAGCCTATCTATCTGTTGGACAACAAAACAGCTTTGCATAGACACAGCAGTTGTTTCTGTTTCTGAGTTCCAAAGTAATGTAAATACAGATATTGAGGGCCATTTGTAGGAGAGAAACAGCTAATTGGTCAAGTACTGCTTGACCTCTTTCTCTTCTGCTATCTTACCAGTACTTCCTAAAAATGCACGTCCTCATGGCTGGTTTTTTTTTTCAGATTTCAGATCTTATTACAGTGGTAACTCACTTAACAAGTGCCTCGCGTTGCAAGTGATCCACATAACAAGCAAAAATTTCTCAAAGAGTGTCAGGGCTGCCTAGCATACCTGCCCATAGTGAAAGCAACGCTTCCATGCTGTTCCTCCGGTGGCTGGGCATCCGCTGGGCAGAGGGAAAGAACAGCAGTGGAGAAGAGGGAAGCAGCTCAGGGCTAGCCAGAAGGGAGCAGGGGAGAGAGGCTCAGGATGAAGAGAAGGAGAAAGTTGGGAGCTTTGAAAGTGTCTTTGATTGCTGCCTCCTAACCATGTCTACCCAGAAGTTAGCCCCATTGTGTTAAATGGGGCTTTCTCCCAGGAAAGTGTCTTTAGTATTGCAACCTAAGTAGATTTCATAGGATTATGCACATTGAATGCATGTTTTGAATTCAATTCCAGTGTTTTGTCATCATTTTTACATCCAGTTAATATTTTTATATGAATATTTTTTGGGTTCTGGAACCAATCATCTAAGTTTCCATTATTTCCTATGGGAAAATCTGCTTCACATAAAGAGCGTTTCACATAACAAGCATGCTTCCGGAATGAATTAAACTTGTTATGTGAGGCACCACTGTATTTCAGATCTTTGCTAGGAAAATGAAATAAATATAAGATGCGAGGAGGGCATTTATACCAGATGGAAGTGTTTTAATTCCCCCAGCCACCTGTCGAGTTTTCCTCAGCAAGTATCCCCTTACCTTTGATTATGTAGTAAACAGAGTTGGAGTCTCTTTGAATTTTTGTTTGTTTTTTGCTTTTGTAACATGTTGTTCTACCTATGTTGCAAAAGCACAACCCATTTGTTTTGCTGAAGCAGCTCGATCAAATCTGATAGATTAGGTCAGTAGGGAGAATCACAATGATTGACAATTTCTGGTTTGATTTTATCAGATCCCACTATTGGAGAAACAGCAACCTAATGTCTGATGCTCCTTTTCCTTTCTTCAGCTTGCCGTTAAGGTTCTGGGTGAACATGATCAAAAATCCACAGTTTGTCTTCGACATCCACAAGAGCAGCATCACAGATGCCTGCCTGTCAGTGGTAGCGCAAACCTTCATGGACTCCTGTTCAACCTCAGAACACCGTTTGGGCAAAGATTCCCCATCAAATAAGCTCCTCTATGCCAAGGATATCCCCAGCTACAAGAACTGGGTGGAAAGGTGCGTTCCTCCAAACCTTCCATAACACTAAAACTTGGGGTTACCAAGTTGAATGGCTTGGTAATGGATTCAAGGCAGACAAAAGGATGTACTTTTCTCGCATCCATTAATGTATGGAATTCAGTGGCACAGGATAAGTACTGTAATTTCAGTGGTTTTAAAAGGACTAAATAAATGCATGGGGCAAACACCTGTCAATGGCTATTTGCCATTATATCTAAATGGATATCTGTTTCCAGACAGTGTATCTGTGAATACCCGGCACCAGGGACAAAACCTCTTATGGTAGGTTGTGCATCCTGCTTGCTGGTGGCTTCCTGAAAGTATCCTGGCCACTGTTGCAAACAGTTGAGCTGGTTTCATGTTCTACTCCAGCAAGTCTTGTTTTGTGTTCCTCCTTTTTGTTTCTCACACCTAAGTGGAAATGTTCACAGCAACCATTTAGCTCAGCTTGTTTTCACACCACAATATGCTTTAATTAGAAGGATGTGCTGAGACTGTTTTCTGTTCTAATTTCTCTTGAGAAGAAAAAGTTGTTCAGCAAAAGAGAAAGGGAGAGGAATTGATGAAGGCAATGGATACTTTGCAAAGGAGAATCTGGTCGTATGAGCCCTTAAAGCCACCAGATCAGGTTACAGCAGGAACAGTTTTTTCCTTCCAGACATAATTTGAACAGACGTATTAGGATCCTTACAGCACCCCATCAGACATCATCATACAGTTCTTTATATACTATCTTTCTGGTCACTAGATTGTTCTTTTGACTTTATTCAAGGTAGTTTACATCAGCAGGGTTTTTCTAAACCGAATGGATTTTCACAATCACAGAGAGGTTCTTGTCTTTCAAGAACCAATCACACTTGAGAGGCATCTTTCACAGTCCAGTTTCACTACTGGTCCCCAGTTAGACATGCTGGTTGACAAAGAGCTCCTTCATCTGTCTCTGAAGGACAGCTGAGATAATTTCTTCACTCACATAATGAGCAGATAGAAAAACTCAGCTCAGCAGCTGCTTCTTGCAGGTGCACAGAAACTATTTCTGGTAATCTCAAACTGGCAACCTTCAGCTGTTATCTTCAGGAAATGGAAGCTCCACCGTCTAGGCCAGACCGCTCTACCACTCACTGAAGAAGTGCCTCTTGGTCTGCCATCTAATACTGCCAGTGTTCAGGTCTCAAAATCCTCCTAACATGCAAAAAGGACTAGTAATCTGCATCAAGTTATGGTTCCTTCTAACAACTTCTGGATAGCCATAGAACTGAAGTAACTGGTAGTTATTTTGGTACGTATGTTATGTCCTTGCTTCCAAGCTTCATTGTGAATGTGCACAGACAGAAACCAAAGGTGCCATCTAGAAACCTGGCATGGAACACACAGAGCTCATAATATCAACCTTTGCAGCTGGATACCTACAGGAACATAAAGCCTATGAACAGGCTTAAATTGAGCCAATTAAAAAGATACATATTAGTTTACAGTGAAAGAAATTAAATCTAACCTGAATTATTAAATCTAAATCTAATCTAAATCATGCTCTGCTGCTTGCAACTTCAGCATTACCTATCCAGTTTGCGTGGAGTTCTCAAGAATTCTACCTCTACTTTCTTAAGGTGTCATTTGTGTGTGGGCACGCGCACGCGCGCACGCACAGGCAAACTCATGTGAGGTGCCAAACTTGTGTGGGTAGGGGAAAAGTATCAATTCTTTCTGATGATTTAATAAACCATTAAGAAAAAAATGCAGTGATCTTGCAGTGATCACGTCAAAGGAAGTGGATATGCCTGGGCTGGGCCACAGGGACACAATAAGTGATAATTTTATGGAGATTCACAGCATGAAAATGGAGTTGTTCCGCTACCATAAATTGGCTGTCATAAGAGGTAGCAGCACTCACTGGACATTGCTAGACCCACTGAAGAATGGAAAGTTTACAGAGTTGGAAAGGAGATTTAGATGAAATGTGCAGTTGCTTTGGGATGGTGAAATGGACCTAGAAATTGCCCCCGGCACATCTTGTTTGCTTCTACTGCCCTTGTTCCATGGGTGCAGTATCATTTCTGATTTCTGATAGCCGCCATTTCTTCCTCCACCACCCCCATCAAGCAACATTATGTCATTGTGCAGGCTTATTCTGAGCAAAATATGAGAAAATCTGATGTCACTACTATAGCCAATGACGGCTGTTCTCCATCTTTGAAAAATTAATGAAATGCTTCCTTTATTTTGGAATAGCCTTACCGTGCCTGTTAACCAGCAGGGCCAGGATTCGAGACACGGGTCGGCTCCACAAGACAGGGTGAGCGCCTGTCCTTAGCCCAGCTCTGCAATGCCAGCCCGATCCAATCATATCGGCTCTGCCTTTCCATTGGACTAATTCAGTGGTGTGGAGAGGGGGAATTTGCTGCTTGAGTAACAGCCTATCCTCCATAACAATCTAAGCCAGGCTTTCGTGCTTCACATGCAGCATATGCAGTGCCGAGCACGATACCATAGTCTTTCAAGACTGACGGAGGCCTGCTTTTTTACATGTGCATGGTACAAAACAAAATAAATTGGTACTAAGGGCGCAATCCAGAGCAAGTTCAACCTGCTCGGCCCTAACTGCTCTCTCCTAACTATTCTGTATCCAGAACAGAAAGTTATGCTGCATCCAGAGAGTCAGGAAGCCTGGGCTGCCCTAACTGCTCCAGAGCATGCTAAGTCAGTGACAGCTGGGGAGGGCTTGCTCCTGAGTAGACCCCCCTCAGCTCACACTGAAGAAGGAACAGCTGGGGTGCCTACATTATAAGGAAGCCCAGCAGTTCCTGACAACCAGTTACAGCTGCAGTTCTTCTAGTGCAAGATGGATGCTTGGAGTGGCCTGCTGTATCCTGAGGTTAGTGGGCTGCCATAGTTGTGCCATATCCTGAGGTTGAGAGGCAGGGATTGCAGCTAGGCTGGCCAAGAACTCAGATTTTTGGCCAACACTACCATTCTTACTCGGGCCTTATCATGGACCCCTATGGGTCTACTCATTACTATACCTGCTCCTGAGGTGGTATAACTCTGAGGAACTGGAAGAGGGCATTTCTGCCTTGAAACAGGCTTTGGATACAGAGTAACTGCTCTGCCCTAGGCAATGCTAAACTTGCCCTCAACTTGCCTCTCCTGAGCTGCTTAGGCTGCCCCAGTTAGGGCAGAGCAGGTGCACCTCTCTTAGGGCACCCTATCTTGCCTTGCTCTGCCCTAAGCCTCTTCCAGAGTAACTGGGCTGGAGCATCTTGCAGTTGCTCCACCCTAGTGATAGATAGGGCACCCTAGGGCCTCTTATGTGCAAGGAATAGTTGCTCTGGATTGGGCTGCCTGTCACCCCTGCAGAGTGATTTCAGCATTGTTCGTCTTTGTTCATGCAAATGTTGCTTGAGTTTGCAAACTCAGCAGGAACCTCTCTGCCCATTTCCCAGTGCTGGTAAGCAGGTTGTTTCCCTCTAGTCTTTAAGAAAAACGTAGGTATGTTATGAAAACTAGGACATAATTAAGCAAGGTAGCTCCAGAGGGGCTCCTTGGTTGCTAAGGAACTGTGTTTGCAGAAATTGAGGTCTCTGGCCACTCCTAAAAATAATTATCTGGTCAAATCGGAACCCAACAGCAACTATGCTGAGAAGAACTATCTTTAATATTGGCTGCAAGACTGGTGGCTTTAACCTCTTCCTACTGAGTGATGAGTTTGCCAGCATCTGTAAAAAGAACAGACAGTGCTGACTACAAGCAATGAAAGTGGGAGTTCATATTTGATAAAATACCATACTACCTGATCCTTGAACAGCAATTACACCAGAAGTTACAAGAAAAAGCAGTCCAAAAGAAGGCCACACAAACAATAAAAAGAATAAGTTTTTTTTAATAACAGAAAGGGAAATACAAAGTACAATGGTACCTTGAATAAAGAGCGTCTTAAATAGTGTTTTGTATAAAGAGCAAAATTTTCTCAGAAATTTTGACTTGCTTAAAGAGCACTTCTGAGGAAGTTTGGAACAGGCTTCAATGGCAAGGGAACTCACAGGTGGGACAAGGAGACTAGGTTGACCTACAGTGGGACCCAGGGCAAAGTTTGGAATAGGCTTCCATTGCCAGGGAACTCATGGGACGTCCAGGGGGAGCAGCCTGAGTCAGGTCTGTATGTGGGATCTGTGAGTGGCAGCGTGGAAGGTGTGCCTTATCAATGTTCTAGTGCTGCTCCCCGTCAGCAGCTTGGGAATGTTCAAGTTGCACAAAAAGACACTAGATTCCATTGAGCCAATGGATAGCAGTGACTCCATTAGTGATTGAGAAAGAGCACAATCCTTACCATGTCTACTCAGTGTCCAATAGGTCTTACTCCCAGGAAAGTGTCTTTAGGATTGCAGCCAAAGTCATCCCCTCTTGGTAACAACAGCCATGAAGGTTTTCAAAGGTACAGTACCGTTCAATACTGTACAGTATTTCCTTTATTGCAGTGTTGTGTGTTACTGTATATTACAGTGCTTTGTACAGTGTTATATTGCAGTGTTTTGTAATCATTTTTATAAACAGTTAATATTTTTATATGAATATTTTTTTGTTGTGGAACCAATCGTCTGAGTTTCCATTATTTCCTATGGGAAAATCTGCTTCACATAAAGAGCGTTTCACTTAAAGAGCATGCCTCCAGAACGAATTAAGCTCTTTAAGTGAGGCACCGCTGTGCCTCTTACCTAGACCTGAATCAGAAGTTGTCAGGAGAGACCTTTTAACTATTTTTAGGATCTCCAAACTTTTTAGTATGAGGGCCACATGGTATATTTGACAGTTTTACACACTTTTGTGGGCTGAACAAAACAGCTTTATTTATAAATGAATAATGCTGCAATCCTAACCTCACTTACTTGGGAGTAAGGGCCATTGATTACAGAAGGGCCAAACTTATGTTTGCACTCTGTCTTTTTTTTTAATCATCATGATAAAATTCAGAACAAAAAAGAAATGTTGTTCATTAGAAACAATGCTGTGCTAAAACTGATAATGATATATAGTGAGAAAAATGTCTGATAAAAAAATTTCTGTGGGCCAAATAAAATGTTGTGGTGAGCTGGATGTGGCAAGCTGGATATGGCCTCCAGACCATAGTTTGGTTATCCTTGTTCTACAGAGTTGGAGTCAAACAGAGCAATCCTAACTTATGCCAGAGGGAATGGCTTAGCTATGGCAGCCTAATCCTCAGTCATAATATCCAGTGATATTGTGTCACTCCAAAGAAGAAATTTGTCAGTCCAAAAGTAACACTGGTCAAGAGCCAGAATGGTGAATATGGCCTCTAGAGTCTCACTAGTAATTATTAACGGGAACAATCTAGTCGACCTTTGTGGAGACTATAACTTTATTTTGCCACAAGGAACTAGTTCCATCAACTGCATCCTGACTGATGATACTAACTTCTTTAAATACTGGAATTTACACAAGTAATTAAGAGATAAATGGACATGTTCCAAAATATCCTAGCATTCTGTTGGCTTCCTCTTTTTGCCATTGCTGTTGCATTGGTAGTTATGTTAGCCATCCAACAACCTTTTCAACTCCAAATCACCAAAGTCCTTGCCCATTTTGCAATCTGCCAATGCAGTGTAAAAGCTAGAGAGCACGGCTGTCTCAGTTTAGCCTTTACCATGGTAACAGAGCAGTACTCACTAAACAGATTGTTGTAGCCTTCTCACCATTTCATGAGTCAACCAGTGCTGTACTGTGTTAACCTCACTTGCTCCATCACACCCCTCATTCTTTCCAGTGTGTATGTGTGTATCGGGAAAATAGTACATTAAACAAAAAAATATGGTCCAGCTATAACTTTCTCCTGCTAACTGGGAGGAACAAGATGCAAATGCCTGACAGCACAAGTCTATGGATGTCTACATGGAAGTAATTCTTATTGTTTTCAGTGGGTGTTTTCCCATTGCATTTTCCTTATTCCCAGAAAAGTATTATAGGATTGCACTCCTATCCAGGATGTTCAGCAATGGATCATAAGCCCCAGCTTGACAGCATTTTGCCATTTTCCATTTTGTTGTTCATTTTTTTAGTCTTGTCCAACTCTTTGTGACCCCCATGGACTGCAGCATTAGCCATAGTGTCACAGGACCCTTTTCTTCTTGGCTATTGAGTGTCCAGGTTGTCTACTTGTACCTGGAAATCCTATGGTTTTTGGCAGCATTGGATGAGATTCTAGACCCCGGGGAGAAGCAGATGTTGTGAGAGGGATTGGCTTATTAACATGCAGCAACATGGCAGAGCAATGAGAAGCAGCAGTCGTTGACCTTTGGTTTCTCTCCATGCTGCCAAATCCTGACACTTGTTAGAACTTCATCTGCGTGGCTTAATTGCAATTGTCACAAGCAATAAAACATTTCCACAGGACAAGGATGGCTCAAATGAAGGAATGTAAGGCAGTAGGATGACTAGATGTGACTCAAAAGCAAAAGTATTCCATTCTTGGCCTATGGAGACTTGTGTTACTGAGATGTGGTGCCAATGAGTGTGACTCTTGAGAAGATCCTCTGAGACCATTAGCATATTGCAGGAGTAGAGCATGTGTAATAGAGCAGTTGCATTGTTATTACTGGGGATACATAGAACCCAAAATCTGATTTTTAAAAGTATGTTCCCACATAATTCACTCAAGGTGAATTTGATCCTGTGCATACAGGACTGGGGGTATTCCCAGCCAAGGAGTTTGGGGCTTGCATTGAAATTCCTGGCTGCAACTGGCAGTTTTACAGTGCTGCAAGCATTCTCCTCTCCTTACCACAAAAAGCTATCCAAACAGCCCATGTAAGCTAAGGGAATCATTGCATGACCTTGTCATTGCTCTCCTGGGCGTCATGGCTCTCCTGGGCAGCATGGGCTTTTTTGAGTGACCAATCAGACAGCCAGCCTGGTGGTATCATGGTCTGTGAGGCTTTCTCACAGCCAGAGATTTGGGGTGCTGGCAAGGGTGCTTGCCCTCCAAGCTGAAGAAGGATTTGAGGGCTTAGGATGCTTGTTTCTTACTTGAAACAGGTTTTACGAGCCCTCAATCCTCAAAATATGGATCCTGGCCCAGAGAATGTTGCTAGAATCTGTTACATACAGTAACAGCCTTATGAAAGGACTAACACAATTTCTTGGAGAAGATTTCACATTTCTTTAATGTTTTTATGTGGCACACCAAGCCTTGTACTTGTGATGGAATCCACAAATCTTATCATATACAATTTTTACTAGGTGTTAGTGGCAGGTAGCTGGAGAGAGTGGCAGATTTGGGTGCTCTGTTGTTCTAAGTTTGTTGTTCACAGAATCATAGAATCCTAGAATTGGAAGGGACCTAGTAGGTCATCTAGTCCAACCCTCTGCCTGCAGCAGGAAATCCCCCTAGAGCATCCCCGACAGGTGCTCGTCGAGCCTCTGTTTGAAGATCTCCAGTGAGGGAGCGTCCACCACCTCCCTGGGCAATCTGTTCCACTGCCGAACCGCCCTCACCATCAGGAATTTTTTCCAGATATCCAACTGGAATCTCCTTTCTTGCAGTTTGTACCCATTGGTTCTAGTTCTGCTTTCAGAAGCAGCAAAGAACAAATGAGCCCATTCCTCCATATGACAGCCCTTCAGGTATCTGAAGAGGGCAATCATGTCTCCCCTCAGCCTCCTCTTCCAGGAGGAGGCTGAACATCCCAAGTTTCCCCAACCTTACCTCGTAGGATTTCCCTTCCATCCCACTGATCATTCTTGATGCTCTCCTCTGGACTTGCTCCAGTTAGGCTGCATCTTTCTTAAAGTGAGGTGCCCAGAACTGAACACAGTACTCCAGGTGAGGTCTGACCAATGCAGAATAAAGAGGAACTTGAACTTCTCGCGACTTGGAAGCTACAGTCCTCTTAATGCAGCCTAAAATGGCATTTACCTTCTTTGCAGACACATCACACTGCTGACACACTGCTGACTTGTTGCCACCATCCAGCCCATTATGGATAGAGAACATGCTCTGTTCTGGCACAGCTGCATCACATGGGGTGGGATTGGGCTGTAAGGATGCAATCCTAACTAAGGCCAGCACAACTCATCAGTCTTCCCATTCCCATGGAATATAGGAAGGCAAGCGCATGTTTGTGCACTGGCTTAATCCTCCCCCAGGAGTGTTGCAGAAGTGTCTTACAGCACTTTTGTGACACCCCTAGGTCAGCAACAGGGCTTAGGCTGGCCTAACTGTAGATTAGGATTGTAGGCAAATTCTTATAAAAGGTAAAGGTCCCCTGCAGGTTAACTGTCAGTTTTGTCCGACTCTAAGATGCAGTGCTCATCCCTGTTTCCAAGCCTTTAGAGCCAGCATTGTCCAAAGACACTTCTGTGGTCATGGGGCGGGCATGACTATACGCCGAGGTGCACAGAATACTGTTACCTTCCCACTGAGGTGGTACCTATTTATCTACTTGCACTGGCATGTTTTCGAACTGCTAGGTTGGCAGGAGCTGGGCTAAGGATGGGAGCTTACCCCATCTGGCAGTACTCGGGTCTTGCACTGCTGGGCTGCTGAGCGGACCTCCGGTCAAGCGGTGTTCTAACTCCAGCGTTCGAGCCACTGCAGCCCCCTAATTATAAAACAACATAGAAAAATGCTTCAAGAAGATGTATGGATTTCCCTGCAGAAGGGTGAAGAATTCAGGGTAGCATTGTTGAAATGAATTCAGAAGGACATTCATGGGACAATCCTAACCAATTTAGGCCAGCACAACTTGCCTATCTTCCCATTGCCATGAGGGTGTGAAAAGGATAGTGCATGTTATATACACTAACCTAATCCCCTAGGAGTGGCACAGAAGTGCCTTATGGCCACAAGCCTGTACCAGCTTAGCCAGAGGTTAGGATTCGGCTGTTAGTTATACAAGTAGAAAATCCATTTGCAAAGCATAAAACCATTCAGAGAAAGCTTGCTTCTTATGCTATTGGGTGCATGGAAGGAAGAAAGCAAAGGAAGGAAGAAATAGCTCCAACATTGTGAAGATAAGTGCTTTTGGAGCATGTCGCCATCATTCCTTAAGAAAGGTGTTCCAATCAGGCAAGGCATGAGCCTCATTCCTGCTTCTGTGCAAAGGCAAAATTCTCCCAAGTTTCTAACTGACCTCTTGATCTGGAAATCTGAAGTGGCTTCCATTATATCTGAATTTGGCATCATCTGCCAGGGAATATTAAATGACTCTAGTTAAACTCTTGCCACTCGATCCTTAAGATTCTTCACTCAAGTCAGACTTGTCAGAAATCTGAATTGATAGGGTCAGGAAAAACATGCTACAGTGGGAGAGCTGATAACTTTAGTTGTGGAGCTGAACTCATTCTCTTGTTCTACATGAATACCAGACTGTGGATGACTCCAGTATCACATTGGTGCACCTAAGTCCCAGCTGTCACATTGTGACATACATAACTTGTAGCCTACTCATCTCTGATCATCTTCCTTAGCCCTCAGCAGTGTTTTGGGGCCCCTGTGCACCTGAATGAGAGAAGCTGTTCATAATTTATGTCATTCCTATAGTTTTGTGTGTTTCCTATGACACATGGACTCATTACAGGCTTTTCATATGCTAAATGATTATTAACGAGCATGCTTCCCAACCTCCAGCAGCAGGAACAACAAAAGTTTCCAGCAAGAAAATTAGCTCCATGCCGTTGCTGAAACAGAGACCACCCTGCAAGATTTCAGAACTGCAACAAGATGATTGTTAATGAAGTTGCTGTTTTGACAAGCTTGACAAGTGACTGTGGAGAGAAAGTTAAATGAAGGCAAAAACCCCATTGCTGCCCCACAGCTTCCCAGAATGTCTCCTGCTCAAAACAGAAGGCGTCAGATCTTCATGGTATCATTGATGATTGCTCACTACATCATATCTTGGAGATCCCCTCCCCATCTTCAGATTACAATCAAGCAAGTCTGATGTAGTGATTAGAGTTTTGAATAATGGCTTTCAAGCCCCTCTTCCAGTCATGGGCTGACACCGGTTTGGACCGGATCCCCCAAACCGGAAGTTCCAGTGAGCCCGACGCCCGCGAACCGGTAGCTATGGTAGCTATGGTGGCTGGCCAAAAATGGCGCTGGCTGGGGGGGTGAGAACCTCGTGGCGCGTCCGCCGCGTTCCGCCTCTCCTGGCTAGCCGGGGGAGGCCAGAAGCACCTCGCAGCGCATCTGCCGCGTTCCACCTCTCCTGGCTGGCCGGGGGAGAACCTTGTGGCACGTCCGCCGCGTTCCGCCTCTCCTGGCTGGCCAGGGGGGCCATCCTAAGCAGGTCTGCTCAGAAGTAAGTCCCATGAAAGTCAATGGGAGTTACTCTCAGGCCATTGTGGAGAGGACTGCAGCCTCAGAGACCCATCCTAGGCAGGTCTACACAGAGGTAAGCCACATGCTTAATTTTTTTAAATTTTTTAAATTTTAAAAAAATTTCCCTGGCCCCGGCCCCTGACCTCAGCCCCACCCCTGACCTTGCCTGGCCCCGCCCACTTACGGAGAACCGGTTGTTGGGGCCAGGCCTTCCCACCTCTGCCCTCTTCCCCGAAAAAATCATGAAGCCTACTAATGTGTCTTAAGTTCCTACCAGACTGACCTCTGTATGAGTGGTGGGCTTCAGGGTGTTCTCACAGGTTCTATAGAACCCTTTGCTAATGAGTGCCTGGTTCTGAGAACCATTACTAATGGGACATAGAACCTGTTGTTAATTTAGGTTATTCGGACATAGAACCTGTTGTTAATTTATTTGAATCCCACCACTGCCTCTATTGCTGTAAGAGTAAAGGGAGAGAGGAAAGAAGGTTCTGCACTTAAAGTGCTAATTAAATTACATAAAGACAAGAGATATTGCTGATTAATTTAAGTGTAAATGTAGGTGGTGCTCAAGCTGCTATTTATCTGGGGACCATTTCCTGTTGTAGCTTTTATTAACCCTAAATTGGGAAAAGGAAAAAGTCATGGCAGCAGATGAAGAGTCAGATATAGCTGCATAACTGACACTATAAATAAGCCCAAGCAAGAATTTTTTATCTCCAGTTTCTCTCCTTTTGAAACTAACAGGCCAACTTGGGTTTCTATCAACACTCATGTCTGAATCACAAAAAATATAATGAATTTACTTGAATCTAATGTGCCATTGAATCTAATACGCACCTAATTTTAAAAGGCTTGAGATTTAAAAAAAAAGTTAACTGACAATTGTAATGTGCAACTGCAAAGCAGGTGGAAAATTTAATTTTACTGCATACAACGTTACATGACAATAATAATATGACAATGGGTTTATGTTATGATTTTTACCTAATTGCACTACTTTATACCATAATTAGTTTTACATTTTTATTACAGTATAGTAAACTAGTAAACCAAATACTGACCTATACTTGTAATCAAAATCCTAATCTAATAAATCCAATACTAATAAAATATAATCAAAATATAAATCTAATGAGCCATCAAATTTAACGTACATCGCAATTATGGAGACTAAATTCGACTGAACATGTACATTAGATTTGAGTAAACACAGTATTAAAGTAAGTCTGGCATCAGTGATCAGTGAGGTTGACTACTGTCTGGAGGCCCAGCAAACTAACCTGGAAGTCTCTCAGTGTGGCAGATAGCAACTTACACCCTTACTGCCCAGTCCACTGTTGGTCTTCCTGGAATGCTGAGAATAGTGTGCGCAGACTATTCAGAATCTCAGGGTGACCAGATGCCAAAACCAAAATTCTTGAACCCCCAAGCCCAAAATTCCTACCCCCAAGCCAAAATTCCTACCCACTTAAAAAATTGCCAATTTTTTTTTTGTTTTTATATGTTTTTCTTTGGCCATAGCTTTTGATAGGAAGGAGATATCTCAAAACTGATTTTTGTATTGGAATCTGCTCTTTAATACAAATCCATCAGCATATGACATGATAGTGTACTGTGCACCATTGCAAAGTTCAAAAATGAAACCAAAATGTAGGACAATGAAGCCAAAATGTAGGACACCCGGACAGGAGGCTAAAAATCCAGACAAATCCGGGGTTTTCCGGTCATATGGTCACCATAATTCAGAAGCATGCACATGACCACCCAACACAGGTCTTTGCCACCAGAAACTAATGCATTTCTGACTGAGTTTCAAGTCAGATGTCCAGTGATAGGCTAAGGAAGGGAAAGGTTAAGAAACACATTAACATGCATATGTTAGCCATATGCATGAAGGTACCTTTGCAGACCTCCATATACCCAGACTTTTGCATAAGCTGGTTTGTCTTACCTGAGGCTGCAGACCTTAGGTCTGGGTAGATGCTGCCATGGTAGGCTGCTGATGAACATGTATTGGCTACAAACCTGTTTTAAAATAAAACAGAAAGCATGGAATGCTGTACATGGGAAGCTTTTTGAGGCCGCCTGGTACTGTTAGTATTGTGTGGTAGACCAGGTCTATTTAATTTCCAGGTCACTGGGCACCATAATGTCATGTGTCTCACTGGCAAAAGATGTTATGGCATGTCCTCGCAGAGAACATGGATTCCACTGAAGAGTTTGCTGCCTTCCTAAGGATGTAGATAGAATGGACTGCAGTTCCAGGGCAATTCATCTGCACCAGCCTTGTTTGTTAAAGAGATTTGACTGAAGCTTGCCAGATCCCTACCATCCATAGTGGCTGCACATCAAAGAGAGAAGCAAGAAGAGTCAATTAGACAAGAACAAACACTGGATCTGTCAGATCCACCTACAGTCCTCAAACCCTCATCTCCCAGAAGGATGACAGGTCTGGAGTAATAGAGGTGTCTCCGCACCTGAGACGCAAACAGGCAACAGGAGCTCTGCAAATTAAACTGTCATTCCATCCCAGGCAGCATTCACATTTGATATCTGGAGTACTTCACAAATATTGCCTGTGACTGGCTGTCACCCAGCCACACAAGAGCACCTGGGTTATGACAAGGGAGAGGCACTGTGGCACCTGGGAGAGGCACTGTGAGAGAAGAGAGACTGGAGGGAGGGCAGCAGCTAATGTCGTCTTCCCAGGTACTAAATGCCTTTCCACCTGCATTGCAGATCAAAAAGCAATGTACTTGGTGAGGGATAAGCAAGTGGGCTGATGCTCATTCCAAAAGTGTCTGGGGCTTGTCATGATCTGACTCAGCTTTCTGACTCAGAAAGCTCCTTCCATCCTGTGGCCTCTATTTCCCAAATCGAGTAACCCTTAGATTGGGGAAAGGGGCAGTGGAGGACACCTCAAGGGGTCCACCAGGTATGTGCAGCAAGGGATCCACCAGGTATGTGATTTGTAGTCAGGTTCCTGAGATCCCAGTGAGAAAGAAACTCCCTGCATCAGTGGGAAGTCTTGCTGTACGCCCCCAACTTGCATGGGCACCTCTTCCATTACTCCCTCCGTCATCAACTTCCCCATGTCAAGGATCTGTTTTGACAAGGGGAGGTTTGAGCAGGGAGGCAAGAAAGGTCCATCATAGGTTAGAAGCCATGAAGGGTGTGTGTGTCTGCCTAGATGTAGATGTAAACAACCTCCAAATGCCAGATGCAGGGGAGGGCACCTGGATACAGGTGATATATGTGCTACCTGAGGCATCTGGTGGATCACTGTGTGACACAGGAAACTGGACTAGATGAACCTTTTGGCCTGATCCAGTGGACACTCTTCTTATGTTCTTATGAATTGAGGAAGGATGTACGATTACAGTGGGCCACGCTAGCCTCAGTTCAGGTCTTTGGACTCTGGGCACACCTGCATTGAATTCTTGACTTGGTTTAATTCTCAGATGCATGACAATCCAGTGAGTGAGTGAGTGAGTGAGTGAGTGAGAGAGAGAGAGAGAGAGAGTATTAAGTAATATAGGCTGCAATCCTAAACTCCAATTAGGCTGGCTTAAACCCCGGCACTGGCTTAAGCACCATTACTTAAGCCCAGGTACTTTGCTGATCTGGGGATGCTACAAAAGTGCTGTCAGCCATTTCTGCGCCTCTCCTGAGGGAGGGTTAGGTCAGCGCACAGTCATGCACTTGCCTCTGTACAACACCACAGAAATGGGAAGACCAATGAGGTGTCCCAGACTAGGTTAGGATTGCACCCATAGTTTTTAATTAACCACATGTAAACAATATTAATGGGAATTTTTAGCTTTTATTTTGCCATGTTTTACATTTTTCTTGAATATCCTACATTTTGGATAGCTTGTCCCCTTTTTTGGTTATGACATATGGCAACCCTGGTATCAGGGACTTTGCATGGGGTTGGAGAATCCATCTAAATCCAGTCCTCCATCACATCAAGTTGTTTTGTGTTATAAGGAGTTCAGCCAGTCTTCTGAGCCTGAACCTTTGAAATCAGCAGCCACAGCTCTGGCCTGCAGAACATCAGCCAGTCAGCCTGGAGGTGAAGTTTGGCAGCCTTTCACCATGAGACCTTACAGAAAACAGTGAGGAAGCAAAGGATGGTTGCCACAGACTTACTTTTTGCATTTTTCTCCCATGAGGGAACCAAAAGTAACTGTGGCTGAAGTGTCTACAGGCTCTGATGCTGATTAACTGGAAGCATCTCAAAAGCATAGAACAGTTCAAAGCTGAGTCCTACAAATCCAAAAATGGTGTTATGGCATCTCCCTGCCAAAGCATTATTCATTTTTAATCGGGTCTAACACCAGCAACATTCTCTCCTTTCCCCTTCTTTCATTCAACTCAGCAGGACAGGATGCATGAAATATTTATAAAGAGCATGACTGTCTTCTTGCAAGCTTTTCTAAGGGACTATAAATCAGTCTTCCCCTTGCCTAGAACCCTAAGCCAGCTGTTTGGGGGCTATTACCTTAATGCAATCAATGCATTTGTCAGCTGGAGGAGCAGACGAGCAGTCTGGAAATTTTTGGCAAGGTCTGAGGAGACTGGGGCTGATCCCAGCAGAACCATCCATGTTCTCGATCGTCTCCTCCCTGCTGGAACAAGAGCTCTGCCTGGCACATTTGATGGACAAAGAGGAGGGTTTAAATTTAGGGCACGTGCTAGTTTCTCTAGCAGGGATCCTGCAGAGGCACTTTAATTTTGTGCCTGTCCTAATATGTCTCTTACAATATTCATGGAATAAACCAGGTGCTTATTCATGAGTGCCACTGGATAGTTCATATTCTGATTAGGCAAATAAATACTCTTTATTGGTATGGAGTCCAGGGAGTGAACTGCACAGCAGATTAAGACTGAATTCCACTTTGTTCCATTTATCAGATTTTATCTACACAAGGGGTTTTCAAGCCTGTCCATTTCAGATTTGGATCCACAAGGTTGTGTAAATTCATTCCAGTGGAAGGGCTAAACATTCACAACATTGCTTCAAACTATAGGGCAGTATCTTCTTTAAAAAGCAAATGTCCTTGCTCTTAACTTGCTCTGCTTTCTTTGGTGGGCTCCTTAAGTGTCTGTTATGTCATCTGAATTGTTTTCCTCCACTTGCAATTAATACTTTATTAAAATGCAATCTATTCAATTATAGATCATGATAATTTAAGAATGATGATAATTCAGCTTTATCAGGAAAATCTTGGAGTATATTCTGGCCCTTCTTTAGATAAGGGACATTTTTTGGGAAGGGGCCATAGCTTCTGAAGTTTACTCCATTCTTAGGGCACAATCTAGAGTTAGGGCAGTGAGGATTGCCCTAGCTGGGCTTCCCCAACTATTCTGAATCCAGAGCAGAAAGTTATGCTGGTTCCAGATAGTCAGGAAGCTTGGGCTGCTCTTGGTGCTAAGTAGGCACCAAGTCAGTGACACCTGAGGAGAGCTTGCTCCTGCGGAGCCCCACCCCTCAGATCACACTCTACAAGGAACAGCTGTGGTGCCTGCCTTATAAGGAGTCCCTGATGAGATGCCAGTACATTCTCCAGTGAATACAAGGGGCTACTTGAAGTGGCCTGCTGTATCCCCAGGTTAGTGGGCTGCTGTAGTTGTGCCATATCTTGAAGTTGAGAGGTAGGAGTTGCAGTTAGGCTAGCCAAGAACTCAGATTTTTGGTCAACACTGCCACTCTTACTCTGCCTTATCATGGACCCCTATGGGTCTACTCATTACCATACCTGCTCCTGAGGTGGTATAACTCTGAGGAGCTGGAAGAGGGCACTTCTGCCCTGGAAACATGCTCTGGATACAGAGTACCTGCTTTGCCCTATGCAATGCTAAACATGCCCTCAACATGCCTCTCTTGAACTGGCTAGGCTGGCCCAGCTAGGGCACATCCCTGGTCCACCTATTTTGGGGCAGCCTATGTTGCCTTAGGCTGCCCCAAGCATTATCCAGAGAAACTAGGGTGGACAATCTTGTAGTTGGGTTAGCCCAGTGATAGATAGGGCAACCCAAATGCACTTCTGGATTGTGCCCCAAGCCTCTCCTACTATGAAGATCTCTAGTTGTAGGACTGCAAAGGACCCGTGCCTGAGATTCTGGAGAACTGGGATAGAGCAATACTGGGTTAGAATGGTCCAGAGATTTGGCCCAATAAAAACCAGCTCCATCTGATCAACTGGACTGCAGGAACACTTTGTGGTTCTATAAAGTGTTTGTCCCGGATTGCTGATTGCACCAGAAGGAGCTGGGACCCCATAGCCAGCTTTCCTGCAGCCTCCATTTCTGCCTTCCACTTTTGGTGGCAACCAGAAATTTTGTAGACCACCCTTGCCTTGCCTCCAATGCACACAAAGCAATGCTTTTTCTCGCTCAAGAGCTTTGGTTCCTGAACACAGCAGGTGTCTGCAGCACCATCAACAAGGCACCTGTCAGCTATTTTGGCTTCTTCTCCTTTCGGTCTCCCTAATTATAAAATCGTGCATGGCATTGGCAAGAGGGGCTTCTTGTACATGCATCTGTGTATGTGCGTGAGTGCAAAATGTCAAACTGAAGATATTAAAAATGTAAATGATGGAGCCTAATTAACCAGTTGACAGCAGAGCACAGCTGCTGGTGACAGTGACTGATTACCTTCTGCAAATCTTGTCCTCTAAGGCCTGCCGTACTCAAGGGGAGGGGAGGGAGGCTGGGTGTCCAAAATAGCTACTTGCTTAAAGAGACACTACCTGGTGTACAAATCTTGGCACTATAGCAGGTGATTGTCCAGGACAGGTTGAGGCTATGGGTAGCTGCATCCAAATCTACAGGTGGGATACTGAGGTCCCTGTTGATCAAGGCAGGAAGGAGCACAGGTGCCAATGTTTCCTGCCATTCCCCAGATCTGCCTCTTTCCCAGTGCCAAAATGGTAGACTTCACTGCCATCACGAGGACAAAGTCTAGCAGAAAGACTCCTCAGAAGCCGCTCTTCTGGAGAATCCCCCAAACCCCCTCAAAAACTATCCAACATGTAGCCAAGAGTCTTGAAGGACTATAGGTGTAACTATAGGTATAGGTATAGATATAGGTGTAACTATGAGACTATAGGTATAACTGTAGGTGAGTTTAACGAACAACAGGCAGGCATAGAATCAAAATCTAAAAAAGATTTATTGCAACACCAAAGGGAAAAACTAGAACAGGGGTCACCAAACATTTAACTTCAGGGCTCCCTGACCTTTAACAAGTGTGTAGAAGAGGGAATTTCAGTTTGTGATCTGTGAGTTGAAAAGCTGTACCTGCTGAAATTCCCTTCTTTAAATGTCCAGCATCCCTGAAGTTAAAAGTTTGGAGACCACTGTACTAGAACAAGCAAGCTTGGAAAAGAGTTAGGGTGCTGGAAATGCTCCCAATGCAAAATCTTAGCAAAACTACAAATTGGCAATTATAGGCAATTTCAATGTAAAATAATTTTCTACTTTATCATAGCTTATTGGTCCATAGCAGAGAAGTGCCACTTCCATGGAGGAAGTGCCACTACAGTTAACTCCCCTGGAAGAGGACAGCTACATGCAACAATCACAAACTCTTTGTGGAAAAAGTTTGAATTCCTGTAGGGCATTCACAACCTGAAATGAACCTTCCCACCATTTGTATACTTTACTCCTAACATCACTGCCTCTGATCTCCACTAGGTACTACTCAGATATCGGTAAGATGCCAGCAATCAGCGACCAGGACATGAATGCCTACCTGGCTGAGCAGTCCCGCATGCACATGAATGAATTCAACACAATGAGTGCACTCTCTGAGATCTACTCCTATGTGGGAAAATACAGCGAAGAGGTGAGCTGGGTGGACAGGAGGAAGACGGGGATGTAGAAAGATAATGTAAGGGCTGCTGTGTGTCTGCTCCAAGACACCTTACAGCTATGCTGCAATATGAGGAGGGGTAAGTCAAGACAATACAACTTTGTGCTTTTGTCCCGAGGCCACCTTCTTATTTTCCATTTTTATTCTATGCAGAAGCTCATGTAAAAAAAAATCCCATGCCTGCGAGGAAGTCCATAGACTTTTAGCATTTGGAATGGAAGGGACATCAATGGGCTTGGCATATGAGGTCCCTATGATGTGTGGCCATCTTTGTTATGAGCAAGTATAGCAATAAAGCTTTCTCTCTCCTTCCTTTTTTCATGCAGATCCTTGGAGCTCTGGAACAAGACGACCAGGCTGGCAAGCAGAAACTGGCCTACAAACTTGAACAAGTTATAACCCTCATGAGCATAGACAGCTGAGAACTGCCCTACCAGGGGACTCCCTGGGAGGGATTTAAACAAACAAACAAACCAAGCCGTGCCTCAGTCAAGAGCATCCTCTTTACCAAGTGCAAGTTTCTGATTGGCTGTCGAGCAGAGTCAACTGAACAGCTCTCGACTCCGCAAAGGCTCACTTGCCAAACCTATGGATGCCGAGCAACAAGGCTTCAAGGATATGAGGGACGTCTCCGTGGAGGAATCCCTAATCTGGGGACCATTCAGGTGGAACTCCCTCTTCCATGCCCTTCTGCCTTCACCCAGAACATATCATCCTATCATCTGTTAACCGACAGAGGAGACTGTTCAGGTTTGCCTCTGTCATGCTGCTTTAATGGCTCTACTTGGACTCACAGTCCTTGAGCAGAAATAAACTCAGTGTTATTCAGAAGCTGCGCCAAGTTAGGACTCACTCTCTTGCCTCGAGGAATGCTGATGGATTGGGAATGAACTTGGCTCTTTCCCCCCACAATGCTGCCCTTCCCCAATCCTTAACCTAGAGGGGGAAGTTCTTCTGGTTTGCCCCATGGAACTGTCATGGCAGAGGGGCTGCTTTACCTGTGACCTTTACTACTCTCAGCTGCTCTCCAGGGAACGGGTGGAGAAAGAAGAAGGCCACCCTTTCCCCTCCTCCCCCTCCTCCCTCCCCCAAATTTTTCATACTTTTTAAATGGATCATCATCATATTCAGGCTGTGCCTGTTGATGGTACAAATGAAGGACAACCATGCACTTGCTTTCTTTATCTGTAGCCACACCTGTTTTTTTTCCTACATCCATTCTGAAAAAGTAGTTTAGACTCTTTTGAGAACAGTAAGGGCAATTATCCCTTCTAGATACGTGTGATTGTACCCTAGGAGGTAGTGGTCTCCCTCTAAATGATTGCACCATAGAAGGTGGTGGTCTCGCTTCCATTATCTTTTGTAAGATCCCCATCGTCATCATCATCATCATCATCTAGAGCACTGATTTTAAATCTTTTTCATCTCAAGGCACACTTGACAAGGCACTGAAATTGTCAAGGCACACCATTAGTTATTTCTACCATTGACAAGGCACGCCAGACTTTTCAAATCCCCCAATTTTCCTATTAATGAATGTCAATCTCCAAATTCTCATGGCACACCTGAGGATTATCTGTGGCATACCAGTGCCACATCACACTGGTTGAAAAATCATTGATCTAGAGTCTTTTCTAGCTAACCAAAACAAACCATACAGCAGAAAATCTAGAAACCTTTGATCTGGACACAGCACAGAACAAACCCAGATATGAGAACCAGCATAAGACAGAGGTACCAGCCTGGAACTGGAGCAAAGAGGGCTAAAAGGGCTCCTCCTGAGACCCCAGGTTCCTTACATTCTTATGTCAGTGGATGTTGAGAAATACTAGCAAGGTAAGACGTTTATTGCATGGTATGATTAGCAAAAGAAGACATGAGCAGAATAGTTTACAATGCTCCTTTTCCCATGAAGCGGCAATTGGGATAATTCAGTATATTCTTTTCTATCAGATTCTTTCAGGCAAGCTGGGCACAATCCAACTAGAGTTAGACCCTTCTAGGTGTGACCAAAAAAGTCTTGCCTGTCAGCTTGGCCATGCCCAGATTTGGAAAACAAAAACTAAATTTTGATCCATTCCTTTACTAGAGGTTTTTGGGCAGAGACCAATCGTATTGGCTCTGCCTTTCCATTGGACTATGTCAGTGGCATGGAGAGGGAGGATTTGCTGCTTGGGTAACAGCCTATCCTCCATAACAATCTGCCCAGGCCTTCGTTCTTCACATGCAGTGTCAGTGTTGAGCACGATACCATAGTCTTTCAAGACTGATGGATGCCAAGTTTGGGCAGAGACAGCCATCTTTGGATGGGCTAATTCTAGATGTCTGCAATGAGCAGGGAATTAGAGTAGGGGGCTTTCAAGGCTCACAGCAATTCTAGGATTCAATCTGGATCTTTCAGTTTTGCAACATGATAAACTGGAAATGCCAAAAAGGGGAGGCAGAATCAAGATCAGAATGTTGCTCCCAGAATTGTTGCTTGTTCAGTGGCCACAATCTTCAATCAAGAGTTATTCATGACTAGAATGTATTGCAGTTGCATTTAGTATGCAGTTAGTATGCTCTTATGATGCTCAAGGAGAGAAACCACCACACCTGTTCCTCATGGTTGCTTCAGTGTAATTGTGGGAGTCCAAGTCCAAGTAGGTCTGTGGAATAAAGATCTGCATATGCCCCCTCCTATTCCTTTGAACAGTTTCTAGTGGATCGTGTGCCAGGAATTCACCAAGTCATCATCACCTGTTTACATTTTGTGTTGCTTCTTTTAGACCACATATGACCAGCTTTGGGGGCAGGGCTGCACGGGAAGAGCACACACACAGAGGAAAGAAAAAGGTTTGTCTTGAGGTCAGAAAACAGAATCCATTTTTTATCCATGGAAGAAACCAAAGGTTTTTGACAAACAAAGTGCCACAGGTGACTCAGACGGGAGATACCTTCATGACTTTCTCCACAACTAAGAACACAAAAGAGCAGGAAAGCTGTTAGGATTCCTGAGAATGTGGGTCCTGGATGAAGGCTTGTTTGCACACATGGGGAAGGAATTGCAGTGGGGTGGGAACATCGATAGGGGGGAAGAGGGAGCTGAAAAACAACCTGATTTTGCCCAGCTGTGGAGGGGGATCTGGGAGGAACGGAGGCTCAGCATGCTTCTGCTTAAGAGGTTTTCAAAATGCCTATGGTTTTGGTTTAAAAACCCTTTTTTTTTTGCTGATACAGACTTGATTGACTTTTTACTTTGAAACTTGAACACCTCAATAAAAGGAACTTAACATATCAAAATATCTGGTTGGAACTGGGAAGCAGAGTGGAAATCCCCGGCTGCCACACCCTTCCATTTTCCCTTGCTCTCCTCAGACTGGGGAATTTTAAAGAAATCTCTATTTTGGTTCACTTTTATTTTTGTATCTCAGAAGTGGTTTATTCTTTGATTTCTGTGCAGATTGGTTTCTGTTTGCTTTGCTTGCCTTGGAATTGTGCCAGGATTGTTGTGCAAATGTTGTGCTGTTATCTCTTTAGCACCGAGGTCCTCTGGCCACAGTCTTGGCTTCCCATTCCTTGCTCATATGAGGAAAAATGAAGGAAAGAGGGATGAATGAAAATCTGTATCCAATGGAAATAATTTGGACTTCAATGTCAAAATCAAAATATGGGCAAATGTTCTTAAAACCCAACTCTCAAATCAGTTTTTCCAATGTTCAGTTTAGTAAATATGCTGAATGTTGCTTTTTTGTGAAAGGAAATTAGATTTTGCTTCAATTTCTAGCTGATTCTCCTTGCAGAGGATTGCAGAGCTCCATGGCATCGTGGAGACTGAGGCTGAAATTCTGTACCCCTTAGAAGTGAGCTTCTTCAAGTGCAATAGGACATACTTTTCAATAAACATGCATAGGCTTGCATTGTAATAAATGTATTGTGATGTAACATTGACAAGCTGGCACATGTCAGATGCATTTGCTGATCAGGGTAGGGGAGTTTGATATTCAAACTATAACCTATCACTTGGCTTGTTTGCTGTAAGGAAATCTTGCTTTAAGTTAGAACTGTGATCTGACTCAACATTAGGTGCATTTTAGGGCTGGCCCAAAATTTTTCACTGGATTTTTGTCCCGCCATCGCTGTGACATTGCATTGGACAGGGTGACCATATGTCATAACCAGAAAAAAGGAAAAGGTCTCCCAAAAATTTTAGACATACAAGAAAAATGTAGGACATGACAAAATAATAATAATAATATACATGGATTTTATGTGGTTAATTTAAACACTATGAGCACATCCTAACCATCTCAAGTCTGGGTAGAGATAGGCTGAGTACTTTTCCCAGCCGTCTCTTGGTTTCCTCCACCTTAGATCGCCACACACTTCTGTTTCAATGTGGAGGTATCCTAATGGTTGCAGCCCTCCCTATTGGCACAAACAGGGTTTAAACATTATTCCTTCCCAATCACCCGAAACCTGCAAACCTGGAAAAACTTCAAAGCTGCTGGTTGCCAGTAAGATCGACTACATCTCCAGCACTCACAAATATCAGCTGAACACAAATATTGTATCACCACTAAGTTATGGTGGTCACACAATTATTTTAAGGAACAATGCATCCCAGCTCTTTTTAACCACATATCTTTTTTTGTTTCAGTCACTGTCACCTGTATTGGTACTGTTTCCACTTGGAATAAAACACTATTACAGGGAACCCTCCCCCAACTCACACCCACCCACACAGGATCTTTGCTTAAGGAACTTCAGGCTTTGCTTTATTGATATTTGCTGATTTGTTGGTCTATTTTCTTTTACGACAACCCTAGTTTCAAAAGCAAAAAGGAATCATTGAATTAACTGCTTACAAATGAAACCCCTTTGTTACTTGGTAAGCTTCTGTACCTTTGTTATACTTAATTGTATACCTGTGTATGTAAATACAAGGCATTCCTATTTTGCAGTCCAGTACAAACAAAAAAAAAATAAAACTATTTGTAATATAGAATAAAGTTTATTAAAAAATGAATGAAAAAAGTTTTGTGTTGGTTTTCATTGGGCACACTTATGTCGCAGGCACCTCTATCATAAAATGTTCTAGTGCTTGTGAGTGGCAGAACTTTATTATTTCCAGACCCAACTTGAAAGCTTATCACCTGTCTGCCTAAAATCTGCAGCCTAAATAGGACAGTCCCCAAAATAGGGATTGATTTAAATTGCATTGTAATATTTGTGTGAGATATGCTGCTTTTTGGGACCTCCATCTTGAATGTAATTGATGTGAGATGGGGGCATCTATGTCTGGAAATCATAATCATAGGAAAAGACAGCAATTGATTCCTGATTTTGGTTCAAAACCAATAGCTTAATTTGTGAGATGGCAAATTTGCATCTAGTTGCAAGGGGGCAAGGCGCATGTGACTGAATGTTCATCCATCCAAAAACATTCCCTAGAAATGTGAAGCATAAAAAGCTAGCATGTCGGGAAAGGATATTCAGGATGAACCTCGCCACCTGAGATATTTGACTCCAGCAACCTCTGGGGTTACCCATTTTTGAATTATACAAAAGCAATTGGCAAGGCAGGTAATGCATCAATAGGAATCAAGTTGTCTTTCCAAGGGGATTTAAACAATTTAGGTCAGCTCAGAGGCAGAAGCTTCCTCTTACAAAGCCATTCTAGCTTTGTCTTAACGTAATAATCACATAGGGGAAGGGAGTGGGTCTGCATCCCAGCAGAAACCTGAAACCAAAGCTGAACCCTTTCTGAATCTTTCTAAGGCAAGCTTAATTGCCTGCCATATTGCCATGGTAAGCAGGCTGCTATAAGCCATTAACTGTTATGTAAGGGATGCTTTTAATTTAAAGAGCCAACTGCATGCATGTTGAGACAAAATTGGTAAGAAATAACACTAATTAGGTTACATTTGTATGATGATAATGCTTCTTCCTGACAAACTAGGTTTTGGTAGTTAGATGTCTTTGTACAGGAAATCATTCATTTACATGAGCCCCAGTATGCAGAGCCTGGACACAAACACACCACTTGGTAAACTAGGGCCATTTCTTGCTGAATTTATTGAACACTAGACATGGACTGCAAAGAAACACATATTCTCCATTCAGATTCTGAAGATTACAGGGAAGCTCCTTATCCTCTGCTTCTGAGACACCAGAAGGCCACCCTTCAGACTCAAGGGTGTGATGTTCTTCATACTGTGATGTTTAAAAGTCTCTTCTGGGAAAGGTCTTAAACCTATTAAGTTACCAGATGATTGAGGGACCAAACCTATTGGGCCCAGAAGTACTGTTTGTGGGTGTCACAGGCCCAACTCTTGTGAAAAGAGCAATAAGGCACTTTCACACTACAGGTACTGGGGCATCCCCAGTATCAGGCCAGTGGAAGTCAAAACGCCATGGTGCCGAGGATGAGTGGTGGCGGTTCCCATGGTACATTTGCTGCCAGCTAGTGTGTTTCAGGGTTAAAGAGGGCAGTGAGCAGGGGCGTCGCTAAGGGGGTGCAGCTGGTGCAGTCCGCAGTGGGTGATGCGCCAGAGGGAGCTACATGCCAGAGGAGTTTGATACTGGCCAGCCCGCCAGCAACCTTCTCCTGGTGCTTGTTTATTCAGATACTTGTTTTCTGTTGCTTTTTTGTGGTGTGGGGATTTACCCTGCAGGCAGATGTTTGGGCCTCTATTAATTTTACTCCGGAAAGCTCCATTAATGATTCCATGACACCAAATAATGTGTTTCAGAGGGGTCTGCTAGAAGGGAAAAAAATGGAAGTCACAGACTAGAAAAATTGTTAGAACACTCAGTCCTTTTACCCAAAATTACTGAAATCCCCCCACATTCTCACTGCCTGATAATGGGGTAGGGACAATCTAGATCAAGGTTAGAACTTAAAAATGTTTACAAATGTGGGTATGCAGGGTCTGTAGTGACTAGGGAAAGTGGAAAGTATATTTCCAATTACGCATTTTATTGTATTCTGAGCATGACCTCTCAGATTCTCTGTATGAGAACCCCAAAAAGTACACAACAGCACTTTATAAGGCACAATCCTAACCAATTTAGGCCAACATAACCCACCTATCTCCCCATTCCAGTGGTGGTGTGAGAGGCCAGCGCATGTATGTGCATAGACCTTACCCTCTCAGGAATGGCACAGAAGTGCCTTATCACACTTTTGTGACATCAGCAGGCCAGAACAGAACTTGTTCCAGGACTTATGCTGGCCTATCTGGAGGATAGGATTGCAGACACAGTGCCCACATTATGTGCAGTGATCACATAATGGGTCATGCCCAATGTCAGATTCTTTAAGAATAGCCTTCTGCTCACCCAAACAACATGTAAAAGATGGAGGGGGGAGGAATTTAACATATAAAAACATAAGTACATTTTTGGCTGGCTGTTCTGGACAAATGGGACTGGGTTTCTTTCTTTCTGAAGACATTAATTCAGAGAGAGGAAGAAAGCCAGGAAGGGGGATTCTCTCCAATCCATTTGAAAGAGAAAAAACCAATTATGCAACAAGCACATCAAGATCAAAGACAATGTAACGAGAGGAAGATGAGAAACAAAAAATGGGAAGATGGTAATGTGTTAGAGCGGGATGAGGCTCTGCTGATTTTGCCGAACATCTCTCTCCTCTTGTCTCTCCACTCTATCTAGACCTATCTTGCTAGTCTCTCATTGGCGATGACCTTCATTTTTCTTGGGTCACTTCATTTTCCTATCTCCTTCAGGCTAGATGTGATCATTACTGGTCCTACAATGTCTACACCAAAGGAAATGTTTAAAAATAACACTACTGAAAATTTTACTTGTCAGAAAAAGAAGCCCTTACTCTGAGCCCAAATCCCTACCCTAAATTGTGTGATGCTATGGCTGCATTATACAACTGCTAGTGGCCCTCGTGGCTATGTACCCCTCCCACATCAAAACACACCTTGCCAAATCACGCTGGCAGCTGAACATTGTCAGGAAGTTCTCCACCCATGCAATTTTCCCTACATTTGGGGGTCCAATTTATTTGATCTGTATGCAGAATGGCATGGATGCATTTGTGGTCCACCTTTCTTCCAAATTGGACTTCTGGGCTTCAGGAAGCTACGATGTTTATTTTCCCTTTGCAGATTTTTCCCTTATTGGGAAAATTTTAGTTAGTTTAGAAATGTATCTCATGTGTTGTCCTTCAAAAAGTGCCCAAAGAAGCATATAAACAATTCACCCAAAGAAAACCAGAGCATGGAATCAGCAGACAATTAATACAATGACAATATACTTCAGTCCAATTCTGTCTTGCCCTAAGACTCTGCAGTCTGAGCTCTCACTCTCTGTCCATGGGACAAAATATTACCAGACTAACTAGACTACAACCTTTTCTCCTTTCCCATTTCTTGCTCTTCTTGCCTTAATCTGAACTCCCTATAAAGCCCCATTTGTTGCAAGGTCTCCATTTGCCTATACCATACACCAGCCTCCCACCAAAGAGCCCCAGGCTCAGCCAAACAAACAAATTGGCCTTCCAAAATTGACATTTAGTGCCTTAGTACACATACCTTTCCTTTGAACTTGACCACCGAGAGTGTAATCAGCAGAAGGTTCATCAACCAAATATAGCCTGTACCATCAACATGCAAATTCTGACTCAAGGATCAACTACTTTCTGAACTTTTTTTGTTGATAAGTGGTATATAAATACTGTTAGTTGGGTGGATGATTGACTGACTGAGTAATTGATTGATTGATGGCTTGACTTTATTAGCTATTAGCTATTAATTAGCTATTAATTTTTTCATTTTCTTGTAAACTGCTTTGTGAACTTTTCAGTTGAAAAGCAGTATATAAATACTGTAGATAGATAGATAGATAGATAGATAGATAGATAGATAGATAGATAGATAGATAGATAGACCGATTGACTGATCAATTGAATGATTGATTGATTGATCGATCAATCAGTCAATCAATCAATCTGTCCTCATCACAGAATTGGGGTACCCTGAGTGAAAAATTTGAGCTTGGGTACTTAAGTCTACATATGCAAAGCTGGTCAATGTTTCCATAATGGAAAAACTAATCTGTTGTGCCCAGTGAAGAGGTCTTGAACTAAAGGCCAGAAAGTACTGTTTCATGAACTAGCTAAAGATCCTCGCACAATGGATTATGATGGTTAGTGGCTAGCTAGCTAGCTAGCTAGAACACAGTTCACATACTCAGTAGGGGGTTGGAGAGATAGCATTGGGAGCTGGAATTCAGCCAGCAAGTACAATTCTCTTGCAGCCAATTGGCAGGAAAACACCATGTCAGGTGCCAAGTGCCATCGAGGGAAACTGATGCTGCACTGTCTGTTTGGTAGCTGCATTCAGCTTAATTACACAACTTGTTTATTTATAAACAAGTGAAAAGTACAAAAATGTGCCATGATTTTCTCCTGTTCTCTGTGTCTCTGCAGAAAAAAAAATCGCATCCAGTGGTTACAAAAGGCTATCAACATGATTTTCTGAAGCCAGAGGAAAAATTGTATTCACTCTGCCAGCACAAGACTAAATTCGTGGGAGAATATATGGTATAGCAGCAGTTAGAATTTTGGACTATTAGAGCAGAGTTTAGATCATAAGAACGTAAAAAGTGCCTTCATTGGATCAGGCCAAAGGCCCTTCTAGTCCAGCTTCTGGTATCACACAGCGGCACATCAGATGCTTTAGGGAGCACATAGGATACCTGCACCCAGGTACTCCCACTGCATCTAGTATTTTGAAGGACTTTCCACCGTAACCTACCCTGAAGGTATGTTGTGAGGACAAAATCAAAGTGAGGTAGGCCTGTATTCTGGATAAGTGCAGACGATTATCCTCCCTTTGGAGGACATTAATCAGAGAGGGGAAATGAAAGGATGAAAGATGCTCTCTACTCTGTATGAACAAGAAAAAGCAATTACACAATTAAGTATCAAGATCAGTGTAAAGAGGGAGATGAAAAGCAAAAAAAAAAAAAAAAAGGAATACAAGAAGATTGTTAAGAGTGGCATGAGGATCTGCTGATTTTGTAGCATCCCACCTGAGCCTATCTTGTCCTCTCATTTGGCAATGAGATTCCTCTTCTAGGGCTACAACACATGTCTACCTCCACCGGGTTGCATACGATTATTGCTTCCTACCAAGTCTATACTGAGATAAGATTGTTTTTTTTAAATGCATGGACAGTTTTACATGTCCAAAAAGTATTCCTGTGCCCAGGGTCCTAAATCCAGCTGCAGATGCCACATGCAACTACAGTGGTACCTTGCAAAATGAATGCCCTGAAGGACGAATGCTTTCAATGACATGCCCTACAATGCAGAGTAACTACATGAGCACGTAAGAGACATTATGTGTACCCGTAGTTACTGCACCACCTAGTGAAAACCTACGGGAAATTCATATTGCAATCCAGGGTAATTGTTCTTACATTGGAGCAAGGACTCCCCATAGTTACTTTGGATTTCACCCTTCTTAAATTTCTGTGGGATTCTGCCTTGCTGCCTATAACCTATCTGGCTTCAAAGCAGACAAAATGTGTCCTACATTTATTTTTAGTATGGTGAGAAAGGTAAATGCTAATTCTATACTGGCTTGCTCATTGCTCAAGTTACCAAGGAACAGGGTGACCAGATGTCATAACTGAAAAAGAGGACATGTCCCCACACAAAAAATGTGGGACACCCACGAATATTGTAGAATATGACAAAATAAAAGCTGAAAACATATATATTGTTTTCATGTGGTTAATTTAAACACTATATTATTAAAAACTGATACATATAATTTATTTTTGTAATTTAATTACAAGAATGCTACATGCTGCCTGCTCATAAGGAAAAGGAGGACAATGGTGGTTTTTCACAGGACACAAGGCTAAAAAAGAGGACATGTCCTGGAAAAAGCAGCCATATGGACACTTTGCCAGAAACACAAGATAAGCTGCTGTCCCTGGACTTTAGGAGGAACAAGGCTCTTCTGAAGTGCAACCAGGACAGATGCCTGACAAGTTACTGGAAGCAGGATCCTCTGTTGAGCAACTGGGGCAGGAAGCTGATCAACTAATGGAGAGAAATAAACACTGAAGAATGCGGTTAAAAGAAGAAAACATAATCTCTTTGCAAATCTGTTTTGAGTCCATCTTGGCAGAGATATATGAAATAAATGTATGAAATACATTCCAAATTCCACTACGTCCAAATTCCGCTCACATAACAGCGATTAGCAGGCCAGTGTTGATTTATTATAAGAAATAACATTTTTACAGCTGTGGAACTGCAAGAATTACAGCACAACAGTCAGCTTGATGGGGAAAAGAGTGAACCTACAATCATTATTAGCAACAAAGTACAAGTAAATCACAGAGATGAAGCCAGTATTGATGCCCTGCTGCCACCCCAAAATCAGCTTACTGCTCAACAAGAAGAACTGAAATCTAATAGACAGTGGTAGCCTGTTCTCTGAATAACGTCAAAGAAAGAACTAGCTAAACTAATTAGAGATATTAATGCAGCAGTCGAAGTCATAACTGAAGCAGTTGGGATACTGTATCACTGCTATAATAACAACATTTGAACTTGGAACTGGTATTAAGAGAAGATGACAAACAATAACCACAGGCTCTGAAGCGGAGAAGACAGATGGTAGGGGAGCCTCTGGGTGACCTGTGAGGGGGAGAGACCAGTTCCCCTTGCCAGATCCATTTGGCTTGCCATGGGAGGATGCCCACATCTTGGTGGTAGGAAGTCCACCATGGGGTTGAGGGGTTTGGTAGGTGAGGCTGTGGCATGTCTCCATATTGGAGAAACACCGTGTCCCAGCTGGTGACAGCTGGCTGAGGTGCAGATGATTGGACTACCCATCCATCACAGGCTGGAAGATGAGGGAAACCCCAGGGCCTTCTGGGGTGTCCTCAAGGGCAAGCATTAGAAGCTGTAGCCACCAGGTGACTGTCTCCACAACACCAGGGAACTGGATATTGGGGAAAAATTCCTGACAGTATGGTGGATTGACAGATCACCAAGGTTAGTGAATTCTTCCTCACTGGAGATCAATCACCTGCTGAATATGCTCCAGAAGGATTTCCTGCTGTAGGCAGACTAGATGACCTTATAAGTAACATCCAACTCTATGATTCTATGAAGAGAGGTGGGCCTGTGGATCCATCTTGAGGTGACTAAAGGAAAGTGGGCTCCTACAACAATGCTTCTGGCAACTGATGGCCCGATCACATCCTGTGAGTGAAAGACCCATCAGGCTGGGTATGGTTACTGTTGCTGTAAGCAGAAATGGATGTGGAGCAAGCCAAATAGACTAAAAGTGTAACTTAACATGGAAAGGAGTTGTGGTGAAAGATAATTAATGAGCTGGAGGATCGAAGGCTCTTTGGTTCCTTAGTGCCCATAATCCTTCCTGGATCTGGTTTTGTCCTGGAGCTGATGTCATTCCTTTAAATTTTAGACTTGCCAAGAAAAACAGATATTTTTATAGATCAGTTGATCACTCATTGCCTAAGCTGAAGTGTGGAGGACAGAAGATATGGATTCCAAGAATATTCAGATCTTCATGAAGGAAACTTGGGGAGGGGGTGGATTTAATTCACTCCGGCTGCAATCCTAACCCCCAGTTAGGTTGGCATAAGTCCCAACACAAGTCCTGTGCTGTACGTAGGGTTGTCATATGCCTGGACATTACCAGTTTTAGGGGTCCCATCTAGAGGTGGACTTCAGGGGGTTCTCATAGGTTCTATAGAACCCTTTGCTAATGAGCACCTGGTTCTGAGAACTCATAGAATCATAGAATCATAGAGTTGGAAGGGACCTAGTAGGTCATCTAGTCCAACCCCCTGCCTGCAGCAGGAATTCCCCCTAGAGCATCACCAACAGGTGCTCATCGAGCCTCTGCTTGAAGATCCCCAGTGAGGGAGAGTCCACCACCTCCCTTGGCAATCTGTTCCACTGCCGAACCGCCCTCACTGTCAGGAATTTTTTCCGGATTTCCAGCCGGAATCTCTTTTCTTGCAGTTTGTACCCATTGGTTCTAGTTCTGCTTTCAGAAGCAGCTATGAACAAATTGGCCCCTTCCTCCCTATGACAGCCCTTCAGGTATCTGAAGAGGGCAATCATGTCTCCCCTCAGCCTCCTCTTCTCCAGGCTGAACATCCCAAGTTCCCCCAACCTTTCCTCATAAGGCTTCCCTTCCATCCCACTGATCATTCTTGTCGCTCTCCTCTGGACTTGCTCCAGTTTGGCTGCATCTTTCTTAAAGTGAGGTGCCCAGAACTGAACACAGTACTCAAGGTGAGGTCTCACCAATGCAGAATAAAGAGGAACTAGAACTTCTCGTGACTTGGAAGCTACAGTCCTCTTAATGCAACCTAAAATGGCATTTGCCTTCTTTGCAGACACATCACACTGCTGACTCATGTTCAGCTTGTGATCCACGGCGACTCCAAGATCCCGCTCACACGTTGTGCTGCCAAGCCAAGTATCCCCCATTTTATACCTATGTTTTTGGTTTTTATTGCCTAAGTGCAGAACCTTGCACTTCTCCCTGTTGAAATTCATTCTGTTTGTTACAGCCCAGGATTCCAGTTTATCCAGATCCTCCTGGAGGTTTCTCCTATCTTCTGATGTGTTTGCTACTCCTCCCAGTTTGGTGTCATCTGCAAATTTGATCAGGCCGTATCCCCCCGTATCCCTTCCTCCAAGTCATTGATGAAAATGTTAAAGAGAACCGGTCCCAAGACAGAGCCGTGGGGTACCCCACTGACCTCCAGGTTGACACAGAACCATTTACTAAAACCCTTTGAGTGCGGCCATCGAGCCAATTGCAGATCCACCTAACAATTGCCCTGTCTAGCCCATATTTTTCCAACTTCCTCATTAAAATGTCATGTGGGACTTTGTCAAATGCTTTGCTGAAGTCAAGATAAATGACATCCACAGCATTGCCACTGTCCAGTAAGCTCATAACCCGATCAAAAAAGGAGATCAAATTTGTCTGGCAAGATTTATTCTTGGTAAATCCATGCTGGGTTGTTTTGATCACCGAGTACTTGTCTAGATGTGCACAAATTGTGTGTTTTATGATTTGCTCTAATATCTTGCCCGGGATTGAAGTCAAACTGACTGGTCTATAATTTCCCGGGTCTTCTTTTTTCCCCTTCTTAAAAATTGGGACTACATTTGCCCTCTTCCAGTCCAGTGGCACTTCTCCACTCCTCAAGGATTTCTCAAAGATGATCGACAGAGGCTCTGCAAGGACATCTGCCAGTTCCTTCAGAACTCGAGGATGCAGCTCATCCGGTCCAAATGACTTGAATTCATTTAGGCCAGTTAAGTGATTTCGAACCAGTTCTCTGTCAATCTTAATCTGCTCTTCTGCACCATCCATGTTTTCATTACCTCTTAGGGGATGTAAACACATCCCCGAATCAGTCAATGATCCCGCACCCCCATTTGCACAGCCCTCCTTCTGTGAATAGACGGATGCAAAGTAGGAGTTGAGCAGCTCCGCCTTCTGCTGGTTTCCAGACACCTGCTGTCCATCTTTGTCCAGGAGCAGCCCCATCCCCTCGTCTCTCCTCCTGTTCCTTTGGGCATATCTAAAGAAGCTCTTTTTGTTATCTTTGACTTCCCTGGCCAGCCTCAGCTCATACTGAGCTTTAGCATCCCTGACCCCCTCCCTACAGGACCGGGCTACCTGCCTGTACTCCTCTCTGGTGATCTTTCCAGTCTTCCACTCCCTATACTTCTCTTTCTTTAACTTCAGCTGATCCCCAAGTTGCCTGTGGAGCCAACCTGGTTTTTTCAGCATTTTCCCCCCTTTCTTTTTTATTGGAATTGTTTCTGACTGTGCTTGTAGAAGCTGCCTCTTAAGGAGCTCCCACCCATCTTGGGCCCCTTTCCCCGTTAGATCATCAACCCATGGGAACCCACCTATGACTCCTCTAAGCCTGTTGAAATCAGCTTTCCTGAAATCCAACATATAAGTTTCACTCTGCACTCTTTTTATTTCCCACATTATTCTAAATTCCAGCAGCTCATGATCGCTTTCCCCTAAAGTTCCCACTGTGTTGACCTGATCAACCAGTTCTTCACGATTTGTTAAGATCAGGTCAAGGATGGCCCCTCCCCTTGTCGTTTCCTCCACTTTCTGGACCATGAAGTTATCTTCCAGGCCCATCAGGAATCTACTGGAGCTTCTATGTCTGGCTGAGTTTGTCTCCCAGCAAATGTCTGGGTAGTTAAAGTCCCCCATTACTACTACCTCATATTTCCTTGCATGGTTACTAACTGGTTACTAATGGGACATAGAACCTGTTGTTAATTTAGGTTGTTAGGAAATAGAACCTGTTGTTAATTTGTTAACCTGTTGTTAATCCCACCACTGGTCCCATTCCATGTGGGTAAAATAGGTCAACAATAATTACTGTCATCGCCTGCCCCACCAACTCTGCTCTGGGACCTGCAGAGACAGTTTTGTCAGAATGTAGTGGTTATAGGAGGAGCAAATGGTAAACGATTTTCAGCCATGCAGAAATTAATCTTTGATTCCAACCTCAGACTGAGTTGTTAGAAAGCCTCTCCCTCTGAAGAGAAGGAGGGTAAAATCTTGAAATGTCAGGTCAACCCTTGAGACCTGGCACCCAAGTTGTAAATGAATGGTTGTGACACACAGAATTGTGATCCCCCCTTTTGGTTGGATGAAAAGAAGTTGAAGGTTAAATTCCACATATTTGAAACAGGAAACAGATCTAGGATCTAGTGAAATTACATTAGAAGATCTGTGAAAAGAAAGGGCTCCTTACGTTGCATAAAGCAAACACACTGGTTCATTTTATTTTGAATTTCATTAGCATCTCTGTTTCCTAGCAACAACCTGCACTCCTCAGTCATCTTAAAAAAAATTAGCAAGATACATGTGGCTGAAAACCTGCAAACTGGGGAGAAAGAGAGGATTTCCTCCTCAGAAATGGTGATTCCACCGCTTGTGAATATTCATCTTCTATATAAAACAGAAAACTCACTCACTCACTCACTCACCCCTGGACCTAGAATCATGAAATTTGGGGAGCATATTCTTTCTGTGATGTAAGCACCCACTAAGAACTGATTTGGTGCCCACTGGTGCCTGATGGCACCTGCTGCCCGGTGTTGCTCGTTGGTGCTCAATACCTGCTAGTACCCAGTGCCTGGTTCCCAGTAAGGATGTCAGATGGTTCCTGGTGTTGTCAGCTAATGACTGCCACCTGGTGGTGCCTGGTGGTTCTTGGTAGGGATGTGCACTGCCCAGTGGTGTCGCCCAGCACCTGGTACCCTGTGCCTGGTGATACCCTGTGCCTGCTCCCGGTGGTGCCTGGTGCTCAATAAGGGTGCCAAGTACTAAATGATGAGCGATGTTGTGTAATTGTGGCCAGTGCCCGTAGGGATGCCCAGTGCCTGGTAGGGATGCCCAGTGCCCACTACCCATAGGTGTCTGCTGCCAACTGGTGCATAATGGTGCCTGCTGGTGCCCAGTGGTGCACACTGCCAGATTGTGCCCAGTGGTGGTGGTGCCCATTGCCATCACTGCCTGGTGGTATCCACTCCCTGATGCACAATGGTGCTAAGTGCCACCCAATGATGCCTGATAGGGATGCTTGGTGCTTGCTAGGGATGCCTGCTGGTGCCTGCCACTGCTCCCTGGTACCCTCCTGTGCTCAGTGCCTGTCATTGCCCAGTGGTGCAATGCCCACCGGTGCTACTGCCTGATGCCCATTAGTGCCCAGCCATGCCTAGGACCTGCAAATTGGAATTTTACTCCTGCAATGGTGGGTTCATTCTGCTAGATGAAGCTGCCTTTATGGAACCAGAACAATCATCCATGTATCCAGTATTAGAGTAGGAGTTTCAGGCTGGAGAGTTTTCTGTAGCTCTCCTAGAGTTTCTTGAGATCTTCTGCAAGTACATACTCTGCCATAGAGCTTTGGCCCTTTCCCAGTTCACCATCGAATATTGGCTGACATGTATGAAGTAGGATACATTCTCAGGAATCTGCATCTCTTCATCCCAAAATAGATTTGATCCAACTGTAGTTGATTGTAGTTGGTTTTCTGAGACAGCCAGCAACCCAGCATCATCTATTTCGGACTCACAAGTGAGATCCAACCAGATCCAGAAAGCCAGGATGATCAAAGTATGGCACAACAACAGTAGGTACCATATGCTACTCCCTCTTGACACGTCTTCTTTCCATCCAGGATGTCAGATGCCTTTGGTGACAGTTTATGGAAGAGTTGGTAGTGCTGTGAGGAATCATATCTATTGCAGTTTGAAAACAGTAGATCAACCCCCAGTAGTAGATCAACCCCTGGCAGTAGATCAACCCCCAAATCCAGAGAAACTACGGGAGCACATAAGAGATTTTACATGCACCCATAGTTACTGCACCACCTACTGAAAACCTATAGGAAATTCATATTGGAATCCAGAGTAAGTTGTTCTTACACTGGAGCAAGGACTCACCATAGTTACTCTGGATTTTGCCCATAGAATGCCTTCAATAACAGATGGAGTGATGCATGGGTTGAAGCATATCAGTTGTGTGATATATAAAGTGATACAAAGCAAGAGACAGGGTCCTACCCATGGAAGCTGTGACCTACATTGCAACAGTGTGAGGGAGAAGGTCACAAAAAAGAGAAATGGATGACAAAGATAGCAGAGAATTGCTCCAAAGCAATTTGATCTGATGTACTTTAGGAGATGGATGTCTCTAGGTCAGGCCACTCCTTCAGATAACAGGTGAAGGGGGATGGGAATCATATAACTGAATGCTCTTAAATACAGCCCCTAAACTTAAAAAAATCATGTTAGGAAGTAATCAACAACCTTGCCGCATCATCATGGAAAGATAGGCTAGGTGGGTTAGGCCAGCCTAAATTTCTTAGGATTGTGCCCAAAACCTCTGAGGCTTTGGATAATGATAGGCAGGGCCAGATTTAAGTTTGATGAGACCCTAAGCTATTGAAGGTAATGAGGCCCTTTATATGTCCAGCTGCTATATGGTAATATATGGACCTAATTTATGGACCTACACAACACAAAACACTGTTGCTGTATGTAGGTTTTATTTTATTTGTTTTTTATCTTATACTAGCAAAAACATACCCGTGTTGTGGGAGTAAAATTCCCCCATACGCCATCCCCCCATCTGCGCATCAACCCCCCCATGAGCATCTACCCCAGGTGCAACATTCCCCCAAGCTCATCAACCACCCGTGCTCATCATCCCCCCTATGAGCATCAATCCCATGCGCATCAATCCCCATGCGCAACATCCCCATGTACATCCACCCCATGCGCAACATCCCCCCATGCACAATATCTACCCATGCTCATCAACCACCAATGCGCACAGCAACCCCCATGTGCATCAACCCTCCATATGCATCAACCCCCATACGGATCAATCCCCCATGTGCACCAATCCCCCCATGCGCATCAGTGCCCCATGCACATCAGTGTCCCATGCACATCCACCCCATGCGCATCCACCCCATGCATATCCACCACCATGCGCATCCACCCCCTATGCTCATCAACCCCAATATGCATCATCCCCCATGCACATCATCCCCCATGTGCATCAAGTCCCCCATGCACATCACCTCGCCATGCATATCACCCCCCATGTGCACCCTGCTTCCGGTTGGAATTTCCCAAAACTGGTTCTTAGTGGGTGCCTCCATAATGAAAGGAACACCCACCCCAAACTTCATGCTTCTAGGTCCAGCAGTTTTTGCAGGGTGTTGATGAATGAGTCAGTCAGTGACTTTTCAATTTTATATATATATATAGATTTTGGAAATGTCCAGTTTTTTTCCTTTAAATTTTTTTGGGGGCCCCAAGAAAGTGGGCCCCTAAGCCAAAGGTTGTTTAGTTTATACATAAATCTGGCACTGATGATAGGAAACTCAAAATTTCAACTGAAAGATCAAAGGGTGTAGATTGTTTTGTGTTTTGTATGAAAATCATGGGAGTCTCTGTAGGCAGTGAAATAGTTCTGCACAATACTCTTCCTTCTCCTATGTGAAAACTACCTCTTGTTTCAAAAGGGCAGTGCTCCCCAAACTAGTACTGGGACCCCCTTTTAAAATAACCTATTGCAACCCACTACAATAAACAATATTTATATATTTAAATCATGTTTATCTATTTAAATGCACAATATTTATTATTATTAATGTGGATTAATTAATACTTAATTAATAATTAATATTGATTGATCTATCAGTTGATCGATAGATCAGTCAATCAGTTGACTGATCTACTGATAATTGGTCAATCTGTTAAAAAATCCTATGTTTCTGAAGCTTCTGGAAATCTTACAGTGGGTGCAGTCCTAACCTATGCTGGCTCAATTCATTGGTGTTGTCTGTTCCTTTGGTGCATGTCTGTGCATTGGCCTAATCCTCCCCCAGGAGTTGTGCAGAAGTATCTTACACTACTTTTGTGACACTTTCAGGCCAGCATGGGACTTGTGCGGGGGAATGGCACACTTTCCCCTCAAAGTTGGTTCCCAACACTGTGGTGTAACTATAATTCCTCTTTCATTGTGAGATCCCTGATTGACTGGAATCTCTAATATGACTGGAACAGGAAACAAAAATAAAAAGCAGTCAGCAGGTAAAAATTAGGAAGAAAAGCATCTAGGGAAAACCATACTGAACAATACTGAAAACTACAGTTGTTCTCACAATTAAAACATGTTTCTCGGTCTGAAAATATAAAAAATGGGAGAATATCTTCCGTACAGCCTACTACTACAATGACGACAATATAATAAAATAAATAGCTGCTTAGAAAATTAATTTCCTGTAGGCTCATCAGTGCAATCTGTCCTGAAAAATGTTCATAGAGATAAGACATATGATGGGTGGCAAGAGCTAATCAGAGAGTGCTAATGATAGTGTTAATGAGGTATGGAGTTCCCTGTTTTAGACTCAGCTCTTTGAAAAACAAATGTCAGCCAGATTTTCAGATGTCCCAAGTACATGCCAAGTACATGCCAGTTTTCCCTCTTTCTTTTGTCTCTTTTCCCCTCTTTCTATCCTTCCTTTCTTCACTGCACTTTCTTTTCTTTTTTTCACTTTAACCAACAAATAAAAATAAAAAAATGTTTCTTCAGGAATTGAATGTGCTCCAACAGGGTCACTAAATTGCAAATAAGCTTCTGCTTTTTGGTATTTTCCCCACTTTTAACAGTATACTGAAAAAGATCGAAAAAATATATATAACAACATAAAAGGCCCCAAACCCAAAATACTAGAATCAACATTTCCATGCATCCTTTTTTTAAGGTAGTTGTAAGAAAATAAACTCAAGACAAGGAATTTAACATATTTACAGTTCAATCCTATCTAAAAGCCACTCTGCAAGGTGGCCGTGCTGCCGGAGCACGCAATGCATTATGTGAAGAGTTCATTTGCAAAGGTCAAAGCACCAAAGTCACAAGTACTGGTACCCTATGCCAGGTGGTGCCCGTCCGTCCGTCCATCCATCCATCCATCTAGTGGAGGCTCTTCTTGTGTTCTTATGGGTTGTCTCTGGCTATAAAGAACTGCTTGGTCAACCCAAACCTAAGTATCTGTACACCATTGCTACTCGTGATGATGATAGATAGATAGATAGATAGATAGATAGATAGATAGATAGATAGATAGATAGATAGATAGATAGATTGATTGATAGATTGATAGATAGATATTGTAGCCTGTGATGAACCTTTTCTCGGGGAATTTGTCCAATCCCTTCTTTAAAAGCATCTACGCTACATTCCATTGCCACATCCTGTGGCACAGGCTAACCACATGCTGCATAAAGAAATATTTTCTTTTGTCTCTCCTAACTCTCCCAACATTGAATTTCAGTGGATTTCCCCTAGTTCTGGTGTTATATGGTGTTTTGTATGTCTCAATCATGTCCACCCTCAGGTGCCTCTTTTCACGACTGAAGAGCCCCAAATGCTGTAGTCCTTCCTTATATGGAAGGTGTCCCAGACCATCAATCATTTAAGTCACTCTCCTCTGAACCTTTTCCATTTCTTCTATATCCTTTTTTGAGATGTCATGACCAGAACTGGACACAGTACTCCAAATGTAGCCTTAACATTGATTTGTACAATACTACCTCAAAATTAATTCTCTTGTATTTCAATGAGATTTACTCCTAAGTAGTGCTTTTTCTGGGGGGAAAAGGTGCCAGTACTCAGCACAGTGGCATAGCTAGATGTGTCCGTATGTCTAATTTTAGCTGCTGGGGGAAGAGGGAGGTGGAAAAAGGTGTCAGTACTGACTACTGGTGAGTACAAGCAAAAAAAAGTGCCCTGCCCTAAGTGTTCACAGGTTCATAGCAATGCAATCCTATGAATGCTTTTGTAGAATTTCCATCATAGAATCATAGAACCATAGAATCATAGAGTTGGAAGGGACCTAGTAGGTCATCTAGTCCAACCCCCTGCCTGCAGCAGGAATTCCCCCTAGAGCATCTCCAACAGGTGCTCATCGAGCCTCTGCTTGAAGATCCCCAGTGAGGGAGAGTCCACCACCTCCCTTGGCAATCTGTTCCACTGCCGAACCGCCCTCACCATCAGGAATTTTTTCCGGATTTCCAGCCGGAATCTCCTTTCTTGCAGTTTGTACCCATTGGTTCTAGTTCTGCTTTCAGAAGCAGCTATGAACAAATTGGCCCCTTCCTCCATATGACAGCCCTTCAGGTATCTGAAGAGGGCAGTCATGTCTCCCCTCAGCCTCCTCTTCTCCAGGCTGAACATCCCAAGTTCCCCCAACCTTTCCTCGTACGGCTTCCCTTCCATCCCACTGATCATTCTTGTCGCTCTCCTCTGGACTTGCTCCAGTTTGGCTGCATCTTTCTTAAAGTGAGGTGCCCAGAACTGAACACAGTACTCAAGGTGAGGTCTGACCAATGCAGAATAAAGAGGAACTAGAACTTCTCGTGACTTGGAAGCTACAGTCCTCTTAATGCAACCTAAAATGGCATTTGCCTTCTTTGCAGACACATCACACTGCTGACTCATGTTCAGCTTGTGATCCACGGTGACTCCAAGATCCCGCTCACACGTTGTGCTGCCAAGCCAAGTATCCCCCATTTTATACCTATGTTTTTGGTTTTTATTTCCTAAGTGCAGAACCTTGCACTTCTCCCTGTTGAAATTCATTCTGTTTGTTACAGCCCAGGATTCCAGTTTATCCAGATCCTCCTGGAGGTTTCTCCTATCTTCTGATGTGTTTGCTACTCCTCCCAGTTTGGTGTCATCTGCAAATTTGATCAGGCTCCCCCGTATCCCTTCCTCCAAGTCACTGATGAAAATGTTAAAGAGAACCGGTCCCAAGACAGAGCCTTGGGGTACCCCACGAGAAACTGACCTCCAGGTTGACACAGAACCATTTACTAAAACCCTTTGAGTGCGGCCATCGAGCCAGTTGCAGATCCACCTAACAATTGCCCCGTCTAGCCCATATTTTTCCAACTTCCTCATTAAAATGTCATGTGGGACTTTGTCAAATGCTTTGCTGAAGTCAAGATAAATGACATCCACAGCATTGCCACTGTCCAGTAAGCTCATAACCCGATTAAAAAAGGAGATCAGATTTGTCTGGCAAGATTTATTCTTGGTAAATCCATGCTGGGTTGTTTTGATCACCGAGTACTTGTCTAGATGTGTACAAATTGTGTGTTTTATGATTTGCTCTAATATCTTGCCCGGGATTGAAGTCAAACTGACTGGTCTATAATTTCCCGGGTCTTCTTTTTTCCCCTTCTTAAAAATTGGGACTACATTTGCCCTCTTCCAGTCCAGTGGCACTTCTCCACTCCTCAGGGATTTCTCAAAGATGATCGACAGAGGCTCTGCAAGGACATCTGCCAGTTCCTTCAGAACTCGAGGATGCAGCTCATCCGGTCCAAATGACTTGAATTCATTTAGGCCAGTTAAGTGGTTTCGAACCAGTTCTCTGTCAATCTTAATCTGCTCTTCTGCACCATCCATGTTTTCATTACCTCTTAGGGGATGTAAACACATCCCCGAATCAGTCAATGATCCCGCACCCCCATTTGCACAGCCCTCCTTCTGTGAATAGACGGATGCAAAGTAGGAGTTGAGCAGCTCCGCCTTCTGCTGGTTTCCAGACACCTGCTGTCCATCCTTGTCCAAGAGCAGCCCCAGCCCCTCGTCTCTCCTCCTGTTCCTTTGGGCATATCTAAAGAAGCTCTTTTTGTTATCTTTGATTCCCCTGGCCAGCCTCAGCTCATACTGAGCTTTAGCATCCCTGACCCCCTCCCTACAGGACCGGGCTACCTGCCTGTACTCCTCTCTGGTGATCTTTCCAGTCTTCCACTCCCTATACTTCTCTTTCTTTAACTTCCGCTGATCCCCAAGTTGCCTGTGGAGCCAACCTGGTTTTTTCAGCATTTTCCCCCCTTTCTTTTTTATTGGAATTGTTTCTGACTGTGCTTGTAGAAGCTGCCTCTTAAGGAGCTCCCACCCATCTTGGGCCCCTTTCCCCATTAGATCATCAACCCATGGGATCCCACCTATGACTCCTCTAAGCCTGTTGGAATCAACTTTCCTGAAATCCAACATATAAGTTTCACTCTGCACTCTTTATTTCCCACATTATTCTAAATTCCAGCAGCTCATGATCGCTTTCCCCTAAAGTTCCCACTGTGTTGACCTGATCAACCAGTTCTTCACGATTTGTTAAGATCAGGTCAAGGATGGCCCCTCCCCTTGTCGTTTCCTCCACCTTCTGGACCATGAAGTTATCTTCCAGGCCCATCAGGAATCTACTGGAGCTTCCATGTTTGGCTGAGTTTGTCTCCCAGCAAATGTCTGGGTAGTTAAAGTCCCCCATTACTACTACCTCATATTTCCTTGCAATGCCTGCCAGTTGCTCCAAGAAGACATCGTCTACTCCTTCTCCTTGACCTGGCGGTCTATAGTAGACGTCCACAACAATGTTTTGTTTCTTATTTTCCCCCCTTACTTTTACCCAAACACACTCCACAGGGATATCCGGACCACTCTCCTGGATTTCAGAGCAAGTATATATGTTCTTGACATATAATGCTACTCCACCTCCCCTTTTGCCACTTCTGTTCCTCCGGAACAGCTGATAGCCTTCCAATTGTGTGTTCCAGTCATGGGAGTCATCCCACCAAGTTTCAGTTATTTAATCAATGCACAACTTTTAATCAATGCACAACTTTTCAATTATTGCCCACATGTATTTGGACACAACTTCACAACTAAACAACATTTGAGCCACAACTACGCCAAAAAAGCACACAACTTGCTGGCTGAAAGGCAAAATGTCAATCAGAATAACTCACTCATTACAACAGATGCCAACAAAAAAACTATAATAGAGCATTTTGATGCCAAGTCTTTAGGGCTATAAACTCCAGAACCTTTACAACAAGCCTGCAGTGTAGGTCAGTGAGATTCCTCCAATATGATGCTGGAGTCTCAGCTCCCTAATTTCTGCCCACAGATGTGAGATGCCAGCTTTAAAAACTAAGTGCAGCATCACAGAGTACAGGAAGAAGGGAGCAGAGGGAGCCCAAGGAAGCTTTTCCTGCATCACTTCCAAAGGGGGGACCCAAGCAAGGCGTCATCATGGAGAGAGAGAGAGTGAGAGAGAGAGGTGCGCACTTCAGGTATGGGTGCATTTCCTGCCACCCCTTCTGACCACACTTGTGAGAGCAGCTCCGCTATCTGTCCAAGTTGTGCAAACTGAACATGGGAAAGACCTGGGGATGCTGGTGGAACCGGCCCCAAGTGCAAATCGCCATCAGGGTTTGCACAGCTTGGAAGGTCAATTCTGGAAGCCCAGAATTGCGGCTCTCTGCAGCCACAGGGCACATCTGCGCACTAGTAAGAAGTGTGAGTGCCCTGGTGAGTGGGGGCAAGAAAACAGCCCACCAAGTGCCCCCCAGTCGTCCGCTGTAGGGCTTTCCAAAGGGGGCAGTGGAACAACCACCCTTGGGACAGGCACACAGAAGGAGGCACGTCCAGGCACATAGCCAGTCCAGGCAGCATCTTCACCTCTTAACGCAGGAGATGTCAACCCCCAGCAGGTGCAGCCCCCACAACATGGGACATATGAGCACAGGGTTGCCATATGTCCTGCAAAAACCGGGATCGTTCCCATTTGGGGGGCTGTATTCACATATTGGCAATTTGAAGAGGGGGTCCTGTCCTGGTTTCATGGAAGAGACTTGTGGCAACCCCAGCTGAGCAGGGCCATCTCCTGCTGCCCTCTATCAGGGCATGTGGCGCCAACCTCTGCTTCACATGTGCAGGTGCATTTTGACACCTCCGTCCAAAGGGAGGATGTGGCGAACAACTGCCACCCCATGTAGGGATCTTAGTTGGCGGAGGTCCTTGCCACATGGGAGACCAGACTGAGTTGGCCCCCAACACGCACATGGGGGGGAGACCCCCTTCGCTACAGATCCAGTGCCCACCTGAGGTTGGTCCAGTGCCCGTGTGCCAGGGCCACGCAAGGGCCAAGTGAGTGTGCCCTGTCCACTCACACTCACCCTCCACAGTGCCCACCCAGCTATGCCACGACCAGACACAGGTGCTGCCCCCACCCTCACCCTCTACAGCAAGTGAACCCCCATCAGTGCCCACCCCTGGGGGGCATTAACCAGAAGCAGCACCTGCCCTCCAGGTAGGTGGGGGCTGCAGCCTGATCACCCAGTAGGAGGGGGCCTGGACACCCCCACCCTCTCCAAAGGCTGCAGTGCTCAGCCATCCAGGAACCCCAGTGTGTTTGTGGGGGGTCCTCTTTACTCCCCTCCCCCCTCCGTCAGGGAGGGACTTAGCCCAGAAAGAAAGGGGTATACACCCCCCTCCCGGACCAGGACTTGGGGGAATCAAGGCTTCCCCCCCAGCCGTCGAGGCTGGAGAGAGACAAAGGGTAGAATTGTGCTCTCGGGCTGCAATCCTAATTTCTAGTTAGGATGGTGTAAGTCCCGTCACAAATCCTGTGCTGGCCTGTGGTTGTTCCAAACGTGCCAAATGCCACTTTTGTGCCACATTGGGGGTGTGGTTAGGCCAGTGCATGGACATGTGCTATTGCTATCACACCAGCACAGAACAGGGGAGCCGGTGTGTTGTGCTGGTTTAAATTGGTTAGGATTGTGTCCTTACTGCTCAGCCTACATTTTGAATGTGAGCAGCAACCTAGTTGTGACAATAGACTTGGAAACACTTAACATCAATTGAATTTGACTCCCTAGTTTGCTCAATACCCTGGAAAACCCCATACCTATGGGTAAGTTAAAAACTGCAACATTCCTCCACTGCAACTCGAGCCACATTCAATATAGCAAGTTCAGAGCAATTTTGTTTGGCTTGAAGTTTAGCCATGGAGCAAATTCCCAGACAAAGAGCTTAGAGCGAAATCCATGGTTATCCAGCTGTCAGGCTGCCTCTGCTGAGCCTTGGACAATTCACACCCTAAGACAGATGGCTGAGTTAGGACTGGCTGGCAGGAGAGATCCATTAGCAGGTTTCAGCCCAAAGCACTATTCATCTTCTCCCTCCCTCTAGAAGACACTGCTGATGCAACAGATGTTCTGGCACCTTCTGACAGTGACAGAACCCCATACAGCTCTTGCTCATTATATTGTGGTCGTTCTGGTGCTGGCTGGAAGTTTTCCTATTCATATGAAATTGCCCTTTGGAGAAAAACAGATCCATAAAGAACTTCCTAGGAGTTGTTAACTTGCTTTTAAGGTGTGCAGAACTTCTGAGCCCTCTGGTTTAGATGTGCAGGAAGATTCCATTTGTGGTCATCATCTCCAGCATGCTGGCTGGTAATGGCTGGCTATGACCCTTGTGTAGGGTTGCAAAATGTCCTGGAAAACAGGGACTGTCCCAGTTTTCAGGGATTGCATCCACATACTGGCAAATTAGACAAGGGGTCCTGTCCCAGTTTTGTGGAAGATAATTATGGCAACCCTACATGCGTGCATTAATGTGCTTGGGTAATGTTCTGGAAAGGACAGTACATGGCTGCTAAATGGATGCTTTCTGTGCTCACATTCATACACCCCGCTGGAAACACTGGGTTCTTTGTGTGATCTGGATGAGCCACAAGAAGACAACATATAGCCAGTATAGTGTACAACCTTGTTCTGTTCTAGACCGTTTCACTTGACCCTGAGATCTGAGTTCAATTTCTTTTTTAGCCGTGCTGCTCATGTACGATTTCATAAACCAAAAAGATGACATTCTCAGGTCTGGGTTTTAATTAATCCAGGTGCAAAGACACTCATCTCAGAATCTTATATTTTGTAGAGAGAAAATGTCCTCCCTTTTGTGCTGGGGTCAAACTGAAAAATGTGATGGCTAAAGCAGTAAGTGTTTATGAAAGACTATGGTCTTACCTTATACCAGTGCTTTTTGAGCATTTCAGTCTGAGACCCCCTGCTGAGAATGATAATCTCTCTCTCTCTCTCTCTGGCTGCAATCCTAAAGACACTTTCCTGGGAGTAAGACACATTGAACATAATGGGGCTTACATTTCAGTAGACATGGTTAGGATTGTGCTCTCTCTCTCTCTCTCTCTCTCTCTCTCTCTCTCTCTCTCTCTCACACACACACACACACACACACACACACACACACACATATCAGAAGAGACATCACTCCGGAAGTGACATCTCTGTTATGCCAGAGTTTCTCCATGTGTACCTGGAAGTGAACCCCATTGTGTTCAATGAGACTCACTTCCAGAAAAGCAGCTTGAGTGCCCAATCTAAGATGGTGGTGTCCAGTGCCTGATTTCCAAAATGGCAGCACCCAGTTTTTCGTGACCCAATTGGGATGAAGTTGTGACCCACTCAAGGTGGTCCCAACCCCCACTTTTTGGTAGGCCTTACATTTCAAGTAACAGCCTGATTTATGTTTTTGTTATAAGGATGGATTCCTTCTCCCTTCAGTGTGGCCATTCCTCTGGTTGGAAGATATTACACAATGGTTTAGAAGCTGGGTTTAACAACTGAATCTAGATGTAAGATTTTTATATAGAAGGTGTAACATGAAAGGTGGGTAGGCCTATGGGTGGGCAGCAGGAGAAGAGGAAGTGGGGCTAGCATATGGAACTTGGGCAGGTTCCTATACCCATTCCTGGCCGGTTCCTTTCTAATTCCTCCTTCAAGCCCTGATACTTTTCTACCTTTTCATGCTCTTTTTTTTCCTGATGTTGCCGTCATTCAGTATAGCTATATCTCTCACCAGGGCTGTCTTCTGGGCCTTATCTATCACCACAATGTCTGGCTGGTTAGCCAGTACCTTCTTATCTGTCTGGATATGGAAGTACCAAAGAACCTTAGCCCTGTCGTTCTCCACAACCTTCTGAGGGGTCTCCCATCTGGTCTTGGGAGGAACAGATGTTCCTTTACATGATGGTTGTGCCATTCAATGTATGCTGTTCCTGCCTGCATTTTACACCCTGCCACAATGTGTTGGACTGTCTCTGAGGTTTCTCTGCACAGCCTGCACTTTGGGTCTTGTCACAGACAGATAAGAAGGTACTGACTAACCAGCCAGACATTGTGATGGTAGATAAGGCCCAGAAGACAGCCCTGGTGATAGATGTAGTAATACCAAATGACAGCAACATCAGGAAAAAAGAGCTTGAAAAGGTGGAAAAATATCAGGGTTTGAAGGAGGAATTAGAAAGGATGTGGAAGGTGAAGGTGAATGTAATCCTAATAGTGATTGTAGCACTAGGGGCTGTGACACCCAAGCTGGAAGAATGGCTCCAACAGATTCCAGGAAGTGCATCAGAACACTTGATCCAGAAAAGCGCATTGCTAGGAACAGCAAAGATACTGCACAGAACCCAACATGATTTGGTCCCTATACTTACCATTAAAGAATTACTGACTCACCAATGCCCAGCCCAAATCCCCAGACCCAAAACATGAAATTTGAGGTATACATTCTTTCCATGACTTAAGCACCCAAGAAGAATCAAATTTTTGAAATTCAAACCCTAAAGGGGTGGGTGAAGGGGTACAACATGTTTTTATCCATATACTTAACATTGAAGACTGACTGATTCACCAACTTCTCAACAACCAGCCCCAACCCCTGGACTTAGAAGCATGAAATTTATGGAGTGTATTCCTTATGTGATGTAAGGATCTTCTAAGAACCAGTTTGGTGCCCAGTGGTTCCCACTGCCCTGTGGTACCTGCTTCCCAGTGTCCTGTGGTGCCCAGTGGTGCCCGATGCCTGGCATGATGCCCGTTGGTGCCTCATGCCTGGTAGGGGTGGTGCTACTGGTCGTGCCCACTGCTGCTTGGTGCCCAGTGCTGCTGCTGCCCTGTGCCTAGTGGTGTCCATTTCCTGGTGCAGGCAGGGATGTCTAGTGGTTCTCAGTCCCCAGGGCTGCCTGCTGACCAGTGGTGAGCAGTGCCCAGTGGTGCCCAGTATCCAGTACCAAGCAAGGTTGCCTGGTGCCCAGTGATGCCCAATGCCGCCCAATGCCCAGTATCAGCAGATGCCCGGTGCCTGCTACCTGGTGGTGCGTAGTGCCCAGTATCCAGTGGCAAGCAATGCCTGGAGCCTGGTGGTGCCCAATGCCTAGTATCAGCAGAGATACCTGGTGCCCACTGCTTGGTGGTCCCCACTGCCTGATGGTGCCCAGTTACTTGCTGGAGCCCGCTGGTGCCTGGTGTCCGGTAGGGATGCCCAGTGCCTGGTGGTGCCTAGTGCCTGGGGCCCACTGTCTGGGTGTGCCTGGTGATGCCCACCAGTGCCCACTACCTGCCACTGCCCTACTGGTGCCTATTGGTGCCCAGTGCCTGCTGGTGCCTGCTGCCAGTGGCTGCCTGTGCCTGCCAATGTCTGCCACCTGGTGTCAATGGTGCCCAGTGCCCACTGGTGCATGGTGCTTACAGATTTTTTTTTTTAAATTTTATTCTGACAGGTAAATTCAGCTAGTTTATATACTGTACATAAAATTGAAAAGTCACTGACTGATCAACTGTCAGGCCTAGAAGTGTGAAATTTGGGGAGGGTGTTCCTTCCACGGTGGAAGCATCCACTAAGAACCAGTTTTTGAAATTCCATCCGGAAGGGGGTTATAAGGAGCGCAACGAGTTTTCTTCCTTATACATTGAGAATCCGACTGAGGGACTCTCTGTCCCAACACCCAGACCTAGAATCATGAAATTTGGAGAGGGTGTTCCTTATGTGACAAGAACACCGACCAAGAACCGATGTCTAGAAATGTAACCAGTGGTGGGCTCCAGCAGGTTCGCACCTATTCTATAGAACCGGTTGTTAACAAGAGATAGGACATATAAAGTTTAAAAATAGCCATTTAAAAGTGTCTGCCAGATGGGCAGAGAACCGGTTGTTAATTTCTTTGAAGCCCATCACTGAATGTAACCCTTTACAGGCTGAAAAGGGATGCAATGCATTTTCATCTATACTTATCACTGAAGACAGATCAACACTCAGCCCCCAATTCTGCACCTGCTTAGTAGGGATGCCCATGGTTGTGAGGGGATGATGCACGCGGTAAGAGGATGTTGAACTGGCGGGAGCATGTTGCGCATGGGCAGTTGACGGTCATGGGGGGATGTTGTGCATGGGAAGATGTTGCACATGGGAGGTTGATGCACATGGGGGTTGATGCACTTGGAGATTAATGCTCATGGAGATGCACATGGGTGATGTTGTACATGGGGGGGTTGATGCGCATGGGGATGTGGGATGCGGGGGGTATTTTACTCCCACAATGAAGGTACATTTCATTAGTTACATATAATTTATTAATTTCAAGAAGGCTGCATGCTTCCTGCTAACAAGAAAATGGAGAACAATAAAAAAATTTTTCCAGAACACAAGACAAAAAAGAGGATTTTTTCTGAAAAATAGGGCATATGGTTACCTTGACCTTGAACATAGTCCTCTATTCTTCAAACCTTATTTCTTTATTTCAGAATGTATGTTCCACCATTTATAAAATTGTACACTGATAGCAGTGCATGTAATTTGATGGTGATACCAAAAATTAAGGCTAGCAATACAAATACAGCAAATTCCACACTCTAGACCAGCGTTTCTCAAAGTGGGGGGTCAGGACCCCTTTGGGGGTCACCTGGAGGTTTCCTGGGGGTCGCTAGACTCCTGGTGTAGGGGGCCAGCTGAGAAGACCTGGCAGAAACACTGGAGCTGCTGCGGCTGGAAGAAGCCGCTGAGAAGTGGCTCAGAAGAAGCCTCTGAGCTGGTCTGAGACCGATGTGGAGCCTTGGGGGCTGCCGTCTGTGGTGAGTGTGTCAGGCATCTCCCCTACCCCCCGCATATCCTCAGTGTGCCTGTGGGCAGAGAGTGAAGGTGACTGAGGTGTGAGCGTGGTGTGAGCCTGGCGCCAGAGCTCTGGCGGGTGGGCTTTCTGGTGGGTGCCCGCTTGTGCACCTACCTTTGTGCCCTGGTCCTTGTGTTCTACTCAAAAGTAAGCCCCCTCAATGTTGTTGTTCATGATAAGTGAATGGGACTTACTCCCAGGAAAGTTCTAGGATTGCAGCCTTAAGAGTCCAGTTCTACGCATGTCTACTCAGAAATCAGTCCCATGATAGTGAATGGGACTTACTCCCAGAAAACAGTGGCTGGCTCTGCTGCCTGAGATTCCAGTCCTATGGAGGTCTCCTCAGACCTCCATGATAGTGAATGGGGCTTCTCCCAGGAAACAGTGGCTGGCTCTGCTGCCTGAGATCCCAATCCTATGAAGGTCTCCTCAAGTCAGTTCCATGATAGTAAATGGGGCTTACTCCCAAGAAAGTGCTAGGATTGCAGCCTTAGTGCCCAATTCTATGCATGTGTACTCAGAAGTCATTCCCATTGAGTTCAGTGAGGTTTACTCCCAGGAAAGTATGCATAGCACTGCAGCAGTAGCAACAAAAATAATTTTATGGTTGGGGGTCCCCACAATATGAGGAACTTATAAAGGGGTCACAGCATTCGGAAGATTGAGAACTACTGCTCTAGACATTTAAAGGGTTTCTCTACTGTGCAGGCTCTCTGGTAGCTCTTAAGATTCCCACTCTGAGTGAAGGTTATTCCTCACTCCTGGCACTTATAGGGTTCCTCCCCTGTGTGGGTTCTCTGGTGGATCTTAAGATGCCCACTCTCAGTGAAAGTTATTCCACACTCCTGGCACTTATAGGGTTTCTCCCCTGTGTGGGTTCTCTGGTGGAACTTAAGACTCCTCCAACTGAAGGTTGTTCCACACTCCTGGCACTTATAGGGTTTCTCCCCTGTGTGTGTTCTCTGGTGCCTCCTAAGCTGCCCACTCTCAGTGAAGGTTAATCCACACTCCCGGCACTTATAGGGTTTGTCCCCCGTGTGACTTCTCTGGTAGATCTTAAGTTTCCCACTCTCAGCGAAGGTTATTCCACACTCCTGGCACTTATAGGGTTTCTCCCCTGTGTGGATTCTCTGGTGGATCTTAAGACTACCACTCCGACTGAAGGTTATTCCACACTCCTGGCACTTATAGGGTTTCTCCCCTGTGTGTGTTCTCTGGTGCCTCCTAAGCTGCCCACTCTCAGTGAAGGTTAATCCACACTCCCGGCACTTATAGGGTTTGTCCCCCGTGTGACTTCTCTGGTAGATCTTAAGTTTCCCACTCTCAGCGAAGGTTATTCCACACTCCTGGCACTTATAGGGTTTCTCCCCTGTGTGTGTTCTCTGGTGCCTCCTAAGCTGCCCACTCTCAGTGAAGGTTAATCCACACTCCCGGCACTTATAGGGTTTGTCCCCCGTGTGACTTCTCTGGTAGATCTTAAGTTTCTCACTCTCAGCGAAGGTTATTCCACACTCCTGGCACTTATAGGGTTTCTCCCCTGTGTGGATTCTCTGGTGGATCTTAAGACTACCACTCCGACTGAAGGTTATTCCACACTCCTGGCACTTATAGGGTTTCTCCCCTGTGTGTGTTCTCTGGTGCCTCCTAAGCTGCCCACTCTCAGTGAAGGTTATTCCACACTCCTGGAACTTATAGGGTTTGTCCCCTGTGTGGGTTCTCTGGTGGCACTTAAGATGTCCACCGTGACTGAAGGTCTTTCCACAATCCAGGCACCTATAGGGTTTCTCCCCTGTGTGGGTTCTCTGGTGGATCATAAGATTCCCTCTCTTAGTGAAGGTTATTCCACACTCCTGGCACTTATAGGGTTTCTCCCGTGTGGGTTCTCTGGTGGATCTTAAGACTCCCACTCTGAGTTAAGAGCTTTCCACACTCCTAGCAATTATAGGGTTTCTCCCCTCTGTGGGGTCTTTGATGAAGAATAAAGCTCTTTCCACTGAAGCTCTTTCCACACTGTTGGCACTTACCACTTTTCTCCTTTCTGTGGGTTCTCTGGTGGATCTGAAGTGCAGTTCTCTGATTGAAGGTCTTTCCACGCTCCTGGCCTGTAAACAGCCTGAACATTGTGTGGAGTCTTTGCTGTGTAGACTGAGCGTGTTCCCGATTTCTTCCAGTCTGGTCCCAAATGGATTCTGCAGAAATCAGTAAAGAAATGCTGGAATGACCAAAGGAAGAAACTGCAGCCAATTTGGGAACTGTTATGTCCATGACCCACGTGCCCCTGAATCAGGAAGGAAGCAGGGAATCTAATGGAGATTTCTGAATTGTGGCTATGGCCCTCCTCCCTTGTTCCCAGGATAAGGTTCTACAGATAAGCTACAGAAACCTCAAAGCCTCTTACGGTTATGTGATACTTCTTGAGAGTCCTAGAAAGGCCACAAAGGCCACTACTGGAGAGAGGAATAAGAAATAGCCAAAGAACAAGGAAAAGAAAGGAAAGGGAAAGGGGTTTTGTGAGTTGATTCTGAGGCTGCACCAACAACCAAGGTTCTCAAGTCTGCTTTTGAAGAGTTGTGGGGCTACATCTGTCAAGACCAGCACTCCTATCTGAATGGATATGCCCCTCCCAGAATAACTGGCTAGACCACTGGCTTTTAGTTGTTTGATATGAGAGAAATGGGGAGGAGGCTGGAAAGGTGAGGGCCATCAAGTGGTTACCAGTCCTGAGTGCTGGCTTGATATACTGACGAGCATTGGTTCAAAATGGGGGTGGGATGCCCATGGAAGAGATGAAAGATCACAGATAGGCAAAGCAGAAAAGACAGGAAGCTTAGGTTTTTATAACTTTTTCTCTCATCACATACACAAACACACACACATATGTATGCCTATGCATTGTTAAAACGCATGCTCCAGAGACACAAACGTAGTGACAACAAAAATGAACAAAGATATCTGACTGATACCAGTTCTTTGATCTCCCACTTACACAATGCTTGCCACTAAGGCCTGCCTTTTCATTCCCCACCAATTTCTACAAACAAAAGTTTTGAGACATGTACATAGCACATGTACGCATGGACAAAGCATAAATGCCTGGGGATCCTCCAATCTTTGGTTGTGATACACACACACCTGCAAACTGTCACCATAAGAAGATGACATGGGTCTTTACTCGGAGGATGTTCAGCTCCAACCAACTAAGTTCCTGGGGGTGCAATCCTAAGCAACCTAGGCCAGCACAACTTACCCATCTCCCCATTCCTGCAGTGGCGTGCAGATGGTGGCGCTTGTCCTAACCACCCACTAACCATCCACTGTCCTAACCAACCACTGGCCTAACCACCCTAGGAATCATGCTGATGTGCCTTTGGGCACATTTGCAACATTCCCAGGCCAGCACAGGACTTGTGCTGGACTAACCAGGGGGTAGGATTGCTCTATGACAGTCTCAGAACAAGACCTGTTGAAGGGCTACCCTCCTTTTCAAGAGATCCGGGCTGGCCAAAAGGGAAGAATGACGACACAAAGCCAATAGGCAGGTATCAAATTTGGCTCGCTGGTCAAACAAAAAACACAGCTCTGCCCTTGTGGGGTCAGGTGAGACCACCAGGAAGGGCGGAACCTAAAGGTGGGCTTTATAAGGGAGATGCAGAGGTAAGTCCGCCCTCTTTGTTCTTCGGGCAGGCGAACACCCACCCTTCCCACCCTGAGGGCTAGTCTGGGCTTTGGCTGGTTGCCCCTTTTGGGGGGCCGAGTAGGAATTTTTTTGCTGCCTTCCTGATTGGCAGGTGGAAGGTAGTTTTTTCGCCTACTCCAGACTATCTTCCCTTATCTCGCTATGTTCTGGCCACTTTGTTCAGGGGATGCGGGTGAACAGGTCCAAAATAAGGGGTTCAGCAACATACAATCAGGATCAACTGAGGCACAGCCAAGGGGGTGCGCCTACAATAACCCGACCTCAGCCCTCGACGGGATGAGACCGGAAAGGCAACCCCCATGCCTGCAGGTCGCTTACTTTCAATCCCCGGAGGGATGGAAGGGGGCAACCAGGCAACAGTATGATCCGACCCGCTCCCCCCAGTTGGGGGGGGGAGGGGTATGAGGGGTGGAACCCTATTAACTGGGTATGGCCCATATATATGTACACGCCAACCCTGGTACCCAGGTTTCACCTGGGGGCCCGTAAAGGACCTGCAAGCTCGTTAACCCTAGACACGGGGCAGACGCTGGGGGTCTTAAAGGAATTTAACCCCCAGGTCAAGGTCAAGTTCAAGGTCTGCCCCCATTTTGATTCTGATTGGATTATTAATTGGATTTATTGATTATTGATTATTTAATAATCATGCAATAAAGTGGCCCATCTCCTCCATTTGTTTGTCTGTGTGTTTAATGGACCATGAGTAGACCAATGTGGGGATATCAGGGTAATAGCAGCCATGCCAATTTCATGCATCCTGATCATCAAGTCCCCTTGGCAATAACCATTGGAGAAGAGTTTCATATTCAGAGCATCAATACATTAAGGCTCACCAATGGACAGTACCTTTTCGTGGTGGTGGAATTGTGTGCTCCAGTGATACAAAGGGCTATGCTGGTGGTAGCGTAGCTACTGGCAGGGACTCCCAAGCCAGACAGGCCTTTGTTGAGGAGCCAGACTAAACCTGTCCAAAATCCCACTGAATAGGGTTGTCTGGCGAAGGAAAACTCCCACCTCAAACTTCCACTGCCTTGTGGCTATACCCATGTATGGGAAAGGCTTCAGGAGTCAACCTCGAGGCAGTTCGTGATGGAAGCAGTTCGTGACTGTGTACAATCACATTCTGGTAACTCCTGCGACGCAGCTGGAACCAATTGTATCGGATCTGCCATTCCATTGGACTATTTCAGTGATGTGGAGAGGGGGGATTTGCTGCTTGGGTCTATCCTCCTTATTAATCTACCTAAGCCATAGTGCTCTGGAGAGGACACTCAGAGCACAATACCATAGACTTTCAAGACTGAAGGATGCCAATGAATCCAGTAAGGACCAAAAATTCCTCCTTACCTACAAAGAGCACGTTTTAGTGATTTTCCAACATGACATCCTCATATAAGTGCCTCTGGCTTGGACTCAGCAGCGCATACTCTTCACTGCTGAAATGCAGGGCTATCTCCGCAAATGGAATTGGGATCTGAAGGGAAAAAAAGAACTGCCTCTTAGCAAGTCAGCGAAGGTCATGCCCACAGGCCAAGGGAAAAGAGAGGAAGATCTGCATCCTTCCTTCCGCTGAGAAAGAGGTGGGCAATTTCACCCTTCAACGACACAGGGGGACTCCAACCCCAACATCCACACACAACAGAGTCTGAAGGAAAGCTGGTAGAAGGAGATTAAGAATTCTGCAGAACTGAGATGTAGGGAATGCAGGGGGAAGAGGTAGATTAGTTGGGCTTTTTTAAGGAACATTAGAGAAGGAAGGATGTTGGGATACAAGAAAGTGCTTTTCTACCCAGATAGCAGGGGTTAATTGTATTATGATATAGGGAAATAGGAGAGACTCCTTATATATATATTTATTTATATGTATTTATATGTTATTATTTATACACACACAAATATATACATATATATATACACACACACACACACACACACACAGATATAGATATAGGGTGGTACCTCGCTTAACAAGTGCCTCGCTTAACAAGTGTTTCACGTAACAAGCAAAATTTCCAAAAAATCTTGCTTCACATAACAAGTTCCGCTTCACTTAAGAAGCAAGTGCGCTATGGGCACGCGTGCTATGCAGCCATGACGCTCTGCGCAGAGGCTCTTTAAAAGGGCTGCTGGCCAGCGCTGCTACCTCTAACTGTCCCCAACTTGGCAGCTGCCCCTAAGTGCTCCCAAGTGCCCCCACTGGCCCCCACTGGCCACCTTGAACCTCCAGCAGCAGCCCAGATAAGCCTCCCAGGAAAGTGTCTTTGACTGCAGCCTCCAAACCATGTCTACCCAGAAGTGAGCCGCATTGTGTTCAATGGGGCTTACTCCAAGGAAAGTGTCTTTAGGATTGCAGCCTAAGTAGACTTCATAGGATCATGCACACTGAATGCATGTTTTGAATTCAATTCCAGTGTTTTGTCATCATTTTTTATATCCAGTTAATATTTTTATATGAATATTTTTTTGGGTTGTGGAACCAATTGTCTGAGTTCCCATTATTTCCTATGGAAAAATCTGCTTCACTTAAAGAGTGTTTCACTTAAAGAGCATGCCTCCAGAACGAATTAAGCTCTTTATGTGAGGCATCACTGAATATTTATTAGTTATTTACAGTATCATTAGTACATCACATTGGCTCTGAAAGCAATGAGTCTCATAGGTCAGTTTTGATTGAAAGAAACCCACGTTTTGTTCCATAGGCAATTTCTTGTTAGTTGGCCATATTTTTTGATAGACTACAGAAATTTCAATACAGTTTGTTTTATTGCATTCTGCATTAGAGTATCTTTCCAGTGATATATGACATGCTAGTATTATTATTTATATGTAAGAGGTTTTTACATTTTTGACCACTAGAGTCAAGCTCAGATTGTTGCACCCCTAAAGCTTGTTGTCCAGTGCTACCCGCTGGATCTCCTTAGCTACACCACTGGTAAGCCCTAGGTGTCCCCGTCAAATGTCTTTTACCTGGTCTGGATGAGCAGCAGCCGTGTCTGTCCATGCACACGATTTGGATTCCTTTGATCCTGTTTCTCTACTCTCTGTCAGGGAGAGAAAGGAGACTGCATGAGGTTTTTCACCTTTGCACACTTGCTTCATGTACATGCAAGTGTTGCATTCCTGTCCCATCATTTGGGGGATGTTGCAGAGGAGATGGGCACAGTATATTTGGATGGTGAGGACAGGTTGTACCCCATGGCTCTTTATTCTTGGTGCTTGCAAGCAGGGTATCTGTGAATGTAGAGGCCATCTTGGCTGGGAAGAGCATTGCAAAAGGAGCTCTACTCTCCTGGATCACCACTTGGTTCATTTTGAAAGTGATTATCTATATATATAAAATAGAAAAGTCACTGACTGACTGACTGACTGAATCTGACTGACTGACTCATCACTGCCCTGCCAAAACCGCTGGGCCTAGAAGCATGAAAATTGGGGTGGGTGTTCCTTCCGTGACGGAGGGGTGCACTAAGAACCAGTTTTCGGAAATTCCAACCGGAAGGGGGTGAAAAGGGGCGCAACGCGTTTTCCTTCCTATACTTTGCATTGAGAATTGCTGATTCATCAACATTCCGCCCCAACTGCTGGGCCTGAAGCATGGAATTCTGGGAGGGATCCTTCTGTCACCTGAACACCCACCAAGAACCATCTGGAGAAATTTAACCCTTCAGGGGCTGAAAAGGGGGCAACGTGTTTTTGTCCTATACCTAACATGGGAGACTGAATAACATCCAGCCAGTTCGGTGCTCAGTGCCTGGTGCACTGGGGGGACGTTGTTAGGAGGAAGAGGTTGCACTGGAGAGGATGCTGCTCATGGGGGAAGTTGCACATGGGGGATGATGCGCATGGGGGGATGATGTGCATGTAGGAAAGTTGCGCATGGGGGGATGGTGTGCATGTAGGAAAGTTGCGCATGGGGGAAGTTGTGCATGGAGGGAAGTTACACATGGGGGATGATGTGCATATAGGAAAGTTGCGCATGGAGGGAAGTTGCACATGGGGGAAGTTGCGCATGGGGGGATGATGCACATGTAGGAAAGTTGCGTATGGGGGAAGTTGCGTATGGGGGATGGTGCGCATGTAGGAAAGTTGTGCATGGAGGGAAGTTGCACATGGGGGATGATGTGCATATAGGAAAGTTGCGCATGGAGGGAAGTTGCGCATGGAGGGAAGTTGCGCATGGGGGATGATGCGCATGTAGGAAAGTTGTGTATGGGGGAAGTTGTGCATGGAGGGAAGTTGCACACGGGGAAGTTGCGCACGGGGGAAGTTGTGCATGGGGGAAGTTGTGCACGGGGGGAAGTTGCGCATGGAGGGAAGTTGCGTATGGGGAAAGTTGCGTATGGGGGGAAGTTGCGCATGTAGGAAAGTTGCACATTGGGGAAGTTGCACATGGAGGCAAGTTGCGCATGGAGGGAAGTTGCGCATGGGGGGATGGTGCGCATGTAGGAAAGTTGCGCATGGAGGGAAGTTGCACATGGGGGATGATGTGCATATAGGAGAGTTGCGCATGGAGGGAAGTTGCACATGGAGGGAGGTTGCGTATGGGGGGAAGTTGCGCATGGGGGGATGATGCACATGTAGGAAAGTTGCGTATGGGGGAAGTTGCGTATGGGGAAAGTTGCGTATGGGGGGAAGTTGCGCATGTAGGAAAGTTGCACATGGGGAAAGTTGCACATGGGGGAAGTTGCACATGGGGGGAAGTTGCGCATGGGGAAAGTTGCGGATGGAGGGAAGTTGCACATGGGGGATGATGTGCATATAGGAAAGTTGCGCATGGAGGGAGGTTGCGCATGGAGGGAAGTTGCGGATGGAGGGAAGTTGCACATGGGGGATGATGTGCATATAGGAGAGTTGCGCATGGAGGGAAGTTGCACATGGAGGGAGGTTGCGTATGGGGGGAAGTTGCGCATGGGGGGATGATGCACATGTAGGAAAGTTGCGTATGGGGGAAGTTGCGTATGGGGAAAGTTGCGTATGGGGGGAAGTTGCGCATGTAGGAAAGTTGCACATGGGGAAAGTTGCACATGGGGGAAGTTGCACATGGGGGAAGTTGCACATGGGGGGAAGTTGCACATGGGAGATGATGCGCATGGGGGATGATGTGCATGGGGGACGATGTGCATGGGGGAAGTTGCGCACGGGGGGAAGTTGCGCACGGGGGGAAGTTGCGCACGGGGGGAAGTTGCGCACGGGGGGAAGTTGCGCATGGGGAAAGTTGCGGATGGAGGGAAGTTGCACATGGGGGATGATGTGCATATAGGAAAGTTGCGCATGGAGGGAGGTTGCGCATGGAGGGAAGTTGCGCATGGGGGGAAGTTGCGCATGGGGGGAAGTTGCGCACGGGGGGAAGTTGCGCACGGGGGGAAGTTGCGCACGGAGGGAAGTTGCGCACGGGGGAAGTTGCGCATGGGGGATGATGCGCATGTAGGAAAGTTGCGTATGGGGGAAGTTGTACATGGAGGGAAGTTGCACATTGTGGAAGTTGCGCACGGGGGAAATTGCGCACGGAGGGGAAGTTGCACACTGGGGAAAGTTGCACGTGGGGAGAAGTTGCACATGGGGGAAGTTGCACGAGGGGAGATGATGTGCATGGGGAAAGTTGCGCATGGGGGATGATGCGCATGGGGAAAGTTGCGCATGGGGGATGATGCGCATGGGGAAAGTTGCGCAAGGGGGAATGTTGTACATGGGGGTAGGTTGCGCATGGGTTGTTGATGCGCCGTGGGGGATGTTATATGGGGAAGTTACTCCCTCAACGCTGGTACGCTTTTTGCTAGTAAATTATAATCTATTAAAAACGAACCCTTGAAAAAAAATATATACCGCACAATTGCTATTTTAATCAAGAACAGATCCTCCTTCTGCAAACAGTTTAATAGATCTGAGAAGTTTGGGGGGGGGGCCTCAACATACCTGGGAGCATAAAACCATCCCAAAGTGGGCTCCATAAAGCTGTGGCTTTGAAGGTGCAGAAAGAGACTCTGGCAGGTCCTTCTTTTCCTGGGTTTCCCTGGTGTAGACTCTGCAAGAACCGCAAAGCCACAGCTCTGGTTCTGTCTCTCTCTGCAGGATCAAGTGCCTGCTTGGGCCTTCTTGGCACAGAATCTCAAAGGCCATCCCTCTCTCTGGGCTCAGGCCATTCCATTCCCTCCTGGCTCTGGCCCGAAGCAGGGTTTCCTCCTCTCTTTGCAGGAAATGTCATTCCCAGGCCCAGCAGCCCCTTTGCCCTTTTTTAGGTAGCTTTTTTTAATTGATACTGAAATCAAAACATCCAGCATTGCTGGAAGGGAGTCAGTTAAGAGGCAGGACATAAGCAAAACCCTTTCAGAAGCAAGCCAGGAAAACCTGGATGGTGCAAGTTGTGCCCTTTCCTCTCTCCAGACCTTCCCGCCCCAGTCTGTTTTTTTTACCCCAGCAGCCAGGCAGGCATCACTTATGGAGCAAACTCAGCATCAGCTGCAGCCAATGATGGACCTGACTGGGGAAGGAGGAAGCCTGGAGCTCTGGTTAGCAGCTGGAGGCAGATCCAGATCAGCTCCCAGCGCCCTGACCAGAGAAGGGAGCACTGTGTTGAGTCTCCTTTTGTATGCGCCTTTGCACAAGGCCCTCTCTGTGCACGGCTGTAGTCTTGACTCAGGCCCTAATCTCTCCTGCTGCTTTCCTGGGGGGTGGGGGGCAACAATTTAAGGGGAAAGGAAGGTTAATTTGAACAAAACCTTGCAAGACTTTAACCAGTCAGAGGCACGATTAATACATGCTTGGTAAGTGACATAGAACAAGGGTAAAATTCTCTTTTAACACAAACCACTCCCAAATGTGCAATCAATCAATCATTCAGTGGACTCTCTTACAGCTTTACATATTTGAAATCATGAATTAAAAGCAGGTAACACCACTTTCTGCACTTTTCATTGTGCACAAAACAAAACACAAATCCCAAAATCTACAAATATTTAAAGCATTTTCTACACCTTCTATTTTACCTTTAGATGCAAGGCATGTTGTCACTACACCTGCCTTGTGGACACTTAAAGCAATTCTAATATAGTTTTTCCATGGCTTTACCCATGTGGATATGTGGCTTGAGTGCATGGGGGAGGATAGGACAGGTGGAACAGTGGGGACCAGGGCCCCCCACCACCAAGCACCTGGCTGCAGGGAACTGGTACTGGGGGCAGACGGCATCCTACCCCACACCCTTCTCCCAGGAAGCAGCACCAGTGGCACCCCAGTCACAGCCTCGGCTGCATCATCCTGAGCCAGCTGCTGTGCCCTGGAGGGGAAAGAAGGAACGTCCCTTAGATGAGGGGATTCCTGCCACCAATGCCCACTTCTTGGTCCCTCGGAGAGCAACTCAAATCACCTCAGGTGGCTGTGGGGGAGGGGGGGGGAGAGAAAGAACACCTCTCAGATGAGGGGATTCCTGCCACCAATGCCCCCTCTTATTCCCCTCAGAGCAACTCAAATTACCTCAGGTGGCTGGGGGGGGGGGGGGAGCGAGAAAGAACGTCCCTCAGATGAGAGGATTCCTGCCACCAATGCCCCCTCTTGTTCCTCTCAGAGAGCAACTGAGATCACCTCAGGAGACTGTCAGGGGAGAAAGAACGTGTTTCAGAAGAGGGGATTCCTACCACTAAGATTCCTTGCTCTTGTTCCCCTTGGAGAGCAAGTCAAATCACCTCAGGTGGATGTTGGGGGGGGGAGGAAGAACATCCCTCAAATGAGGGGATTCCTGCCACCAATGCCCCTTCTTGGTCCCTTGGAGAGCAACTCAGATCACCTCAGGTGACTGTGGGGGGAGGAAGAACATCCCTCAGATGCCCCCAATGCCCCTTCTTGGACCCCTAGAGGAGAAAGTAGTTGGGGGTAGTAAAGAGGATTTGGGGTTCTGTGGGACCCAGACAGTATTTTCCTCAGGAGCAAGCATCAAAATGGCCACCCTGAAACAATGTTGAAACAGACCAAAGTGTGCTTTGGGGCTTGTTCCTGCACTGCTGAGGATGGACACGGATCCCCAGCCTGCTTCTCTTTCTACACCCAACTTCTACCCCAACTGCTCTCACTGTCCCCCAACTGCCTCTTCTGACTGGCCCAGCCACAGTTCTGAACCACACCAGTCCAAACCAGGGTGACCAGATGGCCTCTTTTCTCACGACTTGTCCTCTTTTTTAGTCTTGTGTCCATGAAAAAAAATCTTAATTGTTCTCCTCCTCATTGGGAGAAGGCAGCATAGAATTAAAATACAGTTTATGAATACCAATCATCAGCTAACCAGATAGCAGCAATAGAAATGTGTACAGGCATACTTTAACTGTCGTCCCCAAAACAACTGTATTGGAGGATTAGAGTCTAATTTAAATCTGCCAACCTTTCTTCCTATTTCAACCCTTTTTGTCTCCTGCCCGGTTTCATAAATCCTTGATTTCTTTTAAGTGGCTCGAGAAGGATGGAAAGATTGTGAACTGAAAGACAGCAAATGCAATTATAAACAGAGGAGAAAGTTGGACTCTCTTTTGTAATCACTGCTTCTGGAAAAGCAATATGCCGAGGATTATCATGCTTTGGGCCTAGAGTGGTGCCATATGGTATGCCTATGCTCATTCCTCCTTAAATCCTGACATTTTGCAGCTGTCAAGATAAAGCTGTTTAGAGGAGTAACATTGTCGTTTGTTTATAGGGAAATAATATGTAGCAAGTTATGATTAATCAAGGTGTCTAAAACCTGCTGCAGGGTCCGTAAAAAGATTGAGTTTTGCAGCCAGAAATTTTGTCTGTGGAATTTCTAACTTCATCTCTCCCCCCCCCCACCTGCTCCAGTCTGTCTCCCTCCCTCTGTGTGGTTTTTCCTTGTAATCATTCCCTTGCAATCCAAAACCTGTTTTGCTCCTACAGGTGGAACCTGTTGCATGCATGCAGAGCTTGCACAGGTTTTATGCTTCCTAACCTGACCATTTTCAAACTTCCACATTGCACTAGGGGCAAGACTGAAGTGCTAAGCAATATACTGTATTTACTTGAATTTAATGCACCATCAAAAGTAGTGTGCCCCCTGATTTTAGAGGGAAAAGTACACATTATATTCAAGTAAAGCAAAACATTAACACTGGCTGGTAATTCCTGCTGCTACACTGGAAAGAATGATGGCTTCATGAGATCCTTCATGTGCCTAAAAAGTAAGCAAGCACATCCAGAGGTAGACTTCACTGTATATGCATATGTGCCAAATCAGGTGGCCTTAGATTTGATTTAATGTCCAATTCATCAGCACAGGTGACTCGAGTCTCCATGAGGCAGTGAAATAATACTGATTTCCATGACCTGGGGTGCAATCCTAACCTAGCCAGCTTAACTCATGGACCTTCCAGTTCCCACAGCGATATACTGAGGCAAGCCCATGCCTGTGCACTGACCTAACCCTGCGCCAGAAGTGGTGCAGAAGTGTCTTATGGCACTTTTGTGACACCCCCAGGTCAGCACAGGACTTATGCCAGGGCTTAGGCCAGCCTAATTGGAGTTTAGGACTTGATTCATGGTCTTGCCTCTCTACATCGCCACAAGAAACAGAAGAATGATCATTAGTGCTGGCCTACGTTAGGTTTGTACATTTACTCATTCTTCAATGAATAAACCTTGCAATACAGTTAATATGGAACCCAATCCTATACTTGTTTACTTCGAAGTCCCGTTATAATCAATGGCGCCTACTCCCAGGAAAGTGTGGCTAGGATTACTGCCTCAGCAGCTTTTCTCCCTTTCTACTTCCCCAATAACAGACAGTGAAAATGGGGCTATTTTTATTATTTGGGAAGAAAAAGAGGGGCTTACAAGTGGCAGTAGTTCTGGCAGCTCACACTCCTTTGTGGACCTATAGAGCACAGTAAAGGTGTAAAGGGGCTTACTGGACATGGTGTAACAGTATCCATGGTTACAACACATCCAAATAGGGCAAGTGTCAGTTACTGTTCTATACTATTCTATACTATACTATTCTATACTATAGTATACTATAGTATACTATACTATAGTATACTATACTATATATTATACTATGGTATACTATGGTATACTATAGTATACAATACTATAGTATGCTATACTATAGTATACTATACTATATATATTATACTATTCTATACTATATACTATACTTTATTATACTATAGTATAGTATACTACTATATAGTATGCTATATATAGTATACTATATAGTACAGTATACTATACTATACTATTCTAGAATACTATTATATTATAGTCTTCGTATAGAAAGCTCTCATTAACACATTTATTTATCATCATCATCAATTATCTCACTTGATGATAACACAATCATCCTAATATTTTTCTATCCCATCAAAAAATGCTACTTTCAATCCAAGTATCAAAGCAAGTGAATATCTGGTGCAGCCCTTCCATCTGAACTATTCTTAACTTCCCAGGAAAATATACCTGCTTGCTGGGATCAAGGTGCTTAAGTTACTATTTTCCCCTATATTTAAGAACAGTAATTTTATAAGAGTTTATTTTATTTGTTATTTCAAGGATTTCTGGACCTGGTTTTATTCTGTGCATTAAAAAAGTGACCCTTTTGTTGTCCCGTAAGTATTGAAAATTAAAAAAACCCACACAATTATTTTTAATTTATAAAACCTGAAAAGGTAACCTACAAATTCTGTTCTGAAAATTGAGACTGTAAATTGAAACTGTCTAAACAGCTGCCAATTTTGCCCTGCCAACAGTGACTTTCCTACAACAGACAAGTAATGGAGAATGTCAATCACAGTCCTGTAAATGTTTTCAATACAACAGTAATTGATATTAAAAATGTCACAAACTCTTAACACATTTCAGCACACACGTTTGAAAGTCTGTACCATTTTTGCATTAAGCATTCCAAAGTTCAAAATTTAAAGAAAAGAACAAAAATTTCCATTGCAGCACAATTTTACGGTCATCTTGGGATCATCCTACAATTACATTTCACAGGGCAATATTGGGGGAAGGGCTCTGCCCTTTTGGTCCACTTGCAGTTTTCTTTTTCTTTAAAGCACTTATTCCTTGAGATTATACATGCTAATATTAAAACATGCATTTAAACAGTCCTATGAAGCTGTAAGTGCTAAAAATATAGATCCATCCTAATGAGGAGGGATACATTTTGACTTATATGGATAAAATTGGAAGGTGGTTTCATGAAAAAGGAGGGAGACTTCAAACACCCACCTGGATCCTTAGCATAAGCAGAGGCAAACTAAGAGGTTCCAACTTCTAGATCAGCAGTTTTCAAAGTGGGAGACAACACCTTTGGAGGGTCATGACAAGCTGGGTCATGACATCATGGAATCTTACACCAGGTGCTACCATCTTGGAATCAATGAAATTACTCCATCCTGAGAATCTCATTGAACACAATGGGACTTACTTCCATGTAGACACAGAAGAGGTCTGGCACCACAGTGATGTTAGGCACTGTTGATGTCACTTCTGGCAATGAGATCACTTCCAGGGTCCTGAACAGGCTTTGTCATACTTTGAATGGGGTTCCAGGCTGAAATACTCTAGAACCACTGTTCTGGATGGGGTGGACAAACTAACATAAACAACGCCTGACACTTCTGTCTTTTATTTCTGCTTTATCCCCACTTCTGGCTGTGGAGAGCCCCTTTTCTTTTTCCCATGGGCTCTCCCCAGCAGTTTCCACCCCACTCATCAGAGAGTGAACACTCTTGCCCAGTCTGAAGCATGCAGGCAAGAGAAAGAAAGGGAAAGGGAAGCTTAAAGGAAAACCTTGCACAGATACCACAACTGTAATGTTGGCATTTATTGATTCTGGGCTAGTTCAGGAAAACAAGGTGAGCCAGTGGAGTGTTTTGGCCCACTTTGGCTTCTTCCTAGTCAAACCTTCTGAATTTCAAAACAGTCCTATTTTACTAGCACTAACAATTCATGGTCCCAAAACATACACCAGCTGTTGGGATTGAATGGGATGTGCAGGTGAGCTGATTTAGTAATTTCCCAACATGACTCCAGTTCCTCTGTGAACTGGCACATCAGAATGTGTCTAATTCAGATTTCAAAACAGCAAATGATTAAGGAATGATGCAAAATATTTTTAGAGAGAGGCAATCTGTAAACCAGGTTCCTGAAAAGTCCCTAGTAATAGCTACTTAATTGCATGCAGCAATCTTTGTGTTAAAAGCAGAGATATTTTGCATTGACTTGTCCTTACGAGAGAGAGAGAGAGAGAGAGAGAGAGAGAGAGAGAGAGAGAGAGATTTGACTAATGTATTTACAATAACCCAATCTACACTCATGTCTCCTTTAGGTGAATTAGTTGGATGGAAACCATTTAGATGCCTAATAGTCTAATAGCCTAATACTAGTTGGATGGAAACCATTTAGATGCCTAATAGCCTAATACTAAGTTCCCATTAGTATTGGGAATGTTCTGAACAAGCCACAGATTTGTAGGGATATTCTCTCTTGGTGGAGAAAATAGTCCCCTGCTTCTTAAAAATTCTTCACATTTCCATTGTTGATCTGCTTAACTGTGCTCAATTTTATTAAGCATCAGAGCATCTTCTTATGTGAGAGGAAAGGAAATGTTGGGTAGCGGGATATGGAAGAGCCTAAGAAGGCCTGTCAAAAACAGTACTGCTGAATAACATGTCTGGAAAAAAGCTTCATTAGTCATTGACTGAAGTGAAAAAAAATAAAGAATAGCTCAAAAAGTGCCACTTTGAACCACAGTGTCCACTGGCATACGGAATAAGAACCAATCTATACAACTGGTTTGGTGCTTTATTAAGGGCTCAGTCCTATTGAATTTTCCAGTATTGATGCAACCTCATTGCAGCCCTGAAGCAAGGGAATATATATATTCACTTATCTTGAGGTGGCCTCCTTCCACCAAAGGATGCAGTACATGCCCCATTGGCATGGCCCTGTAGGCCTGGAAAGTTGGATGGGACTGAACCTCAAATATTTTTATAGCTCCTGCTTAAGATTTGTTTTCCTAGCTCATTTTATAAGGAAGACTGGGATAGAAATCATAAAGAAAGAAGTTTGCATCATACAGTGATTGATACTGGCCCTTCGTTTTCAGCCTCCGTCCCAATCTACCTGCAATTCCTATCTCCATCCCAGTTCTCCCCGTAGGCCACAGCTGGATTTAAACACCTGTTCAAGATCTACTTGAACTCCAGCCCTTTTTCTCCTTGAATCAGGAACAATGTGTCAGCAGCCTTCAGACCAAAGCATCTGGTCTGCCAACAAATGAAAGAAGAATTACTACAAGAGATCTGGGGAGGTGAGGGCAACAGCCATTCATTTTAACATACAGGTCATTCTTACAGGTCACTGCTAGCTTTAGTCATCTGTTATACTTTTTTTGGCAGCTATGAGAGATGAAAATAAAAATTGCAACTGAATTTGATGCGTGCACTTGCCAAGCCAACTATCCCTTCACCCATTCTGTGTTCTGCGATCCGAGGCACCTTCATTAATCTTCATACGCAAGGTCAGGGGCTATACAAATGAGTCAACCTTTCTCTCCAGGCACAAGCAGGAGCAGTGGATGACACTAACAGGACTGTGAGCTGAAGATGTCACAAAGACCTGCAAAAATCTAGATTTGCAGTGAGATTTTGAGAAACTACATGGACAGGTTAATTTTGGACTATAATCTGTGATCTTAAATCCAGATTGAGACCATAGTCAGTATTGTTATTGATTAGAGACCTTTAAGTTCTCGCAGAATTTAGTCAGCAACAGTAATATGCACCAGTTACTCAACAATGACACAACACTGGAGGCTTCAGTATACTACAGGCAGTGGTGGGATTCAAATAAATTAACAACGGATTCTATGTCCATAGAACAACAGGTTCTATGTCCCATTAGTAACCGGTTCTCAGAACCAGGCACTCATTAGCAGAGGGTTCTATAGAACTTGTGAGAACCCCCTGAAGCCAACAGGGTGATTGAAAAGAACTCCCTATTTTACTCAGAAGTATGTCTCATTGTGGTCAATATATCTTACTCCCAGGAAAGTGTGCTTAGGATTGCAACCTAAATCGTTTTTCCGTTTTTTTAAATATACTGTTGGTTCCAGAAAAGAATCCTAATGGATAATGAGAGACTAAACTGAAATAAGGGCAGCACAGAAAGTGAGGGAGGTTCTTGGGAGGGATAGGAACTCAAATCAAGTTACTTGAGTCTGAGTTGTAAAAATAAGCATTTTTACACTGACTTGTATGAACCTTATGCTTGCGGAAGACTTGAGAGAGAAGCCGCAGACTAGGAGCAAATCCTAACCATGTCTACTCAAAAGTAAGCCATTGTGTTCAATGGGTTTTACTCCCAGGAAAGTGTCTTTAGGATTGCAGCCTCGGTGAAGAAGTTGTGGGAAGAACTTACGTTGCTTCTGAATGAACAGCCAGCCAGGAGTCAATTACATGTTGGCATCTTCAGATGGGAACAGGAAGGAGCATGAGACCTTTGGTGTGAGGAACCTTCCAGAATCTGCTGAAGTGTGGAGCCAGCTTGCTTTACCGCAAAGATTTAAACACTGAAAGGTTTAAATTTAAGGTTTTAGGTTAAGGTTTAAGGTTTTGCTGCCTGAGGTGAAAATAGAAAGGGGAAATAGGCTCTGTTTGGGATCAGACTAGCTGCAGTAGGAGGACCCCATCCCCGTTTTCCCATGTTGGGCCAAGTAGCAGCATGCCTGCCATTGCTGCAGGGGAAAGCAATGAAAGCCACACAAGGATAACCCCAAAGGCTTGCATAAGTTGAGTACCGTATATTCCTGTTGCCATAACAACTGAGATACAGGATCCAGGTATCTGCGAAGAGGGAAGGATGGAGGAGAATGGAGAGGTTGCATGCATTCAGCAGCAAGGTTTGAAACCCTGCCACTGGCTGAGAATGGTTTGGCTTTAGGGCAAAGTGACCTTAGGGCTGCAATCCTAAAGACACTTTCCTGTGAGTAAGATCCATTGAACACAATGGAACTTATTTTTGAGTAGACGTGAATGTGCTGCTTGTCAGCTGGTTGCCTGTCTGATGAGGTAGCGACAAAGCTGGGCTGGATGATGAGGAGGATACAAATGATTGATTAACCACCTCCACTCCAGGACTCTGAAGCTTAGTAAGGCGGAAAACATTGGTCTCCCATCCATTCTTCTCTTTTGCTCCTCTCCCTGCTCCCTGCTCCATGTATGCTCTCCCATAACCCTCCCCAGTGCCCTGCATTGGCTGCCTTCAGCCAGTGCAAACTCACACCTTTACTGGTTCCAATCTGTAGGGAGAGGAACACGCATCTTCACACCAGCCTCCCTGGTTCACAAAAAGGGATTTGTACCAGTCAACAACTGGGCTTGGATTGCACCCTTAGATGCATGACTGTGCACAGATGGAATAAAGAAGGGAGGAAAGAAATAACAGTACGTCCCCAGCTTGGGGAGGTCATGGATAAAATGGGAACATAAATAGATGTTATTTGTTAGATTACAAATTATAAGAGCACATGTATTGGTTGCTTGGAGTGGCATGGAGATTTCTGAGTTGCTGGATGAGGTGAGGCTGGTTAGTGAAGCATCAGGGGATAAAATCACAAACAAATCAGGTTACATGGAGGCAGAGGAAACTTTGGGGTCTGTGGTTTTTCTTTTTTTGCAACCCTTTATGACTTAAGCCCCTACTTTTGCCAAGAGGTTATCCTTAATGGCTTTCTATTGCACTATAGTGGGTCTGACATTGGCATTGTTCATGTCAAAGACTGCAGGAGACACTTTTCAAGTACTCACTTTGAATACATGCAGAACTTTGCATGCATGTAGGTGTGTGCCAACAACAACACCCATATCCTTTGGAATAGAAAAATAAGGGCCTATCATAACTTTTGGATTGAACAGCAACATTTTAAAGGACAAATTAAGGATGTTAGACCCAGGCAACATTAACTACAAGTAATAAGAGGTAATCAGCTGAAAGGAAAAAATATCGCTAAGTTGGCACCGCTTGGATTTCTCATCAATTCTCCTTTCCAAAGTGGTAAACAAACAGCTCCATTCAGACTAGCTTGCTGGCACGTCTTGCTCTAGCAGCCTTTGTCCAAACCATCTGAAGGTAATGCCAGAATTTTCTTCATTCACCCAGAATCTCTATACTGTACATACTTTGTACAACTTAAAGGAAAAAATTTGGGACCTGTGCCATTTTTAAATGTCACTCCAATTACAAAGTCAGGTTGACTTAAAAAGCACGAGATTAAACAATCTCAAAGCGAAAATCCTCCCTTGCGGCCCCCTCTTTTTCCACTTCTTCTTTCTGCCTCTCGCTCTCCTTTCCTTTTAATCTCTAATTAAAACACAGCCACACACCTCTCCCTACAGCAATTACAAGGCACTAATGTTCTCAAACAGAACAAGGAGAAAGAGAGATACGCTGAAAGATCGCAGCACCTTCTCCCCGAATAGTTTTCTTTACACAGCAATTATTCCCCTGCCAAGAGATAACTGTGTTAGAAGAGGAAAGATACAACTTCAGATTGGCACTGTGTGCCCAGTGCAACTGGCAGCAAGAACTGGAGTATGCTGCAGCTGGCTGCCAAGAGAGCTCAATGCATGAATGGCATGCTTTCTGGAGTAGAGCATGGGCATCATTGCTGAAATGCCCCTAGCTGGTTCCAACTGTAGCATCTGGCAAGTGAAGCTGACCCTAAGCCAGCTTAACCTCCCTGTATCTCCTCCTTGGTCAGTTTAGGGCTTCTATGGACACCAAGACAGATTCTTGCTTTGCCAATTGGAAGAGATGTTTTCTGCTTGGAGTAGTGATGGTCTATGTTGCTGGCTTCTGTCTTTGATGGCATTCTGGTACTGATTCCTGGATACTCCACTGCTTTTCCTTTGTCTAGCAACATAGCAATTTTTCTTTCTATGGGTCCTAATAGAATGGTTGTGAAAGGAAAGGATTGAAAGGATTAGGCTATAGTTTGAAGTGGATATTGGAAGGGCAGAGCAGTGATCTGTGTCCTAGCAAGGTTGGAGTTGGTCTTGGTAGTCTGCTAGACTACTAGTATGTCCACACCTGTGGTTCTTGATCTCCTCAGTGATATGAATCCTGATGTCCAGGAAGTCCAACATCAAACTTCCCAAAGGAGTCAACCAGCTGCATCCATGAAATGTTCTGTCCCTACCCTTGTCAGCTCTTTTGCCATGTTGAGACAAGGGAATGGAGGCATGATGCAGTTGCTTGCCAACTTCAAAATTTGTTACCTAACTGCCAGGATGCCATGGAAAAAGTTTAGGGCAACACAAAGCTCAAACAGGGATATATTGACTGCCAGTTAGATCAGCTAACAACAATTAGCTAACAACAATTAGCTTAATCAATATTTTAACTCAATACTTCTAATATTGCATTGGCATCCTTCAGTCTTGACAAGACTATGGTATTCTGCTCTGATTGGAGGTCCTAAGACAGCATCTGGTGTGGCTGAAAAGGCCAATTTGAGAGTGACAATCCCTTCCACACTGAGGACAGATAAAGTCTGTCCCCTGCCCAGCCCCCAGATTTCACTGCTTCCAGGTCTGTCTCTTTGCTTCAGCCTGCCAAACAAGTGTCTCTTCGAATTGGAGAAGGCCATTCTGCATCCTTTCTCTCCAAGGTCAAGGTTTCTCAGCTGTTGATGTCCATTCCCAAGGCCTTTAGATCCCTCTTGCAGATGTCCTTATATTGCAGCTGTGGTCTCCCTCTAGGGCAGTAGTTCTCAATCTTCCTAATGCTGTGACCCCTTTATAAGTTCCTCATGTTGTGGGGACCCCCAACCATAAAATTATTTTTGTTTCTACTGTTGCAGTGCTATGCATACTTTCCTGGGAGTAAACCTCACTGAACTCAATGGGAATGACTTCTGAGTACACATGCATAGAATTGGGCACTTAGGCTGCAATCCTAGCACTTTCCTGGGAGTAAGCCCCATTTACTATCATGGAACTGACTTTTGAGGAGACCTCCATAGGATTGGAATCTCAGGCAGCAGAGCCAGCCACTGTTTTCTGGGAGTAAGTCCCATTCACTATCATGGGACTGATTTCTGAGTAGACATGCATATAACTGGACTCTTAAGGCTGCAATCCTAGCACTTTCCTGGGAGTAAATCCCATTCACTTATCATGAACAACAACATTGAGGGGGCTCACTTTTGAGTAGAACACAAGGACCAGGGCACAAAGGTAGGTGCACAAGCGGGACACCCACCAGAAAGCCCACCCGCCAGAGCTCTGGTGGCAGGCTCACACCACGCTCACACCTCAGTGCATTTCACTCTCTGCCCACAGGCACACTGAGGATCGGGGGAGGCTGCCATCTGTGGTGAGTGTGTCGGGCACCTCCCTGCCCCCAAGGCTCCACATCGGTCTCAGACCAGCTCAGAGGCTTCTTCTGAGCCACTTCTCAGCGGCTTCTTCTAGCCGCAGCAGCTCCAGTGTTTCTGCCAGGTCTTCTCAGCTGGCCCCCTACACCAGGAGTCTAGCGACCCCCAGGAAAGCTCCAGGTGACCCTCAAAGGGGTCCCGACCCCCACTTTGAGAAATGCTCCTCTGGGGCGCTTTCCCTGTGCTAATTCTCCATATAGGAGATCTTTTGGAATCTGACCATAAGCCATTCTCATGACATGTCCAAGCCAGCATAGACGTCGCTGTTTCAGAAGTGTGTACATGCTAGAAATTCCAGCACGTTCCAAAACTGTGTCATTTGAGACTTTGTCATGCCAGGTGATGCCAAGAATAAATCAGAGACAGTGCATATGGAAGGTATTCAGCTTTCTCTCCTGCCATGCATAAAGGGTTCAAGACTCGCTGCAGTACAAGAGTGTGCTCAGGACACAGGCTCTGTAGACCTGGATCTTTGTATGTTCCGTGAGCTTCTTATTAAGCCATACTCTCTTTATAAGTCTGGAAAACGTGGTAGCCATTTTACCAATACATTTATACAGCTCAGTATCTAAGGAGAGAGTGTCAGAGATAGTTGAGCCAAGGTACACAAAGTCATGGACAACCTCCAGTTTGTGTTCAGAGATTGTAATGTAGGGAGGTAGATCCACATCCTGACCCATGACCTGTATTTTCTTCAACCTGATTGTTAGTCCAAAGTCTTGGCAGGCCTTGCTAAAGCAGATATATCTAAGTATCTAAGTATATGCTAAGTATATGCCTGGGATGAGAACTCTAGACTGGGAACTCAAGTCTGAGTTGCAAAAGTAATGGTTTTTTTTGCCAAGTTGGAAGACTTCAGTCATGCTCATCAACAGCTTGGCTGAATCATGAGTCACCACAGTTTTGGACAACTCAAGACGCATTGGCTGTTTGAGCCTGTTCACTGTGTAGTCCTGAACATGTCCTCAGAACAGGGTTCACATACAGACATAAGCAGCCTCCACCACATAATTGCAGCCACACCAACCTCATTGATTCTGCAAGGAGAAATAGAAGCAATGGCTTGAAAAACCCTGTGAAAACTTTTTTGAACTTTTATTTTGGTTCCATTTTCACATGAAAGACCATGCCAACCTCACTGAAGCATGCCTATGTTCACAATGCCAAGGCCCTAGCCTGGGATATGTCATTTGAATCACTGATTTACGGTGCAGTCCTAACCTAAGCCAGCACAACTCATCGCTCTTTCCATTTCCGTGGTGATATAGGGAGGCAAGTGCATATCTGTGCACTGGCCTAACCCTACCAAAGGAGTGGCGCACAAGTGTCTTGTGGCACTTTTGCGACACCCCAGGCCAGCACAGAACTTGTGTTGGGACTTATCCCAGCCTAAGTGGGGGTTAGGATCACAGCCACAGTCACCTGCCTGGAACAAACTGATCCTTTATGGGCAAGAAAAGGGGCTTTGAAATGAAATTTGAATTTTAAAAAATCTATGAAGCACATTCCAACATCTTTGTAGAATGAATTTTGTGCATCTCAAGCCAATCCTGGATATAAAGGAGAACTGCTGCCAGATCTCAGCAAGTCAGAATCCAGGATTTAAAACCAAGTCAGGTTTTAGACCAGGCTTGAGGGAAGCTGCCTCAAGCCTGGTCTAATTGGGCCCACATAAGAGCAAGATCCAAAATAGCCAGCGCTGAGCAACAAGCCAGCAATAGAGCTCAAGAGGGCAACACTTGTTAACCTGTGAACTGCAACCCTGATTACCAGGGTGGGAGGGAATTTCTGTCCCATCCCTTTATTGTTTACTAGCAAAAACCGTACCCGCGTTGCAGGAGTAACTTCCCCATACAACATCCCCCACAGCGCATCAACAACCCATGCTCAACCTACCCCCATGTACAACATTCCCCTGTGCGCAACTTTCCCCATGCGCATCATCCCCCCATGGGCAACTTTCCCCGTGCGCAACTTCCCCCAATGTGCAACTTCCCCCAATGTGCAACTTTCCCCATGCGCAACTTTCCCCATGCGCAACTTTCCTACATGCGCATCATCCCCCATGTGCATCATCCCCCATGTGCAACTTCCTTCCATGCGCAACTTCCCTCCATGCACAACTTTCCTACATGCACACCATCCCCCTATGCACATCATCCCGCCATGCACATTATCCCCCCATGTGCATCATCCCCCCATGCACAACTTCCCCCATGCGCAACTTTCCTACATGCCCACCATCTCCCATGTGCAACTCCCCCTATGCGCAACTTCCCCCCATGCGCTACTTCCCCCATGTGCATCATCCCCCATGCGCATCATCTCCCATGCGCAACTTCCCCCCATGCGCAACTTCCCCCATGTGCAACTTTCCTACATGCGCATCATCCCCCCATGCACATCATCCCCCATGTGCAACTTACTCATGTGCAACTTCCCCCATGCGCAACTTTCCTACATGCGCAACTTTCCCCATGCGCAACTTCCCCATGCGCAACTTCCCTCCATGCACAACTTCCCCCATGCGCATCATCCCCCCATGCGCAACTTCCCCCATGCGCAGCATCCTCTCCAGTGCAACCTCTTCCTCCTAATAACATCCCCCCAGTGCACCAGGCACTGAGCACCAAACTGGTTGGATGTTGTTCAGTCTCCCATGTTAAGTATAGGACAGAAACACGTTGCCCCCTTTTCAGCCCCTGAAGCGTTAAATTTCTCCAGATGGTTCTTGGTGGGTGTTCAGGAGACAGAAGGATCCCTCCCAGAATTCCATGCTTCAGGCCCAGCAGTTGGGGCAGAATGTTGATGAGTCATCAATTCTCAATGCAAAGTATAGGGAGGAAAACGCGTTGCGCCCCTTTTCACCCCCTTCCGGTTGGAATTTCTGAAAACCGGTTCCTAGAGCACCCCTCCCTCACGGAAGGAACACCCACCCCAATTTTCACTCTTCTAGGCCCAGCGATTTTGGCAGGGCGGTGATGAGTCAGTCAGTCAGTGAGTCAGTGAGTGAGTGACTTTTCTCTTTTATATATATAGATCATGAATTATTCACCATGTTTCTTGGGACAATTTCACCATGTTTAGCTCTCTTTCATTTTATTTCATCCTCTGGGTCTTTTTTGGATGTATGAAAACAAAAACTGGAGGTCAAAGAAACAGATTGGCCTTCAATGTATTATAGCACTGAATCACCACAGCGCTTACAACCCAAGGCCTGCATACCTGGGGTGAGGAGTGTGATTGCTTAATTTCCAGGTGGGCTTAAGCACCAACATCTCCTGGTCTATAAAGGAAAGCCCTCCTAATGAGCGTATGCACAAACACTCATCCCCAGGAGCCACTGTAGAAACAAGAACAGTTAATGAAGGTGCTCATGGGAGCCAGAAGCCTTGAATCCAGTGATGGGATGATGGATGAACTGCTGACATTTGAAAAATAAACACGTTTACCTACACAGCATGGCAGAATCCACTGGAGTAAAGATTTGCCAACACCTTCCATTAGGATGGTAGTTTAATTAGAGTTTTCCAGCTGCTTCAACTTCAGTGGTTAAGTTCTGTGGGGCTCTCTGGAGACCCCCCATTCCCGCTCCTTCATTTCTCTGCTTGTACCTTTCTGAAGCAGGAAAGGGCTGACTTTGCTGGATTTTCCCTGCAGCGGATTGAACTATGCAGCACCGCTGATCCTTTTGTAGGATGAGGCTTCTCTTGTAAGGCAGAGAGAGGCATAAGAAGGAGACATCTTGTGGGTAGGTCAGGGCATGGGGTTTGCTGAGCTCCAAGCGTTGGCATATGGCAGAGCAGCTGGGGACCTGCTGGAACGTGCACTTGTGACTTGAATGCTGGAAAATGTGTTTGAAACAAAATTGTACTCAAAAGGGAAAGGAAAGTGTTAGCAAGAAATTGTAGACAACACCAGGTTAATTTTGTTTCATGCTGTCCACTTCCCTGAGCAATTGGCAGCACCTTTTCTGAATTGGTTTCCCTGAGATGAGAAAGTGCTGGAGCTTTACATGAGTTTCTTTGGAATAGTTTTATTTATAAATATGTGCATTGGGCAAGGCAGGGAATCAAGCAGACATCCAGGCTGGTTAAGGGGAGCAACAGTGAGTATTGCAGGCACTCGCAGACGGAGCCATCAATGGCAATTCACAAGCACTAACCAAACTAAATGATATCTGTGGTACATTGCCCAAAATGGCTTCAACAGGGAGTGGGAAGGGCACTTGTATGGCATGTTGTGGCAGTTGTAGTACTTACCATCAGTGATGTCATTAGGCCCAGTGGCACCCAGGGCCACCCACCTTTTTGGCATCCCCAACAAGGGGGGCATGCCAGCCCAACACCTTCACCCACATGCCCTCCCCTCCCTCAAACTTACCCAGCAGGTATGCTTCTGGACCTTGCAATGATCCACCTGTGTCTGAGGGCAAGTGGTGCACTGCTGGGTGCACTACCAGGCATAGATGGTCTGAATGGTCCTTCCCATGGATTGACCCTCTCTCAGCACACCCACTTCCTTTCTAGCACACTCAGAAGGAAGCAGGCAGGCTTGGGAAGGGGCCAAAGATGGACACTCCATGTCCAACACTGCACCCAAGAGCTGCCACTCACCCACAGACCTGGGTGGTGGGCCAAGGGGAGCTGTGTACTCCCCTTCTGAGAAGTTGGGGTGGGGCAGGGGACATTTTTGGCATCCCCTGCTTCATGGTACCCGAACCCCTGGCAAGAGATACCACTGCTTACCATTTTGCCCCCCTTTAGCTACACTACTGGTTACAAGTGGGCAAAAGTGGAGAGGTGGAGGAAGGTTTTATTTTGTTTCAGGCTGTCCACTTTCCTGAGCAACTGGCAGCATCTTTCCTGAATTTATTTAACTGTAAACAAATATTGCAGTCTCACATTAATGACCTGATCTTAGACATAATGAAATTGCAGTAACTCACACTGAATTCAATGAGATTGTGCCCAAAGGAACTATAATGTGGATTGCAACATTTGCTACCTGTGTTATCTTCACAAACCTCCGTAAGATGGGTATGTATTGTTATCCCCAAATTACAGGTGGAAAAGATGTACCCTACAATCCAGACTACGGGAGCACATAAAAGACATTACGTGCACATAAGAGACATTACGGGAGCACATAAGAGACATTACATGCACCCGTAGTTACTGCACCACCTAGTGAAAACCTATGGGAAATTCATATTGCAATCCCTAGTAATTTGTTCTTACACCAGAGCAAGGACTCCCCGTAGTTACTCTGGATTGCACCCTAAGAGCACAATCCTTTTACTCAAAAGTAAGCTCCATTGTGTTCAGTAGGTCTTACTCCCAGGAAAGTGTCTTTAGGATTGCAGCCTAAGGCTAAGATTAAGTCACTTGCCTAAGGTTATCTTCTTAGTTCACATCAGAGGCACGATTCATATGGGCAGGGTGACCATGTGAACGGAAATTTCCGGATTTCTCCTCTTTTTTTAGCCTCCTGTCCAGGTGTCCTCCAAAAGGGCTTCATTGTCCTCTGTTTTGGCTTCATTTTGGAACTTGCAGTTGTGTGCAGTACCCCATCATGTCATATGTTGTTGGATTTGTATTGAAGAGCAGAATCCAACGCAAAAGTTAGTTTTGAAATATCTCCTTCCTATCACAAGTTATGGCCAAAAAACTAAAACTAAAAAATATGCATTGAGCTCTATGGGAAAGTGAAAGTGCACAATATTGCATCTTTACTCATGAGCAGGCAAACGTGCCATTGTCCACTAGAAAGGCCAGGCCAAGAGGAATCCAAGACCTTGTCCTCCTTTTGCAGTATAGGCATCCGGTCACACTGGATTTGAGGAAGTCCTGCTTTGCAGCTTGATCTCGGCCACTACACCTCAAAAGTTCTACATGCAATATGTGCACTCAAACTGCATATTTTTCTGCCAGGGGATGTAGCAGATTGGAGGGAGAAAGGTTGCAACATGTATTAAGAAATGATATGAAGAAAAGGTTAAGTGCCTTTCCCACAAATGAATTTGGATCAGGATCCCTTACAGCTGTTTTTTTTTTCTTTAGAAAGATAAAAGAGAGAATATGGTACATTTATAGTTGCATCCAATTTAAAATCCTCACATAAATTGAATTTGGCATTAATCATACAGAACATATTGTGAGATCAGTTTTTCCACCTTGAGCCTGAGCTGAGCTGCCTTGTACAATCTAATGACAGATGCAGGATGCAGACCAGAACCTCGAACATGCACAGCTCTTTCCCAGCATCTGGGAATATGCAAAAGGGGGTCTTCCTTCCAGACTGCCGGTAGATCAAAACGAGTATTTCAGTTGTCTACAATCTGATCTCAAGAAAATTATTTAAAAATCAGATTAGAAAACAGAAACATACTGTAATGCATTTTTAAATGAAATTGGGTTTTCCTAAGAAGATAAAACAAGATAAATTTCATTTGTGTGATAAGCACAGAATTTTTGCATTGATATGTATGTAATAGGATACAACAAGCATACTGGCCTGCCTGTTCCAGTGATCAAGTTAGGATTGTGCTGTTCCAAAGGACTCACAATAAAAAAGATGGAGAAAACCCCCATCAAACAGCAACTAACAAAGACATCCTGTACATCCCCTCCAATCTCTGTCAATTCTGCACACAAATGCCTTCTACGGTACCCCCTTTTCCAGTCTACTATATTTCATTTCAAGTAGTGTAACCCCACCAATAAAAGGAGAAAAACCTTCTAATCAAGCTCCCTTTCTTCCCTGTCTATTCTGCCCAGCCACCCACCCACCCCAGAATCACAAGTCTGCAGATCTTTGGGGTGGGTTTCAGGTGTCTGAAACTATCTTTCTCTTGGGCATTGCAACAGCAAGATCTGAGAGATTCCAGGATGAGATAAGGCTCAAGGAAAACCGATATCAGATGTTGCAGGCCTCTGATGTGATTTGGAAGAAAGAGACATGAGAGCTTATTTTTTTTATTTGTTTTGTCTTGCATGCGGATATCCCCTGAAGCTCAAATTAGATTTAGGCCCCTGTATAGTTGAGAGTCTTGACCAAAAACATACAGGCAATATTCAGTCAAGAAACTAGAAAGGCAGTTAATGCAACAAGAGACTCGCCTTAGGATGTGTGAGCATGGAGGGGGATTAAATAGATCATTGTGGCAGCCTCTGAAGAAAATCATGGTATTCCCAGCTCCAAGAAGCATAAAACGGAGGAAGTGACTTGTAGCAGATGTTGGCTGCCCAGAAAGAAAAAGTAGTTCTGCAGTTCTGTATACTTTCTCCATAAAAAATGGTTTTATGCTCACAGTGTTCTAGTCCCATCTTGTGGTGTGGTAGAAATAATTTTCCTTAAGTGGTGTGTAAATCACAGAGGCTTTCTCAAGGTAAGGGAACATTTGTTTCCTTATGTTGGGGGTGCATCAAATTTGGAAAGTTGAGGATTGGGTCCTCATTGATTTCAGTGGTGCTTAGTCATACCCAATTTATCTAAAAAATTTGTTTTACTGTCTTTCTATTCCAGGGATAGAAATTTGCCAACCTTGGCAAATTTCCATTGCACAATGGAAACAACTAGCTAGCGTAAATCGAAAAATGTGCATGTGTCAACATGGGTCATGGGTCAATATGTAATGTCTCTCCAAGCTTTCCTTTACAATCCTGAAGGTTAAATGCTTGATTGTTTTTAAAGGAAAGCTGCCCTCTTGCAGAGCTCCCAACTCAGACACCACATTATCGACAATTTCAAAAGGACGGTGATGTCCGGTGAACCAATCATTTACAACTCCTCCCAGTTCTTTGTTGAATAAGAACCAGGAAAGATAAGATGTTGAAACATGCAACAAAAACAGAGAAGCTTTCAAGGAGATGGTACCCAGTGACGGTGACTGAGCCAACCTTGGCAAATTCAATTTCAGGAGGTAGTTGAGGTTAATGATATCATAACTGCTGAAACATGGAACATGGGCTAGCAATGGGAGAATCTCAATTGAAGCTGGAGAAAGTGGATCTTTGAAAGTGACTGCAGTTTGATGTGTATGACAAAGTAAAGCAAATATTATTTCTGACTTTGAAGGAAGTGCTACTTCCTGCTGTATGATGAATATGACATTGCCAGCATCAGACAAGAGGTCAAAATAGTCCAGGATTATCTTGTTCAAATTGCTATAGTAGTGAGTTTTCATTTTCTACAATAGTGTAAACCTTATACGACCAACCGGTCCATTGGGCCCGCATTTATAATTTATGCAAATTAGGCTATTTTTAGATGGGCATTTAAGGGTTAATATGAATTAAGAGGGAGGCAAAAAGTTCTCTGTCTGGAATGACCGATATGATAGACGGAGAGGGACAGAGGGCTCCGCTGTGATGGACAGGGGTGTTTCAAGCTAAACACTAAATTTTTGTCACCCCTGAAACTGAGGAGTGTTTCACTCCTCCAAATCACAATGGAAAAGTTCTAATTTGCTTGTGAATCTGGAAGCCATTGTCAACCAGAACTCTCTTGATTGCCACATTTTGGAAACCCCAAAAGTCTTAGACTGGTGATTTCGGCTGCAATCCTAAAGACACTTTCCTGGGAGTAAGATCCATTGAACACAATGGGGCTTACTTTTGAGTAGATATGGTTAGGATTGCACCTTCATAGTCACTCTAGTCTTGTCTTCGGAGTGAGAGAGAGAGAGAGAGAGAGAGAAAGAAAGAGAGAGAGAGAGAAAGAAAGAAAGAAAGAAAGAAAGAAAGAAAGAAAGAAAGAAAGAAAGAAAGAAAGAAACTTTCCTTGGAGTAAGACCCATTGGGGCTCACTATTGAGTGGACATGGTTAGGATTGTTCTCTTTGTCTCCAGGAAAAGCAGTGATGAGTTTACCCCCATTTAATCTCTGAAAACCCACAAGTTGCTCAAATATTGTTATCTGCAAGTGGACCAACAAAGGAGGGGGAGAGATATTCCATTTCAGTTCCAGCCTTATTGCGTATGTGCTCCCACACACTACTCATAATGTAAGACTGAATCATCTATCTGTGCATATTTGTGTTCTGATACATGTCCTCTACTGCACATTTTCTCTCCAAATGTTCTCTCAACTCTTATGACGGTCCCCTTCTTCATTAAGACCTCAGTAGGTGTTTGCAGATCTTAGGAGAACATTCCATAATTAGTAAACGCAAATGAAAGTCACATGGAACTGTCAAGCTCCTCCAGAACACCAGTGACAGATCTGAGCACCAGTTGGTCTAATTAGTGCTGGTGTTTCACATGAGCTTCTTCTGAATTACTTGTGGAGAAGGTGGTGGGAAGAAAATTATGCAAGGAGTACAGCAGGCAGGAGCATTTGGGCAGAAGTCCCAACTTTCTGAGGCTCTCATTCAGAGTGAGAGAAGCATTGCTGAGAGACCACTGTCCAGAGGCAGAGCATATGTTTTGTATATTTAAGGTCCCAACCATGGCAGATGGTCTGGAGAAACAGCCATGTGTATGACAGGCCAGCTGATTCTGGTTGTCATCAAATGGATAGCTTAGGACAGGGGAATAATGGCAAACATGGCCCTCAACAATGTCTGGAGATAGTCTGTGTAGCCCAGGGCTATCAGAAATATATTGGAGGTCTATCCAAGCCACGATAGCTGAGTTTTTTATACTGGCAATGTTGCGACTGGCACTTTTGCACCAGCCCCAGTCCAGCCTGGGACTTGTGCCAGCGAAACAGGGGTATTAGATTTCATATAAAGAAGCATCATCTCCAGTATTTTTCTTAAAGTTTTGTTCAGATCCTTGTGAATTTTCTATGATCTACCAGAAAAGTCACCTAAGAAGTCAGCTTGTTCCGTCAGAATGTACTTCATCAGCTACTACATGACCAGGAGAAAAAGAGAACAGGGAACAGTAAACAATGAATTCAGCAACCAATTTATCTTGGCTTCAGCGTAAGCACCGCCAAAAAGCCTGGATGTTTTCTACCTGCTTCCCTGACCAGCTCTTAGAGTACGATGCCCCCTTCCTTTCTCATTACAAAGTGCTGCCTTCCGAGTCCATCATGATTCGCCACTGAGACATATGAATCAACTCAGGACTACACAAAAACACACAACGGCTGGCCTTCATTTTTAATCCATTTCCCCTCTCTTCCCACTGATAAATTAGATGACCTTTATAACATTTTATCTTTTATGTTATCCTTGCCTTTTTCATTGTCTTCCCTATGTATAGAGCACTTGTTGCTAATTATATTTCTGAAATAGAAAAGAGGTGAAAATGTGATGCTGTGTTATACTGAGACAGGTTATAATTTATTTTATTTATTTATTTACTCAATTTGTACCCCGCCTTTCCTCCCCCATAAGAGGGAGCCCAAGGCGGCTAACATTAAAGAATAAAACACCATTAAAATTGCTAATAAATACAAATTTAAAACATAATTAAAATACAATTAAAATACAATTAGAATAATAAAGATTAAGAACAATTAAAAACAAGCTAAAAGACATTCATTAAAACAATAAAAAACACTAAAACACTGCCCCCCACCCTCTGCCCTGTTTAAAACGCTTTTTTAAAATAAAAGGTTTTTAGGCTCCGCCTGAAGCTCTGTATTGAGGGAGCTTTCCTAAGTTCTATGGGGAGGGAGTTCCAAAGCCGGGGTGCCACCACCGAGAAGGCCCTATCTCTGGCCGCCACACCTCTCACATCTTTTAGTGGCGGCACAGTCAGTAGGGCCCCCTCAGATGACCATAGGTGACGGGTTGGATTGTACAGAAGAAGGCGGTCCCTCAGGTACCCAGGACCCGAGCCGTTTAGGGCTTTAAAGGTCAGGACCAGCACTTTGAATTCAGCCCGGAAACGAATGGGCAGCCAGTGTAGTCGCTGAAGCAGTGGTCCGACAGAGTCGAGCCGACGAGCCCCAGCAACCACACGGGCCGCCGCATTCTGGACTAGTTGAAGCTTCCGGACCGTCTTGCTAAGCTCTAATGATTGGTGAGCACATGAGCAACACAAACAGCCTATACTGAATGGGCTCAAAAATAACCTGAGCTTATTCTAATAATATAGCATCAAAATGTATTATATTAAACACATATATAATATAGCATAGAATATAATGTACTGTATTATAACATATAACATTATATTATTATATACACGAGTTTTTATATATGACATATAACATATTATATTATATATAGCATATAACATTATTTATAACACATAACATTGTTATATATAACATATCACATATATTATATATAACAGGGGTGTCCAACCTTTTAGCTTCCCTGGGTCGCATTGGAAGAAGATGAGTTGGTTTGGGCCGCATATAAACTCTAACAACTTTTTTTAAAAAATGTAGGACAAAATGTAGGATGTCCTATATTTTGTTCTACATTTTTTAAACCTTGGAGTAAGTCTCATTGATTTTAATGGGGCTTACTTCTGAGTAGGCATGATCCATAGGATGGGCAGCGATCCTCTCCAAGCTAAACCTTGGAGCAAGTCTCATTGATTATCATGGAGTTTTCTGCTGAGTAGCCATGCATAGGATTGGGCTCTCAGATTGCAACTTGGGAGTAAGCCTCATTGACTTTAGTAGGGCATACATCTGAGGAGGCATGATGCATAGGATGGGCTGCGATCCTTTCCAAGCTTAACCTTGAAGATATGCTGCAATTCTGAACACACTTTCCTGGGAGTAAGACCCACTGGGTACAATGGACCTTACTTCTGAGTAGACATGGTTAGAGTTGCAGCATATCTCCAAGGTTAAGCTTGGAGAGGATCACAGCCCATCCTATGCATCATTGGGCTCTCAGACCGCAACTTGGGAGTAAGCCTCATTGACTTTAATGGGGCTTACTTCTGAGTAGGTCTCAAGGGCAGCAGGCAGCAGCTGGGATAGAGGCTGAGGCTGGTTTTTGGGGATGCGGGTGGGTGAGCACTGCAAGGTGGGGCTGAAGCGCTCTGAGTGCCAGGAGTTAGGTAGGGGGAGGAGCCCGGCATCCCAAACCAGCTTTGTGCAGACACCCAGGGCAGTGTGCAGAGAAGCACGCAAAATTTGAAAATGGCTGCTGCCACAAAGCCGGTTTCTCCAATGGTGGTGGCCAGCTTTGCAGAAGGGCCGCATCCACACTCATCCTGGGCCAATGCAGCCCCTGGGCCACGTGTTGGACACCCCTGATATATAACATATAACATTATACTCTAGTGCTATAATAAGCAAGGGCAGCCTAACAGTGAGAACATCTGAAATAATCCTATAGAGTACCAATGGACAATAACTTTTCGTGGTAGTGGGATTGTGTGCTCCAGTGATATAAAGGGCTATGCTGGTGGTAGTGTAGCTACTGGCAGGGACTCCCATGCCAGACAGGCCTTAGTTGAGGAGCCAGACTAAACCTGTCCAAAATCCCACTGAACGTGGGCTGTCTGGAGAAGGAAAACTCCCACCTCAAACTTCCACTGCCTTGTGGCTATACCCATCTATGGGAAAGGCTTCAGGAGTCAACCTCAAGGCCAAACCCTGAGCCAGAGTTCCGGAAGCTGCTCATGACAGTGTAGAATCATGTTCTGGTAACGCCCGTGATGCAGCTGGAACCAGTTGTATCAGCTTGCAATTCCATTAGACTATTTCGGTGATTTGGAGAGGGGGGATTTGCTGCTTGGGTAACAGTCTATCCTCCATATTAATCTACCCAGGCCATCGTGCTCTGGAGAGGACACTCAGAGCACGATACCATAGTTTTTTGAGACTGAAGGATGCCAATGCAAAAAAAGCACCCTTGGAGGCGAAACTCCTTAGAGTTTCAGCCATGGGTCCTTTCCCAGGCCAATCTGAAGATGCAAGGACGGAAGAGACTTGGCTACCCAAACTACAGCCCCCTCAGTGACATCAGAAGATATGTCTTTTGGCCAAACACTCAATGCACAGATTGTTGCAGATACAGCAGATGTGAGCCCTTCCTTGCTCCAAGAGGAAACTCATTACAAGAGGAGTGCTAATTCGCTGGTATTTTACTATTCCAGCCAGTAAATACTGTGAGCCTGAGAGACCAGTCAACTCCAGGTTCTTCAGCCAAATTCCACCTATGACCTCAAGATCCTTTCAAGCTCTGTGCTGAATCTGCCAAACTCTGGCTTGGCTCCACTCATTGACCCGCCTGCATTTTCCAGCTACATTTTGCCCTAGTTATGTCCCTTAGGGTGTATCCCTAACTTGCACCGGAATCTATTCTGGGCATATCTGGATTGTATCCAGTGCAAGTTTCAAGTAGTCAGTTATGCTAGGGAGAGCACATGCAGTCCCAATGTAAATACAGTGGCGCCTCACATAACAAGCACCTCATGTAAAGTATGTTCCAAATAACAAACAAAAATTTCTCTAGGACTCTGCTTCACATAACAAACTGTGCGCTGCCTAGCGCCCATAGCGAAAGCAACACTTCCACGCTGTTCCTCCTGTGGCTGGGCGTCTGCTGGGCAGAGGGAGAGAACAGCAGTGGAGAAGAGGGAAGCAGCTCAGGGCTAGCCAGAAGGGAGCAGGGGAGGGAAAGGCTCAGGATGAAGAGGAGAAAGTGGGGAGACACTTTGAAAGTGTCTTGGATTACAGAAGAAAGTGTCTTTGATTGCAGCCTCCTAACCATGTCTACCCAGAAGTAAGCCTGTGGAGGAGCCCCTGAGCCATGGGAGGATCTGATGGGCGAGACCGTTATGAAAAGAGATGTCTGGGCCGAGGTGCTGGCCTCGACCAAGGGAGAGAGAGAAACCTGGTTTGACTCCTATTGGGAACTGTTCAGGTTGTACATGAACAAGAAAACGGGGATGTACCACGGGAGACCAATCTCTGCTCGCCCCAATCCAGGTTCCTCCCGTGCTTTGAGAAGAAGGAGAATGGATGAAGGAACCTGGATGGGGAGGAGTAGAGGTCGGGATATACAGAGAGAAGGAGCAGAAGAGCAGTGGTGGGCTTCAAAGAAATTAAGAACCGGTTCTCTGTCCATCTGGCAGCCACTTTTAAATGGCTATTTTTAAACTTTATATGTACTATCTCTTGGTAAGAACCGGTTCTATAGAGTAGGTGCGAACCTGCTGGTGCCCACCACTGCAGAAGAGAGGGCAGTAGGAGGAGGACGCTGGAGTTGGAAAGGAGTTTGCTGCTGTCCAAAGTGGAGATGCCCAGGCCTGGGGACCCAGGTCCGGAGGAAGTTCGTTGAACCTAAGAGGAGAAAAGAAAGGACATTGTGTTATTGTTGGGGTATATGTTTGATACTTACCTGTATACTTACCTCCACGTTGGAGGGGTGAGTTCTGTTGCCCTCAGCTTATTGTTCTCAGTTACCTGTAACAAAAAGAAAAAGAGAAACCTATAACCATCACGCTTGAATGCCTCCCAGTAAGAGTAAACAAAGAATCTGTTTTTGATGATACTTACCTGACCGGTCTTTATTTGGGAAGAGTTCACCAAAAGGGAAGTGATCATGACTACCGAGAAGAGAGAGGAGATAGAAGTTGAGTGAGACAGATAGTGAGAGGCATGACAAAGCCCCATTGTGTTCAGTGGGGCTTATTCCCAGGAAAGTTTCTTTAGGATTGCCGCCTAAGTAGACTTCATAGGATCATGCACATTGAATGCATGTTTTGAATTCAATTCCAGTATTTTGTCACCATTTTTACATCCAGTTAATATTTTTATATGAATATTTTTTGGGTTGTGGAACCACTTATCTGCGTTTCCGTTATTTCTTATGGGAAAATCCACTTCATGTAAAGAATGTTTCATGTAACAAACATTCCTTAAATTAAATTTTTTACATGAGGCACCACTGTATAGGCAATGGAAGACTGGAAAGATCACAAGGGAGGAGTACAGGCAGAAAGCCCAGTCCTGTAGGGAGTGGGTCAGGAATGCTAAAGCTCAGTATGAGCGGAGGCTCGCCGGGGGACTCAAGGATAACAAAAAGAGCTTCTTTAGATATTCCCAAAGGAACAGGAGGAGAAACAATGGATCTGGGCCACCACTATCAGCTGCACCAATCCAAGCAGTCTCAGACGGTTTAGGGCTGCCTAGGAATGTGGTTTATATCCTGCACATGTGTCAGATCCTGAATCTTCCTCCCACTCCATGCCCGCCTGCCCACTTTCCTGCCACAGTGCTGCCCTCCTTTGCCTTGATACACCTCTTTCCCACCTCCTCTTCACACTCCCGTGCCTCCTCTCTGTTTTCCCACAACCCCAGACAATTGCACCAGCCTGGAAAGGATGGCACAAATGTACCTTTCCATGGCATTCATTGGTGTAGCGAAGCCAGCCTAAATGTGCTTATTCTCAGCATGAAAAATCCCATAGGACTGACCCCTTAGACTGCAATTCTAACCCCCAGCATAAGTTCCAACACAAGTCCCATGCTGGCCTGAGGGTGTCACAAAGGTGCCGTAAGGCACTTCTACACCACTCTTGTATTATCTGGCCAGTGCACAGACATGCACCGGCCTACCCACACTATCACTGGAAGTGTGCTACCTAAATCGACTAGGATTGCACGAGCATAACTTCATGCATGTAGAAATATAGCATGTAAGGAATAAGGATTCAGGAATCAGAATCAACTTTATTCCCAACGTGCTAATTTTCTGAATTCAGAAAGTCTTTATATATGGGGGCATTCAAATATGTAAGTATATCCACCACCACCACTGCAGCTGAAATACTGCAATCCAAGGAAAACTTTAATGTTCAGTTTTACTGACTATATTAATTAGGCACTAGTTGTAGCAGTTTCAGAGACACCAGGGGGTTTCTGGAGAGAAAAAGTGCAGTCCTAACTGATGTTGGAATAGGCAGGTCTGCAGTTGTGCAGGAAGGCCAGAGCTGCACTGCCTTCCACTCTTTACCAGGTGTTGCAGATGTGTTTTACGACACATTTGTGACACTCCTGGGCCACCACAAGTGATGTGTGACAAGTCAGTATTGTACTGACAAGTGCTGCAGCCTTGAAGGTGTGGTCTGGAGCGCATAATGCAACAGCCTTGCTTAACATAACTGTATATATGCTTCTGAGTCATGTGATGGAAGAAAAGGAAGGAAGGAAATAAATTAAGTGGAGCTCAGCTCAGAATCTTTTCACTGAGTGCTGAGAATCAGAATGCAAAGTAATGATAAGAGTGCATCTGGGCATATCCAGAGTGCACTTCCCTCCTCCCTGAATTGTAAAACTAAACTGACATTCTATTTTTTTTCTTTTTGTAAAGAATCAAAGCTCTCACTAAAGGCCTTGAACACTGTGTGGGAAGAACAGTTTGAAAATAAACAAAGGCTATGTGTTAATGATTCTTGGCAAACCAAATCCTTAATAGGATTGTGTGGGTGTGTGTGTAGCATACCAGTGTTTAGGATTATATGCCCTTCTGTATTTCGCTAATAGGGAAGCTGGCAAAACACATTATGGCTACAATCCAGACAGACATAGGCCCAGCCTGCCGTAACAACCGGTTCTCCGGAAGTGGGCGGGGCCAGGTCAGGTCAGGGGGTGGGCCAAGGTCAGGGGCGGGGCCTGAGGGCAGGGCCAGGGAGAATGTTTTTAAAATTTAAAAAATTCAAAAAAAATTTAAGCATGAGGCTTACCTCTGAGTAGACCTGCATAGGATGGTGCTCTGATGCTGCAGTCCTTTCCACACTGTCCTGGGAGTAAGTCCCATTGATTGTCATGGGACTTACTTCTGAGTAGACCTGCATAGGATGGTGCTCTGAGGCTGCAGTCCTTTCCACACTGTCCTGGGAGTAAGTCCCATTAATTGTCATGAGACAATTACTTCTGAGTAGACCTGCATAGGATGGTGCTCTGAGGCTGCAATCAGCCACACTTTCCTGGGAGTAAGTCCCATTGATTGTCATGGGACTTACTTCTGAGTAGTCAGGTTGGGATCTTAAGCTGCAATCAGCCACACTTTCCTGGGAGTAAGTCCCATTGATTGCAGCCTGAGATCCCAACCTGACTACTCAGAAGTAGGTCCCATGACAATCAATGTGACTTACTCCCAGAAAAGTGTGGCTGACTGCAGCCTGAGATCCCAACCTGACTACTCAAATCAGCCACACTTTCCTGGGAGCAAGTCCCATTGATTGCCAAGGGACTTACTTCTGTGTAGTCAGGTTGGGATCTTAGGCTGCAATCAGCCACACTTTCCTAGGAGTAAGTCCCATTGATTGCAGCCTAGGATCCCAACCTGACTACTCAGAAGTAAGTCCCATGACAATCAATGGGACTTACTCCCAGGAAAGTGTGGCTGATTGCAGCCTGAGATCCCTACCTGACTACTCAGAAGTAAGTCCCATGACAAGCCACACTTTCCTGGGAGTAAGTCCCATTGATTGTCATGGGACTTACTTCTCAATAGCCAGGGAAGCTGCAGCCACGCAGCTCCCATCCAAGCCCCCTGGACGGCCAGGGATGCTCTGGATGGGGGAGCTGCAGCGCCGCGGCCCCCATCCAAGCCCCCTGGTCACCCAGGGAAGCTCTGGATGGGGGAGCTGCAGCTCCGTGGCCCCCATCCAAGCCCCCTGGACGGCCAGGGAAGCTCTGGATGGGGGAGCTGCAGCCCCGTGGCCCCCATCCAAGCCCCCTAGACGGCCAGGGAAGCTCTGGATGGGGGAGCTGCAGCGCCACGGCCCCTATCCAAGCCCCCTAGCGGCAGTCCAGAAAAGCGCCCCAGATGTCTCAGTGGCCAGGGAAAGAAGACCGCTAAGGCTTCTGGGCCGCTTCTCTGGACTGCCGCTAGAAGCAGCAAATTAAAAAAAACAAAGATCCCTGGCCGGCTGCTGTGCGCCGAGCCAGGGAACCGGTTCAGCCGGTTTTGGGGACCCCTGCCGCTACCGAACCGGTAGCAGCGGGGGAATGGGAACTACCAGTTCCCAAGAACCGGACCGGACCGGCCTGGGCCCAGCAGTGAATCCAGAGTAACTACGGGACCTTTTACACTGACATAGTTATGGTGTCATCTATGAGAAACCTATGAGGAATGCATAGAGCAACCCAGAGTAAGGGCCTCTTAAGTCTTCCCATAGTTACTCTGGACTGTAGGGCTAGAGTGGCTAATACTCTGAGATTACTCCAGGTTGAGCTTACTAGAGTGAGGATACTAGGGTGAGGATACTAGCAAACTGCTGTTGCACATGAATGAGTGCGAGGTGTCCCACAGATCTGTGGTACTCTAGAGCTGAAGTCCCCAAACTTTTTGTACTGTGCACCACTTTCCAAATTATTTTTGCCATAGACCCCCTGCCTGCCTAATATTAAATTTTCTAAACTTTATATCGTGAAATACGTTTTTCACAGCTGACACAGTGCTGTTCACTTTGTAATAAAAGAAAACAAACTTAAATTTTATTCAGACCTTTATTGAAACAAATAAATTAAAAATCTTATTTTTATGTGAAATAAAACAAAATTAAACGTTAATAGCTCAAAATAAAAAGCCAAATTTAAATTCTTTTTAAAATTTAGCACAAAACTCTATAAATATTTGGATTATCTTTATTTTTAGAAGCTATATTGTAATTTTTGTGATTTGCAAGAATTATAATAACAAAGTCCAAAACTTATCATACCTGCTCATATAATTAATTATTTCAAATTTAAAATATCTACTTAAAAGTTTACAAAACGCCTGAAATAATGATTTTGGTGGGTGGACCCGCATTTACATATCGTGGACCCCCCAATTTTTTTGTTGCTGACACAGACCCCCTGAAAGTTGAAATTGACTCCCGGGGGTCAATATCAAGCACTTTGGGAAGCAGTGCTCTACATGGAGTCTGGCTGTTGCATTGTAATGCAAGCGGCTTAATCTGGGGAGCTCCAAATCCTTATGGCTCATATTTATGACATGGCAATGAATAAGTATCTGACACATGGCATAATGTCAGAATCTGACATATGAAGTCAACATGTCAAGGGATTTGGAGTGTATAACTAAAAGTGTGTGGGGCTACAGATGAGAATATATTTTATGATATCAGTGTGACACTGTCAAAACTATTAACAATTTCTGATTAATATGAGTTAATGTGTAATGTAACTGTAATTATGGTTACCAAAAGGTGACAAAAACTCTGTATAACAACTGACACACTATTTGTATATTTTTGGACTTATTGTTTGTATTTTAATTTGTCTTTAAAAACCAATAAATCTTGTTTTAAAAAAAACTATTAACACTTTCTTAAATCATTTTTAGAAATATCTTATGCTTAAATTCATATAATGAAATTAATAGTCTAATCTTGTTTGGGCTGTGAGCTGCTAAAATGCTCATTCTGATTGTGTAGGTAAGGTCTTTCATGATTTTCATGTAAGATGTGAAGCTGTTTGATGCATCCTGCAAATGGCTGTGTCTACATGCCAATGGAAGGGGGACACCTACCCAGGTTGGTAAGTTAGTTTGGGGGATTGGAGGGGGGGAGGAGATAGGATCGATCAGCGGGGGAGGCAGGGAGGTAGATTTAGCCCCCACTTTAGAGGTGTTGCCAAATAGTTGCCGTGAATACTTGCCGTTCACTCCTATTCAATAATGACCAAACTTGCTGTCTTTATTTCCTCTTTATTTCAAAGCTGAAATGGTGGACACAAAAGCATGGGAAGTACTGCTTTTACTCAAATCGAATCTAATGTGCACCCCAATTTAGAAAGTTTACTGGCAATTCTAATTCTGGCAATTCTTATGCACACCTTTTATCTCAAGCTTTTTAAAATGGGGTGCGCATTATATTCACCCTGTGGAACTCCCAGAGTCTGGTATGGGGGATCCCCTTCTCCCCCCCATTTCAGGCTCTTGCCCCTATCAATTGGATATAGTTCTGCCTCAGGATCCAAACCTTCCCCTACTGAGGCTTGGTGGAAATTGAGCTGCTGGTCTTTATTTTGCAAATTGCAGTGCACAAGCTTGTCCGAATGAGGCTGTAGCACACAGACAGGGCTCTGTGGATTTGCTCCATGTTGTCAGAAGAATCGCTTGACTGCCCAACTGCCTGTTGTTTCTGAGCCAAGAGCCTCTGGAAGGTCATCAGGAACGACGGTTTGTGATGATGTTGGCACATTTTTAATTCTGTCTCATTATAGCTCCTGTTAAGACTGCATTACAATAATTGCTTTAGTTCTGCTACGGTATTTTTCAGGCCCTTTAATGTAACTGTCAGCTAAGTTTGTAGGAAACTCATCCATACCAGGAAAGCAGGGGGGGGGAAAAGCCTTTTTTGGGCCAACAAACACAGCGTTCATTTGTGACAGAGGGAAATGAAGGGACCGATTAGAAAGAATCAAGCCTAGCTCATTCAGGGAACAGCTGGAACATTTGTCTTGGGCATGGTCTACATAGGACTGACCCCCACCCTGCCAAAAGCTTCATCCACAGCTGGGTTGGCAACCCAAACACTGTACAGAATTTGAAGCCAGCATGGCTCAGAGCATGGGGAGCCAAGTGCAGTCAAAGAAGACACAGCTTCAGTGGCCAGATGAATACAGGCAAACGGGACCTCTGGATTATGTATCACCTTTCAGGTTAATTAATGTTCTGTGGAAAACATAGAAAACCAAACAAGTGAGGAATGTCCAACACAGAGCCAGATTTAGGTTTGATGAGGCCCTAAGCTATTGAAGGTAATGGGGCCCTTTGTCCAGCTGTCCTTTGTCAACAACAAATTGTCGCTGTTTTTTGTGTTGAATATATGCTATATGGTAATTTATGGACCCAATAGGTATCTAAAGCCATTTGCACATAACAAAATATGTGCAAAACATAACATATAACATATTATGTAACAAAATATCCCAGTGATATTTTAGGGAGCAGGTTAGCAGGCAGGGCCCAATACTTACATCATAGGAGCCTACACAACACAAAACACTGTTACTGTATGTAGGTTTTTTTTTTACCGGTATTTGTTTTTTATCTTATATTTTGGAAATTTACATCCAGTGGTGTTTTTTTCCTTTAAATTTTTTTTTTGGGGGGGGGGGGGGAACCCAAAGAGAGCGGGGCCCTAAGCTATAGCTTGTTTAGCTTATGCGTAAATCCGGCACTGATCCAACATCAGTACTGTTCACACAAGCTGCTCATGTCCTTGCAAGAGAGATCCTGCTCAGTTCTGGAAAGGTACCAGTGCCACTCTCTTTCTAGAGAGGAAGTCAAGTCATCCTTTTAACTATGATGACAAAGGCATCCCTGGCAGGTTCTGCTCTAACAATGAAAACATCAAAAGCTGCTTCAGTACTTGTGTTTCCAAGACTCTTCTCTATTAGAAGCTCTCCCATTTGGCTGCATCAGGAGATGCAAAGCAGCCCCCCCGCCCCCCTTCCCTTTGCTCTGCACCAACTGATATGTGTCTCCTCTCCTTCCAAAACTGTCTGCTTGCTAGTATTGTCCTCCTTTTCCTTGTGAGCAGGCGGCATGTAGGCCTCTTGCAGTGAATAAATTACACGCAATAAATTATATTTTATATTTATACATTTAATTATAAGTAATATAGGCTGCAATCCTAAACACACTTTCCTGGGAGTAACCCCACTGAATATAATGGGACTTATTTTAGATAGGCAAAGGATTGCTCCCATAGTGTTAAAATTAAGCACATGAAAGCATTATATAAGCATTTTTAGCTTTTGTGTACAACATTTTCTTGGGCGTTCTACTTTTTCGGGGGCTCTGGACCTCCTTTTTGGTTATGACATATGGTCACCCTGCACTCTGAAGTAAGTCCCATTGAATTCAGTGGGGCTTACTCCCAGGAAAAAGTGCATTACATATTGAAATCTAAGAAAGATAAACTTTTGAATACCAGAAGCAACTAAAAATCACCAACGGGGAAGACCTTCACCATCCTGTCCCTCATCCCCTCCAGTTGTGTGTGTCTACAGCAGCATTTCACAATGTTTGCTTCCCATCATACCAATTTGCATGGTCTGTCTTGGAAGGACGGACTTGGAAGGTCCGTCTTGGAAGAGATAAGAGAGAAAGTTGCCTCCGGCAAGGTCTCGCTTCCTTCTTCCTTACAGCCATGTCCCTAGATTCAGTGGAAGGCAACCTTGCCCCATATTCAGACCATTGTCCATCTCATTGGCAAGAGGTCTTGGAGACTCAGAGCAAAAGACAGTCCCAGCTTGATGGACATGTCTGGTTGGCCTGTCATCATGCAAAACAAGGCATGTAGCTTGCCACTGAGCCAGCAACTTGTCTTACAACATTCTGCCTCAGGGCAAGATGCAAGACAGGAGACCTGTAAGATCACTTGCAGTTCTGTATTTTAACCATTTTTTTGCAAGGAGATTTGAGAAATATCAAATCAGAGAAATACTAGGGGGATTTGATTTTTTTAAAAGGAGGATTTGTAGCATGACGGAAAACATTCAACATTGATTCTTTAGCTGAGTGCAGCCTGTGAAGTGTTGCTGATGTATTGCTTGCTTGAGGATACACAACTTAATTGGATTAGTGATGCATTTTTAAAGTCCGAGGATTTTGCTAAGGTTTCTGATTGTTGCTTCTTGTCCCATGCTCAGGTTTGCAGCAATGGAAAGGGAAAGAGAGCAAAAGGAAATACTTAAGAAAGAAGAAAAGTGTTAAAAATGATCATGATGACTCAAACCATCCCATTATAGATCTCAAAGATGTGCTCTGTGCAAAAACACGATGTCTGGCTTGTTTGTTTTCCTGAAGGTCAGGATTTCCCAACTGGCAGCCCAATCCTATTGTGTCCTTACATCCCTAGGACAAGTGCTCTGGCAATCCTGAAATGGCGTTGGGCTTTCATAAGTACCTTGCATAGGGTTGCCATTATTCTCTTCCACAAAACTGGAACAGGACCCCTTGTCAAACTTGCTAATATGGGAACCAGTGGTGGGCCCAGCCTGCCCTAACAACCGGTTCTCCAGAAGTGGGCGGGGCCAGGCTGGGTTAGGGGGCAGGGGAGGGCATGCCACCTTAACCCGCGAGGATTCTGCGCATGGGGGAAGTTGCGCATGGGGGAAGTTGCGCATGGGGGATGATGCGCATGGGGGAAGTTGTGCATGGGGGGAAGTTGCGCATGGGGGGATGATGTGCATGGGGGTTGATGCACATGGGGGTTGATGCAGATGGGGGACTGATGCAGATGGGTGATGTTGCATATGATGAGTTCAGGCACATGGGGGATGATGCACATGGGGAAGTTGTGCATGGGGGACTGTTGTGCATGGGGGACTGATGCGCATGGGGGATGATGCACATGGGGGGATGTTGCACATGGAGGGAACTTGCGCCTGGGGGAAGTTGCGCATGGGGGGAAGTTGCGCATGGGGGGAAATTGCGCATGGGGGGAAGTTGTGCATGGGGGGAAGTTGTGCATGGGGTGTTGATGCGCCATGGGGGGATGGCATATGGGGAAATGTTACTCCTGCAACTCGGGTACGCTTTTCGCTAGTTAAATATAAAAGGAACCACACACACCTCTGTAGCAATTTATAGTGTGGCATGATTTACTCAGTGTTGCATGTTTAAGGCACATCACATGTCCCTTACCCCCCTTCATTAGCTATTGAGTATTCCATGTGGAAGGAGAGGGATAGGGCGAGTATACTCCCATCTAGTCTAGATCCAACATAACATATGGACTAATGTCAAGGAAACTCAGGAGACCTGAAAATTATAGGCAAGATAAGAAAATGTGTTCTGTAGTATAGAAAAGAGGTGAAGATGTATCAGGTAAAAGTAATTTTCCATTCTTTCTATCTTGGTTTTCACTTTCTAAAGGATGCAAACCCTAGGAGGAGGAGCAGAGATGTTAGAAGCTGGATTGGGCGGGAGGAAGAGGAGTACTGATATAGATTATGCTTCAAACAAAGGGGAGAATCTCCTTAGCATTTTCTTAATTGATTAATTTCTCGCATTTGTTTGATGCAGTGCTTTGTACCAGCAGTTCAGAAAGTTCAAACAAGTTAATCCACAAAGACAGGCAAAGCTACAAAGATGAGCATTTGCTGGGCAGGGGGTGGATAGAGGCTGGATTGCTTACAGTTTAGCAGCTTTTCAGATGGGCTGTAGAAGCCTTTGTTAACCTTCATTCTTTTTTGTGTTTGACATTGGATAATGTAAAAGATGAATCTCTACAGCCAAATCAAAGAAATTTTAAAACCCACAAAGACCTAGGCAGAAATTACACAGACAGACAGAGTGTATTTATAAATGTGTATAGAAAGAGATGCCAGGTAATTCCAAAACTGCTATGCCCAGATGATGAGAGCTCATGGCAATCAACTGTAAATTTATTGAAACATATTCCAACTTCTCTACAAACAAGAAGTGTCTACACCAGCAGATTTTCTAGAAATGCTTGTAACCATTCATGTTCTTATTAGTGATACTCGTATGTCACAATATTACAAAAATATAAATGGCTAAAAATACACCAAGGGAGAGGACCTATAACAATTTTCACCTGGCCGCAGAGTTCATGAATCAGTTAATCATGAGGTTTTCTTGTGTATGCCCTGCTTATGTAAATGGAACCTGTGCACAAGCATAGCCTTTATGCAGCTTCCCCTCCATGTATCTATAAAACCAGTCTTGACTCTTAGCAGCAACTTTATTGGCTTAAAAATAGTATAATGGCTCATGTTAAATGGGGCAGTTCCTCCTCCCCGCCCTTCCAAGCTTTGCTGTCAGAGGACAATTAAAAGCTATAGCTATAGCCCGATGCATCCACTTGTGGAAATCCACTGGTATCCACTGGTGGAAATAGTATGTTGGCAGCAAAGATTGCCCGGAAGAATCTCTAACAGCAGTTAGAGATGCTGCCAAATGCAGGCTAAGATGTAACATTCTGGGATGACACAGGACCAGTCCACCAACCCAGGTAAGGAAATGGAACCAGGTGGGGAAAGGGGAAACGAAGTAGCAAAAAGAGAAGAAGGAGAATGGATCAGGTCCAAGAAGTGGTTGGATTCAGCTCCAGCAGTGGCCATCAAATTCAAACTCCTTCCCAGACTGGATCCCACAAAGACCTTCAAAAGTGATTTCACTTGGGTAGGACCGAGTAGACTCCTCTGTACTTGGGAGACTTCCCACCAGGACTGTCTCCCTTGCAGAATATGTGGAAGCCTTTTTTTAAGCATAGCTGCACGGCAGGGAAAGCATAGGATTGGGCTGTATGTACATCTGGGTAAGAACTAATGTGTAAATCCTATATCTGCATTTTCTTGGCTCTATGTTTGAATTAGAATTTCATGAACAGCTAGAAAATATAGTCTACATATGATTCTATGAGCACAATCCTAACCATGTCTACTTAAGAGACATTGTGTTCAATGGGTCTTATTCCCAGGAAAGTGTCTTTAGGATTGCAGCCTAAATTGTCTTAAAGATTAGATCAGCAGTTTCCAAAATTCTTATCTTCACAACCCACCTGGCCTTGCTGGATAAAGAAAGAAATCCCATCAAATCTATGCTCTGGGGCATGTGTTCCCAAGCATGTTGGCCAAAGGGCCACATCAAATATATGGAACATTTTTAAGCACTGAAAAAATGTAAATATAAAATTTAAATTAATACATTAGAAATGGAACTCTAATTCTGAGGCCCTCCAAACACCTTCTGGATGCAAACAGAGCATAGATCTTGTTGTATTCTGTTAAGTGGATCAGAGCCAATGGGATAGAATCATGGAATCCTAGAGTTGGAAGGGACCCAGGTGGTCATCTAGTCCAACCCCCTGCTTGCAGCAGAAAATCCTCCTAGAGCAGTGGTTCTCAAACTTCCTAATGCTGTGACCCCTTAATATAGTTCCTCATGTTGTGGGGACCCCCAACCATAAAATTATTTTCATTGCTACTTCATAACTGTAATTTTGCTACTGTTATGAATAGTAATGCAAATATCTGATATGTAGGGTGTATTTTCATTGTTACAATATGTAACAATATGTAACGACAGACAGACAGACAGACAGACAGATAGATAGATAGATAGATAGATAGATAGATAGATAGATAGATAGATAGATAGATAGATAGATAGATAGATAGATGTGGCATAGCTAAGAGGGGGTGACTGGGAAAGAAAGAAAGAAAGAAAGAAAGAAAGAAAGAAAGAAAGAAAGAAAGAAAGAAAGAAAGAAAGAAAGAAAGGGAGGAAGGGAGGAAGGGAGGAAGGGAGGAATGGGAAGGTAAGTACCTGGTGAGAGGAGATCTCCATAAGACTGGGATCTCAGGCAGCAGAGCCAGCCACTATTTCCTGGGAGTAAGTCCCAGTCACTATCATGGGACTGACTTCTGAGTAGACATGCATAGAACTGGGCTCTAAGGCTGCAATCCTCCCCACCCCAAGGCACCAAATCGTCTCACAGCTGTTCAGAGGCTCCTTCTGAGCTGCTTCCAGCCGCAGCGGCCCCAACGTTTCTGCCAGGTCTTCCCACCTGGCCCCTGCACCAGGAGTCTTTAGGCGACCCCCAGGAAAGCTCCAGGCGACCCCCAAAGGGGTCCCGACCCCCACTTTGAGAAACGCTGTCCTAGAGCATCTCCAACAGGTGCTCATCAAGCCTCAGCTTGAAGATCCCCAGTGAGGGAGAGTCCACCACCTCCCTTGGCAATCTGTTCCACTGCCGAACCGCCCTCACCATCAGGAATTTTTTCCAGATATCCAACCAGAATCTCCTTTCTTGCAGTTTGTACCCATTGGTTATAGTCCTGCTTTCAGTAGCAGCTATGAACAAATGAGCCCCTTCCTCCATATGACAACCCTTCAGGTATCTGAAGAGTGTGATCATGTTTCCTCTCAGCCTTCTCTTCTTCAGGCTGAACATCCCAAGTTCCCCCAACCTTTCCTCGTAGGGCTTCCCTTCCATCCCACTGATCATTCTTGTCGCTCTCCTCTGGACTTGCTCCAATTTGGCTGCATCTTTTTTTAAACTGAGGTGCCCAGAACTAAACACAGTACTCATTGGTTCTAGTTCTGCCTTCAGAGGCAGAATGTAATTTTGTATGTATGGAGCTAATAAGGTATTAATATGAATCATCTCTCATTTCCATATATATTATAATACAGCTACCCAAGCTAACTTGGTAAAGTGGCACTTTTAAGTGTTGTTCCTCTTATTCTTAGCAGGTAAAGAATAACCATTCATGTTCCAGTACAGTTTCCCTAACCAATATGAGACACAATTTTCATTTTTTAACTTAATTAAATTTGATTTGGTTATGGGGGGAGGGGGAGCGACAAAATTTTCGATTCCATATAGCAAGTAGGTGCTTTAACCCTAGCATGCCCGGGTTCTTTTACCAACACCTTGGCCCATCTGGAAAATTTTCCGGATTGGGCACAGGTGTTGGTAAAAGAAAGAACCTGGTGTTTTTCCTGTTCCCAGAGATGGTAATCACTGCAGATCAGCAGGTGGGCCATCTTCTTTGATGCCTTGCCAACATATATTCATTATATGTGCCAATACTTTCAGTATTCAGAAGTATTCCAGTATTCGGAAGTATTTGGAAAAATGTCCAAATGGGCACAGGTGATGGTAAAAAAAAACCTGGTGTTTTTCTTGTTCCCAGAGATGGTAATCACTGCAGATAAGCAGGTGGGCCCAGTAATCCATCTTCTTTGATGCCTTTGCCATAAAGTTACAGCTACATGAAAATAGAATTTGAATGTAACTGCATTGTTGGAAAATTTTCCGCCTGGTACCAGGTGGTAAAATGTTGATTTTACAGGAAAAATAAACATTCTAAGAATTCATTATTTCAGACTTAGAACAGTCTCATTATTAGAGAAAAGTCACCAGAGCTTGTCAAATTATAAGCATAACTTCCACTAGAAAAATAAGAAAAACTGAACAATTTCGGAGAATTCTCCGCATGGGCATGCTAGGGGCTTTAACTGTGCCACTAGCAGAGGAAATGGGAGGGGAACAGGTTTTTTTCCAATTTTCTTTTTAATAATAAATGGGAATGACATCTCTTCCAGTTGTGACATCACTTCTGGGGCATCATTTTGAGCTTTGCACTGGGCTACATGCTCATTAGCTGCGCCACTGCCTCCAGGTGCTTCTTTTATCCCCAAGAACCCTATTGCTTTCAGGTGGCTACTGTTGTGTGCATCACACTAACTGCATTCAAAGGTCCTGGTAATATTTTCACTCATCCCAGACCTATGAAAGCATGGGGCCACTGTAGAGATTATACTCTATCACCATGAGGATAGAACTTGGGACCCTCCAAATTCCAAAACCTAAATTCTATTTCTGAGCTTGAGCTGCCCTCTGATAAACAGGTGTGCTTCTGTTTAGTAGTGGTTCCTCCCAGTGGATGTCACAGCAGACAATGGGTCACAGTTAACCATTACATTTCAGCCCTCATCCCTATAGCACTTAAGAGCTTTCAGATTACTTTGCATATACAGTGGCGCCTCACATAAAGAATGCCTCACGTAAAGTATGTTTCACGTAACAGACAAATGGGTTTGTGTTCAATGGGTCTTACTCCCAGGAAAGTGTCTTTAGGACTGCAGCCTAAGTAGACTTCATAAGATCATGCACATTGAATACATGTTTTGAATTCAATCCCAGTGTTCTGTCATCATTTTTACATCCAGTTAATATTTTTATATGAATATTTTTGGGGTTGTGGAACCAATTGTCTGTGTTTCCATTATTTCCTATGGGAAAATCTGCTTCACATAAAGAATGTTTCACGTAACAAGCATGCATCCAGAATGAATTAAATTTGTTACGTGAGGCATCACTGTAATATCTTTTGTAAACCTCGGAACAACCCTTTAAAGAAAGTCCACATTAAGCTTATCTGTGTTGCATGTGAGGAGAAGCTTGTCTTCTAAATATATTTGTAGCAGAAGAAAGATTTGAATTGGGGGGGGGGGTGTCTTCCTGGCTCTAGCTGTGCAATCCTAACTCTCAGTTTGACTAGCACAAGTCCTGGCATAAGTCCTGTGCTGGCCTGTGGTGTTGCAAGAGTGGCATAAGGCACTCCTGTGTGATTTATGGGAGGATTAAGCAAGTGCACAGACATGTGCCACCCTTCCCACACCACCATGGGAAAGGGCAGATGGGTGAATTGTGCTAAATTGGCTAGGATTGCACCCTCAGTCACTATGCTGTACTTAATACGATTCCCAAGTTTTTCACTATCTCTTTTGTCCATTTGGATTCAGTGTCTGAATACACATAATAATGAATAAATGTTGCTTCTAGTTTCAGTATAACTTTTATTAGGAAGTGTTGTGGAACAAAGAATTTTGATTTATTACACCTTGCAAAACATTGATTAACCATATATCTGACATAAAGTTGATAGTTGATAGTTTGCATATTTCATCACATGTACACAGTCACCACAGAACACTTTTAGATGTTCTTGGCAGATATATCTGTTGCATGAACCACATACTGTCTTACTTCTCCTGTCTTTATTCAGAGGGCATTTGCAGCATTGTCCTCTCTTTCTCTTTCTCAGCCCTTCTCCTGAGTTTTGAGCTAGGGCAGCTGCAGACACACGCACTCCAGGATGGGAACATTTATGATGCCTATTGATGTGCTGAAGAATAGCAGACATGAACCATTTCTTGCTTTCTGCACAATAATGGGAGGAAATATTTAGGGCTGCTGAAACAAAACCCCAAATTGCATGGGATATTGTGTCTTTCCTCTCACAGAGATCTGTTCTTTCAGAAACATAACATTCTCCTGTTTACAAAGATTTGCTCCACAATACAGATAGGATGGAAATATAAAGATGAGGTTTGCTAAACTACTTTAGCACAATGATGGGAGGTAATATTCTGGCCTGCTAAATTGCATGGGATATTGTGTATTTCCTTTCACGGGCATCTTCCCTTTCAAAAACAGAAGAGTTTCCTTTTTACAAAGATGAGGCTTGATATTTAGCAAGTAGTTGTAAAGGAATTTCAAGGTGAATGGAATGCAAGCTATACCATTTGTTTTTTTTTATTGAATGATGAGAAAAGTTCCAACAGAGCTGCAGGTGGGCCACTAAACCTCCTAGATTAATCCCTTGCAACCCTGGATTGACTGTAATATTAATGGTGGACTAGTAGTCCAGCCGGCCCTATTAGAGAAAAAGTGATTTTGCAGAAAAAATGTAAATTCAAAAAATTTAATGCTTTTGGATTTATAACTGTATAAGAGAAAGGAAAAAAGTCACTTTCCCTACAATCCAGAGTAACTATGGGAGCACGTAAGAGACATTACGTGTACCCGTAGTTACTGCACCACCTAGTGAAAACCTATGGGAAATTCATATTGCAATCCAGAGCAAATTGTTCCTACACCGGAGCAAGGACTCCCTGTAGTTAATCTGGATTGCGCCCTAACTCTTGTCAAATAATAAGCATAACTTCCATTAAAAACACAAGAAAAACAACCAATTTTTGGATCCGCGATCCTGATGGACATCGAAAGGTTTTTAAATATGTTCAGACCCCCCAAATTGGCAATCAGATAAATTTGGGGCTTTAGATGGTTCCAGAAAAGAGATACAGCTGTTGGTTCCCAGAGCTTTCAACTCATTTTTCTCCTTGTGACATATTTTGCCAGCTGCGGTCACCTGTTTGATTGGATCTCCCAGCGGCTGATTTAAACGCAAAATTAATTTTGATTACTTAAGTGCCTTTTGGCAGATAGGGAAATTGGGTGGGGGAAGCACTGGAGATATGCTGTCTGGGTAAATCTGATGCTAAATGAAAAAATGAAAGTCCTTTGCCTTTTTCCTTCCTGTGCTGCCTCTAATTTTGTGGCTCTCCGCATCTCCCAAAAATAACCTCCCGTCCCAATTTCAACCTGTCATATTCATTACATCACAGCTGCCTGCGGAGTGCACTTATCACCAGCAATCTACTCAGTTACATTTGTGATTAAAACTGATTGCCAGTTTGAGGCTGACTGCTCAGTTCTGGAAATTGGTAATATCTTTATAACTCAAGACAGCAGAAACGAAGGCTGGGGAGAGATGGTGTAACACCACTCTTGGTCCAGCTTTATGAAAAGAGTGCATGATTTGTTGCAGGAAAGGTTAACAGCAGGAAAGGTCTCCAAACAAAGGAAGAATAGCAGCAGCTACAAAATCTGCTGCTCTTATTTGCTGCTGCCAAGTTTTTTTGGATGCCATCATCCTGGGAGATATTTCATAGAACCATAGAGTTGGAAGGGACCTTATAGGTCATCTAGTCCAATCCTCTGCCTGTAGCAGGAAATCCTCCAAGAGGAAATCCTCCAGGTGCTTGTCAAGCCTCTGCTTCAGTTGTGGGCTCCAGCAGGTTCACACCTACTTTATAGTACCAGTTGTTAATGAGAGACAGAACATATAAAGTGTAAAATAGCCATTTAAAAGTGGCTGCCAGATGAGCATAGAAACGGTTGTTAATTTCTTTGAAACCCATCACTGCTCTGCTTGAAGATCCCCAGTGAAGGAGAGCCCATCGCCTCCTTTACAGAGGTCTCAATTACTGCCCTGTTTCCTGGGGCAGTGAAGTCACAAAGCTGTATGACATTGAGGTATCACTTCTGGGTCCTCTGTGGCTCAGGCAGCGCTGGTGGTTTTATGCCCCTGTTACTTCTCCTGTGTAGGTTCTTCATCGAAGGAGAAGGAATCGGGAGTGTGAAGTCACCAGTGCTTTCTCCATAACTAGGGTAGAGGGGCATCATAAGGACTCCCTTTGGTGAAATACCTAAAGCAGGGACCCTGGCTTTGCCCTAGTTATACCTCTGGGTATTTACTTGGGTCCTGCATAATAACATCTATCTACCTATCTACAGTATTTATATACCGCTTTTCAACTAACAAGTTCACAAAGCGGTTTACAAAGAAAATGGAAAAAATAATAATAGCTAATTAAAAGCTAATGGGTCCCTGTCTCAAAAGGGCTCACAATCTCAAATGCAAAAAAGAACACTAGCAGAAGCCACTTGAACAGACACTGCTGGGGCGTGTAGGGCCAGTTACTCTCCCCCTGCTAAATAAAAGAGGAACACCTATATATTTTTGTTCAGCAATGCTGTTTTTAATTAGATTTTCCTTATATCTATTATTGAGTCCTTCTGAAGGACCTTGGATAGTTAGCTATTTTTATTTTCCTGTTAGTGCTTTACAAGTATCGCTGAAGTATATGCACTATTCCTAGTAAGGCAGCCTGTTGTAGTTGACTGCCTTACTAGGCAGTCAAATACTATTTGTAGTATTTATGCCCATCTTGATGGTGTCCAAATGCTTTTCCAGCTGTTTTGGGATAACAGCAAATAAAGAACTTGAGAAAACCACCCAAGTATAAAGACCTACAATGCAAATAGAAACTGAAAGACGGTATAAAAAAGCAAAAATAATACTAACAGTTGTTGGGACCTTGAGTGCTCTTCTCTATCACCAACACTTCCTCTACCTTGGGCACCTTCTTCCCTTGGTGGCAGTTCTTGAGTCTGCATTATTCTTTGCAGTTCTTCCAGTTCCAGCTCTGTCTACCTTGGTTTTCAAGCATAATTTGTTCAAGAAGCATGCTTATAATCCAAAATGCTTGTATATCAAAGCAAATTTTCCTATAAGAAATAATGGAAACTCAGACGATTCATTCTGCAACCCAAAAATATATAAAAATGATTACAATATTGTCATATATTACAAACTAATAAAGAAATTACAAAATATAAAGAAAAATAAAACAAATAAACCTGCACTTAGGGTGCAAGCCTAAGAAATTTAGGCCAGCCTAATTCACCTGGCCTATCTTTTCATGATGGGTGTGGGGCAGTGGTGTAGCTAATGCTCATGTAGCCATGATCAAGCTCAAAATGATGCCCTGGAAGTGATGTCATCCCTGGGTATTTTAAAAAAGAAAATTAAAAAAAAGAATTTTTTAAAAAAAGAAATTTTTTATTAAAAATAAAAAGAAATTTTTAAAAAGAAAAGAGGTAAGAAAAAACTTAGCAGAAAAAGAAAAAAACACCTCAGCAGTTTACCACCCATTTGCTCTATTAAGCAGGCCTCCGTCAGTCTTGAAAGACTATGGTATCGTGCTCAGCGCTGCATACGCTGCATGTGAAGCACGAAAGCCTGGGTTAGATTGTTATGGAGGATAGGCTGTTACCAAAGCAGCAAATCCCCCCTCTCCATGCCACTGAATTAGTCCAATGGAAAGGCAGAGCCAATATGATTGGATCCAGCTGTGTCGCAGAACTGGGCTAAGGACAGAAGCTCACCCTGTCTTGTGGGGTCGACCCAGGTCTCGAACCCTGGCCCTGCTGGTTAACAGGCACAGTGTCTTAACCGCTTGCGCCACCCACAGCCCTTATTATTGAGAGCTGATTAGTGGCACAGTTAAAGCACCTATTTGCTTTCTGGAGTCAAAGAAGATTTTTATCGCCCTCCCCCAACAACAAAATCAAATTTTGGCCTACATTAGGCCATCACACTATGTCTAATCTTAGCTGAGGTTTTAACCTAAGGTTTTGTAGGACATAGTATGATTTTTACACTTCCATAATGATAATTTTTATGTTTATACTTCTATTATGTATTTCTCCTGGACATATTTGTAATTAAGCTCTTTTTATTGCTTTGTGCTGGTCTAAAGACCGTAATAAAGGAATACATACAAATCAAATTTAATAAAGAAAATAATGAAAATTGTGTCCCTTATTAATGGTTAGGAAAACCTTCCTGGGCAAAGAGCTATGGCCTTTCTTTCTGTGCTACATATAAGAGGAGCTCCACTTAGAAGTGTTTTTATACCAAGTTAGCATGGGCAATTGTTTTATGATATATGTACTGTATATGATATACAGTGGCGCCTCATGTAACAAATTTAATACATTCCGGAGGCATGTTCTTTACATGAAACATTCTTTACGTGAAGCCGATTTTCCCATAGGAAATAATGGAAACACAGATGATTGGTTCCATAACCCCCAAAATATTCATATAAAAATATTAACTGGATGTAAAAATGATGACAGAACACTGGGATTGAATTCAAAACATGCATTCAATGTGTATGATCTTATGAAATCTACTTAGGCTGCAGTCCTAAAGACACTTTCCTGGGAGTAAGCCCCATTGAACACAATGGGGCTTACGTCCGGGTAGATGTGGTTAGGAGGCTGCAATCCTAGACACTTTCCTGGGAGTAACACCCATTGAACACAATGGGTCTAACTTCTGAGTAGACATGGTTAGGACACTGCAATCCAAGACAATTTCCAAGTGTCTCCCCACTTTCTCCTTCTCTTCATCCTGAGCCTCTCTCTCCCCTGCTCCCTTCTGGCTAGCCCTGAGCTGCTTCCCTCTTCTCCATTGCTCTTCTCTCCCTGTGCCCAGCAGACACCCGGCCACAGGAGGAACAGCATGGAAGTGTTGCTTTCACTATGGACAGGCGTGCTAGGCAGCCCTGACGCTTTTTAAACAGGCTGCCGGCCAGCACATCTGCCCCAACTGCCAACGAATGTTTTCTTTACGTGAAGCATGTTCTTTACGTGAAGCAGAATCCTAGAGAAATTTTTGTTTGTTACGTGAAACATACTTTATGTGAGGCATTCTTTATGTGAGGCGTCTCTGTATGTATTGAGAACTGATTCTTATTAACACCTTATTAGTTCCATACAGTATCGGAATTACATATTAGGCTTTTGCTTTCATTTGTTAGTTAATTAGTCATAACTTTTGATAGAATATAGATATTTCAGTGAAGTTTGTTTCATTGCATTCTGCATTAAATTACTTTTTCAACGATATATAATATGATCGTGTTATCATTCATTCATACCCAATTCAGCCACTAGTCTCAAACTCGGTTTGTAGCCCCTCTAAGGCCTGTAGCCTGGTGCAACAGCACCCCGTAGATACACCACTGGTGTGGGGAGGTCAGCATATGTCTATCATCTAACCCCTCCAGGAGTTCAGCAGAGTGTTTCTGCACTTTTGTGACAACCCCATGTCAGCACATGATTTATGCCAGCGCTTATGCTGGCCTAAGGCTGCAATCCTAAAGACACCTTCCTGGGAGTAAGACACATTGAACACAATGGGGCTTACTTCTGAGTAGACATGGTTAGGATTGTACTCATAATGGAGTTTAAGATTGCAGTAACAATCTCTCAGGCTACAATCTGCCGCCTTTCCACAGAAGTGAGCTCCACTGATTATAGTACAGCTTATTTTAGAGTAGACATGCAAGCCTATGTCTCTCATGCTCTTATCCATTGACACTCTTACATAGGAGTGACCCCACTGACTGTAACAGGCTTACTTCAAAGTAGACATACATAGGCTGGTTTCTCGGGAGTGACAGAGCAAGTGCTAATGGAGCACTGAAACTGGCTGTATCCCGACCAAGATTATTTTTTGCTTGTCTGTCAAGATATCACTTGCATATAAAGTCAAAATTTTTAAGAAATGTTTGCTTGTCTTGTAAAATGCTCTCAATCCAAGTTACTCTTAATGCAAGGTTTTGCTGTACTTTACTCCTTGTTATACATCTTCGCTGATCTGCTAATCTTGTTTTGCTGGAGTGTAGGCTGCATACTGTTGGGGATGGTGGCTATCAGACAGCCTGGGAGAGATACGTTTACATAATTTTTTATTCACCTCTCCAGGCGCTGCATGGTTCATCAATGTGTCTTCTTGGACCTACACCATCTCTTTTTCTGGCATAAGACTGAGGACATGGGGCTGTGGGAAGGTCGTGGGAAGGATAGCTGTGATCTGCTAAGAGATCTTCTCCTCCTGCCTCCTCCTACCAGTTCAGCCTTCTCTCTGCTTTGATAACATGGTTTGTTTTATAGGAAGTGTTGCTTTCGCTATGGGCAGGCACGCTAGGCAGCCCTGACGCTTTATAAAAGCTGCCAGCCAGCACATCTGCCCCAGGGATGGGCTGACCCTCTCCCAACAACTGGTTTGCCGGAAGTGGGAGGGGCCAGACCAGGTCAGGGGGCGGGGCCTGGGTCAGGGGGTGGGTCAGGGGCGGGGTGAGGGGTGGCCCCAACCCTGGCGCACTGCGCATGTGCCAAGGTTGCCGCATGCGCAGTTGCATCCTAAAGAGGACACAACTGCGCTTGCGTCAAGTTTGACGCAAGGGCAGTCGTGTCCTGAACAGGATGCAACTGCCCTTGCAGTCGCGTCCTGTTCAGGACGCGACTTCGCTTGCGCCAACATTGACGCAGGCGCAGTAGTGGGTCCCTCGGGGGGCGAACTGGTTCGCCTGCATTTTGGCCCACCGCTAGCAACCGGATCGCTAGCGGTGGGCCAAAATTAACTACCGGTTCTATAGAACCAGTGCGAACAGGCCTGGGCCCACCAGTGGTCTGCCCCAACTGCCAACGAGTGTGTTTGTTAAGTGAAGCAACACTTGTTATGTGAGGCAGAATCCTAGAGAAATTTTTGCTTGTTATGCGGATCACTTGTTAAGTGAGGCACTTGTTAAACGATGTACCACTGTATAAGGACTGGAAAAAAGTGGGCTTCCGTGAACTTCTGCTTCCAAAAATAGTTATGGATTTTTCCTGAGGTGGCAATTTCATACAAACAGGTAACAAATACCTCTTGACCAATGAGTACTTCTTTTGATCAAAAGACTCCAAATTGACTGAGACTGAGGTTACAACCATATTCTGCCTACTTGGGAGTAAACCTTATGAACATAAGAAGAGCCTCTACTGGATCAGGCCAAAGGCCCATCTAGTCTACCTTCCTGTATCACACAGCAGCCCACAAGATGCCTTGGGGAGTACATATGACACCTGCATCCAGGTGTCCTCCCCTGGCATTTTGAGGTTGTCTACATCTACACACACTGTCATGGCTTGTAACCTTGTAGAGCAAAATGGAAATTATTTCTGAGTAGACATTCACGGTTGTAAGTGCTGGTCAAAGTATGAATGCCCACTCTCCTTGCTCCTATCCCCTGATCAGCATGATTATAGGAATGTCTTCAAAATTTCAAAAACAATGTTTTTCAGATTGACACTACTTCCCAAGAAGCAACATCCAATTCTGTGGCAACCAGGTGTTGCAAATGTGTCATAAGACTTATTTATGAACCCCACAACCAGGCCAGTGTTAGAGATAGCCTAACTACTGCTGGGCAAGTGCTTGTTCTTTGGAGCTCGGTGGTCCATGCAGACTGCTGAGAGCTGAGGTGGGCATGGGGTAGGTGTTCTGGGGGAGGGAGAGGGCAGGCAAGAGGTATGCCAATGAAAGTGATAGGGACAGGACCGCTGGTGATCAGTTCCATCAGTTCCAGAGTCTCTCTGAAGAGCTTTTGTTCTGCACAAACTCCAAAACTGTTAGGTTGGGGGTATCTTGTCCTCTTTTCCAGTTTTGACATCTGGTCGCCCTGCACAACTCATTAATTAACAACTCATCTGTTAAAAATTGGATGTCCTTTTATTTATCGCTCAGTCAACAGTATTTACATACTGCTTTTCAACAAAAAGTTCACAAAGCGGTTTACAGAGTAAATGAAGTAACTAATGGCTCCCTGTCCCAAAAAGGCTCAAAATTTCAAAGAATACCAGACAAAACCACTGAAGAAGAAGACACTGCTGGGGCGAGTCTTCTGTTTTGTGGCATCAGATCTGGGTCAATCTGCCCATAACTTTTATCACAACTGCTGAATTGGGGCTACAAACCCTGCTCCTCCTTAACTGTATTCTTAACCTATCTAAGCAGGCATTCTTGTTAACCTGATTGTATCATAGAACAAGACACTTCCATGACTCAATTACCTGGCTAAACTCCATTAGGCAGAGTTTTATACTCATTAAACAAGAAGGTTATTTGCCAGTTTTGATGGGGATTGACATCAGACTCTGTCTTTGCACATATGCATCCTCATTGTTTCTGTCTTTAATTTTTGCAGAAGAAATATAAAATTCTACAGAAACAAATGGGAGATGTTAGAAGTTCAAGACCTTGCTACGACAAACGGGAAGATCAAAACTGATCCTGATCAGCTTTCTGTGAGCTGCTCCAACACAAATGCTAGTTTCCCTATACTCAGGAAGGAGGGCGTTCTTAACTCACGGGTTGTCGCCCCTCCCCCATCAGGAGGCTGGACGAAGTCAGTTCTCCTCACTGAAAGGCGGCACCACAACCCAGTCTCATCCAGCCTCGCTGTGTGGCAGGACGAAGTCTGGGAGCTCTGCTTCCCATCTTTCTCCTCTCTCTCTTTTTCTCTCTATCTCTCTCTCTTTCTATCTGCTCTCTCCTGTGCTGGTGCTCCTCCTTCCCCCTGACCACGGTGGCAATGCGGAGCCTCCCCAGCTTGCTAGCCCTCGGAGGAGGTTTCCTGGTGGGTCTGCAGGGATGCCCTGCATTGTGAGGAGCCAGAGGCCAGAGGAGGGGGCCATCGGAGTGCGTCCCGCCCGAAGAGCGGGCGCACAGGGCGGTAGCCAGAAGTGGCTGCAGCGAGGCAGGACGCAGCACGCGTAGCTGACCCGTGCCCTTGTAGCATCTGGAGAAGCACCCCAAAGGGCTCTGTGCTTCCCAGCGCTGCGCTTCAGGTCGGCCTAGTGGAGAGCGGGCGACCAGGCAGCGGGAGCGCCACGAGGTCTGTCATCGGATTTCCCACCAGCTGCCATTTTATTTGCCCTCAGGCACTGGAGCACCATTTTGTGAGTAGCTGAGATCAGCATGGAAAAAAGGGCGCAAATCTGGGGATAGTGTGGGGGAGCCCCACACGCCCCATAGATCAAGGAAAGACTCCATTATCCCCACTTCTACATTGTCTCAACTGGTCAAGGAGGCTGTGAAGGGGGTGTGACAGGAGCAACTTGAGGATCTGTTACCCATTCAGTCTGTCAAAGTCCCTCAGCCCAAAAAGGCTAGATATAAGTCCAAAGATATGTATGATTCCTCTGACTCAGATTCTGAGGCGATTGAGGTGCCACACAAAAAAAGCACAAGGGCTTCTTTAAGTTATGAAAGCATGCTGCTCAACATGGTTTTTTATCCTCTCCTTCCCAGGGGAGGAGAGGTGAGTTGTTGGGGGAGGAGGGTCAAGACTCTTCCATGCCCCCTAAGGTGGACCGTCTGTGCCCCCCTGAGATGTACACCAGGGTGCTGATGAAGTCTGTCACAGTTATGCACCTCACTATGCTGGCTGCCCCAGCTAAACAGGAGATGCCACCCCACAGGGCCCAGACCTACCCACAGGGCCCAGCCAAACCTCAGGTGGTCCCATTCCCGGAGGCTCTAGACCAGTGGTGGGCTCCAGCAGGTTCGCACGTACTCTATAGAACCGGTTGTTAACAAGAGATAGTACATATAAAGTTTAAAAATAGCCATTTAAAAGTGGCTGCCAGATGGACAGAGAACCGGTTCTTAATTTCTTTGATGCCCATCACTGCTCTAGACCAAGTGTTTTCCACTGAGTGGGTACCAGCTACCACCCTCCCCTCTGAGGGTGAATTGGGATCCAGGGATGCGTGCGATAAAAAGGTGGAAAATGCGTTAAAAAGGGGCATTTGAATCTAGCTTGCAAGGCTTCAGGGTGGCATTAACCAGTTCAATTTTTTCCAGATCTGCATACATCTGGGCCGAGGAGCTGGCTGCAGACAAGTCCTTGTCAAGCAGAGCAAGGTGTACGTTGAAGCAGATTGCATTGGACAACCTTAGGTCCAGTTTGGGAAGACAGACTAGGGCATTCGGAACCTAGCTTCGTCTATGCTTTCAATGTCTCTACTCACTTTGTCTACTACCTACCTTGACTTCTGTCAAATATAGTTTAGAGTAGGTAGTTGAAATATTCAAAGGGGTTCCTGGCCTACCAATTTTGCTTTCGGATGGACTTAAAGGTCTGGGTCCCCCCTAGTGAGAAGAAACTAGATATGGCCTTTCTGGGGTGAGGACTATAGAGTGCCATTTTGTTTCACTTTCCATTTTCCCTCCAAAATGCCATTTTGTGTTCCCAGTGCTCTTTACCTCAGGGACACTATGGTCTCTCAGGAGGAGGAATAAGGTGGTGTTAAAACCAGAACCCAGATTAGATTCAGAGTCTGGGGACAATATCCCTCCTCCAACAAAAGTGTCCAGCAGCAAAGGCAAAGATGGTGTAGAGACATGGAGGTGCCAAGTGTCTCATTCTCCACATTCTGCAGTGACCAAAATGAGCTCAAGACTTCATACCTCATAGCTGTTGTCTTAGCGAAAGTGAAATTAATCACAAGCTTCAGTAATTTACCTCACATTTCTGAGGTAAAACTGTTGGGTAAGTGCTTGGTTTTACTTCAGATAAGTCCTTGGCAATGGTCTCAGATAACTGCAGGCTTAGCCTCAAATGCTTCAGGGGAGGGCTGAGTTTGACTACTCAGTTTACTTTTGAGGGATTCTTCTATTTTTCCTGGCAAAATCCCCATCCCTCTGGAAGCCCACACATATGTGACATTGTGGGTCCAGAACCTTCTAGAAAAAGCTGTGATAGGAAGATTATGCCCTGCAGCAGGGCATCCATGGGAGCCTTGCTCGCTGGGTTCTTTACTTAAGAGAACTACAAGGCCTCTGTTGCTTTTTCCATATTTCTTAACCTGATGCACAGCAGTAGAAATAGCCTAAACCAGCACAAACTGGCTGAGACTGGCTCTGAATGTATTAAGCCTCATGCAACATTGCTTTGTAATAATGGCTTCTTTATAGCCCCAAGGTTTGACCTGCTACTTCTTCCAACAAGCTAACAAAGCCAGTGGTTGAAGTTTTTGTCTCTTCAGGGCATTTTCAAGCTGGCAGAGGTTCCCTTCTCTTATGCAGTTACAGCGATCATGAAAGCAGAATGGCTGCACCAGGGGAGCACATGCCAAAATTGGCCGGTAAGCTTTTTTATTTACCTCAGGTAAATTTGGCCTTTGCAGATTTCCAAAGTAGAACTCCTCGTGGCTGCATTTTCTGGAAGAAGGTCTAGAATACCCATGCAGTAAGAGAGTTGAAGTCATGCTGAGCGAGTGTAAAGACTTCTTATTTGGGCTTAGGGGTTCGGATACTTACTCCCATGTCCAGAGATGCAAATTGTTGAGCAGAAGATGCTGTAAGGGTGTACTTCTAAAAACAAACAAAAACAAACAAAAAAAAACCCACTACACCTGTAAGTCTGAAGGTCTGCAGATCAATGGTTCCAGGCCTGAGCATCCTCATAACCTGGCCATGGCTAATTTCTCCCCAAGTCTGGGAAGTACAGTTTAAAAGAATTAACCCTTACCTAGGTACCATTTTTAATATCTGGCTTAGGCATTGGGATGTTGATGCAGAATCCCCAGTTAAACTGGCAGTCCTGCCTCTTATGGGCAACAATTGTTCTGGTAGAGTCTTTGACTCTGCGTCAGATGATAACAGGGATAAAGCAAAACTTCATCCGGCCTGCCTCTACACCAGAAGGGTGAAGAAGATTGCCCTCACTTCGGTGGTGGTGGCGGCGGCCAATTGCACTTATGAGTTGCTTCAGTTGTCTGCCAGAGCCATGGCCATGGGGGTTCTGCCCAGGAGACAGATCTGGCTTTGTCAGTAGGAAGGCGACACAGCTTCAGCTTCTAGGGTGTTACGTCTTCTCTTTAAGGGTGAGAAGCTCTTTGGAGAGGCCTTACAGCCTCTGTTACTGGTGAACAAAGAGAAGCAAACAGTGCTTCCCACCACCAAGAAAGAACCGCCCAAGCATTCCCAGTCCTTTCATTAGTCTAACCCAGGGTTTAAAGCCAAGGGTTTTGGCCAATGTCCCAAGCCCAAGCAGGACAAGTAAGGCCCAGTTCAAGAGGCATCCTGGTCCAGCTCCCTCCTCTGCAGGGAAGCCCGCCAAAGAATCCCAGACTTCAAGACAACTCCGACTCCAAGGAGGCATCCCCGGTGGGGAATGCAAATTTGTGTTGGAATTCCTGTAGGATGGCTTTGACATGGGGCTTAGTGCCAGCACATTACGCTAACAAGTGACAGTTTTGCGGAGCATCTTGGGGTTTTCCTTGGGTAGGGCGATCTTAACCCACCCTCACATAACCAGGTTCCTTAAGGGGGTGAATCAGTTAAGTCCCCCACAGGTTCATCATTTCCCCTCGTGGGATTTACCTTTGGTGTTGTCAGCATTAGTGAAGGCTCCCTTTGAGCCATTACATAGTGCTGAGTTGAAATTTCTTATATTTAAGACCATCTTTTTGGTTTCAATAACCTCAGCTAGATGGATGTCTGAGATTGGGGCATTGTCAATTAATCCAAACTTGTGCATCTTTCATGATGACACGGTCGTTCTGCGGTTAGATACAGTTAGAAATGGCCTTTATTCCCAAGGTCAACTCCTGGTATCATTGGGCACAGGAGTTGGGTATTCCATCATTTTGCCCTAATCCTAAGAATGGCAAGGAAGTGAGCTGGCATAAGTTAGATGCTAGGAGAGCTGTCAGTTACTATATCGAGCGCACTAAAGCGTTTCGTAAAACTAACTGTCTCTTTCTGCTCTTCAATTGGCCTGCCATGGGCATGTGTCCATCAAGGAGCACTCTGGCTAATTGGTTCAAGGAAACCATAGCGTTAGCCTATTCGTCCATAGGAAGGGTCCCTCCTGCTGGGATTACTGCTCACTCTATTCGGAGTGCGGTTACATCTGCTGAATATGAAGGTGTGACGTCCATTGAATCCATCTGTAAGGCTGCTACATGGGTATCACCTAACACTTTTATCAGGCATTATAAGATTGATAAAGCAGCTTCTGCAGATGCAGCTTTTGGCAGGAGGGTGTTACAAAGGGTAGTGACATCTTAGGACCTTCGGGTCAGCCCTCCCTTCCTCCAGATGGATGCGGCTTTGCTATATCCCGTGAGTTAAGAACGCCCTCCTTCCTGAGTATAGGGAAAAGAAAGTTTTTCTTACCGTAGACTTCTTTTCTGGTACGAAGGAAGGAGGGCATTCTGCCCACCTCTCTCTGACTGTGTCAAGTTCCTGGCTGTGTCAAGTTTAACTGTTGGTCGTGTGGTTTTTCCATGGGGAAAAAGTTGGGGGACTTGGTCTTTCTAATTTTCTTCCCTTTGTTATGTGTTCAAGCTTTTATCTAAATTGCAGGGCCTGTCCTGGCCATTTGTGATCTCAGACCCGCAATCGGAGTTTGGTACTTCGACTCAGCTCGGCTTTTGAGACTGGGTTGTGGTGCCGCCCCTCAGTGAGGAGAACTGACTTCGTCCAGCCTCCTGATGGGGGAGGGACAACAACCCATGAGTTAAGAACGCCCTCCTTCCTTCGTACCGGAAAAGAAGTCTACAGTAAGAAAAAACTTTCTTTTCTATTTCAGAGTCAGATTCTGAAAAATTAGTGTATGGTAATTGTGTAATTTGGGATCCCTGACAGGATGAATGAATCTTCAGTGAATACGTGTTTCCGATTTTGTAGACCCCAATTCAATCTCCTTTGACTAACACTGACACAACCATGCCAAAAATGTGCACACTTCTTCCCATGGTGTCGGGGCACCCCAAATGCAAAAATATGAGGTAAGTACAAATATTTTATTTTACTGGAGTTCCATAGTCATTGGATTGGGACCATTATGAGGTGAGGCTTTGCCTCCACATGAGTTAATGCACATGTGTGGCTCAGTTTTGCTTTTTATAATGCTTAATTCATTTTCCTTAAGATTTTGGAGGAAGAATTTCTTTACCTAGAGTTTTGGGGGCCCATATTCAACAGATTGTGACCATTCGGATGGCATTGCATTCATCCACCTTTTGAAGGGGACTGAGCCACATTCACATACTAACAAATAAATGCACATGTAAGGCATAGTTCACTTTCCATGGGAATCATTAAATTTTCCTTGTCAGTTACAGCCTTTCATTCCTTTCAGTTTTAGTGCATCATAAAGATACAAATTCTGGAAATAAAAACCTGGAAGAATGGTGAAAACTGATGCCAGTCTTGTTAAAGAGCCAGTAATTTAGCATTCCAACAAGGTATAATTTTATCAGCATACCTAGTGAAAAAAATTCCTCTCTAAAACCTTCAAGATCTTTTGGCCAGTATGATTCAATATCTCTTTTGGGTGGTGGTGTTTCTGGGGGCCATTCACAAAATAACCACAATCCAGCTTTAAAATGTGCTGCTAGGTCAATCTACAGCCCACTCCTAGAACAACATGGGTGGCACTAGCTTATGTGCCAAGAAGGCAGCACTGATTTAGTTCGTGATGTGTTTTCACACAGCCAACAGACCTCTTGGGGAGCATCCCTATTTATTTCTTGTCTCTTACAGGCAGCAGAAACAACAGCCAGAGGGCCATATTGCCATCTGTAGAACATACCTTTCCAGAGGCAAGTCCAAAATTAACATGCAACCTGCAATTTCAGTAAACAGCAGAAAGAGAAGGAACTGGCCACACAGTGAGATGCTGTGGCTTTCAAGGTGACCTCCCCTCCTCTTGTCAAAATAGAAAAAGTACAGAAATTGACAGTTGTGGAAAGCTTGGAATAAGATGTGCTTCAAATCCATTGTTATCCCTCAAAAATCTATTGTACATTCTGGGGATGTCCTCTGGTTCCAGAGGCTGTATAAACTGATTCAAAGATCCAGCCAAATGTGTACATTACCGGTACATCAGCAACAAGCAGATTTGTTCATCTGTTCATCTGAAACCATAGCAGGGAAAAAGTCAGGGCCGTCCTAAGCATAAGACCAGCTAAAGTAGTAGACTGAAGCAGCAGATTGACGGAGATACCATGTCTTCCCACATACCTTCCTCCACAAGTCCACTGTCTGTTCCTTGGACTGGAAAAGGAATCAGGGCAGAGAAAATGTGGAAGGGACAAAAGGAGAGTTCTAAGCTAGTAAATTGGAGAGTGGGAAGAACAGGGGCTAGCAATTCATTGGTTTTAAGGTGGTCCACATTTGGCATGGTACCTTAAGTGTCAGGAGGTCTTGAGCTGGACCTGGAGAAAGTACAATATCTGTATCAATGATGGAGTGGAAGCTGCTAAGGCAGATCCAGGTCCAGACCTACATGATCAAGGCATTGTCAGCATCTAGAATAACTGGCCAGAGGTTCAAATATCGTGCAAAACAAACCATCTAGAACAGTTACTCAGTTACTAGAACAGTTACTCACTGGCCAGGGTCAAAGCTGAGGGGTGCTCACTGAGAGTCCTTGCTTACTAAACTGCAAGCAATCCAGAGTCCTGTCAAAAGAGTACACCTAAGACAGAAAAGGCCAAGAGTAACTGTAGTCCAGATGAGAGCAGGAAGCACATCATCACACTGAGTCAAGAAGCAACAAGGAAGTGGAGCTGACTAGAAGTGGAGCATTTAAAAACACTAAAACGCTATAAAACAGTCATATATTAAAAACTCAAACAACCCCCCAACCTCCACCTAAATTAAAAGCTTTGATAAAAAAGAACGTTTTCAACCTCTGTATGGAGGGAGCTTTCCATAACTTTTGTGGGTCCAATCAACCCCAAAATGGAGCCCTTCTGGTGTCATGTGCAGGCACATGATAATGCAAAGTTTCACATTGCTTCATTGCTGCAATGTCCTGCTCTGGACTTCTTTAGGCCCCAGAATGCAGCAGATTGAGAACCCTGAAGATGAGTCTTCCCAAGATGAGTCAACCCAAGAAGAGTCCATGTTCTGCAAAACTGCTGAATTTTATCTGAACCTATGCAGAGGCATTTTGCATGCACTTCCAAGAAATCTGTGCATTTCCAAATGGTGTACATTTTTTCATCTCGGAACATATGGATACTTACCCCAGTTCCTGACTCCTAACCCCATTCTCAGGCCTCAGACTGAATGCATCTCTAATTACCTTCTTGCCTATGTCGCTGCCTGCCTAATACACCCACACAGCTGTCTATGTTTCTCCCTCTTGGATATAGAAATGTACTGGCAAGAGACCAGCCAAGCTTCCCTTTGCTTCATCTTTAGTGAAGTTTCCACCATTAAAATGATGTTAATCATTTCCTTGTGGGAGAGGGCATAATTAATTATCACGTATTTAGTTTTTCTCCCGTTTTTCTCCCCTGTTCCTCCCCCCCCCCCATCTCAAAGAGCTAGGAAATATCACTGCCTTCTTAACTGAGTTTCAAACCCTCATCACCTAGTTCTTGGGATGTAAATATTAGGGAAGATGTGGGGGAAGGTGAAGCCCCACCACATCCTGGTCCTAGGTGCAGTTGCTCCTGCCTAATAACCATTGGTCAGCATATTTTCCTGGAGCTCAGCCAAGCCTGCAGAAAGAGAATCCATTTGGTAATTGAAATTAATGTTCAGCAGGGGTGATTAAAGGTTTTTTGGGGTCACAGATTTTTACAGGGATAGCATTTGATTTTGCTCAGATGTTCGGGAAACTGCATTGTTGTCTGTATCTATGCCTACTATAATTAAGCAGCTGTAATTGCCTTTTTCTGGTTTGGCTCCTTGATGCAGACTCAGAAACACCCTGAAAACTTCTTCCTTAGTTAAAATCCCTTAGGCTTGGCCACGTAATTTTAAATCAGCACTTTCCAGACTTTCAACAATATAGATTTTTAAAGCACCCCCTATCTAAATATACAGTAGACAGGGGACTGTTGAGTGGCGGAGAGATGGGGGAAGGAGGTGATGGGGGATTCCAGAACATCCATGGAAAATTTATTCACGATTACATAGAGGTTCTTGTTCTGCACCACCTTGAGGGCTGGTTTAGAAATGGGTAGTCCCATTGTGGGGGCTACTCTGCTTACACAGGGGAAAGTTCAAACTTACCTTTCTCCAGAGGAAGCAATGGGCAGCCGCTGTGGCAGCTTGCTGGCCTGCAGGATACTGTGGCTGCCATTTTGCTGTTATAGAATCATAGAATCATAGAGTTGGAAGGGACCTAGTAGGTCATCTAGTCCAACCCCCTGCCTGCAGCAGGAATTCCCCCTAGAGCATCTCCAACAGGTGCTCATCGAGCCTCTGCTTGAAGATCCCCAGTGAGGGAGAGTCCACCACCTCCCTTGGCAATCTGTTCCACTGCTGAACCGCCCTCACCGTCAGGAATTTTTTCCGGATTTCCAGCCGGAATCTCCTTTCTTGCAGTTTGTACCCATTGGTTCTAGTTCTGCTTTCAGAAGCAGCTAAGAACAAATGAGCCCCTTCCTCCCTATGACAGCCCTTCAGGTATCTGAAGAGGGCAATCATGTCTCCCCTCAGCCTCCTCTTCTCCAGCCTGAACATCCCAAGTTCCCCCAACCTTTCCTCGTAGGGCTTGCCTTCCATCCCACTGATCATTCTTGTCGCTCTCCTCTGGACTTGCTCCAGTTTGGCTGCATCTTTCTTAAAGTGAGGTGCCCAGAACTGAACACAGTACTCAAGGTGAGGTCTCACCAATGCAGAATAAAGAGGAACTAGAACTTCACATGACTTGGAAGCTACAGTCCTCTTAATGCAACCTAAAATGGCATTTGCCTTCTTTGCAGACACATCACACTGCTGACTCATGTTCAGCTTGTGATCCACGGTGACTCCAAGATCCCGCTCACACTTTGTGCTGCCAAGCCAAGTATCCCCCATTTTATACCTATGTTTTTGGTTTTTATTGCCTAAGTGCAGAACCTTGCACTTCTCCCTGTTGAAATTCATTCTGTTTGTTACAGCCCAGGATTCCAGTTTATCCAGATCCTCCTGGAGGTTTCTCCTGTCTTCTGATGTGTTTGCTACTCCTCCCAGTTTGGTGTCATCTGCAAATTTGATCAGGCTCCCCCGTATCCCTTCCTCCAAGTCATTGATGAAAATGTTAAAGAGAACCGGTCCCAAGACAGAGCCTTGGGGGACCCCACTAGAAACTGACCTCCAGGTTGACACAGAACCATTTACTATACCCTTTGAGTGCGGCCATCGAGCCAGTTGCAGATCCACCTAACAATTGCCCCGTCTAGCCCATATTTTTCCAACTTCCTAATTAAAATGTCATGTGGGACTTTGGGCACAATCCAGAGTAACTACGGGGAGTCCTTGCTCCGGTGTAAGAACAATTTGCTGTGGATTGCAGTATGAATTTCCCATAGGTTTTCATTAGATGGTGCAGTAACTACGGGTACATGTAATGTCTCTTACGTGCTCCCGTAGTTACTCTGGATTGTAGGGATAGTCAAATGCTTTGCTGAAGTCAAGATAAATGACATCCACAGCATTGCCACTGTCCAGTAAGCTTGTAACCCGATCAAAAAAGGAGATCAGATTTGTCTGGCAAGATTTATTCTTGGTAAATCCATGCTGGGTTGTTTTGATCACCGAGTACTTGTCTAGATGTGCACAAATTGTGTGTTTTATGATTTGCTCTAATATCTTGCCCGGGATTGAAGTCAAACTGACTGGTCTATAATTTCCCGGGTCTTCTTTTTTCCCCTTCTTAAAAATTGGGACTACATTTGCCCTCTTCCAGTCCAGTGGCACTTCTCCACTCCTCAAGGATTTCTCAGAGATGATCGACAGAGGCTCTGCAAGGACATCTGCGAGTTCCTTCAGAACTCTAGGGTGCAGCTCATCCGGTCCAAATGACTTGAATTCATTTAGGCCAGTTAAGTGGTTTCGAACCAGTTCTCTGTCAATCTTAATCTGCTCTTCTGCACCATCCATGTTTTCATTACCTCTTAGGGGATGTAAACACATCCCCGAATCAGTCAATGATCCCGCACCCCCATTTGCACAGCCCTCCTTCTGTGAATAGACGGATGCAAAGTAGGAGTTGAGCAGCTCTGCCTTCTCCTGGTTTCCAGACACCTGTTGTCCATCCTTGTCCAAGAGCAGCCCCAGCCCCTCGTCTCTCCTCCTGTTCCTTTGGGCATATCTAAAGAAGCCCTTTTTGTTATCTTTGACTCCCCTGGCCAGCCTCAGCTCATACTGAGCTTTAGCCTCCCTGACCCCCTCCCTACAGGACCGGGCTACCTGCCTGTACTCCTCTCTGGTGATCTTTCCAGTCTTCCACTCCCTATGCTTCTCTTTCTTTAACTTCAGCTGATCCCCAAGTTGCCTGTGGAGCCAACCTGGTTTTTTCAGCATTTTCCCCCCTTTCTTTTTTATTGGAATTGTTTCTGACTGTGCTTGTAGAAGCTGCCTCTTAAGGAGCTCCCACCCATCTTGGGCCCCTTTCCCCATTAGATCATCAACCCATGGGATCCCACCTATGACTCCTCTAAGCCTGTTGAAATCAGCTTTCCTGAAATCCAACATATAAGTTTCACTCTGCACTCTTTTTATTTCCCACATTATTCTAAATTCCAGCAGCTCATGATCGCTTTCCCCTAAAGTTCCCACTATGTTGACCTGATCAACCAGTTCTTCACGATTTGTTAAGATCAGGTCAAGGATGGCCCCTCCTCTTGGTAGACCTGGAGCCACAGTTAGCTCAAGATTGGACTATGTCAGTGGCAGAGCCTTGGTTTAAATACAGAGCCTGCTCAGTTTTCCACCTGGTCTTGCCTTTTTTGTTAGTTGTTTTTGGTTTTGTGGTTGAATTATTTCTTTAATGTTTTTATTTTACTATTCTTTGTGATTTTCTAAAATGATTATTGCACTTCATAACTTGACCCCGTTTTGCTTTTTATTGCCTCTCCCCCTCTATAGATTATGCCCCCTTGAATGCTCCGTTTGTTTAGCAAGAAAGGCAAAATATAAATCATTAAGAGCACAATCCTAGACATGTCTACTCAAAAATAAGCCCAAATGTGTTCAGTGGGTCTCACTCCCAGAAGAGTCTCTTTAGGATTGCAGGCTTAAGCAGAAAAGTCAATAAGGAATGGTTGATAACAGATCTAGTCCAACAATTTTTTTAAGGAGCCACCTTGGGTATCCTTCCATTAGGGAGAAAGGCAATCAATCAATCAATCAATCAATCAATCAATCAATCAATCAATAAAGCAAAGCAAAGCAAAACAAAGCAAAGCAAATAAAGGAGGAAAAATCTTATTATAAAATTATGCCTTCTAAATAGTGGCTTATTGACTTCTGGTGCAATCCTAAGTATGACTACTCAGAAGTAAGTCCTATTGTATTCAATAGGGCCTGCTTCCAGGAAAGTGTGTTTAGGATTGCAGCATTCCTCCTTTTTGGCAAATCCGTTAAGAATTTCTTAATTTGTTAATTAAGAAAGTTGCCAAAGCCCTGACTCCAGGAATGTTCCATCTAGACCACGGCTGTCCAACCTTTCAACTTGAGGGCTCCTGGACCTTTAACAATTCTGTAGAAGAGGAAATTTCTGCAGGTGTAGCTTGTGATCTGTGAAATGAGTAGCTTCACCTGCTGAAATTCCCTCTTCTATACAATTGTTAAAGATCTTGGAGCTCTCTAGTTGAAAGGTTGGACAGCCCTGATCTAGACTCTGGGGTTTTTCTCTTGATGTTCCAGATAATTTGAGAGTCATGGATTTCTTATGGCTAGCTCCATTGACAGCAGCATCTGCTTCCTTCTGCTTCTTGCACTTCAAAGGTTGCCATGAATGCCTCACTATAAAAAAATCTCACTGTATCAACAAGGGTTAGCTGGATGTAGAACAAAAACAAAAAGGAATTGCAGGACATCTGCTCAGATTAATTAGAGAATCATCAGGTTGCTCTCTTCAGGCCACACCATTCCACAGCAGGCTTTTTGACTTGTGGTCCTCGCATATTCCTAAATGCATTGTTAAGGTTCTCTAAGTAGTTATATCAATAATAATATAAGTTTTGATAGCACTATATTACTGTTTGCATGTCAGGAGAACCTCAGCCTCCTACTCATTGCCCTGCACATTTGTGAAACATATTGGGCAAGGTTGAGAGATTTTCAAGGTTGATGTTTGTTAATCAAGATTCATTTATTCTGCACTATCCATTCCATTAAAGGAGCACTCCAGATAGCATTACTTCAATTCAAGGGAATAACAACCAGAAACAGAAATTTACAGCATCAAAGAGTGGAAGCTTTGATGCTTCCACAAATGTCATGATTTGCTGCAGCACCTACAGCAGCATATTGGTTGGGAGAATGACTTACTCCCTAAGCACCAGCAAAGGACTTAAAAAGATGAAGACCTAGACAGCCAATATAACAGGTGTTGAGGACCTATGATGAGGAACAGTTGTTGCCTTCCCAGATCATGGCCTTCCTGGAAAGAGTTGATTGCCAACTGTCGGGAACTGTGATTGGCTGCTATGCAAGAAAACTTGGCTGAACAGAAGCTTCAGAGCTGACTACTTGAGAAAAAGGTGGACACAAGCAGGAAGATATGCTGAGAGTGGTTCCCATACAAACAGCCTGCATTCTTAACACAGAAAGTGATCTTTTATGTTAGAGAAGTGTCTCAGGAGACAGAGATTTGGGATAAAATTTTGTTTAATCTATATATATAAAAGAGAAAAGTAACTGACTGACTCACTGACTGACTCACTCATCACCGTCCTGCCAAAACCGCTGGGCCTAGAAGCGTGAAATTTGGGGTGGGTGTTCCTTCCATGATGGAGGGGTGCACTAAGAACCGGTTTTCAGAAATTCCAACTGGAAGGGGGTGAAAAGGGGCACAATGTGTTTTCCTCCCTATACTTTGCATTGGAGAATTGATGACTCATCAACATTCCGTCCCAACCCCTGGACCTAGAAGCATGGAATTCTGGGAGGGAGTTCCTTCTGTCACATGAACACCCACCAAAAACCCATGTGGAGAAATTTAACCCTTAAGGGGCTGAAAAGGGATGCTACATGTTTTTGTCCTGTACTTAACATGGGAGACAGAATGGCATCCAGCCAATTTGGTGCTCAGTGCCTGGTGCACTGGGGGATGTTATCAGGAGGAATAGGTTGCACTGTGGGGGATGCTGCACATGGGGGGAAGTTGCGCATGGGGAGAAGTTGTGCATGGGTTGATGCGCATGGGGAGTTGATGCGCATGGGGGAAGTTGCGCATGGGGGTTGATGCGCATGGGGAAGTTGCGCATGGGGGTTGATTTGCATGGGGGTTGATGCGCATGGGGAGAAGTTGCGCATGGGGAGTTGATGCGCATGGGGGAAGTTGCACATGGGGGTTGATGCGCATGGGGGAAGTTGTGCATGGGAGGTTGATGCATATGGGGGGGATGGCATACGGGAGAATTTTACTCCCGCAACACGGGTACGCTTTTCGCTAGTCCTTACTAAACGGGGCTGATCTGCGTCATCAGGAAAGATCATTTTCATCTCCACCTGGGGCAGAATAATGGAATACTTTGTTAAAATAGATATGAAAAGGAGATTGTAGGATGACTAACATAATCAAATAGCCCCAATCCAATCAGCCTGGAGAACATTTTATTCCTCTTGCTTTTTAAACTGATTTATTTAAATGTCTACCCCACTGAGCTCTTGAGTTCAGGATGGTTTAAAAGCACCTTTAAGGGATATAAGATATAGAAAACATAAAATATGCTAGAGTAGAAAACACACCAGATGAAACAGGCCAACACAACTCCTGACCTGATTACGCACAAACTAATAGCCATGCCCACCAGAAGGTCCACTTGGCTAACTGATCCCTGAACCCTCTGCATTATGGACAGTGGTAATGCCCAATTTGCTATTATGTTGGGTGAGAATACTGTGGGAAATATTTCCAGAGGAACTCCAACAACAGAGCACCAAAGCTCCCAAATAGCCATGCATGGTGAGCTGCTGGGAACTTGACAACTACCATTCATGTAGCAAAAACACATCCTAGTTCTTGTAGGTTGGCCACTTGATGTGTAAAACTAGTAATGATACTTATTGATAATCATAAGAGGTAAAGGTGTCCCTTGGAGGTTGCCCTGTTAGTTGTGACTGACGCTTAGGCTGCTGTGCTCATCCCCATATCTAAGCTGAAGAGCCATCATTGTCCAAAGACACTACATGGTCATGTGGCTGGCATGACCTTCTGCTGAGGCACACAATGCTGTTACCTTCCCACCAAGGTGTACCTATTTATCTACTTGCATTTGCATGCTTTCGAACTGCGAGGTTGGCAGGAGCTGGGCACTTGGCAGGAGCTCACTCTGTCTTGCAGTACTTGGGTCTCAAACTGCTGATCTTCAGATAGGCAGACACAGTATCTTTGACCACTAAGCCTCTGGGGTGCTATTGATAATCATATCCTCCACCAATTCACAGCATGCTGTGCTGCTGATGGAGCATGCACTTCATGCTATGGGAGAAAAGGGGAGCAATCAGATGGACAGTGAGAAGTAGGCCTCCTAGTCATCAATGGTGCACATCAGCAATTTTGCAGGTGTAAATCAGATGAGAGGAAGAAAATGGTTCCTGGGTAGGAAAGGAGGATAGGATCTGGCTTGCGTAACTCCTCACCCCAAACCATCCATGAAGCAACCTTTCCACCTCCTTATATACACTGATAGAGCATTCAGCCAGTTCTGCATGGCGCCTTATGGCATTGGCCATAGGTCACTAGATCCACCATGTTAAGAGGCCCATAGAATTGGGCTGTTCAACAGTGAGGAAGCATGGGCTATCCGTCAGAATTTGAAAGAAAGCTCTTTCTGGAAAGAAAAGAAAAACAACCTTTGATTGGTAGGAGAGTTCCTATGGCAACCTTGAAGCATTAAAACGTAGAGCACAGAAAATATGTATCTTCTATTCGAAAAGGTGCTGTTGCTGCATTGTTTGAAAAATCTGTCACCAGACCTCTCAGGTAGAAAGAAGAAATTATGGATCTCTCTTTCCTCAGGAGAGTTCAGGAAGATGCTCAGATCCTGGTAGCACCACAGACCTTGAATTCAGGAGAAAGGACTCCATCCTGCTGCTGAAGGTGTGTGGTTTTCAAGAGACATTCATCAGAAAGGGTTTCAATGTTCTTAGAATTCTTCTTTGCACATGTGGCAGTCATCCCTGACATTTACCAGGGATGATTCATATTTTTCAAGTTGTTGTCACTGTTTTGTCTTTTGGGAAAGTTTTATTTCATTTATTTTTACTCCACCTTTTCCTGTGATGCAGACTCAATTTATCTACAGTATTTATACACCGCTTTTCAACTGGAAAGTTCTCAAAGCGGTTTACAAGAAAATAAAAAAAATTAATAGCTAATTAATAGCTAATGGGTCCCTGTCCCAAAAGGGCTCACAATCTAAAGTGCAAAAAGAACACCAGCAGAAGCCACTAGAACAGACATTGCTGGGGTGTGTAGGGCCAGTTACTCTCCCCCTGCTAAATAAAAGAGGAACATCCACTTGAAAGAGTGTCTCTTGCCCAAGGCAGCTACAACATGATAAAAACATGTTGATAAATTTTTTCACATTTTTTAGTGTTTATCTACCTATCCAGCTAGTAATAAATGTGAATTAATATATTTTGAGCTGCAGCTTGCTTGTGGCAGAAAGAGTTAATTTTTCTCCCTGCTGGATGATGTCTTCAGGAGGGGTGACTGAAGGGACTGAACTTGGAACTGCTGAATGCAAAACAGGTGCCAAGATACTATGCAGTCGTGATGAAAGCAGCAGAGTCCTATGCATTTCTACTCAGAACAAACTCCTGTTGAAGTCTATAGGCAGTGGCATCACTAGGGAGGTGCAGCCCAATCTGGGTGATGCACCAAAGGGGGTGACACATTGGAAGGGTTTGACACTCTGGCACATCACTCCTGGACTTCTCCAGCCTAGCATCAAGCACACTTGCCCATTGCTAGTCTGGGGAAGCCTAATGTGCACATGCAATGGTCGCTTGCCTGATACTAGGCTGCCCATCTAAGCCCCAGCCATCTAGACTACCCGATGGTCACTTGCCAATCACTTGCCAATCACTTGCCCAACACTAGGCTGGGGAAGCTGGACGCCCATGCGTGATGGTTGTGAATGTGCACTGAGGCTTTAGAGGCACAGTGCACATCCGCGACAATCACGCATGCGTGAGACACACTAGACTCCACACCAGGTGACTTGCACCCTGGTGGTGCTGCCGTCCATAGGGCTAACTCCTAAGCAGATGTTCACCTGATTACAGCCTAAGGACCCAATGCTATCTCCTGCTAGTCCACAGCATTTAGCACCACCAACCTAGCATGTGCCGTTTGCTGTGGTGGAGGGAAAAGACCAGATGGCTCAAGAGATGTAAATCAAAAACATTTAAGGTCACCTGGTTGTCAATGGATACTCTCAGACCTATGCCAGCTTTTTAGATGGTGTATGAGGAAGTTTTGTGGGCAGGTCTAGATCCAAAAAGGAGGATATGGCCTGCTGCTGCAGAGATCAACCCTCTTCAGTTTTCTGCCTTTCTCCTCCACCAAACCTCTTTAGCCCATTGTTCAGGAATCAGTGCTGCTCTTGCAGGGCCTCTGGCTATTGACTGATTGATTGATATCCTGCCTTTCCCATGCCATAACAAATGCTCAAGGTAACTTACAAAACTTTTATCCTTTTGTCCTCACAACAACCCTGCTATGATGTCACCTAGGAAGCTTTGTGGCAGAGGATGGCTTTGAACCTGGGTCTTCAATGTCTCAGTCCAACTCCCTAACCACTACTCTGGGAATGTCAAAACCCCAGCATGGACGCTTGATGTGGCCTGTGGCAAGCCTCAGTGCAGCTTGTAAGAAGACCCCTCCATCCTGTCCACAGGCAAGACTTAAAATCTTCCAGATCTGATTCTAATACATGCAAATTTATGGAAATTTATTCAAATTTGAAATGTAAATAATTTTTCCATCTTTAACACAGTGTCAGAGAGATGATGTGATCCTCCTGCCAAAACATTTGGACACCTCTGTGTGACTATATTATCCTGGCACTAATTTCCTGCCTCTCATTTGTCTGTTCAAATTTCATTTGCTGTACAGTAGTAGTCCTAGCCCCACTGCAGATCATATGGCAACACACTAGGAGTACCATCACTGTACGTACCCTATAGGTTTGGTTTTTATGAGAGAGAGAAACTTTTGTGCTTCCATCTGGTGATGCATACTGCAAATGGTCAAGCAGAATATTTAATCTAAGGACTACTAATTAAAGAGGCGCTGGATAAAATAAAACATGCACACATTCACATACAGCAATCACTTTTTTCACAAATGAATTTTTTGGCGTTACTTTATTCTTGCTCCTTTTGATCCATAGCCCACGTGCCATGTTGATAAAAGAGAACTTGCTCTATGATACCAGTGTTGTGGGTGTTAATGTACGTAACTCAGCATGTGTTGAGTCAAAAGGGCTGGAGAAATTCAAGTATGCTGGCACAATATTGTTGAGATGTCAGAAAATCAAGACATAATATAGCAATGACTTTTACCAAGTCATATTAAAGCCACATTCACAAAAACAGGAGGCTCCTTGTCACCAAGGCGGGATACTTGAAGGCAGAGCCATATACAAAATAACATTTTGCTATGGTGACATAGTTTGAAATGAATCATTGTGTGAAGATTAAATATTTAACATATATTAAAGAATGTTCTCCAGATTGTAATAAATCATGGATATCACCAGAATCAGAAGTGAAGGAAAATCAGAAGCCATGGGCGCAATCCAGAGTAACGATGGGGAGTCCTTGCTCTGGTGTAAGAACAATTTGCTTTGGATTGCAATATGAATTTCCCATAGGTTTTCACTAGGTGGTGCAGTAACTACGGGTTCACGTAATGTATCTTGCATGCTCCTGTAGTTATTCTGGATTGTAGGGTATGTCTACTGTGTCCATGTGGGAATTTTTTTAATAACACGGGTTGCAAGGAAACATGTTAGAATCTAGCTTCAGTACATTAGAAATTACTGTTATGAGAATCTAGTCTATTCAGCTCATATGCACCTAACTACATTGATTGTGGTTAGTCTTGTGGGAAACAATATGGAGATATAGGATATTCCATTGCACAATGAGCATGTAAAAACATGAAATTTGCTCTAAAATCATCTTCTAGAAGTTTGTAATGCTGTTTTTACTTTGTTCTTGAGAATTGTGAACTTAGCAAAACAATCATCACAGCCCAACATCCAGTCACCAGCAAAGAATAAATCTCTAGGACAGTGGATCTTGAGCATTTCAGCCCAGGATCCCCTTCTGAGAATAACAGTCTATCTGCAGGTGACCATATAGAATGGGGGATAGAGTGCCTCTACCTTTAACCATTGCATAGAAGAGGGAATTGAGGGACAGAGGAGCACTGAGGCAGGTTCTGCTTTTAAAACCCTTCTATGATGAGCTAAACCTGCCTCAATTCCCTAACTCAACATCACCAACCCCCCAGTGGTAATGACACGGCTGGAAGTGACATCAAACAGGAAATAACATCACTGTGGTGCCAAAGATTCCTTCTTGTTTACTTGAAAGCAAGTCTCATTGTGTTCAATGAGACTTACTACCAGGAAAGCAGCCTGAGTGCCCCATTCCATGATGGTGGAACTCAGTGCCAGAGTCCAGGATGCTTCCCACTTTGAGAACCTAAAAAGAATACTCCAAAACCCAAAACTCTAGGAAAATCCAAAAGAACACTGGGAAGTAAAGAGAAATATAGTCCTCTTGGGTTTTGAGAACCATGGATTTGGGTTCAGGAAGACATTTTATTCCCTGAGCCTTACATTCCCAAAGGCGGACACTGGACAGTCTGACAACTTTATAAGATATTCACATCTTCTGGAAATCACAAGGGATGTAGGAGAGAGGAATGGGAACCAAAGGGGATGAGAAAACCAAAAGAAGAACAAGGCAATGTTTTTTGACATTGATAATTTGCCTTTTCTGTATCCCCATTTCTGCCTATTGAATTCAAATGTTCAATACCAATTTCCTAAGACATAGCAATTAGGAAACCCCACAGTTATCAAGCAGGTTTTGTTTTATCGGCTGTTTCCAGATGCAGGTGTCAGAGGCAGTCTGAAGTTGCTCTCTTGCCAAGACTGTTTTGTGCCCCATCCTGTCCCCCCACCAAAAAAAGGAAGCGATGGGAATAAAAACCTCCTTAGGCAGAGAGAAATCAGACCCTGCAAAGTAAGACAGTAGGATTAGAGACAACATTAATATGGATGCAGCAGGAGCTCTGCAAGCAGAAGACCTTGCTCTGCTGTGATTAATGGGTTCCAATTCTGTGCTGAGACTTTAAGAGCATTTTTTTTTGTCTGTGTGATGATGCTTTCCTGAATCATGAGAATTAAGCCTGCAGATTCAGGATCCGCATCTAATGTACAATTTGCAACTGGAGAAGACTGAGCGAGGTTTGAGACTCGAGATGGCGGGTATGATCATGTATATTATTAATATTGTCCCACCTTCATTCCATTGAATCAAGGTGGTGAACATACCATAGAGCAGCGTTTCTCAAAGTGGGGGTCGGGACCCCATTGGGGGTCGCCTAGAGCTTTCCTAAAGACCCCTGGTGCAGGGGGCCAGGTCAGGCTTGCCAGACCTCCGGCTGTAGCTGCATGCGCACTGGGGCTGACTGACAGCCTCAGGGCCCAATCCTATACATGCCTACTCTGAAATAAATCCCATTATAGTCAGGGGGGCCTTTACTCCCATGCAAATGTGGATAGGATTGCAGCCTCAGGGCCCAATCCTATTGTCAGGAACCCTGCTCTGGGTAATGTGTGTAGACGATGACGCTCCCCCAGGGGTTCCCATAACCAATGAGTCAGTTCCCCCATTGAAGTAATTCCAGGGAGACAAATGCGGTATGGTAACCACAACATATTTACTGGCATCCATTTTGGAGGTACTTCTCTTGAACAGTTACAGCTGATAATAAACTGGCATATAATAATAACTCAAGTCTTCTTGTAGCCATTAAACAGTGTCCTTACACCAACAGGTAAGTATAAACATGTCCCATTGCCATGCTCACCCCAACAGGTAAGTATAACTGTCCCTCTCAGGATCTAGGCCTGTCCTGAGACCAAGCACAACCACAGTCCTTCCTTCCTTGTGCTTCTCCTGTCCCAGTCTGCCCCTCTTCCCGCAATTTTTCCCTCCTTATATTAATACCATGGGCCCCGCCCTCTGGGGAGCTTCCATCCCTCAGCTCTGGGAGGGGGTGGAGGATTCCACCACCATTCAGGCCCTCTGATGGGTCCAGGCCCTCTGAGGTGAAACCCTCCCCAGGAGCCATCCTCTCCTGCTCCTCAGGAGTGATCCTGGTCACTGGCACCTGGACTGCTGTCCCACAATGGCAATCCAGATCTCCTTCTTCGTGGGACATCTCCAGGTACATGAGGTCCTCTGCCAGCTCCTCCCTGGGGGTTTGTTTCCTGAGTCCCCCACATTCCTCCCCCGGTAAGACGGGTGCCAGGTCCTGTGCCCCCCACGGTGCTTTCTCCGCTTGCCGTGAGAGGAAGTCAGCGTTAGCATGTAATTGTCCTTTTCTGTGCTCCACTTCAAAAGCAAAAGGTTGGAGGCTGAGGTACCACCAGGTGAGGCGGGAGTTGTTGTCCTTCATCCTCTGCAGCCATGTAAGAGGACCATGGTCTGTTACTAGCTTAAAAGGGGCACACAACAGATAATACCGCAATGCATTGATGGCCCATTTTATAGCTAAAGCCTCCCTCTCTATAGTAGAGTACTTTTGCTCTGCCCCATTTAACTTTCAGCTCAGGAACAGTGTTGGTCTTTCTTCCCCGTCTTTGTCCTGGGACAACACTGCTCCCAACCCTCTACCCGACGCATCTCTGTGTACGATGAATGGTTTACTGAAGTCTGGGGCCGTTAGTACTGGGGGGTTACTCAGGGCCTCCTTGAGCTTCTCTAGTGCTTCCCCACACTCTTTAGTCCACCCTACTAGCTTTATTCTTTTTCTCTTAGTGAGGTCTGTCAAGGGTGCTGCTATCTGAGAGAATTGGGGAATGAACATTCTATAATATCCTAACATCCCCAAGAGTCTTTGTACTTCCTGTTTACACTTGGAGGGGCTTGATGCTCTGTATCGCTGCCACTTTATCCCTCACCGGTTTTATCTCTCCTCGGCCTACCTGAAAGCCCAGGTACTGAGTCTTTCTCATTCCTATCTTACACTTGGTGGGGTTGACAGTGAGCTGTGCTTGTTTAATAAGGGCTTGGAATACCTTCCTCAAATTTTCCATATGCTGCTCCCAACTATCACTAAAGATAATTATATCATCAATGTAGGCAGCAGCATAATTCTCATGCCCCCTTAGCACCTTATCTATGAGCCGTTGGAAGGTCGCTGCTGCCCCATGGAGCCCAAAAGGCATCCGCACGATCTGATATAATCGTATTGGAGTGCCGAAAGCCGTATATTTTCGACTTTCCTTCTCCAGGGGAATCTGCCAGTATCCTTTTGTTAAATCTACCGTGGATAAGTATTGGGCCTTGCCTACCTTTCCAGCAACCCCAATACTCTTGGCATCGGGTACGCGTCAAATCGTGAGACCTCATTCACCTTCCTAAAATCTACACAGACTCTAATGGTCCCATCGCTTTTTGGTACCATGACTGGGTAACTCCTCCAATCACTACGTGACGGTTTAATTACCCCTAACCTCAGCATCTCTTTGACTTCTTTAATCAATTGTCCTTCTAATTTCTTTGGCCATTGTCGGGGTGCTAGACGGACCACCGATCCCTCTTTGACCTCAATCTGATGTTTTTCTATGGGGGTGCACCCTGGCTTTTTGGAGAAGACCTCTCGGAGCCCCTTTTGTAACTCTCTCACCTGCCTCCTCTGATGGTTAGTCAGCTCATCCCCCACTTGTAATTCACCTTCCTCTCCCTCTATCTCATGTATTGATGGCCCTAGCTCCTCACTTTCCTCCTCCATTGCTACCTCTCTCACTCTCTCTTTCCATGCTTTAAGCAAATTCACATGGTAGAGTTTTCCTTCATCGTTTCCCCCTACCTTTCGAATCCGATAATTAACGGCCCCTACCTTTTCTGACACCTCAAAGGGGCCTTGCCAACTGGCTGTCAACTTGGTTTCAGATGTGGGCCTCAGGAGGAGAACCTTGTCTCCTGGACTAAAAGACCTTACTCTAACGTGGGCATAATAGCTCCTCTTTTGCTCTGCTTGAGCTTCCTGAAGCCTTCCCTGGGCCCACCTTGCTATCAGCTGCAGCCGTTCCCTTAGCTTCCCTAACTCTATGGGCCCCTGTCCTACCCCTCGGGACTCCCCACCTCCCAATTGAGCTCTAGCTAGATCTAGAATACCTCTAGGTTTCCTCCCAAAAAGAAGCTCGAATGGGAAGTATCCTGTGGAGGCCTGCGGTACCTCCCTGAACGCGAACAACAGGGGTTCGACGGTCTGTGGCCATCCCTTTGGGTCTAGGTGTGCAAACTTGGTAATCATCCTCTTCAGGGTTTGATTGAACCGTTCAACTAACCCGTTGGCCTGAGGATGATAAACACTAGTCCTCGTGGGATGTACTCCCAACTGTTCCCAAACTCCGGTCATGACCTTCCCTATGAAATTAGTCCCCTGGTCTGTAATGATTTCCTTGGGAAACCCCAGCCTAGAAAAAAACTTTAATAAGTTCCTTGGCTAACCCCGGGGCCCTGGTGTTCCTTAAAGGGATAGCCTCTAGGTATCTGGTGGCATAATCTATTAAAACCAAGGCGTACTCAAATCCCCCCGTCCTTTTGGAAGGGGTCCAATAATGTCCATAGCCATCTTTTGAAACGGCACCTCTATGATAGGTGTTGGTAGCAGTGTACCTCTCGGGGGACCCCTGGGTTGGGTCTTCTGGCAAGGCTCACAGGACTTGCAGTATCTTTTGACCTCCTCTCGTATCCCTGGCCAATAGAACCTAAGGACAAGTCTCTCCAGAGTGGCCTTAGCCCCCATATGTCCTCCCAACAAGGTTCGTGTCGTGAGCCAAAGCCATCGCCTCCCCCCGCATAGGCCGGGGTAAAATTAGTTGATCCACTTGTTCTCCCCTAGTAGCTACCCCCCTCCGGAACAACTGGCCATCATCTATTTCGAAACGCACCCCTTGATATCCGGTTGGGTAGCCTCCCCTGGCCTGCTCCCAGGCTTCCTTAAGTGAAGGGTCTTGCTCCTGAGCCTTCCGAAGGTCTTCCCCCTCCCATGGCTCCTCCAGCCTAATCATTTCCTCCACCACCAATGCTCCTTGCCCCCGCTCAGGCACTTTGGTCTTTGCCAACAATGTCAACAAGTGAGGGTAGTCTTTGCCCGAAATAGCCAGGTAGCATAGTTGGGGCGCTAAGCCCACCTTCATCCGCACTGTTTTCCCTGCAACCTCAATGGATACCTCAGCCCTCCCGTAGGGGCGAATGTCTCCATGTACACACCATATCCACATCGCTTGTTGGGTCCCCATTGTTTGTCCCGGCCTCCTCACCATGGTTTGGGCACAGCCTGAGTCCAACAAAGCCTCTCCTTCTTCCCTGTCCACCTTCACCCAAACCGTGGGAGGGGCAAAAGCCTTGACCTGATGCGTCTTGCAAGCCACGGTAGGTGTCCTCCTGGGGTGGTGGCAGTCCCGACGGAGATGCCCGGGCCCCCCCACATTCAAAACAGCGACGACTCTCTATCGCTCTTATCCGTCCTCGGTCCTCTCCTGCCAGCGCGGGCCACTTTGGTGCGCTCCAGCCTGGTGCTCCTCGGCATCCTCCGCTAGCCATGGTATTAGGCGTGCTTCAGCTCTCTGCGCGTGCTCCACCCCACGGGTCTCCTAGGTGCGCGTCTCCTCCTTCGGGGGCGGCGTCGCGCCTGCCGCACATCCCCTCCTTGCTGCTATCCCCCCCGGGGGGGGAGTTGCTTTCTCTGCTGCCAAAAAACTACCAAGGCCCTCACAGCTGCCTCCAGCATAGTCGGGTCTTGGCACATCACCCAGTTGCTTGCCTTCGAAGGCAGCGCCCACACAAACTGCTCCACCAACACCAGTTCCAGCATCTCTTCACCTGTCCTTTCTTTAGGCTTCAGCCATCTGGTCCCATAGGCTCTTATGGCATTGGCTAGCCCCCGGGGGGGTCACTGATGGATTCAACTTGGCATCCCTGAGTATGTGGGGAGCCATCAGGGGACCTGAATGGTGGTGGAATCCTCCACCCCCTCTCAGAGCTGAGGGATGGAAGCTCCCCAAATTTAACTCAATTTATACCCGGCCTTTCCTCCCCCATAAGGGGGAGCCCAAGGCGGCTAACATAGAAGAATAAAAGATCATTAAAATCATTAAAATTGCTAATAAAAACAAATTAAAACATCATTAAAATATAATTAAAATACTATTAGAATAGTACCATTTTGGAGGTACTTCTTTTGAACAGTTACAACTGATAATAAACTGGCATATAACAATAACTCAAGTCTTCTTGTAGTCATTAAACAGTGTCCTTACACCAACAGGTAAGTATAAACATGTCCCATTGCCATGCTCACCCCAACAGGTAAGTATAACTGTCCCTCTCAGGATCTAGGCCTGTCCTGAGACCAAGCACAACCACAGTCCTTCCTTCCTTGTGCTTCTCCTGTCCCAGTCTGCCCCTCTTCCCGCTCTTTTCCCTCCTTATATTAATACCATGGGCCCCGCCCTCTGGGGAGCTTCCATCCCTCAGCTCTGAGAGGGGGTGGAGGATTCCACCACCATTCAGGCCCCCTGATGGGTCCAGGCCCTCTGAGGGTGAAACCTTCCCCAGGAGCCATCCTCTGCTGCTCCTCAGGAGTGATCCTGGTCACTGGCACCCGGACTGCTGTCCCACAATGGCAATCCGGATCTCCTTCTTCGTGGGACATCTCCAGGTACATGAGGTCCTCTGCCAGCTCCTCCCTGTGGTTTGTTTCCTGAGTCCCCCACACCTATGCATGCCTACTCTGAAATAAATCCCATTGTGTTCAATGTGTGCATAGAACACACATTTCATTTGTAACAATGAAAATACATCCTGCATATCGGATATTTACATTACGATTCATAACAGTAGCAAAATTACAGTTATAAAGTAGCAACGAAAATAATTTTATGGGTGGGGGTCCCCACAACATGAGGAACTTATAAAGGGGTCACGGTGTTAGGAAGATTGAGAACCACTGCCATAGAGGAACACATGAAGATTATATTTGATAAGAAATCAGCCACATGAGTTTAGGTGAGGCCCTTTCTTGGAAGTTTGTTTCTTCCATTTAATGCATCTCCACTGGTAACCCATGTATTTAGGGGGTCCATTGAAGGCATCGGTTATAACTTTTAAAATCTTAATGGTATGAGACCAGGCGTTTTGGTCTCCCCTCACATGAATTTGAGACCATGTTTTGTCTTCCTCCTCTCATTGAAGTCCATTTGGGAGGAACTGGTGATAAAGCCAATGTAGGCAACAGATCCTTAATATCTATTCTCCCCGTTTTGGCTTGTGCGTGTGCATGCATGCATGCGTGCGTGCGTGCGTGCGTGCGTGCGAGTGAGTGAGTGAGTGAGTGAGAGAGAGAGAGAGAGAGAGAGATTCTTGGATAGTCTGTCACAAAGGATTTCTATAATTATAACATTAGCAGGATTGATACAGCAACTGCTTTGAAGAAGCAAAACGTTTATTACTGATTTTGGAAGAGTTCAAAAAAGCTGGCTCTTATTTTCAACCTCCCTCTTTTTTCACCCTCCCATTCCATGGTGTACATGTATTAACTTTTTTCCTTTTTTCCCCTTGGTTTTTTTAAGCTGGGCTGCATGTGGAACTCTGTCACTCCTCCTGATTATTTCAAGGAGAAAAATTACAGAAGTGACACAAATTACTAATTACTTTATTATGCAGTGATTACAGGGAACTTTTTTTAAGTGAAAAGGCTGGAAGTTTTTTAGCAAATTCTATTTTTAAAAGAAATAATTGTTGGGTTGCAAATGTACTAAATTAGGTTAGTGTCTGCAAGGTTTTTTCCCCATCATTCCTCTCTGTCTGTTGTCTAGACTAGAGGAGCAGTTTATTTATGTGTGAGGCATACCCCTATGAATTCTTCATCCAAAAATCTGCATGAAAGCCAGCCAAATACTCTCAATTCAAATCACATGCTCTCATACCCAAAAAAATAGTATTCAAAGTAAGGAATGTGTAAGTTTTTCATTCTGGTCCCCTGCAAACTTCCGTCCCACGTGATCAAACACAACCAGAGCTACAAGGTGTGATCAATAAGTATCAGGTCTGGTGCTATATAAACTACAACATGTAACAATTTGGCATTTAATCTCCTTCAAATTAGTCCCTTTCAGAAGCCACACACTTAATCCAGCGCTGTTTCCATTGATGGAAGCATTCCTGGAACTTGTTTTCTGGGATAAGCAGCATCTGCCTCGTCACTTCTTCAATGTCCTGAAATCTTTGTCCTTTCAAATGGGATTCGATTTTTGGAAAGAAGAAAAAGTCACAAGGGGCGAGATCTGGGGAATATGGTGGCTGTCAGACCTGGGGGATGTTGTGCTTGGCAAAAAACTGCTGCACAAGCTGCACTGGATGGGCAGGTGTGTTGTTGTAGTGCAATTGCCACTCACTGGACACATATGCAATTCTGGCCTTTGCTGACGAATAGCATTCCACAAAGGCCGCAACACGTCACAGTAGTACTCCTTGTTTACTGTCTGACCACGTGGAACATACTCATGATGAACTATCCCCTTGCAGTCGAAGAAAATGATCAACAGTGTCTTCACATTGCTTCGACTTATTTGTGCTTTCTTCTGTCTCAAAGAGCTTGGAGTCTTCCACTGCAAAGACTGAGCCTTGGTTTCAGGGTCATAGCCATAGACCCATGATTCATCACCTGTTATGACTGTTTTCAAAAAGTTTTTTGTGTTCTCGACACAATCAAGGCGATCTTGCGCAACTGAAACCCAAGTTTCTTTTTGGTCCATTGAAAGCAGTTTTGGCACACACTTAGCAGACATGCGTCTCATATCCAAATCTTCAGTGAGAATGGACTGAACTGAACTGTAACTAATCTGCATATCCTCCAATGGTGATTCGAAGATTTCCCCTCACAGCTGCATGCACATCTGCGTTGTTTTTCTCAGTTCTGCTGGTTGTGGGTCTTCCAGAACGTTTGTCACTGTCAACATTTTGTCAGCCATCTTGGAAACATCTGAATCACTCGTACACTGGTGTGTGGCTCATACTCTCCTCTCCATACACTTTCTGCAACTTTGCGTAGGTCTCTGTGCAGGTATCGCCAAGCTTTTGGCAAAATTTGATGCAGATACTCTGCTCAACTTTCTCTGTCATGGTCAATGCAATGACCACATGCTACACACGTTCCTTCCAAGCACTGCTGTAAAGAAAGGAAGTGAACTAAAATGTTATAACGTAGTGTGCATGCATGGTTGGGGTCAAGGTCAATCTGTGACAAGTGGTTTCACTCTGGGTATTTTAGCCTTTACTATGGCACCAATCCTGATACTTATTGATCACACCTGTATGCTTTGGTCATATTTGGATGGTGTTCTAAGGGAGTGAAAAGGACTCCTGGTTTTCTAGAAGTAACTTTTTGTGTCTTCAAATGTGCTTGAGACATGGGGGTCCATTTCAGTATATGTTTTATTTCTGTTATGTGTGTATGTGCTTGGAAAAATCCTGGAAATTTGAGCACATTCATTTATCCATCTAAGTTCCATCTCTAATGTATTTATTGAAATTTTATAATTTAAATTTTTTCTGGCCCTCAGCACTATACCAGGTACTAGATAGATAGAGAGATAGAGAGAGAGAGAGAGAGAGAGAGAGAGAGAGAGAGAGAGAGGCAGGCAGGCAGGCAGGCAGGCAGGCAGGCAGGCAGGCAATCATTTTAAACTAAATAATAAGTGATAGTTTAAATTAACCACATGAAAGCAATATATAGGAGTGTTTATAGCTTTTATTTTGTGATGCCCTATATTTTTCTTGGGTGTCCTACATTTTGGGGGCCTTCTCCTCTTTTGCATTTATGACATCTGGCCACCCTGCTAGGTTATATCTGAGAAAGGCAAAGGACCAGATGCAGATGGAGCAATCAAAGATGGGCCAGGTTAGGTCAGGCATGATCAGAACAGGCTTGGCATCCAGGGCTGAGGGAGTCTCTTCAACCAGTCAGAGATGAGGCCAGGCACAAGAATCTGTATTGCCCCTTCACTTTATGTTCAGATGCTCAGGCTGGCATGGAGATACTGTGGTCTGCTTCCAGCCTTGTATTACAAGACGAAGTACGGTCCCTTGGATATTTCGATATCAGAGCATGAAGGCAAAGATGAAACCCCATAGATTGGCAATAGGAAGACCTGCTTCAAAACACACTATATGTTGCTGTGATGGATTCAAAGCAAGGCAGATTTGGGTAAGGCCACAGCGAAAGCATGATTTAGAGGTGCAAATGCACACAACTGAAATGCTGTCACTTGCTAGTTCCAATTGCAAGTTGTTTTCCTTGATTGTGGCCCAAATCTTGGAAGCTGAATCTCTGCATAGTCAATGTTGTTCAAGCATTTACAGTGAAACTTTGATTGGATGCCAGTTTTCATTTAAATCTCTGCCACTCTCCACCCTCACAGTAGGCAGAATAAACTGAGCAGAACTCAAATGTTGCAAGCAGATTTATTTTAGTGACTTTGCAACCAGATACAAGTCCAAAAGGAAGGAAAGCAGCAGATCTAGTTATAACCATGTGTGGAACCAGAAGTTTTACTAGTTCTAAGAAATGCTTTAAAAAGGTAAGGTTTCTAGGCTTAGAAACACTGCCCACTTTTTCAGCTATATTATCTAAACAGGTATCCCAAATAATGATTGCCATATGTCCTCCAAAACCAGGACAGTCCTGGTTCTTATACTGGCAAGTTTGACATGGGGTCCTGTCCCAATTTTGTTGCAGTCCCATCCCAAATGGCCTTTGACCTTCCACTTGTGATAAATTCATTATTCATGGTTTTTTCCACTGATGTACGTTTTTATCTTGTACCTCCATAAGCAACAGCTGCGGCCTATTACTAGTCTTGTAAAAAAGCAACTCTCCAAGCTTCCCTTAAAAAAATCTTCCCATAAAAAAGATATTTCTTCTTAAGGGAAATGCTGAAATTTATTCTGAATTTCACTTTTTCAAAATTTCAGTGCTAATCCAAATGTCAGGTTTTCAAGCTATGAAGTCCCACATAAATAAATCTATCATTCTTGGGGATTTCAACACTTTACTCACTTTGCCCCACGAGGGTCTAGTGTTATCAATTATATTCTTGCTTCCCCACCCCTACTCCCTTTTCTATCTGACTTCTAAATCGTCCCCTTCCATGAAAGTGACCATCTTCCTCTTCAAGTTTCCATAGCAATTCCTCCTGCCAATAATAATCCAATTAACCATTTTCCTTCTGCTCTTCTCCCCCTTAAATGGTCACATAGACTAGAGAAGGCTTTGGCCACCTGGTATACCTCAGAAACGACCACTGTTCTCCAAAAGACCTTGGTTGCTACTAATTCTCCCCAGGAGGCTGTCTTTAATTATACTTCTCTTATATCTTCTCTGTCTTCATTCCTTGTTTCGTGTAACCTACCCAAAAAATCCATTAGTCGTGCCCCCTGGTTTGATAGAGAATGCTGGTTGGCCAAGAACCTAGTTAGATGAATTTTTCTTTCTATCCGTCATAACCCTTCATCTACAACCCTACAATTATATTTTCAGTCGAGATCCTACTGTAGCAACTTGTTAGAGACTAAAAAACATGACTATGCCCAGAATAAATGGAGACAGCTTCTTTTTGCAATCTCTTCTAACAACCAAAAGGCTTTCTGGTCCTTAGTTTCCCCTTCCTTCCGTTCTCCCAACTTGATACCTTCTTCAGTTCATCCCTCTTCTTGGGTATCACACTTTACAAGTATCTTCTCGGGCACCTCCCAGAACAATACCCCTCCCTTTTTGCCCTCCAACCTTCCAGAATGGCCCCCAGTCTCCTCTAGTGAGGTCTTATCGCTAATTGCTTCTCTCAAATCGGGTAAGGCTCCCGGCCCCGATGGTGTGCTCAGTGAGATTCTTACCAGTCAATCTGCATGGTGGGCTTCCCCCCTAGCTAACCTGTTCACTCTGATCAACCGCCCAGGCCATATTCCAGCATCATGGTTGACTGCCACCATTGTCCCTATCTATAAGAAAAGAGACTCTGCCTCCCCAGAGAATTATAGACCTATTAGTCTACTTTCCATCATTGGTAAGCTTTATGTGAAATTCCTTCTTTCTAGATTATCTGCCTGGGCAGAATCAATGGCCCTCCCAAATAGGGAACAAATCGGCTTTCGATCTGGCACCTCCACATGTGACCACACTTTCCTACTTTCATTCCTCGCTGAAAAATATCTAGTCCATCACAGCAGGAAACTGTATGTCGCGTTTGTTGATCTTAAAGGTGCATTTGATTCAGTCAATAGATCTCTTCTCTGGGACAAACTAGCCTCCAGAGACATTGATCCCCGTCTTCTTTTCTTGGTACGCCAATTACATCAAGCCAACTCTTGCAGAGTCCGATTTGATATTTCTGGTCTCCTATCTGAAAGCATCTCCATTGACAAAGGTGTCCGCCAGGGATGCATTCTTGCCCCTCTGTTATTTAACCTTTTCCTATCCGACCTCCCCTCTCATTATTCTAGCCAACCAGTCACCCCTCCCTCCCTTAATGGCGCCCCCGTCCCCTTCCTACTCTATGCCGATGATGCAGCTTTCCTCTCCCTAACTAAATCTGGCCTCCTTCGTTCTCTCTCTATTTTTCAGGATTATTGCTCATCTAACAATCTGATAATCAACGATAATAAAACCAAAATCTTAGTCTTCTCTAAATCTTGGTCACCGTCTGTCTGGAAGATAGGCCATTCTACTTATGAACAGGTCCCTACTTTTAAATACCTAGGCCTGCTCTTTCACTTTCGTCTAAATTGGGCAGACCATAGGAAGCTAGCTATCTCTACCTCCCATCATCATCTTAAAGCGATAGCCCGCTTCCACTATAAAAATGGCAACCAGTTCGTACCTGCAGCCCTGCAGGTCTTTACAGCCAAGATTATCTCCCAGTTACTATATGGTGTCCCGATATGGATTGCGGCAGTTGACAACTCCCTGGATCAAGTGGCAGCTATCTTTTTCAGGAGGATACTTGGTGTGCCCAATCTTATTCGTCTTGCAACTCTAGCCTTAAAGTTAGGAATCCACCTACCTTCCACGATAGCATGGTCTATTACATTTACATTCTGGCTTCGACTGCACTTAAACCTCCCACCCAATTCTCTCTTGAACGACCTATTAAGAGACCCTTTCTGGTCCACGTGGTTCCAAAAAATCATCTCTAAACTCAATTCTTTAGGTCTTTCACTAGAATCTCTTGTGGATCTTGAGCTTGGCAAAGCCTGTAAGCTAATCCAAGACAGACTGTGGGAAACAGAATTTGCTGCTCTTTCTGTTAGTTTAAATCCAGTATGCTCCCCTCTGTCCTTCGGTTATTGTCCAGTTCAAGGTCAACCCCCTAGATATTTTTTCACTCTGCAAAATCCCTCCCTCCGAAGAGCATTTATGCTGGCACGCCTTAACATCTTTCCCTCCTCGCTCCATTGTGGTAGGTTTTCCCATACCCCCCGGAATCTAAGATTGTGCCCCTTTTGCCTACTTGAACCCGATTCTCTTGAGCACATCCTGATCCAATGTCCAACACATTGCTCGCTCCGTAAACAGTACTTGGATCCCATTTTGTGGTGCCCTCCTGGCCCATTCATCGACCCCACTTTTGCTTTACTGAGCGATAATTCGCCAGAAATTACAACTGCTGTTGCTAGCTTCTTAAATCAAATTATTAAACTATCCTTTCCTACTAGTTCCCGCCCCTCCCTATCCTTTATCCCTCCTTTGAATTAACTTCCCCTTTTTCTCCCTTCCATACTCCAACCCCTTCCCTACAATATTGTTCTCCTTTTTTGAGTTTTTGTTCTGTTGTTATCTTAATGCCAATAAAGGTATTCACATTCGCATTCGCATTCGCAATAAATCTATTTTGTTTTTTGTTTTTTTTTCTTCCATCACTCTTTACACTGCTCCATGTTTTCTCTGCTTTTAACAAAATAATTTTCCACTGAGATTTACTTTGGTTGTTCTTTGGTTCCCAGGGCTTTGATCCCAGAAGCTCAAGATTTCTTGTCAATTTATTCCTCGAGGCTAACAAAAAAAAGTAGTAGAGACATAGGAAATTCACTCTACGCTGCTTGCTCCTGACACAAGCAGTGGCAATCCTGGTACCAGTTCTATTCAGAGGCACAACTACAAGCTGCCTCACCCCACTTTCTGGGCTACCACACATCCCTATATGTTATAAATGCCCTGAGTATATGTCTCTAGTATATGCTGGCTTCCATTTTTTCCCCTGTCCTGATATGTACATACAAGACCAGGTGGCATTCTGCTGCCTCAGGGAGCCATACTGAGCCTCCCTAACCCTCTGAAGGTCTTGAATACTCACAGAGGGTGTGGTGGGGGTCCAAGCCCTGAAGATGGCATGCTAGGGGTCCAAGTGAAACCGAGAGCTACCTGGGACAAAGTGCTGGAGTCAACAGCAGGAGATCGTGTGTACTGGCCAGACTCCTACTGGGATCTGCTACATTTATATTGCGCGGGCAGGACAGGAGTGTATCCTGGATGCCCAATCTCTGCACGGGCCAGTCCTGGCATTTTCCGCTCGCTGGGGCCACTCAGGGGCGCCGGGGCCGAATGGAAAGAGAGTGGAGGTGGCAGGTGTATATAAAGAATGGCAGGAGAAATGGTTGAGAAGGAAGGAGGAGGGAAGATCCAGCACTGGTCCAGCAGTACCCAGGCTCCTCGCCAGCACCTGAAAAGAGACAAGTGACTTTGAGCTAAAGATTCTTTGTTGAGTTGGACTTACCTGTTATACTCCTGTTGAGCTGGGTTCTGTACTTACCTGGAGAAGGCCGGTTCCCAAGGTATCTGGAGAAAAAAGAGACATTGGTTGGTGGACTTAAGAGCCCAAAGGGTGTGAAGTGAACCTACCTGTCTAGGGCACAATAAGACTTTGGGTACACCAAGAAGCCTGGCTGTGCCGATGTGATCGTTCCCGACCCCTTCCCTGTAACTAAGCCCGTGCTGTCTGTGCTCCCACCTTACCTATAACCAGTGATGGGCTTCAAATAAATTAACAACCGGTTCTCTGCCCATCTGGCAGCCACTTTTAAATGGATATTTTTAAACTTTATATTGCCTATCTCTCGTTAACAACCGGTTCTATAGAGTAGGTGCGAACCTGCTGGAGCCCACCACTGCCTATAACCCCAAGCATTATAAAGTGGTTCTCGTTGAATCTTACCTGGTGTGGCGTTCTCTTCTTGCGGGTGGCATGGAACAGTAAGATGGCAGAAGGGAGGCACAGCGGATCTGAAACAGAAGTGTCCCTTGGAGATAAAAGTGAGGGGCATGACAAAGGGCCAAAAATCATCACTTCTAGTTTCACACAGAAAATTGTGATATTTCTAAGACTTTACAAGACCTTCTGGTGCCTTTTGAGGATTGCTGCACCAGCTGACCAGTGTTGTGGGATGGTGGTGGATGGCAGTGCAGCACTATTCCAAACCTGCACCCAGGGCATTTGTCCCCTGTGTTCCTTCAGATATACCACAGGTCAGAAGTACCTAAGGATCTCTACTCAGTATGAATATAATGCAAGTAAAAAGTGTTGTCTTCTGATGAGACTCGTCTAATGAGTTTTGCAGGTCCAAAGCAATAAGTTTCTAAGTCTGATTCATATGTTCTGACAGTCTCTGGTATATGTCTCTAGTAAATTTTGTCTTCTATTTCGTCATTATACCTACATATATTAATATAATATTAATTAATTGATTTATAAAATATTTACATATTATCCTGCAGTTACATGTTATATTCCAGTTCTCTCTCTCTCTCTCTCTCTCTCTCTCTCTCTCTCTCTCTCTCTCTCTCTCATAGGCCCAAACTTCACTGTTGCCACAATGCTGTATTCTCAGATGCACAAATATCAGGTACATTAACAGGTACAGCATTGTTATTATGTCAAGTGCTATACAATTGTGATGGAATTTACTCTTTTAACAGCCAGGAAATGCTAGATCATTGTTTTTCCCATTATACAAGCATGGCATACTGAGAATGTGCTAAAATTGTAAAGGCACACCATCAATTTTCAGAAAGCTGACAAGGCACACTTGCACTGTTGCTGAGAACTAACATCTACCAATGTCCTTCTAAATATATAACCATCCCCAGACTTCTGAAGCAGCACATCTACAGACCATTTGCAGCACACCAAAGGGCCTCAGCACAGTGGTTGAAGATTGTTGTATTATACTGATGGAATAGTGAGACTGAGGCTGCAATCCTAACCTCCACTTAGGCTGGTCTCAGTCCCAGCATAAGTCCAACCTGGGGGTGTCACAAAAGTGAAGTAAGACATTTCTGACCCACTCCTGGGGAGGGGGGGACTAGGCCAATGCACAGGCATATGCCAATCTCACCACACCAAAATGGAAAGATAGGCCAGGTGAGTTAGGCCAGCCTTAATGTCTTAGGATTGCACCAGTGGTGGGCTTCAGGGGGTTATCACAGGTTCTACAGAACCCTTTGCTAATGAGCGCTTGGTTCTGAGAACCAGTTACTAATGGGACATAGAACCTGTTGTTCTATGGAAACAGAACCTTTTGTTAATTTAGGTTATTATGACATAGAACCTGTTGTTAATTTATTTAAATCCCACCACTGGATTGCACCCTGAGAGAAAGTGACTTGCTCAAACTAGATTTTACAATAACCAGAGTTATTGAGAGGGAGGAATAAAACAGTGTTTCCCAAATGAAACACTGAATGAATGAACATTTCATTCAACATTTCATTGAATGAAATGACTCCACAATTCAAGAGTTGCATGTGTACAAGACTCTGGAAAATACTCCAATTGGGGGGCCCTTAACTCAATACTTTTATTCAAGTTATTTCAGTACAGTAGTATCTTGGTTTTATGAGCATAATTCATTTCAGAAGCATGCTTGTAATCTAAAATGCTTGTATATCAAAGCAAATTTTCCATAAGATAATGAAAATTCAGGCTATTCATTCCACAGCCCAAAAATAGTCATACAGAAATTATTACAATACTGTAATATAATACAAAATAAGAAAATACAAAATATAAAGAAAAATAAAACAAATCAACCTGCACTTATTCGGTCAGGTCTCTCAAGCTGCAATTTGTCCCCCTTACACAGAAGTGAGCCCCACTGACTGTAATAGGCTTACTTCAGAGTAGACATGCATAGGCTGGTGTCAGGAGGTGCTAAGCAGGTGCTGGCAGAATGCCAAAACCAGCCATTTCTGAGGCAGGACTATTCTTTTTCACTTGTATTGCAAGACACAATTTATTAGAAATGTTTCCTTGTCTTGCATAACTCTTTCAATCCAAAATGCTCTCAAGCCAAGGTTTTACTATACTTTTATTCAAGTCCGCAAGTTAAGACTAGGGTGTCTGCTTACTGTTTTCTTGGTGTGGAAACTGCATTGAGCCATCCTTCAGACTGGATGAGCAGCTGGGAGTTCCAGTCAAGAAGCAGGGAAGGGGGAAATGTGTGCTTCTGGAGTACTGGAGAGGGAGGAACAGCCTCTTGTCCATTTGACTGATCACTGGAGAAAGGATCAGAATTTAATACTGAATTCTAATTAGTCTAGGAAGGATAGCCCAAAAAGTTTTTTGCCTTACCTTTGGCAGCAGAATACTCTAGGAAGTGGTGGAGTGTTTGAGTGACCTCACATACAGCGAGCTGCTGCTGCTCATGAAAGCCTCTCCTTCTTTCTTCTGAGTAGAACTCCCATGAATTCAATTGTCCTGCCAAGATGTGCAGTTGCTGATTGCAACCATTCTTCCCTCTAAGCTGTTCGCATGTGCGTGCGCACACAACTCGCTGAACTAGTGCACACAAGTTTATACAAAGTGCACAAAGCCTGCCTGACTTTGGCACCTTTTGACAATAACAACTGGCAATGACAAAAATTTTGACAATGACAACTGACAATGACAACCTCATTATCTTCTTTCATACATTGTATTATATTGTATTGTACATATTATTATAAATGTACATATTGTTTTCTGAAGTGTAGTCAAAAGTATATAACTCCAACTGTTATGTCGCGCACAAAAATTTAACCTTCCTTCAAAAGCTGCATGGCTAATATTTTTGCGCACACAGCCTACCGAAAATTAGAGGGAACATTTATCGTGACCCTCCTCAACCTCGCTCTTCTTCTTAATCTGGTGGTAGTTCTTGCCCTGTTACAAATGGAAAGCCAACAGGGGAGTGTTAAAAGCCCAATACTATTGGTAAGTAGTAAACACATCAGCAGCTGGGAAAAGGGGAGGCAATTCAATGAATTCATAGTGATCATGCCATTATTCAGACTACAGGAGAGGCAGTTACATTCCAGCCAGGAGACAAGAACGATTTACTATAATGTGTCCATCCCTCCCCTCCTGCCCTGTTTACAAATGGGTAGGAACAGTTGGGAGTGTTCAAAGTCAGCTTTGATACACAGTCTTGTTTTTTTTCCCCCCATGGCTGGTTTTTTAAGGGAGACGACTTGAGTACTATTGTGTCACAAACAGGTGACTTGATGACTCAAAAAGTATCCCCATTATTACTCTTTTTTGTGTCAAGACACAGGGAGAGGAGTGCTGATGCTAGACTCAATTCAAGTCAAAAGGGCCTTGGGACTTTTCAAGTCAAAAGGGCCTTGGCACTGAAATAAAGTAAGGGTATGTTGAACAATGGGTTTGGGGCTACCACGTGGCAAAGAAAGATTTCTCCCTCTGGTGGCTGATCTTAAGCAACATTAAAGGATGTAAAAATGTTCCTGTTTGGCACTATGCTGCCAGAGGAGCCACGTTTTGGCCTCAGAAATTCTTTCTCTTTCTGTCAGTGCTTGGAAATGTTGTTGCCTTTGTGGGCTCACTTGAACCTTTGTAAGAGATCAGACAGATGGTTCACAAAGGCTTCAGCCATTGCAAAAGTTTATTTGAATCAAACACATTAGCTCTGCTCCATTTCATGCTGAATACTGGGTCCCATCCCTATCATAGACTGGAGTTAGTCACAGGTTTTGCTTGCCAAAGGCTCCACTTTTGATCCTTTCCAGGTCTAGTTAAATGATTTTAGGTATTCCTCCTGATTTTTGGTGGGTCACAGTCCAACAGCATAGCCAGATATCATAACCGAAAAAAGGACTAGACCCCCCAAAATGTAAGATACTGAAGAAAAATGTAGAACATAGAATCATAGAATCATAGAATCATAGAATCATAGAGTTGGAAGGGACCTAGTAGGTCATCTAGTCCAACCCCCTGCCTGCAGCAGGAATTCCCCCTAGAGCATCTCCAACAGGTGCTCATCGAGCCTCTCCTTGAAGATCCCCAGTGAGGGAGAGTCCACCACCTCCCTTGGCAATCTGTTCCACTGCCGAACCGCCCTCACAGTCAGGAATTTTTTCCGGATTTCCAGCCGGAATCTCCTCTCTTGCAGTTTGTACCCATTGGTTCTAGTTCTGCTTTCAGAAGCAGCTATGAACAAATTGGCCCCTTCCTCCCTATGACAGCCCTTCAGGTATCTGAAGAGGGCAATCATGTCTCCCCTCAGCCTCCTCTTCTCCAGGCTGAACATCCCAAGTTCCCCCAACCTTTCCTCGTAGGGCTTCCCTTCCATCCCACTGATCATTCTTGTCAGAATGACATGAGAAAAAAGATTTTAAAACACTCATATATATTGATTTTACTTGGTTAAATACTATACTACTATTTAAACACTATACTACTAAACTTAAAACTATTACATAGAATTTATTAATTACAAGAAGGCTATGTGCTACGTCGTCACAAGGATAAGGACTGCAAAGAAGATTTTTTTCCCACAGGACACAAGGCTAAAAAGAGGACATACCAGGTAGGTGAGTAAGGGTGGGGGTGTGTGATCCAAGGAGGTGAGTAAGGCTGGGGGTGGATGATCCAGGGAGGTGAGTAAGGCTGGGGGGTGGGTGATCCAGTCAGGCAGGGTAGGGTGGGGGACACCAGACACACATTAACACACACACCCCACGCACTCACTCTTACACACACACACACACACACACAGACACACACACACAAAAACTCCTTTCACACACACACACACACACACACACACACACACACACACACACACACACACACACACACACATGCTGTGTGGGTCAGCTTTCTGCACTCTCTGGAGCAAGCAGAAGCTGTGGGATCCTCAGGGCATGGCCCGGGAGACCCTGGCTGGCCAGAGAGGCAGCCTAGGCAGTGTGTTACGGCAGAAGCTGCCTGTGCTGTGAGAAAGTCAGTGCTGGCCAGCTAGGCTGCAGGGCATTGCAGGGACCGTGTAGCCCTCTGAGAAGCAGCAGCCAAGGTGTACTGTGCGACTGCCCACGAAGCAGGGGAGGACCTTCCTCCTGGTATCACCCCTAATCTCTTTCCACTCTGGGTGCACAATAAATTTAAATGGCCGGGGAAATCCCAGAGAATGGGGGTTTCCTCTTTTCCGGCAAAACCCCTCTTTTTCCTAGTTTCTCCAGAGAAATCTGGTTGTCTGGCGTAAGTGGCTCCTTCCACTCATTGTTGAAGCCACTCTCAGCAGCAGTGGCAATGTATGTGGGAGTGAGCACTCCTGTGTGTTGCCATCATTGCCTGAAATGGCAAGTGGGAGTGGTTGCTTACACAGTTCATTGAGCCATCTACAATACTTATTGCACCACCTATCTTTGCACCACTACACTGAGGTCTACCTGGACTCTGCCTTTACACCAACCATTGAATGGAGAGAATACCCTCCCCCCAAGGATTCTGGGAACCTACCACCAGCACACTTGAGAAGAGCTTACTATTTAATAATTATTAATTTTCATTCTGTTATATTATCATCACCATCGTCATCATCGTTATCATCATCATCATCATCTAACAATGAGCACAGTACTTCAGGCAGTTCTGTTTCATCAGTAATGCTTACAAAGACACTTTTAACTCACATGGCACTGCTGAGTAATTATAGTTTCTGTTTCATTGGCTTAAGCAGTTGGTAGTAAAATATTAAGCCATTGGTACTAAAACATTGCCAAACATCTGATATTTTGGTCTGCCTAGGTATGTAGCTATTGAAATGCAGGTGTGATGCTGCTACATCTGCCAAGGATATAGCTTTTCTTAAAAAAATGTACAAACAGAGGAATTATAGCAATCAGTAGGCTCTTGATCTTTATTCATGCTGGAACCTGGAAGTATCAACAGCCAAATAAATGGATGAGAGTAAAAGGTTGCAAATCCGGACTAGGAGACAAGAGATTTGTGATGCAAATGATTTCCTAGTGCTGAGCTGGGGGCATGTGGGATTTCAGTGCAGAGAGCCAAATCGGATTCATTACCTGACAATTAGTTCAAAATTAATGCAAAATTGTACACTGTGAATGAGCTCCTGATAAGACAGCTTCCACCATTTTTGGCTGCCTGCTGGAATCAACATGTAGAATTCAAAGTTGTGATGAGCCTCAGTCCTGCCAGGCTTGGAAAGTATGTAAACTCAGGACATAACTACTTACGGCAGAGGCCCAAATGCATCACATCAAATAATAGTCCATGCATCTGTGTGTCCATCTCTACCAATGGCTGGAGCAGATGGGGAGTTATCACTGAGAAACAGAAAAAGAGAGGGGAACAGACTTGGCTGGGGAAATGTTCAGCCTTTTACTGGAATAGTACCCCTCACAGTGTTCACTTTACCCTTGAGATGGAGAAAAATTACACTGGGGAACAATTTTTAATACACTTTCTGTTGATTTCAATTTTGCAGCTGTTTTAAAGTTAAATAGGTGTGCTGAATTCAAAACTGTAGTTGGTTTCTTCTAACACGTCAATTTTTTTCTCTACAGCTTATCTTAATGTGACCACTCTCCGCTGAATCAAGCATGAGTCACATAGGAAGCACTAGTATTCTCCTATTGGCTGAAGTCAACCTTCTCCAATTGGGGAGGGGTGAATGATGCCGTAAGAGACCAGCGATGGCTTCAAACTTCTCTAGGTTATTTAGTTACACCTGCTTTAGTGTAGTGAGACATTCCGTGTTGATCTTTATAGTGAAGTACATTCCAAAGTGGAGTCCGAGTTCTTGCTTGTAGTCCACTTGCTTTTTTCCTTTACATCATGTCTGCCTCTGCTATTTCACGTCATAAGTGCTTAAACAAGCCCGATTCATTTTGTTATATATTCCTACTCAGTTTTACCATTCCTACTCAAAGGACAAATGTCAGTGCATTTGTGAGGCAAGCCTATTTTGCATATTTTAAAGTGAAAATTGGTGATCAAGATAAATCTTGGGCCTCTCACAAGGTGTGCAGGCAGTGTGTCGAGAGTTTACGGATGTGGACAAAGAGAACACGCAATAAATTTAAGTCTTGAAAGACTATGGTATTGTGCTCAGAAATAGAGGTCCTAAAACAGTGTCTTTTATGACTAAACAGGCCAATTCGAGAGTGGCAATCCCTTCCACACTGAGGGCAGATACAGTCTGTCCCCTGCCCAGCCCCCAGATTTCGTTGTTTTCAGGACTGCCTCTTTGTCTCAGCCTGCCAAATGAGTGTCTCTTTGAATTGAAGAAGGCCATGCTGCATCTTTTGCCTACACGCTGAACGATCAGAGGTCAGGGTTTCCCAGTTATTGATGTTCATTCCCATGGCCTTTAGATTCCTCTTGCAGATGTCCTTGTATCGCAGCTGTGGTCTCCCTCTAGGGCGCTTTCCCTGCGCTAATTCTCTATACAGGAGATCTTTTGGAATCCGACCATCGGTCATTCTCACGACGTGTCCAAGCCAGCTTAGACGTTGCTGTTTCAGAAGTGTGTACATACTAGAAATTCCAGCACATTCCAAGACTGCACCATTTGAAACTTTGTCATGCCAAGTGATGCCAAGAATACGTCGGAGACAGCGCATATGAAATGTGTTCAGCTTTCTCTCCTGCCATGCATGAAGGGGCCAAAACTTGCTGCAGTACAAGAGTGTGCTCAGGATACAGGCACTATAGACCAGGATCTTTGTATGTTCCGTGAGCTTCTTATTAAGCCATACTCTCTTTGTAAGTCTAGAAAATGTGGTAGTCATTTTACTGATACATTTATTCAGCTCGGTATCTAAAGAGTGTCGGAGATAGTTGAGCCAAAGTACACAAAATCATGGACAACCTCCAGTACATGTTCAGAGATTGTTATACAAGGGGGTGAATCCACATCCTGCCCCATGACTTGTGTTTTCTTCAGACTGAATGTTAGTCCAAAGTCTTGGCAGGCCTTGCTGAAACAGTCCATAAGTTGTTGAAGGTCTTCAACAGGGTGAGCAGTAACAACAGCGTCATCAGCGAAGGGGAAATCCTGCAAGCATTTCAGCTGGACTTTGGACTTGCCTAAATTACCTCTTCTATGCAATGGTTAAAGATACAAGCACTCTGTTCTCCAATCTATATGGTCACCCTGTGCTATTTTCAGAGGCATTGCTGCGGCTGAAAAACTTAGTATTTGCCCCCACCCCACCCCCAGCAATCCCACTGCTGTCCTCTGGAGCCTCAAAGAGCTTGATAATACAAATGGATGCCATCCAGGATCCCAGGTGATCCAGGCCCTGGCAGTTTCTTTTGGGTGGCCTAAAGGATACTCATATCCTACAGCTCACATCTGATTTTTCCATCCTCAAGCCTTGGGTTTAAGGAGAGGGATGGCAATTTTTTTTTACCCATGTGTCAACCTTGATGGACTCATCAGCCATCCCCAACTTCTTCAGAAGCCTCCTCCTTCCTCACTCCCCTCCCATTCACCTTTAATTCCCCCTTTCATATTTTGCCAAGAGTGCTTATTGAATTTGTCACTCACTGCTCAAGCTCAAGAAAAGCCACTTTCTCGGCCTTGCTGTGGTGAGTGAGGAGACAATTCAGAGAGCGACTATATTCTTTTCAAGAGGTATTAGAAGACTGAGGATTCCACCAGCTGCCACTGTCTTGCTCTCTACTTGACTAACACTGCAATCCTATACATACTTACCTGGGAGTGATCTCAGTAGGGCTTACTTCTGAGTAAATCTGCTTAGGATTGTGTTCTCTGTAATACTAGTATCACCTTCCCCTCCAGGAGAATCACCTCCTGGTGATTCTGGATGGATGGATGGATGCATACATACATACATACATACATACATACATACATACATACATACATAGGGGACACACAAAAGTTTCTGAGCATGTGATTTCCTTTCTGATCTCAGCAGCCAACACATGCCATGCTGGGATAGCTCAACCAATGTGTGCAACATTGCTACATCCCAAATCATCCCCACATTACTCTGGCTGGATTGCTGGTATCACCCAAGCATCATTCCTAAGGAGCACTTTTTCCACACCTGAGCTCTGAGGTGTGATGATTTAGTGCTGGATGTGTGGGTGGGGGTGTGTCTGGGGGCGTGTGTAGGCCAATGTGGGGAAAAGGGATTTGGACTATATTTAGTCTAACTTCAGGCATAGGTAACACCCAGTGATGGGATTAAACTAAATTAACAACAGGTTCTATGTCCTAATAACCTAAATTAACAACAGGTTCTATGTCCATAGAACAACAGGTTCTATGTCCCATTAGTAACCGGTTCTCAGAACCAGGCGCTCATTAGCAAAGGGTTCTATAGAAACTGCAAGAACCCCCACTGCTGGTAACACCAGAGAAAGACCAAGGATGCAGATACACTTCCCCACCTGAACAAATAGCTTACCTCTACCTATCCCTAATGCTGAACCCCTACCACGAAGAAAAGGCACTTTTCACACATTCACAGGCTTTTCTTTATTATCATTGATCAATATATATATGAAGAGTAGTTCCCTCTGGGCTCACATCTGTTTGTAGTGACAGAACTGGGTAGTGAAGAGAACTTTTAGCTCCATCAAAATCAATAGGACATACTGCAGAGAAAACATGTTTTAGGATAGGAGAATTAATGTACAACACACCATCATTTTTTTTTCTTCAGAAATCTGGCATGTAGAACCTTGCAACACATCAGACTCCTTCTGTGCTTTCCCGCACTGGCAGATCTCGTTTTCAGCCCTGTGGGTCTGTGAAGTAATGGGAAGCTGACGAAAAGAGGATACAGGTAGGCTTATAATTCCGTTACAGCATGGCAAATCCATTGGCTGCACCTTAGACAATAATTTGCTCACCTCAACAAAGGAGGAAAAAAGTAGAAAATGTGGAAGGATGCTACAATCTCTTGTGAATTGTAAACTGCAATGAGCAGCACATTTTTCTTTTTTTCTTTTTCTTTTTTTGGTGCTGGTGGGGGAAGCAAGAGAACCATACCCATAACCAATCCAGAGTATCTACAGGAGCACATAAGAGACATTACGTGCACCCGTAGTTACTGCACCACCTAGTGAAAAACCTATGGGAAATTCATATTGCAGTCCAGAGTAAATTGTTCTTACAGCAGAGCAAGGACTCCCCATAGTTACTCTGGATTGCGCCCATAGCCAAGCTTTCTCACTGAGTAGGCTGCCATATTTTCAGGTGGAACTTCAAAAAAAATTAGTGACAAGTCTTTTTCGTGATAAGTTTAAAGCTGTGTGAATAGTCAACCCTGTATAGCATTTTATTCTTTATAGCTTATTTTATTCTTTATAACATGTTACTCTATACAGTTTTTATTCTTTAAAGCAAGTGAATAGTCACCCTGTTTTATATTATAGTGATCCTGTGAGGTAGGTTGGACTTCAACAGAGAGAGTGACCAAAGTTCATCCAACAAACTCATTGCTGAGTGGGGTTTTGAACCCAGGTCCAAACTTGACAATATACCATATGCTGTGTCTCTTGGGGAGGGGGCTTTCCTCTGAATAACCAACAGAAATTTTTGTTACTCTCTTGTCAAGTCCAAGGTGCTTTCCTGGATACTGAAACATTAGTTCATCTCCTATGAACTGTGGACACTGACTGGCAGCAACTGTCAAAGGGATTAAAATTTAGAGTCAGACTGAATCTGTCTTTCTGTCTACCGCTTTTCAACCATTCAACAATGGTTTGTTGAATCAAACCATTGGTTCAACAAGACCAGTGCTGGCCACTTAAACTGGATCAAGTCTCAGGGTTTTTCAACCCTGCTTTCAGAGATGGAGATGCCAGTCAGACCATCTGAATTGCAAAGGCTGTACAGGTCAATAAGAAAGGGGTTCATATGCTCCTATTCTTCCCCCCATCCCAATCCTTGTTTTGGGCTGGGTGGCCCCCTATGAGAGATGCTGTTCCAACTGCCTGCACTTAGGAGTGAGTTGGAGCAGATTTCCAAAGTCTCTTCCAACTCTAATATTCTGTGTTGCTAAAACTGAGCTGCTTAAAGGACTCCCAAGTGTGCAAGGATTTAAAATAAAGGCAAATGTGATCTCTGGCTTTGGATAGTGAATGGCTTTGACACTGAATTAACTTAAAGGTTTTTCTAAGCACAAAGAAATATTGCCAAAATCCATGCAAATAAATGCAAATGATTCATATAGTGAACCTCAATGCCTGGGCTTTATTTTGGCATCAGTGAGGTTAAGTGTTAGGGGCTAGTTGAAAGGTGTCAGTTCAGAAGAATCCCTGGCAGGTGCTGTCACATTTCTGCTGCCAGATCCCAAGTCTGTTGGCTGCCCGTTTGGCTTGCTAACCCAAACAGCAAAGCTTCCACCACAAAAGAACCATTTAATGAGCTTGTGTTTCTCACTGCTCCATTTTGAATTATTTTGAAATAGTCTTTTCCAAGAAATAGTCTTTTTGGTGCTCTACTATTGAAAGTTGCTACAGGACTTTTTCAGTATTTTTAACATAGTGTGTCTGGGTGAAAACCAGCAAGTGAAGTTTCTTCCATTCCTGCATTCCCTTCTCATTTATTTTCTGCCTCCCACATTCAAGCCTCTTATTTTACACCCACTGCCCTATATTCCTAATTCCTTCCACTATCCCACATCTTTTGAGCTAATTGCCAGACTCAGCAATGCTCTTCTAAACCACTGCATTCAACAACACCCACCCATGAAATAAGATTGCTGTTCAGTTTTAAATTGGTGCAGGTCTCCCTCTTCTGTTTGGAATTGAAATGAATGAGCTCTGCAAGAGGAGAACTAGGACTCGTTGCAGAGGCATATTGCACGGGCATTTTGAAACATCGCTACCTATGCTGGATTTTAGGATTACTGGCACTTAATATTCTGTTCTTCTCATAGCAATACAATAATCAGAAATGTTGTAGGAAACCTCAATCTGTATCAGGAAACAAAAATTTATCTGCTAACAAATTTATCTTTTAATCTGAAAAAACTATCTGCTAATAATTGATCTTTTTATGCCACTGGTACTAAGATATTTTTATGCCACTGGTAATAGGTTATTGTGAGCCTTGCTTGAAAGTCAGGTGGCAACTTCAGTTGGGGTCCTGTACACAACTTGCAAGGATAGCATCAAGATTAGCACCAAAGTTAGCAAGGCTTGCTGGAACAGACCAAGATGGGTCCATTTAGGGCCCAATCCCTATCCAACTTTCCAGCTTTGATACAGACGCAACGCAGCCCTGAATTAAGAGAGCTAACATTCCCTTACCTTGAAGACATGTCTGTGATTTCCCACCACGATTACAGTATGCCCTGTCGGCATAGCTGGATCAGTCCTAGAAAATTGGATATAACAGAAACGTTAGCCAGTATCATGTTCCCAACAGTGGTCAGCTAAATATCATCAGGAAGCTCATAGGCGAGGTGCACTGGCATAACTAAAAGTGTCTATACCAGTGGTTCTCAATCTTCCTAATGCTGTGACCCCTTTATAAGTTCCTCATGTTGTGGGGACCCCCAACCATAAAATTATTTTCGTTGCTACTGCTGCAATGCTATTCACACTTTCCTGGGAGTAAACCTCACTTAACTCAGTGGGAATGACTTCTGAGTACACATGCATAGAATTGGGCTCTAAGGCTGCAGTCCTAGCACTTTCCTGGGAGTAAGCCCCACTCGCTATTATGGGACTGACTTCTGAGGAGACCTCCATAGGATTGGGAGGAGGAGGCTGCCGTCTGTGGTGTGTCGGGTGCTTCCTCACCCCCAAGGCTCCACATCGGTCTCACACCAGCTCAGAGGCTCCTTCTGAGTCGCTTCTCAGTGGCTCCTTCCAGCCGCAGCGGCTCCAGCATTTCTGTCAGGTGTTCTCACCTGGCCCCTGCACCAGGGGTCTTTGAGCAACCCCCAGGAAAGCTCCAGGTGACCCCCCAAAGGGGTCCTGACCCCCACTTTGAGAAACACTGGTCTATACATAGGCCAAAGTCTCACTTTTCTCCATGCCTCACTTTTCTTCATGCTGCAAAGACTCAAGCCTTTCTATGTTTGTGTGTGTGTCCCCCAAGAGTTGTCCCAGACAGTGGTGTGTGTGTCCCCCAAGAGTTGTCCCAGACAGTGGTGATACTGATCCTGGCACCACCTGGGGCCATGACTGCATCTCTGCACTTAGACAATTTTTGAGTAACAGGACTGGAAAAACATCTGCCTGAAGAGCCAATCAATCTCAGAAATATTGGTCTTGGTCAGGGGTCTCCAAACATTTAGGCAGGAGGTCCACATCATCTCTCTGACACTGTGACGGAGGCTAGAAAACTAATTTACATTTCAAATTTGAATAAATTTACATAAGCTTATATATAAGAATGTATTAGAGTGGATAACAAGGCTTGCCTAAGGGCCAGATAGAGGGGTCTTGCAGAGGACCACATTTCTTGCAGAGGACCATATGCTTTCCGAGAGCCACATCTGGCCCCTGGGCTGGGGTTTGAAGACCCCTGGTCTAGGTGGACCATGAGGCCCTTTGATATAAAGGTCCAACCTTGTTACACATCCATTTTTTATCCACAGATTTGACTCAACGCAAATGGCCACTGCAAATAACAGCTTTTCAATCTGCTGTTCTACTATTACAGAGAGGTAGTCATGCAAGCAATCATTCTGTTCTTCAACTGAACCAGGCAAAGGCATTTCTAATAGCTGCATTTCTAATAGCTGCCTCTCTACAACAGGAAGAAAAGCTGTTTTTAAATAATTGTTTAAGGATACACTTTTTATTTTTATAAACTGCTTTTATTTAACACATTTTTTGTATCAGCAAGGAGTCCCAGAGTCAAATCCCTGCAGATAATTTGTCAGTGTGTCTACTCAGCAATAAGCCCTATTGTGTTCAATAGTATTTATTCCCAGGAAAGTGAGGTTAGGATTGCACCACAACCTTATTTATTAGGAACAATAGAGAAGCAGGAAACCTGGAAGTGGGTCTTTAAATCTATATTCGCACTGTTTTTTAATCCACTTAATTTTTTAATGTATGGGAAGTTCTGGAACAGAACCCTAGAGGATAACAAGGAACACCTGTGTTCAGATACATACTTGTAATTTGAAAAAGCAGCACTCATTCATTGCCATAAACTAGACCAAAGCTCTGTCCTTGGAGACTGCAATCCTAAGCACACTTCCCTGGGAGTAAGACCCATTGAACACAATGGAACATACTTCTGAGTAGACATTGAAAGGATTGAACCCAAAGCCAGGGAACCCCATCTCTGGGGCCAGATGCAGCCCTAGGCAAGCCTTCATCTGGCCCTCAGACAAGCCCTGTAATCCTCCAGAGGCGATGATTGCTTTTCACACCTTGGGAAGTTATTTTGAGGGCTGGCAAGGCTGCACACACCTCCTCTCTCTGTATATAAAAGTGCTTATAAACTGGTTTGAAGATCACCCCCTCTCTGTGTGTAGGAAATTTTTTATGAACTGAGTTGGATTCATTCAGTCACAAGGTCTGTCACTAATATATTCATTTAAAGAAATTTATTCAAATTTGAAATGTAAATCAATTCTTTTTTGCTTCCGGCCCCCAACACAATATCCAAAACATGTGCCCCTCCTGCCAAAAGGTTTGTGCATCTGATGGGCAGATTTGATGAATCAGAGTAAAAGCAGGGGTCTCTAACTCTGATATATCAGATCTGCCCGTGTTCAAAAACACGCTTCTTTCAGCTAGCATGTAGAGGCAGAACGCCCTTCCTACATGACAAAATACTGTGGGAGAGATTAGCTTGCAAGCTATGTTGCCTTCCCCCAGAGGCAGAGCCATTTCCAAAATGTAGGTGTGGAGCAATGATGGGATTCAAAGAAATTAACAACCGGTTCTCTGCCCATCTGGCAGCCACTTTTAAATTGTTATTTTAAACCTTATATGTCCTATGGCGCAAGCGGTAAAGACGCTGTGCTTGTTAACCAGCAGGCCAGGGTTCGATTCCCGGGTCGGCCCCACAAGACAGGGTGAGCTCCTGTCCTTAGCCCAGCTCTACAACGCCAGCTGGATCCAATCGTATTGGCTCTGCCTTTCCATTGGACTAATTCAGTGGCGTGGAGAGGGGGGATTTGCTGCTTGGGTAACAGCCTATCCTCCATAATAATCTAACCTAGGCTTTCGTGCTTTGCATGCAGCGTATGCAGCGCTGAGCATGATACCATAGTCTTCCAAGACTGACGGAGGCCTGCTGCTCATTAACAACCGGTTCTATAGAGTAGGTGCGATCCTGCTGGAGCCCACCACTGGTGTGGAGGTGAGCAAAAGAAGGTGAGAATCAGCCATCTCTTCTAGTTATCTCCTCTACTTGGTCGGCCCCCCATCAGGAGCAATTGTTCCATGCAACCAATCAGCAAGCCATTCACCATCTCTCTCCTTCTCTTTTCCCATCTCATCTCACCGGAACTATCAAAGGGAAATTTATGAAGCGCTCGAGGCACTAGATATTCCCGGTATTTCAATATAACTTCGTTTTTTCCCCCCAATCTGAAGTGAACAGCTTGGTTGCTTCTGCCTGTCAGTGAATTTAAATTGCAAATGAAATAGTGAAACGCAAGCAGCCAAGGGTCTGTCTCGGTGGCTTCGGAGAGCACACTGATTGCTTAGCAACCAGAGGAAGGGGAGACAACTTTATGCAACTGGAAACTCCCTCTTCTCAATTCCTCCCTGGCCTTGGAAAGACATTTCCAAGCATAAACCAAAGAAAATAGGAGGAGGTCAATGTCAGATGCGCAATCAAAAGGGAAGTCCGTTTTCTTCTTTTTTCCTATCTTTTTTTAAGATCAGGATGCTTGTTGCCATGGTTGTGGAGGGGTAGTGTCAGAAGTTGCTGGCCTGCTGCCTCTCCCTCCGTCAGCAGCACACAAACCATTGTCATAGTAGTTGGCATTGTAATAGAGGCTGTATGCTGCCTTTGTAATTGTAATTGGCATTGTAATAAATGTATGGATGCTCACCATGCTGTGTGGTGAGGTGTGCAGCACTGACTTAAATTAAATAAAGAATGAAATCTCTGCAGCCAGGCTGTACTTAACCCAGGCAGTATCACTTGGTGAAAAGAAAACTGAAGATCTTGGTGGAACATGTCAAAATAGTCCTTCTCCATACAGAATAGGGACTTTCATAGTACAGTGGTACCTCGCATAACAAGTGCCTCAAATAGTGAGTGTTCCACATAACGAGTTAAAATTTCTGTGGGATTTGGCCTCACTTAATGAGCATGATTTGCATAACGAGTGCCCATTGGCTGGGTTCCCTCTCCTCCTCCCTGCATTGGCTGGGCTGTTGGAATGAGGCGGGACTTTCTCCTCATGCCTGCAATACATGAAGAGGCCAGCAGAGGGAGCAGAGGAGCCTCTTCAGTCCAGCAACAAAGATGCAGCCAGCAAACATGGCCAGCCCAACCTCTGCAGCCAGCAAATGTGGCCAGCCCAACCTCTGCAGCCTCCATCAGGTAGGAGAGAAAACTCCTCCTGCACCCCCTCTGGAGCCCCCCTCAAACTGACCCCTTCCCACCAAGGAAGCCCCCCTGCCTGGACCCCACTTCAAACACCCCTCTGCTCCCCCACCATCTTCCCTGCCTGCAGTTTTCCTTTCCTGTGAGTAAGCCCCAGTGGATTCAATGGGGCTTGATTCTGAGTAGACAGCATAGGATCTGGCCCCTTTGCTGTTGAAGACTGCCTATCTAGTTTGCATAGAGGGATCTCACAGAGAGAGAGAGGGGGGGTTCCTTGTTAAAGATGTTCCAAAAGACACCAGTGACTCTTTTAGTGAAAATTAGTCATTCTTGGCCATAAAGGTTTTTTCTTTTCTTTTTTACTGTACAGAATATTACAGTGTTTTATTACAGTAATTGTAGTCTGTATTATATTAAAGTGTTTTGAATTCAATTCCTATGTTTTGTCATCATTTTTACATCCAGTTAATATTTTTATATGAATATTTTTGGGGTTGTTGAACCAATAGTCTGAGTTTCCATTATTTCCTATGGAAAAATCTGCTTCACTTAAAGAGCATTTCACTTAAAGAGCATGCCTCCGGAACGAATTAAGCTCTTTATGTGAGGCACCCGCTGTACCTGGATTGCAAATATTTTGCAAGATGAGCAAAAATTTCTAAGAAATTCTGACTTGGTTAACAAGTGATGTCTTGCAATACTATATGTCTTGCTCTTCTTCAGGAAGTGCTTGCTCTGCCTCCCCTTGCTCTCCACAGATTTGCTTTCATTTTTTTCCAAGCACCAGGGTCTTTTTTTAAGGAGTCCTCTGTTCTCATGATGTGGCCAAAATATTTGAGTTTCAGCTTCAGTATCTGATCTTCCAATGAACAATCAGGGTTGATGTCCCAAAGGATTGACTGATTTGATCTCCTTGTGGTCCAAGGGACTCTAAGAGTCTTCTTCAGCACCATAATTCAAAGGCCACTATTCTCCAGTGCTCAGCCTTATGGCCCAACTCTCAAGCCACGCATTACTAGAGAGACCCTCAAAAGTGCAATAATGAACTGCCAATGCTCTCTGAAGTGCTAAAATGCACCATATACATATTAAACCACTCTAGGAATGATAATAAAAAATGAACATCAGGCTTATGGGTCTGTAAGCAGATTATTCCCACAGGGTCTGCCACACTCTGGAAGCATTCTCTTCCTGAGTTGAAAAGTGGGTGAGGGAGAGGAATGGGCTGATTCTGACTGTTCCCTGCCACAGCACTGCCTGTGGCCTGCAAGCATAGCAATCCTTGCCTCAGCTTATCACTCAAGAGTATCTTTCAGATTTCTGCAGACTTCTGCCCCCAACCAGTGCTGACCTTCTAGCTGCCTTAGGAGACGCCAGCCATTTCTGGTATAGCCCAACTTGGAAATGCAATGAATACATGCCAGAAATGAATACATGCTGTCTTAACATGCTAGCAATATGGCAATGCATAGCAGACGGGGAGAAAATTGGATGGTTTAAAAAAATTAACCAATTCAGACAGATATGTGACTGGTAGCTATGCTGGCACAATAAGCCTTAACTGCTGCAGTTCAATTTATGTATTTTAATATGACACCATCAATGTGAATAAATAATATTTTACAGAACAGAAACAAGACAGATCCCTGCCCCAAGGAATTAACAGTCAAATTTGCCAGTGGAGGAAGTGAAGTCAGGATAAATGAGGAAGAATATACAATTATGCCCTTTCATTTTACTGGAGTGGATGACTATAAGGGTGTACCAATAGCTTAAAATATCAACTCTGGAGGGCAAAGTAATCCAAACTGTGTGCAAAGGGACAAAAGTAACATGTACCACTTACTTATTTGGTAAATGCACAGAAGGGGATTGATTGATTGCCATGCCATGTCCAAGCATTCAACTAAATATATGAATGCGTGCAGGGGCATCTTTCCTGTGTTCAGGGATGACTCACACATAGGTCCATATACACAGACATGTGAGGGAAACAACTGAATGGATCTTTCAACATGTGCAGTTTTTTTAATCCAAGCAGAGGGGAAAGAGCAAGCAGCCCTGATCCTCATTGTGAGTTGGCATCTGGTGATGCTCAATTTGTGGGACTACACCTTTGGACTACAGGTCACCTTGCTGTGACCCACTGAGACAATGATTTGATCATGCATCTCTTCTCTGGCATGCGGCAGTTTCTATCAACTCAGGGTGACCATATGACCATAAATTTCCAGATTTCTCCTCTTTTTTAGCCTCCTAGCTTTGTGTTCTTCATTGTCCTCCATTTTGGCTTCATTTTGGAACTTTGCAATGGTGTGCAGTACCCCATCATGTCATGTGGCATTGGATTTGTTTCAAAGAGAAGAATCCAATGCAAAAATCGATTTTGAAATATCTCCTTCTTATCAAAAACTATGGCCAAAAAACTAAAAATAAAAAATATGCATTGAGCTCTATGGGAAAGTGAAAGTTCCCCATGTCGCAGCTTTACTCATGAGTAGGTAAATTGCCATTGTCCACCAGACAGACCAGGCTGAGAGGAATCCATGAACTTGTCCTCCATTTGAGATTTTGGCATCTAATCACCCTGTATCAACCAAACTGAGGCTCATATTCTTTCCTGAAATGGATTGTATGTCTACAAATTTCTATGTGGTTTGCCATCATTTATCTCCTCCTCTTTTCCTTCCTGGGACTATGTGAGTCTCTTAGAGGATAGCAGATTGGGTGGGGGAATAGCCACAAGCCATTCTGCAGTCACAGCTACAGTAACATGTAAATCTATGGAATAATCAAGGAATTCCTTCTTATCCAAAAATCCCCCCCCCAAAAAAAACTGAATTCCACAGAACTCCAACAGGAAAACACCACGGAATTCACAGAAGTGTTTTTATCTCTCTTACCTACACCCTTCCCCCCAAAAAATCAGGGCTTCCAAGCAGCCTGCCCCAACACTTGCCTTCCAGAGTTAATAATAAATTGGAGGTGGATGGTGCCTTGAAGGGTATCGGGGGAAAAAGGAAACATTTTTTGACAGTGTGCAACAATCTAAAAAGCAATCAGTCCCCCCAGCTGTTCTTTGAATTAAAAGGGGACAAAACAACAATCCCCAATTATTTCCATTTTGAATCTTTGGCTCTTACTAAAGAAATGAAGAAAGTTGAGGGGGAAAACTAAGAGTAGATTTTCATGTGAGAGAGCCAGGCGCTCAGTTCTGGGATAAAAATGCATTCTTGAGCTTAGAATGGCACCCTGTTCTATTATCAGAGTACATCTGTATCCTAAACCACTTTTTTTCATTTGGTGATTCAGGACTAGCTTACCCATGGGGCTGGCCAATCAGAGTAGAAAGTGTGCGTAAATTTTCTGGCCAGCTATAATCCATGTGCACGCGCACTCGCGCGCGCGCACACACACACACACGTGTGAACTGATGGGGGTATCCTGAAGCTGTCTACCATCTCCACCAGTCCTTCACTCAACCGCTGCACTCTGCTGCCCATCTGATTCTCTGATCATTTGCTTTTCTTGAATGGGAACAAGAAAAAGCATGTAAGATCAGTAGAAAACTATCTTCCCCAGTGCTGCAGCCAAAGACTGTGACAGTGGGGCAGAGGGGGAGGGAGGAAGTGTCTGTCCTCTTGTTCCCAAAACCATCTTTCCAGAAGGATGCTGCAGCACCCTGTCCCAGCCATCATCACCTCTGTCATCTGCACCTGCTGCAACTGGCTGGATTGGAAGATCCTGGGGGTAGGAGGGGCACACTTCCCAATTCCTGATCCTGAACACCCTCCACCTAGTCTGATAAGAGATGGGTGCAGCAGGACTTCACTGCACAAGACAGCATGTATAAAAATATAAAAATGGTGTTGGGGGATTAGGGCATCGCTTTGGGCCAAATCACCTGACCCTGGTTTAGTAAATTACAGGAATTACTGTAAAAATTGGAATCTGGAACCCTAGATGCTTCCCACTGGCAGCCTGGTCTCTCTGCTCTGATCCCTGAGTTCCAGCCCAGCTGGAAGAATAGCTGCTGTTTTTTGAAATAAATGCAATAGAAAAATACATTGGAAATATAAGATTTAAAAATACAGGAAGTCTGTGTCTTTCCCGTATCTTCTGCATTGCGTACTCATCAACAGTATAGCTGAGTCTGAGCTATTTAAGACAGGAAATTAAGTGTCAGATGTAGGATCTTGCCAGCCATACTATGGTGTTGTTCTCCAGTCTCTAAATTTTTCCAAAGCAAGGGTTAGACTTTTTAAATCACCTGACTGACAAGGTCTCAGATATGCAGAATATTAAAAAATATCATTCACTTTTGTTTGAGCATATTTACAGTTTGCATTATTATTCATGTTCTTTTTTATTTCGTTTAATCTACATGGAATTTTTAGCCATGTACGCTGTGGCAGAAGGGCTGGGGAAGAAGCCAGGAAGTTCAGTTACTCCAAAATTTTTGCAACATCTTAGCAAACTTTCAAGTTAAGTCAGTAATTTTGCAGAACCTGCTAGCCATATCAACCACTGGGTGCTGCAAGAAACTCATCTTTCTTGGTACACTTGTAACATTCCTTTCCCTATGCTTCTGGGTAAATAGAGTATATCCACATTGTTGTGTCAATATACGGCACTGATTCAATATCACTAGCACTTCTAACCAAGCCTGGGTCCAGTCTACTATGGCAGTTGTGTTGTTGTCCCCTTGTTGTAGCTTGTTGTAGAGAGGCAACAAGCGAAGTTTGACAATTAATGGCAAAAATTATGAAAAACAATGTATGCATAACCAGCAAACACTTTCTGAGCTGCCTGATGAGTGTACACTGCCTGCATCCCTGGCTCAGCGGCAGCAGGTGCACCTTCCCTGAGATCCCTCCTCGAAAGCCACCGACGGAGTGTGCAGAGTGGCAGGGTGTGCTGGTCAGGCAGTGAGCAACTGGAGCTAAGGCAAAAGTGGAGCGAAGCATCCTCACCCCAGTCATTGCCTTGCCACTGAACTGGGTTAGGGGATGGTGATCAGCTGGGCTTGGGCTAGACAGGAAGCTATCATCAGCAGGGTTGGCCATATTTTTCTGGATTTGTCCTCCTTTTTAGACCTTCTGTCCAGGCGTCCTCCCAAAGGACTTCATTGTCCTCCATTTTGTCTTCATTTTGGAACTTTGCAATGGTGAGCAGTACCCCATCATCTCATATTGTTGGATTCATATTGCGGACCAGAATCCAATGCAAACATCAGTTTTGAAGTATGTCCTTCCCATCAAATGTTATGGCCAAAAAGACTAAAAATAAAAAAAATATGCATTGACCTCTATGAAAGTGCCCAGTATCCCGGCTTTACTCGTGAGTAGGCAAATGTACCATTGTCCGCAGAAAGGCCAAGCTGAGAGGAATCCAAGACCTTGTCCTTCTTTTTATCTTCAGGCATTTGGTCACCCTGATCATCAGCCACCCAAGCAAGGCTGCTGCAGAGCAAGGGACACACCAGCGGAGGAGATAGGGCACATTGCAGTGGAGAGCTGAGAGCTCGGGAGGCCATCACTTCCCCCGACAATAGCTACACTGCCTGACTTCCCTTGCCAGCAGAGCAGAAGGCGAGCAAGCCAGGCTATCGTAGCTGGAGGTTGGGGGAGGCGACAATTTCCAGTCACCACCCCCAACATCCAGCTATGGGTACCAGGCTTACTCCCCCTTCTGCACTGCTGGAAAATTACAGTATTTACGTTAATCTAATGCAGCTGAGAATCTAATGCACATCCCTAGTTTGAATTCTCAATTTGGCTAGAAAAGGTGCGCATTAGATTCAAGTAAATATGGTATTTGCTTTTTTGCAACAGAGCTAATTTTAAGTGATTTGGGGGGCCAGCTTAGTTTGTTTTATCCCTTGACAATGCCCTACATATTTTGAGGTGAAATGTTGGGTTTAGAATCTGGAAATGATGAATGTGGTTTTTAAACAAAAAAATGAATAATTTTTTTGTTTATTTTTGTTTTCATTCTTGCTACTTTTATGTTAAATGATATTCAAGTTAAATACTAACATTTCTTCCACCTGTGCCTGGGTACCTTTTTTGCTTGGTGATAATTCTTTTCGCTTTTCTTGATCCTGGGTTAATTTTTGCATTTCTTCCAGCACAACTTTTGTGAATACTTTACTATAAATCTTCACTGATCTGCTAACCTTTGTTTTGACATTTTTTGTAACTAGAAGTTTTCTTTCCAAATTTGGTACATTTTTTTCTCATAACCTCTTCTGGCTGGCTAAATTTGCAATAACACATCATTATTTCTTTGCTGCTGTTTTTCTGTCCTTCTCCCACATAAGCAAAGGTTCTTCCAGTAGTCCTAAACACACCAGTCCTGGATGCAGCCCTTATGCGTTGGTTATGGTTGTGGTTGTGAAGACACCATTAATACAAATGCCCACCAGAAAAGCTGTTTGGTGCTTTTCATCTTCTGTTGGAGAGAAGCAAAAGGCCCATTTTGTTATGGGGTAAAAGGAGGAAAGGAGCAGTAATTGAAGAATCAGAGGTGAACAGTATTATAAGCTCTTTGAACTGAGCGGCACTGATGTGGGGACCAGCCTTTCCTTTAAAAAAAGGATTAGGAGAACAACAATTTGAGAGGAGGTTCTGAGTACCAACCACTCTTACTTTAGAGAGAAATTTTCAACCAGTGGTCCACAAGTGTATCTTGGGAGTTTGGAAAATTTATTAATTAAATTATTTATTAAATACTCTTCTATATATATAAAAGAGAAAAGTCACTCACTGACTGACTCACTGACTCACTCACTGACTCATCAATGCCCTGCCAAAACCGCTGGGCTTGAAGCATGAAATTTGGGGTGGGTGTTCCTTCCATGACTGAGGGGTGCACTAAGAACCGGTTTTCGGAAATTCCAGCGAGAAGGGGGTGAAAAGGGGGGCAACGTGTTTTCCTCCCTATACTTTGCATTGGAGAATTGATGACTCATCAACATTCCACCCCAACCCCCTGACCTAGAAGCATGGAATTCTGGGAGGGAGTTCCTTCTGTCACATGAACACCCACCCAGAACCCATGTGGAGAAATTTAACCCTTAACCCTTAAGGGGGTAAAAAGGGGTGCAACTTGTTTTTGTCCTATACTTAACATGGAAGACTGACCAACATCCAGCCAATTTGGTGCTCGGACCCTGATGCACCCCCCATGCTGATGCTGTTCAGAGGAAGAGGTTGCACTGGTGAGGATGGTGTGCATGGGGGAAGTTGCGCATGGGGGATGATGCGCATGGGGGGATGGTGCGCATGGGGGAAAGTTGCACATGGGGGAAGTTGCGCATGAGGGAAGTTGCGCATGGGGGATGAAGCGCATGGGGGAAGTTGTGCATGGGGGATCTGATGCGCAGGGGAGACTGATGTGCATGGGGGGATGATGCACATGGGGATAGTTGCGCATGGGGGAAGTTGCGCATGGGGGGTTGATGCGCATGGGGGAAAGTTGCTCATGGGGGATGATGCACATGGGGATAATGCGTATGGGGATAATGCCCATGGGGGATGATGCGCATGGGGTTAACGCACATGGTGGATTGATGCAGATGGGTGATGTTGCATATGGGGAGTTGAGGCACATGGGGGGATGATGCACATGGGGAAGTTGCACATGGGCGTTGATGCGCATGGCGGAAAGTTGCACTTGGGGGAAAGTTGCGCAAGGGGGGAAGTTGCACATGTGGGGATGATGCACGTGGGGGTTGATGCACCTGGGGGAAATTGCGCATGGGGAAGTTGTGCATGGGGAAAAGTTCCACATAGGAAGAAGTTGTGCATGGGGGATGATGCTCATGGGGGATGATGCTCATGGGGGGATGATGCGCATGGGGGAAGTGGCGCATGGGGGACGTGGTGCATGGGGGCATGTTGCGCATGGGGTGTTTATGCGCATGGGGTGTTTTTATGCCGTAGGGGGATGGCTTATGGGTAAATGTTACTCCTGCAATGCTGGAGCGCTTTTTGCTAGTATTAAATAAAATAAATAAATCATTAAGTAAATAAATGATAATTAAATTATTTATTAAATAAACATCATTTCTTAATAGGGCTATTGAGGAATTAAATCCCCCACCAGCAACATGTTTTGCCTTGTCAATTGTCCAAAGTTTGATGATGTGGCTTGACAGTTTCAGTACTTTTTTGGTGTAGCAAGAGATGAAAAAGGTTGAAAATCATTGCTTTAGAGTATGACAAGAGTCAAGTACGAGTATGTCTTCTCCTTCATGTTCAGGCAATATCATATTGAGCAAAGACTTATAGCCAGCATGCAAGGATTGTGCATCCAAAGCATTGGGGAACATGGGAGCTGTAATTCCTTTGGTCCCCAGATGATTCACACTCCAATGCCTTCTTGAAGACTGGGCCTTTCCAGGGTTAGATGGGCTTCTTCTGTCTTCAGTGAACATAAAAATTGGGATCCTGGCTTCAATGATCACAAAACCTTCCAAGAAGGTAAATGAAAAGTTTCCATTCCCCTCCTCTGCTTGATCAACCTCTGCTGAATTTTTCATTATTCAATATCTGGGCATTGACTTTTCATTTTACAGCACCATCATCTTGGAATGGCTATCATTTTTGAAGTCCAAAAGATATTACTTCCACAAAATAAATTTGTTAAGCCATTATTATCCTATCTTCACATTTTGATGGAGCCCAGCTTGCATTGCATTAAAATGATTTCAAAGGGGGTGAGTGGAAGGGAATTTTTCTGGTCAAATAATAACCATTCTCCTGCAATTTAAATGCAATTTTTGGCTCACTCCTTATCACCCCTCCCTTTCCACACAGTTTTGCCAGAATAAGAGCAAGTTATGAAGATTCATATATGCAATTTCTGGTGAGAGAGGGTTGTTCTCCATGATTCCTCCTCTTCCTCCCTGCAACATTCCACATCCAATTGGAGACAATGACAGGACTGCCATTAATAGGGCTAGATTGCCCTCAGATTTGCTGGGAGGGTGATTATTTTTCCCCAGTTACTTAGCTGACAATTAATTCTGCTCACAAGCCCATGGCATCCTGTGTGATTCCAGAGTCTTCCACAGCTACTGTCTTCTTGGTTTTCAAGCTTCTCTCTTTGAGAAGAATAAGAAATTTTCTTCTGGGATTTGAGAAGCTTGGTGAAGTCCAATTTTTTTGCTAGATTGTGTTTGGAAGCCAAGACACAACTTGCATCATTAGCTTGTATGATTAGGAATTATTCCAAGGATAATTTACAAAGGTAATACTTTATATTAGAGGCAGTGAATGTGCCATGAATCAAGAATGTGAACTAATGGTGCTCTGTGCACTACAGGACATGTAGGACAATGTTCCTACATACATGTCCCTCCAGGACATGACAGGTTGAAACTACAGGAAAGTAGATTTAGGGCACAATCCACAGTAACTACGGGGAGTCCTTGCTCCAGTGTAAGAACAATTTGCTCTGGATTGCAATTTGAATTTCCCATAGGATTTCACTATGTGGTGCTGTAACTACGGGTACACATAATGTCTCTTATGTGCTCCCGTACTTACTCTGGATTGTAGGGTTGGGCTAGACATGAAGAAGAATTTCCTAATTCTAAGAACTGCCTAGCACTGAAACAGTCTGCCTTACATAATAGTGGATTCTCCTTGGTTGGAGATTTTCAAGCAGAGACTGAATGGCAACCTCTCAGGGATGTTGTAATGCACTGGTTCTCAAAGTAGGGGTTGGGATAAACTGGGTCACGAAAAGATGAGTGCTGTTATCTTAGAATCTGACACTGGGTGTTGCCATCTTGGAATGGGACATTCAGGCAGCAATCTATACTTTCCTGAGAGTAAGGCTCATTGAACACAATGGGACTTCCTTCCAAGATGTCCTTACTTTTTGGGACTTGCTTCCAAGAGGACATGAAGGCATCACAATGATGTCACTTCCTCTTTTATGTTACTTTCATTCACGACATCACTTCCAGGATGATGATATCACTTTCAAGGGGTCTTGGACAGATTGTCATTCCCAGAATGGGGTCCCAGGCTGAAATGCTTGAGAACTACTGATGTAGTAGTTGCCTGCATTGAACAGGGTGTTGGACTAGATGACTTCCAAGGTACCTTCCAACTCTAACATTCTCTGATTCTCCAGCCTATCATGCCATGGGGAGAATATTCATAGGCAGAAAGCTCAAATTCAAGGGGGCTCCAGTCCCCTTGAGTCTAACTCAAATTGGGTCTTTCCCGTCTTTAAATCAAAGTATTTTCTCTTGGGAAAGTTGGAGAGGGTAGGCATCATTGGAATAGTGGAGGTCTCCTTTTCAGGTAGAGAACATCATCATATAAATTTTTGGCTGGAATGACAAGCAAGGAAGGAAGAGAGGAGGCTAAACTGGATTTGGGAGGGATTAAACCGGAATACTTCAAAACTCCAGTTTATTTCAGAGCAGACTAACATCTAGTAAAATGTTTCAAATTTATAAAGGCTCCAGTTTGCTTAGGAGAGATGAATGTGCCTCCCCATTCCTCAAACTCCACCAAAGTCCCGATTCATTTTTCTTAGCCAATCTGAATTCTTGGCTCAGGCTAAAGACAGTGGAGTTCAATGTTCTTTCAAGGATCCCAACCATCAACATGTACTTGATCACCTATGGACTTAGGTGTCCATGGTAGGCCTCAATTTATTTTCAGCCAACCTCTAGTGCATTGAATAGCATGTTGCAATCACCAGTAATCCAGAGATGTGCAATGCTTTCACCCCTTGTTCCCCATTTGCTTTTTAGAAAGATTTTGTCATATATTGCAAACTGTAATGATTGCAACTGCAAATTGCAATTGTACAATTTTTGATGTTCTGTGGATGGCGCAGGTGGTTAAGTCACTGTGCCTGTTAACCAGCAGGCCAGGGTTCGAGACCCAGGTAGGCCCCACAAGACAGAGTGAGCTCCTATCCTTAGCCCAGCTCTGCGACGCCAGCTGGATCCAATTGTATCGGCTCTGCCTTTCCATTGGACTAATTCAGTAGCGTGGAGAGGGGGGATTTGCTGTTTGGGTAACAGCCTATCCTCCATAACAATCCAACCCAGGCTTTCATGCTTCGCATGCAGCATATGCAGCGCCAAGCATGATACCATAGTTTTCCAAGACTGACGGAGGCCTGCTATGATGTTTCATACTTGCATTTTTTAATATTCTGTTAGCATCCTTGGGTGTCCACAACTGTGGAAGAAAGGAAATTTACAGATTCATTAAACAAATGTGGAAGGACACTTTCCTGTCACTGCAATTATGCCATTCTTAGTCCAGGAAGTGAAAAATAAAGAATATTTGTTGCACCCTTTGTTTCTATAATTTTTTTCCAATAAGCACACAGTGAAATGGTAGAGCATATGTATTCCATGATAAAGATCCACATTCTGTACTTGCCACCTCTAATTAAAATTATCTAAAATTTCAAGAAGTGTTCTCTGGAGTTCCAGGCAGCACTTTCCCATTCCTACCTGGATATGCCAGCTGTTGAAGCTTGGATCTGCTGTATGCAAACAGGCACTGAGCTACAACAATCAAATGTATTCATAAAACAGTATTCTACTCCAAAATGCATAAAGCATGGTAGAAAATGTATATTATTTGGAACTGTGTGAGACATAAAACCAACAAAACCATAGAGCAAAAGAAATGCACCAGTAATATGAAACCGTATTAGGAATAGCAACAATATTATGAAAACAAATAAAAGCTAACAGATCCTATGGGATGGTCTTCAAACAACCAAATTGGAATTCAAAAATGAAAAAAAAATGAAATTGTTGTAAGGGAGGATTTCCAAGGGTGAAACTTCGGATTCCCAAAGTTCTTGGTGCAACTACCAAGAAGTCACTGTTCTCATCCCGCCTTGGAAAAGAAGGGAGTAATATGAAACCGTATTAGGAATAGCAACAATATTATGAAAACAAAATAAAAGCTAACAGATCCTATGGGATGGTCTTCAAACAACCAAATTGGAATTCAAAAATGAAAAAAAAATGAAATTGTTGTAAGGGAGGATTTCCAAGGGTGAAACTTCGGATTCCCAAAGTTCTTGGTGCAACTACCAAGAAGTCACTGTTCTCATCCCGCCTTGGAAAAGAAGGGAGCCTGGAACAAGAAAGCCTCTGTTAAATGCAGAAAAGAAATATGTGGAGAGGGGAAAGTGGTCCTTCTATGTGACAAATGCTCCCTACGTTAGGTATACAATGCTGGACATGGTGAAGCAATGTTCTATACTCTGTAAAATTATATACAGAATTCAGTGGTGGGCTCCAGCAGGTTCGCACCTACTCTTTAGAACTGGTTGTTAATGAGAGATAGGACATATAAAGTTTAAAAATAGCCATTTAAAAACTGGCTGACAGATGGGCATAGAATTTAATTTATTTGAATCCCATCACTGGATATCTATATCTATATCTATAGCTATAGCTATAGCTATATCTATCTATCTATCTATCTATCTATCTATCTATCTATCTATCTATCTATCTATCTATCTATCTATTTAAAAGAGAAAAGTCACTCAATGACTGACTCACTGACTCACTAACTCATTACCGCCCTGCCAAAACCGCTGGGCCTAGAAGTGTGAAATTTGGGGTGGGTGTTCCTTCCGTGACTGAGGGGTGCACTAAGAACCAGTTTTCGGAAATTCCAACCAGAAGGGGGTGAAAAAGGGCGCAACGTGTTTTCCTCCCTATACTTTGCATTGGAGAATTGATGACTCATCAACATTCCGCCCCAACTGCTGGGCCTAGAAGCATGGAATTCTGGGAGGGATCCTTCTGTCACCTGAACACCCACCAAGAACCCATGTGGAGAAATTTAACCCTTTAGGGGCTGAAAAAGGGGTCAACATGTTTTTGTCCTATACTTAACATGGAAGACTGACCAACATCCAGCGAATTTGGTGCTCTCTGCCTGATGCACTGGGGGATGTTGTTCGGAGGAAGAGGTTGCACTGGCGAGAATGTTGTGCATGTGGGGAAGATGTGCATGAGGGGAAGTTGTGCATGAGGGGAAGTTGCTCATGGGGGGATGATGCACATGGGGGGAAGTTGTGCATGGGGGAAGGTTGCACATGGGGGAAAGTTGCGCATGGAGGGATTATGCGCTTGGGGCAAGTTGCACATGGGGGATGATGCACATGGGGGAAGTTGCGCATGGGGGAAAGTTGCGCATGGGGGAAGTTGCGCATGGAGGAAAGTTGCGCATGGGGAAGTTGCACATGGGGAAGTTGCGCATGGAGGGATTATGTGCATGGGGAAGTTGTGCATGGAGGAAAGTTGCGCATGGGGAAGTTGCACATGAGGGAAGTTGCGCATGAGGGGAAGTTGCGCATAGGGGGTTGATGCGCATGGGGGAAGTTGTGCATGGGGGTTGATGCGCATGGTGGGAAGTTGCGCATGGGGGGTTGATGCGCATGGGGGGTTGATGCACATGGGGGTTGATGTGCATGGGGGTTGATGGGCATTGGAGGAAGTTGTGCATGGGGGTTGATGCACATGGGGGAAGTCACACATGTGGGGAAGTTGCACATGGGGGAAGTTGCACATGGGGACTTGATGCAAATGGGGGGATGGCATATGGGAGAATTTTACTCCCACAACGCGGTAACGCTTTTCGCTAGTGTATATATATATAATTAATATACAAATACAGTTCATATACTTATGTTGAAGGGCCCACACATAAACCAAATCTTCTAGTAGACAGTGCCCCTAATGATATCACCTTGTTCCCTTGATGGAATGTGAATCAAAATGACTAAAAAATAACTAAAATAAAATAACTAAATAAATAAATATAAAATACATAAACAACTTCCCCAAACTACCATCTCCCCCCTGATTGAGGGATTAATAAAATGCATGGAGACACTGGTAGGAGAAAAATGCTAAATCTTTCTTTCCTGTATGTGCTTTGAAAGCCATTGTTTTCTTTCCAAAGAAACACATATTAAAGAAAAACAATATTACGTTGTCGCAGTAAGCAATACATAAAATAGCTCTTGTATTTAAAAAATGAATTATGCAAATGCACTCTCTCCTTTCTTCCGTGTTCAGTAATAAAAATGTAAAACAAATCTTAATAATTTGTCTCTCCAATTTTAAAATGCTTGAAGGGGAAAACAGAATGGAGGGAAAAGGAGAGAGCTGATAGTAGTGGTGGTGGTGGTGGTTATTATTTTTACTTTTATTTTTATCATTATTGAATCCAGCGCTAGAATTCTGCGCACAACCATCTTTCTGGGAGAAAATGAAACATCTCATGTCAAATACAATCGCTGTGGTCGAAATCTTCATTTAGAGCCCCTGGGGATAATGTTGCCGATGTGACAAATCCAATACATTCTCACATCTTCATCCATTCATTATTGAAAAGAATGAAACTCTCTCTCCCTCCCCCCCCCCCGCACACAGCTCTTTTCATACACTTTTGCTTAAAAGAAGGAAAGAAAAACCTTTTCCAAAGACTTGAATTTCAGCAATACCAAAATTGGAAACTTACCCCCTCCCTTCCTTAAATATTGTATGTGAAAGAATGTCAGAACAGCCTTCCTTGATTCAACAACACTTGGGCTGCAATCCTCATCATTCCTCCCTTGGAGTAAGCCCCGTTGCATATAATGAGATTACTCCCAAGTCTCCCCAGCATTAGTCCCAGACTTAAACATAGGGCCAAAATGATAAAAAACAGTGCAGCTCTGATTGCGGAAAGTAGACCACAACTTTCACTATGTATTAATTGATGATAATAAATAACGTTAATTATTGCAAGAGGTGTTGGCCGTGAGTTTTCCAGGGACATCTGGGGTCATTGATATTGTTATAATACCAGACTGGAATTCATAAATTCAACATGACAAGTTTTAAGTTGTGTAGGCTGCAATCCAAAGAGCACTTTCCTGGGAGTAAGCTCCACTGAACTCAATGGAACTTACTTTTGAGTAGACACAAATAGGAGTGCAGTGAATAGCTCCAGAAAAGGCAGCCAACTAAGGGCGCAATCCAGAGTAACTATGGGGAGTCCTTGCTCCAGAACAATTTACTCTGGATTGCAAGAACAATTTACTCTGGATTGCAATATGAATTTCCCATAGGTTTTCACTAGGTGGTGCCATAACTACATGTGCACGTAAAGTCTCTTACATGCTCCTGAAGTTACTCTGGATTCTAGGGTTAGTCTGCATTTTGGAACATCTTCCCTGTGCATAGATTTTGTAGTGTTTGGAGTGATTCAGCTTAGAGAAAAGATGGCTGAGGACAATATAATAGATTTATCAAATCAGGTCAGGGATCAGGACCAATTGGTAGCATTCTAAGCGTAAGGGGTATTCCAAGGGTAGGTAGATTCTTACAGCAGCAGATCCACTGATTTCCTATGCCTCTTTCCAGCCTTTGTGCCTACTAATCCTAACCACACTTTCCTGGGAGTAAGTACTATTAAACACAATGGGACTTGTGAATAGACATCCTTAGGATTGCACTGAATCAACTAAAGGGCTGCTGCAGATTCAAGTAAGCCCATTGGGAATCCTGGTGCAGTGGAGTAGGCCACAGTAGCACCACACCACACTATGGGACAGGATTGGAACGTATTTCACTTTTCAGAATTGCTAGAACTGGGAGGTCAGAAGATGGTTCTTCTGTTAGAGATGGTATTGCTATAACTTCTTGGTCAAAAAATTCTACAGAGTAGAATTCATTGAAATAGGAAAAGCCTTCTTTCAGCCCAATCCAGAGCAACTAATCTGTCCACATAAGAGCCCTTAGGTTGCCCTATCTAACACTAGGTTGGAGCAACTGCAAGATGCTCCAGCCCAGTTACTCTGAAGGAGGCTTAGGGTAGAGCAAGGCAAGATAGGGTGCCCTAAGAGAGGTGGACCTGCTCTGCCCTAACTGGGGCAGCCTAAGCAGCTCAGGAGAGGCAAGTTGAGGGCATGTTTAGCATTGCCTTGGGCAGTATCCAGAGCCTGTTAGTCTGTATCCAGAGCCTGTTTCCAAGGCAGAAATGCCCTCTTCCAGCCCTCAGAGTTATACCACCTCAGGAGCAGGTATAGTAATGAGTAGACCCATAGGGGTCCATGATAAGGCCCAAGTAAGAATGGCAGTGCTGACCAAAAATCTGAGTTCTTGGCCAGCCTAGCTGCAACCCCTTCCTCTCAACCTCAGGATATGGAACAAACTACGGCTGCCCACAAACCTCAGGATACAGCAGGCCACTCCAAGAAGCCCCTTGTATTCACTGTAGAATGTACTGGCATCTCATCAGGGACTCCTTATAAGGCAGGCACCCAGTGGCGTCACCAGACTGGTGCGGCTGGTGTGCGCTGCATTGGGGATGCGCTCTGTATGGGGTGATGTGCCGGAGGAGTTTGACTTTCCTTTGGCAGGCCCCGGGCGTCAGCACCCCCATTCAGGCCTGCTCCAAGGCGGAGAATCAGCCAGAAGCTGACACTTGTCTGAGGAGCTGGCCTGAACGGCCATCTGAGATGCACTGCGCAGAAACACACTGAGCATGCTGAACAGCTTCAGAGGAGACTTCCTTAGAGCAGAGAAAGTCCGCGCCTCTGCACAGCCATTCGGCCTCACTCAGGAGGCGAAGCGGCAGCCGAATGGCTTCAGAAAGAGTACTGCATAGGCACCAACTCTGACGCCTGCACAGTCTCCCCCGAAGCCAAAAGGCTTCAGAAAAGTACTGCGCAGGTGTCAGAGATGGTGCCTGCGCAGTACTCTTTCTGAAGCCAGTTGGCTTCAGAAACAACTGCGCAGGCGCCAACTTTGGTGACTGTGCAGTCCAGGTGGGGGGGCGCGCATCCCAGGGATGACGCACAGACTTCCGCACCAGGTGATGTGCAGAGTCATGTCACCACTGTAGGCACCACAGCTGTTCCTTGTTCAGTGTGATCTGAGGGGTGTCTCCTCAGGAGCAAGTCTTCCCCTTGTGTCAATTACTTAGCATGCTCTGGAGCAGTTAGGGCAGCCCAGGCTTCCTGACTCTCTGGATTCAGCATAACTTTCTGCTCTGGATACAGAATAGTTAGGAGAGTGCAGTTAGGTCAGAGCAGGCTGAATTTGCTCTGGATTGCAGCCTTTGTCTTGATCCATAGGCAATATGTTACAGAAATGTATCTACAGTGACATACTTCTATGTTTGCTTTCTGGGCTTATTTACAGCCTTCTAGAAATCTGTCTCACTCTTCTCTAAATTTCAACAGTTAATCTAAGCAAATAAGTTTCTAACCTTTCTTTCCACAATATTCAAGGCCTTCTGTTGCTTCTAAGGCAACTGTTGAATGTTTTGCTCCATTTAAATGTTACTCCAATGTCTTCTTAGTGTGGTCACTAAAAAAACTTAATAAGGTGGTACACGAATAATATTGTGCCAACTTGATTTCCTAAATGCTAGTAAGTAATGATGGGAAAATCCAGCAGGGCTTGACTTGAGTCAAGACTAGAATCACTGTCTCTGTGACTAGACTTGAAAGCATGTCTTAACAGGGGCACTTCTCTGGAGTGAGGACAGGGTGCATTCAGAGAATGACTGGGCTATGCCCTGCCCACCTTCGAGACAGGGCCGGAAGTAATCTAGTCTCCTTCCTGTGCGGGGCATTCCTTCCCCAGTCCGGCTCTGTCTCCTTAAGAGAAGGGTCTCGTTTGGCTGTGCTCCTCAGGGCACAGCTCTCTCCTTCCCAACCTGTCAAATTAGGATTTCTTGCTGCTTTCTTCCTCCTCTCTCCTCCTCTCTTCCCTGTCCTTCTCTGCTCCTTCCACTGAGGGACCAAGGCCTCGCCTCACCCCTAGTGGGATTGCGTCCCCCGGGGACCGGCTCTGTAGGCCTCCCCTCCAGGACCCTCCACGGAGGGCGGGAGAACACAGCTGACCCACTGCCACCTCGGCACCTTCTGCCAGCCTCTCCGCCCGGCCGGTGCCTCACCAGGTCTCCAGGTGGGCGGGAGAGAGCGGAGATGCGTCAGCTCCCTGAGGGGGTCGTCAGAGAAGACGCAGCAGCAAACTCGCCCCAGTCAGCCACTTTGCGAGCGGCCAGGCTCCACCCGGCTGCCGGCCATCCTGCTTCGCCAGGCTGGTCGGCGTGTGACTGAAGCACGCCAGCTAGCGCCATTTTGAGAAGGCTTCTTCCTGCTCTTCGCTGCAGCTGCCATTTTGTATGTCCCTGCACACAGGGACGCAGGCTCCTTCACCCCGTGGTTGCAGTGAGTAGGAGGGGGCCCTTACACCAGGGGGTGCTCGTGTGGCAAATGGTTCTATTTACCTAATAATAATAATAATAATAATAATAATAATAATAATAATAATAATAATAATAAGTAGTAGTAGTAGTAGTAGTAGTAGTAGTAGTAGTAGTAGTAGTCATCGTCGTCGTCGTCGTCTTGGAACACAATACTCCAGATATCACCATCATAGAAAGCAGTAAGGTGTGGCTTGTTGACGCTATACCAGGTGACAGCAGAATTGAGGAGAAACAACTGGAAAAGATCTCCCACTACCAAGACCTAAGAATCGAATGACAGCGTATCTGGTGTAAGCCAGTGCAGGTGGTTCCAGTGGTAATTGGCACACTGGGTGCAGTGCCCAAAGACCTTGGCAGGCACCTGAAAACTATTGGATTGACAAAATATCATTCTGCCAACTGCAGAAAGCCGCTCTTCTGGGATCAGCAGGAATTATACACCGCTACATCACACAGTCCTAGACTCTTGGAAAGGGTCCGACTGGTGATGTGAATGAAACCAGCACGAAATTATTCGCTGTGTATTTATTATTATTATTATTAATAATTATTATTAATTATTATTAATATTAAATTAATAATATTAGATAATATTAATATTAATATTAATATTAATAATAATAATAATAATAATAATAATAATAATAATAATAATAATAATAATAATAATAATAATTTAAAAAGAGGGATAGTCAAAGACCTTGGTAGACTGGACTCATGGTTCAGGGGCAGAGCCATTCGGGTGCCATGGAGGGGGAGGAGGACCCCATCTTGTCAGCACCAAATGCAACCCAGGCTTCTAGTTCTTCCTTCCTCATGAACCCAGACAACCTGCTTTCAGCTTCGGCCATTCAACGAGCCATTGACTCAGCAGTGTCCCTCAGTCTCCCCAATCTAGTCAAGGTTGCGGTCAAAACAGTGGCTAAACCATCTCAGAGGCCTAGATCCACAAAAAAAGCCATGTCAGGGCTACTTCACTACCTTCCGTGTCATCTATTTCTGAGGATTTCCCGGGGGTCTCCCCTACATAAAAGAAAATGTAAAACCAAGCACCTGCAGCATCAGTCCTCCCGTAATAGGGACAGGCACCCCAAGAGCCATAATTCCAAATACTTCTCAGAGTCTTCTTCATCCTTTCCAAGATCTCACTCTTCCTCATCAGAATTGGAGGAGGGGGAACTCTCCGGGGATGAGCCAGAGGAGCCTAAGGCCAAGAAAGAAAGGCTGTTTCCATCCAATTACCTGCCTAATATGGTGGATAGGTCAGCTTCATGTCTCCATCTTCGCCACCCTGGGGAACTAGACTCAGACTCTGACCAAGATAGATCTGAGGCCTTCCCTAAGAGGTCATCAAAGCAGATGGTTTTTCCCTTTCCAAAGGCTTTTAACAGCGTTTCTCCCAGGAGTTGTGTTCCCATCCTAGGAGCTTGGGGCCCAGCACGATTGACAAGTTTTATACACTCCCAGAGAAGCAGATGGCCTTACTCAAGATACCTTCCGTCGACGCTCCAGTAGCCTCTCTGGCCTCTTCCACCGTCACGGTGGATGGGGACGTTTGGCCTAAGGACTCCAATGACTGTAAGATGGAGAGCAGTCTCAAACGTACCTTTGAGCAATGTTCTTTTTCCTTCAGGGCTTTGGCAGCTAATTCGGTCATGTCCAGAGCAGCATTCATCTGGGCCCAGGAGGCAGCAAAGATAAAAAACTTCCGAAACTGATCAAGAACATCTTCAAAAAGATTGCCCTGGCCTCTGCTTTTGGCGCAGATGTGTCCTTGGATTCCATGCGCCTCTCGGCTCATGCCATGGCCTCCATTGTTGCCACCAGAAGGGCGCTCTTGCTTCCTTCCTGGTCAGGTGAGGGCAGTTCTCACTCCAGACTTATCAATCTCCCTTTTGAGGGGACCCAGCTTTTCGGAATGGCGCTTGATCCCATCCTAGTGGAGGCCAGAGACAAAAGGAAAGTTTTACCCCCCCAGGCAAGAAGGACTCCGATAAGGGTTGGCAGTCGTCCTTTCGTTCCGTTCGTTCACGATACAGGGACAACTCAGGACAACAGTTTAAGTTGCAATGGGTAAATGCCAGGGTCATACCTCGCACCAAACCAGCCTTCAACAAATGCTGAGACACCCACAGGTCAGACAACAAGGATTCTGGAGCGGCCTGACACTGGGCCCACAGTAGGGCCAGCAGTTGTTGGGGCCCGACTGCTTGGCTTCGCTCCCTGCTGGCGGGGATCTACTTCAGATGCCTGGGTGCTCCATACGGTAGCCCAGGGTCTATCACTAGAGTTCCTAAGAGCCCCTCCAGACTGGTTCTGGAGGGTGCCCATCTCCCGAGTGCCACAGAAACACCTGCAGAAGCCTCAGGCTATCCAGCACCTCCTCTCTATCAGAGCCATCGAGCCTGTGCCAATACATCAACAAGGAATGGGAGTGTACTCGATTTTCTTCCTGGACCCGAAGAAGAACAGGGATGTGCGCACCATCCTGGACCTCAGTTGGCTCAACAGGTTTCTTGTGGTGAGAAAGTTCAAGATGGAAACCTGGCGCACCATCGAAGCAGCCCTAGAAAGAGGGGACTTCCTGGGATCTATTGACCTCTCCGAAGCTTACCTACCTGTGCCGATCCTCCCAAGGCATCACAGGTTTTTGAGATTCTCATACAGCACGAAGCACTACCAGTATTGGGCCCTTCCCTTCAGTCTCTCAGTGGCCCCAAGGATTTTCACCAAGATCCTGGTGGTGCTCATAGCCAACCTTCAGAGGTGAGGTATCCGAGTATTCCCCTATTTGGACGACATTCTAGTTGAAGGTTCCTCCAGCGAGTGAGTCTCAGAGGATCTCCAGACCACCATGTCTTCTCTGAGGATGCATGGGATTGTCATCAATTTGGCGACGAGCACTCTGATGCCATCTCAGACGCTCACTCACCTTGGTCTCCACATAGACACAGGGTCTCTTTAAGTTTTTCTCTCCCAAGAGCGCAAGGAGAAGTTGAGTCAGATGTTGGATCATGTCCTGTCCTCTCAATCAGTCAACCTCACGTGCCTGGCCTCTCTACTGGGACTCATGGTCTCGTGCCAGGACGTGATCCCATGGTCCTGGTTCCATCTGAGGCCTCTTCAAGCTTTGCTCCAGCCTTAAGCCCGACTCACTGAGAAGAAAGCCTCTCTGACTCTCTCCCTCCCAGATCTGTTGAGATCGTCCCTTGTGTGGTGGATGGCCAGTCAACACGTAACTCAGGATACCAGCATGGAGATACCAGAGAGGATAGTTCTAACTACCGACACCAGCTTACAGGGCTGGGGGCGCATCTTACGTCTCACTGGACACAAGGCACTTGGTCAACCCGGGAAGCTGCCTTTTCAATCAACCAGTTGGAGTTGAGAGCGATACGGCTGGTGCTTCTACACTTCCCGGCCCTAGTCATAGAATCATAGAATCATAGAATCATAGAATCATAGAATCATAGAATCATAGAATCATAGAATCCTAGAGTTGGAAGGGACCTAGTAGGTCATCTAGTCCAACCCCCTGCCTGCAGCAGGAATTCCCCCTACAGCATCCCCAAAAGGTGCTCGTCGAGCCTCTGCTTAAAGACCCCCAGTGAGGGAGAATCCACCACCTCCCTTGGCAATCTGTTCCACTGCCGAACCGCCCTCACCGTCAGGAATTTTTTCCGGATTTTTAACCAGAATCTCCTTTCTTGCAGTTTGTACCCATTGGTTCTAGTTCTGCTTTCAGAAGCAGCTATGAACAAATGAGCCCCTTCCTCCATATGGCAGCCCTTCAGGTATCTGAAGAGGGCAATCATGTCTCCCCTCAGCCTCCTCTTCTCCAAGCTGAACATCCCAAGTTCCCCCAACCTTACGTTGTAGGATTTCCCTTCCATCCCACTGATCATTCTTGTCGCTCTTCTCTGGACTTGCTCCAGTTTGGCTGCATCTTTCTTAAACTGAGGTGCCCAGAACTGAACACAATACTCAAGGTGAGGTCTCACCAATGCAGAATAAAGAGGAACTTTAACTTCTCGTGACTTGGAAGCTGCAGTCTGCTTAATGAAGCCTAAAATGGCATTTGCCTTCTTTGCAGACACATCACACTGCTGACTCATGTTCTGCTTGTGATCCACGGCAACTCCAAGATCCCGCTCACATGTTGTGCTGCCAAGCCAATTTATCCCATTTTATACCTATGTTTTTGGTTTTTATTTCCTAAGTGCAGAACCTTGCACTTCTCCCTGTTGAAATTCATTCTGTTTGTTACAGCCCAGGATTCTAGTTCATCCAGATCCTCCTGGAGGTTTCTCCTGTCTTCTGTTGTGTTTGCTACTCCTCCCAGTTTGGTGTCATCTGCAAATTTGATTAGGCTCCCCTGTATTGCTTCCTCCAAGTCATTGATGAAAATGTTAAAGAGAACCTGGCCCAAGACAGAGCCTTGGGGTACCCCACGAGAAACTGACCTCCAGGTTGACACGGAACCATTTACTAAAACCCTTTGAATGCGGTCGTCGAGCCAGTTGCAGATCCACCTAACAATTGCCTTGTCTAGCCCATATTTTCCCAATTTCCCAGTTAAAATGTCATGTGGGACCTTGTCAAATGCTTTGCTGAAGTCAAGATAAATGATATCCAAAGCATTGCCACAGTCGAGTAAGCTTGTAACCCGATCAAAAAAGGAGATCAGATTTGTCTGGCAAGATTTATTCTTGGTAAATCCATGCTGGGTTGTTTTGATCACCGAGTACTTGTCTACACATGCACAAGATGAGTACTTGTCTGTGAGTCCACAGATCTCACATCTTTGTTCAGACGGACAATGTTTCAGCCAAGGCTTTCATAAATTGACAGGGAGGCACCAAGTCCCTGGGCCTCATGAAGGAGACCAACCTGTTGTTCAAGTGGGCCAAGGAACATCTTTCATCCATCAGGGCAGAACACCTCCCGGGCATGTCCAACCTGGAGGCCGACTAGCTGAGCCGGCAAAAGGTACAAGAGGGCGCGTGGAGCATCCATCCTGAGGTGTTTGGAGAGATTGCCTCAAGGTTCGGCCATCCACCCTTGATCTCTTCACAAGCAGGGAAAACGTGCAGGTTCTGGTTTTCCTCTCCTGGTCTCTGGATCCTCTAGCCGTAGGCACAAACGCGCTAACCTACCAGTGGCCCAGGTCTCCGCTATATTCCTTTCCTCCTTTCCCTGTCATCCAGGCAGTTCTTATGAGGGTACACAAGTTCAAAACAAATCTGATTCTGGTAGCTCTGGACTGGCCCCGTAGTCCCTGGTATCCGACCATTATCAATCTGGCTCAGGGTCGTCCTTTCCGTCTGCCGAGCAGACTGGACCTATTGTCGCCGGGACCAGTAGTTCATTTCGATCCGGGCAAATTCCGGTTGGCAGCCTGGCTTTTGAGAAGAGGGGTCTAGCTCGCAAGGCGTACTCGGAGCAAGTGCTTTCTACCTTACTAGCCTCCAGACGGGCCTCAACTAACAGAATCTATTCCTGTACCTGGCACAGGTTTGTGGTTTGGTGTGGAAATTTAGGCTTGCAGGTGGAAAAGGCAAAACTCAGGCATGTCCTGCAGTTTCTTCAAGAGGGAGTAGAGAAGGGCCTCAGCACCAACACTATCAAGTGGCAGCTATCAACTATTAGTTCCATCTTGGGCCCCACTAAATCGGGTCCCGTCTCAGCACCCTGATAGCAAAAGGTTTGTTCAGGGCCTGAAGCTTCTCAAACCTCCAACGGTGCATTGCTTTCCCACATGGGACCTGCATTTGGTGCTGAAGGTTTTTGAATTCCTTTTGAACCTCTTGCCATGGTACCTATCAGGTTTGTCACCCTGAAGGTACTCTTTCTAATAGCTATCACCTTGGCTAGACGGGTATCAGAGATAGGTGCTTTATCAGTGCATCCTAACCTTTGCCAGTTTCAGGACGACAGGGTACTTCTTAGGCTGGATCCTTCGTTCTTACCTAAGGTGAACTCCATTTTCCACAGGTCCCAGGAGATAGTGCTGCCTACCCTGTGCCCTAATCCACCTTCATCTAAAGAGAGAGCCTGGCATTCACTCGATGTGAAAAGAGGGCTCCGTTTTTATTTGGATAGGATGAAAGATTTCAGGAAATCCGAGGCTCTATTTGTCCTTTTTGGGGGTCTTTCCAGAGGCAAGAAGGCCTCTCTAGTGTCATTAGCCAGATGGCTAAAATTGGCTATTCAGGAGGCTTATAGGCAGCAGGCAAAGATCCCCCAGAGGGTATTAAGGCACACTCCACCAGAGGGGCAGCAACCTCGGCTGTGTTTGAGGGCACTGTTTCCTTAGAGTCCATATGCAGGACAGCAGCTTGGGCTTCCCCTGATACATTCATTAGACACTACAATGAGGACAGGGTGGCTTTGGCTGAAGCTGCCTTTGGCAGAAGAGTGTTGCAGAGAGTGCTATCCCCGTGAGGTGTCTGCGTCTCTCCCACTCTGAGTGTGAGGCTCTGGTACATCCCAGTCATTCTCTGAATGCACCCTGTCTTCACTCCAGAGAAGGATGGAATTTGCTTACCGTAAATGTCCTTTTCTTGGAGATGAGGACAGGGTGCATTCAGGCCCACCTCAGCAGAGTAGCAGACCAATCTCACCCTTTGGGGAATTTCCCTTTCCTTGCAGGTACAGGCATTGAATATGTCGGGGGATGCTCCCCCTCCTTACCTGGGGGAAGGGCAGACAGAGAAATCCAGCAGTTCTCCTCTGGGAGAACAAGACAGGGTCCCTCCCCCGGCAGCAGCCAGAAGGAGAGGGGAGTTGCAGCAGCTGAAGGGAGACCCCAGGGGGGGTCAGGAGGAGACATCCCCTTCAGGACAGTGGGGTGCAGAGACGGACAGCCTCACCCCACACTCCCGAGAATGCTGAACAAGGCAGGAGGCGGAGATCTCCATAGCAGCTGGGAAGAGGCAGTGGAGGTGTCCTCTAGGTCCAAACGCCACTGGGATAACAGGCACAGAGGGAGGGGAGGACATCTGAGGCTCAGGGGAATGCAGATGAAACAGGAGAGAAGAGAAAGGAAGAGTTTAGAGCAAGGGAGACACTGGAGGGGTGGAAGGACACAGGCTGAAAGGAGGACACCAGGACAAGGACAAAGCACCTGGGAGCAGAGTGAGAAGAAGGTGGATGGGATGGGGTTAAGGACACAGGAAGGCAGAAGGGACACACCCTGGGAGGAGGGAGGCATAGAAAAGGGATGAAGAAGCCGAGGATGAGGAGGAGGAGCCACTGAATAAGGCATGGAGCTTGGAGTGAGGTTGGCTTAGGAAGTGGGGGAAATAAGGCTGACTCAGCCCCCCTTCCCTCCTACTGAGGCACTTCATATCCCACTGATGCTGATCCTCCTGGGGTGGGTCTGTTGCTATCCAGCCTAGCAAACTAGAAGACGGAGGTAGGCGGCTCAGGAGTGCCCTGCACCCCACAGTGGCGCCCAACGTGGGGCGGTTGCAGTAGTTTTAGGACGCAACCAACCTTTCCGTCAGCATGTCCTCCACTCCGGCGGACCTTGTCCAGTTTGGCCAGTGGCTGACCGAGCAACACTCAAACCTGTTCCAGGAGATGTATATACAATCACGGGAAGATCAAGCTGCCTTGATTCAGAAGACCGAGGGAGGCCTGGCAGCAGGTTTGGTGGCGCAAGTAGCAGATCCCAGTGCCCTCCCTGCAGCATCTCCATTTAAGGTGGCCCGATTGGCCGAGGACGATGATATTGAGTCCTACCTCACGTCATTCGAGCGGACTGCAAAGTTGGCAAAATGACCCTTGAGTCAGTGGACGTATATCCTAGGACTGCATTTGACGGGGCCAGCAGCATCGGTCTGGCGAACCTTGCCAATGGAGGACGTCCCGCACTATGACAAATTACGGGATGCCCTGTTAGACGGTTATGGGCTAACGGAGGATCACTTCCAACTCCGGTTTTTTTCTATACGCTATACAGCGAATCAAAGACCCTGGGTCCTGGTAGGCAAGCTTGCGGGATGCCGCCACAAGGTGGCTGAAGCCAGAGACAGCCGAGGGCCGCCGTATTACGGAAAAAATCATCCTCCATCAAGTATATCAGGTCGTGCCCACGGCAGCCCGCATGTGACCGACAAAGCTGCAGGAAGCCGTGAGGCTCCTGGAAAACTTCCTGGAGGCCGAGGTACCAGTACCTAAGGGAACCACACCCACCCAGATGGATATGGGTTTCCAAGAGCAAAAGCTTGGAGACGGGCAAGCGCGACCCAACAGCAGGGGGCAGTTTTTCCCGGGAGTTGGCAGCAGCCAGCATCAAGTTGGTCCCTCTCCCAAGGCCCAAGAACAGTCCAGGCGGCCTACATGGACCTCTGGAGACGTACACACCCCACGGCTGGGGGGAGGCCGAGAGTACCCCAGGGAAGGCCCCCAGGGGACAGAGATGAGGGCGGAACCCAGATCAGAAGCAGGACGCGGGCCCTGTTATGCCTGTGGGCAAATGGGCCATATCCGAAGAGACTGCCCGTACATGGAGTGTGACATGATACACGCAAGGGCTCCAGCAGGACGGGCCAGGGAGAGCCATAATCCCCCGGTAGTGACCAAGGTATTTCTGGGAGCCCGCGAGTTGACGGCCTTGGTAGACTCTGGCAGTGCTGTCACCATGGTGAGTTCCCATCTTCTCCCAGCCAACTTACCAGTCGTACGCTGGACAACAGTCATCTGTTTGCATCGACACTCCCAGCGGGTGCCAGTAACCCGGATTCAGTTGGGGTATCTGGGGGCTACTCACCAGGTAGAAGTGGCATGGCTGAGCTACCTTACCCTGTATTGCTGGGGCGGGATGCTCCCAAGTTCTGGCGCTTGCTATCAGAGCCCCAAGATCAAGAGGTCGCACTGGCAGGCGCGGTTGGGGAAGACGACCCAGAGGAAGGAGGGTCGTCTCAAGGGGTCCAAAGAGAGGAGGAACCAGCGGGAACTCCCCTTCAACAAGAGCAGCCTCTCGACTTATGACCAGATGCTGAGTTCCAAAGCTCCCAAGAACAAGATCCCTCTTTGGAACAGCTAAGGGGAGAGGCGGCAGAGGTGGATGGCCAGGTAAGAGATCCACGACGGGCAGCTCGCTATCCCCATATATGTGTTGACCAGGGTGTCTGGTGGCAAAAGACAGACAGGGAAAGCAGACAACTAGTGATACCCGGTGAGCGTAGGTTGGTGGTGCTGGAGTGGGCCCATGACAAAGCCTGGGCAGGACACCAGGGTCCAAGAGCCACTCTGGCTCATGTTCTACAATATTTCTATTGGCCAGCTGTAGCTAAAGACGTGCAGGAACATTGCCAGCGATGTACAGTATGTCAGAAGGGTAGTAATAGGGATCCTCCACGGGTACCGCTGTGCCCCATTGCAACTGTAGGACAACGCTTTGAACATATTGCAATGGATTTCATTGGGCCCCTGCCCAGAACACGTAAGGGACATCGATTCGCCTTGGTCTTAGTGAACTATGCTACCCGTTTCCCTGAGGTAGTCCCTCTGCGAGGGATGCAGACCATGGAGGTGGCTCGTCATCTCTTACATCTTTTTTCATGGGTGGGCCTACCCCGTAGTATTATCACGGATTGAGGACGACCCTTTATGTCGGGAGTTATGCGGGCATTGTGTCAAGGCTTTGGAATCCAGCAAAAGTTTACCGCCATTTTCCACCCCTAAACAGACGGGTTGGTGGAGCGGTTCAATCAGACGGTGAAAACTATGATCCGTAAGGTGGCCGGGGACCACCCTGCCCGGTGGGACACATATCTAGATGCCGTGTTATTCGCCGTACGGGAAACACCGCAAGCGTCTATCGGGCTGGCCCCGTTTGAGGTTCTCTATGGTCGACAGCCGAGGGGTCTCTTGGAACTGTTACGAGACCAGTGGTCGCCATTGCCCGCCGCAGCTTCCCAGTCTGTTGAGGAGTATATGACAAGTCTACGGCAAACCTTGGACGTGGCCAAAGCCACTGCACAGTTGAATGTCGAGCGCGCTCAAGACCAGCAGAAACAATGGTATGATAAAACGACCCGTCCCCATAAGGTGAGTGTCAGAGAATGACACTCTGGACGGAGTGTTGGTTCGAGGACGACTCTTTCCAACACTCCCTCTGGAACCATGGAGGGGCCCTTTCCTAGTCACGCGTACGATTGGGGATACCACCTGCGAGGTCCAATGTGGCCAGAGCGCCCAACAGAGGCGTGTGATCCACCTGAACCATTTGAAGAAGTGGCATGAGCCCCAGGAGGAGCCGGCACAGGTGTTGACAGAACTGGTGGTGGATCCAGAAGATGCCAATCGTGGCTGGGAAACCCACCCTGCGCAGGACCTCTGTGTTCCGCAGCGAGGCCCTCAGTTGTCTACCGAACAGCATGGTCAGCTGGATGAGGTACTGAGCTCATTTCCTACGGTGTTTTCTACTAGACTGGGATTGACAAAGGTGGTGCAACATGTGATACACACACCTTCCAACCACATTGTGTGCGTGCCTTGGCGTCCGATACCTCGGAAACGCTGGTCTGCAGTGGAAGAGGAAGTACGCAACATGCTCCAACTTAAGGTCATAGAGCCATCGCACAGAGGCTGGAGATGTCCCATTGTTCTGGTGCCAAAACCAGACGGCAGTATTCGGTTCTGCATCGACTTTAGGGAAGTAAATAAACATGCAAAGTTTGACGCGTATCCCATGCCAAGAACAGAGCTGTTATTAGACCAATTAGGGGAGGCTCGTTACTTGTCCTCCCTTGACCTTACAAAAGGATATTGGCAAGTGCCATTGCGACCAGAAGATAGAGAGAAGACAGCGTTCGCTACCCCCTCAGGCCTATATCAATTTCGAGTTATGCTGTTTGGCCTCCATGGAGCAGCCGCGATATTTCAACGATTAGTAGACCAAACGCTGGGGGCTGTTTGTATCGATCGTTCTGTGTCGCATACATTGACGATATCCTCATCTATAGGCGAACATGGCAAGAACATTTGTCCCATCTACGTCAGGTCCTGCAGGCGTTGCAAGCGGCTGGTCTCCGGGCCAATCCAAAGAGCATCCTGGCCGCATCATCCTTGTGTTACTTAGGCCATGTGGTAGGACAAGGACAGATTATGCCCCAGCCAGAAAAGGTAGCTGCTTTGCGAACATTCCCAAAGCCGAAGAATAAGCGCCAGCTACGCAGGTTCTTAGGGCTAGCCGGCTACTATAGTCGTTTCATCCCTGCATTTGCCGGACGGGCAAGTCCCTTGACGGATCTCTTAGGAGGGCCAGTCCAGGGCCCACTCCAATGGACGCCTGCAGCAGAAAAGGCCTTTCAGGATTTGTGGAAGGCCCTTACAACTGAACCAGTGTTGCACTGCCCAGATTTCTCCCGTCCGTTCCTCGTACAAACAGATGCCTCAGCAACTGGCTTAGGGGCGGTACTAGCACAAGAATATCCAGAGGGGGAACGACCAGTGGCATACTTAAGCCGCAAGCTGCAGCCAGCTGAGACCCGTTATGCCACCATAGAGCAGGAAGAGCTGGCTGTGAAATGGGCAATACTGGCCTGGAGGTACTATCTGACGGACAATCCTTTTGTTTTAATTACAGACCACGCCCCTCTGCAGTGGATGGACAGGCTCAAAGATCATAATGACCACGTGCAGAGGTGGTATTTGGCCCTGCTTCCCTATACGTTCACTGTCCAACATCGGTCAGGGTCTTTGCACGTCAATGCCGATTCTCTGTCGAGAATACATGAAGATGACGCTCGCCTACCCGAGGCCAAAGACTCAGGGGAGGGGTGTGTTGGGGGATGCTCCCCCTCCTTACCTGGGGAAAGGGCAGACAGAGAACTCCAGCAGTTCTCCTCTGGGAGAACAAGACAGGGTCCCTCCCCAGGCAGCAGCCAGAAGGAGAGGGGAGTTGCAGCAGCTGAAGGGAGACCCCGGGGGGGGGTCAGGAGGAGACATCCCCTTCAGGACAGTGGGGTGCAGAGACAGACAGCCTCACCCCACACTCCCGAGAATGCTGAACAAGGCAGGAGGCGGAGATCTCCATAGCAGCTGGGAAGAGGCAGTGGAGGTGTCCTCTGGGTCCAAACGCCACTGGGATAACAGGCACAGAGGGAAGGGAGGACATCTGAGGCTCAGGGGAATGCAGATGAAACAGGAGAGAAGAGAAAGGAAGAGTTTAGAGCAAGGGAGACACTGGAGGGGTGGAAGGACACAGGCTGAAAGGAGGACACCAGGACAAGGACAAAGCACCTGGGAGCAGAGTGAGAAGAAGGTGGATGGGATGGGGTTAAGGACACAGGAAGGCAGAAGGGACACACCCTGGGAGGAGGGAGGCATAGAAAAGGGATGAAGAAGCCGAGGATGAGGAGGAGGAGCCACTGAATAAGGCATGGAGCTTGGAGTGAGGTTGGCTTAGGAAGTGAGGGAAATAAGGCTGACTCAGCCCCCTTCCCTCCTACTGAGGCACTTCATATCCCACTGATGCTGATCCTCCTGGGGTGGGTCTGTTGCCATCCAGCCTAGCAAACTAGAAGACGGAGGTAGGTGGCTCAGGAGTGCCCTGCACCCCACAGGATAATTTCCTGGCCCAACTGTTCAATGGGCAAGTTCTCAAGTTCCTCTTTAGGTTCTCTGTGGTCAGGACCCCTCGTTTTGGTCTGGTCTGTGTTTACCTCTGTTGTACCGTTCTGTTTTTCTACAGCTTTAAGACTATATCGGTGTGTGGTGGCTATTTTTCTCTGTTTGGCTCTGGTACCCGGACTGGGGAAGGAATGCCCCGCACAGGAAGGAGACAAGATTACTTCCGGCCCTGTCTCGAAAGTGGGCGGGGCATAGCACAGTCATTCTCTGAATGCACCCTGTCCTCATCTCCAAGAAAAGGACATTTACGGTAAGGAAATTCCATCCTTTCTGAGTCACTGACAGAGCAATCCTAACCCACAGTTTGGCCCTTGCATCAGCCTGGGGGTGTCAAAAAAGTGCCATAAGGTTTAGGATGGTGCAAAGTCATTCACAAGCCACCCCATACCATCACAGGAATGGGACAACAAGGGAAATGCATTGACCTAAACTGGTTAGGATTGTTCCCTGAATCACCCATGCATGACTCAATAGGATTTGAGTTGCGTTTTCTTCCCTCTAAAAGCACACCAAGACTCTGTGGAGGGAATCAGGGGTGCTGCCAAGCCAAGAGGAAAGCAACCACACCAGAATGGTTCCTATTTGATGAACATAGATTTCCACAAATATTTCAGAAGGAAGTCCTCCCTCAAAGCTGATAAATGTATTGAACCCTGTTCAAACCCTACGGAAAGCAAAACAGACAATGCAATCCTAACTTGTGCTTCAACAGGCAGGCTGGCTTAACCTACACTGTGTCCAGTGCAAATTTTGAGACCACTGCTGCACTAATGCGGGAAAGAGGAAGCTTAGAGCATCAGAAGCCCCAGTAGGCCTACTCAGATTTAAGCCACCACTGGCTTTCCCCCACCTCTCTCCATCCTCTCCCTACCCCAGAACACCTCTCTTATCTTCTCCCGGTCTTCCTTCACCCCTCCCAACCCATGTACTGGACAGGAACAGCCAGAAGAACTCACCCTGCACTCTATTGGCATGGGACAGCATCATGGCCTGACCCCCTCTACAGTGGAGCAGAAGTGCCTGATAGCTACAGGCATGTGTATATATATACCACTTATATGACAATGATTATATAACATTGAAAAGTCACTGGCTGACTCATCAATGAGCAGCCAAAACCACTGGGCCTAGAAGCATGAAATTTGGGGCGGGTGTTCCTTCAATGATGGAGGCACCCAGTAAGAACCAGTATTCAGAAATTCCAGCCAGAAGGGAGTGAAAAGGGGCATAACACGTTTTCCTCCCTAAACTTTACATTGATGAATCCCTGACTCTGGAAAGCTCTGCCCCAACCCCTGGACCTAGAAATATGAAATTTGGGGAGGGTGTTCCTTCTGTAACATCAACACTCACCAAGAACCGATGTTGAGAAATTTAACCCTTAAGGGTCTGAAAAGGGGTGTGACGTGCTTTTGTCCTATACTTATCATGGAAGACTGACCAACATCCAGCCAATTTGATGCTCAGTGCCTGGGGGGATGTTGTTCGCAAAGAGGGGTTGCACTGGTGAGGATGCTGCGCATGGAGAGGTGATGTGCATGGGGAGGTCTGCAAGGAGTGAGTGCCAACACATCTGCAAGGAGTGAGAGCCCTTTGTGTTACCTGGTGGGTCTTTGTGTTGGGTCTTTGTGTGTGTACCCATGTTCCCACACCCCACTGCTATCCTTACCTGGGATATGTTGGGAGGACAGGAAAACCAACCTCAAAGGAACTCAAAGCATTTTCCAGCAAATGTGCAAGCCCCTTCCCTAGTGGGGTGAATGTGAGTGCAAAAGGTGCTCCCTGCTGCAGTCTCCCTCCTTACCTGGTTGGAGTACCTGCAGAGAGAGACAAAAAATTCTATGCACAGGCGTACAATTATCATCATCATTGTATCATCATCACATGAGAGCCCCTTCCTGGTGGGGTGTTTGTGAATGCAAACAGTGCTGCCCACCCCCCACTGACTTCTTACCTGGTTGGAGCACTTGTGGAGAAAGACAAAAAAATTGCAAAATCCACACTCTATCATTATTCCCATATCACATATCATGTGCCCCTCATGTGTAAAGTGCAAGCCTTTTATCTGTGCTTGGTGAGGGGTGTTTGTATGTTGGGAGAGTGCTCCCCGAGAGCAAAATGCCTAGTGAGAGAGAAGAGTGGCGTAGCCCCATGCCATGCACCTTGTTCTCTAAAGGGGAAGGGTGGTCCAGGGGCTGGCTTTTTATGAGAGGATGATTGGCCGGTCACTGGGGCACCCTAGCTACTCCATATCCATAGTCAGCTGGGCAAAGGCTGGCTGGAGTGCCGAGAAATTTTCAAAGTCCCCAGCCCTTACTCTGGCTTAAAACTGACCCTATGTGTCTCCTCACTCCTATACCACATCCTGAGGGGGTATAAGTGGGAAGGTATGGGAGAGGGTCTGTGAGCCCTCTGAACCTGCTTTGGATACACGATAGCTACGTCAGTGGGAACCACGCCCCCATCACTCTCCTGTCACGCCCTTGTTACACCCCCTCCTAATGGCTAACAATGACGCAGTTGCATCATTGGAGTCTCTCACATCGCTGAATCAACGTAAGCCATTTTTGCGGACTTGCGTCAATGCAGAGGATCTATGGTGCTACTGCGCCAATGCAACTGCCTCTTGCATTGACACAACGTCCCTTGTGTTGACGCAAAAGCTGCTCTGGATCGGGCTGCCCATTCTGAAAGGCTCCACTGTGCTCCCAGGTGAGGCTGAAATGATAATAAAAAAGGTGGCAGGCTAGTTTGCACAGTACCGCATGCGCACTGATGCAAAGAACATTTGTGGTTTGCCTGAAGCCAACGGACAGATCAGTCTGTTCATTGGCACATTAAGCAAGTGTTAATTGTTCTTATTAGATATTTTGCCTCTTGGTTTCAGGAATCATCATGTCATCGAGTTGGAGCCTCATAAAGCTTAGATCGTTCAGTAATAAAGCAGTCGCACTCTAACAAGCCAGAACAAACACCTGCTGTCACACACTGTCAGCTAAAAAGTCCAGCTAAATGCTAGGACAAACCCCAGAAAAGCAAGGTTAAAAGTAAAACTGAGCCAAGACAGAATATTTTGTGAACAGTTCTTCTCAGTGGCATCACTAGGGTTTACATCACCCAGTGCAGAAGTAACAAAGTGATGATAGGTCCAGCTTTTTCAGGAAATGTTCTCTTTTTTAGGCTTTTTACATGTCTTCTTTGTAGGCTTTGTAGCCTTGTGTCCTAGAAAAATCTCCATTCTCCTCCTTTTCCTTGTCTGCAGGCAGTATGAAGCCTTCTTGAAATGTATAAATTACATGTAATAAATTACTTGGAAATTCTTGAAATTAATAACTTAATAAAATTGAAATTTTATTATGAAATTTTATTTTATTGAAATTGAAACTCATAAATTCTTGAAACTCATAAATTAAACATAATAAATTAACCCTACAATCCAGAGTAACTATGGGAGCACATAAGAGACATTTACGTTGATGTAGTTACAGCATCACATAGTGAAAACCTATGGGAAATTCATATTGCAATCCAGAGTAAATCAGAGCAAGGACTCCCTGTGGTTACTCTGGATTGTGCCCTAAATGTAATCGTTTTGAATTTAATAACAAGTAATACAAGCATTCTCTACTGTCTGATGATTCATTTTCTGACAGTTCCACTCTTTCAGCACCTTTCAATTACTGTATACATAGGAGGACTCATTCATTCAACACATGCTTCACTCTTTCAACATTTTCTGTGCTGGTCTATAGGCTAAAATTGTCTTCCCTGATGTTGATTTGCATGTGACATGGTGATCAAACTGTTTTTGTCATTTTCTTATGACTTTCTTCTGTAAATAGCCATCATTCAAACACTGCAGATATTCATGGCCCACAGATGGCTTTGTTCTTTTTACTGTAATTTTTTGTGTATTTTGGCTATGTGTTAATAAATACGTTTCATTTAGTCTTTTGTATGTGATATTTATGTCTTCTTTGGTGGCCATTTTGCATTTGCAAGCTGAAAAGGACTGGATTCCACTTTTCAATGATTTTCACTTTTAGACAATGCTCCAGTCCCTAACACATCCAATAAGTGGGGAATGCCTGCATAATGTTTCAATTAACCATAAATGTTTTTAGCTTAACTTTTGTTAAGCTCATCAGGACCACAGCTAGCAGCCAAATTGTCTCCTCCCTGGCACTCCTTCCCTATTGATATAAATCAGCCCTAGCAAGCCACTCATGTGCAAATTGCTGATCTCTGCCTCACTGACACTGGGGACAAAATACTAAGTTTTTTCAGCACCAAGATACCCCTGTAAAGCTTCCCACCCCTCAACTTGTGAGCCATCAGTATCTCCTTCTTGTTGCATGTGCAGCTGAGACTGGTTTAGAAGCCGAGGGAATAGGTCCACTTAACATGGGCATCCTGCCTGAGTAGCATTTTGCCCTCCTTCCAGGAACACCAGTTGTGGTGCCGGACACCAGACTGCCGGGTGGAAGGAGATGCCTCCCCCACCAAGATCAGAGGGGTAGAATCTTCCACCAAGGGGGAGGGGTTGAGGGAGAGAGGAAGGGAGTTTGGCAGTTGGGAGTTGGAAGGCAGTTGGAGGGGGCAAGGAGAGCAGGAGGTGATGAAGAGTGGTTGCTGGGGTTAATGTTTGGTTGGATTTACCTGTCTTGGAGTACTTACCTTGTTATTGCTGTGGTTGAGACGGAAAAGACTGTGCCTCCTAAATGGATGTCAATAAAGATGATGTGATTGAGATCCCTTCAGTGTCTCCCTGGTCATACCTATCAGGAACTCAGTCCTGTTCAACCCCTATCACAGAGCTTGGAGCAAGGGAGCTTCATCACAGTGGTGGCCCGTATGGGGACCAGCGCAGCGCGGCAACTGACAACAGCCAGCCCCTGGGGTGGATGAAGTGGTGGATGGAGAAGGAAGGGAAGTTGTTTGCAGCACTGGTGAGACAGCAGACTGCCTTGCTTGAAAGGACTGGAGAGATACAAGGGAGTCGGGAGGGGCCTTGCCAGAAGATCACCAAGATGACCCCCGAAGATGACCCAGAGGCTTATCTTCAGACTTTCTAATGCATAGCCCAAGTGGCAGGGTGGCCTCACAACAAATGGGTGGCTATCCTCACCCCCCACCTTGTAGGGGTTGCCCAGCAGGCAGTGTATACAATGACTCCCGAGGAGGCAGCAGACTACGAGAAAATAAAGCAGACAGTGCTAGGAACCTACAGCATCTCTGGCGAGACGTACAGAGCCCGGCTCAGGGAAGTCCGGTGGAATGCAGGGATGAGCCCCAGGACCTTGGCTAATACCGTCAAAGCCAATGGGTTGCGGTGGATGAGACAGCAGAAGAGAACCAAGGAAGAATTGGTGGAGTTAGTGCTTATGGAACAGTTCCTACATGCGCTCCCGCCACACGTCTGTAAGTGGGTTATGTGCCAAGACCCTGAAGACCTGGAGGAGGCAGTCCAATATCTAGAAATATATTATATGGCAGAGAAAGCATCGGTCCCAGCCCAAGGGGAAGACATGAGAAAAGGGGCCATGGAAGGGCAAGGCACCGCCCCAAATAGCCGAATGCAGAAAGATGCGGAGCGAGTCAGAATAGAGGCATTGAAAGCAGGGATGGCAGAGAACCCCAAAGCAGCAGGGGTGACGGGCGTGGGAGGAGTGCGCCCCAAGGCGGGCAGAGAGCCCAGGGTGGAGACCGGAAGGATGGACTGGACTGTCTATTTTGGCTGCGGCTGGCACGGACATATTCGCCAAGATTGCCCTAGGGGGAAAGCCCCAAAGACTGTGGCTTGTGGAGGACAACGGGTAAAGGCCCAGAAGGCACCTACCCTCTGGGCCAAAGTGGAAGGACAAGAGGGAGAGGTGCTGATAGACCTGGGGTGTGCTCAAAACATAGTTAGGATGCTGAGCAAGATCAAGCCAACTGCTGACCAGATGCGGATATGCTGCGTCCACGGGGATGTGCACTTGTACAGGAGAGCCGAAGGGCAGATAGAAGTAGGAGGGAGGGTGGAGTCAGTGTGCGCTGGACTGGCTCCCCTATTGAGATATCTGGCAATTCTGGGACGAGATTTTCCGGGGTATTTCTCCCTTCTGAAGCAAGCCAAGCAGAGGGAAGTCGACCTCAGGGAGGAGACCTTGGAAAATCCAAATGAGCATAATGAACCCCGGGGGGAGAGGAAATCGGCAGGGCACAGAGGGAAGACTCCACCTTACGGGGGCCTGAGAACAGGCCCAGATGGGTTACCCGGAGGGGCACCAAAGGGTACGTTTTGAGGTGAAGGGGGGCCTCCTTTACCAGAGGGGCAAAGAAGCTAGGGGAAGGCAAGACGAGGTAGACCAACTCGTGTTGCCTAAGGAAGTGTGAGGCATGGCTCTGGCCCTGACCCATGAAACACTCCTGGGGAGCATATGGGGGCCAAAGCCACCTTAGAGAGGCTCCTACCCTGTTTCTTTTGGCCAGGAATATACCACGAAGTGAAGGACTTTTGCAAAACATGCCAGGTTTGCCAAAGGTCTAGCCCTAAAGGAGCCCCAGGGAGGAACTAAGACCAATGCCTGTTATAGACACCCCCTTTAAGAGTATAATAATGGATCTGATTGGACCTCTGCCCAAGGGAAGGGGTGGGTTTGAGTATGATATAGGTGGCATAATTGATTATGCCACCTGCTATCCGGAGGCCATCCCCTTGAGGAACATGCAAGCACCCACATTGGCTAGGGAGTTGATCAAGGTTTTTTCATGCCTGGGATTTCCACAGGAGATCCTGCTGGATCAAGGCCAAAACATTGTGGGAAAAGTAACGAAGTCAGTGTGGGAACAATTGGGAATCCACCCCCTGCAGACCAGCGTGTATCACCCCCAAGGGAATGGACTGGTCGAAAGGTTCAATCAGACTTTAAAATGACTGATTGCCAAGTTTGCCCACTTGGACCCCAAGGGGTGGCCACAGATGGTGGAGCCAATCTTATTTGCTGTCAGAGAGGTGCCTCAGGCCTCACTTTGTTTTTCACCCTTTGAGATGATGTTTGGGAGGAAGCCTTGAGGGGTGTTGGATTTGGCCCAAGCGCAATGAGGAGGGGAAGACCCAAAGGGAACTGGACAAGGGCCGCTGGATCTTGGGAGGCTGAAAGAAAGACTAGGAAAAATAGCTGGGTGGGCCAAGGCCAGGCTAGAAGAGGCAGAGAAAGGACAGAAGGAAAGAAATGACCGGAGGGTCAGAGTAAGATCATCTGAGCCAGGAGACAAAGTTCTCCTACTCCTGCCTACTAATGAGACAAAGCTCTTAGCTAAGTGGCAAGGACCCTTTGAGGTGGTCGAAATGGTAGGAGATGTTAATTACAGGATAAAGCTACAAGGGAAGAGACATGAGAGTAAGTTGTGTCATGTGAACCTAGTAAAAGAAAGGAAAGAGAGAGAGATAGCAGAGGGAGAGGTGGTGGAGTTCGGACCATTGGTTCAGGATGTACTCTCCCCAGCAGGTCACTTGGAGGTTGGCGAGGAATTAACCCACCAGCAAGTAGAGCAGGTGATAGGTCTACAACAAGAGATGGCCCAGGTCTTCTCTAAAAGACCTGGAGTCACCTGTTGGGAAGAGCACTGGATACAGATAAAGGAGGGAGCCGTGGTACGGCTAGCTCCTAGAAGATGGCCTAAGCATGTGTAGCAACCCCTCACGGAGGAGGTGAAGGAGATGGTCAAATTAGGGGTAATCGAGCCCTCTCGAAGCAAGTGGAGAAGTTACCCTGTAATGGTACCCAAAAGGGACAGGACCATGAGGGTATGCCTTGACTTTCACAAGGTAAATGCAGTATCTCGTTTTGATGCCTACCCTATGCCAAGGGTTACGGAAATGCTTGAGAAGTTAGGAGGGGCACAGTATCTCTCCACGATTGAGCTTACAAAAGGGTATTGGCAAATTCCTCTACATCCAGAGTCTAAAGAATATACAGCCTTTGCCACACCGATAGGGCTTTCCCAGTTTGTCAGGATGCCCTTTGGGCTCCATGGAGCTGCGGCCACATTCCAGAGGCTTATGGATAAAGTATTAACCTCCCATTCAGAATACGCTTCGGCATATATTGATGACATAATAGTGTTTAGTAAGATGTGGGAGCAGCACCTAACTCACCTCAGGAGTGTGCTCAAAGAGTTAGAAAGGGCAGGGCTAACTGCAAATCCAGGGAAGTGTCGGGTGGACATGCGACAGACGAAGTTCCTCGGGTTCTGGGTAGGAAAAGGGGAAGTAAGGCTAGTGAGGGACAAGGTAGAGACCATCCAATGCATCCGCCCTCCAAGAAACAAGAGGGAGGTTCAGAGGCTGTTGGGGATGCTAGGGCACTACAGGATGTTTGTGCCTAATTTCTCTGAAATAGCAGCTCCCATAACGGATCTCACTAAAGGTCCTCGTAATAGGGTAATCTCCTGGAATGAAGCATGTGCAAAAGCACTCCAGACCCTCAAAGAGACTCTCAGTCGATCCCCTGTATTAGCCGCTCCGGATTTTTCACAGCCTTTCTTGGTTCACACTGATGCATCAGGGCGAGGACTAGGGGCAATCCTGTTGCAAGAGAAAGAGGGAAAGGAAAAACCTATCCTCTTTCTGAGTAGAAAACTAAGTGACTCAGAGCAAAAGTATTCAACCGTTGAGAGGGAAGCTTTGGCTGTTAAGTGGGCTGTGAATGCTCTCAAATATTATTTACTAGCGAAAAGCATACCCGCAACGGTGTAACATTTTCCCCTATGCCATCCCCCCACGGCGCAGAAGTTGTGCACAGGGACATGTGCCACATGTGCCACTTCCCCATGCGCATCATCCCCCCATGCGCATCACCCCCATGCACATCATCCACCATGCGCATCATCCCCCCATGTGCAACTTTCCCCCATGCACATCATCCACAAATGCGCATCATCCGCCGATGTGCATCATTCCCCATGTGCAACTTTCCCCCATGTGCAACTTTTCCCCATGTGCAACTTTTCCCCATGCACATCATCCCCCATGCGCAACTTTCCCCCATGTGCAACTTCCCCATGTGCAACTTCCCCCATGCGCATTATCCCCCATGTGCATCATCCCTCATACTCATCATCCCCCATGTGCATCATGTCCCCATGTGCAACTTCCCCGATGTGCAACTTCCCCATGAGCAATTTTCCCTGTGCACAACTTCCCCCATGCACATTATCCCCCATGCGCATCATCCCCCCATACGCATCATCCCCCCATGCGCAACTTCCACCCATGCGCAACTTCCCCTATGCGCATCATCCTCTCATGCGCAACTTCCCCTCATGCGCAACTTTCCCCATGCGCATCATCTGCCGATGCGCAACTTTTCCCCATGCACAACTTTTCCCCATGTGCAACTTCCTCATGCGCATCATCCCCCATGCGCAACTTCCCCCCATGCACATCATTCCCCCATGCGCAACTTTCCCCCATGCGCAACTTCCCCATGAGCAACTTCCCCCATGCGCAACTTTCTGCCGATGCGCAACTTTTCCCCATGCACAACTTTTCCCCATGTGCAACTTCCTCATGCGCATCATCCCCCATGCGCAACTTCCCCCCATGCACATCATTCCCCCATGCGCAACTTTCCCCCATGCGCAACTTCCCCATGAGCAACTTCCCCCATGCGCAACTTTCCGCCCATGCGCAACTTTCCCCCATGCACAACTTTCCCCCATGCTCAACTTTCCTCCATGCACAACTTTCCTCCATGTGCAAATTCCCCCTATGCGCAGCATACTCACCAGTGCAACCTCTTCCTCTGAACAACATCCCCCAGTGCACCAGGCACTGAGCACCAAATTGGCTGGACGTTGGTCATTCTTCCATGTTAAGTATAGGACAAAAACACCTTGCCCCCTTTTCAGCCCCTGAAGGGTTAAATTACTCCACAGGGGTTCTTGGTGGGTGTTCAGGTGACAGAAGGAACTCCCTCCCAGAATTCCATGCTTCTAGGTCCAGCAGTTGGGGCGGAATGTTGATGAGTCATCAATTCTCCAATGCAAAGTATAGGGAGGAAAACACTTTGCGCCCCTTTTCACCCACTTCCCGTTGGAATTTCCAAAAACCAGTTCTTAGTGCACCCCTCCATCATGGAAGGAACACCCACCACAAATTTCATGCTTCTAGGCCCGGCGGTTTTGGCAGGGCAGTGATGAGTCAGTCAGTCAGTCAGTGAATCAGTCAGTGAGTGAGTCAAGTCAGTCAGTGAGTGACTTTTCTCTTTTATATATATAGATTAGGAGCCCCTTTTAGGCTAATTACTGATCATGTCCCCCTGACGTGGTTGCAATGAATGAAAGATGCCAACGCTAGGCTCACCTGATGGTATCTGAATCTGCAGCCCTTTTCCTTTTCAGTAGAGCACCAGAAGGGGGAACTCCATGTTAATGCAGACTTCCTTTCCCGACAGGGTGATGAGGCACCATGGAAGCCAGAAGATCTGGCTCCCATCTTACCGGGGGGGGGGGGGATGTGGTGCTGGACACCAGACTGCCAGGTGGAAGGAGATGCCTCCCCCACCAAGATCAGAGGGGTAGAATCTTCCTGCTGGGTGGAAGGAGATGCTTCCCCCACCAAGATCAGAATGGTAGAATCTTTCACCAAGGGGGAGGGGTTGAGGGAGAGAGGAAGGGAGGTTAGCAGTTGGGAGTTGGAAGGCAGTTGGCGGGGGCAAGGAGAGCAGGAGGTGATGAAGAGTGGTTGCTGGGGTTAATGTTTGGTTGGATTTACCTGTCTTGGTGTACTCACCTTGTTATTGCTGTGGTTGAAATGGGAAAGACTGTGTCTCCTAAATGCATGTCAATAAAGATGTTGTGATTGAGATCCCTCCAGTGTCTTCCTGGTTATACCTATCAGGAACTCAGTCCTGTTCAACTCCTATCACAGAGCTTGGAACAAGGGAGCTTCATCACACCAGTGGTCATGATTTGTTTGATTAACTCTTGCAAGACTGCCTGGTGCCCTTCATCTGCTACCACTTCCCTCCAGCCCACTGCAGATTTAACCTGCATTGAACTGCACCAATTTGCATTGATCCACTTTCCACTCACTAAAAGCAACGGATCGTTTGCTTTGTTACCTTGCCCCCTCTTTCTCTTGACACATAGTTCAACTGTGCAAGGAAAGAGCAAGGGGAGAATATGGATTTGCTGGTGCCCATGACCAAAAATGTTTTGCATCCCTTTAAGCCATGGACGTCCAAACATTTTGGCATGAGGGCCACATCCTCTTTCTGACATAGGGTTGGGGGCTGGTATTTAAAAAAAAGAATTTATTTACATTTACATTTTAATTTACATTTCAAATGTTTATAAATTTACGGAAATGAATATAATAGAGATGGTACTCATGAATAAATTTAAACCACTTCATAAGCACTGTTATACACATAGAGGGGAGATTTATATAACCATTCCTCCAATGCTCAGAATATCCTCTGGAAGTTCAAGGAACAGAGCTTCCCTCACCTGTGGAGATTATAGGGTTTGCCTGCGGGCCAAATGGAGGGTGCTTGCCATGGGCTCCATCCGACCCCCAAGCCAGGGTTTTGACACCCTTGCTTTAAGGCAAAACAATTACCTTGGAGGTGCACCTTGGAGATCCCCCGTCATGGCCTGCATTTGCTGGTCCTGTCAAGAGGATCATGCAGGTAGAAGCTCACATTAGTTATGATGGGGGGCAGCATAAATCAGTGATAATGGGCAGCAGCATTGGTTTGGTTGTCTCCGTCACCCCCACTACAGCAGAGGCTGGTGAATAAAATGCCATATGCTGATCAGCCCAGTCTGTCTGGTCCCAAATGGTTCCTAGACAAAATCCTGACTTGATACTGCATCTGTAGAATTTCAGTCTACCATGCTAATGCTAAATTGTAGAGAGGGTGATGTTCAAGACAGGACCTTCCCTCACATAGTACTAGAACACAAAGATTAGCAGAATGTTCAGACAAAATAATTACTTGATCCAACATGTAATCATAGGGAATCCGTGGTCCTGTGGACTGATGGCCTTTATTTTACTTTGCCTGTGGATTAAATCTGGGGAGGGTGAGCCTATCAGCAGCCAAGATTGTTACTTGGACTCTCCATACAGAAAGGCAGTCTGAGCCCAATTCTACCCGTCTAAGTAAAGTAACTTACTTCCAGATAAGTGAGGATATGATTGCTGCCTCTCTCACCCAAGGTGAAAAGCATGGAAATACTGATGCTGTTGCCATCTTGCCCTGATTATGGGTCTTTTGTTGGTTATTAATGAAGACAGAATATTGACCTTTATTAATGAAGACAGAATATTGGCCAGATTGACCTTTGATCTGATCGGGCAGAGCTCCAGTGATGTACATATGACTCGAATACTGGCACAGAATACTGGCATGTATTCTGGAGCCTCCATGTGGGATGGCAGGACAGAATGGGGAAGGGGTCTGGCATCAAAGGCTGTGATTTATCCATTGATTGTTCCACTTCCACCACCACCTGCCACCCACAGAGGGTAGAGCAGATCCTGGGGATTTGAATGCTAATTCTGGACTCTGTAAGGCTTCAGACATCCTCTCCTCACCCTTTCCCCCTCCAGCCTCAGGAATACTTCATCATTCTGTTTTTCACACGCTGCTGTTGGAGACAGCAGAGGTGAGAGTGGTCGCTATAGTAACTCCTTTCAAGCCTTCTGCTAATTCTGTTCTGTTGCTTCCTGAGAAAGAATCTTTTATTTTCCAGGCCTCTTGTTCTTCCCTAGAGTGGCTTTGGACATTCACCTTCTGCATTTCGAGTATATCGTTCAAAGGAGAAATCTGTGCATCTCCCCTGTGGCAGGACGCATGAGCTCCAGATGCAATGAAGAGATCGCTCACAGCATGGAACAATCATGGGGGATGTGTATGTTCCTGCCGGCACTGCATTGGAAGTGAAAGTGTATGCTCCCTTTCCATGTTGTAAGACGTGATTAGCACATGCCGCATGTCTCTCTTGTTCAGATGTGCAGCATGGATGGGCTAGTGCCCCCCATTGGGTCAAATTGTAAACTAATATTGCACACGTCTAAAGTTCTGCCGCCTATAAAAGGAAAGGTGAAGGTGTCCTCCACAGGTTGCTCTGCTAGTTGTGTCTGACTCTAGGGAGAAGTGTTCATCCATGGTTCTAGAGTCAAAGAGGATGTTGTTCAAAGATGACTCCGTGGACATGAGTGTCACATGCACACAAAACACTGTTACCTTCCCACCAAGGTGGTACCTATTTATCTACTTGGATTTGCATGCTTTCATACTGCTAGGTTGACAGGAGCTGGGCTTAGGACACGAGCTCATCCCATCTTGCAGTACTCAGGTTTTGAGCCACTGACCTGCTAATCTTCAGGTTGACAGGCACAGTGCCTTTAACCACTAAGCCACTGCACCTTACCTTTCTGTATATGAAAGTGCTTGTGAACTGGTTTGAAGATTGCTTCCTCTCTGTGTATTAGAAAGTATTTATGAACCAATTTGAATTCATTCTCTCATAATTTCTGTCTCTTATATATTCATTGATGTAAATTTATGTAAATTTATTCAAATTTGAAATGTAAATAAATCCTTTTTTCTTCTGGCACCCAGCTTCCTGCCAAAATGTTTGGACACCCTGCTCTATAAGAAGATCATTCCACCACAAATGACAAGCTCCTTTTACCACTTCCCTTCCAGGCTCTGGTGGTGATAGGCTGGACAAAGATCCTTCATTTTCTGAAAGGACTTGCCACATTCTGCTGCACTCAAACCCCCCTTTCAATCCATGGTGTGGAGGGAGAAGCAGCAGAGGCCAATGGGTGACAAATGTAGGCACCCCTTCCCCACCAAACTACTGCCTACCTCAGTTGGCCTTGTGGGTGAGTCAGCCCTAGATCCAGTGGTGGGCTCTAGCAGGTTCGCACCTACTCTGTAGAACCAGTTGATAATAAGAGACAGGACATATAAAGTTTAAAAACAGCCATTTAAAAGTGGCTGCCAGATGGGCATAGAACCGGTTGTTAATTTCTTTGAATCCCATCACTGCCTAGATCACCATCTTCGGTGTTTACTGTGGAGTCTTGGATGATGTAAGTGGTTTGCAAAGTGGGGGTTGCAAAAAGCTGGGCACCACCATCTTGGAATCTGGCACTGGGGATTTTCTGACTTGGTATGGGACACACAGACTGCAATCCAAACTCTTTTGGAAGAGCACAATCCTAACCATGTCTACTCAAAAGAAAGCTCCATTGTGTTCAATGGGTCTTACTTCCAGGAAAGTGTCTTTAGGATTGTAGCCACTGAACACAATGTCTTTAGGATTGTAGCCATTGAACCCATTGAACACAATGGAGCTTACTTTTGAGTAGGCATTATAAGGATTGTGCCCTTAGTCTCATTGAATACAGTGGGACTTACTTCCAAGATGGTTCAAAGTAGGAACCAGGAATGGGATGGGATAGATTTTGATGGTAGCCACATATACAAAATCCTTACCCATTTCTGGCCCAGACTCACCCTTTGACTCTCCTTCAAATTACACCAACAAAAGAGCTGGTGTGGGTTTAACAACCAGGCATCCTATGGAGAGGTAAATATAAAAATATGTTTACTTACCTTTTCCAGCCATCTGCAGTTCACTCTCTGTCAAAGGTGCTACATGCCATTGACTAGCAAGGGATAGGATTGGGCTGTTAGATGTGTGACATTGTCACCTTGCTGACCAGCCTTCACCTTTCAGATATATTTGTGAACATTTATGTTTCCCACATTAATTGAAGTCTGATTAATGAGCTTATTATGTGCCATTTTGTTTTGCCACAGTCTCTCTGTGTATGGATATGAATTTTTTTAAGGAAAAAAAAATGTTTTAATTAACAATTATGAAAAGAAGTCTGTATTGCTGATGGGGGAAAAGAAATCTATCTATCTCAGGAGCTTAAGAATGACCACTGCATTGACCTTCAGCAACTGTGATCTCTTTTTTCCCCGACATGCTGAACCACACCAGAAAAGGGGGTGGGTAAGCAATACTGAGACACCTTCAAGCAATTGGAGTCCCACCGCAACTGTGTTGACAGTTATGGGTTGGGGGGGATAAGAGACGGGGATATCAGTCTGATTTCCATTCAATTCTGTTCGTGCTTGGTCAAACATATAGCAGAAAATATAGATGGAAGGGAATAAACCCAGTTTAGGCATACATATATTTAAACACGCAGCAGCTGTCTTGACAGGCCAAGAATAGACAGACAACCCAGATAAATAGTAAAGACAGATCAATAGATAGTATGGCAGAGAATAATAAATCTCTGGCTTACATGCAAGGAACTGTATTTGTATACTAGACTATTTAATGAATGCAGAGACATTTTAAGATACAAGCTGGAACCAAGAACAGTTTGATATTTGGAAGGAAAAAAGGTGACTTCTGGGACATGTATATTTTGATGCCTTAGAGGAATCCAAATGATACCCCCTCTTCCTTCCACCATTACCATGGGACAGTATTTAACATTAATACTGTTTAATATTGCTGTTTGTTCTGCACTTGTTCCATGGGCGGTGTGTTGTCCCAGTTTTCTTGGTGGCATCCAAATTCCTTGCCTAGTGATGAGTCTTGCACTTTTCGCTTTAAGTCTCAGAACAGATTGGTTTTTTCTCATTTTGCAGTAACCATGAAATGAGAATCAAGCAGCAGAGGTCCAGTTGAGGTCCACCGTGAATGGATTCCGTAGCTGCTAGTTGTTGGGTAATCTGAAAAACATCAGAAAAACATGAATAATTATTCTTGATGACTCTTTACATGTCTTCCCACCCCCAAAATGGGTAGGTAGATGTGTCTGTACTTCCTATGTAGGATTCACTATACAGAGTGATGTATGCAGACCAATGAGAGCTGGCTTCAAAATTCGAGCACACCAGCTGCCTGGATCCTCAAAGCAGCAGTCCTCCTCTTTACCCTCTGCCGCTCCATGATTCAGATGGAAAACTGCAGTACCTGGATAGCTTCCCCCACAGCACTGTGGATGAAGGGAAAGCTGTTCTGCTTGGAGTCTCATAAAAACCTGAAGTGCCTGTCTAGGACTTCCAGATCTGCCTAAATTATTATCTGCCTAACATAAATCCAGACTGCCTGGATTTTGTGGACTGGAATATGCAATATCTGGGGCACAGATATGAAGAGTCAAAAACTGCTCTTCATTTGAAGTCAGAGCTACAGAAATGCATTGTACCACTTGAAAGGAATCCCCAAATTATAAGGCTTGCTCAACAGAAATACACACCACTTCTATCAAGATAAGTGAATTTTGAGTATTGCTTTGTTTCAAAGTATTTCCTGTGCACTGAACCCGACAAAAATTGCAGTGTCTCCAAATTTGGTTGGATGGCCAGAGTTTTGTTCCAGAGTGACTCATGTCTCCTCCTCTCATTCATTCTTGACATCACAGTTCTTTGGCCAAAGCCATTAGTTCCAAAGTCTCCTTTTGCACCTTCATCGTCCTGAAGACTGACTGCTCCAATAATAGATTCCCTCTCTGCCCTTGGCAGGATAATCCATCCTTTAACAACTGCTATTGTAAGTCAATCAAAATGTCAAGTTAACTCTCACCTTTTGTTACATCTTAAACCTCTGTAATCCCAAAGCTCATTGCTGCATGTTAAATCAGGCTCCTGTTGTTTAGTCTCCCTTGATGCCTCCTCTGCCGCAGAGGCAACAAAGTCCACGGACTGGTTAGGGCCACCTGTCTGCTAAGCACAACACACTGACGGAAATTATTCATGAGGGCACTCCATGGGACTTGGAGATATTCATTGGTCTTCTGATGTGTCACTCTATGGATGAAGCTGTGCTAATGACTCTGCGCAAAATCTAAATGTGTGATTCAAATACCACAAGCTGAACTTATGTATAAAATAACTGGATCACTACATTTGTTGCTCCATGTCAGGCTCTTGGGTACCAGCAGGTATGCCTCTCCCCCAGAATGGGCTCCTCGTGCCCCGGGGTGCAGGGTTGGCCCAACGCTCCATTTGTAAGTAGTGAAATTGTTGTGTGCCGTAGCTGTGAAATATGTAGTGAAATCTGCAGGGGCACAAAACACACACCTAGTGCCCAGAGGTGGGCCCAATCCGGTTCGGGCCAGATCGCCCAAACCGGTGGCTGGTTCTGGCCCCCCACTACCGATCCAGTAGCTAAGGGGGGGCCAGAAAACCGGATGTGGACCAGTTCCAGGACGCAACTGAGCCTGTGCCAAGGTGGATGCAGGTGCAGTTGCTTCCTGAAGCTGGTCAGTTTACCAGCTTCAGGATGCGACTGCACATGCGCCAATCTTAGTGCACGTGCAGTGCGCCAGGGTTGGGGCCCACCCCTCACCCCGCCCACCCGCACCTGCAGCGCTCTGGGGTGGGTGGTGTGTCCTCCCCGCTCCCCGCCCCTGACCCTCCCCAGCCCCGCCCCTGGCCTAGCCCACCTATTTCCAGCAAACCAGATGTTGGGCCAGGCCGGGTCCATCACTGCTAGTGCCCCAGCATCCTTTTTAGTGGCTGCCATATTTTTACCCATCACTTCCATAAACTGATGTTATGAAAATGTATAATTGCTATGACAAGGAAATAATGGCACCACCACAATCACTAATTTTACATAAAATCCTTCAAAGCAATACTATCTCATCATGTATCATCTGATGAGAGGTTCTGGGGAGAAAAATCTGTAGATCCCTAGATGGTGGCTGCTGAAAAGAGACTGAGTGAGGTTTGCAGAATACCGTGTATACCATCTCCCAAAGTGTTTGAAGGTTCAATCCCTGCCAGTTTTGAAGAGAACCTTCTTCCATGATAAAGTTCCACTCAGACCTACACCAAATACTCTCATGCAATACTTTTCAGTAGTTTATATGTTCAAATCTGCCAAATCAGGCCACAAGCACTCAGGTTTCTGTCTCCAGAGAGAATCAACAAACTCTAACATCAAAGGCATATAAGTGAATTAACCAGTCAAGGGTCAAGTCCCAAAAGCAAGAAACAGAAGAACTGAAGGCAGGAGGTCAAGTTTCAAACACAGCCATGTCCACGAATGGAGAAGCTACCTCTATCAAAGTGGTCTCACTCCAACTGAAGATCCCAAACCCAGAGCTTGCCCCTATAGGGCCTGGAGGAGGTGGAATAATACTGGAGGTCAGCTGACCAAGCACTCAGGGATGGGATTACAATGTTGATGATGCCATGAAGGAACACCATTCAGTCTCCAAAGCTCAGAAGAGAAATAAACTACTATTAACTGGAGTACTCAGAGCAGTGAGTAGTTCAGGGAGCTCACAGGCATCTCACAGAGTGATTCAGTATTGAGTAACTGAGTGATAAGAAGCTGTACAATAAACCCAGCTTGCTCATGTGCCCTTAGTGGTTTGCAAACTAGTTCTCCCTAATCCTTTAATGAAATGTATGTATGTAGCCCTGTCTCCTGAGGCAGCAGTTCTAAACCCCCAGCATAAGTCCGGCACAAGTCCTGGACTTATGCTGGTCTGAGGGTGTTGCAGAAGTACCATAAGGAACTTCTGCACCACTCGGGGGGGGGGGGGTGTTAGACATATGTTAGTCATACAGACATATGCCAGAATCCCCACACCACCATGGGAACAGGGAAATGGTTGAGTTCTGCTGACCTAACTTGTTTAGGATTGCATACTCAGAGTTCTGAAGGGGTCCTGCCTGGATCTAGCCTCCATGAAAGGGATCTTCCTGGGAGTAGGGCCTGAGATTTCTCAAGATCCCAGGCAGATCACATGACCAGAAAGGGTGGCTTACCCTGTGGCAACCTCTCACTTATCCTGAGAAGACCTCTCCAACTGCCCAACACCACCATAGGATGCAGCGCACACATCCTTGGTGTGATTGCATGGGGGAGATTAGTTCAGATTAGTCTATAAGACTGCTACTGTTATATTGCAACTACATAAAACCATATATTTTCTGTGCCTGTTAACCAGTAGGCTAGTGTTTGAGACCCCACAAGACAGGGTGAGCTCCTGTCCTTAGCCCAGCTCTGCGACGCAGCTGGAACCAATTGTATCGGTTCTGCCATTCCATTGGACTATTTCAGTGGCATGGAGAGGGGGGATTTGCTGCTTGGGTAACAGCCTATCCTCCATATTAATCTAACCAGGCCTTCGTGCTTCACATGCAGCGCTGAGCACGATACCATAGTCTTTCAAGACTGATGGATGCCAAGTTGAATACTGCATATAGTTCTGATCACCGCACTGCAAGAAGGATATTATAGAGCTAGAAAAGGAGGAAAAGAGGACAGCCAAAATGATCAGATGGCTAGAAAAATACAACTGTGTTGCTGGGAGAAGCAGCACTCAGGGCAGAGATGACATTATGTTATCATGTGACATCATCACTTGATGTTGACATGTGTTTTGCATTCTCCCAGAGGAGAAGGTTGTGACAACAGCAATGGCTTTGCAATCTGGCAATCTAGTTGTCACCCTTCCCTCCCCATGTTTCTTCTCCTTTGGCGGTCCTCATTAAGAGAGCATCCAAAGAAGAAGGAAGGGTGGTAGAAACCCAATCATGGAGCCCTAAAAACATGGGGGTATGACTGAGAATTTAATTGATTGAGAAATTTAATTGATTGAGAAAATTATCCATGATATGAAGAAAATATATGAAGCCATTCTGAGGAAAGCCAGGATTAGGAGTTGTCCAACCCAGAAGTGGCTTCTGGAAGTACGATTGCCCTACAGCCAAGCAAATGTGTTGAAAAGCACAGAAGACTATTTATTGATTTTATTTTTGGTATTCACAAGTTCTCGTTCCATAGGGGTGCACTGTATGCCTTTCCCTCCTGGCATATTTGCCACTTTTGGGAGGCTTCCTACAGCAGATGGTGGGCCACCAGACTATTGATGGGCCTTTTTGGCCTGATCCTGTGGAGCTTTACTTACATTCTTACACTTTGGATCAAAGATTAAGCTTGCTTTGGATATATGTATAGCCTGACCAAGGGAGGAAGATCTGATGGGGAGTTAGAGCTGTGCTGCTCCTCTTCCTCTTCTAGTGACTCATCATAAGGGGCAACTATGTACAGACCAAGAACCTCCCTGATGAGCCCTTAGATGCAGCTCTGATTGCATCATGTAGAATCAGTTCTTTCAATGGAAAATTCACTGCCCCCCCCCACCTCGGCTGTGTCCCACAAGCTAGTGTTCCTCAAAGACCTTTAGGGAGGGGTGTTCCTAGGGCGAATGGGGAATCAGTGTGCTTGGGCTGCCTGACTTTGAGTGCAAAAGTAGAGCTAAGTGCTATCGATCCACGATCTGAAGGGTCTATCTTTAAGCTGCACTACCCTGGCATGCAGCCACCACTTAGCTCCTATTTATTATTCAGCAATGGTGAGGGAAAGGCAAGGAGAGGGTCCCTTGGCAGCCTGCCCTTTTGGGGAGGCTGGCAGCGGAGCTAATCTGCAGAGAGCAGAGTAGTAGGAGAGCTGGTGAAATGAAGCAGGTCAAGGGCACGTAGCGCAGGGAGGCGGAGGTATTCGATAAAAGCGAATTGCAAAGGGGGATCCCTGAGCTCTTATCAGATAATGGAGGCGGCTCTGTGCATTTCAAAGGCCACATTAGCTCTGTTCGATCAGCCACTGTGTGCCTTTCACCTTAGGTGTCAAAATTTAGAGGGAGGACAAGGAGCCTGCTTCTGTCACCAAGCCTAGTCTCACTGAAACTCTGAAGAACTGCTCCTTCTTTTCTCTGATAATATAAGGAAAGCCTTGCAGGATGAGACAATAGGAGCAACTATAGGACTACATCTTGTTTTTGCTGGATCAGACCACCAACACAACTACATCTATAGGACTAGGAATCATAGAATCATCTTTGATTCATAGTCCTACATCTAGTCCTACAGTCCAGACTTATGCCTCCAGGAAGCCCTCAAGCAAGACAGGAAAGCTACACGCCTCCCACACCCTGTCATATAGTTCCAGCATCTAATTTGTAGAGATATAATAATTCTGAGTCTGGCTGTGAAATTTCTCTCTATTCAAAATTTTCACAACATACATAACACTGTAACGCTACAATCCTAAAGACTCTTTCCTGGGAGGAACACGCATTGAACACAATGGGACTTACTTTTGAGTAGACATGGTTAGGATTGTGCTCTAAATCTGTATCATATCCCCCTAATCATTTTTCCCCTAAAACAAATAGCTCCAGAGACATTAGTCTTCTATACTAGGAAGGATACACAATTTTGGCTTCCTCTTTCTGCCTTACTCTTGCAGCCCAATCCAACCAAAGGCTTATGATGGTGGATCTTGTGATCTGCCACTGTGTATTCTGAACTAGTGATGCAAAACTAGTGCTACTGCCATGCACTTTGGGGCCCTGTGCATGTGACAGCTTTTCCTCAATACCCCGTTGGAGCAGAAAGATATTAGCAGCAGCTATGCACACCAAGACCCTATCCTCCTTTCTCCAGACTCTCATCAGATCTAAGCCAGCAGAATAGCTCACATAGGTCCAAGAAGACCCATTGGAAGCCAAGGAGTCTAAAAGCAGGTAAATAAAAAAGTTTTATCTTTCTTGGATTGTCTAGTTGCTCTCTCCTCATAACAGGAATCACGTGTTCTATCAGCAGCAAGATAAGCTATGGACTGGTGGCAATAATATTGAGCATGTAGGAATAGGGTGACTATATGTACTCTTTTTCCAGGACACGTTCTCTTTTCTTTGCCTTCTATCCTGGAAAAAAATCTTTTACTTTCATTTTCCCATGCATTTTCTATGCATATTTTTGCTTTTCAGTTTTTTTTGCCATAACCTTTGATAGGAAGGAGCTATTTCAAAATGGATTGTTGCAGTGGATTCAGCTCTTCAAGACGAATCCAACAACATATGACATGATGGGGTAGTGCGCACCATCATGAAGTTGATTTTTGGGGGTCTCCAGGATCAAAATGGTGGTCCCTCAGCCTTTGCCACCCTCTTTGTGGTCGCAACCCCCACTTTGAAGACCACTGCTCTAGAGTCTTCTCCAACACCATCATTCAAAGGCATCTGTTCTTAAACCATCAGTCAATCTTATGGTCCAACTCTCACAGCCATACATTACCAGAGGGAAAACAATCACTTTAACTAGACAGATCTTTCTCGACAAGGTGATGGCTTGACTTTTAATTAAATTGTCTAGACCTGCCATAGCTTTCCTCCACAGAAGATTTCTTGGCTTCAGTCACCATCTGCAGTGATCTTAGAGCCCAAAATACTGGCATGAGAATAGTTCAGTTAATTATTAACAGATCAAAAATATTTCAATAACAACCCATCTCATCTACTGTATATTCATCCCATTTAACAAACTGAAAATCACAATGGCATTGACACCGTGCCCTCACATAATCCAGATAGTAGCCCATGTAATAAAAATTCATGTACATTCCTTCATAAAAAAAAATAAATTAATTAAAAAATGTTGCAGCAATCAACATGGCAACAAAATGTATGAAGAGCAGAATGCCTGAACTACACAAGAGCCTGACTTAGGAGCAACATCTGATGAATTGCAGAGTCTACAGTGGAGCAGATATTAAAGGTCACTGACAACCACTAAAAACAAAAGGCTTGAGGAAGGCTAATTTGGGACAAGCTCTCACATTCTGTAGGGGGGCTTTTTATATTAATATTCCTGGGTGATGATCCCATTTGTTCAAGGCTTCCCATTTTGAGCATTCACCTAGGGCACCAATACAATACTGCTAATGGGGTTACAAGTTGTCCTCCTTCAGTATGAGGCTCAGAAGGTGCCCTTGCTCTTGGTGTGATCCTCAGTGCAGAAGCTGCCTTTGGATGTCATCTCCTCTGTTGTTCTGTGCATTGGTTTTTTTTCTTTCTGATGCATGATGCAATGTCCAAGTAAAGTGAAGAGGCAGACAAGCCAGATTCTGCCAGACAAGCTATATGTGCATAGGAACTCTAAAGGCTGGTGGGGAAGTTCTCCAAGCAAAAGTATTAGTAGCCCATTGCGTGATGATCAAGGGGAGTCCTGCCCTTGTCTTCAAACACCAAGGATGGCAAATAAACCATGTGGTGCCACAATCAGCATTGTGCAAGCACAAGGCTATGAGCTGGGCAGTTGCCTTTGCTGATTGCAGCTGTGCTGGAGCAGATGCTGACTTGTACATTGTGGATTGCCAGAATGCCCTGCCTCCTCCCCGCCCCTCCAGGAACCTATATTTTGAAAGGGATTCTCCTCCATCCAGTGTCTGGGTCTATGGGACAACACCATCAGCATCGGGCACCATCACTGACTTAAGTGTTCAAGGGTCAGCTGGCTATCTGGGGTATCTGGAGGGCTTGGACTTGGTCACAAGATAACCACTGACACCTGTCAGTGATGAAATTGCCATTCTAAGTCAGATCTTTGGTCCATCAAACTCAAGGTTGTCTACAGCAGTGATCTTCAAAGTAGGGGTCGGGACCCCCTTGGGGGTTGTGACCTCAGGTCAGGGGGGTCACAAGAGGATGGGATCCACTATCTTGGAATCTGGTACTGGGCTTTCCTAGAAGTAAGTCTCACCGAACACACTTCCAAGAAGACATGTAGGAGCATCCTGGTAGGTTTGACAGGGGGTCCCAGACTGATTTTTAAGTTTGAAAGGGGGTCTCAGGCAGCAATGTGACCAACAGTTGCTCTCAGGCTTGGCAGAGAACTCTCCCAGCTCAACCTGGTAATGCTACCAAGGATTGCATATGGAACCTTCTACATGCAAAGCACAAACTATATCACAAAGCAGCATCCCCTATTCTTTTCTATTCTAATCCTACCCAAAAGCCACTAATGATTTCATGTGGAAGGCACCCTACTATCCAAGAAGTTGTCCAGGCTAAGGATAAGCAGTAGATACTATGAGTGTGAAAAAGAGGTATGTTATCAGTTCTCTAGCATCCAATTTAGGTAGTATTGGAATATTAGAGGGGCTGAAGAAATACTAGAGGGGCTGAAGAAATACTAGAGGGGCTGAAGAAATGTAAAGGTAATACATCCCTTGCATGTGAGAAGGGCATGGCCTTGACAGCCACACAATGGTCAGCTCCATAATTATTCCAGAACAGCATGTTTCCTGCCATATAAAGGAAGTTTCGCAATGGCTAGCAGCACAGGGGATCTTTGGTCCATGGCTTGTAGCAGTCCATCACAGAAACCGTTTTCCCTGAAAAGCCCAATTAAGCAGCAGACAGTTGATCTCAGGTTACTGTCTGAGACTCAAGCTCATGACATTAGATTTGTAAATGAGTGATTCATTCTAAGGGATGGGGTGGGAGAGGCCAAGGAAGAAGTGTATTCTACCCTGGCAGATCTTAACACCTTTTGAAAATATTTTTTTAAAGCTAGTATTCCTTTTCCTTGGGCAGGAGGTCTGGTCTAGAGGGTAGAGCAGCTTCTGAAGCTGAGATTTTCCATCTATTTCAGCTGTCCTTCATGTGAGAGCCGAAGGAGAAGTTTGTCAGCCAGCATGTCAGACATTGGGGGCTAGAAGTGAAAACCAGACTGTGAATGTAACATCCTGAATGTAGCATTTTCTTGAAAGATAGAACCACTCTGTGTTTGTAAAAATCCCTTTGGGGGTTTAGAACAGTCTGCCTATGTAAACCGCTTTGAATAAAGTCTAAGGAGCAATCCAAAAGACCAGAAAAGTTGTATAGAAATGCCTGTATTATTATTATTATTATTATTATTATTATTATTATTATTATTATTATTATTATTATTATTATTATTATTATGTACTATTTCACAGTCATCAGGTGTTTGACTGGAATTGGCTCTATTGTGATTTGGTTCCTATCCAAAAAACTAGGAATCACAAAGGTATCGTCTCAATATGTGTGAAGTTCCCAGGAGTGCTGCTTTTTGTAACTGGGCAGTTGTGATCTTCTGGAGGCCCATGAAGTTTAGATGTTCCTGGAGACTTAATGGAATCACTCCAAGAGCACCTATTATTATTGGAATATCAGTGGCTTTCTTTTCCCAGATTTTCTGAATTTCTATTGGTAGGTCTTTATACCACATGATCTTCTCTTTTTATTTCTCTTGAAGCCAACAGTCTCTGCGTATTGCAATATTATTATTATTATTATTATTATTATTATTATTATTATTATTATTATTATTATTATTATTATTATTATTGAAAATCAAACATAAATACACAGCGAACAATTTCGTGCTGGTTTCATTCACAAACTACTACTACTACTACTACTACTACTACTACTACTACTACTACTACTACTACTACTACTACCACCACCACCACCACCACCTATCCATTTTTCCAGCACCAATCAGCCACAATGCAGGTATGGGAACAAATTTTTCCTTGAGGAGGTGCCTGAGACTGCCACCCCCCTCTGGATGCAATACAAGCCCAAAAGCATAGGTACATCCATACTGGAAAGTTAAGTTCAGGCTGGATCGCCTGAAACAGTTGTTGCTATTCCCCCGCCGCTAGCGATCCGGTAGCCGCAGGGGACGGCGATAACCAGGCGAACCAGTTCGGAGGAATATTCCCACCGAGCTGGCTGCCATTTTTGTTTTGCGCTTACTGCACAAGCGCCAATGTTGGCGCTTGCGCAGTGCCTGCCCTGAAGCTGGCCGGCCACCTTCAGGGCAGGAGCGGTGCGTGTCTTGAAGCTGGCCGGCCAGCTTCAGGGCAGGCACCACGCAAGCACCAACGTTGATGCAGGCGCAGTGCCTGTCTTGAAGCTGGCCGGCCAGCTTCGGGGCAGGCACTGCGCAGGCGCCAACGTTGGCGCACGCACAGTGCACCAGGGTTGGGGCCCACAGATTGGGGCCCACAGATTGCTGGGGTGGTGGTGTGCCCTCCCCAGCCCCACCCCTGACCCTAGCCCTGCCCCCTGACCCCAGCCCCGTCCCCTGACCCAGCCCAGCCCCCAACTTCCGGCAAACCGGTTGTTGGGCGAGGCAGGGCGCACCACTGAATGGGGCCCTTGGCCTGATCCAGTGGAGACTCTTCTTATGTTCTTACTTATTTTTGATGTGTTTTCTTTCAATGTTATTTTTGCTGTGAGTCAAGGAAAATCAGAAGTCCAAGCCCTCATGGGCCCCCAAAACTACTGTATTTACTTGAATCTAATGCACCATCAAATCTAATGCGCACCCTGATTTTAAATGGTTGAGATTAAATAAAAGTTTACTTGTGATTGTAATGTGCCACTGCAAAGCAGGTGCAAAATTTAATTTTACTACATACAAAAATGAGTTATATGACAATCATATGACAGTGGGTTTATGATATGATTTTTACTTAATTGCACTACTTTATACAACAATTGGTTTAGATTACATTTTTAGTACGCTACAGTAAAATGTTAAACTAATTACTGATCTATACATATAATCAAAATACTGTATTTACTTGAATCTAATTGTGCACCCTAATTTTGGAGACTTAACAGCTGAAAAAGGTGTGTGCTGGATAAGAGGAAATACAGTAATGGGACCAACCACTGGATACTGGCCTGGCAGAAGCAGGTGAGACAACCAGTGGTAATAATGCATGCAATTTGTTGTACAAGCGTAAAGGGTAGTGAGAAGCTGGCTTTGCCCTGACCTCAGCTGGCAATCAATTCCTCCCCACCATCCATCAAGCAGATGAGACAGGGAATGAGCGGCAAATGGAATGCATACCATTGGAGTAGGATCCATTTAGACAATGGATCAAAGTGAAGCATTCCATGGGGGGCTATAACTAGGCATTTCTCTTCTCTCCTAGCCAATAGGATGATGGGTAATGATGAGATAATTCATGTTAGGATTAATCAGCTATCTTGAAAGACAAGGACAGGACAAAAGGGCTGATGTGGGGCAACCACAGCACATCAGAGCTCTTCACACCTGAGGCAGTTATTGGATCAAGGTTAATTGAAATTTGACTTGAAATTGTAGGTGCCATCAGTAACTCTGATTGCTGCATGTTTATTTGCGATTGTTCTTAATCTCCAGCATCTTTGGTTACCATAAATTAAAATGCATATGAATTGTTCTACACCATCAATTCAGCATTTAAGAGTGGATTTATTTATCATTGCAAGATTGGTGAAGAAATAAAGAGATAAAATCTCTTCTTCTTGGCATCCATCAGTCTCGAAAGACTATGGTATTGTGCTTGACGCTGCATGCAAAGCACAAAGGTCTGGGTAGATTGATATGGAGGATAGGCTGTTACCCAAGCAAAAAATCCCTCCTCTCCACGTCACTGAAATAGTCCAATGGAATGGCAGAGCCAATACGACTGGTTCCAGCTGTGTCACAGAGCTGGGCTAAGGACTGGAGTTCACCCTGTCATGTGGGGACCCGGGTCTCGAACCCTGTCTTTCTGGTTTACATGCACAGTGTCTTAACCACTTGCGCCACCCACAGCCCCCGAAAGAAATAAAATAAGAAAGAAATAAAATAAGGGTGCAAAAGAGGTAATCCCTTCTTCACCACCCCAAATTCAGGATTTGGGACCCAATCCTAAATTGATGTGTCTGTGCCAATGGGGCAAGTGCTGCATCTTATGATGAGAGCAGTCATAGAGGCCTCATCAAAGTAAGAGAATGCCTTGAAGAGTGTGAATAGCCACTGCCCCAAACTTGGCAGCCACTGGGTCCCACTGTTACTATTGATGGAATATTGGCTTCTCCTTTCATGTTCTTGTGTGGGCCTTTTGAGATTGCTTGAGAAAAGAGATGAATATTTGTGGGCTAATAAGCTGTGCCCAAAGGTAGAAAGTCTGCACATGGTCTTGTAAGCATAATAGGACTGAACAAATCCAGCAGTTTAGATAGGGAGCAATCCTAACCTAGACTGATAAAACTGTTCTCGTGGTGATGTAGGTAAGTGCATGTCTGTGCACTGGTCTAACCCTCCCCCAAGAGTGGCTTATGTGTCTTATGGCATTTTTGTGACACATCAGCTCAGCACAGGACTTATGCCACGGATTCAGCTGGCCTAACTGGAGATTAGGATTGCAGCCTATGGTATTATCTTTCCCTCTCAATGTTCTTGAGCCCCTCATTACTGTTCAGTTATTAACACAGCCAATCATTTCTTCTCCACAATTACAAAATTTTACTTTACCCAAAGAGATAGCTATGTACCAGCAGCCTTTTACATTCAAGGCAAAAATGATCTCTCAAGCCCTTTATGGTATCCCAGTTTTGTTTAAGGCACTGACAGCGCAATCTTAACCCCTGAGGGTTAACCCCCTAAGAGCTAAGTTGGCACAAGTCCTATGCTGGCCTGGGGATGTTGCAAAAGAGCTCTAAGACCTTTCTTTGTCATTCCTGGGGGGGGGGGGGGGGGAATAGACCAGTTCACAAACATAAGCCTTCCTTCCCACACCACTGCAGGAATGGGAAGATGGGTGAGTTGTGCTGGCTAAATTGGTTAGGACTGCGCCCTCAGTTTGTTACTGATGGGAATGTGTGTATGTCTATACTAATTGTTATTGTACAAATCCTAGTTATGTTAGTATGTTTTATCTGGATGTATATGTATCTTTGATTGGGGTTCATTGGTATTATTAAAGATTATATACAAATAAAGGAATGCTTGATCCCCGACCTTAGAACTGTCCTGCAGCTGCATTGGTGGTGGAAGGTTTGATAAGATTGGGCCCTGGGATTCATCTGCCCAGGTCAGGCGCAACAGCCATAAATCTGAGGAAGACGACAGTAAGTTTTATGGGTCCAAGAAGGTATGTGCCTTAGCCAGCCAGAGGTCCCATTTTGTCCCTTATTTTCTTCACAATGACTGTTTTCAAGGGAGGGAACCAAGTTTGGATCTGTATTTAGGCATTTGGGCTCACCTCCTTCTTACCCATTCTTCCCAATAGAAGGCTGGTAAAAAAAATGAATAGTTTCTGGAAATTACTTAAATCTCAGATCCTACATCATTACTTCTGTTTCCAGTTTGAGCCTTCCCCATGGACTGGCCCTGAAGATATCTTTATGGTCCTATCAGCCATGCCTGATGGGAACTCCCACTAGACCTCTCAGAGTGATCTAAAATGCCCATTTTCAGTGTCACCTGCACTGTTCCTATTTCCAAGATTCAGTAGTTCATCCCAGACTCTTTTACCACCATCTGGTAAATATCAGAACAGGCAGTCCATCATACAGTCATAGACACATCAACCATAATAGGTTGATGATTCATAATATGTTTCACATTTCTGCAAATCATAATGGATAGTTCTGTTTACAAAAATAAATCCTGCCTTTCCAGAAATACAGAGTGGATTAGATTCAAATAAAATATGAAAATTGATCATAAAATCACTGCAAATAGAAAAGGAATCACTAGCGATAACGAAGAGCTGAATAAAAAAATAATAATAAACCAATAAAATGTCAATAAAAAAGAACACAGCATTCCAAGCCCTTCAAAACTCGTAAAACCTAATTTTGAACACCAGATTCCAGAGACCAGCAATAGGGAAGGGAAGTCTCCATATTATGCTTGCTTCTGGCTGACTCTTGGCTGATCCATTGGATCCTCTTAAAGAAATTCAGCACTTTCTTTCTAGCTTGAAGAGGAGTCATGCTTTAGTTGCAGATGCCTTGCGTTGCATGCAAAAGGTCCCAGCTTCAAATCCTGGCTCTGTTGCCTGGTAAAGTTGGGAAAGGTCCTTGTTTGAGACCCTGGAAAACCGCTGCCAGTCACAGTAGACAGTTCTGCTCTACATGGACTTAGGCAGAAGGTATGTACACAGAGGCTTCAGGTAGCCAGGGCTTCTAGGTATGCGGGGAGCCTAACAACCTACATGTATAGGCGTAAATGGGTAAGCTCTGTTTTCAGACCTTCCCCCAACATATATAGAGATGGGGCAGCAGACATGTCAGCACTGGGGTTGGGCCAGAAGGCACGATCCTGCTATTCTTTCACACATTAACTTTCACACATTAACTTTCACACATTAACTGATGGGGGAGATGTAGGACACTGGCCCAACACTCATCTGGTGCCTGGAAGAAGGGAACAGCTCTGGGCTAGAATAAGGACTTTTGGGGCAGAGAAAGCCTTTTGAGGTGGAAGGAGAGCAGAAAGATGGCGAGGAAGGGTATGAATCGGGACAGGATAGAGAGCCCTGCTCCAGTAGATCCTGTCTTCTGTGTTGAACAGAACAACAAAAGAAAAGTTCCTTCATTTGCTCCAGCGAAATTTCAGGGATTGGAGCTTTTCTTGGGGGAAAGGGAAGACATCCAGTGGGGGCCGCTGTATACAGCAGTCACCATTTTGGCACTGATGCAGCCAGTAATGCCACCAGATATATGATTGGGCTATCAGTTGACTGAAGAACAACTGAGTAGTTTACCCAATGTCAAGGAACATCTTACTTCATATGTACCATAAACAGTACATATTTAGTCCCTTGCCATGGCCCTCCCCAATTCCACACCTCCCTCAATATGGACTGATTCCATCTAGACCAGTGGTTCTCAAACTTCCTAATGCCGTGACCCCTTAATACAGTTCCTCATGTTGTGGGGACCCCCAACCATAAAATTATTTTAGTTGCTACTTCATAACTGTAATTTTGCTACTATTATGAATAGTAATGCAAATATCTGATATGCAGGATGTATTTTCATTGTTACAAATTGAACATAATTGAAGCATAGTGATTAATCATAAAAACAAAACGTAATGATAGATAGATAGATAGATAGATAGATAGATAGATAGATAGATAGATAGATAGATAGATAGATAGATAGATAGATGTGGCATAGCTAAGCAGGGGTGACTGAGAAAGAAAGAAAGAAAGAGAGAGAGAGAGAGAGAGGGGGGGGGGAGGGAGGGAATAGGAAGGTAAGTACCTGGGTGAGAGGAGGCCTCCATAGGATTGCTATCTCAGGCAGCAGAGCCAGCCACTGTTTCCTGGGAGTAAGTCCCATTCACTATCATGGGACTGACTTCTGAGTAGACATGCATAGAACTGGGCTCTAAGGCTGCAATCCTCCCCACCCCCAAGGCTCCCCAATCCTCCCCACCCCCAAGGCTGCAATCCTCCCCACCCCCAAGGCTGTGACCCATTGTCTCACAGCTGCTCAGAGGCTCCTTCTGAGCTGCTTCTCAGCAGCTTCTTCCAGCCGCAGTGGCTCCAGCATTTCTGCCAGGTCTTCCCACCAGGCCCCCTGCACCAGGAGTCTTTAGGCGACCCCCAGGAAAGCTCCAGGCGACCCCCCAAAGGGGTCCTGATCCCCACTTTGAGAAACACTGGTCTAGACTGACCTGATGCAATAAGGCACGAATGTGTTAGAAATATCTTTTTTATCTCTCTTGTTGGCTCTTGCGAGAAGGCAGCCCAGCTTTTCAACTGGCTTATCTTTAAATTCAGCAGAGAGAAATGTACTTTCTGAATTAAGTTTGTCTATCAGGGCTAAGTGACAAAGTGATCCCATTTAAATTTCCTCCTCGTTCATGACAAGCAAAATTTAAAGCACTATCAATTTAAATGGTATTTCTTTTTCCCTAGCAGGGAGAAAATTAAGATACAACCTGCAAACTCAGAGGTTGTTTGCTGTTTTGTTTTAAAGAGGCAATATAAAGTCAGGCATAATATTCTCAGCCATTGTGTGAATTTCAGCTTACCAGCTGTCATTCTTTATTGATTCATTCACCTCTTTTTACCTTTGGAAAGAATACTTTGAGAGAGGTCAACTTCCTCTTTATAACCAGCAAATTAATCACAAGGATTAATCTAAGGGGGAGGGCAAACTGGTAGCCTGTGAATCAGATCTAGCCCTGTCTTCACCCACCCCCATGAACCTACCACAGTTTTGTCAAGCCACTGTAAAGAGCTTTGCTTCGAATTTTTCACTTCAAAGGAAAGCAAACCACAAAACTCTGCTGTATCCTTTCGTCTCCTTCTTCCAGCAGTTCATGGCATCAGACTCTCAGAGCACACACATTCAGATGCTTCCAAACCTTTTAGTGCAAGGTCATGTTGTATGATTACATCCCAGTATGATTATGGCTGCAATCGGAACCTGCATTCAGGCCAGCCTAAGTTCTAGCATAAGTTCTGTGCTGACCAGGAGGTGTCACAAAAGTGCCATAAGACACTTCTGGTGCCACTCCTGGGGGAGGGTTAGACAGTGCACAGGCATATATCAATCGCTCCACACCACCACAGGAAGATATGAGTTAGGCCAGCCTAAATTGATGGGGAGGGTTAGGACAGACAAAAGAAAATATTTCTTTACCCAGCGTGTAGTTGGTCTGTGGAACTCTCTGGCTCAGGATGCAGTGATGGCATCTAGCTTTAATGCCTTTAAGAAGGGATTGGACAAATTCCTAAAGGTCTATCACAGGTTACAAGCAGTGGTGGGCCCAACCTGCCCTAACAACAGGTTCTCTGGAAGTGGGCGGGGCCAGGATGGGTCAGGGATAGGGCCAGGGTCAGGGGGCGGGGCGGGGCGGGGGAGGGCACGCCACCTTAACCCTTAGTTTACCAAAAAAATTGTATCACTTGTGACGGCATCAATCAGTATTAAGCCCCTGAGTTCAGTGTAATTTATTCCTATGCATTATGCCTTGTTGTGCTCTCAGGGGGAATGTGTGCCACAAATAAGAACATAAAAGCATAAGAAAAGCCTCCACTGGATCACACCAAAGACCCATCTAGTCCAGCTTCCTGAATCACACAGCAGCCCACCAGCTGCCTCAGGGAGCACATATGACACTTGCATCCAGGTGCCTAAGTACCAGCAGACACACCACAAGTTTCACTGGTTGTACTCATACCACTGGTTGAGAAACACTGATCTACAGTTTAGGACCAGAGTCTGTGGTGTCCATCTGCAGTTTGAGGTTTGCCTCTAAACCACTGCTTAAGGCTACAATCCTGTCCACACTTTCCTGTAAGTAAGCTCCATTAACTGTGATGGGACTTACCAGTACTTCTGAATGGTCATACATAAGATTTGGGCTCTTAGAATCCCAGCCTCTTGCTGCAATATGACACTTGCATTCAGGTGCCTAAGTACCAGCAGACACACCGTAAGTTTCACTGGTGGTATTCATACCACTGGTTGAGAAACACTGATCTACAGTTTAGGATCAGAGTCTGTGGTGTCCCCTCTGCAGGTTGAGGTTTGCCTCTAAGACACCACTTAAGGCTACAATCCTGTCCACACTTTCCTGTAAGTAAGCTCCATTGAATATAATAGGACTTCTGAGTAGTCAAGCAAAGGACTGAGCTCTTAGTAACCATCCTTTGGCTGCAATCCTATTCACTTTCCTGAGAGTAAGCTCCACAGACTCTAATGGGACTTACTTCTGAGTAGCCAAGAATAGGATTGGGCTCTAATGCTGCACTCCTCTGCACACTTTCCTGAGAGTAAGCTTCATAGATTGAAATGGGATTAACTTTTGAGTAGTCAGGCATAGGATTACAAGCTCTTAGAAACCAGTTTCTTTCCAGGGAGTAAGCTTCACTATTATAATGGAACTTTCTTCTGAGTAGACAGATGATTGGGCTTTGAGGCTACACTCCTATCCTCACAGGGGAGTAAAACCTACTGACTTTAATAGGATTTACTTCAGAGAAGGCAGCGGACTGGGCTCCTGGGGGGGCAGGATGGGAACTGGGGCTATGGGGGGGAAAGGACTACAGTGTGGATAGGATTGCAGCCTGAGCCCAATCCTAACCGTGTCTACTCTAAAGTTAGTACCATTCAAGTCAATGGGGCTTACTCCCAGAACTGTGTGGTCAGGATTTTAACTTTACAGTCCAATCCTATGCAGGTTTACTTAGAAGTAAGTCTCATTTTAGTCAGTGGGGCTTACTCCCAGATAAGTGTGGATAGGATTGCAGCCTCAGAGCCCAGTCCTAACCATGTCTACTCAGAAGTAAGTCCCATTAAAGTCAGTGGGCTTACTCTCAGGAAAGGAGACAGGGCTGGAGAAACAGGGCTAGAGGGAGAAATCCAAGCCTCTGCCAATCTCCTCAGAAGTAAGTCCCATTATAATCAGTGGGCTTACTCTCAGGAAAGTGTGGATGGGAAAGCAGCCTCAAATCCTAATTCTATGCTACTCAGAAGGAAATCCCATGATAGTCAATGGGAATTGCTCCCAGGAAAGTGTGGCTAGGATTGTGGCCACAGGCTGCAGTCCTCTACTATACAGTGTGGCTTACTCCTGAGTAGTACTGGGTAGTACTAAGTAGTTCTCCATGACTAGTACTGGGCTGCAAAGGCACCCAGGGAGGCAAGCAGGCAGGCAGGCAGGCAGGCAGGCTTGCTGCTATTACTCACCTAAGGCTCCCAGAGCTTTCTATGCTGGCTTCTGTATTCCCGCCCAAAGACCCCTTTGTAAAGCTGTCCATCAAAGCCTGATTTTAAAAAAAAAACCATCCCATAGAGGCTGCCTCATTTGCATATGAGAAACCCATCATGCTTTGCAAACTGCACAAGGAAATAACTTCTGAAAACTTGCTAAAAATAAGGTTTTTAATCAAAATAAGACATTTGGCAAAGACAGCCTTCCTGAATAGCCTCATACAAAGTTTTAGGGCATTAAGAAACTTTTCATCCTGACTTGAAAGCATTGAATTTTGAGAGATTTATATAGTGCTCCAGACCCCTTCCATCTCAGCAGTGAGTGTCTGAGTGTGCTGTGGGATGACTGCAATGCTTTGTCTGAATCATGGTCATGGGAAGAGACTGTATTTTAAAATTAAAAAATGTCCTTAGAGAGGGGAAGGAGCCCCCCTCAGAGGGGGAGGGAGGTTCAGAAGGGGAGAAGGGAGGAGGAGGGAGTAGAGCTTCTCCTCTGGGAAGACAGACCCAGAAGCCCTTTAAGAGAAATTCAAACACACTTGCATGCAATTCAAAGATGATGGCCCCCAATTAACAACCGGTCGCTAACGTCAGCCCCAAATTAACAACCGGTTCTACGGAGCTGGTGCGAACCGACCTCACCCCACCTGTGGTTACAAGCCATGAGGGGTGTGTGTAGATAACCTTCAAATGCCAGATGCAGGGGAGGGCACTTGGATGTGCTCCCTGAAGCATCTGGTGGACTGCTGTGTAACACATGAAGCTGGACTAGGTGGGCCTATGGCCTGATCCAGTGGAGGCTCTTTTTATATTCTTATAGTTAGAATTGTGCTGTATATGTTGGGGTGTTGAAGAATTCTGACCCTACAGTAGTGTCTGGTGAGTTGGTTGGCCTCAGAGCATTATGCTAGGCAATGATGCACTGAAGAGTCTGGGGAAGTAATCTCTGGCAACCAACATCATAGGACCAAGGGAGAGGTCACATTGCCAATTTACTTGCTTCCTTATGTACTGTATTTATATTAATACCTGCTTTTTGTGCACCTTTTCTTTGACAGAGAAAATGAGACCCCAATTCTGGTGACTATGAGGGAATGCTGACAATTCTGAACAATTTCTCAGCCCACTGGTGGCCCAAATTTCTCCCCAGTGCCCACCCTCAATGGACATTTATGTTTTCTGTGGATCCCAGTTTGGAATGTACAGAACTCTCCTGAATATTTTTGCAATTCTGAACTCTTCTAGATGCCTTCAATTGTCCTCAAGTACTTTGCTTAAGCAAGAAACCCTCCATTTTTCCTTCCGTTTTGCTTTTGGTGACATTGAGTGGCAACTCCTGATACTGTTTAGACAGCCTGTTCTAGCAGGTGATCTGCAGCATTTTTGTTACCATCCATGTGCACCTGCAAATCAAATCTTTTAGCTTCACTAACTTCAGGTTCACGCCTTGATGGCAAGAAGTCTCGGCTTAACACCCTCCACTGATAGCCCGCCTGAGGTGTCGTGTTACATGATTGCTATTTTCTCTGCCTCTATGAAATGGGTTTTAAACCTAAATGACATGACAGGGGTGTTTGATTCTGGCTGTTGCTACTGCTGGAGCCCTGGAACCTCCAGGGAATTGAGGTCAGGTTGTGTTCTGTCAAGGTTTCCAGAGATGTCTCTGTCAGAGACATGAGATGCTGGAGAATGCAGAAGCACCAGCTCCGTGACCTGGATAATCAGAATCATCACACATGTTAGTGCTGGTGAAAATGCCAGAATGACAGCCAGCAACTGTCTCTTGTTCTGTCTTCCTAGGGTCGGATTCAGCTTATTGGTACAGCATGATTGTCTTCCCCTCCACGGGAGACAACAGAGGGTGGGAAGGGAATGGAGCCAAAGAAAACTGGGGAACAATATGCAACTATGTATGTTACACATACTTATAATTACTGTATAATACGGGGAAAACCTTGATCTGAAATTTATTTGCTTGGTAGTGAATGCAACAGTGACTAGATTGACATGAGAGGGTAAAATCAGGTTCACTTCTAGAATCTCATTCATTCCCCATTCGTGTTATGTTATTTTAATTGAACAGACATGCTTATTTTTCACTGCTGTTATCTGTAGCAGCAGTTAGAATACGCAACATCTTTTTGGATACCTATGTTACAATTGCCCTATAATGCATAAACAATCCTACAAAAATGTAGATTAAGGAAAATTAGGTGAACATTATAGAAAGAAAATGGTATCTGGAAGAGTTTGTGGTTTGGTCAACTCTGAACAGGATCCGTAGCCAACACAGGACGTTTAAATGGGGTCTAGTGTCTACTCCATAGAGTGACTGTAGTGCTCCGTGACAAACAATTCATTACATTGTGTACAACTGTAAATCGAGAGTTTATACGGGCCCAGTTTCTCATATTTTCCTCGTAGGCCAATATGTCCTTGAATGGCTGGATGGACCAGACATTGGCTGAAATCCTAAAGACAATTTCCTGGGAGTAAGATCCATTGAACACAATGGAGCTTTCTTTTTAGTAGACATGATTAGGATTGTACTAATTGACTGATTTGCCATAAGTCCCTGTTTTATATACCATACACTAAAGGTGTATGGTGGTGTAAAGGGAAGGTGGAGTACCACAGGACATGAAGGATGCTAATATCATCACACTGTACAAGAGCAAGGGTGACAGGGGTGACTGCAACAACTACCGTGGCATATCTCTTCTTAGTGTTGTAGGGAAGCTGCTTGCCCGAGTCACCCTGAAGAGGCTTCAGGTGCTTGCAGAGAGAATCTATCCTGAATCACAGTGTGGATTTCTAGCCAACAGGTCCACCACTGATATGGTATTTTCCCTTCGACAGTTGCAAGAGAAATGTAGGGAACAAAGACAGCCACTCTTTGTAGCCTTCATAGATCTTACAAAGGCTTTTGATTTGGTTAGTAGGGATGGCCTTTTTAAAATCCTCCCCAAGATTGGATGCCCACCTAAGCTCCTCAACATCATCAGGTCCTTTCACAAGGACATGAAGGGCACTGTAGTTTTTGATGGCTTAACCTCAGACTCCTTTCACTTCCGAGGTGGAGTGAAGCAGAGCTGCATCCTCGCACCAACTTTATTTGGGATCTTTTTTGCAGTCATGCTGAAGCATGCCTTTGGAAATGCAACAGAGGGAATATCTCTGGACCTGATCAGATGGAAAACTCTACAATCCTTCAGGACTAAGAGCAAAGTCCGCAGTCCAGGTGAAATGCTTGCAGGAGTTCCTCTTCGCCGATGACGCTGCTGTTACTGCTCACTCAGCTGAAGACCTTCAACAACTTATGGACCGTTTAACAAAGCCTGCCAAGACTTTGGACTAACAATCAGCTTGAAGAAAACACAAGTCATGGGTCAGGGTGTGGATCCACCTCCCTGTATCACAATCTCTGAACATGAACTGGAGGTTGTCCATGACTTTGTGTACCTCGGCTCAACTATCTCTGACACTCTCTCCTTAGATATTGAGCTGAATAAACGTATTGGTAAAGCAGCTACCACGTTCTCCAAGCTTACAAAGAGAGTATGGCTTAATAAGAAGCTGACGGAATATACAAAGATCCAGGTCTATAGAGCTTGCATCCTGAGCACACTCTTGTACTGCAGTGAGTCTTGGACCCTTTATGCATGGCAGGAGAGAAAGCTGAACACCTTCCATATGCGCTGTCTCCGACGTATTCTTGGCATCACCTGGCTTGACAAAGTTTCAAACGACGCAGTCTTGGAATGTGCTGGAATCTCTAGCATGTTCACACTTCTGAAACAGCGGCGTCTACGCTGGCTTGGGCATGTCGTGAGAATGGCTGATGGTCGGCTCCCAAAAGATCTCCTATATGGAGAATTAGTGCAGGGAAAGCGCCCTAGAGGGAGACCACAGCTGTGATACAAAGACATCTGCAGGAGGGATCTAAAGGCCTTGGGAATGGACATCAACAGCTGGGAAACCTTGACTTCCGATCGTTCAGTGTGGAGGCAAAAGACCCAGCATGGCCTTCTCCAACTGGAAGAGGCTAAAGCAAAGAGACAGACCCGAAAGCAACGAAACATGGGGCCTGTGCAGGGGACGGAATTTATTTGTCCTCAGTGCGGAAGGGATTGCCACTCTCGAATTGGCCTTTTTAGCCACACTAGATGTTGTTTCAGGACCTCCAGTCAGAGCACGATACCATAGTCTTTCAAGACTGAAGGATGCCAGTGAATTTCTAAATAAATATAATGTTTAAAAAGTACTGTCCTGATTTTGTGGAAGAGAATTAAGGCAACCGTACTGAAATTCAGGGTGAAATATTTACTTTCAGAAGCTGATCCTTTACAGTTTCTTGTTACAAAGGTAGATTTCCCTTTCAGTTTAGAGTATCTGCATCCTTGATTAAGCTGAACCAACAAATTGTTCTGTTGGACAGGTTGACTGCTACCAACTCTCTGCTGGGATTCCAAATCCCATTTCTGTCTTTAGGAGGCTTTCAAATTGGCTCAAGCAGGCATTTGGATCAGGTCCCCAATCCATCTAGTAAGGCAAGTAAATCAAATACCCTTGCAAAATGAAATCTCCATGCTTAGAAAGTAATTTTCAAGGGCTCCTGGCTTGGACCTATCTCTCCTAACCAACTCCCTCTGGACCCATGAAAGGCACTTGTGCTTTAATGAGAATTATTTCCCTACCAAATTTTGCAGCACCGTTTTCCAGCTGTTTCTGTTCCAGAGTTGCTCATAAAATGCTTTAAAAAACAGCTCTTCTCCTTGAATAGTGAAGAGAGTGTATATTTTCCCTTAATAATCCCTCTTTGTTTCAGCAAAGATCTGTGCCTAGACTTTTTGAATGAATATTACTCTCATACTTTGGATTGAATTCCAGGACAGTAGCACTTGGGAGGGGTGTTTGATATCAATCCTGGGCAGTGATTCCCAGTGATAGGAAACCCCCATCTGCTCCAGTTAGGCTCAATACAGGACTTTGAAAAACAAAACTGCCTTCATCCCTAACTCAGAAAATGGCTTCATTTTCTAAAAACTAAAAACTAAGGAAAAATGGATTCCATGAAAAACATTGAAACAAGGTGGTGATTGTACCGCCCATCATCAGGAATGCAAATGGAAACCAATTCCTTCCTCTCAATCACCTGTGGCATTTTCAAAGCCTTTTTCCCCTTAGTTTCCCCCCAAAATGTGTTTCCCCCATTTACGTACATAAGCAATAAGCCTCCAAGCCCTTTCCTCCAATCCTTCAGTCCGGTCACATACCTAATGAACTTGTAGCCCAATGCTATGCTCAAAATGATGTCCTGTTAGTAACGTCACAATCACAAGAGATGTCATGCCACAGCTTGTTAAAAAAAAATGAAAATTTTAGGGTAAAAATCCACCTTCTCCTCCCCCACTGTTCACTAGTTAATTGTCCGTAACTTTTGATAGAATGCAGATGATTCCAGTGGGGTTTGTTCCATTGCATTCATCATGAAATTACTTTTCCAATGATATATAACCCAGTAGTATTATTCATACATGTAAAGGTTTATATGTTTATAAGGTTTTCACAATGAAAATGTTTTCTAATTAATTGGTCATAACATTTTATAAAATAGAAATATTCCTGTGTTTGTTCCATTGCATTCAGAATTGAATTGCCTTTCCAGTAGTATATAACTTGATGGTATTATTCATACAATTGTTTTCCATAATTTTGGCAACTAATGTTCCAACTAGTGGTCAAGCTCAGTTTGTTGGCCCCTTTAAACTTGTTGCCCAGTGCAATTTTTACCTCCTGCACCCCCTTAACTATGCCACTGCTTGCATCCCTGGCTGCTGGCTCTACAGGTACAACAGGCTGTTCTGTTATCACTGACTGATCCATTATAGACTATGGACTACGTATTCAACTATAAGACCAAAGAGCAGGCTGAACATGCCATCTGAAAAAAGAATTGTAAATGCTCTCCACAGTTTTCCCCCTTGTGTTCCAGAGTTGCTCATAAAATGCGTTAAAAAACACCTCTTTTCCCTTGAATAATGAAAAGAGTGTATATTTTCCCTTAATAATTCCTCTGTTTCAGCAAAGGTCTGTGCCTAGACTAACCATTCCCTTCTATTAAGTGTGAAAATAAAGAAAATATTGTCTCTGTATTCTCACAGTTGGAAATTTCCACAGTTGGAAACTGTGATCCAACAGGTTCCTTCCAATGATGGTTCTAGAACTATCCAAGATGGTTCAAGCATGTTGAAAAATATTCATTCAAAGAATGATTTGAACCAAGAAACTAAGAACCAAACAAAAGAGAAATCAACCCAGTAATTAAACTTGCAGGAGTGGGGTGGGGAATTCTTGAGATAATGCTCCTCTTGTGCCAAAAAGAAAGAAAAATAAAAAATAAATAGCTGCCTTGTTCTCAGTGGTCTCCAACTTCGGCCTCTCCTTGAAAAGATAATCTCAGCCAATTAGCTAGCTGGTGGCTAATTGACATCTATGAGGTACACGGGATTATGGCTGGAGCTAAAAGTCAATTAATGGCCCCTACAGGAATGTTTTTGTATGTTCTTAATGGGAGGGCATACCAATGTCTCTTATGATGGCCTGATTTATTCATCTTCCCAGAGCCATTACTGGCTGATAACCTTTCCAGAGAGCAACATCCATCACAACCCTCTGAGACCACTAGCCATGTGAGCTTTATCCTGGAGCAACTTCTCTCTGACAAATGCTTGAGGAAATGTTGCCACATAGAGTTAGGGCATTTTTTTAAATCAACCTTTTCCTTCTTGTATGAAAAGTATGAAATGCATACCTCCCCTTAAGTCATGCTGCTTGTCTAATGTTCCAATCCTATCCTCTGTCAGCTTGTTATACAATGATTTTTTTAATACACTGATTTGACTGATCTCAAATGGCCGCTATAAATCAGTTATTAAAATGTTTTTCTACCGTTGTGGAGAGAGAGTCATGCAAGCAATCATTCCAGTCTTCAGTCCCAGAATCAAACCCTTGCAGATATTGAGGTACTACGTTATTATATTAGGTCAGGGTGACCAGATGCCGAACCCAGAAAAGAGGACAAGGACAACCAAAATTCCTGACATTGAAGCAAAAATTTCTGACATGTTAGAAAAAAATGCAGGACACCGAAAAAATATCGGAAATGTCGAAAATGTTAAAATAAAGGTTAAAAACACCCACATTGCTTTCCTGTACCTAATTTCAACATTATAGTACTTTTTAAATTGAAAACTTCTTTGCATGATCCATTTTCCACCAACAATGCATATGTGAAGTGGCTCAAAGCAGGCATGATCTTCCTCCCAAAACTAAAGCACCCCAATAATATTCTCTGGCACCCATCAACATAAAAGGTGGCTCAAGCACCCTGTACCTGTTTCTTGCACTCCAAAACACATGGATGTGGCTCAAAGAGGCACAGGAATACCAGGAGCTGTTGCTGCAATTTGCCATCTGGGGGCAGTGGCAAGCACCTTCCTTTTCATTTTCAGGCAAGCACTCACATCTTCCACCTGGTGGCCAAGACACACATTGCAGCGCGCCTAATTTAAAAATTTTAAAGCTCCAAATGCTAAAAATGTCCAGTTAGGGGGCTTTGTCCCACTGTAAAAGCTCCATTTCCAGACATGTCCGGCCATTTCTGGCTTTCTGGGAACCCTGCATTAGGTGCAATGTAAGAGCAAGAGACCTGGGAGTGGGTCTATAAATCTATTTTTACATAGTTTTTGTTATTCACTGATTTTTTTTTATCCACAGCAAGTTCCGGAATGGAATCCTAGTGGATAACAAGGGACATCCATATTATTGTTTAGAAATCAAACTCTCAGAAAGCCTGTGGTGTCTTTGACACTGACAGACAGATGGAAGATGCCCTCATCTACAGCTTCCAGTATTTGTCAGGATGAGGAAACAGCCACAAAGTCATGCTTCAGACGTCCGACAAGATAGAATCCCATTTTGTCTGCAGGTAACCATTACAAAGATCCACACTGGTGCTCTGTGTCTGCGCTGCTGACCCTCTCTGCTTTGATTGCAGACTGAGAGGCAGAATCAAAACCAAGCATTGTGCATGTCAGGCAGATTGAGGAGCAATTGTGATAAGTAAATCACTTTGAATTCCTTTGATGAGGCCAGTCTTTCAAAGCTGTGCGGCTGGTATAGTCTGTCTTCAAGACCAGTGGGGAGGGAGCAAAAGATGTTCATTTTGGATTAAATTGGGAAATTGCCAGCAATGTTGAAAACAGCACTTCCGCTATATGGAGGCTTCATGCTCAGCTGGCTCCAGTGACACAGAGCTTTGGGAAGCAATTGGATAGGGGTTCCAGGAGGCCTTCAATGATGAGATTATGGTGGCAGTTGGGAAGTCGGAACTGCTGTGGATGTCACATGGAACAGTAAAGCATTGTCTGTATATGTGCACACAGGTACAGATGAGAGACACACATGCACACATACATTGCACATCAATATAGTGGGTATGTTTCAAGCACAGACTGAGATTTTGGCTGCAGAATTCGTGTTTGGCTTCAGCAGCTATAGAGCTCCAAGGACACTGGGAACAGAGTAATGGTTACAAACACGCAAGGCTTGGGTTCCAGGTATGCTAGGACTACAGCAAGTGGACTAAGGCTGCAATGCTAAAGACACTTTCCTGGGAGTAAGACCCATTGAACACAATGGGGCTTACTTTTGAGTAGACATGATTAGGATTTTGCTCTAAGGCTAGAATCCTAAAGACAGTTTCCTGGGAGTAAGACCCATTGAACACAATGAGGCTTACTTTTGAGTACACATGGTTAGGATTGTGCTCTAAGCTAGGTTGAAGCGAATCAGGGGTTAAGATCAAAGGCCACAATCAGGGAAAGTGTTGTCTTGTGCTCTGGCTCTCATAACAGTACCCTGTAATCCTCGATGTGGAGAAAGGGATTAGCAGAATCCTATAGAATTTAACAGCATCTGTTTCATCCTCTTGAACTCTCCCATCAGTTCCTGAATGTAAGGATCTGCTTTATATTGAGTCATACAATAGGTCCAGCTAGCTCAGCATTGCCTAGTCTGGAAGTGCAGAACTTTCAGTTTTATTTATAGGAACAATGGTGTTCCTTTGTTTTTAAAGGTAAAGGTGTCCTCCTGCGAGTGGGAACCAAATCTAAGGATGGTGCTCATCCTCATTACAAGCGTCTTAGAGCTAGCATTGTTCAAAGAACCAGTGTTGTCATAAGGTGCATGGAATGTTATTACCTTCCCACCGAAGTGGAACCTATTTATCTACATGCATTTACATGCTTTTGAACTGCTGGGTTGGCAGGAGCTGGGCAAGTAATAGGAGGTTACTCCACTTATGACTTTCTTCAGTAAATAACCACCATTCAAATACTGCAGATATTCATTGCCCACACTTACCTTTGTTCATTTTACTGTAATTTGTTATGTATTTTGGTGTGGGTTAATAAATCTGTGTTATTTAGGTTTATGCAAGTGATATTTATGTCTTTTTTTGGTGGCCAGTTTTGATTTGCAAGCTGAAAAAGGCTGGATTTCACTTTTCAACAGTTTTCACTTTTGCACAGTCCTTAATTCATCCAATAAATGGGGATGCCTATATTTGGCCTAGGGCAACAATATGTTAAGGGTGAAGAAATGGTTAAAATGAAAAACCGCTTTAAAAAAAGTCACCCTGGCTAAGACCTCCCAAACTTCAATCTGGGCATTTTGCAAATACTTTGCTTGTAGAATATGAGTCTTGGCTTGATATTTCTACTGCACTGAGCCACAGGACTGAAAGACGCTGAAGCTGCAGGTGGGATTTGCATGCCCATAGCTCCCCCTAGAGGCTAACAGACCCCACAACCACTCGCTTTGGACTGGAGAGTTGGAAGGCTTTCCTGAACAGCAATGTCTCCCCCGAGGGTGATCAAGTCCATAGGTTCAGTCTCCCTAGGGGGAGATAGGACATATGTACTTACCTTAGCCAACACGTGCCCCCAAAACACTCATGCATCGCTGCTAATAGTTTATAAAGTCTGCTTCAGCTCCCTTCTGGCTCAGGCACCTTCCAAAAAGGTGCACAGTGACTGAATAAATAGCATCCCAGCGGCAGCTGGCAGGCACAACAATTGGGAACATATGCCAGTAATTGCAGTTCAGACAGAGGATCACTCTCTCATGTCACTGATGGTGGAATTTCTCATAAAAACCATTGACAGGTTTTATAACCTTAGGAGGAACAGAAATAACAAAGGCAGCGAATTCTTCATAATGAATGTTCCTGGTGCAGCAGAGCTGGACTCCCAGGGGGATGCTCTTGTTCCTTTTGAGAAACATATGAGAAAAAAACTCAGCAAAGGTAGAAATTGAGGGCTAAGGGATGGTTTATTTCTGCCTTGGCAAAGTTCCTTTTTAATCACTAGTCAGGAGGAGAATCAAGTGTTCAGGCTCAAGGGCTAAGGTTAAGCAAAATGGTCTCACACCTTTTTCTCCTCCATTTACGGGCAGCAAAATGTGGAGTGCTATTTCAATTATTTTTTTATTTTGTTTTTAATTTTTTTAGGGATATGGTGAATTTGGGCTGTTAAGGAAGAATTCCTTTGCCTATGCTAGTCCAATACTGCTTCAGGAGTTTCTGGGTGAAATAGTGACTTAGCATCTAGAATCCTAGAGTTGGAAGGGACCCAGTAGGTCATCTAGTCCAACCCCCTGCCTGTAGCAGGAAATCCTCCTAGAACATCTTTGACAGGTGCTCGTTGAGCCTCTGCTTGAAGATCCCCAGTGAGGGAGAGTCCACCACCTCCCTTGGCAATCTGTTCCACTGCTGAACTGCCCTCACCGTCAGGAATTTTTTCCAGATATCCAACTGGAATCTCCAAATGTTCAGTTTGTGGCTGCCAAGAGTGTGGCTGCAAAAGATGTGGTAGAGGGGGGAAAGGGTGAGTACTTCTGCTCCTAAAAATCCCTTCCTGCATGGTCCTGTGCATTCAAAATTCTTGCTGTTTGGTGCTAACAAGAGTAGGATGTACCATGGGCAGAGAAGAAGCCATTTGTAGGCAGCCAAAATTATGGTGGTCTAGTAGCCCAGAAAAACTCCAACATTCCCTATTTTTGCTTTCTAAGATTCCTTGATAAAAGTCTTGTCAAACAAATACACTGTGTGTCTCCATCATCAGCTACAAAGAATCCCTGTGTCTTTAAGTGGTTAGAATTCATGAATTGGGCCAGTTGAAGTGAGGCTTTCCTCTTTATACAATTAGGAACAGGTCCATCCACATCTTCTTCAAGTTCACCTTTCTCCTTTGCCTGATTTCATGAGTGCCCTTCATCCAAACTGCTGATTAGTTAAACTTAAATATTTTTTTAAAAAAACCTGGAGAAAGATCCTGAAATATAAAATGTTGCCGGCACTTTGAAGTAGCACATAGACCAGTATTCTACAACTTCATTCTACTTAATATTTTGATAGTCCTTGGTCTGTGTTTTTCAGAGCCTCAGCACATTGCATTTATTTTTTTATGAGTCTCCCTATTATGATTTCTGTAACAGAACAATGAGTACAATCCTAACCATGTCTACTCAAAAGTAAGCCCCATTGTGTTCAATGGGTCTTATGTTGAGTTTTGCAGGCCTCAACAGGCCCAAGAACCAAAACACAAATTGTAAGCATTCTGGGAACTAATCAGTTGCACCTGAAAAAGGGCAAGGAAAAATCTTGTGACTATGCAGCTGAACAGCATAAGCAATTAGGCCAGTGATAGGCCAAGCCTGGTATAAAAGGGGTTAACCAAAGCTAGGAAACTCGTGGGTTGATGAAAAGGAGTCGGTGTATGTTGGTGGAAGGAGAAGGAATTGCTGTTGTTGGTGTTATCTGAAATAAACCTGGTGAAAGTTTGAGCCGTGCTGAGGTTTGTTTTGTGCCAATGTCCTTGATCAGAGAACAGAAGCAGCTGCATGGAAGATAGTTACAGGGAGACAGGGCAGTCTCCGGATTCCTTCATAGTGGAATCACAACATCTTACTCCCAGGAAAGTGTCTCCCAGGATTGCAGGCATAGCTAGGAGATGATGTAACAAGAGCTCACAAGTCCTAATGTTTCTAAAACAAGCAAGCATGTGGAGCAGAGGTTTGATGCATGCACAACATGAATGCATAAACTCACAGCCTGCAATAGGTTTTTTGTAATTAACAATGCCCAGCAGCTACTACTGTGGTGCACAGCGTAATACTATAATCTTGACAAATCCCTTTGCTTCCTTGGAAAGATGGGGCTAAGTCAAAAGCAGAGGCAACAAGGGGAAAACATAATAGGACCAAAGGCACAACGAATGAACGCAGTAAGGCAGGGGGATTAGATCTACATTCCTTTCATTACATTATATTGTATTTTTATTATTAGGCCCACCCTTATCACTTAATCTGATAGCTGCAGTGGCTGATAAAGTGGAACGAAAACAAATGGAATCCATCTCACACACTCCCCCCACACCAACCATTCCGAAACATACACATGCCAAGGAAGAGGAGATTAAGGGAAGATTATCACTGTGCATAATTGAATGAAAAATGTAAATGGTAAAAAGAAAAATAATGTGTGTCACCGACATAGCTGTGAGCTGATGCCCTGGCTGGAATATCAATAGGAATTCCCTGCACAGCTGGGAGAGCTGGATGCAAAAGTTAAGTGAAGGAGAGGAACATTTAGCTTTGTAGACTCATATTAATTGATACACAAATCTGAAATACAAATAAATAAATATTCTGTATAAACTGTATAAACACATATAGTTATACCCATCACAGGGCAGACCAAGGAGAAATGTGCCATGATGTGCCATGAAAATTTTGCCACCACAGCTGCTTGCACATCCTTGTCACACACTTCCTCCTCTTCCCCAGTTGGAGGAACACAAGGAAGAAAGGTTGCAGATCAGCTGGAAGAGGAGACTGCAGTGATGTTCCACATTCCAGTAAGGGGAAAAAAATAGGTTAATCACAATCATTTCCACCTTCTTCTTGCTGTACAGGACTGGAGACAGGATTACCAGTTTACCCAGCTAATTATTTTCTTTTTTCTGTTCTGTAGCTTTATATTTTTAAATAGTGCAACAAAGTGGGTCTGAAACAAGAAAGCTGGGAGAAGTGAAATGGTCTTTGTTCTACCACACTCTGTTACATTTCTTTAAAAGGTAGAGGAAAGAGCTGGAAAACAGTCTTGAATGCAGTGCCCCAGGGCTCTGTCTTGGGCTCAATTCTTGTTGACATCTTCATCTACCCAACTTGGATGAAGGGATACAAGAGAGTCTCATCAGATTTGCAGATAACACCAAGCTGGATGAAGTAGCAAACACAAGAGAAGATAGCAGAAGTCTTCAGGAAGACCAAATCGAAATGGAATACTGGGCTAAAACAAACAAGACAAAGTTCAACAGGGTTAAATGCAAGGTTGTGCACTTAGCAAAAATAACCAAAGGCATAGGTATAAAATAACCAAAGACATAGGGAGATACCTGGCGTGGCAGGACAATGTGCTGTTAGGATCTTGGAGTTGCAGCAGATCACAAACTGAACCTGAGTCAGCAGTGTGATGTGGCTGTAAAGAAGGTGAATGCAATTTTAGCCTGCTTTAGTAGAATCAAAGCTTCCATGTCATGAGAAGTCATGGTCCTGCTTTACTCTTAGACCATATCAGGAGTCCATATGCAGTTCTGGACACCTCACTTTAAGAAGTATGCATCCACCTGGAGCAGGTTTTGAGAAGAGCTATAAGGAAGATCAGAGGGCTGGAGGATCCTATAATGTTGAGAGAACTTGGTCTGTTCAGCCTAGAGAAGAGGAAATATCACACTTGAAGGGCTATCATATGGAAGAAGGGAGAAATTTGTCCTCAATTGCCTCTGATAGCAAAACTAGAACCAATGAGTAAAAACTGCAAGAGAAGAGATTTTGATTCAATATCAGAAAAAAATTCCTGATGGCAGGGGCAGTTCAGCCATGGAATAGATTGCAAAGGGAGTTAGCAGTGGGTCGACAAGCACCTATTAAAAATGCTGTAGATCAACAGTGGGTCAACAAGCACCTATTAAAAACTTCCTGCTATCAGCAAGGGGTTGGACAAGATGACCTATTAGAGCACTCCCAAAAGAGCCACCAGTGGCATGCTGTGTATTCTGCTGTATGGCCTGTTAGAATCACAGAGTAGGATTGGGCAGCTCACTAATGTGGCCTATTTTAGTTCCAATCCACTTGCCTTGTGCCTTTACAGGAGTTATGCATGCAATTACTGAGATAACCATAAGCAGACAGAAACACCTTCATTAATCTAAAAAAATGCATTCTGGAGGGGGTGGGGGAATGGTTCTCTTCTTCCATAGTCAGTGAGATGGGGAACCAACTTGGTCCTTCTCCAGGAAGGAACTGCAAATGACTTTCATGGTCAAGACTACAACCTGGAAGCAAATTAGAAGGCAGTGCAGCTGGAGCAAATGAGATGTTATATGCCGCACTCACCTTGCTCCACTTGTGCCCAAGGGGGATGCATTCTAACCTGGACCAATGACAGCTCTCAAACTAAATTTAGAAGCAAACCCATGTACAGCACATTGCAGCAGTCTAGCCTTGATGTAATCGGAGCATGTATACATAAAACCAGTTCTGCAATCCTCAGATAGGGTTGCTGGCAGCCGTTTTATTACTTTAGTGCAGTGGTTCGCAAACATTCTAAATTTAGTAATGCCACAAGATGTGAGTAAAATAGTGATTGGGCAGCAGTGGTTGTCCCCACACTCCACCAAGTACCAGCTTATTTAACACTTGAAACCTACTCAATATTTTCAGATTTGCAACCCCCCCCCCAAAAAAAAATTGGCCACAACCCACCAGTGAATCCTGTAACCAAAGTGTAAGAACTTTTTCAAAATTGTTCAGAGTTTTGCTTTGCTGAAAACAACCCACATTTAAGAAAAAATACATTCTTCCTTATCAAGTGTCTGTCCAATTACTGGCAATTTTCAATCTAAAGGGCATTGCTGAGTGGTTCCTTGTATATTTGCTTCTGGCCCTACTGATCCTTTGTTGCTCTGCTTCCTCTTATGGATCACACAGCTGTTGTACAGTTGTACAGACTAACATCATTCATTCCTTCCCCAGGACCAGAACTTCACAACGCAGAACCTGACACCTGTTGAATCATGACAGAGTATCTGACTAGCCTGCCTTTCTCTGGCTCAATTTGCTGAGCCCATTTCTGCAAGAGATCAGGCTTCTCATGACAATTAATGTCAAAATAGTAGCAGTATTTGGAGAACTTGTAGTATAGTGGCACTACCTACGACTTCAATCCCTGAAGCTGAAGAGACATTTAGGACTGGGCTGCCTGCCAGGTTGAAATCCCAGTGCTCTGGTAGTTTTATTGGTCCATGACTCAGAATATTCTGAAAAGGAAACAAGTTCTGTTAGTGCTTGTGTTACTCAGCTGTGTAAATCTCTTTGCCTTGATCTGTCCATGGTGCTGAATGCCAATGAGTTCAATTGCAACCCAACAAGGTACAATAGATGATCATCTAAAAATAGCCTAATTTGCATAAATTATAATTGCTGGTCAATTATATTATATATGCTGGTCCTTTTTTATCTCCATTATACAATGGGACTTCCTCCCGGATAATTGTGCCAGTATAATGGAGTTTTTGTCTCTCTCACAGCCACAGTGAGTAGAAAGTTCCATCATTTTTCAATTTTAAAAGGGGTAAAATAGTACTGAAATTAAATACAGGAGAGAAACACAAGTGTTTTTAGCTTATTTTTGCTTGTCTTACATTTTTGGGGTTTTCTACAATTTTTTTAATTGCAGGAATTTATGCAGGAATTTTGGCTTGGGGGCTAGGAATTTTTGCCTTTGGGCAGGAATTCTGGCCTTGCCATTCAGGGATTTTGCATTTGACATCTGGTCACCCTGCCCTCCATCACAGAAGGAACACCCTCCCCAAGTTTCATGCTTCTAGGCCTGACAGTTTTGGCAGGGCGTTGATGAGTCAGTAACGATGATGATTAGTTTTATAAAATGAATTGCACCCCTTTTCACCCCCTTCTGGTTGGAATTTCTGAAAACTGGTTCTTAGTGGATCCCTCCATCAGGGAAGGAACACCCTCATCAAATTTCACGCTTGTAGGCCCAGAGGTTTTGGCTGGGTGTTGATGAGTCAGTGATGATGATGAAGATGCCTTTTATTATCACACTAGCGAAAGGCGTACCTGCGTTGCGGGAGTAACTTCCCCATACAACATCCTCCATGGCGCATCAACAACCCATGCGCAACCTACCCCCATATACAACATTCCCCTGTGCGCAACTTCCCCCACGCGCAACTTCCCCATGCGCATCATCCCCCCACGCACAACTTTCCCCCATGTGTAACTTTCCCCGTGTGCAACTTTCCCCATGCGCAACTTCCCCCACACGCAACTTTCCCCGTGTGCAACTTCCCACTGTGTGCAACTTCCCCCATGCGCATCATCTCCCATGCGCAACTTCCCTACATGCGCATCATCCCCCCATGTGCATCATCCCCATGCGCAACTTCCCCCATGCACAACTCCCCCATGCGCAACTTCTCCCATGCGCAACTTTCCTACATCTCCGATGCGCATCATCCCCCATGCGCAACTTCCCCCACACGCAACTTTCCCCGTGTGCAACTTCCCACTGTGTGCAACTTCCCCCATGCGCAATTTCCCCTCATGCGCAATTTCCCCTCATGTGCAGCATCTTCGCCGGCACAACCTCTTCCTCCAAACAACATCCCCCAGTGCACCAGGGTCTGAGCACCAAATTGGCTGGATGTTGTTCAGTCTCCCATGTTAAGTATAGGACAAAAACACGTTGACCCCTTTTCAGCCTCTGAAGGGTTAAATTTCTCCAGATGGTTCTTGGTGGGAGTTCAGGTGACAGAAGGATCCCTCCCAGAATTCCATGCTTCAGGCCCAGCAGTTGGGGAGGAATGTTGCTGAGTCAGCAATTTTCAATGCAAAGTATAGGGAGGAAAACACGTTGCGCCCCTTTTCACCCCCTTCTCATTGGAATTTCTGAAAACCGGTTCTTAGTGCACCCCTCCACGACGGAAGGAACACCCACCCCAATTTTCACGCCTCTAGGCCCAGCGGTTTGGGCAGGGCGGTAATGAGTCAGTCAGTGAGTGACTTTTCTCTTTTATATATATAGATATGACCTCCAGGGTCGAATGGACCCTGTACTATAGTTTGGTACATATAGGGTGAAATCCAGAGTAACTTATGGGAGTCCTTGCTCTGGAATAAGAACAAGTTACTCTGGATTGCAATGTGAATTTCCCACAGGTTTTCACTAGGTGGTGCAGTAACTATGGGTGCACATAATGTCTCTTACATGCTCCCATAGTTACTCTGGATTGTGCCCTATATGAATAAATGTTGCATCAAGTTTTCCTGTAGGAAGTTAGTGTTGTGTTTTTTAATGGAATTTATTATTATTTGATAAGAACTTGTGTCTTTTTTTTACTGCTAATTAGACAGTTATAAATCCAAAAGCATGAATTTTGTATCACATATGACCACCAGGGTCCAATGGACCCTGTACTATAGTTTGGTACATATAATGAATAAATGTTGCAACAAGTTTTAGTATAATTATTTTATACAAATTGTAATTGTGAAATTATGAAGTTTGATTATAATTTTAGCTAGCAAAATATTGAATAACCAGTGAAGAGCAACATGGGTCTGATGGACCCTGCCAGTATTCGATGCTATAATTTTAATTTACAGAAAAAATGTAAATTCAAAACATTCATGCTTTTGGATTTATATCTGTCTAATTAGCAGTAAAAATGTTTCAAGTTCTTATCAAATAATAATAATAAATTTGATTTAAAAAACAACACTAACTTCCAGCAGGGTCCATCAGACCCTGCTGGTACCCAGCAGGTTAAAGAGCGTCCTTCAGCCCAAGCAAACCAAAATATCCCAACTCCTAAATGATCTAGAGGGCAATAGCAAGACTCTGATTGGGCAAGAAATATAAAGCACCATTACTAGAAGAAAATAAAAAAATGAGAGTCCCATTTGCCAGTATGTGAATACAATCTCCAAAAATCAGGATTGTCCCTTTTTTTACAGGACTTATGGCAACTCTATGTAAGACTGAAATCCTAACCTCTACTTAAGCAGGTCTAAACCACGTCATAAGTCCTGTGCTGACCTGGGGATGTCACAAAAATGCTGTAAGACACTTCTCTGGAACATCTGGGGGAGGGTTAGGTCAGTGCACAGACATGCGCTTGTCTCCCTACATCACCACAGGAATGGGAAGACCAATGAGTTGTGTGGGCCTAGGTTAGGATTGCATCCTTAAAACTCATTTCCAAACTGTTATCCCTGTGATATGCTAGCTTTCCAAACACATAGAGTATTTTTGACACAATGGAGCATTTAAACATGGAATTGCCCACCTGCATGCTGAAGTGCTGCAGTCTATGTGGATACCAATATCTGTTTCTGATTTTGGAATAATCTCTCAAGAATGGAATCCTCCATTTTAGCAAAACATCTCCCCTGCATTTACCCATCTTGCATCTCCACCAATAGCACAGTTTAAGTTTCTCAACAAGAGCTACAAAAGCTTGAAAGTGAAGAACAATTCCTGCATACAAAGCAGCATCTGTGCAAAGATACCAAGTTTATCAAGGACAGAAGGCAAAGCAATAAATCATAGCAGTTTGCTGCCTCAATCAGGTTTTGCTGCTATGATTTGGTTTTCTTCAGTGTATCGAATTATTCCTAGTTATGGGAGCCAAAGCATGCCAAAAGCCCATTTTGCAAATATAATTACTGAGCGGCAGAAATGGCAAATGAGAGAAGAGGAGAAGGAGGATTTGCATTGAAGATCTGATGCCTGAATTCAAGTACTCTCACTGCCCTATCATTTTTTTTCCGAAACAGGCTGCTCTGCAGGCTGCATTTAAGGGCTGTGGTCAGGGTGCCCAGATGACGGGAAATGCCCAGATGTCTACGGAAAAAGGCGGGGCTTACCAGGAGACCAGAAAAACCCTGTCTCTACTGGGTTCCGGGCATTGCCCTGGTCATCTTTTTGTATTTTGTGCTCTGCTACATGTGGCTCTGGGATTCCCCAGAGCAGAAACCTGAGGGGCGGGACTAGGAGGAGGTCTCTCCCCTGCTCCTGGTTGGCCAACAGGCCACCAGCGTGGTGCAGGCCACCCCACCCACCAACCACTTGCCCTCTCACCACGCAGCTTCCTCCTCCCCCCACTGCCCCCACCAGCTTCTCCCCAAGCTGCATGGTGGGCCTGCCACCCTCTGCCAACTTACCCACTCCTCCTGCCAACCCCTGCTGTTTCCCTGCTTCCCCTGCCACTTCCTGCCACTTCTCCATTCCCCCCACCACCCAGCTGAAGCCTCTGGGGGCCATTGCAGCCACCACCTCCACTGCTACAAAGTTAAGTACCCCAACCTAACTTCCTTACTTCCCTTTCCCATTCCAACTTACCTTCCCTACTTAACATTCCCATCCCTACTTACCTTCCCTATTTATCTTCCCCTTCCCTACTTACCTTCCCTACTTAACTTTCTCTTCCCTACTTACCTTCCCTCCTTACCTTTCCCTTCCTTACTTACCTTCTCTACTTACCTTCCCCTTCCCTACTTACCTATCCCACCTCCCTTCCCCTTGCATGGGTTATGTTGCTGCAAACTGAGTTGAAGGCATCTTACATGTCTGGGTCAGAATCATGCATGTTAGTCACTTGCATGGGTTGTGTTGCTGCAAACTGCTTTGAGGGCATCTTACGTGTCTGGGTCAGAATCATGCATGTTGAAGTCACTTGCATGGGTTGTATTGCTGCAAACTGCTTTGAGGGCATCTTACATGTCTGGGTCAGAATCATGCATGTTAAAAGGTTTTCAATTTAAAAGTGTTGAAATTAGGTACAGGAAAGCAATACGAGTATTTTTGCTTTATTTTAACATATCCTACATTTGTCCTACATTTTTGGGGTTTCCTACATTTTTTTAACTACGTAGGAATTTTTGCTTGAGGGACAGGAATTTTGGGGGACTTGGGGGGATTTTGGATTTGGCATCTGGTCACCCTGGCTGTGGTGGCTCAGTGGTTAAAGATGCTGAAGGTTAAAAATGCTGAAGGTTGGCAGTTTGAGACTTGAGTACCACATGACAGCGGTTTGAGACTTGAGTACCACATGACTAAGTTCCCATCACTTGCCTAACCACTGCCAACCTAGCAGTTTAAAAGCAAGTAAAATGCAATAGATAAATACCGGTAGATACTGCTTCAGTGGGAAGTTAACAGCATTCCTTGCACTTTGGCATTTAGTTGTGCTAGACATGGCCATGTGACCATGGAGGCATCTTCAGCCTTGTAATGGCAATGAGCACCACCCCTAGGAATCAGTCATGACCCCTAGGAATCAGTCAGGGCAACCTCAGGGGATAACCTTTATCTATATCTTTATGCTTCATTTAGCTGTGGAAAAGCAGCATATAAATATTTTATTAAAGTGAAAAACTTGGAGAGAAGCTTTAAATATGGTGCTTCTTCAAATAAATCTATAGCCAGTGGCTACTTTCAATGCACCTTCTTTTGATGCAAAATTAATCCCAGGTTCAATCTTTATGTTTTCAGGTAGGGCTAAGAAAGAAAAATCCAAAAATCCCTGGGAGCCTTGAATTTCGCAGATCATTGGTCTGACTGAGCAGAAGGCAGCTTCATATGTACCACCCCAAATTATACAATCAAGAGATTCTGTATCAATTCAAATTCCTAATGTTGCTTTGAACCATTCATTACACTGGAAGTGAACATTCAAGTGCCAAGACAGAGAAGGAAGCCAGAATCAGCTTCTGATCTCCTGGCTTCCCATTTTCTGTTCTGGGTTTTTGTTTTATTCACACATGTTTTAAGATAACACTGCTTTTAGTTGTTTTTATAGTACTTTATTGTTTTATGTTGGTTGTTGTAATGCAATTTTAATGGTTTTTAGTGTATTTTATCGTTCTTGATGTTTTTAATGCTGATGTTTTTAATTCATTATATTTTTGTTGTTGTGAGCCTCCTTGAATCTTTCAGTGCAATCCTAAGCACGTTGACTCAGAAGTAAGTCCCATTGTGTTCAATAGTACTTACTTCCAAGAAAGTGTGGTTAGGATTGCAGCCTTTGTGAAGAAGGCAGGATATAAATAAAGTTATAATAAATAATAAAGTTATAATAATCAGAAACTTATACATCAACTTGGAACGAAGTACACAAAAGTGATGGGTTAGATAGCAGATGGATTATTGGATTCATGAAACAGAGTGCTTCTGACCAAATGTGAAACTCCAGAACAGTAGCGTAGCTAGGAAGGTGCAGGGGGTGCAGTTGCACCAGGCTACAACCATTAGGGGGGCTACAAGCTGAGCTTGACCCTAGTGGCTAAAATTGTGAAAAACGGGCTACACCTGAATGATAATACCATCATGTTATATATCATTGGAAAGGTAATTTTATGCAGAATGCAATGAAACAAACTGCATTGGAATATCTATATTCTATCAAAAGTTATATCCAATTAACCAGAATTTTTTTTCTGGATTTTTTTAACTCAACTTTCCCATGATGCTGATTGCTCTGAGAGCCAATGAGATGCAATTCTGATACTGTATGGAACAAATAAGGTGTTAATATTAATCAGTTCTCATTTCCATATACATATATAATAATGCAGTTAACCCATGCTAACTGGGTATACAGGCACTTCTAAGTGGAGCACCTTATATTCAGCAGGGAAAGGATAACCATTCCTCTTTGCCCCAGCTCAGTTTCCCTAGCCAATAAGGGGCACATTTTCATATTTTTATTTAATTAAACTTGATTTTGTTGTTGTAGGGGGAAATTTAATAAAAATTTATTTTAAAAATACCATGGGATGACATTACTTCCAGTTGTGACATCACTTCTGGGGCAACACATTCAGCTTTGCACAAGGCTACATAATCATTAGCTATGTCACTGCTCAGGAATTTGCTTTTGCACCACCAGTTCACTGTCCTTCCACAAATAAATCAATTCCTGGTTTCCCCCGCCAAGCTTCCTTTATTTCAACAGCCTAATTTAAAGCCATGAAAATCTCTTAGATTGTGTCAAAATAATTGCAAGCTGGAAACCCTTTCCTGCACAGAATCCACCAGTACCACCTATTCTGTATTCTGCTCCACACAGTTTTGTACGAGCTGATCCCTGCCAACCTGTAAGACCTTCTGACCAATGGTAGTGGTAGCACTGAAGTTCTTACTGATAGAGTCCCTGAAATAAATCTGTTGAAGGTCAAGCTGGTTTTGTAAGCTGCCATAAAAAGTACTCTTGAGGCTTTAGTTATTACCAGTGAGCCTTGCTGGAGATAAACCAGATGATGGCATGATTTGCTATTGCTGTACATATTGTAGTAGCTTCATCTACCATCAGGATTCCCACAATATAAGGATCTCTACTAAAAGGACTGAGGACAATTGCACCAGGTATAAGCCAAAACGATGAACATTTATGAACACTCTTTCTTTCCATTTTTATAGCACCCAAACCAAACATTTCCTTTCAAATTACACTACTCTGTTTTATTTTTCATTTGCCCTTGTGAAATCTCAAATTAAAATCCAATTGGCATTGCCAGCTACTTTCAACCAGTGTGTCGTGGCTCAGTGGTGTGCCACATGTATGCTGCAGAAAATTAGTAGGGCCACTGAGGGATGTGATCTCCCCACTGGCAACACTGTGTGCCTAGTCGATTGTAAAAAAAAACCCGATTGTATGCCTTGAGCATTTTCAAGCCATGAGATTTTAAAAAATGTTGAAAATCACTGGGGTTATGCAATGATGTGATACCATCCCACTTGCTGATCTTTGGAAGCACATGATCTCTGGAAGCACAGAATCATGCGACTAATCTAGGAAACTTTACTCTCATTTTCTATGACCCTGATTTATGCCCAGTGGGGTCATTATGTAGCAAAACCAAATTTCCTATGTAATGTTGTGATATGATACTGTTCTCATGATTCCCAATTGGTTAAGATCATCATTATGACTAATTGAGCACTGAATGAGCACTGAATGATCAAGCAGCAGAACATTGAGAAAACGCTGGTGATAGCCTGCAGCAACTCAGCACACTGTTGCAGCCTTTTTGGCTCTGCAGCACCTTAGGATCAGGCTGTCAGTTCAGAATCAGGATGCCGTTACAAGTGACATTGGACAACCTTTAAATATTGTATCTTTGCCTATACAGTAAATGCTGGGACTCTATGAGCTGTCCATTTCTGGCACACCGAGTCACAGCACACTGGTTGAAAAAAGCAGATATACCCTACAATCCAGAGTAACTACGGGAGCACGTAAGAGACATTTACGTTGACATAGTTACGGCAACACCCAGTGAAAACCTATGGGAAGTTCATATTGCAATCCAGAGTAAATTGTTCTTCAGTCGGAGCAAGGACTCCCCGTAATTACTCTGGATTGTGCCCATAGCCAATCAGATTTTGATTTGTGGTTTCTGCACGTGCATTTGATCTAACACATACTAAAATTATGATGGTAAAATTTGATGGGGGCAGATCAGCTGCCATTTCAGGGATTTGCATAGGTTGCTGCTGTAAGTGTTCAAAAATGGAAGGGAAGACATTTGCTCTGGTTTGGATTACAGTTTGGTTTGGATCTTGGGTGAACACATTAGTAAAATGCCAAATTTGCTTTCCAAACTGGCTAATTGCAAGCCTTGGGAACATTAGTAACAGCAACGGGAAGCAGGGTGATAACTCAAGATGACATAGGAAAAGGGGGAATATTCACAGCTACTCCCCTTAAGAAACTGGTATTTTTGACCTGAAAATCAAAACTGGAGAATATTTAACTCAGTTCTAAATAAAATCACAATGCTACTTCCTATCAAGCTAAATAATCCTCTTTAGAAGCCAAAGCTCTAGACAAACATTTGATTCTGCTTTCTTGTCAGATCCTAATCTGACATGCTGATAATGAAGGTGGGGGAAAGGGAGAGTGACACAAAAACAACAAAAAGTTCATGTCAACAGAAAGGAAAGTGGATGGGGCAGATTTCCCAAAGGCAGAGACATTCCTGTGAAATTAAAACTTTAGGTGGGGATCACAGGAAATAGAGGTGAATTGTGCTGAGAAGACAGAGAGGAAGGTGATCTAGAAAGCTGAAATGATGGTCAGTCACTAGAATCTTGAAAAAAATATTGCAATGGAACAATGAGAGCTACATTTAAAGTGGAAATAAGAATATACTTAACCCATAATGAAATATTGCTGCACAGTGCAAGTGATTTTATCAAGCTCTCTTTTGTGTTGATGTGTAGGTGTATGTATGGATTGTGAACCATACATTAAACATGGTTTCTGTTGAAGGGTAGGTATGACAACACTGCACTCTGTACTGCAAGATGGAGTGAGCTCCCATATCCTCCCCAGCTCCTGCTCAACCTAGCTGCTCAAAAGCATGGAAATGCAGGTAGATAAATAGGTACCACTTTGGTGGGAAGTTAACAGCAATCCATTTGCTTTAGTGTTTAGTCATGCAGCCCACATGACCACAGACAACACTGGATCTTTGGCCTTGTGATGGTGATGATGAGTACCACACCCCACAGTTGGTCCTTCAGTGACAACGCAACAGGAGATTGAACTACATTGAACATCATGGCATATTTCCAGCATAAAATGGCCATGGAAATATCACCTGACCTATTAAGAGAAAGACTAAAGGCACCCCCCCTATACATGGGCAATATTCCTAATGGTGAGTGCCATCATGACCTTTCTGCTGTACTTTCAGAATGACACTACCTGATGATACTGTTGTTCCAAGGAGAACTGGAGCAGGAAGGACAGATGGTGTTCACCAGCCAGCAAGAGGAGTGCAGGAGGTATCACCTCATTTTGGTAGTGGGTGGACTTTGCTTGATAGTGGGTAGGCTTAGCCTCCTGTCTATATAGAAGCAGCAATCACATCAGGCTTTCAGTATCTCCTTACATCATCTCACATAACATACTTTTCAAGCAAGACATTTTATATACAATGGTACCTTGGTTTACGAGTACTTTGGATTGCAAGTGTTTTGCAAGTTGAGCAAAGATTTCTAAGACATCCAGGCTTGTGATGCCAATCAGCATCACTGTCCAGGGTGCTGATGCAGACCTACACCCCGGGGCTGGAAGGTGCCAATCTTCATTTGTTTTCCAACACTTCACCATGGGCTGAAGGGTTGTAGAACGAATCTTTTCAGTTTCCATTATTTCTTATGGGAATATTTGCTTTGCTGTATGAACATTTTTTTATTACGAGCATGTTTCAGGAAATGTGCTCATAAACCAAGATACCACTGTATAGTTGTGCATTAAGTGATTAAACTTTGACTTTCCACAAGATGTGTTATCTAGTGATATTTAGTGATATCTAGTGATATTTAGATGGTATCTCCATTACTTTTCATTAAATGAGCACCACTTAATACTTCTTTTGACACAATCATGTGTTCAGTGCTGTCAGTATTGACCAAAGGCTATATTAAATTGAATCCAAGAGTCAAGATCAGCAAGGACTATCATTGGATTGAACAGGAACTTTTAAAAGTTATTTCTGATGAGAGAAAACAAAGCCCAGCATGAGAAACAAAAGACACTCAGGACAGAAAAACATTACAACTCCCATTATATCAGCATACAACGGCATTTCTGAGCATGAACCATATGCATAGTTTCAACTTGTGGAGTTGGCTGACTGGCTTTCCCATTAGATTCTGCCATTGGTTGCCTTACATTGCCACCATTGTGGAGTGGAGGATGTTTACAAAGGGGAAAGAAATGTGCTGGGGTGTGTGTATTGTGTGAGTTTCACTATCAACCTTTGAAAATAGACTGATACAAAAAACAAGATTTTTCAAGTGTTATAAGGAATAATCACAGAGTGGTAAATGTTCAAGTAGCCATTCTCTCTGAAAACATTCAGATCAGCATGAGTTTGGTGCAATCCCCCCTCTTCTCTCACAGTTGGGTCATGAATAAGGCTTTCAGCCTGATACCTAAATCCAGTTTTCATTCAGGATGGTTTTCATTCCTTCTTTGTGACACAGAAAGCGATGCAGAATGGAAGTACAATATAATAACAGATATGAGGCAATTTAAAAGACTTCTGAAAGCCTGTAACAGCTCATACAAAATTTGAATGGCTAATGTCTAATTAGTCATTTATTTACTTGCAGAGGGCAAATGTTTCCTCCCTCTTGTATTTAAGGCATATATTTTTGCTGCCATGATATGAAAATTAAAGGGGGAAGAAATATCACAGATAAAACAGAATTGATTCTACCAGGGTTGGCATTTTAATATCAAGAGCTTGAGAAATCCAATAAGAGCTACAAGGGCCGTTGTATTCCTGCCCCCTTTCCTGTTTTCACACGCAACGATGAAATTGGGATTCAATAAGAAAAAGTGACAGAATGTGTAATTTCCCACAGATCTTGTCCTGCTGGGCACTTCCGGATTAATAATCTTCAACCATATTCCTTCCCATTCTGTGCCCAATGAAGATCTCTTTGCTTTCTTATCAGAATAAATACTCCCATTCAAATGAAGTGTGAGTCCTGTCTTATCGCCATCTGACAGCACAAAGAAAAACAGCTTGTCTTTTGACTCTTTTCTTTCTCAAAAAATAAATCATATCTTATCCTTGCCCATATTGGTAAGAACTTAGATTCAGGTGTGTAAGGTGGTGGGGAGGCTGTTTATTCCAAAGAAAAAGAATATGTTGCTCACTCAGACCACAGACTAAAATTTCACAATGTGTGCATGTATGGATTCATGTAAAATGTCCTTATGATAATTCTCCTCTTCTTCTTCTTCCGCCTCGGCTTGCCATAATTCTCTTCCACAAAATCAGGACAGGACCCTCTGTCCCATTTGCCAGTATGTGAACACAATCCCCCCAAATTTGGATTGCCCCTGTTTTTGGGGACATATGGCTACCCTATAGCAGCCACTCGAAAAGGCACTACTAGGTTGAGGAGAGCCAGTTACTCTCCCCCTGTTAAATAAAAGAGAAGCGCTTACTAGAAAAACGTGTCTCTTACCCAGTTTGCAGGAGTTGCCTTGCACACAGAAAAGTTGCACATAGAAACATTGCACATAGCACATTCAAGAGAAGGCTAGTCTGTAACCCTCTTTCCTGAGATGCAAGTTTTCTATGTCATGGGCTTGTTTGAGTAAGGAGGAAAATTCTGTTTCATGAGCTCTCACCTCACATGATCTTTGAAAGCAGAAATCTGGTCACATTTTGAATACAAAATCCTTTTGGCTCTTCTTTCAAGGACAATTTTACCATCTTGCAGATTTCACAGTTAAGGTATAAAACCATGTTTCTCAGATTTAAATAACACTTCAGAGTTCCTCAGTTGTTTGCAAGTAAAAAAAAGATACCATATATTTTGGAGGAAAAGCCAGTTAGGCTGTGGAGTTTATAAAATTGGGAAGGTGTAAAAAAGTGTATAAAAATTCTCCCTTTTCTCTACAGACCGAACATCCATTGATATTGATGGGCAAAGGATTCAGCACAAAGGAAGAACTTTTTTGATACTACACATAACTATGGAATTTGCTGTCACAAGTCATAATGAGAGTGACTGATTTAGATTTAGAATTAGGATCCTATTATAACACAGCAATATGGATGCAGTTGCAATGCAGCTCCAAAATAAGGGGGTGCTCTGCATTCTGCTCAAACATATGAATGTCAGCTTTCTCAGGACTGCTCCCTCACTGCAGGATCCAGTGTCCTGATTGCAAAGCTGGATAGGACTGCGCCCTTAGATCAGGCTGACCAGACCCAAAAACTAAAATTCCTATCCTGGTTACTTAAAAAAAAACCAATGTAGGACAAAATGTAGGATGCCCTACATTTTGAAAAAAATGTTTGCTGGGCTCTGGGGGTCCTTCTGCAGGGTGTGGGAGGGTGACTGGGGGCACTGGGGGGCACTGGGAGGCACTGGGAGGCACTGGGGGCTGTTCAGCAGCAGCGTTTAAACCTTTGACATTCTAGGCACTTTCACTAGTTGCTGCCAGCTGAGATCAATTCAGGTCTCCGCCCTTGCAGAGACCTTGTATGACCCTCATCTGTCTCTAATGAGCTGGGAGTGCGCGCTCTGCATTTTCTCAAAGATTTTAGCAGTGGCTAGCTGCATTTAAACGCTGCTGCTGAACAGCCCTTAGTGCCTCCCTGTGCCTCCCAGTCACCCTCCTGCCCCCCCCCCCCCCCAGTGGCTGGAGGCTGGACACAGCAAGGGTGTCCCTATCTGGCCGGACACCAGCCGTTTTCCGGGCGCACCCGGCCAAAGCCGGGCGTGTGGTCACGTTGCCTTAGATGTTATCAATGGTTAATGGTCATTATAGGAAACTGGAGATTGTATCTTCACTATGCCTGTTTATGGTAATTAAAATTAAAACAAAAATATAGGAATACAATAAAACAGAAATTAAGCATACAATAAGAACAAGAGAAACCCAGCAAAGCAGCAGCAAAATCTGACAAACCAACCTTGTGTGGACTACTGGAACTGAGCTCCTAGGTCATCAGACTATTTATTTATTTATTTATTTATTTATTTATTTAGTGAATAGGACTCAATTAAACCGGATAAAAACAGTAAAAACATCAAGAAAATGAAATACCATTGGATATAAGGAGTTTAGTTTTGCTGTTTGAGAAATAGAAGGAAAAATGGTTATGTAGAGGTAAAAGGAAAGTTGCTAGAGGAAGTCTCAAAAAAGAGGACATAGAGTTTGGATAGGAAAGGTAAATTAAGGAATTGAAGAAATAAGGAATAAGGCAGTGGTTCTCAATCTTCCTAACGCCATGACCCCTTTATAAATTCCTCATGCTGTGGGACCCACAAACATAAAATTATTTTCATTGCGACTTTATAACCGTAATTTTACTACTGTTATGAATCATAATGTAAATATCCGATATGCAGGATGTATTTTCATTGTTACAAATGAAATGTGTGTTCTATGCACACATTGAACACAATGGGATTTCAGAATAGGCATGCATAGGATTGGGCCCTGAGGCTGTCAGTCAGCCCCAGTGCATGCGCAGCTACAGCCGGAGGTCTGGCAAGTCTGACCTGGCCCCCTGCACCAGGAGTCTTTAGGCGACCCCCAGGAAAGCTCTAGGCGACCCCCAAAGGGGTCCTTTGAGAAATGCTAGAATAAGGGATGTAAGAAATATGATGATGTAATATACATTTGACTTTTCTGTCTTTATGTTAAAATTTTGTGTCAAATTTTGAATAAAATTGTTGTAACTAAAGAAAATGAAATACCATTAAAAGATATAAAACCATTATAAAACCCAAATTAAAAGACCATGTTAAAAACAGGCAGACAGCAGTAATACGGTATATCCCAAGTTGCTAAGAACATCCATCATTAGCCTGTCTAAATAAAAGATATGGAATTGATTAGATGATAGGAGCCAAATATCATTAGAATCTCATTCTCTTAGGAAGTGCAAAATCTTTGTTCCAACGTGATTGATTTTGTGGCTTGTTTGGAAATTTTTGATATGTGTTCATAATATTTTGATGCTTATTATTTGTTTTACTTTCCAGAGAAGCTCAAAGTGATTTTCCAGTAACACAATAAGTATACAGTTCAAAAATGATATACCACCTACTATGTTACCACGTACCCATATTTACTCGAATCTGATGTGCCATCAAATCTAATGCACATCTCAGTTTAAACGATCTTGAGATAAAAAAGTTTACTCGTGATTACAGTGTGCATCTGCAAAGCATATGCAAAATATAATTTTACTGTATATCACAATGAGTTATATGACAAGAATAATATGACAATGGGTTTGTTATGGTTTTTACCTAATTGCACTTGGTAATAAAATCCATACAACAATCACACTTTCCTGAACTATTGAATTAAATAGGACTTACTTCTGAATAGAAATGCTTAGGATTACACTGTACAGTGGTACCTTGGGTAATGAATGCCCTAGGTAAAGTATGTTCCAGGGGTAAAGTATGAACATACTGTTCCCCTGGGCTTCTGACTAGGGTAGTGAAGCTGATTTGGGTAACGAAGACCAGCTGGCAGCTCTTTAAAGTTTAAAGAGCTGCCAGCCTGCACTTGTTACCTGAATGAACAGGTCAGGTAACGCAGGTCTGTTCCTCTGGGGGGTGGGTGGTAAGGTGCTTGGAGGACTGGGGGGTCTTCTGGGGATGTGGGAGGGTATTTGGGGACAGTGGGGGGGGGGGAGCCACTATTTGTGGCTGCCACTTTAAAAGCCTGCATTCCAACCCCAGGCTCCCTGCGGAGCTTTTGAAGAGGCTGGAGAGGGGAGAGGGGGATGCTCCTCCCTCCAGCCGGCTCTGCAGGGAGCCACTACTCCCAGCTGCCTGAATCTCCCCCCCCCCACTGTCTCTAAACACCCTCCCACCCCCCAAGAATACCCCCAGTCCTCCCAATGGAGCATACTCCCAGGAAAGTGTCTAATATTGCTGATTCCTAACCATGCCTACTCAGAAGGAATCCCCATTGTCTTCATTAGGTGATACTCCCAGGAAAGTGACTAAGATTGCTGTTTCCTAACCATGCCTACTCAGAAGTAAGCTCCATTGTCTTCAATAGGTCTTACTCCCAGGAAAGTGTCTTAAGGATTGCAGCCTCCCAAGTGTCTTTAGGATTGTGCCTTTAGGATTGCAGCCTATGTAGACTTCATGGGATCATGCACACTGAATGCACGTTTTGAGTTCAATTCCAGTGTTTTGTCATCATTTTTATATACAGTTAATATTTTTATATGAATATTTTTTGGGTTGTGGAACTAATCATCTGAGTTTCCATTATTTCCTTTGGGAAAAACCTCTTCACGTAAAGAATGTTTCACGTAACAAACATGCCTCTGGAATGGATTAAATTTGTTACATGAGGCGCCACTGTGTTACATTTGTTATTTGTTACTGACCTATACTTATGATCAAAATACTATGTTTGCTTGATTCTAATGTGTCAGTGAATCTAATGCGCATTCTGATTTTGGAGACTAAATTTGGCTGAAAAAGTGAGTGGTAGCTTCAAGTAAAAAAGGTATTTGTTTCATATAAACCACTTTGAGCAGTTTAGGAAAGTGTGTTTGAGATAAAACAGGGTAAACTGAGTCAGACATTAGTCCACTGAGGACAAGAGGTCCTCCTTATGCCTTTCAACGGAGGACACCATTGTCCTGTTTTCTGACAACTATTTTTTCTGCCTATCCTATTTTTCTCCTTTCCTTTCCAATCTCAAACTTTTATATGTGTTATGTGTTTTATGTGTGTCAATGCATGTGTGTTTTCCAATTGAAATTTGATGTTAAGGAACAGAATTACTTTATACCTCATGGTTTTTATTTTAAAAATAGCCCTTTCTCTCTGTTTGCCATTCGTCTCACAAATCATCACTTCATAAAGGCCTCCTGCATTCCCCTCACTCCAGTAAACTCTGCTCATTTATCTGAAACTTGCTAAAAGTCAGTTTATCCCCACAACAGTATGCAGCTGTCACAGGCTTCAAATCAGCTCATCCATCAAGTGCACTTGTCTGTGCATGTGTGTGTACATGTGCATGCGCGCTCATGTTGGTGTGCACAAACAAGGAAGGGATATGTGTAAAAAGCAGCCAGCTTACAAGTGTGATTTTATCAGCAAGCTAAGACCCCATTTTGATGGAATGTATTGTTTTTCATATAGTGGCAGGAAATTCATGCAGAGATGTACGCATTGGTGCTTTGTCAGAAACATGGGGAAAAATACATCTGTTGTTTTTCATATAGTGGCAGGAAATTCATGCAGAGATGTATGCATTGGTGCTTTGTCAGAAATATAGGAAAAAATACAACTGGACATGAGAAGTTTGAAGAGGGGTCCCTGATAAGTACTCTGCAGGTGGAGCAGAGAAGTACAGTCTGCCCGAACTCCATAGTTAAGGGCAAAACACCCTCTGAGAGCACAATCCTAACCACTCTCCAGGCTTCTGCAAATCCCTTGTGCCAGTTGATGGGACTCTGAGTGAGTGGGCCAGTAGCAGATGTCGAGGTTCTGACCCAGCAGTTTTGCCAGATCCAAGTTCCATTCCCGCCACAAGAAGCAGCATAGATCCAACTCAAAGTTTCCCTTTCCATGCAATAGTGTAGCAGCAGTCACAAATCCTGCGCTGTATCCAGCTAAGCAGCCTGCATGTTCCAGCACCAGTTAGGATTGTGCCGTCAATGTCTCAAGTGGTGTCAAGTTGAAGAAAATCAAAACTGAGCTGCAATCAAAACACAAATATTCTAGTGGGGCAGAAAGGAACAAAAATATCAATGGATATACTGTTATAGTACATTGGAGAGCTTTGAAAGGGAAAATAGGGATAGATAAGTCTTGGAGCAAATGAAGTTCTTTAAGGCCATTTAAGCCTCCGTGTCCAGAGCAGTCCATTGATTTTCGTATTCCTTGGCCGATCCTTAGAGCTCAAATCTCATATCAGTCATGAACTCAACAGGGAGTCATAGACAGACTTTTTATTCTCAGCTGTATACTTACTGCAAGTATTTTTTTAACCATATTTAGATCTGGTGCATCAGTTCTATCTGCAGTACGAGTATCTGCCTGTACAGTATCTGCCTGTACTTACAATTAATAGATGTTCCATGCCATTAAATATTTATGTGGGCAGAATTCAAAGAAACAGATTGGAAATAGGTTCATGAAAGGCAAGGCATTTATTTATTTATTTATTTATTTATTTATTCATTCATTCATTCATTCATTCATTCATTCATTCATTGGATTTTTCAAATCTATCTTTATGGTCCAGACTAGATCATCCAAGGTGGTTCTCTGTCCACATAACACATGCCTATAAAATTCATTACCACTGAATATGACAGTGTGTTTTGATGGATAGTCAAAGTCATAGGTCGGTTCTGACTGTGCCTTTGCTCTCCCTCTCACTCTCTCTCTCTCTCTCTCTTTCACACACACACACACACACACACACACATTACTTCTCTTGTTTGACTGTTGATTGTTTTGGGATCTCACACTTGATTCTGGCCTACTGGCAACAAGATCTCCAAGATCTCTTACCCTTGATGCTGCTTGACAAAAGGTAGTGTCACCTCAAACCATGCCTGGTGTGGTCATGCCTGGTATAGTGACACTAGGAAAGAGATTAAACACAGGCTACAGGACAAAGGCTGCAATTCTAACCTCCTGTTAGGCCTGCCTAAGCCCCAACATAAGTCCTGTTCTGAAGTCCTGTAAGGAACTTCTGCCCCACTCCTGGGGGAGTGTTAGACCAGTGCACAGACATGTGCTTGCTTCCCTACATCAACTCAGGAATGGGAAGACCAATGAGTTTTGCCAGGCTAGGTTAGGATTGCACCCAAGGTTGACAGATGGTAGGACAGAGTGCTGATTATGAGATATGGAGTTGAGGAGGTACCAGGCTACAAGCCAGTTAGGCCTTACTTTCTGATGCACTATAGGACCCCATCCTACAAGAATCCACCTGTTTGAAATCTGTTATAATGTGCTTCTAGAAGGATATTATGGCAAAAATCAGGGTGTCATCTGCATATTTACTCTCACAAAAAAATAGTTTCACAAAGCAGTCAAGGGCTGCCTAGGCTTAATCTTTTCCAAAGCAAGAAGCAAAGCAAATCCTTTCTATTGAGATTTTAATAATCATGAAATGTAGTCTTGTGGATTTCCCTACGTTGGCTTGATAAGATTATGAAAACACAGTTTAGAAGGAGCACTGCCTAATTTCATCTCTATGCGGGGAAATTAAAAAACAGAGGAGTAGAACCTTTGCAACCGACTATATCCTCTGCAAACAATGGAAGGCAGTCTGGAGATATTACACTGGCAATGGCAAGACTGCTTCCTTGTCTTGTTTCCTGCCTTTTATCAAGAAAAAAGAGAAAAGCATAACGCCCATTTTGGCAGTGTGACATGGTTGTAGTCTTATGAAAAATCTGATAGTTGCCTGAGGTACACGAGGCATTGTGAGCAACTCAAAACAAAGGAGATCTTAATTACAGATCACTGGCTGTGCCCCCTTGCATTTACTAACAGGTTGCACAACTGACTTTTTAGTTGCTGTTTAGTTGAGTCCAACTCTTCATGACTCCATAAACTACAGCACACCAGTCTTCTCTATCCTCCTCCAGCTTCCAAAGTCCATCCAAATTCATGATCATTGCCTTGGTGACACTATCTAACCACCTCATCCTCAGCCATCCCCTTACCCTTTTGCCTTCACTTTTCTCCAGCATCAGGGTTTTTTTTTTTCTAAGGAGTCCTACCTTCAAATGATGTGGCCAAAATATTTGAGCTTCACCTTCAGTATCTGTCCCTTCAGTGAACAGTCAGGGTTGATATACTGGAGGATGGACTGATTTGATTTCCTTGCAGTCCAAGGAACTTTCAAGAGCCAGTACCATAATTCAAAGTAGCTGTACTTTTTCAGCCAAATGTGTCCGAGTTGTATCAGAAAGAATTTGCCAGTGTTCTCGTGACACCACCATTTATAATATTGCTGGGCTAGAAGTTATGGGGAAATGTTCATTTCTTGTAGTATCAGTGGCTCCTATTCCCCGTATCTAAAACTGGATAAGCATTTGGAGAAAAGCTTTTTTTCTTCAAGACATAACAGTGAGCGTGCAATTGTAATCAATTTATGCCAGCACAATTCAGTCACCCATCTTTCCATTCACATGGCATGGGGAGCGCCGGTGCATGTCTGTGCATTGGTCTACCCCCCAGGACTGGTGCAAAAGTGCCTTACAGCATTTTTTGCTACAGCCACAGGTCAGAACAGGACGTGTATCTGCCTAACCAGACATTAGGATTATGCTATGATTCTAGTGTTCCTTTAGAACAGCTATTTTCAACTGGTGTGCTGTGGCATACTGGTGTGCCGTAGTTGATCCTCAGGTGTGATGTGTGCGTTTGGGGCAATTGGGAGAACAATTGGAGAATTTGAGCCCCCACTCCTACCCCATAGCATGGTGTGCCATGTCAGTGGTAAAAACTGATGATGTTTTTTGACAATTTAAGCACCTTGTAAATGTGTCATGTAGTGAAAAAGGTTGGAAATCACTGCTTTAGATTACACATCTCTGTGGGTTACCAGAAGTTCCATGGTGGACATGAATCCAGGTAATTGCTATACTGGTAATGAGTGACTCCAAACGTCCTTGGGTATTTACGTTCAACTTTTAAGGATTTCAAGCACGTTTAAAAGACTTTTTAGATCATTTGGAAGGAGACAAAGTTCCATGAGAAGATATTGAGTGAAATGATGTCATCAAATCTCATTCTTCCTGGTACAGAATTAGGATTAATTCTGTATATTAATTCTGTATATCTGTCTATCTAGCTCAGTATTTATATACTGCTTTTCAACTGAAAATTTCACAAAGCAGTTTACAAGAAATGAAAAAATAATTGCTAATTAATAGCTTATGGGTCCCTGTCCCCAACGGGCTCACAATCTAAAATGCAAAAGAACATCAGCAGAAGCCACCTGAACAGACATTGCTGGGGTGTGGAGGGCCAGTTAATCCCTCCCCCCCGCTATATAAAAGAGGAGCACCCACTTGAAAGAGTGTCTCTTGACACTCTATATTAAGAATTTAAAAAAGCAGGCCTCCATCAGTCTTAGAAGACTATGGTATCATGCTCTGCGCTGCATACGCTGCATGCGAAGCACGAAATCCTGGTTTAGATTGTTATCGAGGATAGGCTGTTACCCAAGCAGCAAATCCCCCCTCTTCACGCCACTGAATTAGTCCAATGGAAAGAAAGAGCCAGTACGATTGGATCCAGCTGCATCGCAGAGCTGGGCTAAGGACAGGAGCTCACCCTGTCTTGTGGGGACCGACATGGGTCTCGAAGCCTGGCCTGCTGGTTAATAGGCACAGCGTCTTAACCGCTTGTGCCACCCACAGCCCATTAAGAATTAGGATTAAGTATATTACGAGGGTGATTCAATAAATAAGGTGAATTTTTCTGTATAAGGACTTCTAATATAGATAGAAGCTTTATTTTTTTATTTTTCAACGTAGTCTCCCAGCACTGTCACACACTTTTCCCATCTGTGCGCAAGCTTCCATATTCCCTCAGTGTAAAAATCTTTAGACTGATGTCTCAGCCAGTCGCTCACAACACTTTTGACTTCATCGTCACTTTCAAACTTTCCCACAGATAAGCTCAAAGTCCTTGAAATGTCATCCACTGTCACCCTTCTGTCAGACTGAATGAGGTCATTGACTGATTCGATCACCTCAGGAGATCTCACTTTTGTAGGCCTCCCAGGCCTGCCTTCATCCTCAACACTGCTCCATCCTTCTTTAAACAATTTTGCCCACTTGTAGGCATTTTTTTGGCTGAAACATGTGGCACCATACACAGTTGACATTCTCCTATGAATGTCAACGGGTTTGCACCCTTCAGCAACCAAAGACTTGATAACGGACCGCTGTTCAATCTTCTTGGTCGGCCATCCTTGATAATCTGTAAAATTCTCACAGTTTGTTTTGTAATCTGCATAAGAAATTAAAACCATTTGAAAAAGTAGTAAAACAATAAAAATACAAAAAAGTAAGTTTCTATCTGTATTAAAAGTCCTTATACAAAAAAATTCACCTTATTTATTGAATCACCCTCATAATATATACTTAATTTCTGGGTTGGATTAAAAGAGAATTCCACTCTCCCATCTACTACAAATCCCATCTAATTTGAGGGATACTATCAGACATCATCTACACATTTCCTGATGATCATCTGAGAAAAGTCAGAAAAATCAAATGTTTTCTGAAACAGACACTGGAGGGGGGGAGTGAATTCAAAGCTAGGGGATTGTGACAATGGCAATAGTTTCTTCCAGCCCCCAAAGCTTCCACCCAGCTAGCAAGTTCTAGGGTTTGAATGTGCTTTTGCTTAAAAAGAACCAAGCCAGATCTAATAGGCTGAATGAACGAAGGTATCTTTAGAGTATCTGCTATTCAAGTTTTTGTTGTTGTTGTTATGCTTTAGTGCCTCAGCTGGAGCTCTAAGAGGATAACAATGATTTTAGGATTTCAACCAGGCTTTTATTATTGATGTCAAAGAAACTGAGTGGATTCATTGTGATAATGTAACAACTACCAAAGAAGAGGGATAACAGGAGAGCTCCAGACATATCTTTAAAATTTAGTATTGGGTGACTCATCTAAGGCAGGACATAAATTGATTGTGCCAGAAATGGTTTTTCAGTACGGTATATTATTGATTAGTAAAATGCCCATCAATGATGGGCAGGGGAGGATGGCATTTGTGAGTAGGTATATTTCACTTTTATGCAGAGTGTCTCAATGGATGCTGAGCTCCATTCAGAGTTCAGAGTGGAGAGAGGGGCAGGATTAATACCTATTTCAACAATATCCCAAATATACAACTTTGCATTTGAAATTTTGTCCTTGTAAATGTGAATGGCAGCCATTACTCTCCTTATCTCATTAAAAGATGTTCAGTGAGACAAAGAAAAATAGAAAACATGATTTTAAAACCATATCCAAAATTACAAACCAAAAAAAAAACAGTTATTTCAGGACAATGCATAGACACATCACACCTGGCACGTTACATTGACTCATCATACATCATCCCAATTTTACAGCCGAATACAGTGACACATTGGAAATACCAGTATATTTATATAGAAGTTGTCCACATGTAGAGTTGGTAGAGTTGTCCACATGTAGAATTGTCTTGGTAGAGTTGTCCACATGTCCACTTCTATTGGAATAAAGATGTTGGTATTATACCAAAAATGGGGCAAAAATCAAGATGTGAATGCTTGAAAATGCTGGGATATGTAGTTATAGAGTAAAGATAGGGAGTCCACTCTTGAGTTCAGCGCACGTCTCTTGAGCCTGGATCCTCAAAAGATTAGCTTGTCTGATCAGTGTAGGCATGTATAGTCTGGAAGGGCTGTGTTCTTACTACACGCACACCCATACGCCAATCAATCCTCAGTGTATATGGCTTTATGCTTGCAATCAATGTTCCTCATAAACCACCATTTTTATACATGGCATGCTCATGGCATTAAGGCCTGGTATGTTTGCAAAATAGATTTACAGGTTTGTTTTTCATTATCTGATCATCTCTAATAACGTGAACCTTTCATTAGTTTGTTTGCAGAACAAGTGCATGGGAAAACAAAGCAGTTCAATTCTGGTGCTAGCCAAATACACACCAGCAGGGCAATTTCTTATCCAGCTCATCAAAATCTAAAAATATCAGTCTTTTTTCCCAGATATGGCTCCAGTGATTTTGATGCTTGAATCAGAAAACTCACATTGCACTCCCATAGTAGTTACATAGTACACCAAAGTCTGTTGATTAAGGTGGGAACTGTGGGCCTTGCTCTTTCTCTTTTATCTTCTCCCTGTCAGGTAGGGTGACCAGATGTTGAAGCCAAAATTCTCTGCCAAGTCCCCCAAAATTCCTGTCCCCCAAGCCAACATTCCTACCTGGTTAGGATTCTACCTGGAGCAGGCAGGGAACCTTGGCCAGCAGGAGATACAGGAGACCCAGGCAAGCCAGAGAAGCAGCCTAGGTCATGCCACGGGAAAGTCAGGGCTGGCCAGTGCTGGCCTGTAGGGGTGCGGGGAGGGAGGTGCAGAGGGCTCCACAGGGGCCGCGGAGCCCCTTGAGAAGCAGCTGCTGCTTCTGTGCACGAGTCCTCCTTCCTCCTGGTCTCACCACTCCTCTTTCTTCCACTCTGGGAAGCCTCAGAGCCATGTGCAGCTGTAGCTGCACACACCATAAATTTGGATGGCCTGGGGAAATCCCAGCAGAACAGGGGGGGGGTTTCCTCCTTTCTGGTGACCCCCACTTTTTCCTAGTTGGCTTGGAGAAATCTGGTCATCTGGGAACCCTGCTGTCAGGTACAGAATGATGTCCCAATGAGGGCATTTTATCAACCCTAAATAGCATACTTAAGAATAGGTTTTGCCCAAGGAAGCACTCTGGGAACCAGATCACTTGGGGGCTGGTGACAGTAGACTAGGAGTGCAATCAAGTACACACTTACCTGGGAGTAATCCCTACTGGACACAATGGGACTTACTTTGGAATAGACATGCATAAGCTTGTTCTCTAGATCTCATAAGTCTTGTCCCACCCAACTGTATTTCTATGTCCAAACTGAGTGGGGGATAGAAGGGAGTAATTGCTTGGCACTAGGCATCACTGCCTTGGATCAGCGGGTGGTTGCTAGAAGTTCCCCCTTTACATGGCAACACATCTTCTAAGTCCTGTTTAGGCACTTTTTCTGCCCTAGTGTAGGCACCACACAGACCCTTTAATACCCCCTAAAGGCCCCCTAAAGATTTTGTAGGCTGGATTTAAAAGCTCCTGCACCCTGGTGAGGCCAGGGGGAGCCCTGGATAGATACAGCAGAACCTGGGTATCAGTCCCAGAGCATGAAGAAACTGGCAGTCAGTTGTATGCAAAGGAAGCAGGCACTAAATACATAAACAAGAGAGGCAGCCCCACTGGTCAGTGAGAACTTATTGGGTCCTATAGAGCCTTTGCTGACAAGTTAGCCAGGCAGACTGAGCCTTGCATGCTCATCCACTGCCTGCCTTTGTCCGCTTCTTCTTTTGCCCTCTCCTTTTGTTCTCCTGATATGGTGCCCAGCCTGCTTCTGCCTCTGGTCATTCACTCCTACTGTTGCCCAGTTATGCAGCTTTAAGACATACTGAGTTCCTGTTTGGAAAGAACTTGGAGCACAATCCTAACCATGTCTACTCAAAAGAAAGCCCCCATTGTGTTCAATGAATCTTACTCCCAGGAAATTGCAACTGTGAACCTCATCGTGCAAACCAGGGTAGCATGTGACTAGACCTAGCATGGAATGCATCTGAATGCAGTGTTGACAAGTGGGATGGGATCATGTGATCAGATAGTGTTCTTTTCCCTCTATGCAAAAACTACAGATCTGTAGCATTAGTAGAAACCTAGAGAGCAGGTTCTGTGATCAAAAGTGCAAAACAGCCGGTGTATTGTTACGCATGAACCCGATAAGCTGTTGTTATCTATATGAGCTATCTCTGCTAACCCCATCACCACTCCTTTGATCTCATCAAGCCGATTCTCAGCCAGTTAAACCAAACTGATAATGAAAGTATAGCCTTAAAAACAGAAATGAAAAATTACCAGATATTTCTTCCTGATGATAATCTATAAATGGCAGAGCAGCAAGTTATTTGCATTACGCTGGGACATTAACATTGAAAGGTGGCAAATAAGCAGCAGGGGCGATGAGTATTAAGATATTGTTTGGTCTCATGACCAGTCCAGTGGAGATAAAAGTGCTAATGGAAAGAAAGTCCTGTTTAGCAACCCTTTGGTACTACCAGGAAACCTTACATTTTAAAAAGATTTTCTTTCATAGAAATGTCAAGGATCGTAATCAAGTGTATAATTATTAATGGGAATTATTTTGAAATTCTTTTCCTCTGCAGGCCAATGGCACATTCTTGTGTGAAGTTACCAAATAATTTCTTTCTTCCTGCAGTAGTGACTGAAATGTCTGGATCAGGCCATTGTGTGAGGGTTAAGAGGACTTTAACCCATTGACTCTGACAGTCACATATGCTATTTAGGTGGGTGAAAACAAGTACCCAGTTGCAAGACATGCAGTTCCCACAATGTGTAATGTGGCCTTCAGCGGCCCCCAGTGGCCCCTGGATTCCCGAATATCACCTCAGAGAAACGTCTCAGTGTTTTCATAGGATGCAAATCTATGTAAATATTTAAGTGATATCTTCTGCTTGTAGAGCAGTGGCATAGCTAGAGGGAGTGCAAAGCACTGACATCCCAATCCCAATCTATGTTGGAACAGGTATATTCCATATCCAGCATGGGGATGGAGCTGTCTGAGGCTCAGCCCAGGGGTAAGGAGAAGTCATTAGACCGTTAGCCTGGGCTGAGCTACAGGCAATTCCAATAGTTCTACTCAGTTCTGTGACATCTAAAGAGGTGATGCAGATATGAGCAATCCTGCTGCCTAGGTTAGTATCCAGCACAATTGCTGGATCAAGGCTCTGATCTGCCCACTGACCTGATCTGCCCATTGCCCACCCTCCTGTCACCCCAGAATGTATCTATCCCACCCTGTCCTCAGCCTCCTCAGATCCCTGCACTAGCCTAATCTACCTGACAATCCAGAGGAAATATGGGAGCACGTAAGAGACATTTACATCAATGTAGTTATGGCACCACCTAGTGAAAACCTATGGGAAATTCATATTGCAATCCAGAGTAAATTGTTCTTACGTCGGAGCAAGGACTCCCCGTAGTTACTCTGGATTGCGCCTCTAGACAGCATGAACCTTCTGGTGCACCAGCTTTGTGGGTCCATGTCAATCTTCCTCATTCTCCAGGTTCACTAAAATGCTTTACGGCACTTCTGCAATACCTCTGGCCAAAGCAGACTGCAGATCCCAAGGCAGAGTTTAAAGTCTCCAATATATGGGGTTTCTTGGGGTACACTGAGAGTTGTCCAAGAAAGCTTAGAACCAACAAAGTCATTATGAGGTGATTCTAGGGGAGGCTCCCACTAACAAATCCTAGCCATTCAGTATTGCTGTTCTTTATGAAATGATAATATTCTTAATGAGCGTGAATTATTGATGGAGGGGGGAGAGGATAAATCAGTAAGAAGTGAAAGGTGAGAAAGTTGTTATTAAATCACAGTTCAACAACCTATTAGAGATTCAAGAGGATTTCCTGTTACAGCAACAGGGTTGGACAAGATAAGGGGTCTCCAAATATTTTGGAAGGAGGACCACATCATCCCTCTGACTCTATGTCGGGGGACAGAAAAATTATTTACATTTCAAATCTGAATAAATTTACATGTAAGAGTGTATTAGAGAGATCCAGAGGATTCCACAGCTCGCCCGAGGCTGGATAGAGGGTTCTTGCTGCAGGCTGCATCTGGCCCGTGGGCCAGTTTGGACATCCCTCGACTATCCCATCTAACTCTACAATTCTATGAGGTATTTGCTGTTGTACTTGATTTTCACAAGGTTTAATTTCACCCTTTTTACTGAAAAGATATTAACTTCCTTGGATGTTTCATAGTAAGAACTAAAGGACTCCAGTGTTACAGGAGAAACTAAACATATTGGAAGTATTTGTAGGCAGTGGTGGTATTCAAATAAATTAACAACAAGTTCTATGTCCTAATAACCTATCTTAACAACAGGTTCTATGTCCCATTAGTAACCGATTCTCAGAACCAGGCACTCATTAGCAAAAGGTTCTATAGAACCTGTGAGAACCTTTCTGAAGCCCACCACTGTTTGTAGGTAAATAAAGCTTAGAACACTTTGGTAGACAAAAGTCAGATTACACAATTCTGTATTAATGGGAATTGTGTAAGATGTAGTTCTGCCACTGTGTAGTAAAAGTCCAGAATGAGGTGCTGCCAGGCACAGAATTTGACTTTTTAATAAACTCAAGATTCCTCTTTTTAAGGAAGTTTCTTGTCCTTGGGGCTGCAGATTACAAGAAAGGGGTGAACATGGACAAAGCCTGATAAAATCTTCAAAGATTTTAAGTTTAATAAGTTTTATAAGCTTTATTTAATAAGTTTAATAAGCTTTATTGTTGAATATGAGGTTTCTCTTTTCTCCACATAGCTTCTATATATTGTAATGAAGCCTGAGTACAATTGTAGGCCCAACCTAGCTTTCTGGAAGTTAAAATGCCATAATATGTATTGGCCACTCATGAGGTATAGCATCAAGTACAGCATTTTTTCACACAGCTTAAACTACCCCCACTATCCCTTTGAATGGCCCTACAGAATTCCCAGGTCCCTTTGGTATTTTTCATGTGAACACAGCATAAATCCTCCATGTAGGAAAGCATGTCTCTTTTGTGTTTTCCAGTAAGTAATAGCATCATTTCCCTTTGATGAAGGCTTATAAACCTGAGTGATAATCTGAGAGCATATCCATCTTCAATGGAGAATAAATAAGGCCTTGGACAGAATGTCTGCTACATGGCAACAGCAATACTAATCTCTTAATGTGAGAAGTAAATGCCATCATTCTAACTTTAAAATCATATTACAAAAGCATTTTTTATTCCTGCCATTCAGATCATCATAAAAATTTACAGCCAACTATAAACAGAGACAATTGTATTTTACATCTCATTCCCAAGTACACACCCTGGTGCTCTGCATTTATTTACCTGGCATTTCTCTTCCTACTCCTTAAAGACTCACAATAACTGGTTCATGTGAGCCTTATGCAATGCAGCAGCAAAAAAAAAAAAAACAACCTAAACTATGAAGCAGAAAATCCCCAGATCATCTCTTAAATTGACTGAGAATCCAATCCTATTCACACTTTCATGGGAGTAAGTCCCATTGACTATAATGAGATTTGCTTCCCAGTAGACATGCATAGGATTGTGTGATGGGAGGACAGGGAAAAACCGTTCAGTACAGATGTCCCTTGTTATCCACTAGGGGTCCGTTCTGTAATCTCTGAAAAAATTCATGGATAAAAATGTGAAAAAATATATTGAAAGCCACACTTCCAACTTTCTTGTTCCTAACAGAACAAGGTGTACCTCAATAGCTGCAGAGGTTTGATTCTGGAACTCCCTGCAGATACCAAAAAATGTGTTAAATAATAGCAGTTTAAAAAATAAAAATGTGTCAATTTACAATGGTTTAGAAACAGCTTTTCTTACGGTTGTAGAGAGGCAGTCAGAAATTAGAAATGCAAAGGAAACTCTGTTTTTGCCTGGGGCTGCAATCCAGAGCAACTTTTGGTTGCTCTGTCCTAACTGCTCTGCCCTAACTATGCTATATCCTAAACACAAAGTTATGTGTGAGGCAGAGAACTTAGGTCTGCCCATAACGGCTCCGGTGCAGTGATCCACATAAGTTACTCCATTGGGCATGCTCAGAAGGCAGCCTATAAGTGCTACATGGCCTGCAGTTACACACGAGTTGACCTGCTTCCACATCACTCAGAATCACTAGCAGCTGTCCAAACTGCTGCTCTCCTGATCACATGGGGAACCAGCTGACAAGATGGGGGGGAGTAGCTGTCAAGCTGTCAGAGTGCCTCCCCAGCATGGTGGACAGGACAGGGCTGTCAGGGGTAGAAATGGGAAACAAACTGCCCCCCTGCACCCCCAAACAGGCAAGGTGCCCCAGGAAAAGCCCAGGCATCAGCAGGGGCAAGATGCACAGAGGGATACTTATGTGTGTGTACTGTCAATAAAAACAACATCAACAGATAAACATGAGTGTCCTGTGGTCTTTGGCAACAGTCCAGAGGAAACATCAGCATTAAAGGTACAGCATGCCAGATGCAGGGTCCACACTCAGGTGGGCTGGGAGGAGAGGGAAGACCCCATCCAGAAGGCAGAAGGCCCAGGAAAGAGACCCCCTTGCTGTCTCAGGCAGGGGAGGGGCAAGGGTTCCCCAAGCAGCTGGCAGAGCAGGGGGCAAGGGGGCTGCCAGGGGCATCTGTGGGGAGGGAATCCTGGAAGAGGGGACAGGAGCCCACCTGGGTCTGCCAGGGAGCAAAAGCACATCCTGTGGCACAGGGGACCTGGGGCTCCCACAACAGGGCAAGGGTGTCTGATCACTTGTGGGGCCACTGCCCACCCAAAACCTCTCCCTTCACAAGCCTAAGGGGTGACATCAGGCCCCAGGAACCCTCTCTCAGCCCACCCCAGTGACCCCAGATGGCTTCCCCCTCCCATGGCAATGATGCTCCCAGGAAGATGCAGACACAAAAGGGGGGTCAGTTCACATGTGTACTTACTTGTTCATAGGTTTGCAGTTGCTCCTGCTCATTCAGAGGGTCACAGGGTAGGGGGGCTTCCAGATACAGAACAGTCTCCAGTGAGGATGCAGTGGGACCCCAGAATCAACCACATTCAGATTGAGCACATGGAAGGGATGACACAGTGCCTGCACCTTTAAGCAGTGCCTGGACCTTTAAGTATCTTCAGACTGTAGACAGTTTGAACCCAGCACTGGCATCTGCCTGAATTCCCTCATCTCTGCAATGCTCACAGGTGGTCTCAATACTTCCATGTGGCCTCTTGTTGTGGACTATCCAATGGTAAGGAAGCTACAGGCAGCCCCCTCTCCAGAAACAGAGGACCAGGTCTGGATGCCATTGGGGGTCTACACTGAGGATGGGCACCCCTGTCTCCCCCACCCCCAACTAGGTAGACACTGCCCCACTCACCCATCCTCAGGTCATCCCTGGAGCTCTAACTAGCTTTCCCCAGCCACTGATGACAGCAATCATATGCATGTGTTCATTGTGAAGTCCTTAAAATAACTACTACTACACATGTTCACATCATTAATGTTAACACGGTATCTGAGACAGCAACATTGACGACTGGAATTGTAAATTCGTCATCAGGCAAGGACTTCACCTGTGATGTATCATCACCGTATGTACTACATCAACATATGTAGTTGTTAATTCGTCATCATTAATAACATCAGCTGTGGAGGGGGGAAGTGATTCTATGGCTCAAACTTTATTAGGTATGAATGGTGCTTGTTTAACTCATGTGATTGGGACAGTGGGGTTTGTGTTCTAGGTAAGTGCTTGTTGCAAACATGTCTGAAGGGAGATTCTTCCCAGGGCTTCTTGCAGGGATCCAGTGGCTTGCACTCCTGAATACACTTTCCTGGGAGTAAGCCCCATTGAACACAACGGGGCTTACATCTGAGTAGGCATATTTAGGATTGCACTGTGTCTCCTTCCCAGTGGAATGGCAGCCTGCTGGCCTCCTTGCTGGTGAGACACCATCCTGCACCATCCTGCAAAGACAGAAGCATCATAGGCAAAGCTTTCATTGGTATTGGCTGAGCTTGGTATCAGATCAGCTGCCAAACTATGCCCCTTGGCTTGCCAGCAGAGATGAGTGGAATCAGCACCTGCTGGCTGTGTGATCTGGCAGTCAGTCAGAGGGGCTGCAAGGACAGAGACCACACACACTTTTGAGGGGTGAGTGCCCTTGTTTCCTGGTGGGTCTGTGTGTGCACCCCTTCCCCCTTTCACTCTACAGCCCCCCCTTACCTTGGGGGACCAGTTGGGTTGGAAGGCAAACCTACAGAGGACCTGACAGGACCTTTCCTGGTGAAGCAAGGCTCCCCTTTACACAGGTGTAAGCCCCACTGAGTATACTGGGGCTTACTTTAGAGTAGACATGCAAGGCTGGAGGAAGATGAAGGAAATTTAAACAAAAGAGGTGCTTCCAACACCCCCCCCCCCCCATGCAGACCTCCTTACCTGGTTGGAGTAACTCTGGGGAAGAGAGAAACAACAACTTGCAGAGACATAAATATGGTATTGGTAATCATCATTGCAAGATTGCCTGTATAGGTGTTTTTGAGTTTTTGAATGCAAACATTGCTCAACACCCCCACTTATCTGATTCGGGTACCTGTGGAGAGGGAGGGAGAGAGAGCAACAAACATACAAAAAAACTGCAAAGTCTACACTCTAATCATTTCATATCACAGATATCATATTGTTTCATATCACATCTATATCATATCAATATATCATAATATATGCACCTTATGTGTTCATGTGTTTGTGGGGAGAATGCTCCCCAAGAGCAAAGTGCCCATTGAGAGAGCAGAGTGACATGGTCTGTGGCCAAGCACTCTGCTTCTCTGAAAGGGAATTGTGGGTCCAGGGGTTGGGCTTTTTATGGGAGGGTAGCTGTGAGGGGATTGGTCGGCCACTGGTGTGACCTAGGTACTCCGGATCCTCAAGTAGGAAAGTACTGCCCGTAAGGTTTGGTGCAAAAATTTTTCAAAGTCCCCACTTTCCCCAGCCCCTACTTCTCCTTAACATGGAGACCTATGGGTCTCCTCGTTATTAAACTACCTCTTGAGGTAGTATAACTCAGGAGGCATTTACGTGTGCCCATAAGCCTCTGAAAATGTTCAGGATACAGCACAGTTATGTGCAAGGTGGAGGAACCTAAGACACACCCCTGAAACGCCCCTGAAACGCCCCCTGAAAAAATAAAAAAAATTATTCCGTCGACGGAGTTACGTCGACGGAGGGTTTTCATAGTTGAGCTGACATTGAAGTAATTGTGCCAACGGAAACGTCGTTGCGTCGCTGGAGAGATGCACCGGCGTAATTGCGTCAATGGAACTGGCGTTTCCGTCACCGCAAACGCCGTTCTGTCGGCGCAAGAGCCCTTGCGCTGACGGATTAGTTGCTTTGGATTGGGCTGCCCATCAGCCAAAGAATAGAATGACTGCCTCTACATTAGTAGAAAAATTGTCTTTAAAACTGAGATTTGCAGTGGCCATTTGTGTTTTGAATCTGTGAATTAAACAATCAGCGTATAACAAGGTTGGACCTGTATGCATTCACCCTGGCAGCATCACTGGAGGTGAAATTATACATGACAACTTCCATTGCTGGCCCAACTCTTTCTTGAAGAGATGCTTTCTTGTTTTTGTTTGCTTGTCTGTTTAAAATGTACAGCAGCTTTACAGGTTTGTAAGAGAAGTACTGGAGGTTGCTTCCACAACATAATAGTAGCTCATATTTATCAATTCAGCAGTATCCCCGTTGCCTTTAAGCCCCTACAGTCAGTGTGAGTTTCATTGCCTAGCATACCCAATCCCCCGCCAAACTGACCACACAGAGGGAAGGTGTAACAGAAAACAGCTTGTTTATTGCAAGGCAGTATGGGGGCCAAGTGCCTCAGATCATGCACAAAGTTCAGCTGGGCACAGCCAGCCTCTTATATCAAAAACAGTATGATTCAACAGACCAAAGGCACTGGGATGAGAGCATGAAGCCACTACAGGCACAAGGTGATGACATGAAGCCTACACAGTCCACCACAGGTACATGAATTTTTCATACACGGATTTGATTCAACACAAATGGCCACTGCAAATCACAGCTTTTAAAACCACTTTTCTACTGTTGTAGAGAGGTAGTGATACAGGCAATCATTCCATTTTTCAGCTGAGCCAGGCAAAGGCAGTGGGTCCTTTGCATTTCTATTTGCTGACTGCCTGTGTACAACAGTAAGAAAAGCTGTTGTTAAACAATTGAAAATTGACATTTTCTTTTAAACTGCTTTTATTCAATACATTTTTTGTATCTGCGTAGAGTCCCAGAATCAAACCTCTCTGGGTGTTCAGGCCTGACCTTATTCCATTAGGAGCAAAGGAGGAATAATCTGGAAGCGAGTCAATCCAGAGTAATTACGGGAGTATGCAGAGTAATACAGCACAATCCAGAGTAATTACGGGAGCTCTTGCGTCAATGTAAGAGACATTTACGTTGATGTAGTTATGGCTCCACCTATGGGAAATGCATAGAGCAATCCAGAGTAAATTTTTCTTGTGTCGATGCAAGAGCTCCCATAGTTACTCTGGATTGTGCTGTAAACTGAGTTTTCCATTTTTTATCCACAGATTTTTTTAATCCATTGGAGGTGTTATGACATCTGGTCATGCTGATCATGAAGGATCTTTCAGTCACAATATCTCCCTCTTGAAATATGAAGTGGCACTTCTGAAACATGCAGGGCTGAGCTTGACATCTCTCCCCAATCTTCTACCCCAGTCTTTGAGTACTTTGGGGAGCTGCACATTGTTTTCCATCAAGAACCTTAGTATCAATGTTATTTCGGCTGTGGATTGTAAATGGCGTCAGTATATGGTATGTGTGCCTTTGTTGAACTTCCAGGTTTTGATCTCCTCCTGCTTTGTGGTGGAGAGGAGCTTTGAAAGATATCAGAACCACAGCAGCACTTTGTATATTGATTAATCTGGGGAATCCTACTTCAGCTGTGCAGACATTGTTGAGTCAGAGCATGTGAGTCAGAGCATGTTTGTATGCTGCAACTTATGTGGAGCCTGGCAGAGACAATTTTTGCTGCATTTGATCACTTCAAGAGACAGAGTTGGGGACCTCCACAGCATGCAGTGAGAAAGGAAGCAAGAGGAGATCTCAACCTCTGGGCAATTTTTATAGTGGAGCTTCAAAAGTCACCTTATAGCACTGGAACAGCCAAAGATTATGCAACTCTTTTAAGAGTTACATAGGCAGATGGATAAGGCTTCTAGATAGTGAGCCAGACCAACAGTCCACCTGAGCAAGTATTGTCCACATTGACTAGTGGTGACTCAGGGAAAAAAGAAGCATTTCCTAACTCTCCTATTCAGTATTATTTACCTGGTGGTCCTAATGGTGACCAAAACTGGAGGAAGACTTTAAGGGTTATCAGAACATGGGACAAAATGCAGTAGAGACAAATTCACCAGTGACAGAACTTCTCCTGGCATTCATCATGCAACATTGTTCTTGAGTACATTTTGAAGCAAACTGATGGCCACAAGCAGTGATCTATAGATCCCAACATGGATTCATCAAAAATAAATATTGCTAGGCAAAAAATCTCCTTTTTCAATTAGATTAGTATCTTACTAGGCAGCGGGAATGCTTGGAATGTAATCTATGTTGACTTCAACAAAATATTTGACAGGTTTCCTCATGAACACCTGAGAAGCTAGTTGGTAAAATATGATGCAAGCATTAGATTGAACTGTAATTGGCTGGACAGCTGTACTCAAAGAGTGTTTGTCAATGGCTTTGTGTCAACCTGGAGGACAGTTTGGAGTTGGATGCCCCATGGCTCTGTCGTAGGCCCAGTTTTAATATCTTCATCAGTGACTTGGATTATGTTATACAAGGGAGCCACATCAAATTTGTGGTCAACATCAAGCTAGAAGGAGTAGCAAACACAAGTAAAGATAGTGGAAGCCTTCAGGAAGATCTGGACAAAATGGAATACTGGGCTGAAACAAATATGATGAAGTTCAACAGAGATAAATGGAAGATTCTGAACTTGAGCAAAAAAAACTAGACACAGGTGTAAAATGGGAAATACCTGGCTTGGCAGCACATGCAAGTGGGATCTTGGAGTTGCTGTGGATCACAAGCTGAACATGACTTAGCACTGTGATGCATCTGCAAAGAAGGCAAATGCAATTTTAGCATGCATTAGTAGAACTGTAGCTTCCAAGTCACAAAAAGCTGTGGTTTCTCTTTGCATAGACCTCATCTGGAGAACATTGTGCAGTACTGGAAACCTCTCTTTAAGAAAGAAGCAGATGTGGGGGTTTCTGGGGGTGGGGGTTACTGGCAGGGCTGGTGGAAACTGGGAAGACTAGTGGGGGTTTCTGGGGTATGGGAGTTACTGGCAGAGCTAGTGGGGGTTTCTGGGGGGTGGCGGATACTGGCAGGGCTGGTCGGGGGTTTCTGGGAGTGGGGGTTACTGGTAGGGCTGGTGGAGTTCTGGGGGGTGGTGGGGACTGGCAGGGCTAGTGGGGGGTTTCTGGGGGGTGGGGGTTACTGGCAGGGCTAGTGGGGGTTTCTGGGGGGTGGGGGTTACTGGCAGGGCAAGTGGGAGGTTTCTGGGGGGTGGTGGGTAGTGGCAGGGCTAGTGGGAGGTTTCTGGGGGTGGGGGTTATTGGCAGGGGTTCTGGTGGTGGTGGGTACTGGCAGGGTTAGTGGGGAGTTTCTGGGGGTGGGAGTACTGGCAGGCTGGTGGGGATCTGGGGGGAGAAAGGGAGGCACTTACCTGGGGAGCCCTGCGGCCCCGATCCAAGGCCCCTGGCCGGCCAGGGAAGCGGTGGATGGTGCGCTGCAGCCGCCATGGTGGGCGCCCACTCAGCACTGTCCTGAGGGGATGGCTCCTCCCCCTACCTGCCTGCTCTTGCCTGGCAGCCACTCAGCAACAGCGAGACAGGGAGGGGGAGGAGCCATCCCCTCAGGACAGCACAGCACACACAGCAGCACGCAAATTCAAAATGGCGGACGCCACCAAGCCTGTTTTCCTGGTGGCAGCCAACAAGGCTCGGGGGGCCGGATTGAGGGCCCTGGTGGGCCATATCCGGCCTGCGGGCCGTACTTTGAGGACCCCTGTTCCAGACCATGCTCAGTGATGGGATTCAAAGAAATTAACAACCAGTTCTATGCCCATCTGGCAGCTACTTTTAAAAGGCTATTTTTAAACTTTATATGTCATATCTCTCATTAACAACTGGTTCTATAGAGTAGTTGCCAACCTGCTGGAGGAGTTGCCCACCACTGACCATGCTCTTCTCCATTGGATGCTGGATTTTGGGGATCTTGTCTGATCTAGGTGGGCTCTTCTAATGTGGTTACATTCAGGGGAAGACAACCCTGTTTTAAAAATTAAAAATCAGTGACCCTCCTGAGCCATATTATTGGAAGTTCAGAAAATGAACTCAAAAAGCCCATTATGAATGGGGCTCTAAATCTATGGAGACAGGTCCGGCTCATAGAGAACTTCCCCTGCTGATGTTCAATTACCATCTACTTCATTTTCTCACCCAAATATACCAGATGGTGACTGTGACTGTAGTGATAGTGATAGTCACTATCTATTTCCCATTCTTCCCAGGTGAGCAGATTTCTCTCCATGCTGTAAAGTGTTTCACTTGTTGACTTCTGCATATCATGCAGCTGATAGAACATTATTTTCTGGGTAGCTGGGCATTTGTGCAGAGTCTGTTTTAATTGGATCTACCAAGTTAAAAGCACAGCCATTCATAAAGCACAGCCATTGTCTTCAGTTCTTCTGGGAAGAGAGAATTGCATTATTCAAACATGCTTTCTGCAAGTTTTTAACATACTCAGACATGTTCTTTTATGAGCTGACAAGATACGCCAAGGCAATCCACCACCTTTCATCAACCAATGACTTCCTGTCTTAATTAATAATTGCCCTTAATTTTATTAAATTAATTTCCCCCTTTTAATTTTTTTAAAAGGCAGAAATTGGCTCCAGGGATGATCTTTATGAAAGTCAATTAAAAATTTCATTTTGTGGGGAAGGATCAAGAACATCCTGCTTTAATATATTTTTCTTTCATTTATTACTCATTTTGGCTGTTCAGTTTTATTCAGATAGGAAGAAGGGTGGGGGAAGGACCCCATAAGTTGGACCAATTGTTAGCAAAGCAGGTTAGGCAGCAAGTTGAAAGGCTTCTGTTAAGCATATCACTTCAAGGCATGTGTGTGGGTTGTGTGTGTGTTGTGTGTGTGTTTTAAAGAAAATGTTTTTTTTTACATCAGAAACATTGTAGTTAATGGGAGGGGCCTTTACATGCTTGTTATCTGGCTGGAAAAGGCAGACTCAATAAAGAGGAATGATAGGCTGGGATTAGCAACCTGCATGCCAAAAGAGAGCACTGGAAAAAATAGGGTGGGAACCTCATACCCCACTTGGCTGGATCACTAGCTGCAGTGTTGTAGCAAGGGTAGTGCAGAGAGTGAAACTGCACTGGGCTACAAGCTTTTTTTTGGGGGGGGGGCAACAAGCTGAGCTTGACACTCATGATTAAAATTATGAAAAACAGGGTATATTTGAATGATAATACCAAAATGTTACATATCGTTGGAAAAGTAATTCAATGCAGAATGGAACGAAAAAAACAGCACTGGAATATCATTATTCCATCAAAATGTATGGCCAATTAACCAGAAAATGAAAACACAAGAGCCTATAAACAAAAAGGTGGATTTTCTTAACTCAAACTTTCCCATGATACTGATAGCCAATGAAAGTTAATTCTGATTAACAACTGTATGGAGCTTAAAAGGTGTTAAAATGAATCAGCTCTCATTTTCATATACACTGGTACCTCGCTTAAAAAGCGTTTCACATAAAGAGCAAAAATATCCAAGAAATCTTGCTTTACATAACAAGTTCTGCTTCACTTAACAAGCAAACATGCTATCGGCATGCATGCTATGCAGCCCTGACGCCCCACATGGAGGCTCTTTAAAAGGGCTGCCAGTGAGTGCTGCTGCCTCTAACTGCCCCCAACTTGGGGGCAGTTGCCTGGAGGTGCCAGAGGCAGCTGCCCCAACTGCCCCCATCAACCACCTTGAACCTCTAGCAGCAGCCCAGGTAAGTCTCCCAGAAAAGTATCTTTGATTGCAGTCTCCTAACTATATCTACTCAGAAGTAAGCCCCACTGTGTTCAATGGGGCTTACTCCCAGGAAAGTGTCTTTAGGATTGCAGCCTAAGTAGACTTCATAGGATCACGCATATTGAATGCATGTTTTGAATTCAGTTCCAGTGTTTTGTCATCATTTTAACATACAGCAGACTGCCGGGTGGAAGGAGATGCCTCCCCCCACCAAGATCAGAGTGGTAGAATCTTCCACCAAGGGGGAGGGGTTGAAGGAGAGAGGAAGGGAGGTTGGCAGTTGGGTGTTGGAAGGTGGTTGGCGGGGGCAAGGAGAGCAGGAGGTGGTGAAGAGTGGGTGCTGGGGGATAATGTTTGGTTGGATTTACCTGTCTTGAAGTACTTACCTTGTTACTGCTGTGGTTGAAACGGAAAAGATTGTGCCTCCTAAATGGATGTCAGTAAAGATGTTGTGATTGAGATCCCTCCAGTGTCTCCCTGGTCGTACCTCTCAGGATCTCAGTCCTGGGGCACCTTCCCTCCTCCGGAGAGCTTGGAGCAAGGGAGCTTCATCACAGGTTGTGGAACCAATTGTCTGAGTTTCCATTATTTCCTATGGAAAAATCTGCTTCACTTGAAGAGTGTTTCACTTAAAGAGCGTTTCACTTAAAGAGCATGCCTCCAGAAAGAATTAAGCTCCTTATATGAGGCACCACTGTAACCTGGCATCCATCAGTCTTGAAAGACTATGGTATCATGCTCAATGCTGTATGCAAAGCACAAAGGCCTGGCTAAATAAATATGGAGGATAGGCTGTTACCCAAGAAGCAAAACGCCCCTCTCCATGCCACTGGACAGTAGGTTTTTTTTTCTTTTTTCCCTTTATAAAGGGGGGAGTTTTCTATTTTCCCTGAGCATTTACAGCTTCTGTATAGATGGAGAAGGGCCATCAAAATATAAAAAACCCCTTATAAAGGAAAAAAGCCTCCACTCTTAAAAAGAAAAAAATCCTTATAAAGAAAAAAGGAAAAAAAACTTACCACAAAACTGAGGCATAGACTGGCCCTTCTCCATCCACACAAATTCTTCAAATACTCAGGCAAACAAAAAACTCCTCCCTTATAAAGAATTAAGGAAAAAAAGGGGAAAAAAACATAACAGCAAGGTGAGGCTTAGACTGGCCCCACTCCATCCACACAGAAGCTGTAAAAACTCAGGCAAAACAAAAAAAACTCACCCCTGATAAAGGAGAAATAGAAAAAAAACCTACCAGCAAGGTGAGGCCTTGACTGGCCCTTCTCCATCCACACAGAAGCTGCAAAACATCAGGAAAAACAGAAAACTCCCCCCCCCCCCATAAAGGAAAAAAAGGAAAAAAACATACCAGCAAGGTGAGGCCTGTACTGGCCCTTCTCCAGCCACACAAATCTGTAAATACTCAGGGAAAAACAATAAAAATCCTACCAGCAACGTGAAGCCTAGACTGGCACTTCTCCATCCACACAGAAGCTGCAAAACATCAGGAAAAACAGAAAACTCCCCCCCTATTGTAGGACGCTCATGCCGCAAACATTTGCAAACTTTCCTCAGAGCATAACAAGACAGCTCCCAGCAACATAACAGAGCTAATCAAATGTCCATGCTAACAAATGGCAACATAAGGCAGAGATGAGCCTGGGACACTATTTCTAGAACACTTGCCAAAAGATAACCCCTTAGAACAAAGGAGGTCTGAAAGAACATTCTGAGAGAATGGAAATGTACCCAGAGCTTACTGAGCATGCCTACTTGTAAACCAATTAAATTATATGTAATGATCACATGTATGAATTAGCCTATTGAATGAGAATAAGTGCCTTCTTCTCGCTTCTGTACCTTGCTTGCACTATAAAACCTTAAGGATAGAAGCCATCTTGGACGCCTTCTGATCTGGACTTGAGTCCCAGCAGATGGCCCGATAATTATCGAATAAAAGATCCTGTTTCTGATATCTGGTTGCCTACCTTATTGATCACAACGCACTACACTATAAAGGAAAAAAAACATACCAGCAAGGTGAGGCCTGGACTGGCCCTTCTCCAGCCACACAAATCTGTAAATACTCAGGGAAAAACGATAAAAACCCTACCAGAAAGGTGAAGCCTAGACTGGCACTGCTCCATCCACACAGAAGCTGCAAAACATCAGGAAAAACAGAAAACCCACGAGATTCGCCTTCCCCCGCATCGGCTCCAGCCAGCCAGCACCAGCAGGGAGGCTTCCTTCGGGCTGGGCCTCTCCGTCGGAGCGCGGCCTCAGTGGCGTCCCAGGCACAAGACGCGGAGACGCGGAGGCTCTCCCGGCTGCAAGCACGCACGCACAACTGGCCAGCGTTCGGCCGGCAGACGCTAGCCTCCTGCCTCCACCAAGCGGCAGACACCACACCGGCATCAAGATGCAATGGGTGAGCGCGGACGCCCGCCAGGCGCTCTTTCTGGGCCCATCTTCCTGCATTTTGCCCACAGGCCCGCGGCCGCCATTTTGAGGCCTCCTTTTTCCCGCACTAGCCTCAGTAGCCATCTTGTGCCTTCTCAATCTGGTCACAGTGAGTATAGTGGGCCCCAATCTTCCCCACTAGGATTCTCTGGGCTTAGTATATCCTTCGGATGGCACAGAAACGCAGCCCAAGGAGCTCAAGGGAGGATGGTGATGAGGGTCTCAACCTGACAGCACCAAGTGTAACTCAGGCCTCTGGATCTATCATGATTGCACCCCAGGATGCCCTAATTTCAGCGTCTGCCCTACAGAAAGCCATTGATATGGCAGTTTCCCAGAGTCTGCCCACCTTGATGATGGCAGTCAAAGCTGCTTCTAAGACTGCACCTAGGGTCAAAGGGCTGAGCAAGAGGCGACTGGGAATGCCATCCAGCGATCTGTCATCTTCAAAGGAGTCTCCACAGTCTCCCCCTCATAAAAGGTCACACAAGACCAAACACATTGAATTTAGGTCAAAACATAAGCAGCGTAAAACCTCTAGAGGGCACAAAACCAGGCACCTGTCAGATTCGTCCTCCTCTGCCTCGTCCTCCCAGGTTTCTTCAGCCGAGCTGGAGGAGGAGAGCTCTCGGAGCCACCTGATTAGCCTAAACCTTGTAAGGAACGGCTCTTCCCGTCTGATTACCTTCCTCAGGTGTTGGACATGTCAGCCTCGTGTCCCCCACCTTAAACAGTGACCTGGAATCTGATTCAGGCCAGGAAAGAGAAGAGGCATTTCCCAAGGGTTCCAAACAAACTGTCTTTCCTTTCCCAAAGGCGTTCAACAGTGTTTTTTCTGAGGAATGGTGTCATCATCCTAGGGGTTTGGGACCCAAGCTGATTGATAAATTCTACACATTGCCCGACAAGCAATGTGTAACATAAATGGCTATGTTAAAATTGCCCATGGTTGGACGCTCCAGTCACCCCATTAGCCTCATCCACCATCCCTGTGGATGGGGACGTTTGGCCAAAGGACCCAAACAACCGAAAAATGGAGAGCACAATTAAGGCTTTTGAACTGTCCTCTTTTTCTTTTAGGGCCTCAGCAACTAATTTCGTTATGTCACAGGCAGCTTTCATATGGGCCCAAGATGCAGCAAAGATCAAGGAGCTACCACGATCCCTCAAGAAGGTTTTTAGAAAGATTGCCCTGGCCTCAGCCTTTGCCACAGATGTGTCACAAGATTCCACGCGCCTCTCTGCACGGGCAATGGCTGCCAGCGTTTCCACAAGGCAAGCCCTCTGGCTACGGACCTGGTCGGGAGAAGGTAGCTCCCACACTAAATTGATTAATCTACCCTTTGAAGGCAACAAGCTGTTCGGCAAAGCCCTGGACCCCATCCTGGTGGAGGCCAGGGACAAAAGAAAGATCCTTCCTCCAGGGAAAAATAACTCATCCAGGAACAAGCAACCCTCCTTTTGTTCCTTTCACAACCAATACAGAGACAATTCCAATCAACAACCTAAGTCTTGGTGGACCAATACTCTAGTCATCCCTCGTGGCAGACCAGCCTACAGCAAGTGTAGAGATTACAGGAAGTCAGGAAACAAGGGTTCCGGAGCAGCATGACGGTGGGCTCTCAGCTGAGCCTGCAGCCGTTGGGACCAGACTGCTTGGCTTCGCTCCCTGCTGGCAGGGATCAACCTCAGACGCATGGGTGCTCCGCACCATAACCCAGGGTCTTTCCTTAAAGTTCGGGGCTTACCCTCCAGACCGGTTCTGGCATGTGCCCGTGTCTCGGGATCGGCACAAGCATGGTCAGAAGCTCCAGGCCATCTGGCACTTGCTCGACCTCGGAGCCATAGAGACAGTTCATCTCATCAGCGAGGCATGTACTCAGTCTTCTTCCTGGTCCAGAAGAAGAACATGGACATGAAGACGATTCTGGACCTCAAATGGCTCAACAGTTTTGCCATGAAAAGAAAGTTCAAAATGGAAATTTGAAGCACGATCGTGGCAGCTCTTGAGCGAGGAGATTTCCTCGTGTCCATTGACTTATCGGAAGCGTACCTGCATGTACCGATTCTGCCGGCTCACCGAAGATTCCTCCATTTTTCCTATGGCAACCGGCACTATCAGTACCAGGCTCTCCCTTTTGGATTGTCGGCAGCACCTTGAGTGTTCACCAAAGTCTTGGTGGTCCTCATCGCCAACCTCTGCCTACAAGGGATAAGGCTTTTTCCCTACCTGGATGACATTCTTATTGCAGGTTCATCCAGCTCTCTGGTCTTGCAACATCTCCAGACCACCATGGCCTACCTGGCCATGGGTCCGTTATCAACCTACAAAAGAGTTCCCTTGTTCCATCTCAATCCATCACTCATCTTGGTCTCTTCGTCGATACCGTAGCCTTCTGGCTCTTCCTATCTCAGGAGCGCAAGGAGAAGTTGACTCAAGCGATACAGTGAGTCAGGACGGCCTCGTCTGTCACTTTGTCGGAGTTGGCTTCCTTGCTGGGACTCATGGTTTCATGTCAAGACATGATTCCATGGTCCCAGTTTCACCTGAGAACCCTCCAACTTTTTCTCCGGCCGTTCGCCCAACTCATCGAAAGGAATCCTCACTGGATAGTGTCCTTGCCAAATCATCCTATATCAGACCTGTCCTGGTGGGTGACTCCAGGCCGGTTGGAACAGGGCACCAGCATGGAGATTCCGGACAGATTTGTCCTGACCACCTACGCCAGTCTTCTAGGCTGGGGGGCGCACCTGGGATCCCAGTGCGCACAGGGCACCTTGTCGGACTGCGAGGCTTCGTATTCCATCAACAGACTGGAGCTCAGGGCAATACGGCTGGCACTCCAAACTTTTCACCCGATCATGCATCAATCGCATGTTTTTATTCAAACCGACGTCTCCGCAAAGGCGTTCATAAATCATCAAGGGGGCACCAAGTCCAAAGTCCTGATGAGAGAGACTGTTCTACTGTTCCAGTGGGCAGAACGGCACCTGCTTTCAATCAAAGCTGAACATCTACCTGGAGTCTCCAATCTGGAAGCCGACTGGTTGAGTCAGAGACAGGTGGACGAAGGGGAGTGGAGCCTTCACCCAGAGGTATTTGGTCAGATAGTAAACAGGTTCAGACTACTGATCATGGACCTGTTTGCCTCCAGAGAGAATGCGCAAGTTCCAGCCTATTTGTCCAGATCCCTGGACCCTCAAGCACAGTGGGTGAATGCTCTTACCGTCCCCTGGCGGAAAGGACTCCTGTTTGCATTCCCACCTTTTCCTCTCATACAGGTGGTTTTTCAACGGGTACGGAAGTTCCAGGTGTCTCTCATCTTGGTAGCCCCGGATTGGCCACGCAGGCCTGGGTACCCTTCACTTATGGCACTGTCCCTGGCAGACCCCTTTCGACTGACAAGCAGACCGGATCTTCTCAGGCAAGGACCACTCTGCCATCCGGATCCGGACAAATTCAAACTGACTGCATGGCTTTTGAGAAAATGGGATTAGTCCGCAGGGGCTACTTGGAGAGGGTACTTACCACCATGATGTCGGCCAGACGCCCTTCATCCAACAGGGTCTATGCCCGAACTTAGAAATGTTTTGTCAGCTGGTGCGAGAAAACTAATTTTTCTTTCAAAAAGGTTAAACTAAAGCACGTGCTGGAGTTCCTCCAAGATGGTGTGGATAAGAGTCTAAGCACAAAAACCATTAGGTGTCAACTTTCCACAATCAGTTCAGTTCTAGGCCCTAGGAATTCAGGTCGCATATCAATACACTCCAACAGTAAAATGTTCATTCAAGGTCTGAACTTGATCAATCCACCGCCAGTGCATCGTTTTCTGACATGGGATCTGCATTTGGTACTTAAAGTACTCATGGGGCCTCCATTTGAACCATTGGCCATGGTGCATGTCAGGTTTGTGACCCTGAAAATCATCCTCCTAGTTGCCATCACTTTAGCTAGGAGGATGTCAGAGTTGGGGGCTCTATCAGTTCATCCTAACCTTTGTCTTTTCCAGGAGGACAGGGTGACACTGAGGCTGGACCCATTGTTCCTGCCTAAGGTAAACTCCATCTTCCATAGGTCCCAGGAGATCATCCTGCCAACACTATGCCCTAATCCTGGGTCATCCAAGGAAAGACCGTGGCATTCCCTGGATGTTAAAAGGGGTCTTAGTTTTTATTTAGAGAGGACAAAGGACTTTAGGAAGTAAGAGGCCCTGTTTGTCCCCTTTGAAGGTCCTTCAAAGGGGAAAAAGGCTTCCTTAGCATCTTTAGAAATAGCAAAACAAGCTATTGTGGAAGCGTACAAGGCAGTAGGAAAGGATCCACTGGGAGGGCATTAAGGCTCATTCTACTAGGTCAGCTGCAACCTCAGCGGTGTCCATTTGTAAGGCAACAGCATGGGCTTCGCGGGATACCTTTATTCGGCATTATAAGGTGGACCGGGCAGCTTCAGCTGAAGCTGCTTTTGGAAGACGGGTTTTGCAGAAAGTAGTTGCCCCATGAGGTGGTCTGCCTCTCTCCCACCCTGAGTGTGAGGCTCTGGTACATCCCAGTCATTGACTGAATGCACCCTGGTCCTCACTCCAGAGAAGGAAGGAATTTCCTTACCGTAAATGTCCTTTTCTTGGAGTTGAGGACAGAGTGCATTCAGGCCCACCTCAGCAGAGACGCAAACTAACCTCACCTTACCAAACGGGGGTGGATTGTTTTTATATATCGTGTTTTTTGCAGACAGGAGTCCAGGTGTTTGTTTTTATCCTGGTCCTTGGTCCAGTTGGTGAGTTTTTCTCTCCTGGTTTCCCTTATTCGAGTCCTTCTTATTGGGCTCTGTTTAGCTGTGGTTTCTGCTTTTCCAGCTTTCTGTATTCTGCAGTTTTTTGTCTGAGATCTTGGTGTGTGGTAGCGGCTTCCTCTTTTTGGCTCTGGTACCACACTGGGGAGAGGCTGCCCTGCACAGGAAGGGAAATGGTTTCAAAACCAGCCCTGTCTTGAGAGTGGGCGGGGCATAACCCAGTCATTGACTGAATGCACCCTGTCCTCAACTCCAAGAAAACGGTATTTACGGTAAGGAAATTCCTTCCTTTTGTCTGACTATTTGCAGCTTCTGTGTGGATGGAGAAGGGCCAATCTAAGCCTCACCTTTATAAGAGGGGGAGCTTTCTGTTTTGCCTGAGTATTTGAAGCTTTTATGTGGCTGGAGAGGGGCCAGTCCAAGCCTCACATTGCTGGTAGATTATTTCCTTCTTTTCCTTTATAAGTGGGCGGGGGGGGGTGTTTTGTTTTGTCTGAGTATTTGCAGCTTCTGTATGGATGGAGAAGGGCCGGTCCAGGCCTCACCTTGCTGGTATGTTTTTTCTTTTTTTCCTTTATACAATACAATACAAAGACCTTTATTGGCATACTGTATATACAGAAAAAAACGCATCTAAAGATAAGACATTTTAAAAACAGCAGAAAAAAAGCAAAAAAAGAAAAGAACAGCAATGCAATCCATTAAGTCTGAGGTCTGCCTTTCGAGTTTGCCTTAATTATGACAGATACAAAGATGGCTGTCTGTTTTAGGATCTTTCATCAGAAGATAGGATCTTCTGATAGGATCTTTCATCAGAAGATAGGATCTTCTGATGAAAGCAGCAGTTTTAACGCCCACATGTCCGGTAGTTGGGGAGTTCTAAGTAGGATAGGTGTTAGGAACTTGTTCCGAGCTTCCTCATGCAAAGAGCAGTGGCAAAAGATATGATCAATCAACTCCACAACCCCAGAGGCGCAAGAACAGAGTCTCTCCTTTAATGGGATACCATCAAATCTTCCCTCCATAATTGAAGAGGGGAGGGCATTACAATGAGCTAATGTGAAGGTTCTTCTCAGTTGTGGATTTCCTAGCAAGGAAAGATAACCTGGCGCTTTGTCAAGGCTAACTGGTAGCTGTGAAAATAATGGGGAGCACACCTTATTCGCCAGGCTCTGTAGACTTTGGGCTTGAATATCTAAAAGCCTGTTTTTGATGATACGAAAGGCTTCTTTCATGGTATACGAGTCGATTAGTTCGTGCCAAACGCCTATGCTCTTCATCTTATCTTCCCAGGGCTGAGCTGCGATGTAGTGATCTTCTAAGAAATAATGCAAAAGGTTATGATGCTCATTATTCTGGTTGTAATTGAAAAGAACTTTTAGCCAGTATTTGGACACCCTCAACCAGGCCTGTGTTTCAATCAAGGGTTGCCCCGATTCCAGACAGTGCACCGAATAGGGGACACAGTTAGGTGTTCCTAAGATTTTCCTTAGGAATATTGCTTGTATTCGCTCCACAAGATGGTTATGTTATCCAAATAGGTATCCCATATAGGATTTGTGTTAAGATCTTGGCATTGAAAACCTTGAGCGCCGAAGGAATGAAGGAGCCTCCTTTACCATAGAAGAACCTTATTATGGCATCAGATGTTATTTTGGCGGTGTCTAAAGTCAGGTTCCGATGATGTGCCCACGAAAGATTGTAAGAGAAATGTATACTGAGGTACTTGAACGATTTGACCTGTTCTATCTCATGGTTTCTGAATTTCCAAGTTAAATGTGTCCAGGTCTTAGCGAAAACCATAATCTTGGATTTAGCATAATTCAGTTGTAATTTGTTAAGCTGTAAATATTCTATGCATCTATCCATCAGTCTCTTTAACCCAATACAGGAGCGGGATATCAGGACGGCATCGTCGGCACAGAGCAATACTTGGATTCTGCTGCAACCCAATTTGGGAGGGTGGCTCTCCACTGTTGCCAAAAAAGTCATTCAAAAAGAGTTTGAACAATGTGGGGGCCAGTAAACAACCTTGCTTTACCCCTTTATTTGTGGGGATAATTTCTGTCAGCTGGCCCTCTCCTGAGATTTTCACTTGGCAGGATGTACCCGTGTACAGTCTTTGGATCAGAAATAGAAGTTTTCTATTTATTCCCATTGGGTAGTTTGCTCCAAAGGAGACTTCTATCCACACTGTCAAAGGCACATTTTAAATCGAGGAAAGCCACATATAATTTTGACTTAGTTCTCAAAACATATTTGTAAATTAGGTGTGAAAGAACAAGACAATGATCTAATGTAGATTTGTCTTTACAGAACCCGATTTGTTCCATGCCCAAGATCTTTTCCTGGGAGATCCACTGGTTAAGATGCAATAATAAAATTTTTGAATACAATTTCCCAATCACTGATAGAAGACTTACAGGTCTATAGTTGCCCGGTGAGGTGGGATCCCCTTTCTTGTAAATTGGGACTACGATGGACTTCAACCAGCTGCTCGGAATTACATCAGAGCGGATGACCACTGTAAAAAGATTCGACAGGATTGGGGCCCACCAATCAATGTCAGCTTTCAGCCATTCTGCAGGAACGGCATCTGGACCCGCGGCTTTTCCAGATTTTAGGCTCAAAATCAGGTCTTTAACCAAGTTAATAGAGACCAGCGGCCAATCAGGCGATAAAGTCGAATTAATAGTTGGCTCTGGGAAATATGATGTTTCGTTGTCGTAAAAAAGTTCAGAGAAATGTTGGGTCCAACTGCCATTGGGGATTGTCCCCAGGGCACCTTGTGTAGTTCTAAAGGTACCCGTAACGATTTTCCAAAAAGATCTTGAGTCGTTTTGCCTGGTGGCTCTTATTAGATTTTCCCATTGAGCTTGTATGTAACTGGTTCTCTTTTGTTGGATTGTGGCCTTGAATTGAGCATTTGCCATAAAATAAGAATGAAGTGACTCCCTAGGATCTAAATTTCTAAATGTCCTAAAGCAATCTCTAGTTATACTTTTCAGAGATAAGCATTCTTTATCAAACCATCTCGGCGATGATTGCAGACCTTTCACTTTGGGATGAGTTGAAGGGGGAGCAATGTTGTTCGCAATGTATCTTATAAATTCTTCAAAAGTTCTTATGAAACTGAACGGGTTCTTGTCAACATACATATTAGAGGTGAATGCCTAACATATAGGATTCTTAAGTATAGAATGAACTTTAACGATGAACTGTTCCAGTTAAAAGAGGAAAGAAATTCCATGTCATTTTTGGCTGAAATGTGTGGCTGTTGGCTGTGTATCTCTAAATCTAAATGAAGTAACAGCGGAAGATGGTCACTTAGTTTAAAATTGCTGATTGCAAATTCTGCCACCAGATGTAGTTTTTCCTTTATAAGAGGGGGAGTTTTCTGTTTTGCCTGAGTATTTGCAGCTTCTGTGTGGATGGAGAAGGGCCAGTCCAGGCCTCACCTGGCTGGTAGGTTTTTTTTTTCTTTTTTTCCTTTATAAGGGTGGGAATCTTCTGTTTTGCCTGCATATTAGCTGCTTCTATGTGGATGGAGAGGGGCAAGTCAAGGACTCACCTTGCTGGTAGGAATTTTTTCTTTTTTCTATCTAAGGGGAGGAGTTTTCTGTTTTGCCTGAGTATTTGCAGCTTCTGTGTGGATGGAGAAGGGCCAGTTGAGGACTTAGTGTGCTGGTAGTTCTTTTCTTTTCCTTAATAAGGGGGGAGTATTTGCAGCTTCTGTGTGGATGGAGAGGGGCCAGACAAGGCCACACCTTGCTGGTGGGTTTTTTTCTTTTTAACCTTTATAAAGGGGGGAAGTTTTCTGTTTTGCCTGAGTGTTAGAAACTTCTGTGTGGATGGAGAAGGGCCAGTCTAGGCCTCACCTTGCTGGTATCTTTTTTTTTCCCTTTTTCCTTTATAAGAGGGGGAGTTTTCTGTTTTGCCTGAGAATATACAGCTTCTGTATGGATGGAGAAGGGCCAGTCTAGGCTTTACCTAGACTTACCTAGAAGGGCCAAGACTTGACTTGCTGGTAGGTTTTTTCTTTTTTTCCTTTGTAAGGAGGGAGTTTTCTGTTTTGCCTGAGTATTTGCATTTTCTGTGTTGATGGAGAATGGCCAGCATAGGCCACACATTGCTGGTAGGTTTTTTTCTCTTTTCCTTTATAAAGTGTGGAATTTTCAGTTTTGCCTGAGTTTTTGGAGCTTCTGTGTGGACGGAGACGGACCAGTCTAGGTCTCACCTTGCTGGAAGGTTTTTTTCTTTTATAAGGGGGGAGTTTTCTTTTTTTGCCTGAGTATTTGCAGCGTATGTGGGTGAAGAAGAGCCAGTCTAGGCCTTACCTTGCTGGAAGGTTTTATTTTCTTTTTTCCAGAGTATTTACAGCTTTGTAGATAGAGAGGGGCCAGTCTAGGCCTCACCTTGGTGGTTGGTTTTTTTTTTTTCTTTATAAAGGGGGGGGGAGTTTTCTGTTTTGCCTGAGTATTTGAAGCTTCTGTGTTGATGAAGAAGGGCCAGTCTTGGCCTCACCATGCTGGTAGGTTTTTTCCTTTTTTCTTTATAAGGGGGGTATTTTCTGTTTTGCTACATGATCATTAGCTATTGCCACTGACTAGTTCTATCCCCTTTTCAGGTGCAGGATGTTTGTGCAATATGGCTGCATTTCTCCACTTTCAACACCAACAGAATTTGCAACTAGTTATGAAAGAGATGCACTGACAGTCACAGATTTCATGCCTTTCGTGCAAGGGAGCTCACATGTATCAAGGCTGTGAATTACTTCTGCCTGTGACCCCGAGAGCTATTGCCAGACAGAATCCACCAGTCTAGAACTGTTCCACACACAGCTACTGCTTATGATGAAACAGCCAGGCTATGACCGTCTAGGCAATACAGGGTTCTCAGATTCTGGAGGAACTTTATTCGGTTGGATATCAGGAAAAAATTCCTGATGGTGAGGGCGGTTTGGCAGAGGAACAGGTTGCTAAGGGAGGTGGTAGACTGTTCCTCACTAGGGATCTTCAAGCAGAGTCTCAACGAGCACCTGTCGGGGATGCTCTAGGGGGATTTCCTGCTACAGGCAGGGGTTTGGACTTGCTGACCTACTAGGTCCCTTTCCAACTCTAGAATTCTATAATTCATCCAGGCTTGCCACTGGTTGCCCTCAACAGGAAGGGTCACCTGGGCAATTACAGGCAACTTATTCCTACCACCCCAGGTCAGCTTCCTCTGGCTCAGCTCTGGCATGGAGCAGCCAATCCTAACTGACATGGGTCAAAAGTCTGACCCAGGGAGCAATCCTAACCAATTTAGGCTGGACTAACTCAGCCAGCATATATTCTCCTAACCCTGACCCCCCACCCCCACCCCACAAGAGTGGGGAAGAAATGCTGGTCAGGGTCTGAGACAGGAGGGTGAACTAGGTGGATGTTCCTGGTTGCAGTAGACCAGAATGGGTTAAGAGCTGTTTCTGGATCACTTGGAGAATAACAAGGCCATACTTGCTCTGAGGCTTGAATGACTTTTTACGGATCACAGGATGCCTTTACCCAGAGCTGAGTGGATTCAACCAAGTGAATTCACCCAGATTCACTACAGTGGAATCTGAAGGGTGCTTGCCCCAAGTGCTAAGCCAAGGGCAATACAGAGAGTAGGACTAGATTCTGCCCTAGTTGCAAAGGAAGCACTGGCAGTTTTGTGCCCTACACAAGAGGGTACAAAACCGCCATTGCTTCCTTTCCAACTAGGACAGAGTTCATGCCTTCATGCTTTAAAAAGCTTTACCAAAAAAATTACACAAAATAGATCTGCAATATGCCATGGTGTTTGAACTGTCCTCAAAGCTCCACCCTAAATTAATGGTTATTACTGAGCAGCAAAAATTTAGGGTGCAATCCTAACCTAGGCTGCCACAACTCAACTACTACCTCTAAGGTAATGTAAGTGATTATTCTTTCTCCAAAATAGGAGAAAGAACAGGGTGTGAAGCCACCACAGCAGACGTCCTCTTCTCCTCTTCTCCAGTGAGAACCCAGAGGTGATATCATGATTCATGTGACATTGTGACATCACTGCCTTGTAACATCACTGCCTTGGTGTGATGTCACATGTCATGCCACTTTTGCCACATTCTGCTATCAACTGCACAAGCGGAGGTTCTCATGGACAAGAGCAACCCTCAAATGTTGACTTGGGAAAATAATTATGAAACCATGTCCACTTGGTTCATAATAATTATGAAATTATGTCCACTTCCCTGAGCATCTTGGAGGAAGTGCTCAAGTATGAGAAGCAAACACAAGCACAGCACTGCTTCTGGATTCTATTGCTTGAATCAAGTGTTTCATAACCCACTGCTTGAATCAAGTGTTTCATAACATCCTCTTACTAAAGTAAGTTACTTAGGGAGACATGAGTAGGTTACTTATGGAGAGTACTGTAGGTTACTTATGGAGACCACATGAGTAGGTAATCCCCTGCTAACGGTGCAAGAGGCAATCTTTCAAGTGGGTATTCCTCTTATATTTAGCAGGGGGAGAGTAATTGGCCCTTCACACCCCAGCAATGTCTGTTCTAGCCCTCCGTCAGGCAAAGCTGTGTGATTCTCCCGGTTGGGTGAAGTGCACAAAAAATGCCACTGTTAGTAAACTGTCATAGAGCACAATCCTAACCATGTCTACTCAAAAGTAAGTTCCATTGTGTTCAATGGGTCTTACAACAAAGTGTCTTTAGGATTGCAGCCATAAGCACCTAATTAACTCCATTGTAACACTCTTAAAGTGTTAAGTGACATTCATTAGGATGTACAAAGAGACAATAATCGAAATCTGATTCAAAAATCCTCATTTATTAATCATACAGCAAGTATGACTCTCCCGGTTGGGCAAAGTGCGCAAAAAATGCCACTGTTAGAAAAGTCGTTCATTCCAAAATGCATGTTAGGAGGGGCAATGGTGGTAAAAATTTGCCAGTGGGGTCACAAGTGCTCCCCACACAAGAATCTGAAAAAATGACTGGGGGGGGGGTTCAAACAGCACCTAGAACTAGGAAGGTACTAGGAGAGGCAGGCCTCTTGGCCATCATGGTGCAGAGAGGGAGCAAAAATAAAATCACGTGGAATTCAAATCCCAGCTTCACCTGTTGAAGGGCTAGTGGCTTCTGCTGGTGTTTTTTGGCTTTTTAGATTGTGAGCCTTTTTGGGACGGGGCCCATTAGCTGTTAATTTTTTCATTTTCTTTATAAACCACTTTGTGAACTTTTTAGTTGAAAAGCGGTATATAAATACCATAGATAAAGTATGTTGCATGTCATTGTCAACCCATTGGCCCACCAGCATGACCATTTCCACCGAGTTTGAATTGATGGTGCACACCACAAATGGCAGGGTGTTTGTTGCCGTGGTTCCCAGCAGCCCTCACAAAAAGCAACTCCAGCCAATAACTTTAATGACATCAATTAATCTCTGTTTACTCATGCCAGGTCTTCTGCCATTGCCTAAGTACATCACTTCTAAATTGGGTGGCCAGGCTAATTAAAACTAATGAGACTACTGAGGTTGTCAAAACAAGAAAGTTCCTGCACAATGGATTATTGCCATGGGATGAAATTTTTTTTTCCAAGCAATCTAATATGAACTAGATAAACAATGAGTAGCGGAAAAGGATCTGATGTTTAGAGTGATAGCCATGTGTTTTCCTGTCCTTCTTCCCTTCTTGCTGCTTGGGGGGGAGTGAGGGGGGACTTCAATGCAGTGGCATAGCTAATGATCATATAGCCAAGTGCAAAGCTCAAAATGTTGCCCTGGAAGTGATTTCACAACTGGAATAGATGTCATCCCTAGGTATTTTTAAAGAGAAATTTTTATTAAATAAAAAGAAATTTTTTTAAAGAAAAGAGATGAAAAAAACGTAGCTCTTCCTCCTCAGCAGTTCACCACCCATTTGCTCTGCTAGTAGCACCACTAAAGCACCTATTAGCTATCTGGAGTCAAAGAAGATTTTGATGCCCTCCCCCATCAACAAAATCAGATTTAATTAGGTAAAATAATTATTGGTTAGAGGAACGTGCCTGGGCAAAGAGGAACAATTATTCTTTCCCTGCTGCATATAAGTGGAGAACCTTAGAACCTGAGAGCTAATTCTTATCAACACTTCATTAGTTCCATACAGTATCAGAATTATATCTCTTTGGCTCTCAGAGCTATCAGTATAATGAGAAATTTAAGTTAAATAAACCTGCTTTTTGTTCCATAGGCTTTTATGTTTTCATTTTTTAGTTAACTAGCCATAACTTTTGAAAGAATATAGAAAATTCAATGCCATTTGTTTCACTGCATTCTACATTAAATTATTTTTCCAATGACATATAAAATGATGGTATTATCATTTATACATACCTTGTTTTTCACAATTTTAAACACTAGTGTCAAGCTCAGCTTGTAGACACCTAAAGGTTGTAGCCCAGTGCAACTTCACCCCCTGAACCCTTTCTAGCTATGTCCATGTTTTACTGTGTGCTATGCAATTCTTTAAGGGTACAATCCTAACCAATTTAGGCCAGCATAACTCACCTATCTTCCCATGGTGGTAAGGGGAGGTCGATGTATGTCGGCATATGTACACTGGCCCAACTCCACCTCCCCCAGGAGTGGGGCAGAAATCCTTTACAGCACTTTTGTAACATCCCCAGGTCTACACAGGACTTATGCTGGGACTTATGCCAGTCTAACTGGGGGTCTCAGTCTAAGTTTTAGATGTTAGACCATTAATACGGTAAAAAGTAATCAACACTTTTTAAACCCATTTTAAGACCAGGGCACTTCAGCTAATTTGTAATCCCACTTGTAAAGTGGGAATGTGGTGGGGGGAAAAAGACTATAAAAGATGAAGAGACTTTTCTTATGTTTGTAATTTGGTGTTCAGTTAATAGGGAAAAAATGGGATTGGTCTGTTCTCTCAACAATTTTCCAACCTAAACTTTTCCACCTGGGTGTAAATTGATGATGCACACTTGAAATGAGAGTGATTTCCCTCTTCTTTAAGTTCCACTCAATCTCCATGAATTAGTGATTCACTCAACATACAGTCTTCCACAGGATGACAAGATGCCAAATCCAAATTCCCTCCAAGCACTCTAAAATTCCTGTCCCCCAAGTCAAAATTCCCACCTGGTTAAAAAAATATAGGACACCCAAAAAAAGTAGGGAAAATGTAGGACATGTTAAAATAAAGCAAAAGTACTTGTCATTGTTTCCAGAACTTAATTTCAACACTTTTAAAATTGAAAACCTTTTAACATGCATGATTCTGACCCAGAATCCAGAAAGACGCCCTCAGAGCAGTTTCCAGCAACACAAGCCACACATGCATGTGACTTCAACATATGTGATTCTGATCCAGACATGTAAGATGCCTTCCAAGCAGTTTGCAGTAACACAACAAATGAAAGTGAATTCAACATACATTATTCTGACATGCGCTCACTCACACACAACACACACAGCATGCACTCACTCACACACACACCATTTACTCTCTCTCACACACATACACACACAAAGACACACTGACCTGCTCCAGGGATGGCACAGCTGTGGTGGGGAGAGCTGGGCTGGCTAGCTGGTTAGACTGAGAGGCAGCGGAAAAGCCACAGGAGAAGCTGCATCAGCCTGGGAAGCCTCCAGGGGCAGCAGAGAAGCCTTGGAAGGAGGTGCACCAGCAGGCAGTGGCAGAGAAGCCTTGGAAGGCAGCTCGCCAGCCAGGAAGCCTCAGGTGGGCAAGCTTGAGCCACATGCAGCAACAGGGCCAGATGGCCATGAAATGCCCTCAGAATCCCAATAGTGGGGGTTTCCCCCTTTCCGGATAACCCCCTTTTTCCCTAGGGAGTCCGGGCATTTCTGGTCATCTTGTCAGCCTGGTCTTCCATTGCTTAACAACCTTCCACTTAATGGTGGGCAAAATATATGATAGTGGTCAAAGCACCACAGAGAGATTCTTTATAAGGTAATCAATACTCCACATCCTGCAGCAGAGTTTACATTATAAGGAAGCTCTTAATACAAAGAAGAGGCAATCAGTCTCTAGTAGCCTGTTCAGCCCCAGAGTGTCTAGTCAGGAGTGTCTGTTTACACAACAAATGCACCAGATTGGGTTGAATGTTTATTTAGGGTGCAATCTTAATCAATTTAGGCCAGCATAACTTACCCTATTTCCCATTCCTGTGGTAGTGTGGTGATGCCTTTGCACTGGCCTAACCTCCCTCCCATCCAGGAGTAAGATGAAAGTGCCTTACAGCAGGGGTGTCACTAGGGTGGTGCAGTCCACACCGGGTGATACACCCAAGGGGGGTGACGCGCACTCGGGGACCTAAAAATTTCAACTTAGTGATGGTGCATTGAACCCCATCATGTCATATACCGTTGGATTCGTATTGAAGAGCAGAACAAGCTGCACTCTAATTTTGCCTTTCTAGCTGCTCAAGAATTTTGTAGTGCACTTCCAGTTATTTTAAACTCTTTTTCCTTTTCCATCTGCCCCTCTTCTGGGTAGAAAGGGTCAGAGTGAACTGGCATTTTGAATCCTAGAAAGAGGGCTACCAATAGGAAATATCACAGTAAAAAAATGAGTACATTTGTAGGAGCCACAGCAAATCTGGCGGGCTGTGTACATCCTGCAGGCCACCAAGTGGTCTTCACTGCATTGAAACACACAGCTCTGAAGACTGCCACCTTTTTCCTGGTACACAATAGTTTTCCCTTTGTAACATATCCACTTCATTCCTCTTCATTTTCTCTTCTTCATTACACACATGTGCATGCCACACTCTTGGTTCCATGTCTCCTGTGCCTAATTTTCACAGCTGCTCCAACTGCCAGCATGAAATTCAGTATTCTATTTGCATCTCACTAGAGCAGTTCTCCCTCCTTGCAGACTCTGCAGCAGCTGGAGGAAAATGGAAAGGCAGAATTCCCTCTCACCATTTATCTCTTGACAGAACAACATTAGCATTTGAAGTCAGAATGACACTTTTAGCCTGAGAACCCAAGTCAGCGCCAAATGGATACAACAAATGATTTGCAGCAACCCACGTGTAACCTTTGTATTTGCCTCCCTAACTTTGGGTCCAGCTTGTGTTTGCTGCATTGCAGAGGAAAGCAGATATAGGATGAGATTGAAGTGGAGAGTAGAGGGTGGAGGAAGCACTGTGAGAGCTCCATGCTTCAAAGATCAAGGCTACAATACCACGAACATTAACCCGTTAAGCACTTTTCTGGGAATAAGCTCCATTGAGAGTAGTCATGAATAGGATTGCACTCATGAGTAGACATTTTTTAAAAGTTTTTTTATTGATGCATTATATATTTACACATATTTTTCTCTTATATTTACATCATTATACATAAACATCATTTTCCCCCTGTATAATCCCACCCCCTTAAAGAAAAGAAAAGCAACCATTTTATTTTATAACTTCAGCCATAAGCTCACCTTTTGGATTTTTACAAAAATAACGTTGTTGGCCCCCCTTCTCTTACCCATTCTATATATCCCAACCATTTCTTTCGTATCTCTAATTTATTTTCTTCCCATGTCTTATCCTGACTCAATGTTGACAATATATCTGCTTGTATCAATTCATATAAATATGAGTTCCATCTTTCTACTGTCCATTTTGACGCATCCTTCCACCCATATGCTATGACTGTCTGTGCAGCTAAAATCTTAACTTTAAATAAATTCTGTTCAGATTTTCTGTTCAGAAAAAAAATCATGAGTAGACATGAATAGGATTGCACTGTCAATCTATCAACTTAACCAGAGAACCACTGCAAACCAAGGTCTGTAAAGCACTGGTAACAGAACTTGTGTTTCAAGCATGCAAACTCAGAACATGTGCATGTTCCCTGCTTACTGCATTGAAAACTGGCCCTCTCCTGCTTCTCTTGGGCAAATAACCTGGTCCACCAGGTCCAGAAAATAACTGACTGGGATATGACATATGCCTAGGCCTAAAAAGCACCCAACACTACCCACCTCTTTGCTGCAAAGTTTTCCTCAACTCACTGTCAGAAACATCCAGGGTGGGTTGACCAGATGCCCAAACCTCAAAAGGAGGACAATTTTGGCACTTTCACTTTCACTGCAATTTTGGGCACTTTCACTTTCCCATATAACTCAGTGCATATTTTTGATTTTTAGTTTTTTGGCCATAACTTTTGATAGGAAGGAGAGATTTCAAAACCAATTTTTGCATTGGATTCTGCTCTTCAATACTAATCCAATGACATATGACATGATAGGGTACTGCACACCATTGCAAAGTTCTAAAATAAAGCCAAAATGGAGGACAATGAAGCTCTTTTGGAGGAAACCCGGACAGGAGACTAGAAGAGAAGACAAATCCAGAAATTTCCAGTCATATTCCACTCAGGGTGACCATATATAATGGAGGACATAATGCCTAGACAGGCATCCCCCACTTATTGAATGGATTAGGGACTGCAGCACCAGCCAAAGTGAAAACCGATGAAAAAAGGAACCCAGATTTTTCAGCCTGCAATGCAAAATGGCCACCAAAAAGGTATAAATATCACTTGCAAAGGCCTAAATAGCATGTTTATTAATACATAGCCAAAATACATAACTAATCACAGTAAAATGAACAAAGGCTTATGTGGGCAATGAATATCGTATGCATTTGAATGATGGTTATTTACTGAAGAAAAAGGAAATCCCAAAAACAGTTTGATCACTATATGCGAACCCTCAACAAAGCAAATGGTACTGCTCATTCTATAATCATGGAAATCTAACATCTAATTCCCACTTCATTTTGTTCCATGTGTAGATCTAGAACAGAAGCACTTTCTCCCAGCTTCACCTACCTCCCAGGGTTGTTATGAGGACAAAAAGAATAAAAATGCTTTGGGCATTTGGTTTGGTATGGGAAATATTTTATATTACACGGAGAGAGAGAGAGACATACACACACACACATTTTACAAATAAATATCACCCACTATTGCTAGAACAATGTTTAATTATCCTGTTTCAAATCTGGACTTTGCAGTTAGTACTGAGAAAACTCATTCAGATTCAGGTCTGTTTCCACTCTTGAAAAAAATCTGCCATGATTGGGATGATCTGAATGGGTAGTAAAAAATTATTTCTTACAATATTGTGTTTCTGGACAGGACAATTACAGGAAAAAGTCATTCCAGTCTCTAAATAGTCACAGAGGAGAAAACCTGATTTTTTTGGCTTGACTGAAAGGCATACATTAGTTGCAAAGACAGGATGAAAATCCTCAGCAGTGTGTATTCATCTCCCTTGTTAAGTGGAGGATTAACTGGAGTGCATCTCACCTAAATTGTTACTGGTAAAGTTGACCCGAGCAGTTGCATTTTAGGGCAAGAGAGATAAAGCAGCTTAGCATGGAATGGAATGGAAAGGAATGAAAGGTCAAGGTGTCAAGGTGTTGTGGATAACTGTTTCTTCAGGAAATGGGTGCTGATGGCTTCCTATGAAAACAGGGCAGCAGTCAGCCTAATCTTCCCTATGTTCTCTTGGAAGAAACTAAGGCCACACCAGGGTAGTGAGCTATGGTACTCAATCTGTACCTGAAAAGTTTATTCTCCAAATCAGGGTCCCACAGAGCAATGGCTGAGAGTGTAGATATTGACCAAGTGAAGGCAGAACTTCAAGATCTTAAGATCATAAGAATGGTATTTCTGGATCAGGCCCAGGGCCCATCATGTCTAGCTTCCTGTATCTCACAGTAGGTCATCAGATGTCTCTGGGAGCACACAAGTTACCATATATACTTGAGTATAAGCCGACCCAAGTATAAGCCGAGGCACTTAATTTTACCACAAAAAACTGGGAAAACTTATTGACTCGACTTTAAGCCTAGGTTGGGAAATGCAGCAGCTACTTCTGTTTTAATGAGGAGTAAACAGCCAATGTGGTGAGCCATCAAGCTTCTACATGCAGGGAGGAGAGTGATCAATCTGCTGACTTTTTTTAAAAAAAGAAGGAAGCAAAGCAGTTGTGGGGGATCCAAGAAACAGACCCCGGAGGAGGAACTGGCAGAGGACCTTATGTTCCTGGAGATGTCCTATGAGGAGGGGGATCCGGACTGTCATTGCGGGGCAGCCGTCCGGGTGCCAGTCTCCAGAATAACCCCAGAAGAGCAGGAAGCCATGGACAAAGAAACTGAGGAAATATGGAACAGAGTGGAGGACCCTGAGGAGGTGGAGAGGTCCCTCAAAGAGTACGAGGAAAACCAGAAGAAGTGGAGGGAGGCCGCAGAAGTAAGGGAATGGTTGGCCAAGAGGAGGCCTAGGATGGCCCCTGGAGAGGGGTTCACCCTGAGAAGGTCGGGACCTATTAGAGGGCCAGAATGGTGGTGGAACCTCCCACCCCCTCCCAGGGCTGAGGGGTGGAAACTCCCCAGGGGGCGGGGCCCATGGTATTAATAAAAGGAAGGAAAGGGCGGGAAACAAGGCAGTCTGGGTCAGGAGGAGCAGGGAGAAGGAGGGACTGTGACTCTGCTTGTGCTACATGGAGACCTGGCCCCGAAGAAAGACTGTGATACTTACCTGTTTGGAAATATTGGTTATGTGAAGTATGTATACTTACCTGTTGATGTAGGAGTGTAGAGTTTGGACTCCCTAGAGACATGGGTTGTGTTACCTACCTGTTCATTGTTGCTGTAACTGTTCAAGTGAAGTGCCTCCAAAATGGATGGAAGTAAAGAAGTGATTGTTACGATACCTCACATGTCTCCTTGGAATTACTTCAACGGGGGGAGCGACTCGTTAGTCATGGGAATCCCTGGAGGAGAGACCTCGTCAACCCACATCACCTGGATTGGGGTTCCTGACAACGGTGGCCATACAGGGATCGGGGCAGCGAGGCATCGCAAGGCAACCGCCCGCCTGACTGGTTCCGGTGGTGGACCGAGGAGCAGAACCGAATGATAGCAGCATTGGTGGGCCAGCAAAACACCCTGATTGAAAAGGTGAAAGGAACCAGACCTGCGCCAGAAGGCTTGCAGCTTAAAATTATGAAGATGACGAGCGATGATGACCCAGAGGCCTATCTAAGTACGCTCGAAAGGATCACGGAGGTAGCGCAGTGGCCAAAGGACAAGTGGGGTGTCATCATTACTCCTTACCTAACCAGAGCGGCTCAACAAGCAGTAGATGCGCTCACACCAGAAGGGGCTGGAGATTATCAAGAGATCAAGAGGGCCATTCTGGGGACACTGAGTATCGCTGGGGAGACGTATCGCTTCAAGCTGAGAGACGTTAAGTTTAGTTCGTCCATGATCCCCAGGAGTTTGGCGAATGCAATACGAGCCAATGGAACCAGGTGGCTGAGACCTAAAGAGAAAATGGGCGAGGAAAAGATGGAGTTGGTGTTGGTGGAGCAGTTCGCGTGGGCATTACCCTCAAGAGCGGGCAACTGGGTGATGCGTCAGGACCCGACCATGCTGGAGGCGGCAGTGAGGGCCCTAGAAATCTTCCTAACTGCAGAGAAGGCCACCTGACACCCCGCAGGGGAGAGCAACAAGGAGGGAGCACGCCCAGGATGCAGCACCGCCCTTGGGGGAGGATGCCCGAGCATGGGAGAGCAGCGGGGCGGAACACGCACAGAGGACAGAGGCACACCTAGCACCATGGCCAGCGGAGGACGCCGAGGAGAGCCGAGCTGGAGCGTACTGGGACAACTCACCCCGCAGAGAGAGAGCAGAGACTGGGTTGGAAGGATGGAGAGTCGTTGCTGCTTTGAGTGTGGGGGGGCCAGGCATATCTGGCGGGACTGCCTCTGCCAAAGGAAGATGTCTACAGTAGCTTGCGGGACCCACCAGGTCCTTTGCTCCTCTCACGGTTTGGATGAATGTGGACGGGGAGGAAGGAGAGGCCTTGTTGGACTCAGCTGTGCCCAGACTATGGTGCGGGATTCTGGAAAGATATTAGGGATGGACAAGGCGATGTGGATAAGATGTGCACACGGGGACATACGCCCATATGGGAAGGCAGAGGTGTCCATTAGGGCAGCAGGACAAACTGTGCGAATGAAGGTGGGATGGCCCCCCAGCTACGCCACCTGGCCATCCTGGGAAGGGATTACTCCCACCTGTTAACACTGCTGAAAGAAACCAAAGCTCACAAGCAGAGGCAAGGAACTTTGGTGGAGTAGGAAGTGGTTAGGATGGAGGAACCGTGGGAGGGCGAAGACCTACAAAGGGCCCAAGAACAGGATCCTTCCCTTTAGGAGGCATGGGAGCAGGCCAGGAGAGGATACCCAGATTGACATCAAGGGGTGCGTTTTGAAATATCTGATGGCAAGCTATTCCGGAGGGGGATAAACCCAATGGGAGAACAAGTGGATCATCTGATCCTGCCACAACCCATTAGAGGAGAGGCAATGGCTCTAGCTCATGATACCCTGATAGGTGGGTATATGGGGGCTAGGGCCAAGTTAGAACGGCTAGTCCTTAGATTTTATTGGCCAGGGATAAGAGAGGAAGTTAAAAGATACTATGAGTCTTGTGAGCCTTGTCAGAGGACCCAACCAAAGGGGCAACTGGGAGGGGCGTTACTACCTACGCCTATTATAGAGGTGCCTTTTCAAAAGGTGGCCATGGATATCATTGGGCCTCTACCGAAAAGGCGAGGGGGTTTTGAGTACGCCCTCATGTTAATAGATTACGCTACCCAGTATCCAGAGGCCATCCCCCTGAGAAACACTTGAGCCCTGGGGTTAGCCAAGGAGCTCATCAAGGTCTTCTCGAGACTGGGGTTTCCAAAAGAGATCATTACTGACCAAGGGACCAACTTTATTGGGAAGGTTATGACCGGGGTCTGGGAGCAGCTAGGGGTACGCCCCATGAAGACTAGCATTTACCACCCCCAGGCCAATGGATTGGTTGAACAGTTCAACCAGACTTTGAAGAGGATGATCACCAACACTCCTGACCAATAAGAGCACAGGTTCTTCCTTGTGCTGACAACAGAAGGTCCAAAGCAAGGCGATTTTGCAGAGCCAATTGACGAAGCTACTTTTGTTCTGTTGCTATATTAATTGGTGCTTCTGCAGTATTATTTGCCATTTGCTCTATAACTCCCTGTACTCTAATCAGTCCTTCACCCACTCACCAGAAAGCTCCTCCACAAGCATATGGAAATGCTGCACATCCTCCTGTCCAGTCATTTAAAGCCCTCCAAGTTATAGGTCGAGTGTTATCTATATCCTTCTTAGCATCTCGTATATTTCAAATTTTTTCTTGTGGCAATTGTTTTCTGAACGTAATGGGAGGATTTAACCATGCTAAATAGCATGATCCACCCCATTTCTTCGGGAGGACAGTATAGGCTTTATCGCCACATACCCAATATACCCCGTACAACAGGCTACCATCATTTAACTTCATATCCTGATACACTCTTGCAGCCCATCCTGACCATACAGTCAATTTTTCAAATCGAGGCGCTTTAGTAATATCTTTACAAAGGCACAGATAACTTCTACTGTCTTCTTTAGGTATTCCAGAGTATTTCTTGACACAATCTAAAAGTATTTTTTCATTCCACATTTTGTATACACTAAGCATAAGTGTACAATTAAAGGGCTTAGCATACATCCAAATGGTTCTTCCATGTGTATATCCATCTTCCAAGGTTATTCCTTCACCCCTTTTAGTTCCAATGTGGGAACCATTATAATATGCTTTACAGATACTGGTACCCACTGTGTTATTTCCATTATTTAGGAAACACCATTCTCCTATTTTTGGTATCACAATCACATAGTTAGTGGATGTGACCCCCATATTCTTCCAGCTGATAAAAGTTTTCCCAGAAGGGTCCTTCAAGGATGGTGCCCATGTCATGTTTTGTGATGTTAAAGGGGTTGAAACCATAGGAAGACCATGCTCACTGGACACTGGTAATAGAGAACAAACCCAACAAGAGGTATTCTGTAAAGAAGGCATGCGTCTTTTCATCTGATGAGCAAAATGAATAAACGTGTTATGCTCATCATCTAAACCTAATCCATTAACCATAAGCATAACCATACTAATAATACACAAAGACAAACTCCCATAACCCAAGCAATACATTGAGGCCATCCTTCTGGGAAAGGACAAAGTGGGGTATCTATTGAAGAAACTTCTGATTTCCCAAAAGGATGACAAGTCATATGATCAAAGTCCAATACAACTCGTCTTCTTCTGGCCTGCCTTGTCTTCTGGGTAAAGGTCAGGCTGCGGTGTTTCCTCGCTGTCAGCAGCTTCTGGCTCACCTTGCCGGTCAGTGAGCTGCGCTGCTCCCTCGTATGATTTCATCTACTTCTGGGAGACCTGATCTTCTAAACAGGTTCCTGTAGCGGTGCTCCTCTTCACTCTCGTGTGGTGAATCCATGAGGGAAGTTCTTTCACACGGATTGCTGTCGGACTCACCAACAGGGTCTTGAAGAGTCCTTGCCACCTTGGGAGAAGTGATGCCTTCTTGTATGTTTTGACCCAAACAAAATCACCTGAAGAAATAGAATGAACAGCTTCCCACATAGGTAAGGACTGAGTTTGGGTTGCATACTTTTACAGAGTTACTAAATGTTTTTGTAAGGCCTTTAAATAATCATGAGTCTCTACTTAAATCTCCATCCTTAAAATCTTTTGGGAGAGATGCTAGTGGAAATAAAGTAAGTGGCACATGTCCATACAGAAGCTCATATGGTGCTAACCGTGTTCTTTTGTTAGGCACAGTTCGAATAATATATAGAGCAAGCGGTAGAACCTTTGTCCACTTCATTTTAAGTTCTAAACACAATTTAGTTAGTACTGCTTTCAAAGTTGCATTCATGCGTTCCACTTGTCCTGAGCTCTGAGGATGCCATGGTGTATGATAAAGCCACTTAGAACCCACGGATTCTGTCAGCTGTTTACATACCTTTGCCGTAAAATGTGGTTCTTGATCAGAATCCAAAAATTCAGGTGGGCCAAATCTAGGAAATATCTCATTCAACAGAAGTTTACATAATGTAGCTGCGTCAGCCCTTTTTACAGCAAAAGCTTCCACCCAACCTGTTAACTGATCCACCATGATGAGTAAATATTTCTTCCCTTCTGAAGGGACAAGTTCTGTAAAATCGAGTTGTATATGTTGCATTGGCCTATGTGCCCATGGTCGGCCACCTGGAGGTGCCTGAGTTTTTCCTTTTGGATTACATTGTTGACAATAATGACAACCTTCTGCTATTCTTTTAGCTACTTCATGAATTCCTGGAGATATGAACTGTCTAAGCACTAGTTCAGCCATTTTTTCAGCACCTATATGTGTGTTTGTATGTATCTTTTGTAAAATTTCTTGTTGTTTACTTCTTGGCAAAACCAGTCTATTTCCAATTCTCCATATGTCTTCATCATCAGGCTGTATTCCCCATTTTTTCCACTTATCTTTTTCCAAATCTGGAGCTTGATGCTGCCATTCACTAATAGGAGTAACTAACAGGGCTGCTTGCACTCCCTGTACAGCTGCCCAGTTAGTTGCACAGTCCGCAAAATTATTGCCCAAGGAGACAAAATCAGTTCGTTTTGTATGTGCTTTGCAGTGGAAAATAGATATTTCTGCAGGTTATTGAACCGCTTCAAGCAATTCAGCAATCTCTTTGCCATGTGCAATTTGTGCACCTGAAGAAGTAATGAAACATCTTTCTTTCCATACATAGGCCGCAAATTGACAAAGAGAAAAACAATACTTTGAATCTGTCCAAATGTTAACTCTTTTACCCTTGGCATACTTACAAGCTGCTATCAAGGCCAACAATTTAGCAAGCTGCGCACTTGTTCCTGGTGCCAAGGCCTTTTCAATCAGCACTTCATCTTGGGTAGTTCTCAAAAAAAAAAAACCTTTATTGCATATAGATTAATAAACAATAAATGAATAATAAATCAAATAAGCAGACAAATAAATAGATCCTACTGCCTATCAGAATCTTGTCTTGCAAGATAAAAATGGTAAATATAGGAAGGGGATAGGGGATACGGGGTACTATATTACATTTGGCTGTGGATTGAGTTTCAGCACCAAAATATAACAATCAAATGAAGACAGAGTTTCAATTGCAACAAATAAATTTGTAGATAAGAATGAAAATAATCCCCCGTTTAATCTACCCCTACCTAAACCAGGAACTATCAGGATTGGGGAGGCTATAAAACCATCTACTTTGGAGGGGGGAGAAAAAGACAGACTTCCTAAAGACATAGAACATCATGTCTGTTAATAAAAAAATAAATAAAATAAAAACCAGATTGCCCTATTTTCCCCCATCCCACCACAATCCAGGAAACAAAAAGGAGTTCATTTTCTGCACTTGGGTTAAATACCCGCTGGAGGGGACTAACACTCTTCAAGAGAAGAGATAGTATAACTTATATCGGTTGCCACACAGGGGTTTAACTTAGACCGAACGGGAACCCCAGACTCCACTTTTTGGTTGGAGGCATCAATTGAAGCTCTTTGGGTCCCACCTGGGCTGGAACCCAGAGACACCAGAATGCATGAATATGCTATTTTTGGAGAGGAGTGAGTACTCTGAAGTGGGCATTCCAAAGTTTTCTGGTCTTTAACGGGAGAAAGATCAGCAGTCTCCAAAACAGTCAGTTTGCTAAAAAGATGACTTTGCTGTAAAACATCAGATTCTGTTGTTCCAGAGGATTGGCCACCTAATTTCTCAGACAAAGGTACTGGAACATGGGGAGTAGAGACAGACTTGGCTTCCTCCCAGGTGAGCTCTCCAGTCTGTGATGGAAGCAGCAAGGGAGTTGAAGAGAGAGAAGGTCTCACAGACTGTTCATCAGAATCCATTAGACATTGTAAGCCCGGGTGAATGGTCAGAGGATTGGATGTCTGCTTCGCAGCTACGTCCATAACTGTAGGGACCTCTGAGGGAACATCCTGCAGCTGAGGAGGATTAGAGACAGAAGAGTCTTGAATGTTTTCGAAATCTTGCACGAGGTCTTTTAGGGCTGAAATCAAACACCTCTGATCTGTTGGCGTTAGCTCTGAAAATGACTCTTTCAACTGAAATTCCGAGGTGGAATCCAAAGACTGTGGGTTCAGAAACTCAGAAAATCTAGGCCTAATAGCAGAGGCCTCTGTCCTGATTGTATTGACATGACTAGCACCCCAAGATTTAGTGAAGGCAATAATTGGAGGTTCATAATAAACTTTCTGGGGTCGTATTCCAAAGTGGTGCAATAGAGAGGATGACTTAAAAAGCATTTGAGGAATAACATCCTGCCGAAAGGACAACAGAATATTCTGCCAATTTGGGGAAGAGTTGAGTCTAGTCATGCTCAGCAAATCCACCTCATGAGGATTGCAACGTAAAAGACTGCTTAGAGAGGATTTGGCTCTGAATTTTGAATGCCACTTCCCATAGTTTAACTGACTTTGAAAAATAGAGAGGGAAATTTTACAAGGTTGAAGTCTTCTGCCTGACATCTCTTCAGATGTAGTGGAAGCAGCAGAGACACCATCCCGGCTGGGAGGCCAATTCTTCACTGCAAAAGCCTTTAACTGATTACATAAAGCCTTTGACTGACTGGACATAAATTGCTGATCTTTAAGGATATATGACAATGTTTGTGAAGTGAGGATGCAATGTTTAACAAATAAGGCTTTCAGTTCTTTGAAATCTACTAATTCCAAGTTGTCTGTGTTGGTGGCTGCATTACACGCCAACCCAGGTTTCTCTGTACCCTTTAATTCATGGAGAGATAATGGTTTCACTCTCCCTTCTCCAGGGAAATGAGAGGTTTGACTCCCTTCTGCCGCTGCTGTAGCTTCCTCTAAATCCAGTTCTGCAGTCTTACTTACATTAACTTGTTTGAGAGGACATTCGGATAACAGCAGCTGCTTGGAGGCCTTGAGACCACGTTTCTTCTTCAAAACATTTTCACCGGAGGGAGCTGGGCTGGTTCTCTGACGCTTATCTCATTTACCCATGCTTCCAGATAAATGCTGATTTCTTATCCCCAGCAAGGACATTTATAAACCAAAATACTGAGCTTGCAAGACTGAAGTAAAAAATATCACATAAGGAAAAGGAAATTGTGATAGGACATACTTGAACAGGGAAAAAGAAAGTTTTTTGACGGAGCCCAAGAAAAACAAGTGCAACCTGGCTGGCAACCAGGCTCCGCCCCCATCTTGGGTAGTTACTGCATACCCAGCATATTTTTTTCCACCCTTATAGAAAGCAGATCCATCTACAAAAAGTTCAAGGTCTGGGGATTTTAAAGGAACATCTGTCAAATCTGCCCGAGAAGATGACAACATGTCTACTGCTTGTAGACAGTCATGGGAATAACAATTTCATTCTTCTCGAGGAAATAAAGATGCAGGGTTAAGTGTTGAGCATCTTTTCAAAGTCACTCCATGAGTCATTAGCAAGGTTATTTCATATTTGGTCAATCTCTGATTTGTAAGGTGTTTATGGTGCTTGGAGTTCAGCAAACTTGCAACATCATGAGGAGTATGAACCACTAGAGGGTGTCCTAAAACAATGTCCTGAGCCTTTTCCACAATCAGAGCAGCTGCAGCGATATTTCGAAGACATCCCGGTAACCCTTTAGCCACACAATCTAACTGAGCAGATAGATATGCTACAGGCCTGGGCGACCCTCCAAAGTCCTGTGTTAGAACTCCTGATGCTACTCCCTTATGTTCATGAACAAACAAATCAAAGTCTTTTTCATATGAAGGGATGCCAAGTGCAGGTGCCTGAGTAAGCGTTCTTTTCAACTCACTAAAGGCTCTAAGTTGTTCAGCGTTTCGTTTAAGGGGCTCTTCTGCTTCATCACGTACCAACTCATGCAAAGGTTTGAATAGCTCCCCCACGGCTACAAGCCTTTGTCTACAAAAACCAATTATTCCCAAAAATCCTCTCATTCCCCTCTTGGTAGTAGGGAAAGGGATGTCCAAAATCATCTTAACACGCTCTGCATCCAATCTGTGTACTCCTGGCCCTAAGGTATATCCTAAAAATTTCCCTTCTTGCTTAGCCCACTGCAACTTTGAGGGATTTACCTTATGACCTTTGATGGCTAATTGGTTTAACAGGTAAATTGAATCTATTTCATTATCTTCACATGTTTGTGATGCCACCAAGATATCATCTACATAATGAATTAAGTGTAGACCCCCGTGGTAACTCCACATCTTTTAGATCATTTGCCAAGACCCTTGAGAATACCGCAGGGGCCTCCACATAATCCTGAGGCATTCTGGTCCAGCATAGGTGACCGGGTAAGATCACCTGGGATCCAGTAGGTAGACCAGATGCATCTCTATGTACACCTGGTTGCCCCCAAGTGAAAGCAAACAGATACCTCTTTTCTGGATTGACTTTCACAGAAAAATAAGCATTTGCTAGATCAATCACTGTATAATATTGAGCATTTGAAGGTACCTGTGATATTATCACACTTGGGTCTGGAACTACTGCATGACATGGGATTACATATTGATTAATCAATCTAAGGTCTTGCACCATCCGATAGACATGTTTCCCATCTGGTCCTACTTGTTTTTTTCATACAGCAAGAATTGGTGTATTGCATGGAGATACACATGGGACCAGAATTCCTTGCTTTAAAAATTCATCTATAAGAAGTGCCAAACCCTGGATAACTTCAGGTTTTAGTGGCTATTGTCTCTGAGCTGGTGGAGGCTGCCCTTTCCTCACAACAGGAGAAAGGGGAGGTGCTGATTTCACCAGTCCTACTGATTTTTGTCCTCCCCATACAATAGGATTAACTTCATTTTGTACTTTTAATGGGAGATCTGTAATATCTACTGCCTCCAACCTTGCCAATAAATGAACCTGATGTAATGGAAATTTTACAATCATACCTTCTGGCTGACAAAATATTTGTGCTCTCAATTTTGTAAGCAAATCTCTTCCAAAAAGGCTTAAAGAATTTCTATCCACAAGGAGAAAGGAGTGTTCAAAACTCAGAGGACCAAGAGAGGCCTTACTCTTTGTGCTCATGTAATGCCTCTCAGGTTTTCCCATCACCCCTATTACCTCCTTCTGGATGTTTCCTTTTGGGGCTGCATTCCCTGGCAGAGCCGAGTCCGTAGCACCTGAATCTAGGAGTAAATGTAAATTTGGTTGCCAATTCTTAAAGGAATAGTAGGAAATCTAGGATCACATTTAAATTTCAAAAATCCTGCCTCATACAGCTCTGTGCTCCAAGGAAGCGGCCCCTGATTTCAATCAGAAAATTCCACAAACTGTCCAGCTTCATTCACTCTTCTATTTCCCATCAACGTTGGGCAATTTTGTTTTAAATGGCTCACCTTCTGGCAATTAAAACATCTGTTCCCTCCTATTACATTCATTGCATTTCCTCTCCCCATACTTTCTCTCACTTGCTTTGCCTTTCCACTTGTTCTTCCATGTCCATTACCCCTTGCATATGGGTACTGTCTACCTCCCTCACTTTGGCCAACTGTCATCATTGCTGCCATGAGGGACACCTGTTCCTTCATTTCATTTAACCTTTCCTTCTTTCTCTGTTTCTCTTTCTTCTCTTCTCTTACATTATACACCCGTGTTGCAGTACTCACAATCTCTGTCAGATTCTTTCCTTGCATTCCATCAGGATGCTCTCTAAATCTTTGTGAAATGTCTTCCCAACATGGAGCCATATAAACAGTTTTTAATACTTCTTGCCCCTGTGGTGACTCTGGGTCTAGGGCTCCATGTTTTCTAAATTCACTAGTTAGGCGGGCACAAAAGTCAGAAGGGTGTTCATCCTGCCTCTGGGTACAGGCAGTTATTTTGCTCCAATTTGGAGTGACCTTATCTGCAGCCTTTATTCCTTCTAAAATAGACTCCACAAAGTTTGCCAGTGCCAACTTTCCTCCAGAAGAATTAGGGTCCCACCCTTGGTCTGAAATAGGCCACTCTGCTAGAACCCATGTATTAGGTGCAGGTTTTCCTCTTATATACTCCACTGTTTTAGTCTTCACCTTCTGTCTTTCGTCCTCCGTCAATAAACATTCTAATAATTGCATAATATCAACCCATTCTGGTGAATAAGTAGCAAATATAGTCTTGAATTTTTGATACACAATGTCGGGACTATCTCTCAATCGTGGCACGGACTGCTGAAAGTTCATTAAATCAGATGTGGAAAAAGGTGTGTGTTTATATACCATGGTATGACCATCCTGTGTTGGCACAGGGTATGCTCTTAAAGGAGCTAATAAATGCTGTCCAGGAGTGAATGATGTGGGGTTAAACTTACTAAACCTCTTGTTTGTGTGAGAGCGTGTTGCAATTGTCCAGTCCACTAGCTCAGGAACTCTTCCTTGAATCTGAGCCTTGGAATACATCTTAGCCATTTTCCCCCCACTTTCAGCAACAGCTAAATCAGTGTCATTAATATGGCTTGTCTCCAGCATTGTAGTATCTGGAGGACATAAATGGAAATCATGGCTAGACCCAGTCACACCTGGTGTGGCTAGATCTAGTGCATTTAGAGTGTGGTTAGGAGATGCACTCCAAAATCTTTGAGGAGATCCTTGCCCTGTTTCCTTTTGTCGTCCCCTTAGCACTGGACTTGCTAAACTAAATTGAGGAAATGAACGTCTCCTTACAACTTGAGTACCATCCCTTCCTATACCTCCACTCCCTTGCCCTTGTGGTGGAGCTGGGATTAAAGCTGAAGCTGCAACTCCACTATTATTTCTATATGGAGCCAACAAATGAGTGGGGTATAAAGAAGGATGGTAATTATCATCTTCTTCTTCAAAGGCAACCTTATATGGAGGGGGGTAGCTCTGACACACAGCTTGTAATGCTTTTGTTCTTTCTTGTGGTTGATAATTATACCAGACAAACAAATAATCCATTTGGCCGGGCCTTTGATCCATTAATATATCATGTAATGCATTCATGCGTTCAAGCGAAAATGATCCACAGAAAGGCCAATCAAGATCACGTGGTGCCAAATAACTTGTAAAAGCAGGCCAAACAGTCTGACATAATGTTTTCATTCTAGTTTTCGACAGACCTGCAGTCCCCTGAATTTTCTTCCAATCCCTCAGGATTAGGGACAGTGGTGTGTCTGAGGGGCATGATATAGACTGTCCCATTGTGGTTTTTTTCCTAAAGAATTTCAAACAACGCACAGTGCTTTTTATTTATCAGATAAAGAAGAGCAACAAGCATCAAGGTAATAATTAACCAAACAATTGGTCACTATTTCTGGGCATTTTGCCAAAGTTTTGGGAAATCTGCCAGATAGTTTGGGATTTTCGCCAGGTCTATTTGGAAAAACTGGCCAGACACTTCTGTCTATTAATCAGTAATCTTAACCAACAAACATTCCACTCTTGCTTCAGTTCAAAACTCACTAACAATCACACATTCCCTGCATATAACATTTCGGGGCTTTTTACTCCTTAAAACCCCTACCCAAGGGACCAGCCCTTGATCCTGATACCGCAAGCAGCAGCCAGCACTCCAAGCAGCACCCAGGCACTTCCCCATGCCTAATATTAAATGTCACATGCAAAATCCCTGATTTTTTCAGAAAAATCAGAAAAACCTGGATAGATGGGGAGCCTAGGACCTGTTCTATCCCTCTTATTATACCCTCATCTTACTCCTTCCCAAGGGACCAGCCCTTTAATCCCGGGACCCTTCCCAGCAGGGACACTACGATGCCTCCTTGCACCGTTCCTGTCTGGCCAGGACAGCTTCACCGGAGTATGTTTACCAGCTAGGGTTCACTGCTCTGAGCAGACTTCCTTTCATTTATACAAGCAGACTTTCAAGTTCAAACAATCTTCCTTCTTTTACACATAACACACACAGAAGCAGCATCAAGCAAACAGCAAGCAAGCAAGTAACCCTTTCCTTCTCTCTTTCTTCCTCTAAGGGAAGTGGTCAGATCTGCCCTGTGGCTTTTAGGAGGTCTGGAGAAGTCCCAAAGATTATCATATATGCTGCTAAATAGACAGAGCATTCAAAAGCAACAGAGCAAAAAAAACAACAACATAGAAACAGGGAAAAAGCAATCAGACTGTGACATACCCCACCGAGACTGCTTTCGGCTCCTCCTCAAATGGGGAGGGTGCACACAAGCCTTTTCACAGGTTGACAAGGTATCCCACATCCATCTGCAACAGCTGTCCCATCTGGGGTGCCAATTTGATGGAAATATTTTTGTTACCTATCCTTAGGGTTTGTCTCAGCTGGCCGGCAGTTTCTTGCAAGAAGAGACACAGCTGTAGATTCTTGCATCAGCTTTATTGGATCAATCAGTAAACAGACCCAATACAGCTTTGAGGATCAAGTCCTACCTTCCCATCTTTTTGCTCAGCTTATATTCCCTTTTGCTCCGAACCACCCATCATATTCCTGATATCCCATTGGTTCTTCAGCTTCATGGTCTGCTCATGATCACCCCATGTTCATGACCATGACTGTGACCAGCTCACGACCACCTTATGGGTACTTTACAAATTATTGTTATGGATGGACTAATAACTGACCATCCCAGATCCACATCCAGCTCATATCTACTAATCATAACTTTCTACCCTTGACCCTGGTTAAACATTAATATACTATTGTTTATCATAGCTTAATATAGAAGAAAATAAACATAAACTTTGGCCCTTCTCCTAACTCTTTGGGTTTTCTTGCCAAAAAGTCAACATGACTTCAGGGGTACTTTCCAGCCTAAAGGCGGTGCTTCCCTGGCTGGATTTTTCCAGTCTTCAGCTTGCCACGTACACATAAAGCCTGTTTTGCTAACTGGGCCTTCTAATATCAATTCCCACATACATAAAGAAATATAGAGTTTTACATTTCTTCCCATCACTTACCTGTTGATGTAGGAGTATAGAGTTTGGACTCCCTAGAGACGTGGGTTGTGTTACCTACCTGTTCATTGTTGCTGTAACTGTTCAAGTGAAGTGCCTCCAAAATGGATGGAAGGAAAGAAGTGATTGTTACGATACCTCACATGTCTCCTTGGAATTACTTCAATGGGGGAACGACTCGTTAGTCATGGGAACCCCTGGAGGAGAGACCTTGTCAACCCACATCACCCGGGTTGGGGTTCCTGACAGCAGCCTTTACTGTTTTTTAAAAAGACTGACCTAAGCTGAGCTGCTTGTTCAGAAATCCACTTCTTTGCCCATCTTATGACAAGCATAAGCTGACCTGAGTATAAGCCGAGGGGGTTTTTTCAGCATAAAAAAGTGCTGGAAAACTAGGCTTATACTCAAGTATATACAGGTACTTGCCCCACACAGCAACTAAAATAACTAACTGTATCTGGGTTTAACTTGGACCACTTTATTAAACACAAGTGACCAATTTTTAACATACTAAACCTACTGAACCCACCTTCCCTCCTTCATCAGTCTGAGATAGGCAAGAAAATTGTCCTCCATAGCCAATTCAAATGACAGAAAAAATTTCTTTCTCACCCTTCATGAAGAGTGACCAGCTAATGTTAATACAATTACCAAAAGAGCATCATACAATATTTTAAAGGGGAATTAGGCACTGCTTCTCTTTGGTTACATGCAAGGACCCGGGCAGGACTCAAAACAGTGTCATGCAGAGGGGATGCTTTCATAGAAGGAGACCAACTGAAGAAAACTTGTCACAAAGAAACAGACTTTTATTGTCATAAAGTAAAATTACATACATTCAATATCATGAGATGAAGTGTACCTATTCCTTGAGTAGTGTGTGTACTGAAGGAAAAGGGGGTTCAGGTTAGCTAGAGGAAAAGGGGAGACATGGAGATAGGGGAATATCTGGTAAGGACAAACAGGGAAAGGTAAGTTAAGGGGCAACCGCGTAAGAATATCTACCTGGCCATGCAGTCTGGTCCTTGGCATCGAGAGGAAAAAAAGACAGAGCATAAACAGACTGGGTATTTTGTACACCAGGAACCATGTGGTTGTTCATTGGCATCCTTCAGTCTTGAAAGGCTATGGTAGCATGCTCTGAATGGAGGTCCAAAACAGCATCTAGTATGGCTAAAAAGACTGATTCAAGAGTGAAAATCCCTTCCACGCTGAGGACAGATAAAGTCTGTCCCCTGCCCAGCCCCCAGATTTTGCTGGTTCTGGGACTGCCTCTTTGCCTTAGCCTGCTGAACAAGTGTCTCTTCAAATTGGAGAAGGCCATGCTGCGTCTTTTGCCTCCAAGCTGAACAATCAGAGGTCAAGGTTTCCCAGCTGTTAATGTCCATTCCCAAGGCCTTTAGATCCCTCTTGTAGATGTCGTTATATCGCAGCTGTGGTCTCCCTCTAGGGCGCTTTCCCTGAACTAATTCTCCATACAGGAGATCTTTCGGAATCCAACCATCAGCCATTCTCACAACATGTCCAAGCCAGTGTAGACGTCACTGTTTTAAAAGTGTATACATACTAGAGATACCAGCATGTTCCAAGACTGCACCATTTGAAACTCTGTCTTGCCAGGTGATGTCAAGAATACATCGGAGACCGTGCATATGGAAGATGTTCAGCTTTCTCGCCTGCCATGCATAAAGGGTCCAAGACTCAGGACACAGGCTTTGTAGACCTGGATCTTTGTATATTCCGTCAACTTCTTATTAAGCCATACTCTCTTTGTAAGCCTGGAAAACGTAGCTGCTTTACCAATACTTTTATTCAGCTTAGTATCTAAAGAGAGAGTGTTGGAGATAGTTGAGCCAAGGTACACGAAGTCATGCACAACTTCCAGTTCTTGTTCAGAAATCATAATACAGGGAGGTGAGTCCACATCCTGACCCATGAGTTTTCTTCAGGCTGATTGTTCGTCCAAAGTCTTGGCAGGCCTTGCTAAAACCATCCATAAGTTGTTAAAGGTCATCAGCAGAGTGAGCAGTAATGGCAGCGTCGACAGCGAAGAAAAAAATCCCACAAGCATTTCAGCTGGACTTGTTCACCTTACAGGAAAGGGAGGAGACCTGAAAGACCATCCCCCAATCAGGACCAAAACAAAGAAGGAAGGCCACACCCAGTGAGGTGTGGTCAGATGTGGAAAGGGACAGACTAAGAGGCTGATCAGGCCACATGGCTGGTGGCTACCTGGACAGGGTCACAGCGCATTAGCATACCAATTAACAATGGGAAATGGAATGCAGGAAAAAGATCACTGGTTCCCTGGAAGTTTGTTTTGCCATAAAGGTGGTTTGGAGAAGTGAGAGGGGGAGGGGGAATAAGGGACTTTGCACATATAATACAATGGTGCCTCACATAAAGAGCTTCATTTGTTCCAGAGGCCTGCTCTTTACGTGAAACGCTCTTTAAGTGAAGCAGATTTTCCCATAGGAAATAATGAAAACTCAGACAATTGGTTCCACAACCCCAAAAATATTTACAGTGTCGCCTCACATAAAGAATGCCTCACGTAAAGTATGTTTCACGTAACAAACAAAAATTTCTCCAGGATTCTGCTTCACGCAAAGAAAGTGCTTCACGTAAAGAACACATTTGTTGGCAGTTGGGGCAGATGCGCTGGCCGGCAGCCTATTTAAAAAGTGTCAGGGCTGCCTAGGGCACCTGCCCATAGTGAAAGCAACACTTCCCCGCTGTTCCTCCTGTGGCCAGACATCCGCTGGGCAGAGGGGGAGAAGATCAGTGGAGAAGAGGGAAGCAGCTCAAGGCTAGCCAGCAGGGGGGAGAGAGGCTCAGGATGGAGAGAAAGAGAAAGTGGGGAGACACTTTGAAGGTGTCTTGGATTGCAGCCTCCTAACCATGACTACCCAGAAGTAAGCCCCTTTTTTTAAATGGGTCTTACTCCCAGGAAAGTGTCTTTAGGACTTTAGCCTAAGTAGACTTCATAAGATCATGCACATTGAATGCATGTTTTGCATTCAATCCCAGTGTTCTGTCATCATTTCTACATCCAGTTAATATTTTTACATGAATATTTTTGGGGTTGTGGAACCAATCATCTGAGTTTCTATTATTTCCTATGGGAAAATCCGCTTCACGTAAAGAATGTTTCACGTAAAGAACATGCCTCCAGAACGAATTAAATTTGTTACGTGAGGCGCCACTGTATATATAAATATTAACTGGATGTAAAAATTATGACAAGACACTGTAATTGAATTCAAAACATGCGTTCAATGTGCATGATCTTATGAAGTCTACTTAGGCTGCAATCCTAAAAACACTTTCCTGGGAGCAAGCCCCATTTTACACAATGGGGCTTACTTCTGGTTAGACATAGCTAGGAGACTGCAATCAAAGACACTTTCCTGGGAGGCTTACGTGGGCTGCTGCTGGAGATTCAAGGTGGTCGGTGGGGGCACTTGGGGGCAATTAGGGGCAGCTGCCTCTGGCACCCCCAGGCAACTGCCCCCAAATTGGGGGCAGTTAGAGGCAGCAGCGCTGGCCAGCAGCCCTTTTAAAGAGCCTCCATGCGGAGTGTCAGGGCTGCATAGCACGCGTGCCCATCGCGTGCTTGCTTGTTAAGTGAAGCGGAACTTGTTATGTGAAGCAAGATTTCTTGGAAATTTTTGCTTGTTATGTGAAACACTTGTTAAGCGAGGTACCACTGTAATTAATAAAAAGTATAATGAGAGCATTTTTCGTAACAATACCCATCATGGCATATGATTCAATCCCCTTTTAAACAATCCAGAAGGGATTACGGGAAGAAAAGAGTTCATCAGGGAGCACATAAAATAAGAAGATACCTGTATCCTAGTACCCTCCATCTGGCATTCAGAGGTAGCCCACTTCTAAAATAAAGAGGTTATACATACCCATCATGGCCTGTAACCTATGATGGATTACAACATAGAGGCTAATTTTGCATATTTTGCTGTTCATTTCTTTATTGAAAAAGTCTTCTGAGACTTTTGTGTATAAAGTATGGTGCTGAGAAGCTCACTGGAGTCAGTCCTAACAATGGACTGTGATACTTCTGTGGTTCACAATAACGACTGTGTGCCATATCATTTCCAGTGCATCAGAATATATACACTACCTACAGTCTAAGCATCATAGACAACTCTGGAATGTCAGATTTTGGTGAGGGTCTCAGAAAACCAAATTTGGTTTTGTAAATTATGTAAAATTATGTATAATTTTACAAGTTTGTAAAATTGGTGAAAATTATCATCAGCTAAACATGTGAAATAAGATTTGCCTAACAGTGATACAGAACAAGAATAGTAGAATCTGGACTGTACCCCTTCAGTCTGCAGATTGGGATGTCATATGTGTATGACTCCACATGGTACACTCCCCATCAGATTGGAAATGGCTACACTTTTCTCCCTGATGTGCAACTGCTCCATGCACAAGGAGTTTTGTGTGTGTGTGGAGACATCCAAAAAGGCAACAATCAAAATTCTACCACTTTCACTACAACCATTTCATATAAACTGTCCAACTTGTTTTAGATCTACAGATTCTATCAATCTCCAGCTCAGTGTCTGGACAGCATTTCCAAGCAGTGTGCTCCAGCCTTTTTTCACTTCTCTTTTCCCTGTTGATTGCCAAAGGATGATGAGAGATTTTGCTCAGACTAGGAAGAGAGACTGCAAGATCACTGCTCATTTATATTCTGGAAACACAATTCACTTGGCAGTATCTTCTAGCACCAATACACCAATGCAAACAGAGGGGAGCCAGGTAAAACAAAAGTAGGTCATTCTACAATGACATGCAAGCAACTTTAAAAGAAGACCTTGCTTCCTGCCACTGCATTTTGTAAAAATAGTGGGGAATTGGACAGTGTCGTCGTTGTTAACACACCCTTCCCCTGACATCAGAGTCATCCATCTGTTAGGTGAGATTATATGGCTTGGATTAGTGACATATTGTGGGGGGAGGATGTGAATTCAGGGGACCTTTGACACTAGATTCATTGCTGCCACTGCCTCTCTTCAGCCTGGTAGGGAAACAACCTGCAAGTATAAAGCAAAGTAATTTCACTCCAGCTGCCATTGTGAACACTGCCGGAAGTGGCATCACATGATATTGTATGACATCATATGATGTCACACCATTGCTATCCAAGAAGCCATAGCTGCCAGGTGTGCCACCATCGATCACTCTCCTCCTTAACTTTCTCCTCACAGTTTCTTCAAATGTGAAAGTTCAGGACTTGGTTTGCTTTAGTCCCTAGTCCCTTCCACTCAGTAAAGGACTGAGTGGAAAAAAGAAAGATGCTTCATTCATACAGTCCCTTAGATCAAACAAAAAGTTCTGCACTTTTACTGCTGAAGAAAGCACCTAAAGTGTAGCTCCATTGTGGTGGTGGCGGAGGAAACAACTGTGAAGAGGAGACAGATCCAAGGTGGCATCAAGTAGCATTCAAGTTGTGCTGCCACTACCTGATGGTAGAGAACCATAATTAGGACTGTAGATTTTCGGTAATAAATTCAAATTCTAAATGCAGTTAAATGAAATTCTGCAGCCCGTATAAAGAGAGTGACAGCACAATCCTAACTCCTGGAGGTTAGGTTAGGTTAGGTTAGCACAAGGGAGGTGGTGGACTATACCTCTGGGAATCTTCAAGCAGAGGCACAACAAGAAACCATCTGAGATTTCCTGAGATGCTCTATGAGGATTTCCTGCTACAGGCAGTGGTTGGACTAGATGACCAATTAGGTCGATTTCATTCAATGCAGTCTATGGCTGAAATCCTAAGCCCCAGTTAGGCTGGTATAAGTCCTGGAACAAGTTCCGTGCTGTCCTGGGGGTGTCACAAAAGTGTTATAAAGTACTTCTGCACCTCTCCTGGGGATGTTAGATCATGCCCCAGCTTCCCCACCCCACCATAGGAATGGGGAGATGTAAGTTCTGCCAGCCTAAATTGGTTAGGATTGTGCCCAGAGACAACAGATCAAGGATATTTCCTCAGAGTATCTTATACCTAGAGGAGGAGAGACCCCCTTTCCCTTGCTTTGAAATAAAAACTGGGATTTTACCTTCTTCTCCTATCAAGGTCATAGTAGCCAGTGCTTTTTTCTGGGGGGAAAATGTGCTGGTATGCACCACAGTGGTATTGATAGTTATCCCCATATGAGTAATTAGTAATTAGCTGCTGCGGCGGGAGAGGAGGTAGGAAAAGGTGCCGGTACTGCATACTGGTGAGTACTCCCAGAAAAAGCCCTGATGGTATCCAAATCATGAGTCTTTTAAGCCTGGTTCATATGAATGTGTAGGAGGGGGAGAGAGAATGAGATTGCACATGCCCAAATGTCATGTCTTCATGATAAGCTTCAAGATAAATCATGCATGTACATCTCTGTATGCAGAAGGCACTCTCTCCACATGATTGCAAACTCTGATTGTAGTTTGCATGAAGACAGCCCTCCACATGTACACACACAGGAGCTCTTTCTAACCTTACAGTGAATGTATGGTATTCTTTGAGAATTCATTAGCTGTGGATGAGGGGTCCTGCTGGGAGCCATGTTGCACCTGCATGGTTCTCCTGCTGCATTGAGCATCATCTTGCACACCATACCTGGGTTTGTTAAAAAAAAATGACAAAACTCCATTATTACAATAAGAAAGCATGGTGCAGTTGTTGAAGACATGCAGAGCAAGTACACAAAATGGGAATCTTGTTTTCCAAAAACAATCTGAGACATAATTACAGTCTTGCCAAGTGCTCATTAAAACCCCATATTTTCCATTGTTTTCCATTGCTGCACATATTGAATCAGTAGCTTTTTTTGCTCCCCTTCTTGATGCTAATAATACAAAAAAGGAAGTACTGACATGGAAAATTACAAATAGAGACTGTAATAATCATAATTTTTCATTTGTTCCCTTTCTTTTTCTACTATTGTCAAAACAGCCTACTATGAAGTAGCTTGAAGATGAAAGAGGATTCCACAGGGGATCCTAACTCCTCCTTTCAAAACTCCATTTCACACAAAATGACTTGATAAGCACAATCACACAATTTAGCTCTTGCAGAGTAAGGGGTACATGAGTGAATGACCCTCCAAAAAAGAATTAAAGAGCCCACTCTACAGACAAAACTCATGTGTCAAGAAGAAATGTTCTAGGTTAACTTTATGCTCACATGTTAAAATAGTCTGCACCCTTTACCTCCTTTTTGATAAAGATCCTAATTTATCACTATGGGGAAACACAAACATGCAGTCCCCCTTCTGTGAACTATAGTTGTACGATTCAACAAGAGCTACTTGCTGGAAAGGAGAAAGTCTTGAACTAGTTCTCAAAAGTTGCCACTGAATTCTAATGCACCATCAGATGCACTCCAATTTTGAAGACCTTGAGATAAAAAAATATTTTACTGGTAATTGTAATCTGCACCTGCAAAATAGGTGCAAAATTTAATTTTACTGCCTAAAACAATGAGTTTTAAGACAATAATATTCTGACAAGGAGCTTATGTTATGATTTTTACCTAAGGGCAAAATCCAGAGTAACTACGGGGAGTCCTTGCTCCGGTGTAAGAATAACTTACTCTGGATTCCAATATGAATTTCCCATAGGTTTTCACTAGGTGGTGCAGTAACTACGGGTGCACATAAAGTCTCTTATGTGCTCCCGTAGTTACTCTGGATTTGGGGGTACTTGCACTACATTATACAATACACTTATGTTATATTTTTATTACAATATAGTAAACTGTAAACTAAATACTGACCTATACAGTGATACCTCAGATTACAAATGACCCAAATTGTGAGTATTTTGCAAATCAAGCAAAGACAAGAAATCTTTGCTCAGTTTGCAAGCAATGCCTTGCAAATCAAGCACAATATTGCCAGCAATGCCACCCCTGCAACTGATTTCAGTTGCAGAAGGTGATGGGGGAGGGAACAATTGCCCCCGCCACCAACATTAGCAGTGCAGTTCTGCTTTACCAACTCCTGAAACTGAGTTCAGTGCATGCCGAAGCGTTGTGGAACAAATTGTCTATGTTCCCATTATTTCTCATGGGAAAACTCACTTTGATATATGAGCATTTCGGTTTACGAGCATGCTTCCAGAACAGAGACTAAATTCAGTTGAAAAGAGTGCACAGTCGATTCGAGTAAATACAGTGGTTATGCCTTTTGATAGCAATTTGCTTCACATGCCCTTAAATAAACAGCACATATAAAACACATCAAAATGAATGCAAAATGCTGTAACAAATCAAAATGAAGAAATCATTCATGAAGCAGATAGAGATGATATGAACAACGTTGCATTCTATGAACAACGCCAAATCTCTAATCTTTAACAGTCATGCATCATCATATGTCTGGCACCATCCACATTTCAAAAACATGAAATGATAAATAGCAATACGAAGGCAATAAACCATATTTTAACTAGAGATATGTCATCTTGATAGTATCAGTGCACGCATATGGTATTGCATGATTGCTGATGATTTTATATTCCACGTTGTTCATGCAATACCATATCAAGTCTGTCTTCTCTGTGAAGGTAGACATCTGCTGACTTGCTTTAACATTTCACATTCATTTTGACATCTCCTTTACATTTCTTATACATTTACAGTGCTCTGGGAGGGGGGTGGAAAACTGATATTGAAAGACAAGACCACATAGGGCTGTTTCATCTAGTTTCAGATCCTTGGTGCATCCTTTGGTGGGAAGACTTCTGCACTGATGAGCCTATATTGTGCTAGTGTACATGGCAATACACTGGCATATCTCTAGAACAGGACTGGGCTGTAAGAATGAAAACTTCATGTGCATTGCCTTATCTATAGCACTAAACTGGCACTTAAATTTTATCCCATCCATGTTTTTCCCATGAGAGCAGGGTGACCATATAGAATGGAGGACAGAGTGCCTCTCCCTTTAACCATTGCATAGAAGAGGGAATTGAGGAAGATGCTGCATTTTAAACCATTCTATGAGGAGCTATAGGGAAAAGGCACTCTGTACTCAGTTCTATATGTTCACCTTGAACAAGAAGGACATTTGTGGTTTTTATTATCCATGAAAGTTGGGAGCTCGAGTCCGGTGATTCAGACTCGTCACAAAAATTCATGTTTTTTGCTGACTCAGCAGTCATGCACACTGAAGGCTCTTAAAAACACTCAAGTCAGGGCCCCACTGATTTGATTTCCATATCGAGACATTCAGTCAAGTTGTACAACAGTGAACAGGCATTGTAGTGCTGCCATCCTGAGCGCTAAAAAAATTTTCCCAAATGATTGTTTTGGTACATGCGGACTAGCAGAAGCACAAGCAGCAGCAACAGCAGAACAAACAGAGATGGGTAGGGAGGGTGGAGCAAAAGGGTTAATTTTTTTGTTTGCACTCCAAAAAATTGATAGGGTCTTACAATGCTGCATCTGTTTCGGATTCTGCAAAATGTATCAATTTTACCTTCATTTTGCACAGAACCCACACAGTGAGGAACCTCTGCTGGTCCTTTCTATTTCCATTGGCCAGAGGATGCTGGTGTGCCGCATCAATAAGGCATGTCTCCAGGGAAGGGTGGTGGTAAGGGGACAGAGGAGATGGGGTGAAGGGGACTTTCCACATAGGGTTAAGTGTGATTTGCTTTGCTTTTGTAACTTTGCAAGCAAGCAGAATCAGGGTTATAGGAGGTGGGGACAAGTGGGAGGATGCTGTTCTCACCCTGCTCAAGAACCCTGCCATGCCCATAGAGAGAAGGGGAGATTCCCTCTTGGGACCAGGGTGGGATCATTGGGGGGGGGGGGAGGAAGGAAAGAGTTTGTCAAGCTCTGCACTGCTGTCAGACATTTGGGTGACCATGGACGGTGGGAAAAATGGAAAGGAAACCTCCACAAACATGAACTACGGTGCAGTTTTGGGGGCAACGCAACTCAATTCCTATCGAGTTGTGAAGGAGTGACACAGCAACTCAGAAAGTATCCCCAATATGACTCATTGTCAAATTTAGGGGACAGTGACTTAGACTCAACTTGTCCCCATAGTCATTGGGGACAGTGACTTAGACTTAACTTGAGTCAAACCTGATTGTATTCTTCCCATGCCTACTATCCACACAAACCCCTCAAATCCAGAGTAGCTACAGCAGCTCTTACGTTGATGTAAGAGACATTTACATCGACGCAGTTATGGCACCACCTAGTGGAAACCTATGGAAAATTCATAGAGCAATCCAGAGTAAATTTTCCTTGCATCGACGCCCGTAGTTATTCTAGATTGTACCCATATTCTTCTATTGGGCAAAATATATAAGAGAGCCAACTGCATGCAGCAAGTCCAGCACTAAATTGAAATTCTAGATTGTACCCATAGTCTTCTATTGGGCAAAATATATAAGAGAGCCAACTGCATGCAGCAAGACCAGCACTAAATTGAAATACAGTATATGTCATTGCACTCTATCCATGGCATTTCCTTCAAAGCTGGCCTTGCCATCTGTCTGGTCTCTCTCTCTCTCTCTCTCTCTCTCTCTCTCTCTCTCTCTCTCTCTCTCTCTCTCTGTGTGTGTGTGTGTGTGTGTGTGTGTGTGTGTGTGAAAGAGAGAGAGAGAGAGAGAGAGAGCGAGAGAGAGAGAGAGCGAGAGAGAGTTTCCCCACAGGACTGGATTTTCATCTTTGTGGACAGAAAAGGTCAAGGATAACAAGCGAACCATGTTTAATATGCATTCCAGGAGGAAAGAGGAAGAGAAAGAATAAGGTGAATATTGGATATAAAGGTAGCATGGAAATCTATTTCTCCAAACCCACATCAAAACATCTCTCTCTGAATTGTCATCTTTTCTTTGTTGTATCTTGAAGGTTCTAAAAATGTCTCCTGTCTAAAGCACAGCTAAATCAACATTTTCAGTATAGGGTCCCAGCCTGGGTTACATGTTACCCCAAGAACACTTGGCAGGATAATTAGGGGTATTTGGAAAAAAATGAATAATGGTGGAAAGTGGCAGGTCTATATGAGAATGCCTAGCAGTACTGATATTATAATGCCCTGCAGATCTAAAATGAAGGGTACAACTGAAGAAAATGGGCTGCCAAGGGGTACAGAAGTGGAAAAAAATGATCAGATTCACTTATCTGCAGCACTGATCTTTGACATGTGATACTTAAGTAGATGCAGAGAATGGAGCCAGGCCTTTGGTACGTTCCAGGAAGATTCTAGAAGCTGCATCACACCATCCTATCACACAGCTTTCTTTAAACAACTTCTCACAACCTTCTACGAAGGAACATTACGTTCTGCAGTTTACTTCTTCTGTTCTGCAGTTTACTTCTTCCGTTCTGCAGTTTACTTCTTCTGTTCTGCTTACGCAGTCTTGCCTTTGCCACTGTACGGCATATCAGCTGGGAAGTCCTAGTGAGGCCTTCATTAGCCATTATTTTCATGGCTTCTGAGAACAGAAAGTACAATTTGCTGTTACAAGCTATTTTGAATCCAAGCTGACCTCTGCAATAGAAATTTACTAGCTGCTTTCAGTCAGAGAGGCCGTCTGTTTTTGAACCAACGTTTCAAGACCCAGAACAAAATCACTTCACTGCTCCTTATTCCCATTGCTTCCTTGGTTCAGAGTTACCTGGGACCCCTATCCACAACACAGCACCGTGTCACTGGGACAAAATGTGGGCAGTGGAAAATGAGGGCAACGCTTACAGGATTCATCACATGACTGAAGATTATAGCTACAAAACAAACCACACTTTCCTGGGAGTAAGCCCCACTGACTATAATGTGACTGACTTCTGAGTAGACCTGCATAGGATTGGGCTCACGAGTAAAGCCACTATATTGGGCACTGTCACTTTTCCATAGAGCTCAATTCATCTTTTTTATTTTTAGTTTTTTGGCCATAACTTTTGATAGGAAGGAGATATTTCAAAACTGATTTTTTTTCATTGTATTCTGCTCTTCAATATGTATCCAACAACATATTACATGATGGGGTTCTGCACACCATTGCAAAGTTCCAAAATGAAGCCAAAATGGAGGACAATGAAGCCCTTTTGGAGGACACCCAGACTGGAGGCTAAAAAAAATGACAAATCTGGAATTTTCCAGTCATGTGGTCACCCTGGAAGTGGCCAACCAATGACCACCACTAGAAGAGAAGGAAGTCAGAAGCAGAGCAAGTAAGAGCAATGCATATGAATGGGCAAAATACTTTTTGAAGGAGAGTCACGTGTCTCCCTTCTCCCCTGCAAAAAAATTGTAGGAAAAGCCAGACTTATTTAACAACACCAACGTTCAGGAAAACTTTTCAGTCGTTTCAGCTGTCAATGATGTCAATCAGTCCTTACTACATGATTCTCTAACTACCTGAGGTCACTCATGAATTGTGGAAAACTCTCATGCTGGAAGCAATATTGATGTTTTTTTACATCCTTTGAAATTACTCAGACATTTTATCCGAGTATAGAATTCCCTGGATTCTGCCAAAAGAAAAAAAAATGTTTGTAGCAATTTAGGGACTTTGAAGAAAACAACCCAGAAATATTTCATGAACCTTATTTAAACAAAAAACATCTCTTTTAGCATCTGTTGGAATTTCTTAGAAGCTTCCAAATTTACGTTGAATTTCAATTTTTGTGTAACAGGGTAGTGCGGGTAGAAAAGAAGGAACACAAGCGAGTACAATGGGTAAGAATGGGTAAGAGGCAGAATGGGTAAGAGGCAGAAAGGATCCATTAAACCCTATGCCCACTTACAATGTGACATGTCAACTATCAAATTCCTACTTCCAAATTATTATTTATTGCACGTTTCTCTCTGAGGCAGCACACATACAGTATTTCTGTCTCAACTTCTTCCCCCTTTTATCCTCACAACAATACAGTGGGGTAGGCCAAGACATGAAAGGAAAAACAAGCACAACTTTCCACAGTGAAATGAACTTGGACCTAGACCTAGATACACAACAGTGACTGTGTAGGGCAGTGATTTTCAACATTTTTCATCTCACAGCACACTTAACAAGGCACTCAAATTTCAAGGCACACCATCAGTTGTTTTTACCATTGACAAGGCATACCAGACTGTTCAAATCCCCCAGTTTTCCTATCAATTCCTGTTAATCCCCAAACTCCTGCAGCATACCTGAGGACTATCCACAGCACACCAGTGAGCCATGGCACACTGGTTGAAAGTCACTGGTGTAGAGAGTAGGATGGTGCTTCAGAGCTAGGGTTGCCATAATTCTCTTCCACAAAATCAGGCAGGACTCTGTCCCATTTACCAGTATGTAAACACAATCCCCAAAAATCAGGATTGTTCCAGTTTTTCGGGATATATGGCAACCCTAATCAGAGCTGCAACCATTCTTGTTTCATAATGAAACAGATGGTAAACCATCTAATTTATTTCCTGCCTCTGTTGTAGAGGCTGCATAGCAGAAATATTAATACTGTACCACAACAATATTAATATCCTCTTTGTTGTCCTGTTCTCACACTTGAGAGTTGGAGATCACTGTTGTTCCCTCCTTCCCTGATTTCACCCTGCAAGTCTAAGCTGCATATTGTTTCAATAACTCTAGATGATTCTCCTAATCCTTCCTGATCATATTTATTTCCCTCTCTGGCCTCTTGGGATTGGAAGCTTCTCTACCTCCCTGCTTAATTAACAAGCTTTCTCCATGAAAATACTCACAGGAAACCAAATGCAGCTCTAACTTGTTAGTGTCCTCTGTGGCGGTCATCTTTGTTGTTGTTGAATCAAATCAGCATGTCTATCTATCTTCCACTCCCTTCCCAAGTTTGTCCAAATTGATGTTCAGTACTTTGGTGACACTGTCTGACCACTTCATTCTTTTCTGTCCCCTTCTCCTTTTGCCTTAATTTTTTCTCAGCACAGGGTATTTTTCTAAAAATTCTCCCCTCTCATGAGATAGGTATTTTAGCTTCAGCTTCAGTATCTCTACTTCCAATAAACAGTCAGGGTTGATTTCCTATAAGATTGACCAATTTGATCTTGCAGTTCAAGAGATTCTCAAGAGTCTTCTCCAACACTAAGATTCAAAGGAATCTATTCATCATTCAGCCTTCCTAGCTTATTTTCTTTGCTGTTAAAGTATGTATAGTACCCCACTTTCTGACGGTTTATTTTCTGATGGTTCCACTCTTTCAACGCTTTATACCTAGGACTCATTCATTCAACACATGCTCCATTCTTTCAACCTCTCTCTTCTGACCTAAAGGATAAAACTGTCTTCCCTAATGTTGATTTGCATGTGCCCATTTAGCTTTCCATAACATGTCGATATTAAAGTTCTTAGATAGCTGTTGTATGAATGCCAAAGAAGGCTTCCTGGATTTAAGCCTGCCAATTGCTAGATGAGGAAGATTAGCATGCACAGAAAGAAGTTGGTTTCTCAGAATTTTGTTGTATTCCTTCATTTCGTAGAGCTGGTGGTGCTATTTGGCTCAAAACGGGGGAACCAGCAAGTAGGAGTACAGTTTTGACTTTTGGACAGTGCTGCAGTCCCTAACCTGTCCAATAAGTGGGGGTGCCTGCATTTATTGAGACATCTGCCCTACCCAATGTGCAAATGTTGGGGTGAAAATACTTATTACTGTACTTAATAGCATATTTACCCGACTAAAATGCACCATCGATTCTAATGCGCACGCCATATTTATAATCAAAACACTGTATTTACTCAATTCTAATTAACATCAATCGAATCAAATGCACACCCTAATTTTGGAGACTGGATTTGGCTGAAAAAGATGAGTGTTATATTTGAGTAAATACAGTAATTAGTTTGTTCTCTCTTTCTCTTTCCTTAACAGATACTCTATTCTGATCAATTAGGGGCAATGGAACAACAAAAAGAGAGAAGATATGCGTTTGGTTTCTCAAACAGAGGTGGATAGAATCCAAGCTAAGAATATAAGGCAATGCCTGGTCTTGCAGACTAAAGGTCCAACTAGTCTAACATCCTGTTTCCTACAGTGGCCAGGTACAGGGCCACTGTAAATCTCGTAAATGACCCACATCAGGGCATGAAGTCAAGGCTGTTTCTGCTACTACTGCTGATTCTCCCCATGCAATAAATATTGAGAGGCCCACTGCTGTCTGCTTCTGAGCATAAGGCTCTAAGCCACCGGTTTGATTGACTGCATCAACCTGTTGATCACCTTTTCAAAGCCATTTGTCATCCTATATCCTATATTGCAGGGTGACCATATGACTGTAAATTTCCAATTTGCGAGAGGCAGATTCAGGTAATGAGGAAGCACATGCCTAAAAGTGGAATTGTAGGGAAAATGCTTCCTAAAAGAGAAAGTGCTTCATAACACTTAATTGAAAGTTGCATACATATACTTTCAGAAAGTCTGAAAGGAAAAGGCTGACCATCAAGAATAAGAATCCTATTCCTTCAAAAAGTGGAACTCATCAGGGTGCTCAAAGAAATGCACTTGGTATATTCACCAGAACGTATGTGAAATGCATGTACAGGTCCAACCTTGTAATACACTGATTTGTTTATACACTGATTTCACTCAACACAAATGGCCACTACAAATCACAGTTTAAAAAACAGCTTTCTAGTGTTGTAGTGTGGCAGTCCTCCAAACAATCATTCCATTCTTCAGGTGAGCCAGGCAAAGACAGGGGATCCTTTGCATTTCTAATTGCTGACTCTCTACAACAGTACTAAAAGCTGTTTTTAAACAATTGTAAAGCGGCATACTTTTATTTTTATTAAACTGCTTTTATTTATCACATTTTTATATCAGTAGGGAGTACCAGAATCAAACCCATGCAGCTATTGGGACACAACCTTTAAGTACAATTCTAACCATGTCTACCCAAAAGTAAGCCCTATTGTGTTCAATGGGTCTTACTCAGTGATGGGCTTCAAAGAAATTAAGAACCGGTTCTCTGTCCATCTGGCAGCCACTTTTAAATGGCTATTTTTAAACTTTATATGTACTATCTCTTGTTAAGAACCGGTTCTATAGCGTAGGTGCGAACCTGCTGCTGCCCACCACTGGTCTTACTTCCAGGAAAGTGTCTTTAGGGTTGCAGCCCTAATCTATTAGCAGGGTGACCATATAGAATGGAGGACAGAGTAGCTCTACCTTTAAGCATTGCATAGAAAAGGGAAGTTAGGTAGGAGTAGTTCAACATAGAAGCGTTTAAAAAGCAGCACCTGCCTAAATACCCTCCTCTATGCAATGCTTAAAGGTAGAGGCACTCTGTCCTTCCATTCTATATGGAACAATTGAGGAGCACAAAAACTGCAAGTGGGTGTTTAAATCTATTTTTGATTTCATCCAGGGATTTTTTTAAATTCATGGGATGTTTTGCAACAGAACCTTAACGGATAACAAAGGACACCTGTATTCACAAAGGACACCTATATTCATATGAATGTATGAGGAAGGAACAGGATCAGGCTTATTAACCAATTGCTTCAATGCCAACAAATTCTCAGTCACATGGTCTACATGCATGCAACATCCAGAACTCAGGACAATTCAGAAATTCAGCTTGCAACCCTCACAACTCCTGTTCTGTTCTTCATCCATCCTGCCAGTTGGTCAATTAATTAACTTGCTCTATGGAGTATCTCTAGTTCTCAGAGCTGACAGGGCCACAAGTCTGTCTGTATCACTTTATGAGAAGTAGGACCAAGAACCAAAGAAGTATGGGGTGTTACTGCCCCCTGCAGTTATAACATACTCATTGTCTGTCCACCAAGACTGTGATTGAAGAGTTAGGACTGGGCAATTGCTCTTCGGTCTGCAATTTAATTTGGCTTCTCCTCTTAACATTCAAACTGCAGCCAACTCATAGCAGAGAACTCAAGCTGCTGAGTCAGGCCAGTGTGGGCAACATCATAAACCCCTCCAGGCATCATACGAACCATTCAAGGGGAGGTAGTGGGGTTTGGGATGGAAGGAATCTTTGTCTTGAGACTGCTGCAGATGGTCTCTCAGTGCATCACTGCCATCTTGAGTTCATTGCAAGCAACTGTGTTCTCCCTACACCACAGACTTCAAGCTGATTTCATAGTCGTCCCCTCTCTGCTAGGAATCCCGCGCGAGTATGCATGGGACATGTTGAGAAACTCAAAGGAAAATTCCCAGAGCACCCTCCACTCCACTCCCTCCATTGCCAACAACTCTGGGTAGAGAGATAGATGCCAGCGAGACAAAAAAAAGTCAAAGGATTTTGACACAGCACCCAGCAGATAACAGAGTGAGATCTTGTTCCTGGGGACAGAATCCAGGTGTTCGTCTAAGGCAGCGTTTCTCAAAGTGGGGGTCGGAACCCCTTTGGGGGTCGCCTAAAGACCCCTGGTGCAAGGGGCCAGCTGGGAAGACCTGGCAGAAATGCTGGAGCCACCACGGTTGGAAGAAGCCACTGAGAAACTGCTCAGAAGGAGCCTGATGTGAAGCCTTGGGGGTGGGGAGGCACCCAACACACTCACCACAGACGGGAGCCTCCTCCTCCTCCCCTTCCCCCCCCCCCCCCCCCGCAGATCCTGCAGGCTGAGAGTCTTAAGCGCACTGAGGTGTGAGCGTGGCGTCAGCGTGGCACCAGAGCTCTGGCGGGTGGGCTGTTTGGTGCGTGTCCCACTTGTGCACCGACCATTGTGCCCTGCTCCTTGTGCTCTAATCAAAAGTCAGCCCCTTCAATGTTGTTATTGTTCATGATAAGTGAATGGGACTTAATCCCAGGAAACAGTGGCTGGCGCTGCTGCCTGAGATCCCAATCCTATGGAGGTCTCCTTAGAAGTCAGTCCCATGCTAGTGAGTGGGGCTTACTCTCAGGAAAGTGCTAGGATTGCAGCCTTAGAGCTCAATTCTATGCATGTGTACTCAGAAATCATTCCCATTGAGTTCAGTGAGGTTTACTCCCAAGAAAGTGTGCATAGCACTGCAGCAGAAGCAATGAAAATAATTTTATGGTTGGGGGTCCCCACAACATAAGTAACTTATAAAGGGGTCACGGCATTAGGAAGATTGAGAACCACTGGTCTAAGGATATCTAGCTTTGCCATGTGTACACAAGTTCTCTGGAATGGCTCCAAAGGGGTGAGGCTCCCTCCAAGACTATCTGTTCTGCCCCTCTCTGGCTATGCCACTGGAGGAGTAGGCTCTTTGGGAGAAGCAACACCATGTCCAGCTCTCAGTGCAGCTCTGCCCTCAGAGCTTTCCCAAATGACCAGGTTATTGAACAGTTATTGTTCAACAGCTACACCAATTCCAGATGCGTTTCCTTGAGGAAGTACTTTTATTGCAAGATTTTTTTTCACTACAGCATTTGATATTTTCCTGCTGGGAAAGAGGGTAGCAAAAGACAGTGACAGCTGGCAAGCCAGAAGCAGTTTCTAATTTTCCTTAAAGAGGCCAAAATAAGGAAATGTAAAGCACCTGTAAATAGCATCAAACAATAGAAAGGGATGAACAGCCAGGCAGAGGCTGGCACTAAACACCATTGTGTGAGGTACAAATGAAAAATTATTAAAGGAAAAATGAAATCCATCAGAACAAGATGTTTGCTTTCAATCTAGTTAGAGAAGAGTCATCAAGCACTTCAAAATAAGAATTGCCACAGTGCTGGAGTGACTAAAGTTTTTGGCAGAGGGGCCATATAATCTCCCTGACACTGTGGCAAGGGCTGGAAATTTCAAATATTATATTTCAAATTTAAATACATGTACATAAGTGTACATATAAAAGTGTATTAGAGACAGATCCATAGGATTACAAGGCTTTGCCAAGGGCCGGATGAAGGGATCTTGCCATGGGCCATGTTGAGGTTTAGCACAGGCTGCATTTGGCCCTGGACAGGGTATGGTAGACCTATCCACAATGGAACAAGTCTCTAAGGAAGTAGTACTTGAGTATTTCAGTTCGGGACCCTCTTCTGAGAATGACAGTCTGTCCGTTCTAGAACCTCGTTTGTCAATGGTGGGCCCAGCCTGCCCCAACAACCAGTTCTCCGGAAGTGGGCGGGGCCAGGGTGGGTCAGGAAGCGGGGCGGGGAGGGCACGCCACCTTACTTTACAAAAAAATGTATCATTTGTGACAGCATCAATCAGTATTAAGCCCCTGAGTTCAGTGTAATTTGTTCCTATGCATTACACTTTGTTGTGCTCTCAGGGGGAATGTGTGTCACAAATTGGAACATAAAAGCATAAGAAAAGCCTCCACTGGATCACACCAAAGACCCATCTAGTCCAGCTTCCTGAATCACACAGCAGCCCACCAGCTGCCTCAGGGAGTACATATGACACTTGCATCCAGGTGCCTAATACAGCAGACACTACCACAAGTTCCACCGGTGGTACTCATACCACTGGTTGAGAAACACTGATCTACAGTTTAGGACCAGAGTCTGTGGTGTCCCCTCTGCAGGCTGAGGTTTGCCTCTAAGCCACTACTTAAGGCTACAATCCTGTCCACACCTTCCTGTAAGTAAGCTCCATTAACTGTGATGGGACTTACCAGTACTTCTGAATGGTCATACATAAGATTTGGGCTCTTAGAATCTCAGCCTCTTGCTGCAATATAACACTTGCATCCAGGTGCCTCAGTACCAGCAGACACACCATGTTCCACAGGTGGTGCTCATACCACTGGTTGAGAAACACTGATCTACAGTTTAGGACCAGAGTCTGTGGTGTCTATCTGCAGGCTGAGGTTTGCTTCCAAGCCACTACTTAAGGTTACAATCCTGTCCACACTTTCCTGTAAGTAAGCTCCATTGAATATAATAGGACTTCTGAGTAGCCAAGCAAAGGACTGAGCTCTTAGTAACCAGCCTTTAGCTCCAATCCTATTCACTTTCCTGAGAGTAAGCTCCACAGACTCTAATGGGACTTACTTCTGAGTAGCCAAGAATAGGATTGGGCTCTAATGCTGCACTCCTCTGCACACTTTCCTGGGAGTAAGCTTCATAGATTGAAATGGGATTAACTTTTGAGTAGTTAGCCATAGGATTACAAGCTCTTAGAAACCAGCTTCTTTCCAGGGAGTAAGCTTCACTATTATAATGGAACTTACTTCTGAGTAGACAATGATTGGGCTTTGAGGCTACACTCCTATCCTCACAGGGGAGTAAAACCTACTGACTTTAATAGGATTTACTTCAGAGTAGGCAGTGGACTGGGCTCCTGGGGGGGGCAGGATGGGAACTGCATGCTGCCTGCTTATAAGGAAAAGGAGGACAAAGAAGATTTATTGTTGTCCTGGAAAAAAGTATGGTAATAAGACTCCATGTTGCCTGCTCATAAGGAAAAGGAGGAGTAAAAAGAGGACCTGTCCTGGGAAAGGAGGACATATGGTCAGTACTTGCTTCTGAGGAGGCATGGAGAGTATTGGGCTCTGATGCTGCCATCCTATCTACCCCTACCTGGGAGTAAGCTCCATTGACTAGTATGGGACTTGCTTCTGAGGAGGCATGCAAAAGGACTGGGCTCTGATGCTGCCATCCTATCCACCCCTACCTGTGAGTAAGCTCCATTGACTAGGATGGGACTTGCTTCTGAGGAGGCATGGAAAGGATTGGGCTCTGATGCTGCCATCCTAACCATCCCTACAAGGGAGTAAGCTCCATTGACTAGGATGGGATTGCTTTTGAGGAGGCATGCAAAGGATTTGGGCTTTGAGTCCCCCAGTGAATGGAGAGAGAAGAGCAGCCACTCAAAGGTCCTCCCTCCCACCTCAGGAATTTTTAGTAATGCAGACACAATTGGAGGAATAAGGAAGGCTCATTTGCATAGACCACCTTTGCAAAAACAAGAAAATACCTCTTCAAAACTTGCTAGAAATAAGGTTTTTAAGCAAAATAAGATGTTTAGCAGAGAGGGGCTTCCTTCCAGGCCATCAAAGCAGAAATTGTTTTTCACCCTCAGTGTAAAGAATGCAGCTGTTTTAGACAACCACTTACTTAGGCTTGGGAGATTGTAGGCTTTTAATGGGAGCCTGTTTGATGGCTTTTGCATGTGGTTAGCAAAGTAATTAGGAGGGGGAGGGATGGAGGAGGAGGCAGAAGGGGAGGGAGTAGAGCTTCTCTGGGAAGACAGACCCAGAGGCCCTTTAAGAGAAATTCAAACACACTTGCATGCAGTTTCAAAGATGATGGCCCCCAATTAACAACTGGTTCTACAGATCCAGTGTGAACCGGCTTCAGCCCACCTGTGTCATTTGTAAGTTGAAATGTTAAGTCCAACACCATTGAGGTCAAAACATGTTTCACACAGTTTGGAAAAAAAATGAATTGTAGTGGGGATGTATGAAAGTTTGCATCCTGAATGCTCATAAGTTGAAGATATATCGTATAACAGCTGATAAGGGTAGCAGAAAAGGCCACGTTCCCACAGCAGCCATTTTAAAATCTAGTCTGGGCAGGAAAGTCTTCCTTAGTGCAAGAAACTGTTGAAGATACAGCAAGGCTAGGGTTCCTATAATTCTTTTCCACAAAATCAGGATGGGACCCTCTGTCCCATTTGCCAGTATGTGAACTTAATCCCCCAAAATTGGGATTGTCCCTGTTTTTGAAGACATATGGCAAACCTAAGCAAGGCCATACCTCTCTTTGGGGAGGGGGGGGGGCTTTTGCAACCTGAGAGCAGCAACTGAGATTGCTCAGACTCATATCCCACTGAAACACACATCTGATGCTGGGGAGTTTCTCTTTTGCACTCCATCTTACTATTCAGGCAGGTACATGTGGGCCGAAAAGGCATCTACTACTCCTAGTTATTTCTATACATCTGCTAAGTGATGGGATTCAAATAAATTAACAATAACCTATGTCCTAATCACCTAAATTATTAGGTTCTATGTACTAATAACCTAAATTAACAACTGGTTCTATGTCCATAGAACAACAGGTTTTATGTTCCATTAGTACCGTAACTGGTTCTCAGAACCAGGTACTCATTAGCAAAGAGTTCTATAGAACCTGTGAGGACCCCTTGAAGCCCACCACTGCATCTGCTACTACATACATCTGCTAAAAGGCATTAGCTACCACCAGTTATCTCTATACCAGCAACTCCCAAAGTCCTGCTCAGACATTGGGGCCACTGTAAGTCATTGTGGAGTTGGGCAGAAGCTGAGTGGTCCCAACAACACTGCAGCAATCATAGCACTGCAGGTACCCAAGGACATCCTGTGTAACTGAAAATGTCCTCCAGCCTCTTGGAGGGTCCTGCAAGCTTGAGGCTACAATTAGGTCCAAACGACTCTTGGAGCTCACTTCCAATTTATGTAATTGCAAAAAACACATTAGGTCCAAGAGCAGAACAGAGCTCTTAAAAGCTGCAAGTGTCCAGGACCCCCTGGAAAGTGGACTGACACTGCAAGATATGTGGAGATGACCCTAGATCCGCACAGCACAGCAATTGCTGCAATGCTATTGAGGGGTAATGGGCCGGGATTTTTTGTTAATTATAAAAACGCAAAAACACACACACACATAAAAAATAACAATTGTGTAGTTACATAAGACATAAAAAGGTTGCCAAATTTCCTCAAACGTATCAATTTGATTTTGCTTTTGATATGGCCCAGGTTTTGTTCCCAATGGTGGGTTGCAAATTTGGGAACCACTGCTCTACACTGTGGAGGGCACCTTTACAAGAGGGCACCTCTCTTAGATTTAGTGGGGGAAGAGCTGGTATTTCTATCCCATTGGGGCCTAAAGTCATTGCTTTCTTGATTAGCCCTCTGATTTTATTTTAGTTATTTTAGTACTGTGTGTTTTGCAGATTTTTATGGGTACGTTTTACTGCTTTTTGTATTTTATATGCTTTCATGTTTTATTATAGGATCATGGCTATTGGCCAATTTTAATCATGCTTTAATTAGCTATGAAATTGCTTTGTACATGTTTGTACACCACTTTGTGTGCCAATCTGGAAGAAAAGTAGAGTAAAAATAAAACAAACAACAAACAAATATTCAGCCCCATGCAGCATTTTAACCACTGTCTATTAGTGCTTTATGATTTTTTAAGAACCTGAGCATCTCTGGGCCAGAGAACCATGTTGTGCTCTAATTCCTTTTGCTGTATAAAACACTCTGAAAACTTTCTGTTGGTAAGCCGTATTTTGGGAGTCACTAGTGGGTCAAAACCTGATTTTTTTGGGTGGGTCAGAAAGTGCTGTGCAGAACTTCCAATGTAAACACAAGTGGTGGCAAGATCAGATAGTTTGTGCCTCTTTCCAAAACCTCCTGTGAATAGAAAAATCAGTGGATACAAAATCAGTGGGGGAAAATAATAATAATAAAACAACTTTATTATGGTCAGAAGACCAGCCACCAGTGGAAAAATAGCTTAAAAAAACTCAGAACACAATCCTACACATATCTACTCAGCAGTAAGCCCCATGATGTTCAATAAGACTTAAGAGTGCAATCCTAACCAATTTAGGCCGGCCTAACTCAGCCGACATATCTTCCCATGGTGGTGTGTGGGGAGGTTAGCATATGCCTGTACACTGGCCTAACTTCCCCAGGAGTTGGATTGGACATAAATGCCTACCAGCAGTGGTCTTCGGCTACTTCAGTACAGGACCCCCTTTCAATCTTTGGAATCTGCCTTGGACCCCCCTGTCAAACTTGTTACTTCCAATCCTGGACAGAAGGCTGAAAACAGGACCTGTCCTGGAAAAAGAGGATATATGGTCACTCTGCCCCCAAGTCCCCATGCTCTCTCCCACCCCACTGTTCCTAACCCCACAGGTCCTCTCTTACTCCCAACTTCCCCCAAGCCCCCACATTCTTTCCCATTCCACTGCCCCCAACCTCCACATGCGCTCTCAAACACAAACACATGCTCTCTCTCTCACACACACACAGACACACACACCTTTCAGACCATGCACTCAGACCATGAACACACACACACCCCATGCTCCTGGGAGAAGGTGAACTTAGAAGGCACTTGTCAGGGATCAGGCGGCACCTGCAGCAAGAGGCCCTTGTGGCGCGATGGGGACTGTGCTAATTGGATCAGGACCAGTGGTGGGCTTCAAGGTCTTCTCACAGGTTCTATAGAACCCTTTGCTAATGAGCACCTGGTTCTGAGAACCCATTACTAATGGGACATAGAACCTGTTCTTAATTTAGGTAATTAGGACATAGAACCTAACCTGTTGTTGGGTTGTTAATTTATTTAACAAATTAATTAAATTAATTTAATTTAAGAACCTAACTTGCAATCCCACTTTGAAGACTACTGCCTTACAGTACTTCTCTTCAGCAAAGGTCAGCAAAGGACTTATTCCGGGGCTTATGCTAGCCTAATGGAAGTATGGATTGCAGCCTTACTCCCAGGAATGTATGGATAGGATTGCAGCCACATTTCCAGTTTTCTTGTACCTCCACTGTCTCCCCTTAATACATTAGTATAGGCCAGCAATTTTCAATATTTTTAATCTCATGGCACCCTCAGGAGTTGTTAAAATGATCAAGGCACTGGTGTGCCATTGATAAGGTACACCTTGCTGCCAATAGGGTATGGGGCTCAAATCCACCAGTTGCTCTTCTAATAATTTGCCTTCCCCAAACACTGCAGCACACCTCTGCAACAGCACAGTGGTTAAAAAATATAGTATAGACACTATATCACATTCAGCCACTAGATAGGGTGGATAATATAATTTTCATTTCATGGGATTAAAATTGTTAACAGTGTGACAGTAGGAAATTTGAATTTTTTGCCTTTTTCTTGTTGCAAGGCATTTAAGGGTGGCTCAGTATCAGTAGTGAGAAAAATTAGTGAATAGCTAAGACTGACGATTCTTCTCAGTTCAGGTCCTTTGAAAAAGTTTCAAAGACAGTACCTGAGCACCCCGGCATCACTTAATCACTGTAGGAAAAGTTCCAAAAAAGTCTCCCCAACCAACCAACCCCCAACTAAGCACCTGGATACCATACAAGTGATCTTAGTTGCTAGTGAGGGTTGTTGGACAGTAAAGAGGAATACACCGTATTTACTCGAATCTAATGCACCATTCAATCTAATGCACAATTATAATCAAAATACCATAATTACTCAACTCTAATTAACCATCAAATCTAATGTGCACACTGATTTTGGAGCCTGAATTTGGCTGAAAAAAATGAGAGTTAGATTCGAGTAAATAGTGTTTTAATAAATAAAGCATGTGAGATGCAAACATAGATCCCCAACCAACTTTTGTAGCTATACTTTAGCTACACCAATTCACAACAGAAAAAATCAACCATGAATATTGAAACGATTCTCCATCATGCTATTAAATTATGCACTGAGAATTCTGGAAGTTCCTTTTGTTTTTGTTTTTTTTAAAAAAATTACACTTGGATTGAATTAGCACTACTATCGCTGTTCAGCATTTCCAGAAACCAGATGCTAAATGTTCTGTTATGAGTAACTGGCCACAAGAGGACATACTAATTTCTAATGGTGAAAGGTAATCTATCTTGCAGTACTCTATCTCCATGGACCATTTCTTTTTCTTTTTCATTTGGGTGACTGATTGGACTTTTGCACAAATATTAAATTTTGACAGGTGGAACCTATTTAACTAAAGCTGTACATTTCATAAAGGTGCCAAAATAGTGGTTTTGAAACTTTTTAACACTGGGACCCACTTTTTAGAATGACAGTCAAAGCTCACCAGAAGTGAAATCAATTTAGGCTTTAAACCTTAGCCACGATCAATCTAAGTCCCTTATACAACTCACTTGTGCTATCATTTTGCATGGCCCAGAATTCAAACATTCCAGCTCAGAAGTCAAAGCAGAACACAGTTGGATCCTTCTCCAGTCTCCTTGGGTCCCCCTTGGTATGGAGAAAGTTGATTGGTATGGAGAAAGTTCTGGCCCAATTCTTGTGCTGGCCTGGGGGTGTCACAAAAGTGCCCTAAGGCACTGGTCTTCAATCCCCGGTTCACGGCTCATTGCCGGTCCTCAGTGCCTTGGCCACCAGGTCACGCTGGCACTCAGCCCTGGACTGGAGGCAGGAGCTTTGGAGACACTCAGCCCCAGCCCAGCCCAGCTCAGCTCAGCTCACCTCACAGCCAGGAAACTGTGCAAGTGCAGCCTGGCTACTGAGCTGCGCCTGCGCGGTTTGCCCTGTCTCTGGGGCAAACTGAGCAGGTATAGCCCAGCAGCCAGTCCACAGCTGCGCAGTTCTCCCCAGCTGCAAGACGAGCCAGGCTGTGCACCCAGCTCACCTCACAGCCAGGGAAACTGTGCAAGTGCAGCCTGGCTACTGAGCTGCACCTACTCAGTTAGCCCTGTGTCTTAGGCAAACTGCGCAGGCACAGCCCAGCAGCCAGACCATGCCTGTGCAGTTTTCTCTGGCTGCAAAGTGAGCCAGGTTGTTCCTGCCCAGCTCACCTTGCAGCTGGGGAGAACTGCACAGGCACAACCTAGTATCGAGCTGCACCTGTGTTGTTCGCCCTGGCCACAAGGTGAACTGCGCAAGCGCAGCCCAGCTACTGAACTGTGCCTGTTCAGTTTGTCCTGGGGCCAGGGCAAACTGCTCAGGTGCATCCTGCCCATGCCATGGTCCTCACAGGGTTGAGGACCACTGCCCTAAGGCACTTCTGCACCACTTCCATAGGCTTCTTGTAATTCAAGGTGGAGGGTTAAGCCACCACACAGATATGGGCCAACCTCCGCACACTACCACAGAAATGGGGAGAGGGGTGAGTTGCACTGGCCTAAATTGGTTAGTTTTGTGCCACACAGCCCTCCCTCCCTCTCTTTCCACATCACGCTTCTCTCCTACTTCTCTCCCACCTTGCTAAGCATTTTCATCTCTGGACCCTCTATTTTAGTTCTGTATTTTCAATGGCAGCTAAATGGAACTCATCTGAAATTGACTCATAACTTACAATTTAGCAATGGCACATGCTAAATCCTATCTACCTTTTCAGTAACCTCCCACCTCCCTTTCACTTTTCAGACATGCATTAGCAATTTTGCTGGTGCATGTCCAAGGAAACCCATTGCAGATATGGAGGTTGACATAAATGTATGAGGATTTAAATCCCCTTTTGCCTCTGAAGCCTTCAAATCCACTTCCCCAAAATACACAACACCAGTTTTTTGTATGTTGTACTAGGGGGGATAACCCACCCATCAATGCCCAGCCCAAACTGCCAGACCTATAAGTTAAATTTGGGGAAGGTGTTCCATCCATGATGGTGGCATCAACTTAGAACCAATTTTTGGAAATTCAAACCAGAAGGGGGTGAAAAGGATTGCAACATGTTTTCATCCCTATATTTCATCCCCACACCCTTGGACATAAAAAAGTGAAATTTGGAAAGAAAATTCCTTCTGTGATGAGAGCACCCACTGATTTTTAGATGAGAACTGATTTTTAAAAATTTGACCCCTATGGCTGTGAAAAAGGTGAAACATGTTTTTGTCCCTATAGTTAACATTAAAGACTGATTGATCAACACCCAGCCCCAACCCCTTGACCCAGAAACATGAAATTCGGGAAGCATATTTCTCCTATGATGTAAAGACCCACTCAGAATCGATTTGGTACTCAGTGATGCCTGCTGCCCAATGTTGCCTGGTGGTGCCCAGTGGTGCCCAGAGGTGCCCTGCAGGAATGCTGTCCAGTGGTGCCCACTGATGCCTGGTGGTACCTGCTGCCTGCTGTTGCCAAGTAGAGTGCCCAGTGATATACAGCAGTCAACTGGTGCCCAGCAGAGCCCACTGCCCACTAGTGCCCTCTTGTATCCGTTAGGGATGCCTGGTGGTGCCCACTGCACAGAGGTGTCCAGTGGTGCATGGTGGTGTTCAGTGGTACCTACTGCCTGATGGTTGCCAGTGCCCTGTGCCCACTGGTGCTCTCTGCTGCCCACCACTGCTCCCTAGTACCCTCCAGTGCCCAGTGCCTGTCACTGCCCACTCGTGCCAGGGACCCAGAAATATTCTTAAAATTTTACTCCCACAATGGCAGGTAATTTCTGCCAGTTCAAAAAAAATGATTTTTAAAGAATTACCATAATTGTAGTTAGTACTGGAATTAGCTCCAAATTCAGAAACACCACAATTGACTTTTTTTGTGAAAGGCCTTTGGTTTTGTAAGTTTTTATCTAAATTTGAATGCTATAGTTCAAATTTTGCAACCCCAAATATCCTCACCATTTGACACCTTAACATGAGCAGCCCCAATGCCATTTAAACTGAATCACTCACATTTGTTCTTGAAGAGAGCAAGGTGGGCTGTCCTCCCAGTTTCTCACTAACATGTACCTATCAACATTCATTGCTCTTCTGAAATTATGCCTTGAGTGGAACTCCTCTTTGAAGCATTGGCTTTGGAACTGACATTCCTTTGAAACATGGCACTCCCAGCATGACTTTTTGAACTGATTCAATAATTGAGTTCAGTGCCAGATTAACGTATAAGCTAAACAAGCTATAGCTTAGGGCCCCACTCTCTTGGGGGCCCCAAAAAAATTTAAAGGAAAAAAAACTGGATGTACATTTCCAAAATATAATAATTTCGCTATTAATATACCTCTTCTTAATTGTATTTCACTATTAATTTAATTCTTCTTAATTATATTTCAGTTTAACAATTTGATAAAATACATATTTTGTTAAGTACAAATGGCTTTAGATACCTAATAGGACAATAAATTATCATAAAGCATATATTCAACACAAAAACCAGCAACAATTTGTTGTTGACAAAGGACAGCTGGACATAAAGGGCCCCATTCCATTCAATAGCTTAGGGCAGGGGTCCTCAAACTTTTTAAACAGGGGGCCTGTTCACTGTCCCTCAGACACTGTCGGGGGCCGGAGAGTGAGAGGACTTATGTAGGACAAAATGTAGGACATGTTAAAATGAAGCAAAAATGCTTGTATTGCTTTCCTGTACTTAATTTCAACACTTTTAAAATAGAAAAACTTTTAACATGCCTGATTCTCACCCAGACATGCAAGACGCCCTCAAAGCAGTTTCCAGCAACATGTTACTTCAACATATTTAACTTAACATATTTTTCATGTCAGACTTAAGACATATAATTGTAAGACTCCCTCAAAGAATTTTGCAGCAACACAAGGAATGTCAGTGACATGCACTGACACACACCATGTACTCTCTCTCTCTCTCTCTCTCTCACACACACACACACACACACACACACACACACACACACATACCCATGTATTCTTACACACACACACAAGCTCACCTCAATTTTGAGCTTGCTGTTCAGGAATTTTGCCCAAGCCTATGCATGTCTACTCAGGTGTAAGGCCCATAGAGTCCATGAGGCTTACTCCCAGGAAAGTGTTGATGGGAAGGTGGCCTTAATAGCCCAGCTCTCTGCTTGTCTACTCAGAAGTAAGCCCCTGGCAGCTGGGGGGCCGTGAGAGAGTGGCGGGAGGCACACATACCAGCCTCAAGCCCCTGGTAACTGGGGCGGCCACGCAAGGGCAGTGAGAGGCACGCACGCGCCAGCATGAAGCCCTGGGATGGTCTCGAGAGAGCAGCAGGAGGCATGTGCACCAGCCTCAACCTGGGCCCCTAGCAGCTGGGGCGGCCATGCACTCCAGCCTGAAGCCCCTGCTCCAGCTGTGCACGCAACATTTTAAAAAAAATTTTAAGGGCCAGCTTGAAGCTGCCCAAATTCTGGAGCCTGGAGGGGCTCTCTCCCTTTGCCCAGGGCTGCCATGACTGGTGGATCTTCGCCGCGGCAGCCTTGAACTGCCTCCGAGTGCCCACAAAGCGCCTCCCAAACCCCCCAAAAGACCGGCGGGCCAGATTGAGGCCTCTGGCAGGCCTGATCCGGCCCACAGGCCTTAGTTTGAGGATCCCTGGCTTAGGGCCTCATCAAACCTAAATCTGGCCCTGATTGAATGATGTGTGTAGGGACGTTGCAGTTAAATAAACTTGGATGAGGCTCCTGTTCCAGAAATGTCCTGTGAACAATTCATTTTGCTGCATAAAAATAGGGTGAGTCAGATATATCTATGCTGAGAATCTGCCAATGGAATCTCATGGACAAAGCAGCACTTATATGGATCACAGGGTTATCCAAGCATCCCTGCCTAGCACACATTCTTCTCCTGGCCTGAATCCTTCCCTTTCTTTCGGAGCTCAGGACCAGACATCAACACTGTCTTCCCTCCTGCAGAGCTTCTGTGGACTCATTAATCACAGAGCCACTCAGTCACAAGCTGAGATGGCTTTTTGGTTTTTCCCGATAAACACCAGCTTTTGGCAGGAAAAAGATTACAGTTTTCCAGTCTACCTCCTGACTGATAATCCCCACAGCAACAGGTCCCTTAGCTATAAACAGTGGCGAGGCATTCTGTTCTCACACACATCGCAAAACAAACAAGGTGATGGTGTGGGGGGAAATACACACATCACAATGTTTTTGTTGCTTCTGGCTGTGTTGCATTGAAAAAATTCTTTACTTTAAAATGACATTTTCTTTTCCCTAGATTACCATCTAAAAATAGCCTAATTTGCATACAATATAAATTTGGGTCCAATGGACCCGGTTGGTCAACTATATTCACTGCACTACCCGGAAGTATCAAAATGTGTAATAAAGATAAAGGTGTTCCCTGAAGAGTGCCCTGCCACTCGTGACCAACTCTAAAGATGCTACTCAACCCCAATAAGAGGCAGCTAAAGGCCAAATAGCCCATGTGTAATATCTTTCTGCAACTTCCAGCGAAATCTAGGCATTTCCACCTGGATCCTGCAACTCGGCTAGTGCATGGCAGATTCTGCCAGTGCAAGAATTTTAGCAGGATTGGGTTTTACACATTTAACATGCTACTGATCTTCAGTTCTTCTACCCAGAATATATGATTCAGTTTGTGCAGGTACTGCCTGGTGACCATATGTTGTCTTTTTCTAGCACATGTCCTGTATTTTAGCCTTGTGTCCTGGAAAAACTTCATTGTCCTCCTTTTCCTTGTGAGCAGGCAGCATGTAGGCTTCTTGTAATTCATAAATTATATGTAGCAAACTATATGTAATAGCTTTAATGTAATAATAAGCAATATAGAGTTTAAATTAGCCACATGAAAGCAATATATATGCATGTTATATACTATATTAGCGAAAAGCGTAGCTGCGTTGTGGGAGTAGAATTTCCCTATATGCCATCCCCCCATGGTGCATCAATCCCTCATGCACTTCAACCCCTCCATGTGCAATATCCCCCCATGCACAACATCCCCCATGCACATCAGTCCCCCATGTGCAACAATCCCCCATGTGCATCAACCCACCGTGTGCATCAACCCACCATGCACATCAGTTACCTATGCGCATCAAACCCCATGCACAACATCCCTCATGCTCATCAACCCCCATGTGCATCATCTCCCCATGCGCAACATCCTCCCAAGTGCCACCCCTCCCTCTGAACAACATCCCCCCCCCCCCCACGGCACCAGGAACCAAGCACCAAATTGGCTAGATGTTGGTCAGTCTTCCTTGTTAAGTATAGGACAAAAACAGGTTGCACACTTTTTCAGCCCCTTAAGGGTTAAATTTCTCAACATCAGTTAATGGTGGGTGTTCATGTGACATAAGGAACACCCTCCCTGAATTTCATGCTTCTAGCAGGGGTGGGCAGGGCCTGGCCCAAGAACCAGTTCTCTGGAGCTAGTGAGCGGGGCCGGGGCCAGGGGGCCAGGGCCAGGGGGCGGGGCTGGGAAGGTTTTTAATTTAAAAATAAAAAATTACTTACTTCTGAGTAGACCTGCATAGGATGGGGCTCTGAAGCTGCAGTCCTCTCCACACTTTCCTGGGAGTAAGAGCCATTGAGCACAATAGGGCTTACTTTTGAATAGACATGGTTAGGATTGTAATCACCAGGCTGAGAAAAGACGATCTATCCTGGAAAGAAGGGAGAAATCCTAGAGACAGTTCCCTGGGAGTAAGAGCCATTGAGCACAATAGGGCTTACTTTTGAGTAGACATGGTTAGGATTGTAATCACCAGGCTGAGAAAAGAAGATCTATCCTACTCTACTTCACAGAAGTCATGCATAGGATTGGCTTGGGCTCTCAGGCTACAGTCCCAGCCCTACAGTCCCTACCTGGGAGTAAGCCCCACTGACTATCATGGGACTTACTTTTGAGTAGTCATGCATAGGATTGGGCTCTCAGGTTGCAGTCCCAGCCACACTTTCCTGGGAGTCAGCAGTTAAAGGGTGCAGCTGGGAGCACTTTGCTCCAAGCATAGAAAGGAAAGGACTCCGGGGCTTGTGGGGTGCTTGCTGGGCTGCCTCTTGGAGCGGCAAATGTGAAAGTGCTCCCAGCTGCACCCTTTAACTGCCTCTCCAGCAGCTGAAGGAACTGGTTCGTTGGTTATCCCCCTCCCCATAGCTACCGGATCACCATCGTCAGGAAATTTTAACAACAGGTTCTATAGAGTAGGTGCGAACCTGCTGGTGCCCACCACTGGCTTCTAGGTCCAGGGGTTGGGGCAAAGCATCCCTCAGTCAGGGATTCTTCAATGCAAAGTATAGGGAGCAAAATGCGTTGCATCCCTTTTCACCCCCTTCCGGTTGGAATTTCCGAAAACTGGTTCTTAGTGCACCCCTCAGTCACTGAAGGAACACCCACACCAAATTACATGCTTCTAGGCCCAGTGGTTTTGGCTGGGCGTTGATGAGTCAGTCAGTGACTTTTCTCTTTTATATATATATAGATTTTCTCACCTTTTCCAGCCGAATTTAGTCTCCTAAATCAGGGTGTGCATTAGATTTGAGTAAAATACAGTATTTTGATTAGAAATATAGGGTGCGCATTAGATTCAATGGAGCATTAAGGTATATCGGCTCTTATGTTGTCCTGTCCTACATATTGCTTGAGTGTCCTACATTTTGGGGAACCTTGTCCTCTTTTTTGTTATGACATATGTTCACCCTGTGGGTACTGTAACTTAATGAGGATTTGCTCCCATCTTTTACAGTCCTTCTTCACAAATAGGCTCACCGTGCCTGTAAACCCCAATGGAGAACTGGAAGGTGTACTGTTCTCACTAGACTACACTGACTTCTTTCTCCTTCCTCTGAGATCCCAAGAGAAACAAGAGCCTGTTGAAAGCAAATGGGAACAAAACAAAGGAAAGGGAAATGCAGATAAGACCTTAGCAATGCTCTAAATGTTTACTTTATCTTGAAATGTTGGACGCCTGAAGGGGGAAAACCTGGGTGACATTTGTTGCAACCCCCCATTCCTGTAAAGGTCCCCCTCTCCCTTTAAGGGATGGGGAAGGGGAAAAGCAGCAGAACAATCATCAAGATCACTCTGCTGCAGGGGAGTGGGGTGATTTCCTCCCCTCTCCCCAGTGCCCTAACAGCCTGTGCAATGGTCTGGGATGTCTGGATGTATTGCTAGTCATGACTGACTGTAGGGTGCAGTGCTCATTCCTGTTTCTAAGCTCAGTAGCCAGGGTTGTCCAAAGACACTTCCATGGTCATGTGGCCAGCATGGTTATACGCCATGGTGCATGGAATGCTGTTACCTTCCCACCAAGGTGGTACCTATTTATCTATTTGCATATACACACTTTAGAAGTGTTACGTTGGCAGAACTCTGCCTTATTACTGGCTATTTCATTGGTAAGTACCAAAGGCAGAGCTCTTTTGGTAGCACTACAAAATTCCCTTTCTGAGAAGACCCACCAGGCTCCCTCCCTTCCCCAATTCTCTACCTTTAAACAGGCTTACAAAACCCATATTTTCTTTTCACAAACGCTTGCTGTGTGACATCTGACATTACATCTGATTTTAGGTGGTTTTACTACTGCAAGCTGTTTTTAGTCCTGTGCCTTGCGCATCAGTTCCCCATGCGCATCAACCCCCATGCGCATCAACCCCCATGCGCATCAATCCCCATGCGCATCAACCCCCATGCACTTCAAACTCCATGTGCAACATCCCCCATGCGCAAAATCCTTCTTGTTTTAATTGTTGTATATTGTTCTGATTATATTATAGGAAATAGAGTGTAAATGGTGTTAGATTACTCAGTTAACCAATCAATAATCCCAGTAATGGTGCTAAATTGTAAATTGCTATCATTCCCAATTCACAGAAGAATAACTGTGGTCCCTGTCCAACTAGCAACGCCACAACCAAGGTTCAATTTGGACTGTGTCTTCTCCCTTACACTGGAAGGGAAGGTTAGCTGGCCTCTATCTTAGCTCTTTGATGCTAACAACAGCTAGTAAAATTCCCACACCCTCCAAGCTAGGCTGTGTTGATAATTCCCATAAGCCCAAATTCTCTTAGGAAAGTATTTCCTGTCTGTGGCAAGAGCAGGGCAGCCACATACACTATTCACACATTTATCTATCTGCAGCTGATTAGATTTCCTTCCCATGGAATCTTTGCAAGAAAACAGGCAGCGAGTGATACCTGATAGACTAACTTATGATTGAAAAGCCCATTCCAGAGTCTCATGTGGAATACTCTACCAGACAGACACAGATGATTCTGCTCAAATATTGTTTGCTCTAGGCCCTGATCTGACCTGTACTGGTGATAAAGCTGGATCAGAGAAAGAGGTGTCTATGATTCCCTCCCAACACTTGCAAAACAGAAAATTTTCCTGTAACCTGCATCTTTTGCTTTGTTCAAAGAAACTGGCACTCTGCTGCACCTTTTCTCCTTCTTAGAGTGGTGAGATGCTTCTGTTTTCAGAATGATCCAGGTTTGGTTTCCTGTGGATGAGAGAATCTTGGAAATATGGGACATTGCTTGCTTTGTCTATAAGTACAGAAAAAGAACGTATGTGGTGGCAAATGGCAGACAAGGGTGTAGAACAGGGGCGTCACTAGAGTTTGCATCACCTGGTGCGGGAAGCCAGTGCATACATTGGGTGGGGCAACAATATGTATGGTGGGTGAGGTTATGCACCATTGCCCAGCCTCCACTGGTTTTTTTAGCCATACATTCTAATAGAATAAAGATATTTCAAAGTGGTTTGTTTCACTGCATTCTGCTGTAAATTACACATTCAAAGGTGTAGAACATGATGGAATAATTTCTACAAACCATGATTTTAACCATTTAGGTCACAAGGTTTGCAACCCCATTCAAGAGTGCCCCCTTTCTAATGCCCTAGTAACGTCCCTGATCGGGACTATTTTGGAAGTCTTGTACTCTCCTGGACTGACCTTACACTCCAGCCAAGGCATGCTTGCTTACTCACCAGTAAACACAGCTGTGCAGTTCACATCCATTTTCAATTAATTTCAATGCAATTAAAAGGGACCACCTTCTGGGGTAGTTTGTGGAGGCAGTGTTCATTGGATCAGGACAATTCTGCCCTTTCAATGAACTATGGCATGTTAGCCTACTCATGAGTAAAGCTGCAACAGGGGTCACTTTCTTTTTCCATAGAATTCAATGGATATTTTAGTGTTTTTTTGTTTGTTTGTTTTTGGGTTTTTTTTGCCATACCTTTTGATAGGAAGGTGCTATTTCAAAACTGATTTTTTGCATTGGATTCAGCTCTTCAATATGAATCCAACAGTATATGACATGATGGAATTTGATGCTCCATTGCAAAGTTGCAACTTTTATATCCCCCAGTGTGCGTCACTCCCCTTGGGCACATCACCTAGTGAGGACCACACCATCTGCACTACCTTAGTGATGCCACTTGCATAGAATCTACAAAGGGATAGATCTAAACACAGTTTATTTCCTCCAGGTTCTTCATCAGTTTCTCCAGCTTTGAGCAACACTATCGTTTGACAAGGTTTTCAAGCATAGTGCAGAGGGAAGGAGATTTCAACCCACTATCCCCACAAGGTCCCAGTCTAGATCTCTCCTCACAGCTGCTATTTATTACACACAATAGAGCCAAATTAGCTATTAATGTCACATCTTCTTTGGCCCAGAATTCACTGTCCTCTATTCTACCTTCCTGGTAGCCCCCTATCAACCAGGAGAATAGGTTATGATTGCACTGCCAGACATAGCAGGTACAGAACATGATATTCTCCTGGATTCTGCTTTGCTACTCAATCTAAGCCCTGATGCTTAGATTCTAAGCATCATATTCTAAGCATCTATCATATTCTAAGCATCTATGATGCTATTCTAAGCATCATAGTTTGCAATCCTTAAAACACTTTCCTGGGAGTAAGACCCACTGAACAGAATGGGGCTAGACATGGTTGGGATTGTGCTCATATCCAGACTACCGTTGCTAGTTCTTTGGAGGAAGCCACAACAGTTAAACTAATTTTAGACTAGTCTGACTGGTTTCAATTTGTGCCTTAAGTAATTGCAGCGTGAAGCCCTGAATCCTATTTCATGAGAACCATCAGCTGAGATTAACAAAGCAAGAAGTAATATTAACAGGACTACAGGAAATGTATCCTTTCAAATGGGCATACAAAGAGCACAGAGCCGGATATCTGTTGGAACATAAAATGTTTATACTGAATTTAGTGGTGTCAGAAGCAAATGAGAAACAAGAATGCTTTATTTAGTAGATCCCAACATGAGTGTCATTTAAAGACTGATCAAGGTGAGTCAGAATCTGCGGCCAGGAGGAAATGGGTACAAAGGCACCTGATGTATCCACTTTGCTGAAGCTAAACAAATTCTGGTCTACAAGTACAAGGACAGATAACAATCATGAAGTGCATATTTAGCATAGATTTAAATTTGAAGAGCCTTTGAATATATGATGCCAACATTCCCAGGAAGAATTATGAGAGAACTTGGGGAGCCAATTTGTTTAACTGCTACTGAGAATCCTTGTGTCAACAGCCTGCGTCAGCCTCAGTGGCACAGATTGTTCTGTTTTAGCCACTGAAGCAATGACTGAGAGGGCCTGTGAGATGTGAGGCTTGCATTCCCAGCTTAGCATTACAGGCCAAATCCTGACTGAGCTTTCGGGAATGTGGTAAACGATGCACTGGAGATATTGAAAGACCCACAGTAACAGGCTGCACCAGGCATCAGCCTAAAGAACTTCAAACAACTTCAAGCTTCATATATCATTCACAGTAAATGGTGCCTTCAAAGCAATGAATGTAGAATTGAGCAAAGTGAGAAGATAGGAGGCTTAAAGGGAGCAAAGAGGCAAGGTAGCCAGCAAATAGTTTCTGATACTGAAATAAATCATCTGAGAGAGCCAGGTTCATGGAGAGGAATGAACAAATGCTTCACACTATAGGAATAACACTCTAGAGGAACTTCACTCTATAGGAATAACAAATGCTTCACACACAGAAGGTACCAGTTTCTCCAGGGTGTGAAGAACCTTAGGAGGAAGGCCAGGGAATGGTCCTTCTCCACTTGAGCCCTTGGAGAGCTGTTGATAGGCCAAGTTGATCATGGGTGTCCAACATAAGGCATATGGACCATGCTCTTTATCCTATCCTTAGTCTTTCCCAGCACCACCTTCAGCTGCTGACCTATGCTCAGGATAGCTGAAAGTGCCCATGAAAATTCAGCTCTCCCATATCTTGCAAATATCTTGCAAATATTATCAAGATTTACATATTTTAATCTTCTGTCATTTGCAGCTAAAGAGTTTCTGAGAAAAATTGCAGGCATCCTCCTCTTATTGGACAGGTTAGGGACTGGAGCACTGTCCAAAACTAAAAATGATTAAAAAGTGGAATCCAATCTTTTTCAGCTTGAAAATGCAAAATGGCGACCAAAATTAGACAAATTTCACTTGCAAAAGCCTAGGGCCTTAACATCACTTCCTGGACCTTGGCAGGGGTCATGAACACTATCCAGGCTGCTGTATGAACAGGTTGACCATAATTCTAACTTCCAGTAAGCCCCAGCATAACTCCTGTACTAGCCTGGGAGTGTCACAAAAAGTATTGGCACTTCTGCCCCACTCCTAGGGAGGTTAGACCACTGCAAGGCGTATACCAACCTCCCCATACCACTATGGCATAGGGTGGCCATATATCCCAAAAAACAGGGACACTCCTGACTTTGGGGCATTGTGTTCGTATGCTGGCAAATAGGACAGAGGGTCCTGTCCCAATTTTGTGGAAGAGAATTATGACAACCCTACCATGGAATGATGTGCCATGTGAGTTAGACTGGCCTAAATTTGTTAGGGCAGCACCCCAAATAACATATATTTATTAACACATAGCCAAAATATATAACAAATTACAGGAAATTGAGCACAGGTGTGTGTGGGCAATGAATATCTTATGTATTTGAATGATGGTTATTTACTGAAGAAAGTCATAAGGAAATCACACCCCCCCCCCAAAAAAAAACAGTTTGATCACTATGTCACATGCAAATCAACATCAGGGAAGACAATTTTAGCCTTTATACCAGCAGAGAGAGGTTGAAAGAGTGAAGCATGTGTTGAATGAATGATTCCTGGGTATAATTTAAAGGTGTTGAAAGAGCAAAACCATCAGAAAACAGTCAGAAAGTGGGGGATGAGTGTACTTATTTCTGGTCATGATTGCTCAATTACATCACTTCCTGGACCTTAGCAGGGGTCATGAATACTATCCAGGCTGCTGTATGGCCATATATTGACCAAATATTCTTTTGACCATATATTCTTTTTCTAAGCCTTGTCCTCATTGTTAGCCTTGCGTCTTGGGAAAAAAAAAATCTTCATTTTCCTCCTTCTCCTTGTGAGCAGAAAGCATGTTGCTTTCTTGCAATTAATAAATTGTATTAAATTTAATAATAAGAAATATAGTGTTTAAATTAACCACATGAAAGAATATACGATATATGAGTGTTTTTAGCTTTTATTTTGTCATGTCCTGCATTTTTCTTGAGTGTCTTACATTTTGGGAGTCTTGTTCTCTTTTTGTGGTTATGACATCTCCTCACCCTATGTATGAAAAAAGTTTCAAACTGCTGAAGTAGATGATGCAAAGTAAGTAGAAGGCAGCAGCACCATAGCAGCTGGCCAAGAAGTGATGCTGCACATTCTCCAAAAGAAAGGTAAAAATTAGTCATCTGGTGGTGCAAGTGGTTAAGACACTGTGCCTGTTAACCAGCAGGCCAAGGTTTGAGACCCGGGTCCCCACAAGATGAGGATTTCCTTCTATGGGCAGGGGGTTGGACTACTAGATAATCCACTGGGTCCCCTCCAACTTCATGATTCTATGTTGATGTCCACCAGCACATAATCTTGATGTGTTGGCTTCCTGGTGCCACTGAGCAAGGCGGCAGCAGTGTGAATGAATGGCTTTCCTTTTTCTTTGCATGGAATGTTTTTGCCTTTCCGTTTGACAACAGGCAATCCAGTTCAAAAGCTCTCAAGCACAACTTCAGAGAACACACTGTGATATGTCAGTAATGTGAGGAATTTCACCCTCCGCTTTCGTTCCTGGTACCTGCTCACTTCTGCCTCTGCAGGTCTGGTTGACCTCCCCCGACAGGGAAGAGCACTTCAGAGTCAACCCTCCCATGTCGAATGCATCTTTCTGACACTTTCTTTGGTCTCCTAAGTTACACTGCACAGATCACATACCAATCTACACCAAACAGAGTTCTGGGCTTTCCACCCAGACGAGGTTTGCCACATGTCCCAAAAAACAAGAACAATCCCAATTTGGGGGGATTGTGTTCACATAGTGGCAAATTTATTTATTTATTTATTTATTTATTTATTTTACTTAATTTGTATCCCCCCTTTCCTCATCCACAAGAGAGAGCCCAAGGCGGCTAACATGAATAAAAATAAAACACCATTAAAATAATAATAAATAGAACTTAAAACATAATTAAAATATACTTAAAATACAATTAGATTTAAAATTGAAATGATTAAAACAGACAAAAAACTTTGTTAAAAACAATAATATGTAAACACAATAAAACTGCCCCCAACCCCTGCCCCATTTAAAAGCTTTTTTTTTTTTAAATAAAAAGGTTTTTAGTCTCTGCCTGAAGCTCTGTATTGAGGGAGCTTTCCTCAGTTCTATGGGGAGGGAGTTCCAAAGCCGGGATGCCACCACTCAGAAGGCCCTATCTCTGGCAGCCACACCTCTCACGTCTCTTAGTGGTGGCACAGTAAGTAGGGCCCCCTCAGATGACCTTAGGTGACAGGTCTGATTGTACAGAAGAAGACAGTCCCTCAGGTATCCTGGACCCGAGCCATTTAGGGCTTTAAAGGTCAGGGCCAGCACTTTGAATTCAGCCCGGAAACGAATGGGCAGCCAGTGTAGTCGCTGAAGCAGTGGTCCGACAGAGTCAAACCGACAAGCCCCAGCAACCACACGGGCCGCCGCATTTTGGACTAGTTGAAGTTTCCGGACCGTCTTCAGAGACAGCTCCACGTAGAGCGCTTTACAATAATCTAGTCTCATTGTCACTAGGGCATGGGTCACTGTGGCCAGATCTGAATGACTCAGGTATGGTTGCAGCTGGCAGATCAGCTGAAGCTGAGCAAAGGCTTCCCTGGCCACAGCCACCACCTGGGACTCCAGGAGCAGCTGTGAATCCAGGAGAACGCCCAAGCTGCGACAGAGGGTCCTGTCCTGATAGGACAGAGGGTCCTGTCCTGATTTTGTGGAAGAGAATTATGGCAACCCTAACCCAGATGTGACTCTTCTCATCAATCCCTACACATAGGCAATAACATAAAGCCACAATGGCAAGACAGACCAACTTGTACAAACCATGTTTGGCAGCACTTGTCTGATTCCTGCTAATACATTTTCTCTCCTTTTGTTCACAGGTTTCAACTGGTCCCGATTTACGTACCTGGAAAAGTCCGTGCTCTTTGCTCCTAGTGAACCACTATTCCTCTGAGAAAGATGCTGTGTTAAAACACTGATGTGACTTTATAGTATTATCTTTCTTAAGGATTCCCCTCCCTCCACAATATCTCCAGATCTAGATCTCCAGTTAACTTCTGCTAACTGGGTTACAGGCACTCTTTCAAGGGGGTGTTCCTCTTTTATTTAGCAAGGGAAGAGAAACTGGCCCTCCTCACCCCAGCAATGTCTGTTCAAGTGGCTTCAGCTGGTGTTCTTTTGCACTTTAGACTGTGAGCTCTTTTGGGACAGGGACCCATTAGCTTTTAATTAGCTATTAATTTTTTTCATTTTCTTGTAAACTGCTTTGTGAACTTTTTAGTTGAAAAGCACGAGGTTGGTTGGATGGATGGTCATACAGACACACGGACTCAACATTTCAACTCAGGACCCTCCTTTCAAACTTAAAAATCTTTCCAGTCAAAATTACCGGGATGTGATGCCATCCATGTCTACTTGGAAGCCTCAATTTCTACTTGGAAGTAAATCTTTTTGTGTTCAATGCAACTTACTCCCAGGAAAGCCCAATGTCAGATTTCAATATAGCGGATCCAGGTCTCTTGTGACCCCCTGACCCAAGGTCCAGACCCCTATTTTGAGTACCACTGCACAGGAACCTAAATTTCTGAGTCAGATTGGGAAGAATGCATCTTGTGCCTAGTGTACACATGCAAGAAAATGTGTACACATGTGTGTGAATGTGAAGAATCTATTTTGATTACTACTTGCCAATTCCGAAGCTGATAACTCATTCTGAGTTGTTGAAAATAAAATGCAGGATAGTCATATAGGAATATTATTTACTAAAAGAACAACTGTCTAGAGAGGTTATTTTGAAGGCAATGGTTGCAGCAGGTGGAGGTGAGTCTTCAAGCAGTGCATAACTGGGCAGTGGAAATTGGTTACAAGCATGTACATATTTTTGTCTGTGAAATGTTTTAATTGTTGAACATGCCACAAAATGTTCTCCCCGTAGACCATGCATAAGGAGGGGGAATTTTAGGGATTTCTAGCGGTTGTGAAGCAACTTGTATAGCCAATACCTTGCAGAAACCACATCAAGCAATACTTCAGTTAACATTGCTCCAGGAGCTTTTGGGGAGAATGTCAACCACAAGTTAGCTGCCTCCAGGAAGACCTTTATCAATGGTAGTGAGTTCTACTGCATTATGGTACTCTCTCAAAATGACCATAAGTTTCACCCTAAACATTCTTGTTCCATTTCCCCCTATTTTTTCAGCTGTGGAAAGCTGGCGAGTCTTCCAAATGCAGTAGTGATGCTTGCTCTGTTGTTGCTAAATGGCTTTCTCCTTCCCCAGCTAACTGGTAACAAAGAACTTGATCTTGAATCATCTCTTTAGATGTGAAGCCCATCTGATTGACCAGAGCAAGAATGTGAAGAGATTCAGTTGGCCCCAAGTAACCTGACCCCACAGATAAACCTAAGGTAATGCCCAAAGGAGATACAAAGCAGCATCACACATCAACATCACATGTTGGAAGGGTTAGGACGGACAAGAGAAAATATTTCTTTACCCAGCATGTAGTTGGTCTGTGAGACTCCCTACCACAGAATGTGGTGATGGCATCTAGCCTCAATGCCTTTAAGAAAGGATTGGACAAATTCCTAGAGGAAAAGACCATCACAGATTACAAGCCATGAGGGGTGTGTACAGAGGTGGACAACCTTAAAACGTCAGATGCAGGGGAGGACACTGGTTACAGTATCATATATGCTCCCTGAAGCCACTGTGTGATACAGGAAGTTGGACTGGACGGGCCTTTGACCAGATCCAGTGGGGGGACTTCTTATGTTCTTATCTCATTTTCCGTGTTTGCCCTGGATGCATCAGCCAGGGTAATCCAGGTACACTGACCGGGTACACCTTACACTGACCAAGTATGAGTGTAAAGACAAACATAAGTAACAATTTTTTGCAATTTTATGCAAACATATTACCTTCTCTTGTGGTACTTTTCAGCCACAAATCTTACAAACTATCAATTCAGCCATGGTTGCTGAGTCTCTGGGAGATTATCAATAACATTTGGTGTGTTTAATTTTTAAAAAGAGCTTAATTGTGATAATTGTGATCCTGGCAGCTGGAAGCATTCTCAGGAGGGCTGGAAAATTGTTTAGTATCAGCTGTAGAGGTAGCTTTTCAAAATTAAAAAAAGGATTTATGAAATCATCTAATTCTTGGTGCAACTGAAAATGAACTTGATCATACTAACATTTGAGGCAGCCACAATCAAGCATTGTTAATTCCCAACCATTTCAATGGGAAATGAATAGAAAGTGTAATGTGGAAAACATTCTTTACTCATCTGCTGAAATCAATGACAGTAAATAGTGCTTTGACAGGCTGGAGTAAAACCAAGGTGAGTAAGGAAGTGTGATAGATTAGATCCACCCTCTCCAGCCCATTTCCACCTTCTGCTATATCCCCTGCCTACCTTGAACCATGAACTGCTCATTTACCACTGTACCTGTCACCACTTTACCTGGGTCAGGTATCAAAATGGTAGAAATTAATGCTGGCCATGCCAGCTTTTGATTCATTTATTTGAAACATATTGCTATCCTATAGGTCAGTGATTTTCAATCTTTTTCATATCACAGCACACTAGCAAGGCACTGAAATTGTCAAGGCACACCATCAGTTGTTTTTACCTTTGACAAGGCACACCAGGCTGTTTAAATCCCCAATTTTCCTATTAATTAATTACACTCCCCAAATTCTCATGGCACACCTGCGGAATATCCATGGCATACCAGTGTGCCACAGCACACTGGTTGAAAATCACTGCTATAGGTTATAGTCTCCTGGGGGAAAAAAGAGTCCAATTACAGCAGGAATTACACTACAATCCCAAGACATCTCAACTACTAGGCAAAGTTCAGTAAATGAGCATTAAATATCCCAGTCACTCCATCATTATGAAAGTAGGCATAGAGAGTTGGTCCAAAGAATCACAAATGAACAAAATTGTAGAAAAGGCTTGAAACTTACATGCACTTTTCATGGATTCTACATGCACTTTTGCTGTTGAGATCCACCCCTCCAGCCCATTCCCATTCCCACCTTCTGCTATCTCCCCTGCCTACCTTGATGCATGAACTACTCCTTTCCCACTGTACCTGTCACAACTTTAGCTGGGACAGTGGAGCATACAGGTGAGTCTGGAATGTATTTGCTTTCATCAGCAGCTCTATTGCAGGACCTTTTGTGACACTGGATTATCAACCGTTCAAATGTTGTGCATGAACATAAGATTGAACTATAAAGCATTTCCCATGTATTACATATTTATTAGATGTCTACTCCACCTTCCAGCAAAGAGTGGCTCCCAATATGGATTTACTATTAAAATTCATCTGAAGGTACAATTTCACTGGGGTTATGTGGGCATTTGTGGGAAATCACAGATCTCCTTGGATTTGGTGAGATCATCTAGGTTCAGGGACAGGCTCAGGTAGGTTGGTTAATGGTAAAGATGCTTTGGACATAGAAGCAGCCTTTCTGCTGATCAGCAAGATATTTCTGGTTGCTCGCCATGGAGGACAAAGTCCAGTTTCTTCCAGCTTCCTCAGATATTTCTTTGCTGTCCTTTTTTATGCTGTATAAGTTTGTTGATTCATCTCCATCCCACCAATCCTATTTCCTGCTCACCTGTCCATATGGCCTCCTGGAAATTGATTTCAGACTGCCTCTCTAACCAATAATTTCTCCTCAGCCTTGAGTCAGATGCCTTGGACTGATCCCGCTGTGAGGATCTGGGACACATCCACTGCATGATAAGCTTGAATTTTTGCTGACAGTATCATTTTCAGAGCCTTGGAAAACTGGTATTGCTGAAGTAGGCATAATCATCTCTATTCCTACCAACTGACAAAATCCTGATGTTAAAACCCAGTGTTATTTCTGCAGCATTCCAGTACAAATTAAATGAACAAATGAGACAAAACAGCTGGTCTGTGTAGTGCCTTAAATGAAAATATGAAGGAGGCCAACATTTACAGGAGGTGAGCAACAGCTGTGTTGTGGACTCTCCACAATTAAAAGAAAATATCCTTATTTCTATATGGAATATTCTGGGCATCCTGAAGCAGCCAATGGATCATTCGTTGCGTGAACTCATATTCCAGACTGAAAGCCAAACACCAGCATTGGCTGGCTATAGCTTTATTTGTGACAGAAGCACATACAGGCAGTGGTTCACCCCCTCCTGAAGAAACCCTCCCTGAACCCTAAAAACCTAAACAACTATCAGCCAGTCTCAAACATCCCATTTCTGGGCAAAGTGGTCGACTGGGAGGTGGCTTCCCAGCTTCAGAGGGTCCTGGATGAAGCTGATTATCTGGATCCCTTCCAATCTGGTTTCAGGCCAGGGTTTGGGACAGAGACTGCCTTGGTCGCCTTGGTGGATGACCTACGCCGGGGAATGGACAGGGGGAGTGCATCCCTGTTGGTCCTGCTGGACCTCTCAGCGGCCTTCGACACCATCAACCATGGTGTCCTTCTTGGTCGGTTGGCCGGGTTGGGGATTGGAGGCACTGTTTTGCAGTGGTTCCGCTCCTTCCTGGCTGACCGGTCCCAGAAGGTGGTGCTGGGAGATGCTCGGCACCCTGGCCTCTTCGGTGTGGGGTGCCACAAAGTTCCATTCTACCCCCCATGCTATTTAACATCTAAATGAAGCCGCTGGGAGAGGTCATCCGGCGGTTTGGAGTGAGGTGTCATCAGTACGCTGATGACACCCAGCTCTATCTCTCCTTTCCTCCTGAGTCCAAGGAGGCAGTTGAAGTCCTGAATCGTTGTCTGGAGGCACTGGGGGACTGGATGAGGGTGGACAAGCTGAGATTAATCCTGATAAGGCAGAGGTTCTCCTGGTCTGGAAGTCCTTGACTCAGGTATTGGAATAGCATCCTATTCTGGATAGGGTTGCACTCCCTCTGAAGGAGCAGGTTCGCAGCTTGGGGGTTTCTCCTGGATTCACAGCTGCTCGTGGAGTCCCAGGTGACGGCTGTGGCCAGGGGAGCCTTTGCTCAGCTTCGGCTGATCCACCAGCTGCAACCATACCTGAGTCGTTCAGATCTGGCCACAGTAACCCATGCCCTAGTGACATTGAGACTGAATTATTGTGACGCACTCTACGTGGGGCTGCCTCTGAAGATGGTCTGGAAGCTTCAACTAGTCCAGAATGCTGCGGCCCATGTGGTTGCTGGGGCTCGTCGGTTCGACTCTGTCGGGCCACTGCTTCAGCGACTACACTGGCTGCCCATTCGTTTCCGAGCTGAATTCAAAGTGCTGGCCCTGACCTTTAAAGCCCTAAACGGCTTGGGTCCAGGGTATCTGAGGGACCGCCTTCTGCTGTACAATCCGACCCGTCACCTAAGGTCATCTGAGGGGGCCCTACTGACTGTGCCACCACTAAGAGACGTGAGAGGTGTGGCAGCCTGAGATAGGGCCTTCTCAGTGGTGACACGCCAGCTTTGGAACTCCCTCCCCTTAGAACTGAGGAAAGCTCCCTCAATACAGAGCTTCAGGCAGAGCCTTACAACCTTTTATTTTAAAAAAGCTTTTTAAATGGGGCAGAGGTTGTGGGGCAGTTTTTATTGTTCTATTTTATTGTTTTTTGACAAATGTTTTTAGTCTGCTTTAATTGTTCTCAGTTGTACTCTAATTGTATCTTAATTGTGTTTTAATTGTGTTTTAATCTATATTTATAATTCTATTTTAATGTTTTTTTCTGATTCATGTCAGCTGCCTTGAGCTCCCTCTTGCAGGTGAGGAAAGGCAGGATATAAATAAAATAAAATAATTAATTAAAATAAATACACAGGTAAAAAATTACAAAAAACTTTAAAGGGAGGTTAATTCAATAAAAACATTTTCAGACCTTTTTCAACTGGGAAGGTGAAACAAGAAATGGCTTTTTAGAAATTAATTCTTGCTCTAATGAGCGCTTTGTCTTGCCATCTAACTCATTAATCCAATGGTTCCCAAATGTTTTAGACGCCCTAACTGATTTATAAATGCCAAGTAGTGTGGCTATAGAGATTATTGGGCAGCAGTGCCTCCCAACCAGTAACTGTTTTAACCATCGATGAATACAGGTCCAACCTGGTTATACACTGATTTTTTTAAACACAGATTTGACTCCACATGAATCACAGTGCTTTCACACAAAAACACAGATTTGACTCCACATGCAAATCACAGTGCTTTCACACAAAAAACTGCTTTTCTCCTGTTATAGAGAAGTAGTCATGCAAGAAATCATTCCATTTATCAGACCCAGAATCAAACCCCTGCAGATATTGAGGCACTACCTTATTTCATTAGGTCCAAAGGAGGAGCAAGATACCTGGAAGTGAGTCTTTAAACGTATTTTTCCATTGTATTCTTTATACACATTTTTTTTTTATCCACAGGAGGTTCCAGAACAGAACCTTGGTGGATAAGGAGGGACATCTGTATAGCCTAATCTGCCTGATCAAAGATAAGCTTCTCTAGAACAGTGTTTCTCAAACTGGGGGTTGGGACCCCTTTGGAGGTTGCCTGACCCCTTCATGGGGGTCGCCTAAAGACCCCTGGTGTAAGGGGCCTTCCAAGGTATTTTGCATCTTTTTTATTTGTAATTAGAAATAAATATTTCACAATATATAATTAAATATTATTTTGTGATTAATCACTATGCTTTAATTATGTTCTATTTGTAACAATGAAAATGCATCCTGCATATCAGATATTTACATTAGGATTCATAACAGTAGCAAAATTACAGTTATGAAGTAGCAACAAAAATAATTTTATGGCTGGGGGTCCCCACAACATGAGGAACTGTATTAAAGGGTCATGGAATTAGGAAGATTGAGAACCGCTGCTCTAGAAGACTGACTCCAGCCTGCTGTGTTGAGGACTCATCACCAGACCACATTGGATGAACAGGGCAGAGCTGGCAGGAACCAGGAACAGGCTCTGAGTGACAGCAATGAGCAGGTACAGCTTCCTAAAGTGACTTCCTCTAGTACACTTAACATCTGGATGGGAACATGGGTCTTGATTTTACAGACCAGGCCTGCAATCCTAACCTCACTTTCTTGGAAGTAAGTACTATTGAACACAATGGGACTTACTTTTGAGTACACATGCTTAGGATTGCACTACAGGTCCCTTTACAGGCTCATCTCATCTTGCAGGGGTGTCCAAACCTTTTGGCAGAAGGGCCACATCATCTCTCTGATACGGAGTCAGGAGCCAGAAAAATTATTTACATTTCAAATTTGAATAAATTTGCATATATTTACATATAAGAGTGAGCTAGCTAGCTAGATAGATATCTGGAGGATTACAAGGCTTGCCTGAGAGCCAGATAGAAGGGTCTTGCCAGGTGCCACATTCAGACCACATCTGGCTCCCGGCTGGAGTTTGGACACCCCTGCTCTAAACCAGCAGCACAGTGGGAGGTAGCGGCAGCAACAGAGGAGTTTATCCTCAGCATCATGGAAGTCACAGAGGTACAGTTTTTCTACTGAGTGCAGGAATCAGGGCTATAGCCAGAAGAGGGGCAAAACACTAAGTTTTACAGGGAGCCTCACTTCAGTGTCAGGAATCTCCTCCCCGTCTGAGCCATTCCAGGAGGGGGAAGCATCCTGGAATGTCTCAGAGCCAGGTTGACCATATGACCGCAAATTCCCAGATTTGTCCAGATTTTTAGCCTCCTGTCCAGGTGACCTCCATTTTGGCTTCATTGTCCTCCATTTTGGCTTCATTTTGGAACTTCACAATGGTGTGCTGTATCCCATCATGTCTTATGGCATTGGGTTTGTACTGAATAGCAGAATCCAATGCAAAAATTAGTTTTGAAATATCTACTTCCTTTCAAAAGTTATGACCAGAAAACCAGAAAACAAAGATATGCATTCAGCTCTATGGAAAAGAAAAGTTCCCCATATTGCAGCTTTACTCATGAGTAGGTGAATGTGCCATAGTCTGCCAGAAAGGCCAGGCTGAGAGGAATCCAAGGACACCAGAATAGTCCTGATCCAGTTAACAGAACCTCCAAAATCACCTCAAAAAGAGGCTCCTGATAATTGCATTCATCTCTATGGGAACTGAAAGGGAACCTTATTGCGCCTTTACTTGCAAATAGGCAAACTTGCCTTAGATATTTTGGGCAGGCTGAGAGAAATCTGGTCCTGATCCAATAAATGAGGCCCCTAACAGGCACCTCACAAGGAAACCCTTCCTCCAAGCTCCACTGCAATAAACCCGTTGAAAGTGAGACTGCACAGCTGTGTTACTCATGAGTAAGCAAGCATGCCTTGCTGGTGTGGAAGGTCAATCCAGAGAGTGCAAGGCTTCCAGAATGGTCCTGATCCTGTGCATGTGGAGCTCAGCAAATGCTCCACAAGGCTGCATATGAGTGTTTTCAGATTTTGTCATGCCCTACATGTTGCTTGGATGGCCTTCATTTTGAGGGGTCATCCTCTTTTTTTTTGGTTATGGCATATGGTCACCCTGGGTGAGGATCATGTCTGCTTTGAGCCACTTACATGTGCATTATTGGTGAAAACAGGTCTTGCAAAGAGCTTTTCAAATTAAAAAGTAATATAGTGTTGAAATTAAGTACAGGAATGCAATACAGTGGTGCCTCACATAAAAAGCTTAATTCGTTCCAGAGGCATGCTCTTTAAGTGAAACACTCTTTAAGTGAAGCAGATTTTTCCATAGGAAATAATGGAAACTCAGACAATTGGTTCCACAACCCAAAAAAATATTCTTATAAAAATATTAACTGGATGTAAAAATGATGATAAAACACTGTAATTGAATTCAAAACATGCATTCAATGTGCATGATCTTATGAAGTCTACTTAGGCTGCAATCCTAAAGACACTTTCCTGGAGAAAGCAGCATTTAACACAATGGGGCTTACTTCTGGGTAGACATGGTTAGGAGGCTGCAATCAAAGACACTTTCCTGGGAGGCTTACTTGGGCTGCTGCTGGAGGTTCAAGGTGGTTGGTGGGGGCACTTGGGGCAGCTGCCTCTGGCACCCCCAGGCAACTGCCCCCAAATTGGGGGCAGTTAGAGGTAGCAGCGCTGGCTGGCAGCCCTTTTAAACAGCCTCCATGCGAAGCGTCAGGGCTGCATAGCACACGTGCCCATAGTATGCTTGTTTGTTAAGTGAAGTGGAACTTGTTATGTGAAGCAAGATTTCTTGGAAATTTTTGCTTGTTATGTGAAATGCTTGTTAAGTGATTTACCACTGTACGAGTGTTTTTAGCTTTTATTTTAATATGTCCTACATTTTATTTTTTAAACATGTCAGGAATTTGGGGGGACCTTGTCCTCTTTTTGGGGTTTGGGCATCTAGTCACCCTGCTCAGAGCATCCTCAATCTGGAATGGCTCAGAGGGGGCGGATTCCTGCAAAACTTAGTTTTCACCGCCTCCCCTCCCCTTTTCTGGCTACAGTCCTGGCTGGAATCTGAGTGTAATGGACTCCCCTGCCAGTCGTCATGGACCACATTGATCTCTTCTGAGCACTTTCAGTAATGAAGCAGCAGAACTGCTGGAGTTTGAAAACCACCTTCTCTTTCACCAGGAGGGTGTCTTCATCTTGGTCGCTAATCCTATGCAGCCACCAATATGGACATTGGGGTCCAACATGGCAGCCATGAAGTACAGGTAGTCATGGAACTTGAGTGGTTTCTATCCCTGGACCCTATGTCATGGTCATCTAACACCAATCACCTGGACCCTGTGTCATGGTCATCTAACACCAATGCTGCCAAAGCAGGCCTCCGTGCTCTTCTTCAAAGCAACCACCATCTGCTACAGGTGGACGAGGCTGGAGACTGCATAGGTGTTGAGGGCACCACCAAGGAAATGGTCACCTTCCTCTCAGACTGCACTGCCTGGGTGGCTTCTAAAAAGGGTTGCAGAAGCTTACTCAGAGCCCAAGCCTTTACAGATCTACTTGGAAGTAAGTCCTGGGTATAGTCAGTGGGGCTTATTTCCAAGTAAGTATGGTTAGGATTGCAGCCAAATTTCTTTCAGCTGCGAGTACTCCCTGAGGTATGATTTCAAGGTGGACTGGTTCACTTTGTCCAGCACCAACTTCAGCCACTTTCCCAAGCCTGGAAGGAATTGATGTGCAATCGATATATATGCAACTGATGAGCATGATGCTGTTCCAGCATTGCTGGTGATTTAAGGAACCCTCACTGGAGACTCTCCCTAGCTGACAGGGAGAAATGGTCTTGAGTTACTCACTGAGAATGCAGCTTCCATTCACTCCCTGACATATTTGGAATGTTTTCTTTCTGAACTTTAGTGGATCTGGCTTGCTTTTCATTATTTCACCTGCAGTTGTTTGATATAGCTGAATGTCACCTCCCCCAGAAAATGCAAACAAACAATTCCATTCCTTTTTAATTATAGTTTTATTTTCCAGTTTATTCAGTTATAATTTCCAAACACGTCTGTTGTTTTCTGAGCATTGAATAATAGGATCAAACCCATTTCACTGGAATATTTCTAGTCTTATGAGGGGAAAGAATACAGATTCCTGTCATTTCCCCAACTGAACTTGCCAATATCCTACAAACCACCCAATCACCACCTCTCAAACTTCCTCAGTGGCAACTTTGTGATGAATGGAGGAAGAAAGGTCAATAGTCAAACCAGGAGTCTTATCATGCACTAGTTCATTGTAAGGAATCAAGTGCCTGACCTCCGCATCTCTCTGACGTAAAGCTTCCAGATCTGCTAAAGTCATGATCGTAAGAGAGGTTGCTAAAACTTTTTAGTTTGCTAAAGGTTGCTAAATCTAAATTTAGGTTGCTAAATGTTTGGGTTGTGATATATTTTTAAACATTCTGCATACCACAATAAGCCCTGATAAACAAGGGGGTTTTGAAAAGTGCTGGAGCATCTCATTTACAAGAAAAAGCTACAACTCTGAGGGCAGTTGAGTCTAGAAAAAAGAGTGATATGTTTGAGATGTAATAAAATTATGTATGGAAAGCATTATCCATGAAAATTGACTGGTTGGTCAGAAGGAAATATTTCTTTTCCCAGCATATTTAATCTGTGCAGACTGCAACTCCTTGCCACTGGATGTCATAAAAACATAAGAAATGCCTTCACTGTCCAACTTCCTGTATCACACAGCGGCACACCAGATGTTTCAGGGAGCATTTTGAGGTTCTTCACCTCTACACACTGCTCATGGTTTGTAACTCAGGATGGTTGGAATTTGTCCAAACCCTTCTTAAAGGGTCATGGGTCACAGAACCTGAAGGTCTAGATCAGCGTTTCTCAAAGTGGGGGTCAGGACCCCTTTGGGGGTCGCCTGGAGCTTTCCTGGGGGTCGCCTAAAGACCCCTGGTGCAGGGGGCCAGGTCAGGCTTGCCAGACCTCCAGCTGTAGCTGCGGCCGCACTGGGGCTGACTAACAGCCTCAGGGCCCAATCCTATGCATGCCTACTCTGAAATAAATCCCATTGTGTTCAATGTGTACATAGAACACACATTTCATTTGTAACAATGAAAATACATCCTGCATATCGGATATTTACATTAAGATCAGTGATGGGCTTCAAAGAAATTAAGAACCGGTTCTCTGTCCATCTGGCAGCCACTTTTAAATGGCTATTTTTAAACTTTATATGTACTGTCCCTTGTTAAGAACCGGTTCTATAGAGTAGGTGCGAACCTGCTGGTGCCCACCACTGATTACGATTCATAACAGTAGCAAAATTACAGTTATAAAGTAGCAAAGAAAATAATTTTATGGTTGGGGGTCCCCACAACATGAGGAACTAATAAAGGGGTCACGGTGTTAGGAAGATTGAGAACCACTGGTCTAGATGTCTTTAAAAGAGGAAGAGTTGTCTTTAAAAAAGAATTGGATTTATGGAGGAAAAGATCATCACAAGTTACAAGCTGTCATGGCTATATGCAGTCTCAGGATTTTAGAAGTAGCCCATATGCCAGGTTACAGGTATCTTGTTTTTTGTTTGTTGATTGTTTGTTTTTTAATAATTTCTTTTTTAAAAAAACCAGATGGGACAAAGCAAATTGTATTTGCTTTGATACAGGTATCTAGTTGTCTTCTGTGCTTCCAGAGGCATATAAGAAACTGGACTACGTAAACCCTTGGCCTTATAAAGCAGGGCTTTCTTATCTTTTTATTTTTTCACATTTTAAAATTTTTCTTTCCTCCAAGAAGTTCCTTTTGTTCTCACAACAACCCTATGTAGTAGGTTATGCTGAGAGACAGTGATATGCTTGAGGTCACCCAGTTCTATGTTCTTAATTAAACTTACAAATTTTGGAATTTATAAGTTTAACTTAATTTCTACTTGCTAAACACTGCCCAGTCCAAAATATCTCCCCACCTCACCCCCAAAAAGGCTAAAGAAAGAAAGAAAGAAAGAAAGAAAGAAAGAAAGAAAGAAAGAAAGAAAGAAAGAAAGAAAGAAAGAAAGAAAATTGATCACTCCACCTTGCCTGTAAATATGAACTTGGCCGTAAGAGGTTCCTCTATGCCAAGAGTCTCCAAGTTTTTCAGTACATATGCCACAACATATATCTCAGTCATTTGGGGAGAGATCAGTTTTATAAATGAATGGAATTTAAATGAATGAATTTGTTTTACTTTGTTCTTTTCAATAATCAACATGATATGATTCAGAACAAAAAAGATGTAACAGATACAAAGGAACAATGCCATGCTTAAACTTTGAAATGAAATATGAGAAAAAATATCATTAGCAAATGCTCTGACAGAAAATCAAATTGCCGTGATAAAATCTTGTGGTGGGCAGGATGTGGCTTCCCAGCCCATAGTATGAGATCTCTGCTTTCTCCTTACTTGGTAGATTTCTCATAAGATGAGACTTTTTCAAGCATAGCAAGACAACCAGCTCAGCATTCTGTTTTTAACAGTGGCCAGAAATATGCACTGCACACTGCCTTGAAATATGGAATATTTCAGGCAGCATAGAAAAAGGCACTTGGAAGTTTTGCAGCATGAACTAAATGCATGCAACATAATTCTGTGCAACTCAGGTCTCTGCAATGATTGGCCAAAGGTGATCATGTGATGGAACAAATATAAGGGCTAGGAAATTCTGCAACTGTGTCAGTCTGTTCCCTGTACCCAGCAAGAAGGGCATTCTTAACTCATGGGTTGTCGCCCCTCCCCCATCAGGAGGCTGGACGAAGTCAGTTCTCCTCACTGAGGGGTGGCACCACAACCCAGTCTCAGTCTTGTCCAGCCTCGCATCGTGGCAGGACGAAGTCAGGGAGCTCTGCCTCCCTTTTCTCCTCTCTCTCTCTTCTCTCTTTTTCTTTCTCTCTCTCTCTCTGTTCCTCCTCTCCTGGCTGTGCTCCTCATCTTCCACCCTGACCACAGAGGCCAGCAAGGGGCTCCCCAGGATTCCTGCCCGAGGAGGAGACTCCAGTCTGCACTAGCAAGGCGGTCGCTTTGCAGTGAGGAGAGGACGCAGAGAGAGGGGCGATTAGAAGCGCCCGCAGGGAAGAGCGGGCGCGTCAGGCAGCAGCAGAAGCGGCTGCGGCGGGCAGCATGCATCACGCGCAGCTGACCCACGCCCTTAGCGGCTTACAGGGAGAGGCACATAGGGTTGTGTACCTCCCGCTGCCGCTCTTCAGGTCGGGCCAGCAGAGCCAGCGGTAGCAGCAGGGCCGCATGGCCGCACTGTGGGCTTCCCTCCGGCCGCCATTTTGTCTGTCTTCTGGCGCAGGAAGTGCCATTTTGTGAGTAGGACTCAATGGAGGCAAAAGGGTGCAAATCTGGGGACGCCACTGGGGAACCCCATACCCCCCTAGAAGCAGGGAAGACCCTATTCTGACCATGCCCTCTTTGTCTCAGCTTATGAGGGAAGCTGTGAAAGGGGTCTTGCAGGAGCAGTTGGAGGACCTTGTGCCCACTCAGGTCCCAAAGGCTGCACACACAAGAAGGCTCAGTGTAAGACCAGGCATTCTTATGAGGCTTCTGAGTCAGATTCTGAGGAGTCCGATTCCCCTCCTAAGAAGCACAAGGGCTTCTTTAAAATGCTGAACAGGAGTCCTGTCATGATTCCCTGTCTTACCTGTGAATGCCAAAAATAGCAGAGAATGAGATTGACTGACTGTTCTGGGGTGTAGGATATCTCCCAACCTCCACACAAGTCAATATGCCTGCTAGAGCCTTCTGACAGGAATTTCCTGTTTTTGTCAAAAGCATAGACTCTGACAACCACTCTGAGGTGTGTAGAGCCTCTGCAACTCAGAAGACCTTCTAGATGGGATGTCTGGTCACATCTGAAGGTCCTTTGAGGATGTCCAGTGTTCGTTTCCAGTCTGCAGTAAACTAAATCTGAGGTCCAACCAAACCTCAAGTGGTGCCTTTTCCCGAGGCCCTTAAGCTTTTACCACCGAGTGGAGCCATTTTAAGCAACATGGCAAACAAATTGATGAGCTGTATACCTTGCCAGACCCCATCGTGGATAAGCTAAAGGTGGTGGCAGTTTCCTTGGCTACCACACTCCCCTTGGAGGGTGAATCGGGACTGAGGGATGTGTGTGACAAGAGGGTGGAAACTTCTCTAAAGAGGGCCTTCGAATCTAATTCCCAAGATTTTCGGGTGGCATTAACCAGTTCAATCTTTTCCAGATCCGCAAACTTCTGGGCCGAGGAGCTGGCTGCAGACAAGTCCTTGTCAAGATATGGCCTTTCTGTGGTGAGGACTGTAGGGTGCCATTTTGTTTCACTTTCCATTTTCCCTCCAAAATGCCATTTTGTGTTCCCAGTGCTCTTTACCTCAGGGACACTATGGCATCTCAGGAGGAGGAGTAAGGTGGTGTTAAAACCAGAACCCAGATTAGATTCAGAGTCTGGGGACGATATCCCTCCTCCAACAAAAAACAAACAAAAAAAGTGACCAGAGGCAAAGATAGTGAAGAGACATGGAGGTGCCAAGTGTCTCATTCTCCACATTCTGCAGTAACCAAAATGAGCTCAAGACTTCATGCCTCATAGCTGTTCTCTTAGAGAAAGTAAAATTACTCGCAAGCTTCCGCAATTTACCTCACATTTCTGAGGTAAAACTGTTGGGTAAGTGCTTGGTTTCACTTCAGGTAAGTCCTTGGCAATGGCCTCAGATAACTGTGCAGGCTTGTCTCCCAAAATTATGTTTTGATGAGCAAATTGCCAACTCAACTCTCTCCTCTTCGGCGTCTTTAGTCAGGCCTATTTTAGAATCTTTTGATTTTTCTGTGGATACTTTCCCTTCATTTATTTCCCCCAGATTTAAATGCTTGCTCAGAGACTCTATACGCCTCTATTATATGAGGCAGGACCTTGGCGTAATTATTAACACTCCTTGTTCATATTGGCTTTCATTTTACAAAACAACCTTCGTGCTTGAAAATTATCTAACAGGCCTGACTATCCCTACTTTGAGAAAGGCTTTTTCTGCCTTACGTCTCCAGACCATGCAGTCTGCATTTTTGGAAGGCAGATTTAATAATACTCCCTATGACCTTAGATTATGTAAGTGCGATTCAGGGGAGGTTGATGATATTGAACACTATCTTCTACGATGTACACTTCTGGATACTCCTAGAACAAAATTCCTAGCTGACTATATTATCAGTTTTAGTGATAGACCACTTATTGATCTCATATGTTGGCTTTTGAGCGATGTTGATAATGATATCACCTTCAAGGTTGCAAAATTTGCTCTGGAAGCTCGTATAAGGTCTAAGTTTTCTGTATGATGTATCGCTGTTTTCCTATGCAAGTTTTATCGAATTATTTCTGCATTGGTCCTATATTTTAAAATAGTTTATGTATATTTTGTCTATGCATATCATTTTAATCAGCCGAATTGTTTTGTAATGACCAAATGGTTACACAAATAAAGTTTATTCTTTCTTTTATTCCATGTAAAGACTATTTTACTTTAATACAGAACCAATTCAAAACAGCTTCTATCTTTTTGGTGTTTTTTATTTCACCACTGCGCTTGTCAATAGAAGTTGTAAAGGCAACTGTCAAACGAAAGACTTGACAAGGCTCTATTTAGCAGTCATGAGAAATAATGAATAGTTGAATTTGTCTCCTTGAATTTGTCTAAGAGGACAACCCTAACCATGTCTACTCAAAAGTAAGTCCCATTGAATTAAATGGGTCTCACTCCCAGGAAAATGTCAGCCTAAACTGCTTGTAAAGTCAGCTAAAAAATTGCTTGTAAAGTCAGCTAAAACCATTAGCCATCACCATATCTTGCAGTAGCAAATTACACAGACTAAAAGAGGGGATATTCTTTTTTTTAAAGGATATTCTTTTGGGACCTAATCCTTTACTCTCAGAGAAAGTGGGGAGGTCCAGAGCAGCATGGATTGCACCAAGAGGTGCTTTGACTCTTGGTGTGTTTCTGGAAGTGATTGTGATGATATAACATCATGCAATGACATCACTGCAAATTACTTATGAGTCAGGGATGGGGCAAAGTGGAAGATGAACCCAGGTGGGGGACTACCTCTGATTCTCTCAGAGACAAACTGGACATGGTAGACATTTACCTGGATAGGAGGCAAAAGGAAGCCGGGTGCTGTTTAAGAGGTCTAAGATCTGAGCAGGAGTTCTGGTCAAGAATCCTCCACCCTCTGCATACCAGTCTAAAAAAGAGGACATATCTTGGCAAAATAGGACATACGGTCACATTGCTGCACACAGACATGTATTCCCACAAGACAAGGATCTTCTTCACAGGGACGGGGTTGGACTAGATGATCCACTGGGTCCCTTCCAACTCTATGATTCTATAAGACTATGAGTACAATCCTAACCATGTCTACTCAAAGTAAGCCCCATTGTGTTCAATGGGTCTTACTCCCAGGAAAGTGTCTTTAGGATTGCACAGGGTTACCAGACGCCAAACTGGAAATTCCTGCACAGCAACCCCAAAATTCCTGATTTAAGGCCAAAATTCCTCTCAGTCCAGCCAAAATTCCTGAGAAAATTCCTGTAATTAAAAAAATTGTCCAAAAATGTAGGACGAAATGTAGGACATGTTAAAATAAGCTTAAAATACTGGTATTACTTTCCTGTACTTAATTCCAACACTATATTACCTTTTTAAGGTAATAGACACACCCTGAGGTGGAGGAGCAGTGGGTGCATTCAGGGGTGGCTGGTGGAGGGTTTCTCTGGGGTGGGGAACATAGGTAAGTGGGAGGTTTGTGGGGGGAGGGGTTGAATGCAGGGCTGGTGGGGGTTTTCTTTGGGGTAGTGGGCACAGGCAGGACCAGGGGAGTTGGTGGGGGTGGCTACAGGATAGTGGGTGCAACAGGCAGCAGGGGAGGCTGGTGGGGGCTTACTTTTGAGTAGGAATGGTCAGGATTGTTTTCTAAGGCTGCCAGTATGAAGATCCCTTCCTGGGAGTAAGACCCATTAACTGCAGAGGGGCTTACTTTTGAGTAGACATGGTCAGGAGTGTTTTCTAAGGCTGCAATCCTGAAGATCTCTCCCTGGGAGTAAGACCCATTAACTGCAGAGGGGCTTACTTTTGAGTAGACATGGTCAGGAGTGTTTTCTAGGGAGGAGGCAGAGTGGCAGCATCCAGGAGGCAGTGAGGACTTGGAGAGGGCTGATCCAGAGGGAGGCAGTGAGGGGGAGGAGCGTCCTCCCGCTCGCTCACTCTTTCTCCCGATCAGCACCAGACACAGCTGGGGCTGCAGGCACAATGAAGAGAAGCAGCCACAGCTGCAGCGCGCCATATTTTAAATGGCCGCTGGTAGCAGGAGCCTCTTTTTCCGGAGCCCGGAGGTGGAGCTTGCTGGTCCAGAGGCGGAGCTTGTTTTCAGGAGGGCTGGGAATTCCGGGAATATGGCAACCCTGGGATTGCAGCCTCTATAAGAATCTACACAAAGAAAGGATTTTTAAAAAGCTCTCCACAATTTTCTTGGGCTCTGCCTTCTACTTTGATTTTAACAATACCAGAACTAAAGACCTCTCTAGTACAGGCTCACTGCTGAGTTGTAAAGAAACTGAGCTGTTAATTTGTCATTCTTTTCTTTGGAGAGCCTCCTTTTCTTTGCCAGCCTCCCATTCCCCATAATTTATGCTCCCCTTCTACAGAGAAATAGATTGGTTTTAGTGTCTAAACAGAGTTCCACCTTGTACCAACTCCCATGTGATAAGGGGTAGGGGAGTCAGCCAGAGTATGCTTCAGCTTCATAACATGCAGGTATCTGTCTCTCCAACCTCCCAGTCACATTCTTTTCCTGGCATTCAACTTATAAAAATCATAGCCTCAAGAAACAAGTCTGATTCTTTGAATGTACTAGGAATACCCACATACACCCGTCTTGTGCATCTTTTATTTGATTATACAAGATATTATACAAGATACATCTTGTGTGAATAAACTTAATGACACATTTGTGATATTACTGGACCAGTGCAATGGACTTGCTCTGGCCCATCATCAGAGCTGGATTGAGTTTTGCAGTTGGAGATAACTGCTTTAGAAATACCCTGCCTAACTTCATATTACTGTATTTCAGAAGATGCAATTAGTTTAATTCACCATCTGTTGGCTTGTCCTATTATCATGCGATAAGAAACAGGAATCTTCTCCCTGCTACAACCAAAAATTCAGGTTCTAGTTGGCAAATAGATCTGTGTGTGTCACTAAAAGGTTTCCTGACATTTGTGATGATGCATGTCAATATTCCGCGGAGCATTTAGACTGTATGTCAATATGCTGTTTTATTTTATGTATTTTTTACTTTATATAGTTTATTTTCTCAGATCTTACATGATTTTTTAATTTTATATCATTCAAAAAATGCAATTTACTGAATTTAATTTTTAATACAATCCACAGCCATTCCATGTCTCTTGTGTTACTTCTTACTCTATAACGAATGACAAATTTAAAATAATTGCAAAACTGAGTAATTTTTAAAATTAGTAATCACTTTCCTGTATATTGAGATAGTCAAAGTGAGTACTGTGGTGCATTCACTTGGGAGGACTATGAGAAGTACAACGTAGAGCCAATGGGGTTCTATATGGGGGGAGAGTCTCTATGTTAGCCAGGTACCCTCATAGAATCATAGAATCATAGAGTTGGAAGGGACCTAGTAGGTCATCTAGTCCAACCCCCTGCCTGCAGCAGGAATTCCCCCTAGAGCATCTCCAACAGGTGCTCATCGAGCCTCTGCTTGAAGATCCCCAGTGAGGGAGAATCCACCACCTCCCTTGGCAATCTGTTCCACTGCCGAACCGCCCTCACCGTCAGGAATTTTTTCCGGATTTCCAGCCGGAATCTCCTTTCTTGCAGTTTGTACCCATTGGTTCTAGTTCTGCTTTCAGAAGCAGCTGTGAACAAATTGGCCCCTTCCTCCCTATGACAGCCCTTCAGGTATCTGAAGAGGGCAATCATGTCTCCTCTCAGCCTCCTCTTCTCCAGGCTGAACATCCCAAGTTCCCCCAACCTTTCCTCGTAGGGCTTCCCTTCCATCCCACTGATCATTCTTGTCGCTCTCCTCTGGACTTGCTCCAGTTTGGCTGCATCTTTCTTAAAGTGAGGTGCCCAGAACTGAACACAGTACTCAAGGTGAGGTCTGACCAATGCAGAATAAAGAGGAACTAGAACTTCTCGTGACTTGGAAGCTACAGTCCTCTTAATGCAACCTAAAATGGCATTTGCCTTCTTTGCAGACACATCACACTGCTGACTCATGTTCAGCTTGTGATCCACGGCGACTCCAAGATCCCGCTCACATGTTGTGCTGCCAAGCCAAGTATCCCCCATTTTATACCTATGTTTTTGGTTTTTATTGCCCAAGAGCAGAACCTTGCACTTCTCCCTGTTGAAATTCATTCTGTTTGTTACAGCCCAGGATTCCAGTTTATCCAGATCCTCCTGGAGGTTTCTCCTATCTTCTGATGTGTTTGCTACTCCTCCCAGTTTGGTGTCATCTGCAAATTTGATCAGGCTCCCCCGTATCCCTTCCTCCAAGTCATTGATGAAAATGTTAAAGAGAACCGGTCCCAAGACAGAGCCACTAGAAACTGACCTCCAGGTTGACACAGAACCATTTATTAAAACCCTCTGAGTGCGGCCATCGAGCCAGTTGCAAATCCACCTAACAATTGCCCTGTCTAGCCCATATTTTTCCAACTTCCTAATTAAAATGTAATGTGGGACTTTGTCAACTGCTTTGCTGAAGTCAAGATAAATGACATCCACAGCATTGCCACTGTCCAGTAAGCTCGTAACCCGATCAAAAAAGGAGATCAGATTTGTCTGGCAAGATTTATTCTTGGTAAATAAATCTCCCCTTGGCATGGACCTCTTCCCAGACTCAGTGGAAGTGTGGTCCGTGAAAGACAGGGTTGAACTACGCAATAGAGGATGGGGGAACTTTGGGCGCAGGAGAGGGATTACAGTGGATCTGTCTCCCCGGTGGTACGCGAGAGGAGGGGTGAGAGTTCTTCCACGGAGTGTGCAAGGGTATTGGGGGAGGGCGTATGAGGAGGGAAATTCGAGCGATGAAGAGGCGCGGGAAAATTGGAGGAGCTGCTGTGGAGAAGGGAGCCGGGATCAGAGGCTGCAGAAAAAGAGGATGCTGAGCCTGTTGCTGATCCAGAGGAAACCTGAAAGAGGAAAGGAGAGTTAGAGACTAATAGCTTCTTACCTGAATGGTTATAGAGACTTATATCCTGTTGTGTGCCTTACCTGTTGAAGAGCCTGCATGCTCAGTTGCACTGTGTTGGACCTGTAACTAAGAAAAGTAACTTGTGAGAAACCGTTATGCTTATGAACCTCATCCAGAAGTAAAGCAATCTTTTGTTTGTTACTTACCTGTGTGTGTTCGCCTCAAAGATGGCTGATGTTGAAGATGGAGAAAAGACCCAGATCACCTTCCCTGGTAGGAGTTTTGTCACTGAAAGGGGTTCAGGACAAGCTAGAGGGAACCAGGTGCATCACAGGTACAATAAACTTGGTTTGCTGGAGCAAAGATGTGCATTTTCCCCTAGCTATTTTATAATATTCCACACTGCAGTTATAATTCCATAAACATAAAGGTTGGAAAAACACAGGAACTCATGCTGAGCTGACACTATGTGATCCCTCTGTTGGCTTATTTCTATATTGATCCTAAAATCAAACCAAAATAGAAATGTCTTCCTGTGGGTGGATCTTTAGTGTTAAATCTACGGTACATGATTTTTTAAAAAGGTCTAGTTAAGCTTAGGGCACAATCCAGAGTAACTATGGGGAGTCCTTGCTCCGGTGTAAGAACAATTTGCTCTGGGTTGCAATATGAATTTCCCATAGGTTTTCACTAGGTGGGGCAGTAACTACGGGTACAACTATGGGTACGTAATGTCTTTTAAGTGCTCCCATAGTTAACTCTGGATTGTAGGGATAATTTATCAGATATTACATCCCACCCACACACAGCCTCTTGTTTGGTTCTTCATGCAATGTGTGAATGGTCAAGACAGATGTAACCGCATTTAAGTGTAAAGAGTGAACATATGTTCTAAAGTGTGTTTTTCAGCTGCAGCAAATTTATGTTCTTCACAAATACAGCACTTTCCTCATGCAATATCTTCATCTGAAAGTGAGCATGAACAAGCTTAGTTTCATTTCAAAGCCATTTTTTTCCCAGTGTTGTGTCAAGCTGAGCCAATAAATACGGAACCAAAAATAAATCAAGCTTTATTATCAACAGTGGTGGAAACACCTTGCATGGAAATGGGAGGATTCAGGTAAGGGGGAGGTTCACTGAGACAGCATCAACTCTGGAGAGGAATGAATAGTTGCTACTGTACGGTAGAGATGGGGAGAAATAGAAGATTGTTTTCCTATGAAAAAGAGTGGATGAAAACCCTCAGCAAGGGTCAGGGGAAGGAATATGGTTTGCTAACCAACTGGAATGCACAATCTGACTGATTGAGAAGGTCTGGTGAGCTCTACAGGGTGAGCTCACCAAAGGTCCTTCTAGTTCAACATTATGCTTCTTGAAGTGGTCAATCAGATGCCTCTGGAAAAACCAACCAATGAACACAAAGGTAAATGCCTTCTCCCCCAGTTCCTTCCTTCAGCTAGTATTCAGTAGTATACAGTTGCTTAATGGGGAGGTTCCATCCACTTACCGTACCCATCGTGGCACGTAGTTGTTAGCAGACCTCTGTTCATCCATGTCTGTCTCTTTTAAAGCCATTAGGCAGCCCAATCCAGAGCAACTATTCCTTGCACATAAGAGGCCTTAGGGTGCCCTATCTATCACTAGGGTGGAGCAACTGCTCCATCCTAGTTACTCTGGGGAGATGCTCCACCCTAACTAGGTTTATGGGCAGCCTCAGGCAACAAATAAGGAAATCCACAGCAACTATTCCATCAACGTAATAATAATAATAATAATAAACCTTTATTACGGTCAATAGACCAGCACTCCATCAACATAACTAGGTTGCCCCCAGCAATTAACAGAGGGTGTAATGGGGGCATGTCGGAGGCATGTCAGGGGCATGTCTTAGGTTCCTCCCCCTTCCACATAACTATGCTGTATCCTGAACATTTTCAGAGGCTTATGGGCACACGTAAATGCCTCCTGAGTTATACTACCTCAAGAGGTAGTTTAGTAACAAGGAGACCCATAGGTCTCCATGTTAAAGGGAAGTAAGGGCTGGGGAAAGTGAGGACTTTGAAAAATTTTCAAACCAGACCTTACGGGCAGTACTTTCCTACTTGAGGATACGGAGTAACTGGGTCACCCCAGTGGCCGACCAATCCCCTCGCAGCTACCCTCCCATAAAAAGCCCAACCCCTGGACCCACAATTCCCCTTCAGAGAAGCAGAGTGCTTGGCCAAGGGCCATGTCACTCTGCTCTCTCAATGGGCACTTTGCTCTCGGGGAGCGTTCTCCCCACAAACACGTGTACACATAAGGTGCATATATGATGATATATTGATATGATATATATGTGATATGAAACAATATGATATCTGTGATATGAAATGATTAGAGTGTGGACTTTGCAATTTTTTGTTTGTTTGTTGCTCTCTCTCTCCCTCTCCACAGGTAGTCCAATCAGGTGAGTGGGGTGTGGGGAGCACTATCTGCTTTCACAAACGTCTCTACAGGCAATCTTGCAATGATGAAATGTTAGCAATACAATTGTTATGTCTCTGCAAGTTGCTGTTTCTCTCTTCCCCATAGGTATTCCAACCAGGTAAGGAGGGTTGCGTTGGGGGGTGGGGTGTTGGAAGCACCTCTTGCTCACATTTCCTTCACCTTTCTCCAGCCTTGCATGTCTATTCTAAAGTAAGCCCCAGTATACTCAGTGGGGCTTACACCTGTGTAAGGGGGAGGGTTTGCTGCACCAGGGATTGGGCTTGGCCACTTGTTGGGAAATGCTGTGAGGTCTTTTTGCAGGTTTGCCTTCCCACCCAACTGGTCCCCCTAGGTAAGGGGGGGGGACAAAGGGGGAAAGGAGTGCACACACAAAGACCCACCAGGAAACAAGGGCAGTCACCTCTCCTCACATGAGGTTGTGGTCTCTGGTTCTGGGTTTGTCTCTGTCCTTGCACCCCCACTCACTGCCAGATTTCCCAGCCAGCCGACTGCCGGTATACCTGGGCAGCTGATCTGACTCTGTCCTCAGCCATGCCTTTGCACACCTACTCCCGAGTAGGCCCTATGCAGCTGCAGTTCTGCAGAGGCTTGCAAAGGAGTGCATTGAAACCATGGCTTCTGATGGAATGTAATCCTTATCTCTTTGCAGGGTACTCTCTTTGCAGGATGCTGTCCAAGCAGCTTCTCACTGCTGGCTCTCGCTCACCCTCTCATTGCAGGCTGCCATTCCACTGGGAAGGAGACACAGAGTGCAATCCTAACTATTCCTACTCAGAAGTAAGCCACATTGTGTTCAATGGGGCTTACTCCCAGGAAAGTGCATTTAGGATTTCAGCCACTTGATCCCTGCTAAGGAGCCCTGGGAAACATCTCCCTACAGACTTATGTTTGCACAAGCACTTACCTAGAACAGAAACCCCACGTCCCAATCATACATGAGTTGAACAAGCACAATTCATCCCTAATAAAGTTTGAGCCATTGGATCACTTCCCCCCTCCACAGCCAAAGTTATTAATGATGATGAATTAACTACATTCGTCAATCGTCAGATACATCACAGGTGAAGTCCTTACCTGATGACGAATTAACAATTACATATGTCTAACTGTCGTCAGATATGTTGTTAACATTAATGATGTGAACATGTGTAGTAGTAGTTATTTTAAGGACTTCACAATGAACATATGCATATGATTGCTGTCATCACTGGCTGCCCTGGGAAAGCTAGTTAGAGCTCCAGGGATGACCTGAGGATGGGTGAGTGGGGGCAGTGCCTACCTGGTTTGGAGGTGGAGGTGGGGGTGGGACAGGGGTGCCCATCCTCAGAGTAGACCCCCAATGGCATCCAGACCTGGTCCTCTGTTTCTGGAGAGGGGGCTGCCTGTAGCTTCCTTACCATTGGATAGGCCACATGGAAGCAGTGAGACCTCCTGTGAGCATTGCAGAGATGAGGGAATTCAGGCAGGTGCCAGTGCTTGGTTCAAACTGCCTACAGTCTGAAGATACTTACAGGTCCAGGCACTACTTAAAGGTGCAGGCACTGTGTCATCCCTTCCATGTGCTCAATCTGATTGTGGTTGATTCTGGGGTCCCACTGCATCCTCACTGGAGACTGTTCTGTATCTGGAAGCCCCCCCTACCCCGTGACCCTCTGAATGAGCAGGAGCAACTGCAAACATATGAAAAAGTACACATGTGAACTGACCCCCCTTTTGTGTCTGCATCTTCCTGGGAGCATCATTGCCATGGGAGGGGGAGGCCATCTGGGATCACTGGGGTGGGCTGAGGGAGGGTTCCTGGGGCCTGATGCCACCCCTTAGGCTTGTGAAGGGAGAGGTTTTGGGTGGGCAGTGGCCCCACAAGTGATCAGACACCCTTACCCTGTTGTGAGAGCCCCAGGTCCCCTGTGCCACAGGATGTGCTTTTGCTCCTGTCCCATCTTCCAGGATTCCCTCCCCACAGATGCCCCTGGCAGCCCCCTTGCCTCCCCTTGCCCCCTGCTCTGCCAGCTGCTTGGGAGACCCTTGCCCCTCCCTTGCCTGAGCCAGCAAGGGGGTCTCTTTCCTGGGCCTTCTGCCCTCTGGATGGGGTCTTCCCTCTCCTTCCAGCCCACCTGAGTGTGGACCCTGCATTTGGCGTGCTGTACCTTTAATGCTGATGTTTCCTCTGGACTGTTGCCAAAGACCACAGGACACTCATGTTTATCTGTTGATGTTTTTATTGACAATACACACACATATGTATCCCTCTGTGCATCTTGCCCCTGCTGATGCCTGGGCTTTTCCTGGGGCACCTTGCCTGTTTGGGGGTGCAGGAGGGCAGCTGGTTTCCCATTTCTACCCCTGACAGCCCTGTCCTGTCCACCATGCTGGGGAGGCACTCTGACAGCTTGACAGCTACTCCATTCCCCCCCCCCCCATTTTGCCAGCTGGTTCCCCATGTGATCAGGAGGGCCTGCAGTTTGGACAGCTGCTAGTGATTCTGAGTGATGTGGAAGCATGTCAACTCGTGTGTAACTGCAGGCCATGTAGCACTTACTGGCTGCCTTCTGAGCATGCCCAACGGAGTAACTTATGTGGATCACTGCACCAGAGCAGTTACGGGCAGACGTAAGTTACGGGCACACCTAAGTTCTCTGCCTCACACATAACTCTGTGTTTAGGATATAGCATAGTTAGGGCAGAGCAGTTAGGGCAGAGCAAGCAAAAGTTGCTCTGGATTGCGCTCTAAGCTGATGGTAGGGTGATTTGACTGGAAATTTCCATGTTTGTCCTCTTTTTAAGTCTCCTATCCAGATATCCTCCAAAAGGGCTTCAGTGTCCTCCATTTTGGCTTCATTTTGGAACTTTGCAATGGTGTTCAGTTCCCCATCATGTCATATGTCATTGGATTTGTATTGAAGAGCAGAATCCAATGCAAAAATTGGTTTTGAAATATCTTCTTCCTATCAAATCTTATGGCCAAAAAACTAAAAAAATATGCATTGAACTCTCTGTAAACGTGCCCAGTATTGCAACTTTACTTGTGAGTAAGCAAATGTACCATTGTCCTCTGGAAAGGCCAGTTTGAGAGGAATCTAAGACTTTGTCCTCCTTTTAAAGTTTGGGCATCTGGTCACCCTGGCTGATGGTCATCACCATATATTGTTACCATGAATTATTTGATTCAATTAATTGAATGTTGTGAGAAGTTACATTTGTTGAAATCCTGTTGAAATCCTGAATCTCCACTCAATTAGTTTTACAAGTGCAAATTTTACTTACTAATATTATTAGAGAGGAGAAATCTATTATTCTGTGCCCCCACATCTTAATAAAAATGTCTATCATACAGTAGTGTCTGTCATACAGGCTTTGTGTCACCCTGTACAAAAGGCCAGCACATTGGCCATGATGACCACCTCCGATGCAGTGGGCAGGGTAACAACCTGGGTGATGGGTATGTGTTGATGTACTTCTCTCCCCCCCCCTGCTCCTGCTGTTCTTTTACCCTAGCTTATGACTAAAGATACTTCAAAGTTGTTTGTTTCATTGTTTTCTGCTGTAAATTACACATCCAACAATATAAAACATGATAGTATTTTTTCCTAAAAACAGCAGATTTAGCTGTTTTGGTCACTACTGGTGTCACCTTCTAAGGCTTACTTAGCTCATACTGTAGTGGTTCTCAAAACTTTTTAGTTCAGGACCCACTTTTTGAGTGACAATCTGTCTGAGACCCTGCAAAAGTGAAGTCTGCTGGAAATGACATTATCAACCAAATTAAAATGATTATAAATATTTACATTAAAGGAAACCAAGTAAAAAACCTCAAACACCCCCCATTGGTAAGTTTGTTAACATCTTCCACTGCCCAGAACAATTTAAGTTCTTATATTCAAACCAGTAAAGTGCTATCTGGGATCTGGGAGCATTTTTTTTGTTTGTACTGGACTGATATTCGAAAAAAGTATCAAAACAGTATTAATCACCACCAAGCTCAAAAAGCATTTAAACCCTAGACTAATGTGGTCAGGAAATTAATTAGTTGGCCACCATAACTCTATGGTTGGCGGGAGGGTGCAGAGGAGTTTGAAATATCAGGACCGTTCTGGAAGCCTTGCACTCCCATTCTGCCTGGAAGCCTAGCACTCCCCTCGACTGACTTTCCTCACCAGCCAAGGCATGCTTGCTTCCTCATGAGTGAATGTGTGGCTTCGTTTTGCTTTCCACAGGACTTGGAGGGAGGAATTTCCTTCCTGAGTATTTTGGGGAGGGGGTTGTGTTCTTTGAACCAAGACCATTCTGCCATCGTTGAATTCATTTCAGCCTCCTCTTTCCAAGGTTCTAAGGCAGAATCCAATGGTTTGTTGTGTTTAGTCACCTAAGGTTTTATGGGCTCCTTTGGAGCCACATGACCCACATTTCTCTCTCCTCTTTCTATGTTCTTGACTCTTTACTCTTGTGCCTTACTCTTTGCTGTCCATCCCCATCTGGATTTCATCCTTTCCTTCCATCCCTGCTCATGCCATGATTGTGGCCAGCCACTTCTGCTGGCTCCATCTTTTCCCAGTCAGCTGACCCAACCAGCTGTCTTAGTCTCCTGTTGATTCTGCAACCTGAGCACCTCAAAACCAAGTGGATGGCCAGAGAAGTCCTAAGTAAGGCTTGTTCCTGATGGCAACTACAGTAAAAATGAGGATTGAGAGTAACTTGGATTGAGAGTGTTTTGCAATTCAAGCAAACATTTCTAATAATTTTAACTTGATATACAAACAATGTCTTGATATGACACGAATGAGGAAAAAGTATTCCCAGCCATGAAACTTAGAGAAACTTAGAAACTTAGGCTGCAATCCTAAAGACACTTTCCTGGGAGCAATACCCATTGAACACAATGGGGCTTACTTTTGAGTAGACCTGGTTAGGATTGTGCTCTTAGCCTTGCATGTCTACTCTAAAGTAAGCCCTATTATAATCAGTTGGGATCATTCTTGTGTAAAGGGGCATCCTGAGAGACTTAGAGCACAATCCTAACCATGTCTACTGAAAAGTAAGCCCCATTGTGTCCAATGGTTCTTACTGCCAGGAAGGTTTCTTTAGGATTGAAGCCTTAGTGCAGGTTAATTTGTTTTATTTTTCTTTATATTTTGTATTTTCTTTATTATTTTGTATTATATTTCAGTACTGTAATAATTTATATGAATATTAAGGGGTTGGGGAATGAATCATCTGAGCTTCCATTATGTATTAGAAATTAGCTTTGCTTTAGCAAATTAGAAAATTTGCTTTGATATACTGTACAAGTGTTTTGGATTACAAGCATGCTTCTGGAATGAATTATGCTCGTAAACCAAGGTACCGCTGAGCCTCTTTTTATAAAGTTGAGGTTGCCTGGGTGGAAGGGGTGAGCCAGAACTTCTACAAGTGCAGCTGTCTGGACCATGAAATGGGGAGGGGGGCGCATTGTGGAAACCCTCACCTACAACTCTCCCTTTCAAGTGGAAAAATTTCTGCAAGCAAATGCCAGCTTAACTCTAACTACTCTATAGTCTATAGTCCTCTTTAATCCTTTCTGACTGTGTTCATCGCTTCAAATGGTGAACACAGAACTGTAAAGACGAGCACCATCATGGATGCAATGCCCTTAGATTCCATTCTTTCATCAAACGCCAGCTACTGTTGGCTTAGAGGAGTGAGTGGGTGATGAAACTGGCTGTGGGTGGAGTGAGAAAGAGCACTGCAGCACAAGCCTGCTTGGATAGTCCCTTGGAAATTCTTTGGATTCTTTGGCCTTTGTTTTTGTGCATTGAACCAAGCAGTGAATGAGAGAGAGCAAGAGTGATGCGCTGCAATGAGATGCACATGCCCACCACATTGGGCAAGGTTTACAAAAGAGGGGATAAAATCTGGTGTAAACCAAATTTCACATGACAGAAGTCCCCACCCCTCACTCTTCGTCACTCTCCCGATTACGCACCAGTTTCTACAAAGCTTCTGACCTGTTCAAAAAGTGAGGCATAACAGCAGTTCTTTCGCATACCACTTCCACTTCAGAGTTACACACCATTTGTACCATGTGCTTTGTTCTCTGAAGTTCCTAAACATATGATTCAATTAGACACAAACCTCAGTTAACACAAAGACCCCATTAGCCAATAATTTCTTCATTTTCTTTGTAAAACGCGTTGTGAACATTTTAGTTGAAAAGTGGTACAGTATATTTATACTGTAGATACAGTATATGTAGTTAGCAAACATTTGGAATAGAAGGACTATAGGTAGGATTGCCAAGATTTTAATTGATCCTTATAGTTATGCCTCTAACAAAAACAAAAATAAACAAACATTAGCTGTTGCTAATATGCATCTCCTGCTGATTTGTGCATATTGAACCTCTCATAAAGCGGAACACACCAAGTTTTTTTTTTTCCTGAACCTGGATGTGGGACTAAAGGATGATGGCTTTTGTGTTCATAGCAGTCACAAGGCAAGCCCTTTGCAGTTCACACCTCAAGCTGTGTTCCCCATCCCATTGCCTTTGGTGGCTATCTGATCTTGTCATGTGGAGAGAACTGTCTAAACAGCATCACACGTTGTTTTGCATGGCACATATAGTTCCACATGAAGTACTGCTGCCACATGGACTAGTGTAAAATAGCTCCCTGGTGACAGACTTAACATCTATTTTGATGACTCTATATGTGTATTTTTATTGTTTTTATTGTGTTTTAATTTATTTTACTATTTGTTTCTACTACTTTTATCTAGTTTTTAAAAGTATTTTATTTTATGATTTTAAATGCTGTTAAATTTAATTTAATGCTGTTAAATTTAATTTTAAATGCTGTATCATTGCTGTGATTTTAAATGTGTGTCCTTCCTTTAGGAAGAAAGTTGGGATATAAAAGTGAATGAATGAATGAATGAATGAATGTGTTGTTGGTCCAAACAACATTGAAAACACAGCAGTAAGTGCAATTTTGGGCAAATGTTTTCAGCAAATGGAATAAAGCCTTCAGCACAGCATAGCTTGCTTGTAGCAGTCTTGCATAGTAATCCTAGATTTCAGAATGGTACTCCTAGGAACATGTTACTGTTTCTTCTGTGAAATATAAAAATTTGGATTGACCTATTATAGTCAGTGGAGCTGATTCCTAGTTAGTGAAAAGTTAGAAAGTAAATGGATAAGATTGCGGCCAAACAGCCCAGTTCTATTCCCTGCCATCAGTGCTAATGCAGCTGTGCCAAGAATGCAGCACACACTGCATCTTATAGTGCAGGAGGGAGTGAAATGAAAGTTTAAAATATATATTCTGTGTATTTTGAGTCTCCTTGAACATAAGCCATCTATTTTGGTGACGTGTCCAAGGACAGAAAAAGAGAGGATAAGATTTGGTGTAGACCATTGCCAACAGATCCACAACTCCCATCTCTTCCCTGTCCCCTGCTTCCTCCCCCTCCCCACCAGAAACACCCCCCACACCTTCCACTGCCTACTCCCACTGGCATTGGTAGATAGTTTGTTTCTGTTTGTGCATATGGCCATTGGTCATTAGTGGAACTTAGGTGCTCACGGGCATAATGTCACTTATGGTAGATGATGGTGCTGGTAGATGAGTAACATCTCTAGTGCCCTCTCATCCAAAGGAAACCAAGTCCACTGTCTCTTTACAAGAGTCTTCCACAATCTAGATATGCCATTTCAGAAGGCCCCATCTCTTGCCACCCACTATATCTCCAGTGGCAAGGGACTATCCACAGCATCTTGTAGAGAGCTCCAAACTGGTTCACATGGAAAGAGACTGTAAAATTGCATCAGTAAGACCTAATGTTTCTTGGGTCAATGACAAGGATCTGAAAGAAGCCCATCTGTGGGGAAAAAAACCTGGGAGAAGTCCAATTCCAGCTTTGTGTGAGTGTATGAATGGGTGGAGGGGAGCTGCATTCTCTTGATGTTACTTTTTAAAGGTAACAATCAAAGGAAATTGCCAGAAAGGGGGAATGACATTGGATGAGATCCAGCATTTGTGTGGATTGAGCTCAGAGGTAGGAAAAGGCCCTCCTTACAATGCAATATGCTCCAGCCTCTGTTGCTAGAAGGAAATTCTCATTATGTCGCCATATCCTGTATATTAAAAGCTTTTGAGCTGCTTCAGCTGGGTTGTGGGAAAAAGAACCCATAAATGTACCTTTGTCACAATCTCTGAACCTTCATGTCACATGAAATGTAACCCTAGGATGTGCAGCTGGACTAAACATGTCTTCTTTCCCTTTGATCCCCCTCTTTGTATGTTGAATTTTAGGCGATAATCTGTTCAGGCCAGGGAGCTTTCTTTGGAAGTGTTCATTCAGTTGGTGGAACTCCTTGCCACAGTTTGATTCATGGGGTCTAAGTCTGATCCTCTCTTTAGGCATCTAACCACTCTCCTGAAATTTTAGTTGCTTCTAAGCTAGTGCTGTCACCACCCCTGAATTAGCCAGCCAAACCAGTCAGGGGACCTGGTTACTCTGAGCCAGAAAATTTCAAACTTTTTCATCTCATGGCACACTGACAAGACACTAAAATGGTCAAGGCACACCATCAGTTTTTGGACCATTGACAAGGCACACCATGCTGCTGGCAGGGTGCTCAAATCCCCTGCTAATCTCACCCACCCCAAAATCTCATGGTACACCTGCAAGACCATCCATTGTACAGCAGTGTGCCATGGCACAATGGATGAAAACTACTGCTCTAAGCTTTTTATCTAGCCCTTAAAAGTTCTGAGTTCCCAGTTTGGGACACAGCCCTCGGGCGGTAGATCCTAGTGAAGGAAGTTAGTAAGTAAACTCAGCAATTAAGTAGAATTCTGAACCTCTATACTCTAAGCACCATCCCCTCACCCACCCAGGTTCCCACCTGCAAACTGCCTTGGTAGCATCTTGCATGTCTGGATTGGAATCATATATGTTAAAGGCACTTGCATGGGTTTTTAGCTGCAAACTGCCTTGGTAGCATCTTGCGTGTCTGGATTGGAATCATGTATGTTAAAGGCATTTACATGCTCCTGTGCAATCCTGTGCATTACTCAGAAGTAAACCCATTGAGTTCAGTGTGATTTATTCCTGCATGCGTAGGAATAAATTACACTGAACTCAGGGGCTTACTATTGATTGATGCGGTCACATGTGATACAATTTTTTTTTTGTAAACTAAGGGTTAAAATGGTCATTAGGACATGGAGAACCAAGTGAAAATGGTAGAAAGGTGGAACCCAGTCTTTTTGTTTGTTTGTTTGTTTGTTTGTTTGTTTATAAATGTTGCTTTGATGCTTCTGTCAGGCTGCAATCCTAAACACACTTTCCTGGGAGTAAGACCCATTGCACACAATGGGGTTTACTTTTGAGTAGACATGGTTAGGATTGTGCTATTAGTTAGCAAATTGTAAATGCCCTTTTTATCTTGCAAATTCCAAGAGTCACACCAAGAGTTCTGCAAACTGATTCTCACTAAAAGTCCATCAGAAATCGGAAAAAACCGCAAGCTAAAGTGACTGTGTGTGTTCTCTGTCTCACACAGAGACACAAAGAAACACGCATGAAAACACATACCAAGACAGTCTGAATGACATGGGCAAAACATGTCCTGGGCAAATCAACATGGGGAGGGGTATTTTAGCCATTGAAACAGAGAGGTTGAAAGTGTGGAACATGTGTTGAATGAACGACACCTGGTTGTAATTGAAAGGCGATCAGCTGATTATGGACCCCATAGTCTATTCGTCATCCCAAGAGAGAATCCTGTTATTTCTTGTTGCTCCATGAAATTTGGTATCAGCAGAGGTCCAAGAACAGATCCCCTGCAGATACTGAGGCCCTATCAATACTATCCATGTTCCTAAAACAGCTTCTCCTCCTTTAAATAGTGGCTCTCATGTAAGAAATTGAAGTCAAGTTTCAAGCAAACATAGATGGGCAAAGAAGCATGTTCTGTAGGTGACTCTGTACATCCATCCTGGTTTCAGTCCCTACTTTCTCACCCACTCCCTTTTACAATATCAACCATAAAATGCAGATCCAAATATTTCAACTGAAAATGAAAGTGAAAGCCCCTTTCTTTCCCTCCCAATAGGGCATTCTCAGTCAATCATGGCTGCAATCCTAAAGACACTTTCCTGGGAGTAAGACCTACTGAATATAATGGGGCTTACTTTTGAGTAGACATGGTTAGGATTGTGCTCCATGTCTCTTTAGAAATCCTGACCCTCTTTAACCCTTATCTACCCTAAATGCAAAGTTTTTAGGTACTTATTGCCCCTTCTGTTGTCTTTTTTAAAATGTTATATATATACCCAAAGTTGTTTTTATTGCAAAAAAAACTTTTTTAAAAAAAGTTGTAAACTTCAGAGTTCAGTGAGTACTCAGAAACCTACACATGATTTGCACATGGTCTTGTTTCTATTATAATTTTAAAATACTGAAAATTGTTTCTGATGTTCTCAGCACATGTTTTTTCAGAAAACAGGGCAAAACTTTAAGTTTTTAAGGGTGTTTAATGCAATGGGAAGGCAAAAGTGATCTTACAAGAACAGCAGGTGTATAATGCGTTTCTACTCTGATTTTTTTTTTGTTACAGATTTTTTTTAAGGATGGCTGAGGTGGAGGTTTATTTGTTTTTTAAAATTGACCAAATTTGTCCATTCAGAGTCACTTCTTTGAAACCATTTTGCCCCCTTCCTGGCTCTTAGCTTAAAAAATGCTCCGGTTCTCTTTCTCACAACCCAGAAAACTTTTATGACAAAGGGTTGCAGCAAAATGGAGAGCAAAATTACAGAAGAATGTGGCAAAGCCTGCAGCTTTTATCTTTAAAACAAATAGCCAAATTCCTCTGTCAGGATTAAAGAATGATTTCACTGGGGTTTGCAGTTTGATGTGTCGCTGTAGCAACACCCTGGCATTTTGCAAGAAGTCCACGGGAAGGAAGGTGTCCCATAGAAACAAGTGTGCTTGTGGAGGGTCCTCTCAGCTGAGCGGGTGGCTTTAGAAGATCATCAAAAGCTTGGTGAAATACTCCATATCCAATGGTCTATCCCCCATTTGCCACAGAAGAATCTTTTGCTGACAGGTCATCAGGACCCTTCACTGCTCAAAAGCACACGTTAAGAAGAACAACAATGCAGCTTTCATTCCCCCAAAGTCCTTGGCAGCATATGGGTCTCTGTGACATTTGCTGAAATAGGGCCTTTGTACTGGGGAATAATATAATTTTTCAACACTGCTAGGAAACTTTCCATTGGCCCTGACCTTGAACAAGAGATATCTATTTATCTAGGTAACTGAAAGAGAAACAGTACAATGGTACAGCTCTTAAGAATGGATTATTTTTCAACCATGGCAACTCACAACTAGCTAGCTAGCTACCTGTGCTTTGAACCCGTTTGTCTTGCTGCTGATTTATGAATAAAAAAATTAAAAAAGCAGTTCCCAAGAAGGCAGTCCTTGTCAAATAAAAAATCTGACATGGTAGGGAAGTAGAGCCAGCATCAAACAACCTGAATGTTACTTTAGGAGCACCCCAGCTATAGAGCGTCTAGCTGATAGCCATCTTGGTTTATATTGTTTTATGAATAATTTCCTGAAAATCTGAAGACCACGTTGGAAATATCTCAGGTGTAGATTTTCGTGTCATATGTGTAGGTTTTGATTAATTCCCATTGACCCACATAAAACAATTTAAAGGAACTGCACATTAAAATAACGGGGAAAGCCAAAATAGCTTATTTAAATGAATATAGAATATGCTGCTTACTCTGAATCCTTTCCAGCACAGGGAACAACATCTCCAACCCATCAGTTTGGGATGAGATGTGATGGGAAAAGCACCTATATTTTCATTTTTAAAATTTTCAGTGAAAATTTCGTTTTCATTGACCAATTGTTACATTGTTTACATTGTTCAGTAAATAATGAATGTTTGGGGCTTGCTAGCTAGTGTCTTATGCACATTTGTGTGGGGTAGAAATAGTATCCACATGTGAAATACATCTTCAGGATTAGTTTGGCCCATTCTTTTTAATGGGATAGCTTCATAGGGTGCAACTCTTACCAATTTAGGCCAGCCTAACTCCGCCAACATATCTTCCCATAACAGTACGGGGAAGTCAGAGGATGCCTATTCACTGGCCTAACAACGCCCGCCCGCCCCCCCCCCCCCCCCGGAGTGTGGCAGAAGTGCCACTTTTTTTAACACCTCCGGGTCAGCAAAGGATTTATGCCGAGGCTTATGCCAGCCTAACTGTAGGCTAGGACTGTAGCCATAGTCACACATTGTGCATGTGTAATGTTAAGTTACATATATTATATTATATTATATTATATTATATTATATTACAGTGGCGCCTCACGTAAAGAACGCCTCACGTAAAGTATGTTTCACGTAACAAACAAAAATTTCTCTAGGATTCTGCTTCATGTAAAGAACGTGCTTCACGTAAAGAACACATTCGTTGGCAGTTGGGGCAGACGCGCTGGCCAGCAGCCTGTTTAAAAACGTCAGGGATGCCTAGCGCACCTGCCCATAGTGAAAGCAACACTTCCATGCTGTTCCTCCTGTGGCCGGAGGAAGAGAAGAGCAGTGGAGAAGAGGGAAGCAGCTCAGGGCTAGCCAGAAGGGAGCAGGGGAGAGAGAGGTTCAGGATGGAGAGAAGGAGAAAGTGGGGAGGCACTTTGAAGGTGTCTTGGATTGCAGCCTCCTAACCATGTCTACCCAGAAGTAAGCCCCATTGTGTTAAATGGATCTTACTCCCAGGAAAGTGTCTTTAGGACTGCAGCCTAAGTAGACTTCATAAGATCATGCACATTGAATGCATGTTTTGAATTCAATCCCAGCGTTCTGTCATCATTTTTACATCCAGTTAATATTTTTATATGAATATTTTTCGGGTTGTGGAACCAATCGTCTGAGTTTCCATTATTTCCTATGGGAAAATCCGCTTCACGTAAAGAATGTTTCACGTAAAGAACATACCCAGAACAAATTAAATTTGTTACGTGAGGTACCACTGTATATTATATTATATTATATTACTAGTGAAAAGCGTACCCGCGTTGTGGGTGTAACATTTTCCCCTATGCCATCCCCTCATGGCATAGAAACACCCCATGTGCATCATCCCCCCATGCGCATCATCCCCCATGCGCATCATCCCCCCATGCACATCATCTCTCCATGCGCATCATCCCCCCATGTGCAATGTCCCCTCATGCACAACTTTCCCCCATGCGCATCATCCGCCGATGCGCAACTTTCCCCCATGCGCAACTTTCCCCATGCGAATCAGAAGTGTTCGTGAACCAAGGTACCACAGTATTTTGTTATGCTTGGTTTATTAAATTGGTAGTACTGACATGGGCTGAGGGTGGTGCAAGGGGTTAAGGCACTGTGCCTGTTAACCAGTAGGCCAGGGTTCGAGACCCGGGTCCCCACAAAACAGGGTGAGCTCCTGTCCTTAGCCCAGCTCTGCAACGCAGCTGGAACCAATCTTATCGGTTCTGCTGTTCCATTGGACTATTTCAGTGGTGTGGAGAGGGGGGATTTGCTGCTTGGGTAACAGCCTTTCCTCCATATTAATCTACCCAGGCCTTTGTGCTTCACATAGAGCGTCGGGCATGATACCATAGTCTTTCGAGTCTGAAGGATGCCAATACAAGTACTGTACATGAATGTATTAAGCCACCTCATATTAAGTCAAACCAAGCCCAAGTTGGGGACTTGATTTGTGGTAAAAGTTTCCTTCTTTCTGCAGTGTGGCCTGGACCAAAATCACTTCCTATTGCTGCTTTTTCAGAACTCCACTTGTGAAACTCTCAAGAAGTGTGTAAATTTGTCCTAGACAGACATCTTACACATTTTCCCTAGATGAGACTGTACAAAAGACAAAACCTAGGTATGCAAACACAAAAGTCTTCTAACCAGCAAGTTGATCCATTCATTTACTACATGAAAATAATATGGCTTAACACTCATTTTTCATGCTCCTCTCCTCCAAAATACAGTGGTGCCTTGGTTTACGAGCACAATTCATTCCAGAAGCATGCTTGTAATCAAAGCAGATTTCCCCATAAGAAATAATGGAAACTCAGACAATTGGTTCCACAGTCCAAAAATATTTACTGTATATAAAAATGATTACAAAACAGTGTAACAAAGAAACTACTGTACAGTACTGAACTATACTGTACTGTACCTTTTAAAACCTTCATGGCTGTTGTGAGGGAGACAAGAGAGAGGAGGGATGACTTTCAGTATCTGTAACTGAGTCACTGCTATCCATTGGCTTAGTGGAATCGTCGTCTTTTTGTGCAACTTTAAGATTCCCATGCTGCTGATGGGGAGCAGCATTGTCACATTGATAAGGCACACCTTCCACACTGCCACACACATAACATGCACACACCTTCCACACTGCCACATGCAGATCCCACGCACACACCTGGTTGCCCCCTGATCCTTCCCCCATGAGTTCACCCCAGCTTAAGCAACCCCCCAGTCCCTTCCTATGAGTTCCCTAGCTATGGAAGCCTGTTCCAAACTTCTTCAGAAGTGCTCTTAAACCAACTCAAAATTTCTGAAAATTTTTTCTCTTAATCCAAAACCGGGGTGACCATATAGAATGGAGGACAGAGTACCTGTACCTTTAACCATTGCTTAGAAGAGGGAATTTAGCACATTATAGAAGGGTTTAAAAAGCAGTATCTGTCCTCCATTCTATATGGTAACCCTGTTCAGAACACTCTTAATCCAATCACTCTTAAACCAAGGTGTCACTGTGATTTTCTACCTGCTCCATCACCTCCCAAATTAGACCTCCCAAATTAGATGGGGCCTTTGGGGAGCACATTCATCAGATGAGATCTCTATCCCATAAACTGTGGAATTATGTGGGAGGGAACCTGGAATGCTGGTTTGACCCCATGATAATGTTTTCCTTTCTGATGAGCACTGAGCATCTGTTTGTTTACCCTGCAGTACTCAAAAGCCCACCAGGCATTAGGGGAAAAAGACACATAGACACAGCATGAATCCTGCATAAGCTCCAACTTTTCTAATACTGCCAGTTGCAAAAGCTGATTGGATTACAGAACTTCAATAAGAAAATGGTGATGTATATTAAAAACACAGCTGTATTGTTACTGAATGCTTGAGGCATTTAGTCTCTGACCTCACCAGCAAGCAGGCTATGTTTCATTCATAGGAATAAAGGTCCTTGGACTTGCTGCTGGCACGGCTGTCTTTTGCTGGATTAAAGGCACGTCTGGCTGTGTATAGATCTGGATCTGAGCTATACTATTTCAGATGAAATAGCACTTATGAACTGATTTGAAGATCACCCTCTCTGTGTGTTTTTAAGAATGATGATGAACTGAATTGAATTCATTCACTTCTTTTGCTAATATGTATATTTATTTATGTGAATTTATTCAGATTTGAAATTTTGGGGTGTTGTTGTTTTTTTGCCCCTGACACAGTGTCAGAGAGATGATGTGGCCTTCCAGCCAAAAAGACCCCTGGCCTATCTCCTGATAGCAGGTTTTGGCAAATTATTTGTGTGAAAGTATGTATGGCACTGTGCCTGTCAATCTGAAGATCAACAGATCAGTGGTTCAAGACCCGAGTACTGCAAGATGGAGTGAGCTCCCATCCCTAGACCAGATCTGGCTAACCTAGCAGTTCAAAAGCATGCAAATGCAAGTAGATAAATAGGTACAACCTCGGTGGGAAGGTAACACTTGTCTGTGTATATGCAGGCCACATATCCACAGATGCATCTTCAGATAATGCTGGCTCAGTGGCTCTAAAAACAGGATGAGCACTGCACCTAGAGCTGGTCACAACTAGCAGGGCAACCTGCTTGAGACACCTTTATCTTTTTATGTTTGCATATGAGAGTTCCACAACTTGCCATCTGAAGTTACCGGTATATAACCCAGACACTAGTTCCCATCTTATTGAGAACAAGGCCTTAGCATCAGATGTGTGCTGAACAAAGCCATGAGGGGCATGATCGGTGCAAATTTGTCTACAACCAAATTGGACAATATTTACCTTTCAGACCATCATCTGGAGGAGGGCATGAGAGAGAGAAAGTTGGATTTTCATAAAAATTCATACTCTTTAACCTGATTGCAAGTGCAGAATAAACATGCCAAGCTAATTAACCAATGCAGTTAGGATTGACTCAGGTGGGAGCCAGTGTGCAGATTAACCCATAGCAATGTAACTGAATGAACCCCAAGGCTGCTCAAGGAAACCAATATTATGGTTTCAGTTGTCTCATAGGGGGCTTTAAAATGATGAGACAGTGCCCATAATCAGCAGTAAAGCCTATATTATTGCAGAGTGTAACGGAGCCAAGTAGCTTGGGGCATGATATTCTGTTTTGTCTTGCAAGGAGAAATGAAAGCAAGGGGTCATGGGAAGAAAGTGAAGCAGTGGGAGGGAGGTGTTTCAGGTTGGGGGAGGGCAGGTGATGGTGGGACTCTGGGAGGGCAGCTAAGGAGTGGGAGGTGGTATGGTACCCAGCACTTGTGCCAGATTCAAGTCCTATTTCTGGGCAGTGGTGTTCTGATCATATTTGTACCACCACTTTTGGTGATACAGATCCGAGTAGACCCATTGGGGCTGCTGCTACATTACCCAAGATAAGAGTAACTCAGGCAAGTCAGCCAGCCAGCCAGTTCCAGCACGATTGCACTGTGTATCACCTATATTCCCTACCCAGTACATTTTTAAAGTGATTATATTTTATAATTATAAATTTATTAAAACACTCCTTTGGAATAAAAGCCACAATGTGCTATTTGAATCAAGAAATTTTGGAAAAAAATATCACCAAGAAAAGCACAACCCTACAAATATTTTTCAAACCTTTACTGGTATTCATGTTTCAGAATACTGGATTTGAAAAAAAAATGGATATATAAATTTGCAAGAAATTTTGAAATGGAAAATCTAGAACATTTTTTTCTCCCAAATTAATTTGATATCAGTTCCTAGCTCTTTTAACATTATTCAAACCGAGCCTATGTTTTTCTTCTTCTGCCTCTTCCCCTGCACCACGCCCTGCTCAACTGAACCTTGCCAGCAGTTGCTGTTCTTCATCTTCTTGTTCACTGCACAGGTAGGTGGCAGGGACTGTTGCCCTTGTGATTGTCTTCTCCCTTAATCCTGCATTGGAAATTCCAAACATTATTACTTTGGGCCCTGTTGGGAGTTGATGACATTCAATAACATAGGATTACTGGAAATCTCAGACAGACGGTTAAGTGAGCCATACAAGGATTCCTGCCCAAAGTCAGGTTTCAGGACTTGCAAAATATACAGCCCCCTCCCCTTTCTAACTCTGGTTATAGCCCTGGGCAAGGATGTCTTAAAATATTCAGCTCATGGATAGGTATTCCCCTGCTAACTTTGCAAGAGGCACTCTTTCAAGTGGGTGTTCCTTCTTTATTTAGCAGGGGGAGAGTAACTGGCCCTTCACATCCCAGCATTGTCTGTTCAAGTGGCTTCTGCTGGTGTTCTTTTTGCATTTTAGATTGTGAGCCCTTTGGGACTGGGACACATTAGCTACGTATTAATTTTGTCTTTTCTTTATAAACTGCTTTGTGAACGTTTTAGTTGACAAGTGGTATATAACTACAGTAGATAGATAGATTCCATTATCCAATTATCTTAAAAGATGTTCTTAAGTGTCTCTGTGCCTCTTTTATGTTCAGAAGGATTGTTTCACACAGTTCTTAACTTCCACAATAGATTTTAATACATTTTACCAAATAACCTAAGAAAATGGAAGAGCGTTATGAGGCTTTTGAAATGTGGCATTGGAAGTTCATATTAAGTTGAATTGGGGGGGGGAATATTGCGTGGGATGAGAAAATGAACAGAGGCGACTCAATATAGAGAGGTGATCCAGCAAAACAGGACAACTCCTAAGCAGTGGTTGAATGTCTGTCTGACAGAAAACTAGAAGGAAAAAAGCTTATGTAGGGTAGTGATATGCTGATGTCAATGGCTCTCTTTTGAAGCCTTACAAAAGTTTAAAAAAGTGGAAAAGATACTTTGTGGGGGCGGGGGGCTGGGGCCAGCATCTTGTGAATCAGGTCTTCAATTGCAATCCTATCCAACTTTCTGGCACTGATGAAGCCAGAATGCAGCCCCAACGTAAGAGAGCATTACTTACTTCCCTTACCTCTCTGTCTTGACAAGCATACTCCTTGTTGGCATGGCGGCATCAGCACCTGAAAGATGGATAAGATTTGCCCTGAAGGCTCTCTTTTCTAAATATATTCAGGTGCAGCCTTGTTTTTTATACATGGATTTGACTCAACATGAATGGTCACTGCTTTTCTCACTGATGTAGAGGCAGTGATTCAAGCAATAATTCCATTCTTCAGCTGAGCCATGCAAAGGCAGGAGGTCTTTTACATTTCTAATTCTGACTGCTTCTCTACAATAGTAAGCAAAGCTGTTTTAAACCATTGTAAAGGGACATAGGGTGCAATCCAGAGCAACTACGGGGAGTCCTTGCTCCGGAGTAAGAACAAGTTACTCTGGATTGCAATATGAATTTCCCATAGGTTTTTACTAGGTGGTGCAGTAACTACGGGTGCACGTAATGTCTCTTACGTGCTCCCGTAGTTACTCTGGATTGTAGCCATACTTTGTATTTTTTAAAACTGCTTTTATTTAACACATTTATTATTATTAGAAGGGAGTCTCGGAATCAAAACCCTGCATAATTTTATTCCTTTAGGAATAATGGAAAGTCAAGAAACCTGGAAATGGGTCTTTAAATATATTTTTCCATGTTTTAACCACAGTTTTTTTAATCCATGGGAGGTTCTAGAATGTGATTTCATCACAAATGCAAAAATTGGTTGGTGGGTGTGTTAATACCATAGGCTGGAGCTGGAAATTTCTAGCCTAAAGCTCTGGATTTATTCAAGGTGTCCAGAAAGTAATGAGAATGAAGGTCCTACACTTGAGAAGGGCTGAATACTGAGCAGTGGTATTCCAACCCTTTTTGTGGCACTATGCTCAAGTGCCTCATATTTTAAAAAATGCAAGTGAGTTTGGAACAGCAGTACATGATAAACTTTTGTGTGGAAATTGAGTAAAAGTGTTTCAAGAACTTTGGAAATGTTGAGAAAAGCTTACAGAGAAGCTTTGCTTTCATCTCCACAAGTTTTTTTTTTTTTTTTAGGAAAAGGCAGCATATAACTAAAGTAAACAAATAAAGTTTATAATAAGTATCTGAATATATATAAAATAAATAATTCTAAGCAGTTGCTGATCTGTTTAAAAAAATTTCCCACACATCCGAAAGGCTGCAAAACTATCCACATTTAATTAGGATTAAGCTTCATTGACTATCATTATTGAACATATAGTAGTAGCCTATAAAAAATATAGGTTTGTAACATTTCCCCAAATGCAAACATACAATCATATCTATATACAGTAGTGCTTCACATAAAGAGCTTAATTCATTCTGGAGGCATGCTCTTTAAGTGAAACGCTCTTTAAGTAAAGCGGATTTTCCCATAGGAAACAATGGAAACTCAGACGATTAGTTCCACAACCCCAAAAATATTCATATAAAAATATCATCTACTGTATATAAAACTAAAAAGTCACTCACTCACTCACTCACCAACGCCCAAGCAAAACCACAGGGCCTAGAAGAGTAAAATTTGTGGTGGGTGTTCCTTGCATGATGGAGGCACCCACTAAGAACTGGTTTTTGGGTGGAATTTTAAGAAATTCCAACTGGAATTGGATGCTCTGCCCCAACCCCAGACCTAGAAGTGTGAAATTTTAGGAGGGTGTTCTTTATGTGACATCAACACCCACCAAGAGACAATGTTGAGAAATTTAACCTTTAAGGGGATGAAAAGGGGTGCAATGTGTTTTTGTCCTATACGTAACATTGAAGACTGACTGATCAACATCCAGCCAATTTGGTGCCTGATGGACTGGAAGGGAGGGTGCACTAGGGGGGTGGTGTGCAAGGGGGAATAGTGCGCATGGGGAGACTGTGCGCATGGTGGGACGGAGCGCATGACGGTATGTTGCACAGGGATGAAGTGCATGGGCCAGATGGTGCACATGTGGGGTTGATGTGCATGGGGGATGTTGTGCATGGAGGGGTTGATGTGCATGGGGAGGTTGATGTGCCTAGGGGGGTTGGTGCGCATGGGGAGTTGATTCGCCTGGGGGATGTTGCACATGGGTTGATGATCATGGGGATAAGTTGTGCATTGGAGTAAGTTGTGCATGGGGAGATATTGTGCATGGAGGTTTATGCACATGGGGGATGATGCACAGGTGGGGTTGATGTGCATGGGGTTAAGTTGCCCATGGGGGATGATTCGCATGGGGGTAAGTTGTGTATGGGAGATGATTCGCATGGGGGATGATGCTCATGGGGATGTTGCACAGGAGGGGCTGATGCGCATGGGGGATGATGGGGGAGTTGATGCGCTTGGAGGGATGTTGCATATGGGGGCTTGTTGCAAATGGGGATGTTACGCAATGGGGATGCTGTGCATGGGGGATGTTACACAGGAGGGGTTGATGTGCATGGGGGATGATGTGCATGGGGAGTTGATGCACTTGAAGGGATGTTGCATATGGGGGGTTGTTGCACATGGGGTTGTTATGCATTGGGGTGTTATATGCAATGGGGGATGGAGTACAGGGGGTATTTTACTCCCGCAATGCAGGTATGTTTTGCTAGTTAAAAATAAAACACATTTAAATAACTGAATGACTCATCTATGGTACCAAACCACACTTTGAAAAACACTACTAGTGGATCTGAATTTTTCTGGCATCATTTTTCTAGAGTGGAACATAAAGAGAGAACAATAGCTTCACTAGAGGCATGGGGGCACATGGGAGGCATCATATGGGTGATGTATACAGGTAAAAGGTAAAGATGTCCCCCACAGATTGCCCTGCTACCTGCCCTAGTTGTGATTGCCCTCTAGGGTGCGTTGCTCATCTCATTTCTAGTGCCATAAAGCCAGCGTTCCAAAGACTTCAGTAGACATGTAGCCTGCATGCACATGGAACAGTGTTACCTTCCCACTAAGGTGGTACCTATTTATCTACCTGCATTTGCATGGTTTTGAACTGCTAGGTTGGCCAGAGCTGGGCTACAGATAGGAGCTCACTCTGTCTTGCAGTACTCAGGTCTCAAACTACTGACCTGCTGATCTTCAGATTGACAGGCACAGAACCTTTAACCACTTAGCCAACTGCAGCTCAGTATACAGTGGGTGACACCAAAACTGACCAACATTTGTTAAATCTTGATATTTTTGAATATATTAATGGCATATATCAATTTGTGTGAAATTTCATGGAGAATGCAACAAAAGAAAACAAGTTGAAATATTTCTAAGGAAATTAGTGCTGAACTGAACTAATCTAGCAAAATTTATAGCCAGAAAAAAAAATTAGTGAGGGACAGGAAGATGGTGCATCCACATGCCCACCACCTGGGGTATTGCTCTGCCCACTGCATGGGAGATGACATGCTACCCTCCCACACCAGTCCTGGTGATGCCACTACTGCTAGATCAAATCAAAAGTCAACATCCTGTTTCCAATAGCAGCCAGACAGGTGTCTCTGCAAAGCCCTGAAACTACTCTTTCTCTGTAATTGGCAGCAGATTCTGGACTGTACAGTTATTGTTCCTACAGTAATAGACCTCCAAGTTATTTCCACACACACCCCTTTTTAAAACACATATATAGGATTTGGGCTGTTTTCATGAATTTATGGTGCCTTCCTTATAAGCTCCCCAAGAATAAAAATATCAGGCTATAAACCTGATCTTTATTACTTAAAATTAGATTCAAAGGAAGGTAGCATTGTTTTAGTTTTAGGGCACAACTGAGCTGAATTTTTAAAATGTCATTGAATGGAGTACAATGTTTTAATTATATTCTTTAATATCACATATGAAATCATTGCCTGCCAGCAATGTCCTTGAGATGTATTCCTTGGCCAAAAAGAGTCAACAGTTGTCTTGGAGACTGAATGACATGCATTTCTGATTCTGGCACCAAAACAGGTTCGGAGTACATCATTGTTCCTGAAGAAAGTATAGTATATCTTCACATCACATGTCATTAAATTATGGAATTCCTTGCCACTAAGTGTTGTTAGGACCACTGGTTTAAATGGTTTGAGATTAGACTAGCCATAGCAACTAGTCATAAGCCTCCTGATTCAAGGACAGGTTTTATCCTGATGGCTTCTCTGACTTGATCTAGTTTATATCCCACTGAGTTGTGTTTATGATGCTACAAGTGTTTCATCGTTTAAAAAGTGACTCCTGAGTTTTGTGTCTGAATGACATCCATCCCTTCCATCCTGCTGGATGCCAGAATTTATTTGAAGCAAATAGAAGTGGTTGGACCAGACTGCAATGGTGAAAAGGGCATTTTGGAGTCAGTGTGGGTTTTATGTTTGAGCCAGGATGGTGTAGTGGTTAATTAGAGGGTTGGACTGAGACCTGACATCCAAGTTCAAATCACTCTTGGGCCATGAAGATTACTGGGCTTCCTATTAGTCACTTTCTGCCTTGCCTACTTCTGGGGTTGTTGAGAGGACAAAGCAGCTTTGTTAGCTGCTTTAGGCATTTGTGTTGGCATGGGAAAGAAAGGGTATGAATCCCCTAAATAAATAATAACGTTTTCAGACTGCAGTGGTTAAAGATGCTGTACTTGTCAACCTGAAGCTCTGCAGAGAGGCAGTTTGAGACTCGAGTACTGCACTACAGCGTGAGCTCTCCTTACTTGTCTAGCTCCTGCCAACCTAGCAGTTCAAAAGCATGTAAGTGAAAGTAAATAAATAGGTACACTTTGGTGGGAAGGTAGTAGCATTCTTTGCACCTTTGGTGTTTAGTCATTCTGGATACATGATACAGCAATGTCTTTGGACAATGCTGGCTCTTGTGTCACAGGGATGAGCACCACCCTTATTAGAGTAGGTGACAACCAGCAGGACAACTTGTTGGGGATCGCCTACAATTTTTCTTGGAGGACACATGCAGTCACTGCAAGCCCAATCCTCTGCCTGTCTACTCAAAAGTAAGTCCCATTATAGTCAATGGGGCTTATTCCCAGGAAACTGTGTCGAAAATGGCAGCCTTACAGCCAAGTCCTATGCCTGTCTACCCAGAAGAAAATCCCAGTACAGTCAATAGAGCTTACTCGCAGGAAGGTGTGGCTAGGATGGCAACCTCATAGCCAAATCCTATTCTGTCTATTCACTTCTGAGTCCCATTATAGTCAACGAGGGTTACTCCTAAGAAAATGTGGCTAGGGTGGCATTCTCACATTCCAGTCCTATGTCTATCTACTCAGAAGTTTGTCCCCATTACAGTCAATGGGGCTTACTCCTAGGAAAGTGTGGCTAGTGTAGCAGCCTCATAGCCCCATCCTAGGCAGATGTACCCAGAGGTTAGTCCCATTGAAGTCAATGGGACTTACTCCCAGGAAAGAGAGTCTTGGGTGGCAGCCTCACAGCCCCCTTCCTAGGCATGTCTGCTCAGGCGGGGGCAAGGCCCATCAGGAGAGGTGGTGAGGATGGGGCCCTTCCCTATGTGGAACCGGGGTGCAGGTGAAGCCACTGACCCTCCCCCTCCCTCAGTGGACGCCTCAAAGCCAAGCCCCAGCCCCTTATTATGGCACGCGCTGTGGGCGGGAGCTGAGCTTGACAGGCATGCGGCTTGACCAATGGGAGGGGCCGCCTCGCGCCCGCGGACCAATCAAGCCGGCCTCTCTCAGGCACGGTTTTCTCTCGCCTTATCCACCGTCCGAGTTCAGTTAGCGCTGAGGCGGCGAGCGAGTTGGTTGCGGGAGGGACGCTTGGCGGGACTGGGAGGGCGTTGCGTGCGTTGCCGCCGTTGGAAGCGCGGGCTAGGCGAGCTTTGAGGGGGAACCGCAGCCACCATCCCTCCAGCTGCTTCAGGTTCTGCGGTGTGAAGAGCCGGAGGACCCCGCCATGCGCCCGGCGCTGCTCTTGCCTGTGCTGCTGGTCGGCTTCTGTTCCCGCAGGGGTAAGGCCAGCCTTCGCTGGGGGAGGGAGCGAGGGGGGACACGTTATGATCCCTCTACGGCTTGGCAGGCAAGAGGGACCCCTCACCGCACACACACACACTTGTCTCTCCCCCCACGTAGGCATCCACGCAGGGCACGCGCTCCCTTGATATGCTCCTCTGGACCTCAGGTGCTGCATCTCCACCTGCAGTGGCGGACCCAGAGCGGGGCAAGGTAGTAGGTTTTGCAAGCAACCTGTCCGTATGTCCTCATTTACTCCCAGGACATGTTCTCCTATTTTAGGATTTGTTCTCCTTTGTCCCGGTACCACGTCATCTGCACCACATTTTGCAAGCAGGTTGCCCAAATGTCCCCCTTTTTCCCAGGACGCGTCTTCCTCTTTCCAGGCCATGTCCTCTGCACTTTGTTTTGCAAGCAAACTGCCCTTTCTTAGGAGGACAGATATCCTCCTTTTCCCCAGGACATTAAGTTTCCAGCAGTACGTTTTGCAGGCAGGATGATCATTTGTCCTCTTTTTCCAGGGCATGTCCTCTTTTTTAGGACATGTCTTCCCTTCTCCCAGGACATGTTTTTTTTAGGGCATGTCCTCTTTTTTCCCCAGGACACATCCTTTGCACTACATTTTGCAAGCAGGTTGTCCACATGTCCTCCTTTTTTTAGGACATGTCCTCTGCATTAAGTTTTGCAGGCAGCATGACCATATATCCTCCTTTCCCCCCCAGGACATTAAGTTTCCAGCAGTACATTTTGCAGGCAGGAGGACCATTTGTCCTCTTTTCCCAGGGTATGTCCTGGTGACAGGTCCTCTTTTACAGCCTTATGTCCTGGAAAAAAATCTTCATTGTTGTTCTTTTCCTTGTGAGTAGGCAGAATGGACCCTTCTTGTAATTCATAAATTAGATGAAACAGTTTTCAATTAGATGTAATAGTTTTAAATTTTAAGAATAAGGGCGCAATCCAGAGTAACTACAGGGAGTCCTTGCTCTGGTGTAAGAACAATTTGCTCTGGATTGCAATATGAATTTCCCATAGGTTTTCATTAGGTGGTGCAGTAACTACGGGTGCACGTAATGTCTCTTACGTGCTCCCGTAGTTACTCTGGATTGTAGGGATAGTAAAGAAGTGGTACCTTGAGTAAAGAGCAACTTGAATAAAGAGCATTTTGGGTAAAGAGCAAAATTTTGTCAGAAATTTTGACTTGTGTAAAGAGCACTGTCTTGAGTTAAGAGCACATCTGAGGAAGTTTGGACAGGCTTCCATGGCAAGGGAAATCACAGGTGGGACTAGGGGACCATCTTGAGTCACAGTGGGGCCCTGGGCAAAGTTTGGAATAGGTTTCCATGGCCAGGGAAGTCATGGGGTGTCTGGGGGGAGCAGCCTGAGCCAGGTTTGTATGTGGGATCTGTATGTGGCAGCATGGAAGTTGTGCCTTATCAATGTTCTAGTGCTGCTCCCTGTCAGCAGCTTGGGAATGTTATTTGCACATAAAGACAAAGATTCCATTGAGCCAATGGATAGCAGTGACTCCATTACTGATTGTGAAAGAGCACAATCCTAACTATGTCTGCTCAGATGTAAGCCCCATTGTGTCCAATGGGTCTTATTACCAGGAAAGTGTCTTTAGGTTTGTCTTGTAAACCTTTGTCAACGTCATCCCCCTCTCTGTAAACCTCACACCAGCCATGAAGGTTTTCAAAGGTGCAATACAGTTCAGTACAGTGGTACCTTGGGTAAAGAACGACTTGGGTAAAGGGCGTTTTGGGTAAAGAATAAAATTTTCTCAGAAATTTTGACTTGCATAAAGAACACTGTCTTGGGTAGAGAACACTTCTGAGGATGTTTGGAACAGGCTTCCATGGCAAGGGAACCCAAAGGGGGGATGAATGGATGAGGAGGAGACAAGGGGACTAGCTTGAGCTACAGTGGGGCCCTGGGCAAAGTTTTGAATAGACTTCCATGGCCAGGGAACTCATGTGCGGTCGGGGGGGGGGGGGGAGCAGCCTGAGCCAGGTTTGTATGTGGGATCTGTGTGTGGCAGTGTGGAAGGTGTGCCTTATCAATGTTCTAATGCTGCTCTCCATCAGCAGCTTGGGAATATTAAAGTTGCACAAAAAGACGAAGATTCCTTTGAGCCAGTGGATAGCAGTGACTCCATTAGTGATAGTGAAAGAGCACAATCTTAACCATGACTACTCAGATGTAAGCCCCATTGTGTCTAATAGGTCTTACTCGCAGGAAAGTGTCTTTAGGATTGCAGCCTAAGTAGACCTCATAGGCTCATGCACATTGAATGCATGTTTTGAATTCAGTTTCAGTGTTTTGTCATCATTTTTACATCCAGTTAATATTTTTATATGAATATTTTTGGGTTCTGGAACCAATTGTCTGAGTTTCCATTATTTCCTATGGGAAAATCCGCTTCACGTAAAGAATGTTTCATGTAACAAACATGCCTCTGGAATGAATTAAATTTGTTACGTGAGGTGCCACTGTATTTTACATTTCAGTCTGAAACATATAGTTTAGTTAAGTGTTTCTTTATTGCAGTGTTGTGTTATTGTATATTACAGTGTTTTGTAATCATTTTTATAAACAGTTAACATTTTTATATGAATTTTTTTGGGTTGTGGAACCAATCGTCTGAGTTTCCATTATTTCCTATGGGCAAATCCGCTTCACGTAAAGAGTGTTCCACATAACAAGTATGCCTCTGGAACAAATTAAACTTGTTATGTGATGTGCCACTGTATAGTGTTTAAAATAACCACACGAAAGCAATTTACATTAGTGTTTTTAGCTTTTATTTTTTCATGTTCCTACATTTTTCTTGGGTGTACTGAATTTTGGGGGAGACTTAGCGTCATTCCATGTCAAATGGTATAATTTTGGAAAACGTGCCCTGCACAACCATCACAGATTTTGATGAAATTCCCACATGTCTCAAACAAACATTTGTAAAGTTATAGCTTCACATGTGGAATAGTTATTGAGATACTGTGGTTTGTTTGACTCCATACCACATTGATGTACAGTACGACTATAAGATTTTGGCAACTTTGGGATACAATATTTCCTCTGCTGTTTTTTTCTAAACAAATGGAACTGAGCTAGCTTGTACAACTTTTTCCACTCTATTCAATGGAACTAATAATAATTTTGGCTTCATTCATTCATGTGGGTACATTGCAGCAAAACTGACCAAAAAAATCATTAAAAAATCAGTTTAATGTCATATAGCTACTACAATAGTGAAGTAATAAATGTGAAATTTAGCATATAATATCTCAATATAACATTGTTTCTGAATGTATCAGTTCAACCTCCTAGCTCAGTGATTTTCAACCAGTGTGCCGTGGGAGTTTGGAGATTGACATTCATTAATAGGAAAATTGGGGGATTTGGACAGTCTGGTGTGTCTTGTCAATGGTAAAAACAATCGATGGTGTGCCTTGACAATTTTAGTGCCTTGTTAAGTATGGTGTGAGAAGAAAAAGGTTGAAAATCACTGTCCTAGCTCTTTTCATTAGTGTACAAATTGAGTGTAAAGATGGATGATTTTTGTAAAAAGCCCCCCAAATAGGGTATTTTCAATCTGATTTTGCAAAAAAGTACTTTCTAGAAATGCTTTCAGACCATCCCCATAAGAAAGAGCATGTTTCAAACTTTCCTGAAAATTGGGTTTGATTTTTCCAATGCACGCATACAGTGCCCAAAATTTAGGGACAATGTTGGGAGATGTTGTCATATTTCAACATGCAATATTTTCATTTTCCAGATTGTTTCAAATGTTTATTTTTTACTGTTATTGTTAGATAATTTTTTTACATATATATGTGTGTTTCCTAAGCTTAGATACACTTCTACTAGTATGTACTGGTTATTTTACGACCACGATGTTGATTGATATGTACATGATTGAAACAACACACATAAACACATTGATGATTATAATATTCCTGACAGCAGAAAGTGGCATTGTGCCACTGTTGTATTGGATTCATCTAGTGTTTAAACTACAGTCTCCCCCCACCACCAGTTGTGGCGTGGCCACTGTTCAGCAATTGAACATTGTAAGTAGACTTCAAGGAGGTTCTCATGAAGTGCCTTTGCCCGTTGCCCCCCAGTAGGCTCCAACACACCCAGAGTCAGCACCAGTGTTCCCAGTTGAAGGAGACTGATAGGAATCTCCTAGCATCTCTCCTTCCTTATCTTCAACACTACCTTGAAACAACTTTCAAAAAATTCAAACTTGGAATGTGTTTGCACATATGCAATCCTGTTTGATGGGGCAGGAGAAGAATCATTCTATCAAAGGAGTGAATTTGACAAGATCATTTTTATTGCCTGAACGTTTTCGGTAGATTCACAAAACCATGTATGCTGAAGGAAAACTTTCTGCCAAACAAATACCTGTGAGTCCATTAGACTTGGCTTTCTACATCTGTCTGCTTCTGACACTTATCAGTCTTGTGTGGATACTGAATAACAAATTGTGTGGGCTACTAAATAACACAATGTGACCTCCTGAAGTTACAGAGGTGCTGTTTCTGAGCAGGCTCTTTCTTTCTGCTTTTGGTATACTAATGTCAGGAGTACATTTGAGCTCTTTTAAATTCAATTTACCTGTGTTTCTTCCATCCTTATAGTGAAATTTCTCATGTTTGTTCAGAAATAAGCTTCACAGTGCTCAGTACAGCATATTCCTTCATAAGTGGTTAGGATGACAGCCTTAAAGTGTAGTCCTAACCAACTTGCCAGCACTGGCATAGCTGTGCCAGTGGAACGTGTGCTGGATCTTGCCATTGGTGTTACTATATTTTGTAGAGAGTCACTGAAGCCTTCTCAAGGTAAGGCAATATTTGTTCCCTTATCTCAGAGTTGCCATTGCCCTCACCTAAGTGCTGAAAAGTTGGTTAGGATTGCATCCTTAGTCTCTATACATATTGTGCTCATTTATGTTGCACATGAATTCATATTTCACAGAGCAATATGAATATGTTATCACTATGAAAGGGAGATAGAATTTGGCAAATTTCTGATAGACCCTTGAGATTTGACACTCCATGGATGCTGTGGAAAAAGTTCCAAATCCTCCTTCCTGACATTGTCAGCAACAGCCTGAAAAATGCAGGCAGTGGTTTAGATGGTTTGTAGATTAATTGCAGGGTTAGACTGAAGTCAGAACTTTCTAGAACCTGTTTTCAATGCCAAGTTCAGCCACCCAGCTATGTGCAACTCTCCATCTGTTGATAGATTCGTGGAGAAGTCAGTTCATTGTAGTCAGGGACACTGTGCCTCAGTTTGAGCTAGGGACACCGCAATTCAAAAAGGGACTGACAGTAATTTGGAGGGTGACTGTCCCAGAATAACCAGTAGCAGTTCTCCCCTTTGCTTCAGGAGTATGTTGAGTACACTTACCCCCAAATCCAGAGCAACTACGGGAGCACTAAGAAACTGCACCACCTAGTGAAAACCTATGGGAAATTCATATTGGAATCCAGAGTAAGTTCTTACACCGGAGCAAGGTCTCCCCGTAGTTACTCTGGATATTGCCCTTACTCTCCTTTAAGTGAAGAACTACTATTCTATTGCATGAGCCAAAGTGAAAACTATGAATCCAATGAAGCTGAAACACATTCAAGCTGCCACCAATAGGTGAACTATCTGCACTATCCAATGTGTCTCAGTGCCAAGCACAGATTATGTACCCTGAGAGGTTCATGCAATATCTGTGTGTGCTCCCTTCCTCAAGACTGCTCAGGTTGGCATGCATGGGTGGGGTTTATCCTCACAACAATCCTGAAAGGTAGATGAGACAGAAGGGGAGCCACTGGTCCTGGGTCATCCAGTGAGCCTTGTGGGATAGGAAGAGATTTTGTCTGTGAGTAAATTGACAGGTGTAGCTTGTGCAAATTGACAGTAAATTGACAGGTGCAGCCTAAGAGACCAGTTGTATCCAAGTTTCAAGCACTGGTGCAGCAGCAATGCAGCTCTGAGGTAATGGAACAAATGTTCTCATACCTTGAGGAGGCCTCTGTGACTAGGGCAATGCATGCACTATTGGCACTGCTGCATCAACACTGGAAAATTGGATAGGGTTAAGCTTCTAATCTGAATCTTCTTCAAGCTTAATATACCAAGTGCCTTAAATATCTTTATAGGATTTAGTTTTCAAATGACTTTCCATGATTTTTACTTTCCTTTCAGAGGTCTCCTGAACTTTAAACTTTCAGGACTCCAGGATCTTTAACAATTAAGAATTGGAGGAAATTTCAGCAGGTGCAGCTTTTCATCTCACAGATCACAAGCTACACCTGCTGAAATTCTCTCCTACATAATTGTTAACCCCTGCAGTTGAGTTTGGAGACCCCTCTACACTACAACTTACCAGTGTTAAAGCAGGATTCCATAGTGGGATCTGAGCAGTGTGAAACTATTAGTACTTGTGATCCAAACTTGATGCTGTTGTTAAGAAGCCCAGCATTACATTACATTTTGGCAGCTATATCAGTGCTGATTCATGTTCATTCATGGGCAGCCTAATCCTATCTTGTGCTGGAACAGTTAGGCCAGTGGGCCTGTGCTGTATCCAGTGCAAGTTTTGGACAGTTTATGGGTCGCCCAGGGTGACCAGATGCTGAACCCAAAAGTCCCTGCCAAGCCCCCCCCCAAATTCCTACCCCCACGGCTAAATTCCTACCTGCTTAAAAATGTAGGGCACCCCCCAAAATGTAGGGCATGTGAAAACAAAGCAAAAATATTCGTATTGGTTTCTTGTACTTAATTTCAACATTTTAAAAATTGAAAACTTTTTAACATGCATGATCCTGACTCATACATGTAAGATGCCCTCAAAGCAGTTTGCAGCAACACAAGGCATGCCAGGACTTCAACATATGTTATTCAGACCTAGACACATACACAAGGGCACACTCGTACATATGCACACACGTACACACACACGTACACACTCATACACACAAAAGAACACATTCACACACAAGCACACACTCATACACGCAGTCACACACTTACTAGAAGCAGCTTGAGGCTGCAGAGGCGGCGGCGTGCGCAGCTTGGCCAGAGGAGGCAGAAGCAACACAGTGGAGATTGGTACTGGCTGCAGAGGGGGAGAGGGAGGGCTGGCCGGCAATGCTGGGGCCGAGGAGGCCCTGGTGAAGGAGAGGTTGGGGAGGAATTTCCTCCTGGTCCACCTAGTTTTTTTCTGGCTCCAAGGAAATCCCAGAGCAGTGCACTGTACACGCACTTTAAACTCTTACACAAGAGTTTAAAGTGCACATACAAGAGTTTAAAGGGCTTGTGCAAGTGTTTAAAGTGCTGCTGGGGCCGGGCCCAAATCCTGGAGAGGCTGAGGGGTTTCCCTACTCCCCGGAGACCCCCCATTTTGCAGGAGTGGTCCGGGGAAATCCAGACAGATGGTAAGCCTGGAGTTGCCCCAAGGCAAGGGGAAACCTTAACCTTAGGAGAGCCAATGCAGCCCCAGTGGGGCTACTCTGCGTCACCTCAAGAGGCTGGCCCAGAATGCCCTGGAACCTGACTCTGCCTCCTTTCCCAGTCCATGGGAATGTCCACTGCCTGCATTTCCCTTGCACCAGATTCCCCCCACCGCCTTTCCCACACCCCCAAATCAACATGCCCTTTGAGCTTAGCCAGTGCAACTTACTTTCCCCCAGCCAGCCTATCTCCTTTACGTTGGCTTGAAAGTGTTTTACAACATTTTTCTGATGATGGGCTGGCACAAGGGATTTGTGTCAGCCCATTTGCATCTCAAGATAGTGTTTTAAAAGCCTAATCCTTTCCAGATTTCCAAGCTTGTGCAGTTGTCAGTGTGGTGTGCTCTGCATCCTGTGGTGGGCACGCAGTCTCTGGGGCTTTTCAAGGTATGGGAACATGTTCCTTTACCACGGGGCTACTTAATGGCTACACTGGAACTGGAATGTTGTATAGGACTGGGCCCTAAGTCTCCTAGATCTTTGATGTACATTGTGCTTTCTTTTCCCTCATCCTGGACTTGTGCCCTACATGCAAGACTTTGTTTTTCTCCATTATCCTTTATCTTGTTGGTATAGGCCCAATGCTTAGAAGCCTAATTCTGCCTACCAGGATGTTAGCTAATCCACAGCATATGCACACAGGCTGTCATAATGAAGCATGTGGGGTGAATGCAAACATATGAACAACCAATAATTGCACAGCTCAAAGAGAAGCATTTGATAAATATTTTTGCAGATTGAAATGTTAGGAGACTTGCTGTGACAGTCAAGTGCAGCTGTCCCCTGGAAGCTATGAGTATTCGGGTGGGCCAAAAAGCAATGGGTTTTTATTTTTTTTAAATATGTTGCTTACCCCCCCCCCACCCCCTATATTGAACTACTTGAGAAATAAGCCCTGTGTGCAAAATTTCACTTTATTTCAATAATATTTACAGGTGTCACACTAACATTGAAAAAGAGGAACATTGAAACATCGAAAATATATAACATTTTATATACTACGTATATAAATATGTAATCCGTACATTCTTATACAACCCTATAAGGCTATACAACAATATATTATACTATTAAGTGTTTAAGCAACCCAAAGAAGCTATTGCATTGAAAGAAACCAGTAGTAAGTACCTAATGTACTGCTTTTGGTCTTCATTCTTGGCTAAGATGTTGTTAAACGTCTGCATTAGAGCTAGACTTCTTTTAGCAAAGTCATTTCAGGTTCATAGCAACAGATTCAGCTGCCTGGTAGTCTTCCCTCTCCTCCCATTCCTGTGGATTAACTTTTAAGAACTCAGTAGGCAAGTTGAGGATTTCAAAAAACTGAAGAGATGAATGGGTAACATAATCTGCCACTGTCTGCTGAAGAGCCTTGGATTCAAAGTGTTGTGGACTTTTTATTTTGTTTCGCTTTAGAGGTCTTTCTGTTCCTTCCTTCTGTAAGGGTCTCAGCATCTCCCTTTTCACTGGTAAGCTTGTCTCAGCTTTGAAAAAGGAGATGAAACCAAAGTTTCACTAAGGTACCATTGATGACGAGAGAGAGCCTTTACTGCTGCCTTGGACATCTCTTGGTCTTCATATTCCACCAACTTCTTCATTAGTAAAAGGTCATTTTTTGCCAATTGTTTGTCTATACCACTCATGTATCCTCGCCTACCTTTTTCTCATTGGGTTAGCAAGAAAAACTTGTCCTCTTCCCTGGTTTTTCATCCTAAGCGCATTGGCATGAGCAATGTCAAAAAGATCCTCTAACTTCTCTTGAAAAACCTTTTCCTTCTGGATCTGTGGAATAGATCTGCGTGATTTGCCTCTCTGAAGAGCACATCATGAATTATATTGCTTCTTAATCTTCAGGATAGCGTTGTAATCTGCAATAATAGGTATTCTGGCTTTTTCTATATGTCAAGTGTAGTCAAAACTTTAAGATGCATGTGACACACCATTAAAACTTTTCCACCTCCACCATTTAGATTTTCTGAAATTCATTTTTTTGGACCACCCTAATGAGTATATAATAAAGCAAATGTGCCATGTGACACTGGTGTGTTGAAAATTTTATACTGGTGTGTCGCAGGAGTTTGGGGAGGGTCATTGTGGGTATGTGAACTCCATGCTATGCCTTGTCAACTGACAAAACACAGATAGTACTTCTTGAGCACAATCCTAACCATGTCTACTCAGATGTAAGCCCCATTGTGTCCAATGGGTCTTACTCCCAGGAAAGTGTCTTTCGGATTGCAGCCCTTGACAGTTTTAGTGCCTTGTCAGTGTGCTCTGAGCTGAAAATCACTGATATAAACTGAATGGCAGCTGCTGTTCTCATGGAGAGAACATGGGTCCTCTTGCACACAAAACAGGATCACTAGTTCTGGCATTGTTCCCATGTGTTTAACATACTACTATTCATAATTTTATTTTATGGTGTATTTTATAATTTTTGTGAGCTGTTTTGAGACATTGTTACAAGTATGATTTTAATTCATTTTAAAGAAATCATAAGTCTGTTTTCAAGGTACAGTACCATCACCCTTAGTGTGTCTGGGAAACAAAACCCAAAACACTTCCTCTTCCTGAAACACCTTCTCCCTGCCCTCTCCACACTACTATGCTGGCCTCTATGCCAGCATGTCTTGGCCTGCATAAGCTTACCTTTTACGCCAGCCCAGTGGGGCTTGGGCTGGTGTCCAGCGCATGTCTCTGCATTGGCCTTCCTACCTGGATGGTGGCAAGAAGGAGTTCTATGGCACTTTTACGACATTGCTGGATGCAGTCCTTTGCACTTGCACAACGTGAGATTGGGATTGTGTCCTTAAGTTACTTGATACATTTTATATCCTGCCTTTCTTCCAAGGATTTGAGGATTTCTCCTTAACATAGCTAGGGCTGAAGGATGGTGACCTGCCTGAAATTGCTTAGGGAGCTTGATAGTGATGGGGAAACCCAGCTCTCCTAACTGAATGTGGGCTCTGATCTATTAAAGCTGCTATCAAAATACAGTATATTAGTTTGAGAGTTGCAGAAATCACTTGTCTTTGTTGCAGCTGTCTTAAATTTCCCATCCACTTTTCAATGGCATCACCACCTGTATTCTTTCCTGCTTTTACTCTTCCCTCATATTCCTCTCTTTTGGTTGCTTCCTCCCCGTAGAATTCTGGGCTGTTTATTTATCCTAGAATGTATGTTCCACCTTATTGATTTAAAGAAAACCCATACAGCATATTCCAAAAAAATAAAAAGGCAGCAAAACAATCAAAAAGGCAAAACCCAAGAATAAAAAAGCAGGCCTCCGTCAGTCTTGAAAGACTATGGTATCGTGCTTGGCACTGCATACGCTGCATGCGAAGCATGAAAACCTGGGTTGGATTGTTATGGAGGACAGGCTGTTACCCAAGCAGCAAATCCCCCCTCTCCACGCCACTGAATTAGTCCAATGGAAAGGCAGAGCCAATACAATTGGATCCAGCTGGCGTCGCAGAGCTGGGCAAAGGACAGGAGCTCACCCTGTCTTGTGGGGCCGACCCGGGAATCAAACCCTGGCCTGCTGGTTAACAGGCACAGTGTCTTTACCGCTTGTGCCACCCACAGCCACACAAACCCAAGAATAAGGCATGCCAAAATACTAAAGCTCATATCCCCAATGATGCCGTGCAGCCAGTAAAAAGAAATCTGTACCCTTAACCAAAAAAAGTATTATTTTTCTACTCTTATTGGACACTATGGAATGCTAGAAAAAAATCTTGCAGAAATCTAGTCCAAGCCCTCTAATGCAGGCAGCTGCTAGGTCATTGTCAACAGGTAGTTTTCTTGTATTTGCTTGAAAACTTCTAACAAGGGAAAGTCCACTCCTGCATGAGGCAGACTTTTCCAGTGCTGGAGATCTTGCAGCTGGGAAGTGATTCAGCAGTTTTTTGCTGCTGCATCACACTGTTGGGTCATGTTCATTTTGTGATAAGATGCCTAAATTTTTTTCATACATGCTGCTCAACACTTTCCTGGGAGTAAGCCCTATTTAACACAATGGGGCTTACTTCTGGGTAGACATAGGCTGCAATCCTAAAGACACTTTCCTGGGAGTAAGACCTATTGAACAGAGTGGGACTTACTTTTGAGTAGACATGGTTAGGATTGTGCTCTCTGTTGAGCTATTTCAAGTTGATTTGGGATCCTTGATCAAGACTGTCATGATGGTTTTAAATACTGACTCTCCCCCGCCCCCAGCTTTCTGCTACCTGCAAATATGGTAAGAATTCCTTCAACCATCTCAAACAGGTTATTTATAAAAATACCCAGTATAATCCTATAGCTCACAATTCAGAATCTTCCTCCAAGTTAGCACGGAGCCATTTATTAGCACTTGTTGAGTGGTTGTTCAACCAACTTAGTACCTACCAGTATAGTACCATCTTGGCCATTCTTTAAAATCAAAAGTATGTAATGGGGGAATTTGTCATCTGTTTGCTGAAATCTGAGTGCTTGGATGGATGATCAAAGAATGAGATGAAGCTGTCATCACTTTTCTTGACAAATCTTTAACACCTTGAAATATCTCAAACTACTCACATACATTTCGCTAAATCTGTTTCAGGATCTTTCCCAATATTGATAATTTTCTCAGATTCTCTTTTTCCCCCCTTGATGACTTAGCTTAAATGGTCACTAAACTCATGACTGCTTTACATAAAAAATGTGGTCCCTATTGAGACTGCAATTTACCATTATGGCCCTGTATGGTTTTCGTATTGAGTAGATCTGAACCTTGGGACATTCTGGGAAGTCATGACTTTGCCTAGCATCCCAGAAGGCTGAGCAGGAGGACATCTAGGCAGAAGTGACTGCCCTGAAAGGCATGGGCCTAGAGCTGTTTGACCTACCAGCCACAGGGAGCCAGAACAGTAAAACATGGAGTGGAAGGCATTTGCAAGCCCTGGATCTGGTCCTGAGCTGGGGTTTGGAGATGCTGAATGACTGTAACTACAGTGGTACATCTCATAACAAGCGCCTCACATAACAAGTGTTTCACATAACAAGTATAAATTTCCAAGAAATCTTGCTTCACATAACAATATCTGCTTCACTTAACAAGCAAGCACACTATGGGCATGCGTGCTATGCAGCCCTAACGCTTCACGCAGAGGCTCTTCAAAAGGGCTGCTGGTCAGCACTGCTGCCTCTTACTGCCCCCAACTTGGGGGCAGTTGCCTGGGGATGCCAGAGGCAGCTGCCCCTAACTGCCCCAAGTGCCCCCAACGGCCACCTTGAACCTCCAGCAGCAGGCCAGGTAAGCCTCCCAGGAAAGTGTCTTTGCAGCCTCCTAACCATGTCTACTCAGAAGTACACCCCATTGTGTTAAATGGGGCTTACTCCCAGGAAAGTGTCTTTAGGATTGCAGCCTAAGTAGACTTCATAGGATCTTAAATTCAATTCCTGTGTTTTGTCATCATTTTTACATACAGTTAATATTTTAATATGAATATTTTAGGGGTTGTGGAACCAATTGTCTGAGTTTCCATTATTTCATATGGGAAAATCTGCTTCACTTAAAGAGCGTTTCACTTAAAGAGCATGCCTCCAGAATGAATTAAGCTCTTTATGTGAAGCACCACTTTATATGTTTCCTTGCTATCTCTTTACCTGGCCTAAACTATGATCCCATTTCTCAGTGGCACAATTGTTGTTAAATTGCAGCACCTTTCTGATGCAAAATCAGATTTCAGCAGTTCTACCTTTTTGTTACTGCTTAACCATCTTCTCCATGCAACGATCTTGCCACTTCATTGACTTTTTGTTTTGCATGCAGTCATAAGAACTTTTTTGTTAGCATTCCTTGCCAGCCTTGACTCATTCTGTGCTTTATGGAATTGGTACCATTCCTACAAGTATGGGGTATACTTCTATATAGTTTATCTAACTGTCTTTCTTAGACATGATTTTCAGCTTTTCAGAAAAGTGTTCTACCACAATGGTTTTCTTAGATGTCTTCCAACTTTTCTGCTCACAGGAATCATTTGCAATTGTTCCTTCAGTGTTTTGCTTCTCATATTATCCCATTCCTCTTTGACTTTTTCTCCTTTAACAGTTCTAGCCTTTGGATATGACCTGACTTTCTGCAATCCATTAAAAAAAGCTTTTCTGAAATCTAGCATACATATCTGACTGCTCTTAGGTGTCCTCTGTCTTGATATCAAAAATTCCAAGAAGATGTGGTCACTTTTGCCCAAAGTTCCTGCTGTTCTTACTTCCTTCCCTGTTATAAGGCTTCAAGTTCAAAACAGCTTGTTTCACCTTATTTTGAAAGATAAACTTATCAGCAAGGCAAATCAAGAACTTACTGGACCTCCCGTTCTTATCTGAATTAGACTTCCAGCTGATTTCAGGTAGTTGAAGTCCCCCCATTACTACTGTAGCTTGCCTCTTGGTAATCTGGTTTAAGAAAGCATCATCCATGACTTCTGCTTGGCCCAGAGGCCTACAGCAAATCCCACATTGCACTTATTTCTCTCTCCTCTTATACATATTAGACACTTTTTAGTGTAGGCTTGTGGCTCAAGAAATCAAACCATTCCAGGTGATGCTGTAGCCTGCTGTTCACTGCCAGGATCTTGATTTCACTTGTTAGCTTTGACCATGACAGGAAGGAAAGCTAAAGATTCCACTTGAGCCTCCATTTTCTGCACTTCCCTTCCCAGAGACCTTTAGTCTCTAGAGACACTTTGGAAGCTACTTCTGGCAATATCATTTGTTCCTTCATGTAACAGCAAGAAGATTTAGTGGCCCCACACTTTGATAAGTCTTGGAAACTTTTTTCACATCCAAGATATGTGCCCAAGGAAGTCAGTGCACTTCCTCAAACCTCTGGGATGTTCCATTTTAAGGAGTGCATTGGTAAGCTGGAATGAATTCAGAGCAGGGCAACAAAGCTGGTGAGGGGTCTGGAAAGTCTTGGGAGAAACTATTAAGAAAGTTGTCATGTTTAGTTTAGAGAAGATTAAGAGATACAATAGCAGTCTTAAAATATCTGAAGGCCTATGTTGCACATAAGTACACTGTCTTCTGAGGGTAGGACTAGAACCAATTGGTTGAAACTACAGGGAAGACTTCTGTAACTATAACAGTTGTCTGGCACAGTCTGCCTCATGCAGTTGTGGGCTTTCTCCTCATTGGAAGTTTCAGGGGTATTGAGGATGCCGTAAGACAGAAGTACTCAAGTTGGGGTCAGGACCCCTTTGGAGATCACAACCTTGGATTAGGGGGTTGTGAAAGGGTGGGATCCACCATCTTGGAATCTGGCACTGGGCTTTCCTGGGAGGAAATATAATTGAACACAATGAGACTTACTTTCAAGTAGACATGGAGGAGCTCAGGCATCACAGTTATGTCACATCCTGGTAGGGGATCCTGGGCTGAAATGCCCAAGTACCATTGCTGTAGGAAAAACAATAGCGAAGCAGTAATTTCAAGCAATTAGCATGCAATTGCTTGGGTAAGTTTATGCATGATTCAGAAGGCTGAAGAAAACCCGTTCCTCTGTAGGCATATGAAACTGTTGGTGTGTGTCATCTTTTGTTTGTATATTGGTGGTGTATACTGTCTGATAGTGTGTGTCATCTTACTAGCTCCTGTTCTGTCACTGACCTTCCTGAGATCCTATAACCTGCGATGTCTTGAATACCAGGCTTGTAGTGTGCTGTGGGGCTACAGCTTCTTCCTATATGCTCCAAGTTGTACTATACATATCCTTCCAATCACTACTAAAGAGTAACTGGATGGCATGCCTGGGATATGACAACAAAAGAGCTTTTCATCTGTTGGACTAATCTGGCTGCCACCCTCTATGACAGCGTTTCTCAAAGTGGGTGTTGGGACCCCTTTGTGGGTCACCTAGAGCTTTCCTGGGGTCGCCTAAAGACCCCTGGTGCAGGGGGCCAGGTCAGGCTTGCCAGACCTCCGGCTGTAGCTGCTCGCGCACTGCGGCTGACTGACAGCCTCAGGGCCCAATCCTATGCATGCCTACTCTGAAATAAATCCCATTGTAGTCAGGGGGCCTTTACTCCCATGCAAATGTGGTTAGGATTGCAGCCGCAGGGCCCAAGCCTATGCATGCCTACTCTGAAATAAATCCCATTGTGTTCAGTGTGTGCATAGAACACACATTTCATTTGTAACAATGAAAATACATCCTGCATATCGGATACAGTGGTGCCTCATGTAACAGAATTAATTCGTTCCGGAGGCAGTTTCTTTATGTGAAACTTTCTTTACATGAAGCAGATTTTCCCATAGGAAATAATGGAAACTCAGATGATTGGTTCCACAACCCCAAAAATATTCATATAAAAATATTAACTGGATGTAAAAATGATGGCAAAACACTAGAATTGAATTCAAAACATGCATTCAGTGTGCATGATCTTATGATGTCTACTTAGGCTGCAGTCCTAAAGACACTTTCCTGAGAGTAAGACCCATTTAACACAATGGGGCTTACTTCTGAGTAGACATGGTTAGGAGGCTGCAATCCAAGACACCTTCAAAGTGTCTCCCCACTTTCTCCTTCTCTCCATCCTGAGCCTCTCTCTCCCCTTCTCCCTTCTGGCTAGCCCTGAGCTGCTTCCCTCTTCTCCACTGCTCTTCCCTCCCTCTGCCCAGCGGACACCCGGCCACAGGAGGAACAGCGCAGAAGTGTTGCTTTCACTATGGGCAGGTGCACTAGGCAGCCCTGATGCTTTTTAAACAGGCTGCCAGCCAGCGTGTCTGCCCCAACTGCCAACAAATGTTTTCTTTATGTCAAGCACTTTCAATGTCATTCTGCCAAGTCTCTATTCAGCATCTTGGAGATCCAGGAGGTGCTATAGGCCTTATCTTATTTATCCCATTAAGGACTCTGCATGTTAAATAACATGTGTATAGGTTGGGATTTCACCTACAAGTCCCTTCCACCCTGCATGTTCATTTTAACCCAATAAGTATAACATGTCTGGAATCATCAGCTAATATTTAAATACATATACAGTAATCCCCCAGAATCTGCAGGGGTTCTGTACCATTCCCTTCAGGATATGTTAACAGGAAGCAGGAACCTTAATTCTTCCTGTAAAAGTTCTAGCTGTGTCCCTCTAGCATGTAGGCTGCCTGTTTGCTAGTTGGAACCACCTTACTGTACAGGCATCCCCCTCGTAGTGGACTGGTTAAGGAGCACCATCCAAAAGTGAAAACTGTTGAAAAGTGGAACCCAAAGTTTTTTAGTTTAAAAATGTTTAGCTTCCAAAGCTTTTTTAGCTAGCAGATTGCAAATGCCCATTTTATCTTGCAAATTCCTGTTCCCACACAAAAATTTCTGCAAATGGATTCTCATTAACTCCTTCAGGAATGCGATTAGACCAGGAGCTACAATATGGAGAAGGGCAATTTTGACCTTTAGAACAGCAGAGAGGATGAAAGAGCAGAACATGTGTTGAATTAATGAGTTCTAGGAATAAATGAAAGGTGTTGAAAGAGTGGATCAACTATATATAAAAGAGAAAAGTCACTCACTGACTCACTCACTGACTCATCAACGCCCTGCCAAAACCGCCAGCCCTAGAAGCGTGAAATTTGGGGAGGGTGTGTGTTCCTTCTGTGACCGAGGGGTGCACTAAGAACCGGTTTTCGGAAATTCCAACTGGAAGGGGGTGAAAAGAGGCGTAACGTGTTTTCCTCCCTATACTTTGCATTGAAAATTGATGACTCATCAACATTCCGCCCCAACTGCTGGGCCTAAAGCATGAAATTTGGGGAGGGAGTTCCTTCTGTCACCTGAACACCCACCAAGAACCCATGTGGAGACATTTAACCCTAAAGGGGCTGAAAAGGGGTGCAACCTGTTTTTGTTCTATACTTAACATGGAAGACTGACCAACATCCAGCCAATTTGGTGCTCGGACCCTGGTGCATGGGAGGATGTTGTTTGGAGGAAGAGATTACACTGGCAAGGAAGTTGTGCCTGGGGGGACGATGCGCATGGGGGAAGTTGCACATGGGGGACTGATGCAGATGGGTGATGTTGCATATGAGGAGTTGAAGCACATGGGATGATGCGCATGGGGAAAAGTTGCGCATGGGGAAAGTTGTGCATGGGGGACTGATGCAGATGGGGAGTTGAAGCACATGGGGAGATGATGCATGTGGGGAAAAGTTGCGCATGGGTGGATGATGTGCATGGGGGAAGTTGCACATGGGATGTTTATGCGCATGGGGAGTTTATGCGCCATGGGGGAATTGTGTATAGGGAAATGTTACTCCTGCAACGCAGGTACCCTTTTCGCTAGTAAAAAAATAATCAGAAAGTGGGGGATACCTGTACTTTAATTATTGCATACTGTTTAACTGATTTGTGAGCTGCCTTGGGCAATTTGAATATTAAAAGAAGATAGCAAAAAAATATTTTAAATGAACTTATCATAAATATCAGCATTGGTTTTTCATGTATATTCCTTTTTAGGCAGCAGCAGTTATTATATGTTTATGGGCGCAATCCAGAGTAACTACGTGGAGTCCTTGCTCCGGTGTAAGAACAATTTGCTCTGGATTGCAATATGAATTTCCCATAGGTTTTCACTAGATGGTGCAGTAACTATGGGTACATGTAATGTCTCTTAGTTACTCCCATAGTTACTCTGGATTGTAGGGTTAGTCTAGAAAATTGGCCCTAAGCTTTAGAAGAGCTACCTTTCAGCTAGGAGGCAGACCCCTTCCTTCCCCCTGGGGTGGGAAAAAAGAAGGTGATAATCATTTCTCAGTAGCTTTGCATTCTGTCATATGTTCCAGATGGGAATGGAGGGATCTGCCTCCCAGCTAAAATTAAACTCTTTTAAGCTGTGGAGAGGGAGGTTGCCTGCCTGCACAATTACCATGGTAAGCAGGCTGTTTTAAAACCTAAAGGGATTTTTATATTTTAATTTAATGGGCTAAGGTCCTTCGCATCAAGATAAAACCATGGTTGAAAAATCTACAGCTAGGTTATACCTGTATAACATATAGGTGCACTCCACTCCACTTTTTTATGTTCTTTCAAAAGGCTAAAACTCCCACCCCATGTGACTCCCACCCATGTTGATTTGCATATGGCAAGGTGATTGAAACTGTGTGTGAGAAGAGCATGAGTGAACCTTAGCATTAATGAAAGTCCATTCACAGAAATCTTCGACAACAGGAATTTGCAAGATAAAAAAGACATTTGCAATTTGCTCACTAAGAAAGCCTTGGAATAACATTTGTCAACTCAAAGATTAGGGTTCACTTTTCAACCATTTCTGCTTTTTACCACACCTTTCGTTCCTAACTTGTCAAATTCATGGAGGCTGCCTATATTGAGAGAAAATCTGAAATTCTGTAGACATGACAGTCTTCTTGCTTTCCTGCTATATTGGAAAGGCTTTACTTGAAAAATAGAGTGCTTGCTGCACACTGGAACACAATTCTCTCTTGTTTGCTAATGGCTGGCTTTAGCATCTCTCCTAATGTGTGATTCCAGCAGCGCTTCCATGCTAATAAACGGTGTCCAGCAGGGCTGTTGCAAGGCTGAATTTTTTTCCTCAAGCAGCCAGTCTTGTGAAGGCACATAATGACTTCTTTTAATAGCAACCACTCCCTTGAGTGGTACTGCAAAAGCCACAGTGATTGTTGCATTTTCTCGACATGTTTGATGAAAAATGACCTGTTGTGTCTGTTTATGTGCTCCATTTGTGTTCATGCGCACCAGCCTTTCTTTCAGGGAGCCATATTATCCTTTTACTAACCCAGCAAAAGAGATGAGGCTTAAAGAGAACAAATGCCTTTATCTACTCAATGAACCTTTTTTGGTGAAATATGCTCTATTTTGAAAGGCAGTCTGCTCCCTGGGCCAATGTTCCTGTTTGTCCCCCAAATGCCACACATCAGCTTTGTGTGGGGTTTTTTTGGTGATGTTTCAAACCCCTTCTTCCTACAAGGCTCTTTCTTGCACTGTTTGGATGTCCAGGGGCTTTACTATCTCCTTTCACTGATCCTGTAATCCATGTAGTCCGAATATGTAGAATCAGTATGTCAAAGTATGTCTCTTTGATAGTATGAGTTTTGCACCAAACCTGTCTGTAGATAGGGCTTTCAAGGTCAAAAGTTATGTGGTGCTATTAGATCTTCTGTGGTTTTGGGGAGCCATAATTTTATACCAAAGCAGTTCTGTGCATGCAGAAAATCCTATGATTTATCCCCAATTAGAAATGTCTTTGGTAGCAAGCTGGAAAAGACCCATGCCTGAGACAGCAAAGAGCAGAAGACAGTACACTGGTACCTTTGTTTACTAGCATAATTTGTTCCATGCTTATAATCCAAAACATTTGTATATCTAAGCAAATTTTACCATAAGAAATAATAGAAACAGACTATTGGTTCCACAACCCAAAAAATTCATATAAAATGATACAATGCTGTTATAATACAAAATAATAAAGAAATACAAAATATAAAAAATGACACTAACTAACCTGCACTTAAAGCACAATCCTAACCATGTCTACTCAAAAGTAAGCTCCATTGTGTTCAATGGGTCTTACTCCCAGGAAAGTGTCTTTAGGATTGCAGCCACAGTCTCTCAGGCTGCAATCTGCCCCCTTACACAGGAGTGAGCCCCATTGATTAAAATATGGCTTACTTAGAGTAGACATGCATAGGCTAGTCTCTAGGAGAGGCTGATCAGGTGCTGGTAGAGCACCAAAACCAGCATAGCCATGCCATTGGAGCATGTGCTGCATTCTGTGGTGGTGGTGGTGCACAGGTGGGCCGAGGCCGGTTCGCACCGTTTCCATAGAACCAGTTGTTAAATTGGGCCCGACGCTGGCGAACCGGTTGTTAGCGTTGGGCCCAATTCCCGGCGCCCACCTATTCTGGCTAGCTTCGAGGCAGAGCTGCTGTTCCGTCTCAGCGCTATCTAGAATGGCGCTGTGTGCAAAGACGCACTGCGTATGTCCAAGACTGTCTCTGCACACCCATTGGGCCTTGCTCTGGAGGTGTCCCCTAGTGCCGCTTGCACCCCCAAGTGCCGCTCCGCCTCTCTAGCGAGGCCAAATGGCCCCGCAGAAGCACAGACCTCCTCCTTGGAGAGGAGGAAGTCTGAGACTGCAGGCGCCAACCTTTGCGCCTGTGCAGTGCGTCTTCTGGCACCAGTTGGCACTGGAAGATGCACTGCGCAGGCGCCAAGGCATCTTGGCGCAAATAGGAAAATAAGCATTTTATTTCATGGCACTAAACTCAAGCCTGATGTTATCATTCAGACCAAATTGTGCAATTCCTTTTCACTGTGCAAAGCTGTACCACTGGCATAGCTCACATAGTTCCATCACAGAATAATTACTGTATAAGCAAAGGGAGAAGAAATGCAGAGGCAACTCCCAAGCCACTGCAGCAACATTACCTCTGCCCAATACATGTAAGTGAATGTACTTTCTTTTCCCCTTGCTTACTCCAATTTACCTTGTATTCAGAGAGCAGGGAGAAGATTGATTCCTCTTCATCTATATACCCTCAGGCAATCTCTCTTCAATTCTCTGCAAAGGGCAAAAACCTGCTCAACACACAGCTGCAGACCAATCACTGACTGGCACAGAAGCAACTGATTTGGAAGCTTGTCTGTCCAGCAACAGAACAAACAGGAGTCTATAGCTTGCATAGGACAAGGACAGAACCTGGGTTCTGTGAGCAGCTACTGAAGAGGATCCTTGGGGTACAAAAAGCCCACCAGAAGCAAGACAAGTGTGCCACAGGTGAGGGCCAGTCCTCTGGATTATGGGATGCATCACAGGCACACATGCAAGTGGTCAAGTTCTGAAGTAGAGTTAAAAACCCTTCACTCTTTCAATGATGCATAACAATCCAAACCTTGCTGTACACTTGCATCAGAAAGATACTGATACTGGTCTCAGCTCCTCTTGTAGCCTCAATTATTTGAGGGGCATTCAAGTCAAACTGAGACTTAACAGATATAAAAAGGAATGCTACTATGGTGAAATTATGTGCAATAGTAAGTGGCAAATGTGTTGTGGGGCTGGTCCAGCCATCAAGATGGCAAACAACTGGTAGTGCATGTGTGTGATAGCAGGTGGTGAAGAAGTTTCTTGTGAACAAAGGCATAAAACCCAGATATCTACAGAACACTTTAAACACAGTGGGACGTTGAGCTGCAATAAGACATTTGAGTGCTGTAAATGTTTCAAAGACAGCCATACACCTGTCAGTGGTGATCCCCAGCCATGGTGGTTTTCAGCCCTCAGCAAGGCTGTGAACATTCAGCATGTGGAATGACCGATCCTGGATAATCAATGCATAACTTGTGAAATTGCACAAAAACTAATCTTTCTGTGGGAATGGTGAATATATTCATTCACGAACATTTGCAGTTTCAAAAAGTTAGTGCTCACTGGGTATAAATGAACCAGGAGACTATTAGTCAAAAAATAAGTTTCCACTCCTTGAAATTTTTCCTTTCTTCTATAAAAAAGTCCCAGTTTGACTTGAATGCCCCCTTTTCAAAAGATAACTGAATACAAGCAGAGTTAAAAATTCATTCAGAATACAGAATAGAATTAAAATCATACACAAACACATGTACCCCTTCATGTTAAGGAATCACCTTTGCAGTCTATCACAATGGCTCCCAAAAAATAAGCATGAATTGTTCTGGCAGCTTTAGCAAACAGCGCTTTTCTATAGGTGACAAATGACAGTCTGAAAGTAGCCTGCACACTTTCATTTGAGGGCTCTCCCCAAGATATGCTTCAAAGTCTTTCCCTGGGGTTTTGATGAAGCTGGCAGTAGAGCAGCCTCTATCTCACCTTCCCCACAAATACAGAGTCTTAGGTGCCTAGGAATGGACATATATCTGAGACAGCAGTTGGCATTGTTTGAAAGTGCAGTTCAGTGAACGCCTTTCTCAGGGTGGCAAAAGTGAGTGTATGTAGATATTGCGCTCTTGAATGACTTATTTTCAATAGATAGTGACAATTTTAATGAGGCTAAATCCAGATCATCTATATATATAAAAGAGAAAAGTCACTCACTCACTGACTCACTCATCACCACCCTGCCAAAACTGGTGGGCCTAGAAGCGTGAAATTTGGGGTGGGTGTTCCTTCCGTGACTGAGGTGTGCGCTAAGAACCAGTTTTCGGAAATTCCAACGGGAAGAGGGTGAAAATGGGCGCAACGCGTTTTCCTCCCTATACTTTGCATTGAAAACTGCTGACTCAGCAACATTCCGCCCCAACTGCTGGGCCTAGAAGCATGGAATTATGGGAGGGATCCTTCTGTCACCTGAACACCCACCAAGAACCATCTGGAGAAATTTAACCCTTCAGGGGCTGAAAAGGGGGCAACGTGTTTCTGTCCTATACTTAACATGGGAGACTAAACAACATCCAGCCAATTTGGTGCTCAGACCCTGGTGCACTGGGGGACATTGTTTGGAGGAAGAGGTTGCGCTGGCAAGGATGCTGCGCATGGGGGGAAATTGCGCATGAGGGGAAAGTTGCGCATGGGGGAAAGTTGCGCATGGGGGAAAGTTGCGCATGGGGGAAAGTTGCGCATATGGGAAGTTGTGCATGGGGAAGATGCACATGGAGGAAAGTTGCACATGGGGGAAGTTGCGCATGGGGAAAATTGCGTATGGGGAGAAGTTGCGCATGGGGGGGTCGATGCGCATGGGGGGGTCGATGCGCATGGGGAGAAGTTGCGCATGGGGAGAAGTTGCGCATGGGGAAATTTGTGCATGAGGTTTGATGCATATGGGGGAAGTTGCACATGGGGGGTCGATGCACATGGAGAGAAGATGCACATGGGAGAAGTTGCGCATGGGGAAATTTGTGCATGAGGTTTGATGCATATGGGGGAAGTTGTGCATGGGGGTTGGATGTGCATGGGGGGAAGTTGCACTTGGGGTGAAGTTGCGCATGGGGTAACTTGTGCATGCGAGGTTGATGCGCATGGGGTGACATTGCGCATGGGGGGGTTGATGTGTATGGGGGAAGATGTGCATGGGGGTTGTTACGCCTGGGGAAAAGTTATCCATGGGGGGTTGATGCATAAGGAGGGATGGCATATGGGGGAATTTTACTCCTGCAACGCGGGTACGCCTTTCGCTAGTTAATTTATAAATCCAGTCCCTCAGCATTTGTTTGATTCCAGAAAAGACAAAAATGTCTGTAGAAAGGGATTTGGATTTTAATAAAATTTGCACAGATTTAGCTCAACCACCTCTCCTCCACTGCTCTACCAAAGTTTGGAGAGACGGTTATCAGGCATGTCCATCTCCCTCTTATAATAAGAAAGTATAGTGGTCTCTTGCTTAATAAGCGCCTTGCTTAACAAGTGTTTCACATAACAAGCAAAAATGTCCAAGAAATCTTGCTTCACATAACAAGTTCTGCTTCACTTAACAAGCAAGCACGCTATGGGCACGTGTGCTATGCAGCCCTGACACTCCGCATGGAGGCTCTTTAAAAGGGCTGCCGGCCAGCACTGCTGCCTCTAACTGCCCCCCCCCCACCAGCCACCTTGAACCTCCAGCAGCAGATTGAGTGTTTTGCAAGATAACCCAATACAGTATTTCTAAGACATTTTGATCTGATATACAAGCAATGTTTTAATAGAAATGTCTTCCTAATTTTATTTAGGAAGTTGGAAAAATATGGGCGCGACGAGGCAATTGTTAGGTGGATCTGCAACTGGCTCACCAACCGTATACAAAGAGTTTTAGTAAATGGTTCTGTGTCGACCTGGAGATCGGTTTCAAGTGGGGTACCCCAAGGCTCTGTCTTGGGCCCGGTTCTCTTTAACATTTTCATTAATGACTTGGAAGAAGGGATATGGGGGAGCCTGATCAAATTTGCAGATGACACCAAGCTGGGAGGAGTAGCAAACACAAGACATGAGAAACCTCCAGGAGGATCTGGATAAACTAGAATACTGGGCTGTAACAAATAGAATGAATTTCAATGGGGAGAAGTGCAAGGTTCTGCACTTGGGCAATAAAAACCAAAAACATGATTTTTAAAATGGGGGAATACTTGGCTTGGCAGCACAACATGTGAGCGGGACCTTGTAGTAGCCATGGATCACAAGCTGAACATGAGTCAGCAGTGTGATGTGTCTGCAAAGACGGCAATGCCATTTTAGGCTGCATTAAGAGGACTGTAGCTTCCAAGTCGCGAGAAGTTCTACTTCCTCTTTATTCAGCATTGGTCAGACCTCATCTTGAGTACTGTGTTCAGTTCTGGGCACCTCACTTTAAGAGAGATGCAGCCAAACTGGAGCAAGCCCAGAGGAGAGCGACAAGAATGATCAGTGGGATGGAAGGGAAGCCCTACGAGGAAAGGTTGGGGGAACTTGGGTTGTTCAGCCTGGAAAAGAGGAGGCTGAGGGGAGACATGATTGCCCTCTTCAGATACCTGAAGGGCTGTCATAGGGAGGAAAAAATACTCCTGGCTGGGATATGGAGGATTCAGTGCTCTGCCGGCACCTGCTTATCCTCTCCAATGGGGCTCACTTCTATATAAGGGGAGCAATAGAAAGGAGCCTGAGAGACATAGGGTGCAATCCAGAGTAAATACGGGGAGTCCTTGCTCCAGTGTAAGAACAATTTGCTCTGGATTGCAATATGAATTTCCCATAGATTTTCAGTAGGAGGTGCAGTAACAACGGGTACACGTAATGTCTCTTACATGCTCCCGTAGTTACTCTGGATTGTAGGAATAGAGCACAATCCTAACTGTGTCTACTCAAAAGCAAGCCCCATTGTGATCAATGGATCTTACTTCCAGGAAAGTGTCTTTAGGACTGCAGCCATAGGCTTGTTTGTCTACTATAAAGTAAGCCCTTTTATAATCAGTGGGGCTCACTGGGGGCAGATTGCAGCCTGCGAGACCAAGTGCAGGTTAATTTGTTTTGTGGAGAAATGCTGATCAAAATGCTCTGCCAGCTTTATATGCAAGGGAGGTTACCCTTAAGAATACCTGATCTTTTTCAGATTTTTACAGCCCGGAAGCAAAATGCCAACTAATGCAGTTGGAAAACAAGTACAGTGATGCCTCACGTAACAAATATAATTTGTTCCGGAGGCATGTTTGTTACGTGAAATGTTCTTTATGTGAAGCGGATTTTCCCATAGGAAATAATGGAAACTCAGACAATTGGTTCCACAACCCCAAAAATATTCATATAAAAATATTAACTGGATGTAAAAATGATGACAACACTGGGATTGAATTCAAAACATGCATTCAGTGTGCATGATCTTATGCAGTCTACTTAGGCTGCAGTCCTAAAGACACTTTCCTGGGAGACACTTTCCTTTGGTATGTATATTTTCAGTGTGCAGAGCAAGTTGACCTCTTAAGACCATCTGTGGTCCATATTTTTCACTCCCACCAATGTTCTGACAAAGAGATGGTGGAAAATGTAGCTGAGTGATGGGGCTTCTGCAGTGTATGCAGAAGTTCAATTCCTGGGTTCAATTCCTGGCATCTTTATGGAAGAATAAGAAGGACCTTTGAGTGACCCTGCAGACAGGGCAGAACTTGGTGGGCTTGCTATAAGGGAGCAATATTTTGCAGCTGTTGTCTTCATATTAGAGTCAAGTGTTAGAGTGCCTTGTGATTTTCAACAAGCCTTTGTGAGTCTTCAAGGATTAGCCATAAAAAATCCTAAATCAAATAAACAGAAATATCCTATGGTCATTCTGTTTGGGTTTGCAATGGGAGAGGCTCTTTCCTCACCTTCCTGCTCTTGGAGCATAAGGAAAACTCCCTTCCGAGTCAGCTTCAGAAAGAGCCTCATCTGAAATAGCTGTGTTTTTAAAAGTAAAATAAAAAATTATAGCCTAGCCAACTTACAAGTGTTCTTGCTGATAAGAGCTGTTCAAAACCACGGAGCGTCCTTTGATCTTATGGTAGCTTTGACCTCTGCAAGACAGAGTCCGCATTGCTGGCCTGCCTCATTAAGCCTGCTTGACTAATTGGAAAAAATAACTGGGGGATGGACTTAATAGACTCTAAACAAGGAAGGAGATAGAAATCCTTCTTAGGGCACAATCCTAACCAATTTAGATCAGCCTAACTCAGCCAGCATATCTTCCTATGGAGAGGTGGGCATATGCCTGGGTACTGGCCTAACACACCCCACCCCCCAGGAGTGGGACAGAAGTGGACACTTTAGTGAAACCCCAAGGTCAGCATTGGACTTAATGCCAGGACTTAAATCAGCCTAACTGGAAATTAGGATTACAGTTTTAGGATTACTCATCAGGCATGGGAAGTATTGTTCCCCTCTGTTTAAAGTACAATATATTGCAGCAATGATGAGTTGTACTTTTTTAAAACCTGACACAGTTACAAACATTCTCACTGGGTTTATTAGGATGTATTAGACCCAACCTGTGTCCCCTCTCTTCCCCGCACCCCGGCTAATCCTTGCTAGAATAACTGAATGTGGACTTAATGCTGGAATATACTAGTTTATATTTTCTCTGTAGTGCAGTGAGTATGCTGTAGTGCAGAGGCATAGCTAAGAGGGCCCTACCAGGAAAGGTTAGGGGAACTTGGGATGTTCAGCCTGGAGAAGAGAAGGCTGAGAGGAGACATGATTGCCCTCTTCAGATACCTGAAGGGCTGTCATATGGAGGAAGGGGCTCGTTTGTTCTTAGCTGCGTCTGAAAGCAGAACTAGAACTAATGGGTATAAACTGCAAGAAAGGAGATTCTAGTTGGATATCCGGAAAAAATTCCTGACAGTGAGGGTGGTTCGGCAGTGGAACAGATTGCCAAGGGAGGTGGTGGACTTTCCCTCACTGGGGATCTTCAAGCAGAGGCTTGATGAGCACCTGTCAGAGATGCTCTAGGAGGATTTTCTGCTACAGGCAGGGGATTGGACTAGATGACCTACTGGGTCCCTTCCAACTCTATGATTCTGTGGTGCAGGGGTAGCAGCTACATCTGGCCACAAGCAGCTTAGCTTGACACTAGTGGCCAAGATCGGAAAAAACAAATACAGTAAGTTTCCTTCTTACAAGCATTAAGATGCAAACTTTCATACATATGAACTTTCAAGATACGAACTTTCAAACATATGAACATATCTCTCTACTTGATTGCTACATTTAAAGTACAGTATTTTAACAGCAGTTTTGTAAAAATATTTTAACAGTCAAAAGTACGGTGGCACCTTCACATAACAAACACCTCACATAAAGTATGTTCCACATAACAAACAAAAATTTATCTAGGATTCTCCTTCATGTAACAAACTGTGCTTCACATAACAAACAAACTCGTTGGCAGTTGGGGCAGACGCACTTGCCGGCAGCCCTTTTTAAAGGCGTCAGGGCTGCCTAGCACGCCTACCCATAGAGAAAGCAACACTTCCACACTGTTCCTCCTGTGCCCTGACATCTGCTGGGCAGAGGGAGAGAACAGCAGTGGAGAAGAGGGAAGCAGCTCAGGGCTAGCCAGAAGGGAGCAGGGGAGAGAGAGGCTCAGGATGAAGAGAAGGAGAAAGTGGGGAGACACTTTGAAAGTGTCTTTGATTACAGAAGAAAGTGTCTTTGATTGCAGCCTCCTAACCATGTCTACCCAGAAGTAAGCCCCATTGTGTTAAATGGGTCTTACTCCCAGGAAAGGGTCTTTGCAGCCTCCTAACCATGTCTACCCAGAAGTAAGCTCCATTGTGTTCAATGGATCCTACTCCCAGGAAAGTGTCTTTAGGATTGCAGTCTAAGTAGACTTCATAGGATAATGCACATTGAATGCATGTTTTGAATTCAATTCCAGTGTTTTGTCATCATTTTTATATCCCGTTAATATTTTTATATGAATATTTTTTGGGTTGTGGAACCAATTGTTTGAGTTTCCATTATTTCCTATGGGAAAATCCGCTTCACGTAAAGAAACTGCGTCCGGAACAAATTAATTCTGTTACGTGAGGCGCCACTGTATATGTATTCTATCAAATGTTATGGCCAAATAACGAGAAAATGAAAACAACTGCATTATGGAGCAAAAAGTGGATTTTTAAAAACTCAAAACTCACTGCTCTGACAGCCAATGAGATGTTGTTATGACACAGCATAGAACCAATACTGTGTTAATATGAGTCAGTTCTCATTTCCATGTATCATAACTGTTAATAAAGCACCCCTGCTAACTGTGTAAGAAAACACTTTTCCAAGTCTTGCTCACCTTATATTTGGCAGGGATATAATAACTATCCCTCTTCATCCCAGCACAATGTCTTTAACCAATAAGGAGAACACTTTATATTTGTTTACTCATTTAAAGTTGATTTTGTTATGGGGAGGAGACGACAAAATCATCTTTGACTTATGGTAGCAGAAAGATGACTTAGCTATGCCACTGGCTGCGGAGAGACAGCAAAACAAGTGGGTGGCAAGCTGCTGTGGGGAGGAGGCAGGGAGGAGGCAAGCCAGGACTGTGACATCAGTCCCTGGATAGCATTTTGAGGTTGCACCAGGCTACACAATCATTAGTTATGCCACTGCTAGAGTGGCTTACAACCTAGATGTAGCAAAATATGTTCACCCTCAGAAAAGTGACTTATCACTTGTGAAAGAAAGTTATCCCTTCTAATTTTTGCTGTCACCCAGAGGAGCAAGTACAGTAAAGGGGAATGAGAGAACTGGAGAATAGATGACTGAGTGAATTGTTCTTTCCTGACTCCATGCTGGACCTCTCAATGGGGAGATGAGGCCCATTATTATATTGATAGCAAGTACTTTCTTTTAGTCCAGGGTCTCCAAACCTCGGCCCTGAGTCCAGATGTGGCCCACAACAAGTTTCTATCCAGCCCATGGCAAGCCACTGGTCTACTGACAGCCTTTGACCCACTTGAAACATAACTGGAACTGTGCTCTGGTCATGGCTGGAGTTTCTGAGAGCCTAAAAAAATCACTTCCTGGTTTTCCAAAAAACCTGGAAATAGCCTTTTGTGTATTCTCAAGGTTTAGAAGCCTTTCTGAACCAGTTCCTGTGATGTGCTGTTTTTGAAATATTTATACCTTATACTTTATACTTTAGCATGTGACTTGAATTGTTTTACTTTGGCCTAATCAGCCAATTTAGAAATAGTTTCAGGACACCCTGGCATACATGTGTTTGGGTAGAGCAGAAGGGATCAGATATTTATTTAATTTTGCTGGGGTTATTGTGGTGTGTATATGTGTGTGTGTGGATGTGAGAGAGAGAGAGAGAGAGAGAGAGATGGAAAAGCCTTCTTGGGAAGAGCTTCAGGGAGGGAGGGGGACTGTCAAACCAGAAACCTCTAAGCAGATTTCCTCTCTAGTTCCTGGTCGTCTAGGCTGTAGACAAGACTAATGACCAGCTGTGTTGTATGTTTTTTGTCTTGTTTTGTTTTATTTTAAAGTGAGAGTGTCTCTCTGATCCTGTCCAGGCTGAGGCTCAAGGCAGTCTTTGAACGGCTTATCTTGTTCTTTGCACAGAGTATCAGCAACTGAAATTAACAAGCTGCTTTGAGACAAGCCATTTATTTTCTGGTCTCTGTTCTCACACAGTGGAAAGGGGCTGATAAACTTCTTCGTGAACCAATTAGCATTTAGGATGCTTGGATTTTGCTGCACGATTACTGCACATGCGTGCATGTATGCCCATCCAACAAGTTTCTGCTCCTACTAGAGTAGGCTTTAAAAACAACAAAAATTAAAAAATAAAAACTCAATCTATTCCTAAAATGTACAGGTATAACCTAATTATCAGCTGATTTTAATCTACTATTTTATGTTAATGCAAATGAGGTTTGCCCTTTAATTTTAAAGATAAATTTCCCTTTAAGTAAAAAAGCCTGCTTCCCATTGTAAACGGGGGCAAGCAGGCAATGAATCAACTCCCTCTCCAAGCTTTGTTGTAGAGAGACCCCTCCCCAGGGTGATCATATGTCATAACTGCAAAAATAGGACAAAGCCCTCCTCCTCAAATATAGGATACCCAAGGAAAATGTAGGACATTATAAAAGTAAAAGCTAAAACCATTCATATATATTGCTTTCATTGAGTTAATTTAAACACTATATTACTTATTAAATTCAAAACAATTACATATAATTCATTACATCTAATTTATTAATTACAAGAATTCTACATTGTGCCTGATCACATGAAAAAAGGAGGACAATGAAGTTTTTCCCCAGGACATAAGGCTAAAAAAGAGGATTTGTCCTGGAAAAAAGGATGAAAAAAGGATGACACATGGTCATCCTGCCTCTCCTCTTATATGGGACACATGACAGAATGCAAAGCTATTATCACTTTGCATTCCCTTGCTGATCTAGAGGAAAGCGAAGGGTCTGTCTCCAGCTGAAACAAGCTGATCTAAGCCCCAGAGAGGAGGGAGAGGGATGTTGATTGATTGCCATAGTAAGCAGCCTATTTTTAAATAGCTGCCTGATTTTTTAATTGCTTTTATTAATGGGAAAATCTGCATCCACAGACATTCTTAGAAAGGAAACTTTATGATACTGAGACTCAACCTTCTATACGTTACTGTTAAAATATGAAACAGAAAAGGAAAAGGTTAAGGAATTTAAGATACAATGGTTGAGAAATGTTGACCGTGAGATATCAGTGGAGCAGTGGAAGAGTTTGTGAACCAAAAGATTAAAATTTATTAAATGTAAATCTTAAAGAAAATTTTTACAAATCGATTGAGAAAATAAAGGTGATGGCTGTGGATAGTCCTTTTGCTGTCTTCTCTTGTGGTTCATGGTCTCAAAAGCTCAAGTGCTCACTTGAGAGATGATTCCTTATGGCCACCAAAGAAGGTAGAGAACAAATGGCCCACAGTTGGCATTGAATGTGGTTCATGACTCTTCCAGTATTTGCTCACGTGGTCCACGGGCTCCTAAAGTTCAGGAACCACTAATCTATACCAGGTAGAATCATGTCCCTGAGGTTTCAGGTGCAGAGGTCTTCCTCAGCCCTATGTGATGTCACAGATTTAGCGTCTACAAACCATCTACCAGATATTTATTTAGTCTTATGACTGATGTCATATTACAGTAGATCTTGCTAAAGGCCCATTTAGTCCTGCAGGTTGTTTCCTACAGTGCCCCACCACCTGTGTATGTCTTTCCCACCATTGCTTCCCTGCAGCTGATATTCAGAGGCATTTTGCCTCCATACTTGTACAGAATGATCTTGTTTTGTAGATAGACCTCTGGTCCTCCCTGAATTTGTCTAGTTCCTTTTTAAACCATCCCAAATAGTGGCCATTTCATCTTGTTTGCATTCTCTTTGAATGTTGTACTGTACCTGGTTCTCCCTGAACGTGGTCCAATTGTGTGGTTGGATTTTTCATCCCCTTGAAGAAGCTCATACATTTCAAACTCAGTCAGTAATTTATCCTCTCCAGATTTTGCTCCTCGGAAAGATGTGTAACTTTTGGGTTACAGAAGATGTAAAATCTGTAGAAAAGAACGTGTTTTTTGCTATGCAGTGAACAGTCAGGAGTGCATTGTGCTGTGCTGTTCCGACAAGTTACAGCTTGGGCTTTCCTTTTCCTCCCCTCAGTGCATTGCCAAAGCAACAATCTGTTGAGTACCCTATATTCAGTTGTCAGACGGGAAACACTCAGACAGGAAATACTCAAAACATTTACTGTGTCAATATCCCACAGTTGTGTAGTGATGGGAACTAGATTCAATCATCCCTGAGGCGGAATTGCTAAGATGCTTTCTTCAAGCTGATTCCACTTCCATGTCTCATGTAGTCATCAACTGGAGAGCCTAAAGAGTAGCCTTTCTCCAGTCTAAAGCAGAACTGTGAAATACCCAAAAAATGCTGTTTCCCTTCTGGGTCTCTATCTCTTTCTGTGATGGTCTTATATATCTTTATTTATGTATTTCTGCATTAGTATAGCAGGGAAGAGGCTGCAACTCCATGACAGAGTGCAAGTGTGCAGAAGGTCCCAAAACAGCCACCCAGATTTCTTGTTCATAGGTTCTCTTGTGAGCCTCAGAAATACATCTGGTTGAGACCTTGGAGAGCAACTGAGGGACAATCGAGGCTAAATAGACGTGATCTGATTTGGTTTAAGGCAGCTTCATCTGCAGACCCATAGAAATATGAGCATGCACCACTGAATATGTGGAAAGCAATAAATGATGGGCACTTTGATTCGAAGATCCAGAAAAGATATGGGATGGAGGGTATTGTCTTAACCTATCAGGACCACTGAATGCAGAAACATCATATTAATTAATTAATTAGATTTGTATTCTGCCTTTCTCCCCAAAGGGCACCCAAGGTGGCTAACAATCAACAAAACAATAACAATAAAATAGAGCTAAAACAATAAAATACTATTAAAACAATATAGAAAACAACGAAACAATTTATATGCCTTCCCCATGCCAATGCAGATGCCAAACACAGTTTACAAAGTGTTAGTTCCTTCTCTTTTGCTGTCTTCATAGCCTCATGTATCTCATAGGGTTGTTAAAAGTGACTGGCCCAAGGTCACCAAGGAGAGATTTGAACCTGGATCTATCAGGTCCCAGTTCAGCTCTAATCAGCCCAGGGCCAGACCAGTCCTAATCAGTCCTAACCCCAGACCAGGGCCAGATACAGCCCCTGCAAGCTTCCATATAGCCCACGGCAAGCCTCTCCATCCGGTCCGCAGGCAAACCCTGTCATCCTCCAGAGCTGACGGAAGCTCTGTTCCCGAAACATTCAAAAGGTATTCTGAAGACTGGAGAGGCTGCATGTACCTCCTCTCACTGTGTATGAGTGCTTATGAACTGATTTGAAAATCACCTCCCTTTCTGTGTTAGAAAGTGTTTCTGAACTGATTTGAATTCATTTATAAGTTCCATCTCTAATATATTAATTTATGTAAATTTATTCCAATTTGAAATGTAAATCAATTCTTCTTTTTCTTCCAACCCCCAAGCCAGTGTCAGAGAGAAGGTGTGGCTCTCCTGCCTACAAGTTTGGATACCTCTGCTCTACACCATCCTGGCTCACATTATTTGTGAGCCTTTGGAAACTATTGCAGGGTGTATTAGAGTACTAGAAGTTTAACACAATAACAAGTTAATAAGCTGCCACTTGCCTCTATAAGAAAAGGACAGTTTTTAAGATTTTTGTTTTCATCCCCATTTGCTATAATACACTAAGGATGTCTACTAAGCATGTCTACTCAGAAATAAGTCCCATTCTGTTCTATGGGACTTACTCTCAGGAAAATATGTATAGGATTGCAGCCTAAATGAAATAGTTTGCAAAAGTGCACTCTCATATTGATATTAGGACCTTCTGATTTAGAATCATAGGAGGATAAGCACCGTTCACATGTCCAACATAGTGAAATGAATTCCACTCCAACTCAGTCAAGTGAAACGTATCAGCGAGATGTGCTCACAGATCTTTGCATTCCCATCTTGTTGAAGAGCCACTGTATTTTAGTGGCCAGAGTTTGACAAAGACCAGGGAATTCAGATCCCGTCATGGCTCACCTGGACTCAGCTCACCTGGACTCAGCTATGCTTGTCCAGCTCAGCTGAATGAGCTGATGAAGAGGCTGTGATAGGAGACAGGAATATTCCATGTACATTATTTCAAGGAAGGGTGGGATTAAACGGTACAAAATAACCCTTATACATTCTTCTTGGTCCAACCAGTGTCTCTCTTTAATAGAGATATATGGCAAAGCTTCTAGGCATTCACAGGTCATGGAAAGTTTTGGCAAAAGATTGTCTCCCATTCTTATAAGGGGCCAGAGCCCTCGGAAGGGAAGGGCATAACTTAGCCTCCCTTCTATTCAAAACTATTTAAAGTCCATCCGGCACAAAAGCTTTCTCTCACTGTAATGACAATGGACACAAATTTGTTGCATAACCAAACTGTATGTATTATTGTGTTCACTGATGCATTTTAAACAAAACTCAGTGTTACAGAATAAAAATAACTTGCATTAAAAAGGTCTCTCCTTATAAACCTTGTCAACCAGAGGAAGACAAGACTGAGTTAGCTAGTGTGATTGTGGTGGAAGATTCCAAACAAGGCAGACCTACCTATCAGATCAGTTGAGGTAATCACCTCTTACCATATTGGTGGGGGACATACACCTTTATACTCCCATGTACTGCTTACTCCGATCACTTCTTAAGCTAGAAAGGGAAAAGGTCAATGGAAAAGAACAGGAAAGGGAGGAGAGGAAAGTGGTGGGGGAAAGAGTTAAAGGCTCTTCTGCCCATCTCTGTCCTCCACATTTCCCTTATCTGCACAACCATTCCTCCCTTTCTAATTTTAGAAGTGAGACAAGCAAGGGATGTCATATTACCAGTAAGGTGGACAACAACTGGCACACAACTTCAGGTACTAGAAGTTTTGGGCAAGCCCAGGAAACAAATTTCAATAGGTGAGGATACTTTGAATACAGAAAATTCCTTATTTAAACCTTGGCAGCATCTTCAGTTAACATGATCACTGCTGGCAAGAACAGAGGTCTTGTTTTCTCTGGGACAGCTAGGCCAGTCAGCTGATTTTAACAAAGTGATGCTCTAACACAGGGTCCTTCAAACACAGGGTCTTTGAATTCCCTGGTCTAGGGGAGAGATCCAGGGTTCAGATGCACCTGTCTGCCAAGTGAGTGGCTTGTTCAGGTTAGTGTTTTGTGATCCTAACAATTGGGGCACCCCTGCTAACTGGACAAGAGGCACTCTTTCAAGTGGGTGTTCCTCATTTATTTAGCAGGGGGAGAGTAATGGGCCCTACACTCCCCAGCAATGTCTGTTCTAGTGGCTTCTGCTGGTGTTATTTTGCATTTTAGATTGTGAGACCTTTTGGGACAGGGACCCATTAGCTATCAATTAGCTATTAATTTTTTTCATTTTCTTGTTAACCGCTTTGTGAACTTTTCAGTTGAAAAAGTAAATACTGTAGGTAGGTAGACAGACAGACAGACAGACAATCTGCTAACTAGAGTCAGGATAGCTGGATATTGTCAAACAAAGAAATCCTTTTTCTGCCACGGATACCAGAATTACCAGAAACTGAATTCAGGTTTGTAAAAGAAGAAATGGAGGGAGACACTTGAATTGAAAGCATTTCAATGTATAAAAGAGAGGTGCTGTCCTATCTTGGGGTTGTCTTTCTCTGAGATTCTGTGCCCTTTGAAGTGCTTGATCATCTTTTACTAATGTTAAGTCATTGCTAACAACACCTGTAGCAGCTGAGTTAGATGCTACTCCTGAATTTTTCAAAAAGGTTGTTTGTTGACTTATAAAGTCTAGATCTTAACCTGGAGTTTTCAAAATCTGAAATCAAAAGGTTCAAACAATTTGGACAGGTATGCACTTGTTTCTTTTTCACAGCTGTATATTGGGTCCTTAAGGAAGGGGGTGATTTGGATCAAGAAAATGACACAGGGTTAATTCCCTCTTCCCCCTGAATGTGACTGTTCCAAGCAAATTCTAAGCCCCTCTGCAACAATCTTCTAATAAAATTAATTGGGAGATTTATCACATCTGTCACAAGCTTTATAAAGGGAATAATTTGATTCCTAGCCTCCTCTAGAGCTGAGCTACATCTAACATCTGTTTTGGATAGTGATCCCTACTTTTCCTGTGCAGTAGTCCCCCTCTCATTTCCTGAGCTATGTGAGATGTTTCTTTCCATATCTCATAGTGGAAGCTCTGGACAGATTTTCCAGGCCTCATCGGAAATGTGTTCACAGGGTAAAATGGACAGAAGGAAGGACTGAAGGTGTGTGAGAGTGTTCCTCTCTTATACAGTACATGTGTGAGAATTTCCATATTATCTTCTTCTTTGTACTGCAAACTCTACTGTGGCTTTGGATGCTTCTTGCTGCAAAATTATTTGTTCAGTCTGTACAAATAAACTTGCTGAATTTTAGCTTTCCAGTCAATATCTTATATAACTAAGGAAATCAAAGTATTAAAGAGAGAAAGGGAGGACATGTAGTGGTGATCGTGCCCATGCATCCAGGAAGAGAGAGCACATTTTTTTTTCAGTGAATCAGTTTCCCACATTTGATAGTTTCCTGGGAAAAGTAGTATTTAACTTGAAGGGAAAAGAGCACATGCTTTGCATGCAGGTCTAAACGACAGCAGCAGCAGTGCAGAAGGTCAGGGATAAGAGTTAAGAGAGAACATGTCTATAAGGAGTGCCTAGAGCTGTGGCGCAAGTGATTAAGATGATCTGCCTGATAACCAGCAGGCCAGGGTTTGAGACCCGGGTTGGCCAACAAGACAGGGTGAGCTCCTGTCCTTAGCCCATCTCTGTGACACCAGCTGGATCCAATCGTATCAGCTCTGCCTTTCCATTGGACTAATTCAGTGGCGTGGAGAGGGGGGATTTGCTGCTTGGGTAACAGCCTATCCTCCATAACAATCCAACCCAGGCTTTCGTGCTTCGCATGCAGCGTATGCAGCGTCGAGCACAATACCATAGTCTTTCAAGACTGACAGAGGCCTGCTTTAGAGCTGTGATACTCGGACATTTTAGCCTGGGACCCCCTTTCAAACAAATATCTGTCCAGGACCCCCTGTCAAACCTACTGGGGATGTGACATCACTGTTATGTCAGGACAACTCCATGTCTACTCAAAAGTAAGTCCTATTGTGTTCAATGAGACTTACTCTCAGGAAGGCCTAGTGCCAAATTCCAAAATGACAGATCCCACACTTTCGTGACCCCCACTCTAAGTACCACTGGCCTAGACAACATTCTGGTGTAGTTCAGGCTTTGAGTGCAGACTCAGACCCCGAAGAAAGGATCTTGGCTTAATGGGCGTCCCACTTGAAACGCAGCAGAAGAGGTGCCTGTCCTAACAGAAAGTGCTGGCTCAGATGGATAAATAGTTCAACCCAGTGATTACCAAACTTTTCAGTCCTGGGACCCACTTTTTAAAAGGATACTCTTTTGAGACCCACCTAGCTTTTTTACACAACTAACATCTGACTTTAAATTTTGACTTGACTTTTGACTTGACTTTTGATTTTGATTCATGCCTCTATTTTTGTCCTTTGCATTATAGTGGAGGGCTGAAGTTTTTTTGAGCTCCATGTTCACTAAATCATTTTGATGACTTTGTCACAGTTTTGTGACCTACTAAAAATTAGATTGCAACCCATAGTTTGGTAATCTCTGGTCTAATTTAATACGTTTGTGTGTTCATTCTCCATCCCCCCCATTTTATAGCTAATGGGCTCAAAATATGTAAAGATACGAAAGGAGCACCAGCAAAAGCCTTTTTCCCCTTTACTGAGTTTTTTGTCATCCAGTGAGTGTAAAGGCTGAGGTTTTTGCCGCCCAGTGAGTTCATGGCAGTAGTGAGAGCAGGAGAGTGTTTCCTGATTAGGAATTTACTCTCCTAGTCACTAAAAAAAAGATAGCACGGAGCCAGGGAGGAGAAGGAACAGAATGGGAACAACTCCCTTCCATTCTGTTGAAGGGAGAAGGGGTAAGTTTGGAGGCCCTTTCCTCACATTCAGGTTACCTACATATGGAGAAAGGCAGGTAGATGTCTCTTCCTTTTGGGAAAAACAGGTATAGTTTCTCAATTCTTGAATGTTGGCCTGAATTAATATCCTGGTTCTGGTTGTTTTTGTCTTTATTTAAATAATTGCTTTAAAATTTGTTATGGCACAAAGGTATTTTTAAAATATTTGAAATCTTACAAAAGGCCAAGGCTCCTTCATGTCAGGAGAGGGGAAGAGAAACTCTAGCCTCTTAAGCCTTTAGTTCTACTATAGATTCCCTCCTCTAATGAACAAGACTTTATAGTCCTCAAGGGATTTCTGGCTCCTGTGACCCCTCTGATGAAATTTGCCCTAATCAGAAAAGGCTGCAGAGAGGAAACAGGAGTTTCTAATCCTCCATCTGTGGCCCCACATTTGGCTGTGACCCTGATACATGTCACAATCCACTATCCATGTTCCCAACCCATTTGGGGAGCTGCTATGGCTTCATGCCAGCGTCCCTGCAAAGAGGCTTAGGGCTGGTTTGCCAGTCTGTGTGGGTTGTGTGTCTCTACCATTTCCTGTTCTTTTCATTTCCCTTTCCCACTATTAATAGCATCTGAACTGTGTCACCCGGCTGGCTGGAGAGGGGAGGAAGTTCTCGATATAGGAATTGTCTTGGATAAGGGATGGACATAGCCATGGCAGGAACCACTAAAAGACGTGGAAGAAGGTGGATGAGGAAAGGGATGGTCATTTTGCTTTGTATTCTTGCTCTGATTCATTTTGAATAGCCATTACATTATGTAAAGCTTGCCATGATTAATGCTTGCCTACCCTATAACTTCACAATTTGCAGCCAACTTGGCACCTCAGCCCCCAGTTAGAGGAAGGCTCAAGCCTGGATGAAACTTGGCTCCAGCTGGTTCCACAGAGTGGAATTGGACACAGTTCCCACCAGTTAGGTGTGAGTGGTGGGGACTTGGCTTTATAAGGTAGTGGTTATGAGGTCAGACGAGCATCTTGGGGAAATATAGACAACCCTTTACCAATGGTAACTTACCAGAGTGCCATAAAGCTATATGGCAAGTCTGAGTGCTGAGGTGACTTTTATAGCTGGAAACCCATGAAAGCAAGAGAGGTTAATATTCTCAATACTTGGCAAGATAGTACAGGCAAACAGGTACAAGGCAGATATGTATTGGTAGTCTACCTTCATTATCAGAGGTGGCCCAGCCATGGGGCCAGCTGTACACTTTGTGCCAAACAATAAGCTAGGGGAAGTAGCAAGTGGGTGGGGGGTCCCCTGATTCCTTAACAGCCCCTGTTCATCATCCGGTTCCCTCATCCACAGCAGGACTTCCCTCTTCCTGCTTTAGAACTAGAACTACTTCTTGTAAAGTGCTAGTGAAGAGAATATTGTGGAAAAAGAGGTTCTACTCCCAGGATTCTCCTGGCAGCTGCTTTGCAAAAAGCAGGAGGATGTGATTTGAAAGGTGTAGAGTGGGAGAGGGGCAAAGGTGGTGGTACATGGTCTGCAAGGGAGGAGGACAGTAATGGAATTTGGGGAGTACATGGCAATATTTGAGAATGGGAAGGGCCATGGGTAAGCTCGTCTTCATTGGTTTATGAGTACCGTATTTGCTGGGTCGTAAGACACACTTTTTATCTCCAAAGGGCGGGAGAAATGTCAGTGCGTCTTATGGAGTGAAGGGACCAATCCTGGAGCACCTTCTGCAGCTGTGCTGTGCCTCGCTGGGCAGGGCAGGCCTGTAGGAAGGCGAGGGCAAACTGGGAAGGAGGGACAGAGGCTTCCCCACAGGCTCCTCCCCCCCCAAAAATGAATGGAGCCCAGAGGAATAGCAGAGCATGGAGGCAGGCAGGCAAAAACAAAGGGGCACTGACGGGATGAGAAGAGGGGAGGAGGAAGCAGCCCAGGAGAGAGAGGTCCCTGCTTCTGCAATCCTATGCATCCTTTCCAGGGGTGGGGGAGGCTTGCACCTGAGTAGACATACACAGGATCTGGTTCCTAGGGCTGCAATCCTTTCCAGGGGTAGGGGAGGCTTGCAAATGCAGAGAATTTGGTTTGCTAGAGCTTACAAATGCACAGAATCTGATTGGTAGAGGTTGGAAATGCATAGAATTTGGTTTGCTAGAGCTTGCAAATGATGAGTTCTTGGGGTTTCCAGAAAATTAGAAAAGTGCTTGAACCTTAAAGTATCTCCTCATTTTTTAATGACCGTGATGATGGTTCTTAATGCCACTTTTGACTTTACATGGTTGTAATATTATTCTGCTATATTTTATTAAATATATTAGTACACCATTCGGTTCAGAATATTTTTTTCTTGTTTTGCTCCTCTAAACTTTGGTGCGTCTTATGGTCCGGTGCATGTAATTAGCCGGGAAATACGGTAACTTGTTGGGCACTGAAAGAAGAAATATGTATCCGGTACAGGTGTTTTCAGACTGTTTTGACTCAGTGTGTGAAGGATATAACCTCTATCAACCCAGTCTGGTTTGTACTGACACTGATTGACTATGTGCACTCAGAGTCTAATGATCAAGAGGCAGTGAATGTGAGCCTGCTTCCCACTCCGTACATTGCATCTCAGTGATATCAAACAGATCTCAAACACACTGACTAGGGCTATGGACTCGGACTCTAGTCCTCACACATTTATCTCTGTGGTGAAGTGAATCCGCAAGGATTCCTATTTGTGATCAGCATTTGATGATGCAGACATATGGCAATTACATGAAAGATGGGGAACTATAGCTGCAATCCTAAAACTTTCCTGGGAGTATGCCCCATTGAATATAATGGAACTTACTTCTGAGTAGAGGGTTTGGGTTTGGATTTACCCTATGTTGAATAGCTGTGGAGGGACTTCATATGTTTGTCTTCCCATGGGAACATATAATTAAATAGGGCTGGCGTCTGTATTTGAACCAATTGGTGTCTAAAATGGAGGAAGTAAGGTTTCAAGTGGAAGAAAAAATGGAGGAAGTAAGGTATCTATGGCAAGTATAGATACTTCAGAAGAGGGGGGCTGTATGTTGATCTCTAAGGTGCAAGTAGATTTCTTGTTTTAATTATGGTATTAAAAATTTTAAATGAGGAGAGGTGGATAGTACCTCTCTTGCATGCATAAGAATCCAAGTTCAGTTGCTGACAGCATCACTTGTGCAGTTGGGAAGGATCCCAGTTTGAGTCACTACAGCCGGGTGACCATATGTCATCTTTGACCAGGACATGTCTTCTTTTTCAGCCTTGTGTTCTGGAAAAATAAAATCTTCATTGGTAGCAATCCTAAACACACTTTCCTGGAAGTATGCCCCATTGAATACAATAGGACTTACTTCTGAGTAGACATGCTTGGGATTGTATTAACAGTCTTAGTACAATCCTAAGCATGTCCTAAGTACAATCCTTAGTACATTCCTTAGTACAGTCCTTAACAGTCCTTAGTACAATCCTAAGCATGGTTTGCAAATGAACTTCCTTTTCCTCATGAACAGGCAGCAAGTAGCCTTCTTGTGATTAATAAACTGGGTATGATAAATTATATGTGATAGTTTTAAATTTAATAATAAGATAATTGTTTTAATCACATGAAAGCACATGAATAACTTTTATTTTGTCATATCCTACATTTTTCTTGGGTGCCTTCCATTTTGGGAGGGCTTGTCCTTTTATTTATTTACTAGCAAAAAGCGTACCCACATTGCGGGAGTAACATTTCCCCATACAACATCCCCCCACAGTGCAATTTCCCCCCATGTGCAACTTTTCCTCGTGCGCAACTCCCCCCATGTGCAACTTCCCTACATGCGCATCATCCCCCCATGCGCAACTTCCCCCCATGCGCAGCATCCTCGCCAGTGCAACCTCTTCCTCCGAACAACATCCCTCCAGTGCACCAGGTACTGAGCACCAAATTGGCTGGATGTTGGTCAGTCTCCCATGTTAAGTATAGGACAAAAACACATTGCCCCCTTTTCAGTCCCTGAAGGGTTAATTTCTCCAGATGGTTCTTGGTGGGAGTTCAGGTGACAGAAGGATCCCTCCCAGAATTCCATGCTTCAGGCCCAGCAGTTGGGGCGGAATGTTGATGAGTCAGCAATTCTCAATGCAAAGTATAGGGAGGAAAACGCGTTGCGCCCCTTTTCACCCCCTTCCGGTTGGAATTTCCGAAAACTGGTTCTTAGTGCACCCCTCGGTCACAGAAGGAACACCCACCCCAAATTTCACGCTTCTAGGCTCAGCAGTTTTGGCAGGGCGATGATCAGTGAGTGAGTCAGTCAGTCAGTGAGTGACTTTTCTCTTTTATATATATAGATATAGGGTGGAATCCTGACTTTAGGTCAGAGATAATGGCCCGGCTAAGCTTGCCTAAGTAGGCTATATCCTGAGCTGATACTTAGGCCAAATCCACAGGGCTAGGAGACCTCTAAGGCTGGCCTAGCTGCTGCTGAAGACTGCTGCTGAAATAAGTGGCACCTGGGGAGGACTTGCTCCTGAGGAGACCTGGCTAAGATCACACGGAACAAGGAACAGCTGTGGTGCCTGCCAAGCCCAGGAGACCCTGGCAACTAGTAACAGCTGCAGCATGATACAGCAGTACCTGTAGAGTGGATGCAAGGGGAATGGCTGCTGGAATGGGCTGTTGTATAGTAGTTGTGCCATGTCCTGAAGTTGGGAGGCAGAAGTGGTGCTTAGGCCAGCCTAAGACTAGGCTGTGCTAAGACTTAGAACTTTTTCTTTTGCTCCCATTTTTATTCTGGTTTATCATGGTCACCTATGGGTCTACTCAGATTTACATCAGATTTGTAGATTGTACACCTATGGATCTATTCAGATTTGCTCCTGAGTTGGCCTAAGTCAGAAGGGCTGGGAGAGGGTGTGTCTATCCTGGAAACAGACTCTGGTTATGGCCTAACTTCACCATTCTAGGCCATGTCCCACATGTCCTCAACACACCCCTGCTGAGCTGCCTAGGATAGCACTGGTACCCCAATCAGCCAGCTTAAGTAGACCAGCCAGACTATGTGGACTTAGCTGGCCCAGGTTTTTTCTGGTGTAGCTGGGCTGGGCTATGTGGCCTAGTCCAGCCCAGTGGCAGATAGGCTGTCCTAAGTGCATTTCAGGATTGCAGCTTACTCAATTAATTTAATTTGATTTTTTGTTGAGGGATGCTGTAAAATATTTGACCCTAGATAGCAGATAGATGTCTGAGGAAAGGCAGCAGAGCAAGTGGGTGAATTGTGAGCTGCTGTGAGGAGGAGGCAGGTGCCCCCCACTGAGTTTTACTTTTTTAAAAGCCAGGATATGTCTGTCACTTGTAGGGCAACATTTTGAGCTTGGCACTGGGTTGCACAGTCATTAGCTACACCATTGATACCAATCAAAACAGATAGTACTGAGCCGGCTAGACTGACTCAATTTAAAGCTGCTCTGGGATCCACTGCCTGAGCCAAGAATTCTGGGGCAACCCTTTCCTTCAGTCTCGCCACATTTAATTTTGTATTTCCAGACTTAACAATTTGGATATACAAGCATATTAGAGTGTGGAGTGAGCTGTTAAACCCCAATATTTCAGAATAGCTGTTTGTTTGGAAAGTGGCCAACAATGTTTTGATGAGAATTTCTAGAAAGGGGTATGTAGCTGGGCCCCATGTGAATGTTTCTAAAGTCTGCCTTGCTCTCTGTGTCTTTTTAGGAGATGCCAGTACTTCAGGAGTTTCAACTAGTGCTGCTGTGACACTAACTTCGGTGACACAAATCTCCACGGCTGTGAAACCCCCCCATGCTACACCAACGGACTCTATGAAAACAACAACTCTTTCACAGCATATTCCTGCTGTGACTGCAACTTCCCCAGGAGCCAGTATTGCAAAGTCCTCTGAGATGTCAAGTGTAGCTGGCCGTACCAGCAAACTGTCTCCTCCGATCACAACAGTTGGATCCAGCATTCCTGCCATTGCATCCTCCACCACGAAGGCCTCTTCATCCACTGATACTACAAAAGTGCCTGGAAGTGGTTCATCAGGATCTGTGACTACAATTTCTTCATCCCTGTTATCAAAGACCACAGGTATTACATATTGAACATCTGTTCAGAGGACTCATGTGGAATGGACACATTGTCTTGAGAATTTCTGCTTTCCTTCCCCTCCCTATGTTCCCAGGGTAAAGACACAGGCTTTTCACTGGCCTAAGTGTGTAGCAGAATGAGGTATCAGGATTTTGAAGAGGTTGAGGGGACAGTTCCACTTCAAACTGCTTGGGTTAGGTTGACTTACAAAAAACCAGGGGGAGACTTCAGAAAATGTCTTCTAAGTCCATTCTACCATCTCTGGGTTCAACCACCGCATTCCTGCCTTTTTCTACTGTGTATGCAACTTGCAGTGTCTTGAGGAACCTTTTGGGGTTTTGACAGAGTATGGAACTGTCACCCTGCCACTTCATGCCTTTCCTTAGGATGACTTCTAGGTTGATTCTCATGGCTCCAGAGATAAAAAGCTGTCCTGATATTGCAATACATTGTCTCTGATAATGTCAGCTTTTCACATTCCATTGCTTTTTCAGTGTTTTAATTGTTCACTGATGCTTTTGTTCTTAGTGTTAATTGTTCACCACCTTGAAAGTTTTGGCTGATGGCAGCTAAGATGTGTCACAATTAACATAAAAAGCAAAATAACTAACATAAAACAATAAAATTAAGGGACATTGATTTAATATAATCAGGTTGGAGAATTTAGGTTCCCCAGCACAGAGTTTTTTATTTTCATAGAGCACAGATAAGCACAACTAGAGCACAGAATTAACAAAGTTTCTGCCCTATATGGAATGAAAAAGTCTGCAATTAGCAAAACTCTGCAGAAAAAGACTAGGTAGACTAGGAGTGTCCAAATATTTTGGTAGGAAGGCCACAGCATCTTTTTGACACTGTGTTAGGGGTTGGAAAAAGTAATTGATTTATTTTAAATAAATATACATACTGTTGGGGTGTGTGGACCCTGCTAGTGAATAGGGCTAGCAGAGAGTGTTTGTGCAGCAACAGCAAGGAGCAGCAAACAGAAAGTAGAACAGGAGACAGCTGGTGCAATAGCAAAAGCAGTTGTATTGTCTCAAGGTTACAAAAGGCAGAACTCAATTCCAGTAAACAGTCCAAGGTCATACACAAGAAATTAGTCAGGTTACATACAGCAAATCCAAGGGTTATCCAGTAGCAAAGTCCAAATAGTCAGTCCAAAGCTTGTCACAATTCGTCAGAGTAACATGCAGTATTTACTCCGCTATCATCCCACAATGTCCAGCCTCACAGGGCTTCTTTAAATCTGACTTTGTGACACTAAGAGCACCTATCAGAAGGTTCACAGACCATCAGGTGATCTACAGTAAGACTGACTCAGCAGTTTCTATTATTGCAGCATATTGCATCATGCTGGAGGGGGTTTCCCCATACTCTTAGAGTATTTTACATCAGCCTTTTACAGTATTGCATCAGCCACCTAGCACAACTTGCTTGAACCAACATGTTTAGGGGACACAAACCCCAATACATACATTTACAAAAATGGGTATATTAGAGGTAGGGCTGTGGGTGGCCAAGTGGTTAAGACACTGTGTCTGTTAACCAGAAGGCCAGGGTTCGAGACCCGGGTCCCACAAGACAGGATGAGCTCCTATCCTTAGCCCAGCTCTGCAACGCAGCTTGAACCAATTGTATCGGCTCTGCCGTTCAGTTGGACTATTTCAGTGGCATAGAGAGGGGGGATTTGCTGCTTGGGTAACAGTCTATCCTCCGTATCAATCTACCCAGCCCTTTGTGTTTGGCGTGCAGCATCGAGCACTATACCGTAGTCTTTCAAGACTGATGAATGCCATGTATATCAACACTAAAGAAAGAAATAATTAAATTGGTTCATGAACATTTTAAACATAGAGATAGGGGGTGATCTTTGAACCAGTTTATAAGCACTTTCATACATAAAGAGAGGAGGTGCGTGTAACCTCTCTTGCCTTCAGAATAATATCTGGAGGTGACAGGAGAAGATCTCTCTTCACCTCTGGAAAATTACATGGCTTGCCCCCTGTCAAATGGAGGGGCTTGCCATGGACTGGCTGTGGGCTGCATCTGGTCCCCCGGGCCAGGGTTTGGACACACCTGAGACAGTGAGCAGATGTCTGAGGTGCTAATGGAGGAACATTCATAGCTTTCTAGATAAGAAGCACCCCAATTAATTGAACTCAAGTTTTAGACTGCAATCCTAAAGACACTTTCCTGGGAGTAACAACCATTGGGGCTTCCTTTTGAGTAGACATGGTTAGGATTGTGCTCTTAGTGTTGATTTTCCACCAAGACAATCCAGGTGCTTCCATGAAATTAATAAGTATGGTTTGAAGGCTTTCTGTTCTTGTTTGCCTCCCAGCAACAGGTAATCAAAGATACATTCCCTCCATGAAAGCTGCAGTAGCTATCACGGTTAATAGCCATTGCTAGATCTCTCCTTCTCCATGAGTCTGTATGTTCCACTTCGAAAGCTATCTTTTAGTCAAAAGCCTTTGCTACTTCCCACATGGCAGCTTATACAAACATGAGTCCTGCTGGATCAGACCTAGGGACCATCTAGGTCCAGCTTCTGGTATCTCAGTGGTCCACCAGTGGCCTCAGGAATCACTTATGAGAATAAGAGACCTGTATCCTGTTGCAACTTACATCTGGCATTCAGATAGGCTACCTAGGATAGGTAGAATCCCAGTGTTGATGAAATGATGAAGAAATGGACCCAAGAAGGGTAGGAGCTCCTTAAAAAGCAGTGTCCACAGGCCGTTGGAAACAATACCTATGAAAAAGAAAATGAATAAGATGAAGTTCAACAGGGAGAAATGCAAGATTCAGCACTTAGGCAAAAATAACCAAAGATGCAGGTATAAAATGGGAGATACCTGGCTTGAACATGAACAATGAACTTGGTCAGCAGTGTGATGCTGCTGCAAAGAAAGCAAATGCCATTTTAGTCTACATAAGTAGAACTGTAGTTTCTAGTTTCATGGTTCTGCTTTGTGTTGACTAGCTGCAGGTTTTTTCTTGGGGTGCTCACTGTTACTCAGTACCAGCACCCTTTTCCACTTGCCCCCCCCCCCCCAGCAGCCAATTAAGAACTAGTCATATGGGGATGACATATCATGATTACTGGCACCTTTTTTCCCTAGAAAAATAGCACTGACTAGACCTCACCTGGAGTACCATTTTGGGCATTTCACTTTAAAAAGGATGCATCAAAACTGGAGTGAGTTAAAAGAAAAGCTATGAGGATGATCAGAGGACTAGAGGACATGCCCATGAAGAAAGTTGGAGAAAACTTGGTTTGTTCAGCCTGGAACAGAGAAGACTGAGAGTGGATATGATAGCATTCTTCAAATACCTGAAAGGCTGTCATATGACAGAAGGAACATATTTGTTCTCAACTGCCTCTGAAAGCAGAACTAGGACCAAAGTTCAAATGGCAAGAAAGGAGATTCCGATTCAATAGCAGGAAAAAAATTGGAGTTCTTACCTGTGACACTCCTATTCTTGGAGGAAGAAGAGAGAGCGCTCCTAACCAGTGGGTGCTGTCCTCCCCTGGAGTCCAGATGTAGTCCAAGTTCTCCTTCCTGGGAGGGCACCCAAGATGCCACAGTCTGTATACCGAGCTGAGTAGACCCAGAATACTCCAGTTTTGCTTCCGCCATCTCTATGTTACTAAACTTAAAGAGCAAAGGTTAGAGAAACATGAGCATCACCCTGGGCGAGCCCAAATGAAAAGTGAAAAAGGCATAGAGAAGGGTAGGAAGGCATATACCCCTCCTTCACTGTCAGACCCCCACCAGTATAGTCAGGACTGACCCTAGAGGCGAGGATCGAAGTAAGCAGTGGGCGGAGCCCTCTCCCTTCCTCCTCTGAGAATAGGAGTGTCACAGGTAAGAACTCCAATTTTCTCAGTAGGAGGAAAGGAGAGCGCTCCTAATTAATGGGATATAGCCAAGCAGTATCCGTCCGGAGGAAGGGTGGGGAGATTCGAGGATCCTATGATGTCACCACTTTCTGTAACACCCTCCTACCGAAAGCTGCATCAGCTGAAGCTGTTTGTTCAACCCTGTAATGTTTTGTAAACGTTGAGAGGGTAGACCATGCGGCCGCTCTGCAGATGGATTCCAGAGAAGCCACCCCCTTGAAGGCAGCTGTAGTCGCTGCACTATGAATTGAATGGGCTGTAATACCAGTAGGAGGAGTCTTTCCTGAGGATGAATACGCTAAGGCTATGGTTCCCTTTAGCCAGTTCGCCAGTGTGGATAGAGAAGCACACTTTCCTATCTTAGATCCCTTAAAACAGGATGAAGAGACAGTCCATCTTACATAGGTCTCTAGTCCTTTCCAAGTAGTACTTTAAGGCCCTTCTAGCATCCAGCTTGTGCCAGAAGTAGGGCTAGGGCAAAAGGAAGGGATAACCAGTTCCTGCGCCCTATGATACCACAAGTTAATTTTGGGTATAAAGGAAGGATCTGTGCAAAGAACTATCTTATTTCTATGAAAAATACATTAGTTGGCATTAACGGATAAGGCTCCAGTTCAGACATCCTGCGAGCAGATGTGGCTGAAACCAAAAATACAGTCTTGAAGGTCAAGTACTTCAGTTCTGTGCATGCCAGAGGTTCGAAGGGAGACTAACAGTGCAATCCTATTTGTGTCTACTCACACGTAAGGTCCATTGAGTTCAATGGGGCTTACTCCCAGGAAAGTGCTTTTAGGATTGCAGCCTAAGTCAGAGTTGTGATGACCAGGTGCAGGTCCCAAGATGGGAACTGGTGTACAGGAGGAGGGTTCAGATGAGTTACCCCCACCAGAAAGCAACTCATGTGTGGATGATTTAGAGCCATGCCACCACCTGCCATTCCTAGAGTACTCTTCAGGGCTGCCACTTGCTGTCTCCATGTACTGATGCTGAGTCCCTTATCAAGTCCATCCTGCAAGAACTCCAATACATTTTTCTAACTTTAAACTGTGAGTAACCCTTGTTTGAACACCAGAAACAAAACTTTTTCTAAGTGTTACCATAAACTTTAACCGTGAATGCTTTCGTAGATGCCAATAAAGTATCCACAATCTTAATAGAATAACCCTTTTTATTTAGAGCTTGCCACTCAACCAGCAGGCAGTCAAGTGGAATAGCTACGGGTGAGGATGAATCAGCGGTCCCTGGGTCAATAGGTCTGCACTGGAGGGAAGCCTCCGCCCCAGTTCTTGACTGAGTTGTAGGATGTCCGGGAACCATGGCCACCTCGGCCAATGGGGAGCTATGAGAGCCACCTCTGTACCTACCGATCTTACCTTTTTTAGGAAGAGTGGAATGGGTTGGAGAGGGGAAAAGGCAAAAAGGAGACCCTGTGGCCAGGGATATTGAAGGGCATCTGTTCAGGTTGCATTTTTTTACCGGCAGACATGAGAGAAATTGTGACACCTGTGTGTTGTGCTGGAACACAGCTGGAATACCTCCAGATGGAGATGCCATTCCACATCACTCATCTGCTGTCCGCTGAGCTAGTTGGCTGTTAGATTCACTGAGCCCACTAAGTGTTCTGCCCTCAGAGACTGAAGGTGGGTTTTGGCCCACAGAAATAATAAGGAAGCCTCCTCCATCAACAGTTTGGATTGGGTTCCCCCTGTGACATTGTCTCCTCTAGGTGCGCTCCCCAGCCCAATAGTGAGGCATCTATGATGACAACTTTTCTAGTCGGGAGGGCCATGGAGACCCCACACCTCAGATGGTCTGGTGTTAGCCTCCACCTACATGTGGAGGAACGTAGGGGACAGCTTGATTTGAGCAGATCTCCTCTGTTCCACCAGATAGAGGTGAGGCCGAAGGAGACGCTGCAGGGGCCTAAGGTGAAACCTGGACCATTGTATGATATTTTGGCAAGATACCGTCAGACCCTAAAGAGCGGCAAGCTCGTTGAACTCCATATGGGATCTGTGTTGTACTCTCAGACACTCCTGCCTGTCTTGTGATAGCGACACCATGAACAGATTGGTATCAAACTGAAGTCCAAGATGCTATAGGGCCCAGGTTGGATCCGAAGAGCTCTTCTCTACATTGACCACAAAACCCAGGGTTCGTAGCCAGTGTAGGGTGAGATCCAGGTCCTGGTGTGCCCTCTGTCTGGTTGGTGATCTGATAAGGACATCGTCCAGATAGGGATGGAGGGACACTCCCTGACACCTGAGATGTGCAACCAGAACCACCAGGAGCATGGTAAACACCCTTGGAGCCGCCATCAGACCGAAGGGCATTGATTTGTACTAGAAATGGCGGTTTCCATAACAGAATCGAAGATACTTTGGTGTTTCTCCAAAATGGGGAATTGTAGATAAGCCTCTGTGAGGTCCATGGAAGTTAGGTAGTCCCCCTTCTCAGGGAAGCTACTATGGACCTCCATGTCTCCATCTTGAACTTCCTCTTTTTTAGGAAGCGGTTCAGCCATTTCAAATCTAGAATGGCCCTCCAACTGCCGTCCCATTTTGGAACCAGGAAAAACATCGAATAGACCCATGTGCCCTTCTGTCTTTGCGGTGATGGCTCTATAGCACAAATCTGAAGAAGGTGTTGGATGGCTGCCAACTTCAGATTGTGATTCACAGGATACCTTGAGACCAGGAAAGTCCAGTATCTGTCCTGAGGAAGTCTGATAAATTCTAAGGAATACCCTCTCCTGACAGTTTGCAGAACCCAAGAGTCCAAAGTTATGAGACTCCATTGCTCTGCAAAGGCCAGGAGCTGGGCTCCTACCGGGAGTGACTCCAGATGGCCCGAGATGTCATGCAGAGGTGCCATCCTTGGAGGGTTTCCCTGTCTGAGCCGGGGCAGAGCCAGTTCACTTTGGCTTGAACATGGCTCTATTTCGGTCCCACTTAGGTTTAGGGCGTTCCCGTGTGGCAAGGCTTGTAGCCTGAACTGGAGGGATGAAAGGAAGTTGGCTTCCTCTGAGAAGCCTTTTTAGAAGATGGTAGAACCTTTTGCTTATCCTGGTTTTCGGTGAGCAAAGGCTCAAGGGCTTCTCCGAAGAGCTTACTGCCCTTGAAAGGCATATTAATAATCTCAGAAGAAGACCCTGCATATCCCTCCCATTGATGAAGCCAAAGATGCCGTCTGGCCAGGATCCCGTGTGCCATAGACGTAACCGAGAGCTGAAACGAATCATAGGCGCAATCTACCGCTGGTGCAGAGGCTAAAGCAATCTTTTTGAGAGTGCTTTTCGCCTTATGAGACGGTTTTTTGTCCTTGGCAGCCAGCTCCTCGGCCCAGATGTATGCAGCTCTTGAAAATATCAAGCTTGTAACTGCCACCCTGAAGGCTTGGGAACCACACTCAAAATTATGCTTAAGGACAGACTCCACCTTCTTGTCACAGTTGTCCCTAGGCCCGGAGTCCCCCTCTGAGAGCAGAGTTGTTGCTGAGGAGGCCGCTACTACAGGTGTGTCAACCAGGGGAACCTTAAGTTTTTCCATGATGGGATCTTGGGAGGGTATAAAATTTATCAATAACCCTACTATGGCTCCAGATATGAGAGAAATTCTCCCACTCGGTAGTGAAGACTCTCTCAAGGGCCCAGGGAAGGGCACACCTGTGGCTTAGGTGGTCCCTGAGAGTATGTTTTGGCCCTAGGAGAGGGGGTGGTAGGTCTTTGAGGTGCTGCTGGCAACTCCAGATCAAGAATGTGGGCAGACTTGCCAAACACTCTAGTGAATAGATCAGTGGGGCAGAGACGATCAATCTTTTGTGTGTCCCCCACCACCTGGTCCTCATCCCCCGATAACTCCCCCTCCTCCTTCTCTGACTCGGATGGCAAAGACAGTGAGGAATCATGAGTCTGCATTGGTACAAATCCCTTGGACCCCTTGCGTAGATTAATCATGTCATCAGAATCAGAAACCATGAATCTGGGCTTAGTGCATGGGGAAGGTAGAAGGTAGGACCTTTTGCGCTTAGCCTTGCATGGTTGTTGAGGATCCTGGGGCAATAAAACCTCATGAAGTTGCTCCTGAAGGACCCCTTTAACTGCATCTTTTATCATTTTAGAGAGGCTGGAGGTGGACAGGGTAGTGCCCACTTGCATGGTGGTGCCCTCAGTCTCCCCAGTATTAAGCCTCCCCAGTATTAAGCTCAGTGCTTATCACTTCATTAGCCATATCTCAAAATGGTGCCCACAAGCCAGGCCAGATACAAAATGGCTGCCGTGCAGGAAAATGGGCTGCAAAATGGCACCACACGCCTCCTGGAGCTCCTCTACCTCTGCTGCAGTACAGTAGCTGACCCAGGGTAGTGCTGATCCAGGTTGGGGTGCTACCCTGTGGCTGCTAAGAAGCCTCTGAAGCGACTATGCTGGCTCTGGAGCGCCTGCCGCTTAGAGGCTGCTGCCTTCTCTCCTCCTCAGTCCCCGCATCTGGGGCTGGCCACCATGTTGGGTGCACTGCGTGTCCTGACTAGCACTCCAGCTGGTCAGGGAAGCCCTGTTGCGTTCCCTGGGGGAGTGATGGAAAGCCCCCCCCCCCCCCCAGCAAGGCTGTTCCCCTCCTGGCTCTCCTGCAGTGGGGGACTGAAGGCCGGTAGAGGCAGAGAGGAGAGGCAAAGAGAGAGAGAGGAGTTTGAAGAAGAAGGGAACGAGCTCCCTGGAAACACATCCAGTCTAAAACGAGGCCGGATGAGACTGGGGAATCATGGGTGCCCACTCAGGAAGGAGAACTAGGACTACATCCAGCCTCCAGGGGAATACTGCACCCATTGGTTAGGAGTGCTCTCCCTTCCTCCTACTGAGAAAATTCCTGACGGACAGGGTAGTTTGGCAGTGAAATAGAATGCAAATGGAGGTGGTGGATTCTCTCTCACTGGGGAGCTTCAAGCAGAGGATCAAAAAGCACCTGTCGGAGATGCTCTAGGACAGCGTTTCTCAAAGTTGGAGTCGGGACCCCTTTTGGGGTCACCTAGAGGTTTCCTGGGGGTCGCCTAAAGACCCCTGGTGCAGGGGGCTAGGTCACGCTTGCCAGACCTCCAGCTGTAGCTGCACACGCACTGGGGCTGACTGACAGCCTCAGGGCCCAATCCTATGCATGCCTACTCTGAAATAAATCCCATTATAGTCAGGGGGCCTTTACTCCCATGTAAATGTGGATAGGATTGCAGCCTCAGGGCCCAATCCTCTGAAATAAATCCCATTGTGTTCAATGTGTGCATAGAACACACATTTCATTTGTAACAATGAAAATACATACTGCATATTGGATACTTACATTATGAATCATAAAAGTAGCAAAATTAGTTATAAAGTAGCAACAAAAACAATTTTATGGTTGGGGGTCCCCACAACATGAGGAACTTATAAAGGGGTCACGGCGTTAGAAAGATTGAGAACCACTGCTCTAGGATTTCCTGCTATAGCAGTGTTTCTCAAAGTGGGGGTCGGGACCCTTTTGGGGTCGCCTAGAGCTTTCCTGGGGGTCGCCTAAAGACCCCTGGTACAGGGGGCCAGGTTAGGCTTGCCAGATCTCCAGCTGTAGCTGTGCGTGCACTGGGCTGACTGACAGCCTCAGGGCCCAATCCTATGCATGCCTACTCTGAAATAAATCCCATTATAGTCAGGGGGCCTTTACTCCCATGTAAATGTGGATAGGATTGCAGCCTCAGGGCCCAATCCTATGCATGCCTACTCTGAAATAAATCCCATTGTGTTCAATGTGTACATAGAACACACATTTCATTTGTAACAATGAAAATACATCCTGCATATCAGATATTTACATTACGATTCATAACAGTAGCAAAATTACAGTTATAAAGTAGCAATGAAAATAATTTTATGGTTCAGGGTTCCCACAACAAGAGGAACTTATAAAGGGGTCACGGCATTAGGAAGATGGAGAACCACTGTTCTATAGGCAGGGCTAGATGACCTATTAGGTCCCTGCCAGCTCTGTGATTCTATGATAAAACCTAGAGGTTACACAAACTCATCATGGCTTATTCTCTGTACATTCCATTCACCCGTTACACAGTAAATGATAAATGCTTTAAGGGTTTTTTTTAAGGATCAGATAAATTCAATTGCTATTGTTACATGGGAAGACAAATGGGACTTCTGTAATGAGACACTGTTTATTCCAGGTTGTTGCATGGCATGTTGGAGGCTAATAGGTGAAAACTGCACTTTACCTGTAAGTTTCTGAAGGCATCTGGCTGGACACTTTTGGAAACAGAATCCTGAACTAGATGTACACTCCCTTGTTACAGCAAGGGAATTTTTACATTCTTAGCTAGGTAATTTAGGAAAAAGCAGAATTAAGTCTGCTTCTTACCTGAATGTGTAAGCAAGATACTTGTAGATCCATTATATTTTTCCATATACCCACAAAATTCCAATTTGAGCAATCAAGTGGATGTTCTGTCCCAGAATCTCCAGGGGATTTTTAAAATGAGTCAGATTAGTGGAAAAATAGTTTTAAAGGATTTCAGGATTCTTGCTGCTCCATTCTTACCTCATACATTGGTAAAGATAAACACTATACTGCATTCAGCCAGCTATATACTGTGAATAGTGGAATCTAATGGAATCTATATACAGAGATGCCTCACGTAACAAATTTAATTCGTTCTGAAAGCATGTTTGTTACGTGAAACGTTCTTTACGTGAAGCGGATTTTCCCATAGGAAATAATGGAATCTCAGATGATTGGTTCCACAAACCCAAAAATATTCATATAAAAATATTAACTGGAGGTAAAAATGATGGCAGAACACTGAGATTTAATTCAAAATATGCATTCAATGTGCATGATCTTATGAAGTCTACTTAGGCTGCAGTCCTAAAGACACTTTTCTGGGAGTAAAACCCATTTAACACAATGGAGCTTACTTCTGGGTAGACATGGTTAGGAGGCTGCAATCCAAAACACCTTCAAATTGTCTCCCCACTTTCTCCTTCTCTCCATCCTGAGCCTCTCTCTCCCCTGCTCCCTTCTGGCTAGCCCTGAGCTGCTTCCCTCTTCCCCACTGCTCTTCTCTCCCTCTGCCCAGTGCACACCCAGCCACAGGAGGAACAGCATGGAAGTGTTGCTTTCACTGTGGGCAGGTGCGCTAGGCAACCCTGATGCTTTTTAAAAGGGTTGCCGGCCAGCACATCTGCCCTAACTGCCAACAAATGTGTTCTTTACGTGAAGCACAGTTTGTTACGTGAAGCAGAATCCTAGAGAAATTTTTGTTTGTTACGTGAAACATACTTTATATGAGGCGTTCTTTACGTGAGTCGCCACTGTATGTAAAAATGAAAAGTCATTGACTCACTAACAGCCAGCCTAAACTGCTGAACATAGAAGCGTGAAATTTGGGGAGGGTGTTCCTTCTAACCACTAAGAACCAGTTTTCAGAAATGCCAGCCGGAAGGGGGTGAAAAGGGACGCAACACATTTTTCTCCCTATACTTTCCATTGAAGAATCCCTGATGAGGGACGTTCTGCCCCAACCCCTGGACCTAGAAACATGAAATTTGGGAAGGCTTTCCTTTTGTGACATCAACTCCCACCAAGAACCGATATTGAGAAGTTTAACCCTTAAGGGGCTGAAAAGGGGTGCAGTGTGTTTTTGTCCTATACTTAACATTGAAGATTGATTAACATCCAGCAATTTGGTCCCTGATGCACTCGGAAGGAGGGTGCACTGAGGGGGATGGTGTGCATGAGAGGATATTGCGCATGGGAGATCCATGCGCACGCTAGATGTTGCGCGTGGGGGCTCGATGCGCATGGAGGATGATGAGCATGAGAGATGTTGTGCATCAGGGATGATGAGCCTGGGGGGATGTTGCGCATGGCAGGTTAATGCACATTGGGGGTTGTTGTGCATGAGGGGGAATATTGTTCATGGGGGATGTTGCACATGGGAGATTGATGTGCATGGGTGTTGATGTGTATGGGAGGGTGTTGCGCATGGGAGGGTGTTGCACAATGGGGGTATGGCATACGGGTAAACCATACTATACACCCACAACATGGGTACTATACACCCACAACATGGGTACATTTCACTAGTTAAATTATAATTACTTAACAACATGTACATGGGTGAGGCAGAAATATCTCCCACATTTTGAAAGTAAAAAAGGAAAAAACATTTATTAAAATTAATTTCACTATTGTTTAAACCAGTGGTTCTCAATCTTCCTAATGCTGTGACCCCTTTATAAGTTCCTCATGTTGTGGGGACCCCCAACCATAAAATTATTTTCGTTGCTACTACTGCTGTGCTATGCACACTTTCCTGGGAGTAAACCTCACTGAACTCAATGTGTACTTCTGAGTACACATGCATAGAATTGGGGACTAAGGCTGCAATCCTAGCACTTTCCTGGGAGTAAGTCCCATTCACTTATGAACAACAACATTGAGAGGGCTTACTTTTGAGTAGAGCACAAGGAGCAGGGCACAAAGGTAGGTGCACAAGCGGGGCGCCCACCAGAAAGCCCACCCGCCAGAGCTCTGGTGCCAGGCTCACACCACGCTCACACCTCAGTGCGCTTCACTCTCAGCCCACAGGAACACCAAGGATCTGCAGGGGGGAGGCTGCCATCTGTGGTGATTGTGTCGGGCACCTCCCCACCCCCAAGGCTCCACATCTGTCTCAGACCAGCTCAGAGGCTTCTTCTGAGCCACTTCTCAGCGGCTTCTTCCAGCCGCAGCGGCTCCAGTGTTTCTGCCAGGTCTTCTCAGCTGGCCCCCTACACCAGGAGTCTAGGCGACCCCCAGGAAAGCTCCAGGTGACCCCCAAAGGGGTCCCGACCCCCACTTTGAGGAACGCTGGTTTAAACAAAGAGTTACAGTTTTTATTCATTTGGTTTTAAAAATTACATCCTCCAAATGGTGGCCTCTATTCACTATACACTGTTGTAGATGATTTCCCTTAATTCCTCAATGGGTACCTGGTTGACATTTGTAGACCTTTGCTTTCAAGTACCCCAGAAAAAAAATTGTGCTGAACCTGTGACTCTGAAATTTGCAACCCATAGCAGTATTGTTTTTCTATCCAAAACAGCATTCCAGCCTAACATGTAATGAATTCTAAAAGTTCTCTGTGTTACAACTACAAATTCACCATTCTTCAAAAACATTTCTACAACAAAAGCACGCTGTACCCCAGTCCAAACCATATTACTAGATATGAAATATCTATGAATGTGAGTATATGAAAAAGGAAGTCATTAGCTACGTGAAGTCATCATTGGCACTTGCATAGGTTCGTTAGCAACACACAGGTGAACGATTAAAATGTGGGAGGTATTTCTGCCTCACCCTTAAGATAGGAAATGGGGATTTGAGTCTTATTTCCTTGTTACAAGGCATATGAAGGTGGACCTGGTTATCAGAGGTGAGTCATATCCGTGGATACCAAAGTCCCACCTGTGAACTAAATTTTGAAATTGCAAGACAGTTTGCACACTGCCAGATCTGAATTGGACCCAAAATGTGGATTCCTACAAATCTTGCCCTGCAACTCAAGATAGTAAAATCTTAGCAAAAAACAAAGAAAAATTTAATTTAAAAGATGGAACATGTGTAGAGGTTTTAAATGCTATGTATTTTTAAAATATTTGTGTGTTTTTTCTTTCTTCCACCATTTACGTAAAAGATATTATTTCAGTTTCTTCTGCAACTCATGAAAACAACGCTGCCACTCCAGGAGGACCCAAAGCTACTTCTGGGGCACTACCATCCAAGGCACCTACAACACAGAAAGAAGTTCTGGTGACGACAACTGTAAAATCTTTGCTATCACATGGCACTGCAACAGCAGAATCACCTAGTACCACTCCACATGTCTTAAGCACTGTGATGAAAGTAACAGCAAGGGCTACTTCAGCCTCCTCAACACATGTTGCGCTACTTCCTCCTGGTGCCACAAGTGGTACTCGCCCAGCCCAGTCTGAGGTAAACAGGTGATTTGGTGCCTACCTCAAAGAATGCCAGAAAGCAGGGGCTCAGTAAAGCAGTGAGAAAACAGAGGTCGGTGCTGATAAATTGCCAAGGGAGGTGGTGGACTCTCCCTCATTGGGGATCTTCAAACATAGCGTCAATAAGCATCTGCTGGAAAGCATCTAGGAGGATTCCGGCTACAGGCAGGGGGTTGGATTAGATGACCAATTAGGTTCCTTCCAACTCTATAATTGCCAAATCATATGGTTTCCTTCACATGGCAAACATTTAGATTGAATATTTCCGTCTACCTGGTGTATTTGGCTAGGCATGCAGTACATTGCTGTAAAACACAGGGCAAAGTTTCTATCCGTGCAAGATTGCATGAGAGGTGGACAACAGCATAGCTCTGTTGTGCTATGCATTTATTACAGAGCACATCAGAGAGGGGATAGGGAGGAGAATAATAATAAGAGCCAAAACTGGATGTTATAGAGAAAAAACAGGATTGCTCATTCTGTTATTTCCTTTGTAATGTGGGGTGGGGAGAAAGTCCATGTAGTAGGCGGGCCATGTAGGAAATCTTAGCATGAAGAATTGGGAGCAGAATCCTGCTCCCACCCACTGATCATGGCCTGCAAATCTCTTTCCAGGCCTATTCTTAATCCTCCCCACTCATATACTCTCCAAAATTAGGTACTGAAACTAGAAAATCGCTTTAGGGGTAATATTTGCTAGGCAGAATCAGCACTACAGGAGGGCTAAGCACAGTTCTTTCCCATCAACCCTCTTTTGTTTCCCTTGCCCCTGCCATCCCCTTTATCTTTGCAGATGCAGGTTCAGGGCATACATTTGCCAGTATAGTGTCTTTTTTGTGTAAGCATTACTGCCACAAGGAAGAAGCGTCGTTGTTGTCAACATTGTGTGTGTATGCACAAACTCACATGGGGTTTAACCTTTGAGCTTGGATAGCATGAATTTTGAATTGTGTGGAATGTTTTGAAGTTTATTGATTTATTATTTCTAAATAAATTTGTAGAAATTTATTCACAAGGAAATAAATTTGTCAGAGAAAAGAGTACCTTTGTAGAGCAAACATTTTTTGACTTTTTTTTTGCTTGTAGAGAACTTTTTTGCAAGTTCTCAAGGAACTTGCAGTTTAAGGCTGCAACCCTAAAGACACTTTCCAGGGAATAACACCCATTGAACACAATGGGGCTTGCTTTTGAGTAGACATGGTTAGGATTGTGCCCTTAAATGTTGACAGTGAGAAACAAAACAAAAAGCAAGGCCAAAGGACAAGAATGAATGTGAGCAAATGTAATTTAATACACATGGGCTGCAACCCTAATCTCCAGTTAGGCTAGCCTAAACCCTGGCATAAGTCCTGTGCAGACTTGGGAGTGTCTGAAAAATGATGTGAGACACTTTTGCGCCACTCTGGGGGAAGAATTAGGCCAGGGCATAGACATGCACTTGCCTCCCTACATCATAGGAATGGGAAGATGAGTTATGCCAGCCTAGGTTGGGACTGCACCCATAGGCAGCCAATTCCTATATCCAGCCTGCACATAGTATGCAGTGTTGCCAATAGAACCACACTGCATGCTGTGGTTGTGTTGGGAACCAGATGATTTAAGAGAGAAAAAATAAAAATGTCTTCTACTTACCTCCCTAAGCCATGCTGGCTAAAGGGCTGGCATAAGTCTGAGTTTGTCCATTAAGATGTGCAGTGGTACAGCCATGGAACTCTGGAACCCTGCTATTTGGAGATAAATTGTTTGTGTCATCTCCAAACATCCAGAGACAGCATCCCAATGGGTTGTGCCATAAAGCAGTTGCTGTAAGAGCCTGCACTCCAAACTAGAGACCACTGTGTGCCTCAAAGAGCCTCCCTGGCATTACCAAAGCTTACCATTCTGCCAGGGAAACTCTGTTGCTGAGAATTTCCCCCATCTTTGCTCTGCCCTGCCATGTCTTTCAGAAAACCCTGGAGCAGTGCATACTGGGGCAGCAGAACATAAAAATGGTAGAGTATAGCAAATATGGGGACAATCAGCAACAACTGTGTTAGCCTGCCGTGAGCTCTGGTAAGCTCCATTCCTATTGAGGAGGGATTAGCAAGGGGCTAGATCCAGCTTGCAGACTGTAGTTTAGAACACTGATTTAGGGGGAATCCTGCTCAGGGATGCGTTGAGAGGAAAAGAGGTGCTGCCCTACCACTTGCAAAGTGTCCCTTCCTCAGTCCATCCTGTTCTGCCTAAAATTCCCCCCTGATCTGTGCCTTACTTGGTCTGGAGAAGTTGCCTTATGGAGCTGTTGCCTTATGCATGTGGGGCTTTTGGCTGTTTATATCTGTGACCCTGAAACACCCACTAGTGTGGCTTCTGCACTGCCAGACAAGGACTTAACAGTGGCGGTTCACAAAATCTGTCGCCATAAGCCCTAGGAATATCATTGAACTGATGTTTGTTTTCTTGCTAAATGGACATTTATTATGCATCTTGACATATTTTTCAGATCATCTGTGAGAGACAGGCTCCGAATGAATCCCAGCTAATCATTCTAACCCTGAATGAGTCAAGAACATGTGTGAGTAGATACTGGGCTATCTTTTATTATTTAGCTTTATTAGCATTCACTCTACCTTTGTAAGAAATGAGTGTCATTCTTATTCATGAGTCAGTGGAGATGGTTGAGAACCTTAAATTACCCAGCATTAGCTTTCTTTGGAGCTTCTATTACATGTTAGATGTTGTATATATGTCTGTACTGCTGGGTTTCTTATCCTCCCATTCTATTCTCAGAGACAGGGCTGCAGGTGGTTTACAGTTCATCACTCAGCAACAATCCACATTTAAGCCAAGAAGAATTAAAAGGGAATTAGTTACAAGATCATTAAGATCATTTAAAGAGGAACAACAACTAATGAAAAATTAGAGAACAACTCAATAAAACATTTGTTAGAGTAGCCAGGTGATGATAGAGGACTAGTCAGGTGGCATCTGTGTTTTATTGTCTGGTTTTACTGTTTCTATCTAGTTTTTAAAATGTATTTTATCCACTGTTTTAACTGTTAGTCCACCTTCAGTGTCCTTCTAGGAAGAAATCACTTTGTGAACATTTTAGTTGAAAAAATGGTATATACGGTAAATACTGTAGATAGAAAGACAGGATATAAATCAAATAAACTAATTGATAATAAATAATAATTTCTGTGGATAAGGGTTTCCACATTCTCCCATAACCATTTCACTGGTGCACCATATTACTGGTGGATGTCTACATTGCTCCATCCAGGAAGCTAGGTCTGGGAAGGGGGACTAATTTGGTGTGTGCTCTGCTCCTGCTGACCCCACCCCTCATGCCCCTTTCTGCCCCATTCCACCCCTTCCCTGAGTTTACTTACTCTGGTAATACCCCAATGTATTATTTAAACCAGTGGATTCCAAACTTTACGAGCCCGTAACCATTCAGGCAAAAATTGGAATAATCATGGACCACATGCAACCCACCCACCGCTTGCCCACTAAAAGTATAATTTGTAATAACATAAAAGATTCATTAGAGAAGATTTGTCTTCTCAGCTTACAGTGCCTTCATTGCCATTGTAGCTGTCCATTCTCCTCTCTCTCTCTGGTGGTCTGTGGGAAATGTTCCCTCGACAAGACACTGAAAGTGACACAAAGCAGCAGTTTTTATTTTACTTCTCAGGGCCTTGTAGAACAACTGTGGTCTGTGGAAATTGATTTATCAACAGAAAAGAAATACAGTGCATTTTCCATTCACCATATTAAAACACATACCTTCAGCTTATTTAACTGAATTCTGTTGAATTATAAATGGACTTCATTTATTCTTATTGAACTATAAATGGATGCTATCATAAGTAGAAATTATATCTGTTTTTTCTTCTATTTACTATTAGTCTCTCAGATTTTGAATGATACTGTATGTCACCATTTTGCAACAGTGTGCAATTCTGGAACTTTCCACTTATCAGCTGCTATGATAGATGCAACTGCCAATAATAGATGATTAATTAGTGTGGTATTTTGCTTGTCCTTAATTTCATGCACATCTCCTAACAGTTTCCCTGTACTATATAAAGTACAGGGAAAGCCTGTTATCCTATTTATAAAAAGGTCATTTTCCCAGAATATTTTTATAGTGTAACAATTCCACCATATCCACTTTGAACGGTGTTCAAAGGCAGTGTTATCTCTGCCACACATCCAAATCAGCAGTCTTTCTTCAGGTCCTCGGAGCAGTGCTTAGGGTGCAGTTTCTTGAGAGGTATGCACCTGAACTACTCTAAGAGCTCTCTCTATAGCATCCTTTGTTACTCATCACTGCCATCAGCTGGTGATTCCATTACAGGAAAAAAAGAACAATGCTATATTTCACTATTTTAATGATAGTCTGCAGGGAATAATGTCAGGCCACTCTGAATAAAAATGTTTTTGAATTAAAAAAACAGACAAGGAACAGGTTTGACTTATTTCCTTGGGAGGAGAGTACCACAACTATAGGGCTACCACCAAGACTTTTGACTCTTGTTTCTACCAATAAAGGGTGCAATCCCAACCTAGGCCAGCACAACTTATCAGTCTTCCCATTCCTGTAGGGAGGAAAGCTCATGGCTGTGCAGTGGCCTAACCTTTCCCTAGCACTGGCACAGAAGTGCCTTATGGCACTCTGGTGACACCTCCAGGTCAGCACAGGTCTTATGCTGAGGCTTAGTCTGGCCTAAATGGAGTTTAGATTTGCAGCCAAAATCATACTTTAATGATGGGCCCACCAGATGCCTCAGGGCGCACACATGGCACCTGCATCTAGCTACAGCTCCCCTGCATCTGGCATTTTGATATTGTCCACTGGCTCCCCAGGAGAAGGGGAAAATTGTCGCCTTTACCTATAGTAAGTAATGGAAGTATTCCCCCAATGGGGCTACTTCATTCTGTGACAGTTCTGGAGCTGCTGCAGAATAAACTGTCAGGCTGTGGGTCCCAACACAAAGCTCTGGATATGGTGGAGTTACATTCCTTCCTCCGACCAAACAGTTCCTGGGACTGGGAATGGAAAGGCATAAGTATCACTACAGTATCAACAGTTCCTGGTGACACTGTAGTGATACTTATGCCTTTCCATTCCCAATCCCAGTTTTTTGTGTGCCTGAAATGTGCCTGACTTCTTGTGAGATTTTTCAGATATCTCACTTTGGAAAGAATGCTCAATATTTTATTGGGATTTCTCCTGATGCAAAATTTCAGGGTTAATTCATGTTGAAAATTAAATGCCAAGCTTGGGAGAAGAAAGATTGAAGAAAAGAGTTAGTATGGAATGCTTTAAGCATTTTTTTTGTATTGCCCCTGCCCTCTCATTAGTGATATTCAGTTTATGGTGGATTGCATCCTTGCTGCTTATGTGAACTTCTCTCGTACTAGGCCTTCCATTTACAAACCTAACACAAACACAACAAGTCTTCAAATCCTGCACAAGCAAAGCCTGCTGTTTTAGTGGTTAGGCTGTTTTCCTCCCTCATGCTCTCCATATGCATCTGTTTGGCGATCAGTTTGTTGATTCAAGTGCCCTTACCTCATTTGGGGAGGGATGTTAGTTTAAGAATTTTGCCAGTATAGGAAAGAGATTATTAGCTCAGAGCCTGTTAAGTCTAGCCAAAAAGTCTGACATACGTCAAAGGCCTGAAGGGGTGCAGAATGCTGGGGGGGGGGGAGGGAAGGAAGCAGAGAGAGGATCACCAACAAAGCAGATGACTGTGGCAGGTCACAGAGGGAAACAAGCATTGTGCAGTTAGGCCAGGAACTGATTTGGTACTATAACTGCTGAATTGGGACCCAATTGGGACCCAAAGTGCCAAAGGGTGGGGCAAATTATGAACTGGTCATACAGCTTCAGATGGAGGATCACTTTCTTGAATGTTTTCCTACATCAAAAGACTCTCCATCCAAGTAGAAAGCTTGCCATCAAAGAGAGCACCAGACCAGTGATTCTCAAACTTCTCAGCACCACAACCTGACAATCCATTCTGTTGGGCTCCATAGGCCTTTTCTATTTCTTCAGATGGCCTGCAGAAGTGATTGAAAGAACTTCCTATCAAAGTGGAAGTTGCACCTCCACGTCACTTCTAGTTTCTTCTGCAAACTATTCTGGGTTAAATGGAGGCCAATAAAGTGGGTCTGTGACCCAACATGGCTTAGAAGAGGCCTCCCAAGACACTACTGTGGTTCTAGAAGGACCATCACATCATGGTTAAGCATAGGGGGTTGCGAGCCAGACCTTGAGAATTGCAACACTAGATTACATGTTTTTTTTCTTTGGCGGTAGTAACTAGAAAAATACTTATAGCACAGCAAAATTTTTTGTTCTGGGGTTGAGTATTCAGAAATGGTAAATCCTCTCTCATTAAATTTACAATGTGATCCTCACCCTTCTTTTTTAAAAACATATTTGAGCATTTCATTAATACAATATGTGGGGTTTTTTGCCATTGCATTAAGCATAGTAAATCCCTGTTGATATTGTATCATTGTGTACTATTACCCTTGTTTACATGTTCTTTGAATGTTAGACTTGATGTTTTATTTTAAAATGTTACCATAAATAAAGAGCAGTGTTTTTAATCCCAGTCTGAGGCAGTGCAGTCTACCCTACCACAGGTATAAATCATGCTTAATCACTACTGAAATCAATTGCACTTTCAATTCATTAGTAATGAACATGACTCATTTTCTCAGCATTGTGATCATTGCCTTTTTTATTTTCCCTAGATAGATTTTTCAAAAAATTCTTAGGCACCCTGCAGAGTTCCTATTCAGCAGGAGTGAGAATGTCCACTGTTTGGGGGAAACAATTTCTTAATAGAGAAGCCTAGATTTTACCAAGTCCATAAATGAATTCTCTAAAACCCCACAATTATCCTTCTCCCAGGGTGACAGTCCTTTCTTCCCAAGTACTCTTACCACACATCACAACTCCCCAAGTGCTGCTCCACCAAGATTTCCTTGGTCATGTGACAGTTTCATTTGAAGTCCTAAATTTGCTCCAATGAGGCAGCTCTAACTGGAATGGGAAAGGAGGGCAGCCCTCAGCTGCCACTCCTTTCCATGGAGATGTTTTTTGTTCTCTCTTCCCTTCTCCTCCCTTTTACAGTGTGGGTGAACTTTCTCCTGGCAATGCCTGGGACCATGTGCCTTCCTGTCAGGACTTTAGCATCCTGTCCCCTCCTCTGAGGTCTTTCTGAAAATATCTAAACAAGACAGGCGGGATCAAGTATATGAATCTCCCAGAGATTCAAAGTGGAAGGAAGGAGCTGTATTAGAGTGTCTTTTGACTTGATGGTCCCATGTTTGGGAGGCAGCATCTTTGCAGCTGTATGTGTCCTGCTGTTCAGGCTTTTTGTGGCATGACCCCAATACAGTGATGCCTCACACAACAAGTTTAATTCATTCAGGAAGCATGCTTGTTATGTAAAATGCTCTTTATGTGAAGCAGATTTTCCCATAGGAAATAATGGAAACTCGACAATTGGTTCCACAACCCAAAAAATATTCATATAAAAATATTAACTGTATGTAAAAATGATGACAAAATACTGCAATTGAATTCAAAACGTGAATTCAATGTGCATGATCCTATGAGGTCTACTTAGGCTGCAATCCTAAAGACACTTTCCTGGGAGCAGGACCTATTTAACTCAATGGGGCTTACTTCTGAGTAGACATGATTAGGAGGCTGTAATCAAAGACACTTTCTTCTGTAATCAAATACACTTTCAAAGCTCCCCATTTTCTCCTTCTCTTGATCCTGAGCCTCTCTCTCCCCTGCTCCCTTCTGGCTAGCCCTGAGCTGCTTCCCTCTTCTCCACTGCTGTTCTCTCCCTCTGCCCAGCGGATACCCGGCCACAGGAGGAACAGCACGGAAGTGTTGCTTTCACTATGGACAAGTGCTCTAGGCAGCCCTGGCGCTTTTTAAAAGGGCTGCTGGCCAGCGCATCTGCCCAACTGCCAATGAGTGTGCCTGTTTAGTGAAGCAACACTTGTAATGTGAGGCAGAATCCTAGAGAAATTTTTGCTTATTATGTGGATCACTTGTTAAGCGAGGTACCACTGTATATAAATAAAGTATGAGAATGGGAACTGCAACCCCATAATGGCACTCACCACTGTTTACTAAAACCAGATTTTCTTACTAGAATAAAAAAAAAAAACGTTACCATGAAGCCAGCCACTAGCAAAAGCTATTTTAACATAATTGTTAAGCATCTGAGCAGCACTGGGACACAATCTCTTGATACCTGAAGGGGTATACCGGATGCCTCAAATCCTTATATCTGATAATTTTTTTCTTTTTTGTGTTATTATTATTAACAGTATTTACATACTGCTTTTCAGCAAAAAGTTCACAAAGCGTTTTACATTGAAAATAACTGATAGCTCCCTTTCCCATAGGGCTTACAATAAAAAAGTTGCAAAACAACACTAGCAGACAGCCACTAGAAAAGACACTGCTAGGGTAAGAGAGCCAGTTACTCTCCCCCTGCTTTTAAAAAAGGAAAAAAAGAGGAGCATCATTTCTTAGAAGTCAGATTGTTAGCTTGTAACTGAAGAGATTGAGAGAACATGTATCTGATTCACTGCATCTCTTGCTTCCCTTTGTGTGAGTGGAGAAGTGGCCCCTCCTCACTTCACGCAAAGGTCCTGTTGGAGTTGCTATCTCTGTTATTCTCTAAGCCACAACCATCAGATAAAGAGTGGAAAGGATGCCAGTGAAGGGCTATCAGCCAAGCCTGATCTGACTGATGACTCGGGACCTGCAAAAGGCAAGGTTATTTTTCCTGACAAAGGATAACACCCCTTTGTCAGGAAAAATAACCTTGCCTTTTGCAGGTCCCTGCTCATGACATGTATATAAAAAGGAACATATGACTTTTGCACTCATCCCTGTCTCCAACCAGTCCAGCACTGGCTAGTCAGATGTCTACAGGAATCCTACAAGCAGAACATTGGAGGAAAGAGTCCTCCACCATTGTTCCATCTGCCCAGCAGTCAATATTCAGGGTACACTGTGAAAAAAGAGAGTCACATATACTACCTGCTAAAGAAGTATTCTGCTTCCTACAGGAGAGCCTGAAGAACAGCCACCTGGAAGGGAAGCTTATTGATGTGATCTGCCAGGCTAGGGCACCCAACTTCAACCAGAGCCGTGACCAGTGCAGAGTGAGGATGGCCATGACAGATGCCAAGCATCTGGCCATTATTGATGCATCTGTGACAAGTAAGTACCACCAAGCAATGCCATATTGGGCCTCTTTAGCTCTGGAACTAAGCCTGGGAGGCACTTAGAATTATTGTTAAGTGTTTGCAGGGCAGGTGCCAGTCTTTCACTGGCCATGCTTACTGTGGCTCTTGTTCCTTACCTGCTGAATTGCTCTTAGGTCAGGACTCAAGGTGTGTATCTCTTGCTCTTCATCTCCCTCTCCATGACTCAGTTTTGTACCCAGAATGGAGAGGGAACATTAGGGACAGGCTTAGTAGTCATGGGAAAAATATGAACTTTTTTCATTCTATGCTTCAAACACAGTTACCTGAAAATTCTGCCTCTTAGAATGGGAGACACCAAGGTTAGGGGGGAAGAGTGTGTCTTCCCCAGTGGTTAAGGGCAAAGTGCATTGTGCATGCACTGAGTCAGTGGTTGTCAAACCTGCAACTGCTGTATGCTGAAAAAGTGGTCCCTATTGCAACCAGTGCCTATCATTACAGCACGACCCTCACAAAGCTTGCTTGTTCAGTGCATATTGCCCCAAATTACACAATTAAAATGGGAGTGGTCTTATGACAGAGCACATAAAGTCCATACACTTTTCTATATCACTTTAGGGAGACTTTTGCAACATAAGATATATCTCTTTCATGAGACACACTGAAGTAATGATACTATTTTTTCCTTTGTTTCCTTCCATTAGTAAACTCTGCGGCCAAAGAACTGTTTGATGCTCTGATAATGAACAAGGGAGAACTGGAGAAGGTACAGAAATGAATGCATGCATACGCCCTAGTTCCTGTTACTTACATGGCACATATGCCCATTAGAATCCCATTGTGTAGCAACTCCAATGCTGAAATGTGCTCAGAGGTAGATTGGCCTGCCCCAAGTGGGCCTGAGGATGTTTAAGAATGGGATTCCTGGAGCAGGTTGTAGGTTCATTGTAGGTTCACTGATATAGTAATATCAAGGGTCAGCCAAGTGGACATTGGATGAGGAACCATCAGCCAAGCCCAACACCTGAATCTTCAGTACCAGCGATAGTGGCGTCCCTCAAGACAAAGGGAAAGACTGCTCCTGCCCTTCAGAATTTGGGAGAAGGAGGGAGGGGACCATTTTTATTACCATATTTCTGCTCTCATCACAGGGCCCAAGGTTTGTAGAAAATAGATGCACCAACAGCTTCATAGAACAGCAGTGGAAGTGAGCCTTTCACTAATCCTAAAGTATTGCTTGGCAACCAGCCTGCAGGCCTTCATCCAGCCTTTAGCAGCAAAGTGCAAGGATGCATGGGCTATTAGGCCGCCACAGAGCAGGCCTCCGTCAGTCTTGAAAGACTATGGTATCGTGCTCGGCGCTGCATACACTGCATGCGAAGCACGAAAGCCTGGGTTGGATTGTTATGGAGGATAGGCTGTTACCCAAGAAGCAAATCCCCTCTCTCCATGCCACTGAATTAGTCCAATGGAAAGGCAGAGCCAATACGATTGGATCCAGCTGGCATCACAGAGCTGGGCTAAGGACAGGAGCTCACCCTGTCTTGTGGGGCCGACCCGGGTCTCAAACCTGGCCTGCTGGTTAACAGGCACAGAGTCTTAACTGCTTGCGCCACCCACAGCCACCACAGAGGAGACATGAAAATTAAGACTGGCCCTTGTGGAAGTGGGCCAGGGATAGCCATACTCAGAAGTTGGGTGACCTTGAACTCCAGGAGCTGACATAACCTAGGCACTGCTATACCTCTAGCACCTACAGTGCCCACGTATCTGGCCAGGTGGTCAGGGGTAGCCACTTTTTGGCATGTCAATACAGGCACTGCAAAAACTGAGGCACAGCCATAGGGCTATTAAGACTACTAAGCTTGGCTTTTTCCTCCACCCCAACCCATACAGCATGAATGCACAGGGCAAATGGCACTCAAGGAGTATAGGCATAGGTTTTGTACATGCATTTCAGCGCATGTACTTTCTTTTTGCCTATTGAACAGCAGGAATAAGAGTGTGTGAGAACAGTGCATTGCTCTAGGCAGATTGAAGTATACAGAATTGTACAGTGGCCGTATTGTAGCTTTTGCATTCCAAATAACTATCCCTACCTGTGATCAGCAGAAGCAGCAGGGCTTCTGCAAAAACACCAAGCCAATGTGCACAGTGGTGGAATTCTCATAATCTATACAGTTTTCAGAATTTAATTTTCCTTAGCACTGAATGTTGATAGTTCTAACTCAGGGGCAAGAAATAAGTGCCCAGCCAGCAAACAGAAGTGTGGTTGGGGACTGTAAATGCTCTTGTTGCCTCCAGCCATTCTAACCATTTTCATTTTCCTTCAACAGCTTGGTGTGAACAACATCACCCATAGCGGCAGAACAGAGGACATCATCATGGAGGACCGCTTCAGCATGCCTTTAATCATCACCATTGTCTGCATGGCTGCCTCACTGCTCCTTGTGGCTGCCATTTATGGCTGCTGCCACCAGAGACTTTCTCAAAGGAAGGACCAGGTAACTGGGACTTACATTGCAGAAAATGGCTAACACAGAAGTTGTAGGCTGCCATTATTTAAGCCTAGTTATATTCCCAGACTCTCAGTGCTTCCCCAGCCCTTTCTTTTATTTCTTTTCAGCCTTTTTTCCACCATGGAGTTTAGTGGAAACAGGAGTGCCCAAGGAGGCATCTATCATATCTTGTGCTGCTCAGCAGCCTCTGCTTAGCCACATACAATGTCCTGGAAGCAGATCCCTGTGGAGCTCCTTTGCTGAAAACAGGGACCTGCTTTATTTAGTGTGAAGATAATTGAAACAAGCAGGAAAACCACATCTTCGTAATGTTTGCATAGAAGCACCCTAGGCTGTGTCTGTTGGTAGATGGCCCTTTAAGCATCTGCCAAGTAGAAGGGATGTACTGAAATCTACTGAAGACTTACTTTTACTGATACCAAAGTAGTCTCAGTGTTCCTCTGGCCTCTCACTAACAAATTCCAAGAAAGTGCTCCTAAACACTTAAATTACTGGCAGTGGTATAGCTGCTCAAGCAGGGCTTCTGGGAGCTAGTTATGTGTGTAGTCTCTGGCTCTTTGTGCTGGTGTCCCAGGCACACAATAGTAGTGCCAGCTGTTGTGGTATTAGACTGAGAATTATGATGGTAGGTTGCAGGATGTGCCACAGTAAGCCCTAACTAAGAGTGGGTTGCCTGAGCCCAGTGCGGCATCCAAGCGGGAACTGGATGGAGAGTTCAATTCAGGCATAAAGGGTACAAGAGTGGTGGCTGTTGACAAGGTCACCCCAAACAAGGAGAAAATCAGGTCAAGAAGTGGTTCCTTTCAGAACCCTACAGAGGAGAAAGAACTTTCCTGTGTGGAAATAATGAGGAAGTGATTTGACAGGTTTAAAGAGAACAAGGTGGGAACAAGAACAAGATTTGGCAGGTTCAAAGAGAGCTAAGACTCACAAAGTCCTATAGCAAAAAGAGTCAAGCAAGAGAAAGTAATCAATTGTGTCAGAGGCAGCAGTGAGAGAGCAACCTTCACATTTGACAGAGGTAAAATTGTCACTGTTTAACTTCATTCCTTTATGATTCTGGAGAATAGATTCTGAGTGAATATCAGGAAAAAAAATTCCTGACACTAAGGACAGGCAGAGAGGCTTGACCAGCACCTACTTGAGATGCTGTAGGAGGATTTCTTACTACAGGCAGGAGGTTGGACTCAATTACCTTTTGGGTCCCTTCCAACCTGATTGTGTGAGTTAGCAGAAAACAGCACTATTTTCCTACTACCTGTAAGGCAGTGGTGAAACTTCTGGGCTAAGGTACACCTTCCCTCCCATTTCTCACCGTTATTGTATTTGGCCACAGGAGGGCAGAAGCACCACACACATTTTGGTCTCTTAACTTTTTGGCAGGAAGACCACATCGTCTTTCTGACATTATCGAGGGCCAGAAGGGAAAAAAAGAATTTATTTATATTTCAAATTTGAAAATGAAAATATTAGTGATAGAACTTGTGAGTGAATGAATTTAAATCAGTTCATAAACACTTTCCAACATGGAGAGGGTGATCTTCAATTCATAACCACTTTAGTATACAGAGGAGGCATGTGCACCCTCCCCAGTCCTCAAAGTACCCTCCCAAGGTGTGAAGAGCAGAGCTCTCTTCACCTCTCTTCGCCTCTCTTCTGAGGGCTTGCCCAAGGGCTGGATGGAGGGGGCTTGCCAAGGGCCAGATGGAGGCTCACTGAGGCTGGGGTTTGGAGACCCCTGGGTTAGAGAGTAGCTCTACAGTTTAGATAGTTTCACTACAAGATGTGTTATCTAGGCATTGTTGCACATGATGAAAGCTTGCTTGGTTTGAGCATATCATATTATCATAGGGGCTCATAATACTGGCCCCCACAAAGTAGAACACAGAAGCAAGCTTTTTAATTTTGATTAAAACCCAGTCTGGATTACCCAGGCTCTCCTCCCATCCCTTTCCATTTAAACCACACTAATAGCAAAATGTGTAACATCATTGCAGCTAGAAGAGACGAGGAAAGAAAGTTTTCCTGTTAGGAGCTTGATGCCCCTTCCAACTTAGAAGTAACATCAAACTCTGGAAGGTTTTCAAGCTGTTCTGACTTGTAGGTTAGCAACCCATTAAGGCAAGCACAGGATTAGTTCAGAGAGCTGGCTGTGAAGCTGTTGAGGGTCAGTGATGTCTACATTGATTTCAAAGATATAGCATAAGCAAAAACATTTGATAGTTTGCCACTAAGGACAGTGAGGGTTGATGAGAACCAACACACATCATTGGAGATGGGGATAGAGGAGGAGGGAACCCTTTTTCCAGCAGCCAGAATTTTTGCATGGGGACTTTCAAAGCATTTCAGCCTGGCCCTCTTATTCAGTGGAAAGTAGAGATACCTCCCACTGTTATAACCTAATGCAAGCAGACCCCACCAGGGGGTGGGTGGGACTGAGGACAGTTATAGGTAATTGAGAAAGTATAGTATTTAAACATATAAAATATGGGAGAGAGGGAGCTGTCAATCTCCTTTTAGTCTTTTAAGTCTTGCCCTTCTCCACCTTTCAGCAGCGCCTGACAGAAGAGCTTCAAACAATGGAGAATGGTTATCATGACAATCCCACCCTGGAGGTGATGGAGACCTCATCAGAAATGCAGGAGAAAAAGGTCAACCTGAATGGAGAACTTGGAGACAGCTGGATCGTCCCCATGGACAACTTGACAAGAGAGGATCTGGAGGAGGAGGAGGACACACATTTATAATTGAGAGAGTGAACTTCCTACTGAACAGAAAACTCCAACTGCAACCACAAGTGCCAACATGCAAGAAAAGAAAGTCATACAAGAGGCACCTGCATAGCCAAAACCAGTTTGGTTTTTACAAACAATCCCATTGGCTTTCTAAGCAAAATTATATGTTTGCTTATGTGTACATATGTTTTTTTAAATAGTGCCTCCTATTTAAGCATTGATTAGATCATAAGGAGACCAGCAATGGGCAATTCATATTGAAAACAGGTAAAAGGGCTTTTCCAGGTGGTAAGAGGCCACCAGAACAAGACTGGAGCATACTGGGGTCCAGTCCTCTGAATGTGTTCTGTTCTTGCTCCAACTGACACCTCTTTTGCAGCTTCTGTTTAATGAGAAGCAAGCTTCTATGTCGCAGAGTTTTGCATGTGTAGTGGGAATATCTCCTGCAGTGCTAGAAGATGGAAAGTATTTCAGCAGGACTTGAATCTGTGGGAATGGAGTAATGAGGCAGGATGTTGATTCTGTGAAATTAAGTAATGAAATCCAATATTGTCCCTACCCTGATCTCCTGAATTGCAAAAACTAACCTGCTTCTGCAGTCATGATACTTCCAGAGTATAGGATTTGAGTTACATTTGAGCAAAATCTGAGTAGCTTTAAGTAGAATATGGATCTGGGTAGCAGCTTTTAGCGTAGATCATCCTTCTCCCCACACATTCTCATCACAAAAGCTGCCTTATATCTAGTAAGTCCTCCCTGGTCTACCTAATCCAATATTATTCATTCTGGTTGGTGGAACATAAACCTGATTGTGGGTACAACTGTGGCTCATTCTTAAAGGAACAAAGTCACATGAGGATCTAAAATCTAGATGAAAGGAAGCTGTCTCTCTTGTATCCAGCTCTGTAATTATCTGAAATAAATGTAGGGAATCTCATTTTCTTCACTAAGAAGTTCACAGTGAGATCCTCCAACCCCGGATCAAAAGGAAGTTACATGATCAAATGATTTTGGGGGCTTGTGTTTTTCCCAAGCAGCTGTTCTGGCCCTGGCCACATGGCAGCCTGCTTTTTGATCCATGAGGACTTCTAGGCATAAGAAGTCAATCATAGGGGCAGGTCCAACCCCAAAGTAGTTTCTTTAGATTCTGGTCACTGTAAACAGTGCAGTAAAAAGTAGAATTTAACCACTGAATCTTATGCTGCATTTGAAGGAAGTGTCTGGTAATGGACCAAGAACCTTGAAATAAAGACAAAACTCTGCTTCTACCCACCACACTACATCTAACAGTCCAAACAGCATTTTTTAAAATGTAAATAGTCCATACCCACAGCTGTTAAAATGTTGTGCACTTTCCTTTTTAAGCAGTCTCTTGAGGAGAAATGTATTCTCAGGGCAGCTTTATTTCGCTGCATTGAGGACATAAAAATTGTACCCAAGCAACACTGCAGTTTCTGACAGTGGAACATTTTGGCAGAGACTCAGCAGTTTCTTATTTTTATGGTTCCACACCAGAAACATCATGTTTCAAACAGATTTCTTGCTATTATGCAAACATCACTTTCCAAATAACCAATTCATTTGAACAGAATTGCATTAATAATGATAATGAGAAAAGCTTCTTTTGACTTTATCCCTAGCCTTAAAGTGCAATAGCACAAGCGAACTGTTTCAAACATGTTCTATCTCCTTTTGTATATAACACAGGAAAGTATTGAGGAAGTTTCACCAAGCTGCCAAGAAAAGTAATCTGAGGGAAAGTTGCTGTTCATCTCTCGGTCCTATTCAGACAAAGATTTCCATATGTGAGGAATACACCAAAGTCCTTATACAAGTAATAAAGGACACCATGATGGCCTTGGACAAAATCTGTCTTTGCCCAACATGCACTTTTGGAGAAAAGATAACTGGATGAAGTACTGGGTTTGAGCTATTTGTTTTTAAAGGTAATTTTTGGAGAGTTTTTCAGATTATGAAAATATAGATCTTAGAACAGAACAAGCTTCTGACCTAACCCGTATCAAACCATTAGTTTGAACAGAACATTTAATGGCAAAATCATCAATTCAGAAATTCAGCAAATAGTGATCACTATTTTGATTCTCAGGGACTAGAGACACAAATTTAGAATGTTTTTATTGGCCTGCATTTGGCATAGGAATTGGTAAGCCTTCAAATTCCATGAAGCCTGCATCTCTGCCCATCATACATCCAAGTTGTTCCAATAAAGGGATCCCCTTATAAACTTTCCTTTATGCAAAATATAGGCAATTCCACATGACATCTGTCCCCACCATCAGTATGTTCTACAAAGAGGCTCTTCATAGCTAGTCATAATGATCTGGAATGTAAGTAAGAAAAATCCAGCAATATAAAAACTAATTTTATTCTATCAGACCAAAGTCTACCTTGAGAGCTCAGCAGGTTGAAGCCAAATCTGGCTCTAAAGGGTTTCTCTTCTGGCTCCCAAGCCAACCACACTATTCTAAGCCCTGGCAACTTTACCCCAGGCCAACATGAAGCCAAAAAGCACATTAATCCCCTTCTGAGAGGCTTCAGGGGGGACTCTCCCAATGTGCACAGTCTGACGACTTGTTATTTAAAGCAGGGTTTCTGAACCCCTGGTCTGGGGACCACTGGAGGTCCTTGGCATCTGCCTGATGGGTCCACAAGAGGACTCCTCTAAGTGCATCTTTCTCTCTTCACAGCAGGAGGGCTCTGTCAGAGGACCAATCCTATGCCTGTCTACTCAGAAATAAGTCCCTTTATAGTCAATGAGTCTTACTCTCCAATGACTAGGATGGCTTTGTGCATTTTCAATGCATCCTGCACTGAAAAAGGTTGAAAATCCCTGCTCTGAGTAGACATGCATTGAGACATTGGGTTCTCACCTGCAAGCCTATCCACCGTAATCCAGCAATAGCTCTATTTATTCATTTGGTATAATGGGATTTACAGCTGGAGGCAGCTGTGCTGTGCACTAGGTGGGGAAGCCCTCCCTCCAGGTCACCAGAGGCAGAACTCTCCCCCCACCCCTGGGCTGGTCCCTGGAAAATTTCTTTTCCACAGAACCAGTCCTTGGGGCCAAAAAAGTTGAGGACCACTGATTTATGGGCTGAAGGAAGCTAACCTCCCAGGATTAAAGCAAATCAACACACAAGTTATTTTTGATTGCCTTTTTTGGGGAAGTGATGTCACCACAAAGTGACAGAGAGCTTAACATTGGAAAGTTGACAGAGTTTGCTAAACGAAGCATATGGCAATAGAAACGGGGATGGAGGGAATGGGTGTAGGTAGCAGTGAAGCATCTTTCCTATGCTGTGCCAAAAGCTTCCGTTCCCTCCCAACACAAAACGTCACATTTATACTAAATGTATAAGATTAAAATCTTGGTTTAAGAAAGCCCCCCCCCACAAACCCCCACAAAAAGTTTCAGAATCTTAATGGACTATAATTACCCATTCAGCTTGATACGCTATGGCAGTGATTTTCAACCAGTGTGCCATAGGAAATTGGAGGGGGTTAAGGGGGATGTGAGCCCCTACCAGTGCATGGTGTGGCTTGTCAACTATCAAAAAGCTGAAGGTTTGCCTTGACAATTTTAGCACCACATCAGTGTGCCCTGAAATGAAAAAGGTTAAAAATCACTGTTTACTGGACCTAAAACCTCACAGCACTGCCAACTCAGATCTGTTGCCTGTGGTTTTTATGAATGTTGGTGCAATGTACCATTTCTGTGTGTAGAAACGGCTTCAGCATTCTTGTATAATGTATTATCCCAACCATGTGGTACAGTGAGGCATATCCCAAGGCCATGCCACAACCTGGAGACCTGAGAAGGAACTGCATGCTGCATCCTGAATGCAAGTATAGTGCTTTCATAATATGAACCTGACTGTGAAGGAAGCCTAGCCCCTTCTGAGTGTAATATGACATGATTGAATGCAACTCTTAAGTCTGCACACACTGTACAATGAGGCAGGAGCCTGATATACACTGGAATTTTTAATGAGGAACCAGATTGTAAAGATTGTTGCATTTTCATACAAAGAATATTTTGAAGACACTGTACATTTGACAATAAAAAGTTCTTTTGTGATGTGTTGATGTTTTTGCTCTGGACAGGCAAGGAAAAAGCCCTCTTTACTATCTAGTGCTTCATACAAATGTTGCAAGTTTCTTCTAAATCTGTACTTGGCCACAGTTGCTAGACCCATGTAGTAGGTGTACACCCAAGTCTCAGAATGGGCAAGTACAACTTGTTGGCTCCATCCATTTTTTTCCTCAAGCGTCTGGCCACATAGCTACTCAAACAGTTGGTCTTCTAGAGAAAAGATTTTCTCAGCATGGTCATCCAAGGCCTGTTTCAGACAAAGGACTTCTCCCCACTATGCGTGGGGAATGCCATAGGGCCAGTGTCCAAAGGCAGAATACCAGTGAAGTTCAGATGTTTCTGCTTGTGGGCCTCCTGGAAGCATCTGGCTATTATGGGATGCTGGACCTAGGGTTGTGGTTGTTTAGTCATTAAGTCATGTCCTACTCTTTTTGACCCATGGACTGCAGCATGCCAGACTATTCTCTACTAACTTCCAAAGTTTGTCCAAATTCATGTTCATAGCTTCACCTATGAATCTAACCACCTCACTGGATCTAACCACCTCATCCTCTGCCGTCCCTTTCTCCTTTTGCCTTCATTTTTTCCAGACATCAAGATTTTTTGTTTTTTTCTAGAGTCCCTCCTCATGATGTGGCCAAAGTATTTGAGCTTCATCTTTACTAGCTATCCTTCCAATGAACAGTCAGGGTTGATTTCCTGGAGGATGGACTGATTTGATCTCTTTGCAGTTCAAAGGACTCACTGGATTCTTCTCCAGCATCATAATTCAAAGGCCTCCACTCAGCATTCAGCCTTCCTCTCACAGTGACACATTACTACAGGGAAAACCATAGCTTTGACTCTTTTTCAGCAAAGTGATGTCTTTTAATTAAGTTGTCTAGACTTGCCAAAGCTTTCCTCCCCATTAGTGGGCATCTTAATTTTATGGCTGCAATTGCCATCAGCAGGAACCTTAGAGCTCCCCCCAAAATAAATCCTGTCACAACTTCCATTTCTTCCCTTCTGTTTCCCATGATGTGGTGGATCATGATCTTGATTCTTTTTAATGTTAAGTTTCAGGCCACATTTTGCCCTTTTCCACCCTCATCAAGAGGTTCCTTCGTTCTTCCGCACTTTGCCATTAGAGTGGTATCTGCATATCTGAGGTTCGCATATCCCAGCAAACTTAATTCCAGCTTGTGAATCATCCAGCCCATCCTTTTGCATAAGGTATTTTAATTAAATAAACAAGGTGACAATATACAGCCTTGTTGTACTCCTTTCCTAACTGTTGCTTCTTGACCCACATACAGGTTTCTCAGGAGACCAATAAGATGGCCTGATACTCCCATCTCTTTAAGAACTTCCCACCATTTGTTGTGATCCACAAAATCAAAGGCTGTAGCATAGACAACGAAACAATCCACAAAGGGGGGGGGGGAGACACACAGATCCATGGTCCATGAGGGGGGGACCCAGCCTGGACTGATCCAAAAAGGTTTGTTCTGTATATTGTTCTACAATGTGGAAACCTCTATCATGTGGGCCCTTATTGTACATTTTGTAATCCAAACTACTAATAATTAAATATCATCACAATCAAGTAGAAAAACTCAGTTCTTATCAGAGAGTTGCTTCAAATAAATTCTCAACACAAAAACGTAATAGACTTTTTTTACTAAGAAAAAAATGAACAAAATACAGTCTCTCTCTCCGTATATACATTACATACAGCATAAATCTACATTGGTAAGTGCTCTCATATCCAAATAGATTCTTATGCACTTGATCAATCTTGAACACAAGTTATTTACCTTCTGCCTGGGAAAGAGGGAACACAAAGTTAAATAAGTATCTCAGGGCTGAGAAAAAAAGTGAAAACAGCAATGAGTGCAGCATAAAAAAAGAATCCTTGAAAGAGTGAGGGAACTAAAAATTTCCATCCACTCTTGAAAAATGTTATTGTGGGATGAATTATTTGACACTACAGAATGAGCAAAGTCACTCGAAAGACTCTTCATCCACTGCAATTCAGTCTTTCTCAGCACCAGAAATGCCAGAGCAGTCCAGAAGTCAAAGCAACAGATTCCATATTGTGCCTCAGATAGATTGTTGTGGCTGTCAAGATATGATTCTGAGAATGAGTCAGATTTCACTCTTCTTAGTCAGACACAGGAATAAGTTGCCCCATTCCACTTCTTTATGTGTCCTCCATTCCAGATCTCTGCAGTACCCACAGAGAACATCAATCCCCAGGTCATGCATGATGTTTCCCACTAGACTCCAAACTGTACCAAACAATTCCTTACTCTCTTCTATGCACTCTGAACATCCAATGGCAGAACCAGGTGGATAGTATAGGTTTCAGCTCAAAGGCATAACCTCAAGGTTCTCATGAGTTTCATAATTCATTCCTACAGGTAAGGGAACTACTCAAGCTCCATGATATTTCTGGGATGGAGTCTGGTTGACCAGATAACAACTGCTTTGACAGATCAGACTAAACGGCCATCTAGTCTAGCATTTGGTTTCCAAAAGCAGCTTGCTTGGATGCCTTGTTCTTACAAGGCAGTCATGAAAATGAGTGACCACATCTTCTTCACCCCAATACATGGCAACTAGCTCTAACTGCCACTGATATATTGAATGTATGCATCAGGGGGATGGACAGAAAGTATGTTAGTGTGCAAAAAAAAACCCATTTTTTATTAAGAGCTAGATGGCTGGCATATCATATACATCACAGCAATCTAAGTCTTAGTGAGCTAGATGAATCACACAGTTCCATCACAGAAACCAACTGCCAAAAAATCAACTATACATAAGCATGCAGTTACATCTTGCTGGGAAAAAAAATCAACCTAGAGCTGAATGTGCCAGAAATAAATTATGTCTATAGAAATATGACATAATTCATATGCTTTAACACTTCAATATGCCCCTGAATATCAGCCAGCTGCTGGTGCGCAACCACTGAGTAGGTATTATTGATATCATGCCCAGCCCATGAGCTTCCCTAGGCTCCTGATGACCAGGAACCAAAGTCCCAAAGATCATCTCCCATTCCACAGGAACAAACATATAGAAAAAGGGAGAACTGGTTTTGTAGTGAGACATACAAAACTACTGAGAATTAAAGAATGAGTTCATGCAATATAAACAAATTCTAACTGCCTCATGACCAGCATCACATAAAAATCTCAAAAGTTTTATAAGATCTACCCTTGCTAACTGGGCAAGAGCATGTTCTTTTATTTAGCAGGGAAAGAGCAACATTACCCCAGTAACGTTTTTATTGTGGCTTCGGCTGGTGTTCTTTTGAAGCCTTTTTTCGGTAAACCGCTTTGTGAACTTTTTGTTGAAAAGCAGTATATAAATACTGTTGACTGATTAAAGCTGATCAGGAAAACTGTGTTCAAAACGTGTTCCTGCAGGGCTCTTGTGTCCTTATGGATAAATTCATGGCCAACAGAACTTTTAGTTAATGACAATCAACCATGATGGCTAAAGGGAATCTCCATGACCAGAGAGAAACTGCAACTGAAAACCAATTGCAGGGAACAAATAGAAACAGTCTACAGCCCACAGGACCTGCAATGGCTCCTGGACTAGATGGGACTCCTGTATATGACAATGGCAAAGTCGGTAATAGTCCACATGTGGGACTTCTCCACATACAATGTTATATTTTCTCTCTTGAGTGTTGGTGACAGGCAGCATTGACATTCATATGGCAGGTTTTTCATCCCATAGTGGCACAGGAAGAAACACAAGTCTGTACAACAGAGTTGCTCTTAGGCCATGAAGTTCTTTCACTGCCAAACATTAACCCCAAAATGCAATAATGGGTTGGTAAAGTGATTTACAGCATCTCAAGATAGCCTGTTGCCTGCTTTTTTTCTCACCTACAAAGCCAATCTCGGGTACAGTCTGGACTGACACATATTCACTGTGGCCCTCTTTTGAATATGCATTTGGATGCTGTTCTTTAGGTGATCTATAAGACAGGAGTAGCAGCTGAAGGTAACATGCAGTTACACAAATCTAAGGCATTCATCAGAGATTTATGGGATAAGGAAGGGAGAATGACAAACCTTCTTTCTAGATGTCAGCAATTCAAGCAAGATGCCAATGTAGATGGTTTTGACTCCAATGTGCCAAAAGGATTGAATGGAGCTGACCATTTGTTTAAAAAATTTCAGCAACTCCAATTGGGAAGAAGGCATCAGCAAGTTCCATTCCATTCTCCCATTCCATAGGAACAAATGTACAGAAAAATGGAAGCACTGGTTTTGTAGTGAGACATGCAAAATCACTGAGAATAAAAGAATGAGTTCATGCAATATAAACAAATTCTAACTCACAACCAGTATCACAGGAAAAACTCATCTTAAAACACCCTCAAAGCAAACATTTTAGATTCACATAAGTTGGCCTATTTCTGCACACATGATAATGCTCTATTAGTGCCAATATAAATATGATCCCACACATCTGTCCAAAATTTGAAACCAGTTTCCCGTATGTAAAAACTGAAAGGTTATTTTTCCCATTTTAAATGAAAATGGGTTTAGGAAAAAACGTGCCACAAGGAAAAAGGAACTGCTCTTACACTACTTGGCACATGGTCACAGGAATTTCTTTGCCCCCCCCCCCCATCAGGAATCATCCAATGAAACTGATCAGCAGGAGATTTAAGAAAAATAAGAGAAGTTCCTTCCTCACACAGTCAGCCTGTAGAATCTGTTGACACAAAAAGTGGCGATGACCACAACTTCAAATGGCTTTAAAGAAGGACTTGACAAATGCCTGAAAAATGGTGTGACCATGGCTACTAATCATGACAGATATATGTAACCTCTGGGTTCAAACAGCAGAATCCAGTTATAAAGGAGCAGTGGCAGGAGAGAAATTTGCCTCTATATCTCTCTCCATATCCTCTTGGACTTCCCAGAGGAAGCTAATGAGCCATCAGACCTTCAGGCTGATCCAGCAGGACTTGCTTATGTTCTTATGCCAAGCAAGGGATTATTACCAACATGGACCCCCACAAATTTGCAGAGCTCCGTAGAATTCTTTTTGCAAAACTGAGTAGATGCTAATGAGTAGATGCTTTTCCATCAAAAAGACCCAAAAGACCACCAACGCTGCTCACCCCCACTTTTGAGGTTTTGAATAATTGCCACAGTAAGCTTGGAGCAGAGGAATTCAGAGAAAGAAGTCAGGCATTTGTGGCAGCATCCGTCGAGAGTGGAACTACAGACTCAATGGGAGTGCATGGAACAAAATGAAAATGGATGGTCTTGGAAGGAAAATCTGCTTTTGAGGAGAGCAGGTTAGACTGGAAAAGCAGAAACATGGAAAGACTTAACCTTTTCCACTGCTTTTCTGCCAAAAATTAACACTTCCTTTTCACTTGACTAGGTTCCAAACATGTACATCATTGTAAACATGCATTTGGAACCATCTTGGGGAGGGAGATACAGTGTGCGGAAGAAGTTGATTTTCATCAGAAATTGCTGGAAACACACACTTCTCTACTCCAAGCTGCTGCCTCCTGAACCAGCTCTTTGCTACAAGATGCTGCCATTGTGTTTTGTTACACCTATTAGTGTTTATTATGGTTCTTTCCAAAATGTATTTGTATTTCCACTTCTCTATAAAACCTCAATTGGGTACCGGGGACACTACCTGCAAGATAGTTTGCCTTCTTTCAGTCACACTGCAACATAGGAATCCAGTGAACAAATAGGGAGAGACAAATGGACACACACACACAACCCTCAAGTACACCGGCATCTTGCTGCCAGGGTACACAAACTGTGAGAGTAAAGCTAATATTGGCAAAGGAAGCATTGGAATAAAATTACAACAAAGCCAAAAAAAACACAAATTGCTCTCCCCAAATTCACCCGATACTCAAGTTTGCAGCACAAGGACCTGAAAAGCATGAATTGTGCATTATGACCATACAATTACTTTCTTCTTGTCAGTGTTTAAAAAGTCAGGGTCAGAAAATATCATTGTTTTCCATTAGAATTATGTCAATTACTTAATCTTTTATTAGCCTGGTCCCATTTGTCATTATCCATAAAGTCGCTTTCAAAGCCAGGTTACTCTATTACAGGAGTCCACCAGTCATTCAATGCACAAAAAAGTTTAAAAAAATACTGAACACAGAACGCATCCTTCCCCCTCCTTCCGCGTGTTTGGAAACTGCATGTCACAGAGTGATGAGGTCTACCAGGTTGCCTTTCGGAGGAGTCATGTTGTCAGGGAAGAAGTTCACTAAGGTATCAAACAGCTGAGTTCGTTGGGCATAGATGTGATCAACATCTGAAAACCCTGCAGATGGAAAGAGGAGAGCAAGATGAGATACAAGAGAAACAAAGCCTGTGGATAATGTTCAAGCTAGGGTCCATAGAACATCATGGAAAGAGCCAGAAAAATCTTAGCTCATGACAGAATTCAGAAAGTGACATGGTGGCTACTTTGACTCAAAAGGATACTTTGCAGCCGAAACCCAAGTGCATCAATTGTACAAAAATAGAAATGTCTCACAAATCATTTACGGTTATTTAATTCAGTATGGACATGCATTTTGTCCCTGACCCTACTGACAGGATTACAAACACATGAAGCAGCTTTATTCTAGGTTGGAGTACTAGCCCAATGACAACAAACCTCTCACACTTGTCAAAGGTGACACACAGAGTTCATCAATGCCCAAAAACTCACTTGTAGTTCATTTTTGATGTTTCCTTGTGTAATACATAGCACCACACATGACTGGACTGTCCAGAGAGACAAGCCCAGGACTGAGGGAAGAGTCTGAACTAACCCACCTGTTAAACTTCTTCATAGCTAGCAGAGATAGACCCTCTGCTCTTCAACCTGCTGGCTTTTAGGTTGATAAGTTAATTTGTTTTGACCAGTTCACCTGTGCTTATGACACTACCACCACCATTCAATGTCTAGCATACCAAGAGCTTAAACTGATCACATGATGAATGATAGCAAATTTTCACAGCAAAAGTCCAACAATTTAATATTTTTGGTGGAAACAAACATGTTGTTATACAATCCATATTGTTTTAAATGGTCCAACAATTTCCTTCTGTAATTTTCAGAAATGTGAAATTTTTAGTCTAATGTGTCGGTCCTGGGCTTTTTTTCCCCTGACAAAGTTCTGAAAATTACAGAAGGAATGTTTTTAACAACATGGACTGTACATCAATGTGATTATTTCACCCAAAAATATTAAATTGTTGATCCCATGATGTTTAAAAGGCAGTTATAAAGCAGCAGTTCTGAACAATTCAAGTTCTACTCACCCAAAGCACTTAGATCAGAGCCAGATCTGAAGAGGGCTGAAGCAAGAAGCTGGAACTGGGGAAAATAAGACATGTAAAGATTTTTAAAATTACCAATCATATTCTCCCAGTCCCTTTAGCAGCAAAATTAAAGCAATGTTTTTGATAGGGGGTAGAGGCAATGTCTCTCCAGCAGTTAAAGCCACCATGTTAACGATTCACACTCAACTGGCAAGCTGCTTAGGACAAGCAAGTGTGCAACAATTTAAATGATTTCAGACATAGAAAGGAGAAGTAGACAGGTTCCTTCCACTGCTACAATGGCTTTTTCTCTTACTATATTTTATGTGGATGACAAATATAGAAAAGCCTCACACAGCCAATTTCAGCATGTCTAGAATGGAATACCGATGTTTTCTGTTAAGTCACAGAATCATAGAATGGTATGGGACCTAACTAGCAGCTAGTCAAATCATCTGCCTGTAGCAGGAAATCCTTCTATATAGTGGTGGGCCCGGCCTGGCCCAAGAACCGGTTATCAGGAAGTGGGTGGGGCCAGGCTGGGTCAGAGGGTGGGGCGAGGGTCAGGGGGCGGGGCTGGGGAGGTTTTTAATTTAAAAATTTAAAAAATAAAAAAAATAAAATTACTTACTTCTGAGTAGTGAGGTTGGGCTCTCAGGCTGCAGTGCCAGCCACACATTCCTGGGAGTAAGTCCCATTGACTGTCAAGGGACTTCTGAGTAGTCAGGTTGGGCTCTCAGGCTGCAGTGCCACTGGCATTCTGGGGGGGGGGAGAGTGACTGGGGGCACTTGGGGGCAGTAGGGGCTCTTTAGAGCCAGTTCTGGGGGGTGACTGGGGGCACTGGGGGCTTGCTACAATCAGTAGCCGTTATCTGCAGCTAACCGCTACTGGGATATAAAAAAAATCACTGCGCATGTGAGTGCAGTTAATTACTGGCCAGGAGAGCTCCTAGAGAGTCCCTGCGTAGGCGGGGACCTCAATTGAACTCTTCCGGACTCTCACTTGCCGGAAGAATTCAATTGAGGTCCCCGCCTACGCAGGGACTCCCTAGGAGCTCTCCCGGCCACTAATTAGCTGCGCACACATGCACAGTGATTTTTTTTAATATCTCAGTAGCGGTTAGCCTCAGCTAACCGCTACTGATTGTAGCAAGCCCCCACTGCCCCCAGTCACCCCGAAAGCCTCCGAACCGGTCCGCCTGGTTCTCGCTCCCCCCCCTCCACAACCGGATCGCCAGCGCTGCCAAATTTTAAGATCCAGCTCTGGCGATCCGGTGCGAATAGGCAACTGCCCACCTATGCTTCTATAGCATCTCCACCAGATGCTGCTTCAATGTATGCCTACTGAATTATGAATTTTGTTGAATGTCTATACAATGACAATAAATTATTATTTCATTTCATTTGAATTGTCTTTACAATCAGGAATTTTTTCCGATATTGATCTAGAATATATTCTCCTGCACAATTTATACCTGTTGGATCTAGTTCTAAAAGCAGTTTGAAATTGCCCCTCAAGGGCACATCCAGGCAGTGGTGTGTTGATATCACAGTATTCAGGTGCCCATGCACCAAGAAGGCCTTGATAGCCAGGTGTAGCCACAAAATACTTCCAACAAAATCCCAGAGCCTTACGTAAGCTCTGTGATGGTAAGCAAGGAGATATTTGGTCCAAGAACTAGTCCAGGCTAAAAGACATTTTTACACACAACACTTAGTTATAAAATTCACCACCACAAAACATTCTTAGATTACTTTTCAAAGGGGCTTGACAAATTCATGGAGAGTAAGCCTATCAAGAACCATTAGCCAAATTTCTTACTTAGCCAGACTTTCTTAGGGTGGTCTACCTCTAAACCGCTGTTTCTAGGGCCAGATGAATGGGGAGGGGATACTGTTGCTTTTATGCCCTACCTACAAACTTCCAAGAATCAACTATCCAGTTATTGTCAGGAAAAGGCAGCCAAAATAGATGGCTCTCATTCAACCCAGCAAGGTCTTTATTCAATTCAGAAACCAATATTGTCTGTTCTTTCAGAACAGACAGTAGTAGCTTCTTAAAATGGCTACCTGGCCCCACTAGGCTTTTTCTGTAAAGGCAGCAATGCCAGCAAACAGAAGATGGCAATACTGACACAGGGCTACAGAAAGTGAGGAGAGGCAAAATATATTTTTAAAAATAAGCAATCTCTCTCTAGTATGCCATTGCTGTCCCTTATTTACATCACATTAGTTAAATCCACTGCCCATCCATAACGCACAGCCCTCTCCAGAACATACAGTCTCCATTTCATCTGGCATTGTGGCCTTAAACAACTGAAGTAGATGACATGCACTGGCATCAGCTTTTCAAGTATTATATAGTATGTAAAGAAAACTTTTCTGTTGTTATGGGTCTCAATTTGTAAGCAGGCCTCAGCAGGAACAATGAGTTGTCTTGGGAAGTAAATCTTTCCCCTGACCTTGCTCAACTGAATGAGGGCCTACATTCAAGCAGCATTACATGGCAAAGCATTTCCTGAAATATACTGCACCAATACTAATTCCCACCTTTTAAAAAATACTGTGCAAAGAAAACAAGCATGTCAAGGGAGAAGGGTAGATGGAAGCCCTCTCCCCTGATATGTTATTTTTATATAAACTGGGAGCTTTTTTCCCAGAAAGCATTTAAAGTTTGGAAATGCCATCCATCCAGTGCTACCTGATCATTTTTTCACAAGAGTGAAAAGATAAAGCACAATTAGATGTTGACATCTAAAGGGGTTCCCACAGCTTTAGAGTCTATAGACATATAAACATTAGCATTGTGTAGACATGTCTGTTTTTATGTTTGAAGAATTTAAAAGATTCACAAATTCCCACTCTTTACCTCTTTTGTCTCCTCTGGGTCTGAGTGATCTACTGTGACGAACAAATCATGCTGCAGGTATTTCAGGGCACTTAATGGGTCTGTTTGAGCTTTCTCTTCAAACCTGAGGAAGAATAGAAAAGGTATGGGATTTAGTGCAGATGCTGGAGAACACTTAATGGAGTCCCTGCTCTGCATCTACATCTAAAGACTCAGTAACCAAAGCCTGCCACCTACATAAAGCACTGCAAAACCATATACCATTTCTATAGGACTAATCAATAAAAGTAAAAGACAAGAAGAGGGGGAAAACCATATAGAATTTCGACTTGGAAATTGGTATGAATCAATGAAAAACTCTGGGAACAAATGGATTTAAACAAGAAATTTTCACAATCCTTTTACCATATATGCAGATTCTATAGCCTTGGTTTCTCTTTTTATGGATGGAGGCCCCAATTTACCTATACATTAACACTATTTAAGAGCTTACTGAGGAAAGTGTGTGTACCTTCTTTAACAGGGTACTGTTAAACGTATATTACAACACAGTCCAGATCTGAAAAAGTATGTTTTAAATTGTATTTATTGTTTTATGCAGTTTTAATTGTGTTTTATTGTTCTTTTGAAAAGGTTGTTAGCCACCTTGGCTTTCCTTTTCCAAGGAAGAGAGGCAGGATAAAAATTGAATAAATAATAAAATAATAATAATAAATCCTTGTTTAAACAAGCTCCAGAATGGGGTGCCACCAATATGCGGCACAACTCTACCTCTCCATGTCTTCCTGCTCTGATGAATCAGTGGAAGTTCTGGGCACTGTCTTGACGCTGTCAGAATTGGATGAAAGCCAATAAGCTAAAACTATATCCTAAAAAGACACTGAGGATCAAGAAATCCCAGTCCACCTTCCCACTCTGAACGGGGTTGCACATGTAAAAGAACATATATATATATACACCTTTCGAGTTCTAGATCCTCAAATCTCTCTGCAGCAGTTGCTCCAAATCTCTCAGGTGACAGCAGTTGCTAGAAGTGCATTCACCAAGCTTAGACTGGTACACCAACTCAGACCATACTTGAGCTGATAGGATTTTGCAACAGTAACCCATTCTTTAGTACTTTATGCTACCCTCCAAAACAATCCAGAAACTGCAATTAGAGCAGAATTGAGCATCCCAAGCAGTTACGGGGGCTAGACAATATGATCAGGTTGGCCAGCTACTCCTACAATTACACTGGCTGCCCATTTGTTTCCCATTTGTTTCCAATCCCAATTCAAGATGCTACTTCTAAACTTAAAGGCCCTGCATGACCTGGGTCCAAGCTATCTGAAAGGCTGCCTCCTTCCATGCAACCCCTCCCATTCTTCTAGGTCATTTAGTGCCATCTTTGTCCCAAGTGAGGGTACAGCAACTTGGGGACAAGCATGTTCTGCAGTGGCACCACAATTTTGGAATACCCTCCCAGAGGAACTGAGAACTATCCCCTCTCTTATGGCTTTTCCGCACAGTCTCAAAACATACCTGTTCTAAATACTACTAAATAACTGCCCTATCTGTTCTCTAATAGTACCAACTGTAACTTGACTCCCTCCTTATCACTAATAGCTTTTTTAACCCATTCTGGCTACCTTCCCTCTTTATAATGTGAAATAGTAAAAATGCTATTAATGCCTTCTTTGACCTTCTCTCCTTGTTGTTATCCTTGTTATTTTTAGTACTGCTATACCTCTACTTGCTTTTTAAAAGCTCTGTCCACCGCCTTGGGCATTTGCTTTGGCAATGAAAACAGATCTTTCACAGATACAGGGACATGGCTGTATATGGCAATTGCTAATGGCTGAAATTAAATACAGTATTACAGATGGACTCAAACATGAAACCCAAAAGAAAAAACAGAGTCAAGTGCTAGGTGCTAGAAGTCTCACCAATTTGAAAGACTATATGACTTTTGTGGGAATTTAGCTCCAAGACTGCAGACCTGTACCTGTGCTTTCTTATTAAGTATTTGCAGTGGCGTAGCAAGTATTCTTTGGATGGTCGGCAGAGCTTCAAAGACCAGAAATCATCCAACCTCATCTTTGGAGAACATGATTTGCCTGGATTCCCTCCAAACAAATAGTGAACCTTGCAAAACAAGAATGAAGACACCATAATTAAATATCAAAACACACTAAAAGCCATGCATGCAATGAGGGACACACAGGGGATACTGAGGCAAAGGCTTCAAGTCAGAGGTGTCAAATACCCTAGATATACCAATGGCAAACTGCATTCTACCTTGAAACAATGCACTTCACTCTACCCATCATTCATTTCACATCCCCCAGAAGCTCCTGTGTATATTTAGTAGCTAATACTGCTGAGACATCTTTTTTCAGGTAGACTGTGAAATTCCAATATTAAGGGAATTTTTTATATAAACTGGGAGCTTTTGGTTTTATATTTAACTTCATCTTCCTGTTCAGGTACACTATTCTACTTAGCAACAAGAGATGCTTTGTCCATTAGGCAACAGTCTGCTTTGAAGCTTACTTAGTTCTGGAGGTTTTTTTCATTTTGCCCCTTAGATTTAAAATGATGTTGACCTTTTCCCTGTTCACATCAAGAAGGAAGAGGGTTTGGTCCAAGGAGCCCTCTGGGAAAAACTTGGGAAAAGCCTGAGTTGGTGGCAGGGGAAAAGTAGAATTAAAAAGACCACTGCAGTGTGTCCCAACAAATGTACCTTGTGTAACTCATCATACACAAGCTGGTGTGCAAACCGTGGGCAGGGCTCCTCCTCTTGAAGGCTCTTGCTTGGATTATCTTTGGCTGCTTGATCATTCTTGTAGACACAAGACCTGTAATATTAAAATACCCTTTAGTTAAAACACTCTGCCAACAATCCACCTGCCTGGGACTCTTAGCTCTGCGAGTCCTGGTTGTGATGCTTATCCAGTGTCATCTTGATTGTTCAGGTATCCGAATATTCTGTCTCCAGTTAAACTGCAGTGGCAGTTTAAATAAGCATCACCATCAGGACTCACAGAGTTAAGAGTAAAAGACAAACTATTGTACTTTAATTTGGTATAATCCCTTACACCAGAGTTCTAAAAAAGCTTAGTTGTAATTTGGAAGGGGGTCACAAAACAGCAAGTTAAAGTAAGCAAACCTGGGAGAAAACCTCAGAGATGTCTGAGCTTGGGTTCCCTGTCCCTGAACAGAGGCATCACAAGCAGCAGCAACTTGTCAACAAGTTGCAGACTCTCTGGACATTCGAGAGGCTGCAACATATTGCAGGACACAACTATGCTAAGAGTTCTCCTTTCTGGAACTTAATAAAAAGTGGACTGGATCATGAATGAAAGATGAGCCACATTGTTGGCCACATGAGCAGTACTGCCATATGAGAAGTAAAATGAAACAACCATATTCCATGTCACACACTCTCTCTCCCCTCTCTGGGATATGTATTACCACATGTGGCATATTGAAACATAGGGAAAAGGAACCCTGCTTCACAGATAGCACCCCAGGAATTTGACTCCAAGAGCTGGAGAGGTGGGTGTCATCTTGCATACTGATGACTACCAAAACCTGATGACCTCCCACAGCACCTTCATGTAGATAATGAACAGTATAATAGAAAGAATTGATCCTGTGAGACCCTACAAGTCAACTACCAGGTTGCTGAACATATGCCCAGATTCATGCTGGGCAATGTCGAATGGTCTCACACGCCAGATAATCCTGTACATATCATTCAACATGGTGCCATACTTCAAACACAGGCAATACACAAAGTCCTGGTTTTCCAGCAGAAAACCTCTAAGAAGCCAATTTCAAAGGACATATCACACTTCTAGATAAATTACTCCCAAATGAATACTACAACTACATTCTGCTCACAAGTCTTACATAGACATTCAGCTGAATGCATAACGGAGGATCAGGATCATGCCGATTTGTGCTGCAGATCACCCACCCACACAATGGCCATATCGTGTGGGTATATAATGGACATATTGTGTGGGTATAGCATAAAGTCCAAAATGTACACTCAGTATGTCACAGTACTTGATTTTATTCATAAAATGGTTTGATCCTGCACACATCAGACTCTGTGCATGTAGAAACATGATGTTGCAATGAGTTGGGGGCAGTCCCAATTCCTCCCACATTAACCAAAAATCAGCATAGGATTACACTAATGCCAATAGCAATTGCTCTGCAAAGTCAGAAATTTTCTCAAATTACTTTCTGCTCTTCCTCAATTCAAAGCAGCTAAACAATGAACTAGAGTTCAGTTTACTTCTTCCCAAACCTCATTTGCATTGGTAATGACTTGTACATCTTGTTCTGCTGTGAACTTGCCCTGCAATATTAACACTTATGTATGATCATGCTGAAGAGTGTTCATTTTTTTCTCTGAAAAGAGCTTTGCTCCACTTACCAGCTGTTCCGCATGATGTCATAAATCCAGAAGGAGTTCCGAACATTCTCTTCCCGTTTCTCCTTGTCTTTACTAAGTCCAGATAACACATGAATTTCATTCAGCTCTGGATCAATGGTAGCTCTCTGGGTGAAGCCAGTCATTGGTACTGTTAATGAGAGTGTGGAAATCACAGCAGTATTATTGCCTCTGAATGTGCGCGTGTGCACATCAACTGAAAACCAAATATGTGTTCTTTGCTTCAAAACACTTGCTTATCTCTCTATATAAAACTGAAGTCACTGAATAACGCACGGACTCACTCAATGACACGCTGACACATCAACGCCCAACCAAAACCTCCGGATTTAGAAGCATGAAATTTGGGGAGGATCTTCCTTCTGTGATGGTGGCACCCACTAAGACACAGGTGTCAAACACAAGGCCCATAGGCCAAATTCAGCTCACCTTCCCATTTTATCCAGCCCACGAGAGCTTCAAAGTCTACACTTTCCTGGGAGTAAGCCACATTTACTATAATGGGGCCTACATCTAAGTAGACATGCAGAAGATGGGACTCCGGCCCCTGGGAGAATCCATTAATGCTAACTTCAGCCCTCTATATGAAATGAGATGACACTCCAAAAACCAATTTTGGGAAATTCAAACCGAAAGAGGGTGAAAATGGGCACAACATGTTTTCATCGCTATACTTTACCTTGAAGAATCCCTGACTGATCACTGCTCTGCCCCAACCCCTGGACCTAGAAGTATGAAATTTGGGGAGGGTATTCCATCCATGATGTGAGCACCCACTGAGAACCAATTTTGAGAAATCTATCTCCTAAGGGTATAAAAGAGGTGCAACATGTTTTCGTTCTTTATTGAACACTGAAGACTATATTTAACATTGAAGGTCAACAACCAGCCCCCAAAAGTGCACTTAAACGCATGAAATGTATTCCTTCTGTGATGTAAGGAACCAATTTGCAGAACCAATGGTGTCTGCTGCCAAGTGTTGGCCACTGATGCCCAGTGCCTGGTAAGGATGCCCAATAGTGCCTGGTGCTGTCTGCTGCCCACTGCCACCCAGTGCCCCATGGTGCCCTGTGCCTGCTACTTAGTGGTGCCCGCTTCCCAGTAGGGGTTCCCAGTAAGGATACGTAGTGCCTGGCCTCTGACGGTGCATCAAGCTTAGTGCTCAGTGGTGCCCTATGCCCAGTAGGGGTGCCCAATGGTGCCAGCTGTGTGGTGGTGTCCATAGAGATGCCCAGTAAAAACGCCCAGTGTCCACAGGTGTCTGCTACCCACTGATGCCTGCTGATGCCCAGTGGAGGCCACTGGTGCCCACTGCTTGGTGGTACCCAATGAAGCCCAATGGTACCTGGTGCTTGATGGGAATGCCCAGTGCTCAGTAGGCATGCCCGCTCATGCCTGCCACTGCCCTCTGGCACCCTCTGGTGCCTGTCGAATACCAATGCCTGCCAGTACCCACCACCCAGTGCCATTGCCTAGTGCTCACCAGTACCCAACCATGCTGGGAGACCACAAATATTCTTGAAATCTTACTCCCGGAACAGTGGGTTCATTCCGCTAGTACTATCATGAAATCAAAATTTGATCCAACAAAGTCATTAACAAATGAACTGGTAATGTATTTAAATTGGTAAATACAGAGAGTAGAAGCAAGGGGCTAATAATTATAAGATGGTTTTACTGATAATACAGCTTAGCTATTTAAGGATCTTGCAGAGAAAGGCTCTAGGGGTGGTAACTGGAATAAAGAATGACTTGATTAAAAACATTTTTTCATACTAATCTGCCTGCAGCAACAGCATGATTAAGCATTTTGCAGGCACTCTCTCTCTCTCTCTAATTTTATTTTCCATCAGTTTCTCCAAATGTGGTTGTTAGAGTATAGCATGAGATTTATTTATTTAAAAGATATGATTTATTAAAAATGATGTCACTTCCAGTCCTGCTAGAACAATGATGTCACTTCCCACTTAATGATATCACTGCCTGTCCTAGGGGGTCCCAATGCCGTATATAAAAAAGGATCCTGGAGCTACAAGGGTGGATACCACAGTTTTAATTAATTAACCTGTAATTCTAACATATCCCTCCACAAACAAGAGAAATTATCAGAACTATTTATTTACTTTTTCAGACATGCAGTGATGGTAAAGCAGCATTCTGTTAATTCATGACTTCTAAATGAGTTACTCATGAATTCTACAGTTTAACATAAACTGGGCAGCTTAAAAAGAAAGCTAATTATGGTGCTCATATTCATCTAACTACAAAGAGCAATCAATATACGGTATTTTGACCGAACACAGCTAACATGCTTAGCCACTAAGGAAGGGTTTGTTTCTCTACCAAGTGTGAACATTACATGTATCTACTTAAAAAAATACCTATGTGCTGTTCATAATACAAGTCTGTGTGTGTGCATGTGTGTGAATGTGCTTGCCCAACAACCCATTTTCTTCATGCTTGTCTCCGATTCACCCATGTTTCCAGCAAGCAATGGGAGGTTGGATATGAAACAAGAAAAGACCAGGAGTAAGCATGAAGAAAACAGATAGTTGGGCATAGAGGGGTTGCTAAGGGTATCATGGTGTATAGCCTACACCAGGTGATGCGCTCAGGGGTATGACACACACTAGAGGGGGGTGAGTCATCCCAAAATTGTAACTGTAATGGTTTGGAATAGCCCCATCATGTTATATATCATGGGCTTTACAGCAGAATTCAATGCAAAAAAATCTTCCAATCAAATGTCATGGCCCAAAAAAAATGGAAAACAAAAAAAATGAATGGAGCCCTATAGAAAGTGAAATAGGGCCCTATCAAATGTTTACTCGAATGCCAAACCTGCCTGAGTCCATTGGAAAGGGCAGGCTGAGAGGACTCCAACAACAGAAGAACTGTCCCTATCCAATGAACTCAATGCAAGTGCAAGGCTTCCAGAATGGTCCAGATCCTATGCAAATGGAATTCAAAAGTGCTCCAGAAGGCAACCTGCCTTCCACAACCCATTGAAAAGGATCAAAATAGAGGCCTCAACAAATTAGGTGAATTTTTTACAAAAATGTTATTGGCTTAAAACTGGTGATAATCCAAACTCCTCAACCCCATTTGCCCCCCCCACAGCCCAATATCCTGTCATCATTCTGCGGTTTTAATTTTTTTATTTTTTTTTATTCGGGGCAGGGGATTGGCGGGTAATGCTTTTTAAATGTTTTTTTTCTCAAAAGCAGTCTAGCCCAAACAAAAACTGATTTTATCCCAAATAACACTGAACAGTTTAAATATGAGAACTTAAATTGAACTGGGCATTTGGTAAGACTAAAAATCTTACTGATTTTTTTAAGTATTGATGTTATTCAGTTGGTTTAATTTAATGTATTAGTAATTTTTATTTATTTTACGTTGGTTGATGATGTCACTTCCATTCATAACATCACTTCTGGTGGGTCCTGAACAAGCTCTTTGTAAAAGAGCCTTGGGAGTGGTTGGACCACTAGTGATGAAAATAGCTGCAAACATGGTTTTAGGAATAATACCATAATGTTACATTCTATTGGAAGTGTAGTTTAAGCAGAATGCAATGAAACACCACTATGAAATATCTTTTATTTTTTATTAAAATACATGGCTAAAAAATCCAGTGCAGGTGGGGCAAGTGCATAGGAGATCACTCAGGTTGATAACCCAGTGCATAGGAGATCAATCCTATGGGAGTGATGAGCTGGCCTCCTGCACCAAGTGACGTGAACCCCAGCAATACCACAGGGAGGGCAATCTGGCAAGCACACTTGCACACTTATTCAGGGATCATAGATAATTCCATGATTTGGGGCTCAAAAACCTCCCCTCAATGCATCTGTGAGAATGATTTAGAAGCAAGCATTTATGGTAAATCGATGCTAACACAATAAGCTATCACAATAATCTCCTCATATCCTGCTTGCAAAGCAATATGTACTACAGCAGGCATGTCAAACTGGCGGCCCCAAGGGCTGCATACGGCTCTTTGCAGGCACACATGCGGCCCTTGAGTGATCTCCCCACCCCCAGAAGCAGCTCAGTAGTGGTGGCAGGACACTTGATTTTGAGCCAGAGATAGAGCCCAGGAGGAAGGAGGATTCATGCACAGCTGCAGCAGCTTCCCGGGGGGGGGGGGGGGGGGGAGAGAAAGAGCCCAGGAGGAAGGGGGCACTTCTGAATAGTCATGCAAAAAAATTGGATTGCAGCCCTTGGGAGACACCATTAATGCTACTGCGGCCCTTGGGAGACACCATTAATGGTAATGCAGCCCTCTGTATGAAATGAATTTGACACCCCTGTACTACAGTTCTACTAATGGTAATATCTACCTATTTATTTATTTATTTATACCCCGCCTTTCTTCCCGAAGGGAATTCAAGACTGCTTACAACATTTAAGCTTACTTTCCATTAATATTAAGAATAAAAATCACTGCAGTTAAGTTACTTACCCATCCCTGAATCCTTCTTTGTGCCATCTGATATGATATCCACATGGTCGCTATCTACATCATAACTGAAGAAGTCATTCAAGTACGTTTTTGACCTCTGCCCACCAAACACATATAGGCAACGGTTTTTCTGATGGAAAAAGAGAAAGAAGTTAAGATATTCCTCAAGTTTCCGGGAACATGGGACAAGAATGGATCTGGGTATATGAAAGAGCCTAACACCTCTGCAATGTAATATCAAACACCTGTGTTAATATAATTATGGTAACATGACCTCAGTTTGAGGAGTGTAAATGGGGATCACTCAATGCACATCTAGGGGAAGATGCCAAGTATTATGGGAAGGTTTCACAAAACACTTGGGTGTGCTGAGTCATACATTTTCCCATAGGTGGAGACTGGTATAAAAGAAGGCAAGTACATATGTCCCTCGTTATACACTAGGGTTCCGTTCCAGAACTTCCCATGGATAAAAAAACCTCTAGATAAAGAAAACAATGGAAAATAAAGACCCACTTCCAGATTTCTTGCTCCTCTATTGGGCCTAGTGGAATAATGTAGTGTCTCAATTTCTGCTGGTGTTCAATTTTGGAACTGAAAAATGGAATGGCTCCTTGCAATAATACCTAACTACAACAGTAGAAAAAGTTTTTAAAACTGTGATTTATAGTGGCTGTTCATATTGAGTCAAATTGGTATATAAACAAGGTTGGACCTCTAATATCAGTGGGTATAGGTTGGATGTTGTGCTTGCTGCCAGAGGAGGTGGATTGGAGTGTGATTTAAATTATACAGATTTATAAAATCTGTGTCTTCTGCTGTGGGTGTACCTAACTCTGGAACTGTTATTTGATCAGTTACTGGACTTGTTTCCATACACTGCCTCACAAACACTTCAACTGTCTTGACTACTGGTAAGGCAACCAGGAAGCCGTGACCTGAAACCATGGATAGCGGAGATGCCCCTCACCCTCTGTGGATTTTTTGAACCCTGCAAAGACTGCAGACATCTACATTTAGCCTTTGCAGGGCACAGAATGACTATTTTGGCCAGTGATTTTCAACCAGTGGCACACTGGTGTGTCAGGGACAGTCCTCAGGTGTGCTGCAGGAATTTGGGGAATGACATGCATTCATAGGAAAATTGGGGGATTTGAACAGTCTAGGGTGCCTTGTCAATGGTAAAAACAACTGAAGGTGTGCCTTGACAATTTCAGTGCCTTGTCAGTGTTCCGTGAGATGAAAAAGGTTGAAAATCACTGCTTTAAGCCAAAAAAGCCACTTTCATTTTTTTCCCAATAAAATGGAATGTTTTTGTCAAACAGCCATCCTGAGGCCCACACAGGCCATGGACCTCTGCAGGTACATGACTTCTGCAGGGCTCAGAAGAGACTCCAAGGTGAGGGGCATGCAATTTCCCTGACCTCTGAGGGTGCAGGGCCTCCCACATTCATGTTTAAACTAATCTACAGATAAGTTTTTGAAATAGTAGTGAAAGTGTGAAAGGTCAACAGCAACAAAATCTGCAGTCAGTCTGAGGAAATGTCATGTTTTGTATTATCTCTCTCTACTACACTACATCTACTCTACTACTCTACTACATCAGATACAAGCTCACTTAGGAAAAAATTAGCAAACATACTCTTAACTTACATCAACAGCAACTAAAGCTAGTCCATTAAATTCAGTGGTTCTCAAACCTTTAGTATCAACACCAACTTTAAAAATTGGGACGAGCCTAGCAGTACAAATTGAAAATAGTTTCACCTAACCAGCTCAAGCCTCTGAATTTATTGTTTGTATTATGGAGGGGGCTTGCCTTGTTGAGAATTTGGTGAGCTCCACATTCATTGGATTAGGATCGTTCTGGTAGCTTTACATTCCTCTTTGCTTGGACTTCAAAAGCCATAGTGTGTAGTTTAGTTTTCTACAGGGCTCAATACATTTATCAGTTGGAAGAGACTGTGTTCGTGCGCACGCATGTGTGTGTGTGTGCATGTGTGTGTTTCTGTTTTGAGAAGGGGGGTTCCACTGAATCAGAACAGACTGTTCTATGCAACAGACCCTTTCACCTAAACATACACTGCAGCTCAGTTTCATTTGCCATAGGCTTCCACGAATTTTTCTTGGCAGTTATCATCTTGTCTGTTTCACAACCCACCGTCAATCAGGTCGTGACAAACAAGATTGGGAAACAGCTGATTAAGCTTGAAGCCCTAATTTTTGATCATTGTTTTTGGGTTTTAAGTGTTGCTTTTGCTACAGAGCAAAAGACCAGAACCTGTTTTGTGTTTGTTCTTACCGAATGAAACAACATGCAGTGTCCTATCCTGGACTGGATATCCTCAGGGCCAGCATTACAAGAATCTTCTCGCAAAAGCTTCCATGTCTGACACCGACAATCAAAAGCAAAGAGGCCACTAAACTGTGGTTCACTGGCTCGGCTGTCATCCACATTGCCATTGCATGTTAAAATTCGTCCACCAAACGTGTAGATCATATGTTTCTCTGAATCCATACACATCTGCGAGAGGGAGGGAGGAACATACAGAAAAATTGATTGATTGCTTGCAATACTAAAACAGTAGAAACACAGTTTGTAAAATTGTGATTTGCAGTGTGACTGCAGAGTCAAATCAGTGGTTGCTCGGTACTCTAATTTCTCCTGTTTTTATTGTCCCATTTAACATAATCTCCTCTGTTTTCAGCATCACCTGCTGTTTGAATCTGCATTCCCCACTCAATAAACGACTGCCATCTCTGCATCTTACCTGTTACACTGTAACATCTGAATTTTAAATGTCACGATGTTACCTCCCACTTGTACTTACAATGCAACTCTAGTCCCATATGTTCCTCACAGGTGTGAACATTTTAATTCTAGCTGGTCTCAGCTGTTCTCTTAAGCAACATGCCCTATTCTTCCACATCTGATCTCTCTTAATTGTGGACTAGAAACAGGATGTTAGCCTCTATTCCAAAGCCATTCAACCATGAAGGCACAGCCTCTACACACTAAAATGAGGTACTCCAGACCCCTTTATTCCTTCCTGATTGTATAGTGAATGTCCCCAGAGTTGCATGTAGCAGCAACAATAGAACTTTTTAAATAGAAAGGGTCACTCTTCCTGTGTGCAACTGTGTGTCTTACCACACGATTGAGGCTTCATGCTGTTCAGAAACCTCTGAATGTCAGTAAATAAGTTCTAGATTCCCCTTCAGGAAAGTAGGTAGCTATAATTGTGCTTGGAAACCCTTAACAACCCCCATTTTCTCATTCTTATTCCCTGTCTGTAGTGGCTAGCAGATGGGGAAAAAAGTAAAGACCAATCCTTCCCTTTTAAAATGACCCTTTCCCATTTATTAGGATGCACCAAAATACATGCTGCATTTCACACAACTACCATTATAGAACAGGACCAAAGTACACCATTTTGGGGGTATAGAAACATTACTGTGCATTATTTCTATCTCTATGCTTTTAAGATAAAAACGTGTTCTCTGAAATTCATCTTTACTGAAGGGGGAATTCTTGAGGTTATGCCAATTTTTTAACTAGTCTAAAAATCCTATGTCCCAACAAAGCTATCAGCAATGCAATATATATTAATCCTCCTAAAAAACAAGATCATTTGGTTACCTCTAAATAAACTGTTCAGTCAGATAACAAGGGAAATATCTGGATAGCTTTTCTTCTGACTTCTTTTGCCCCAAATTGGATCATCTTTACTAAAGCTGAATTATCTTCCGAAGGAATTGGAAGACTTCCTTATTTAGACAGAGATTCAGCAGCTGCAGAGAACTGACTTCAGCAGTGTGCTCTGCATTTTGAAAATTATATTTTAACTTTTAAAAATTTGATTGCTTCACATATATTCCCTGATCTACAGTAGTGCCTGGAGATGGCAGGTACAGCTGGGAAAGTATGACTGCGCTTTATAAAGATTAGGACTACATGCACAGTGGTTAGGAATGGGAATTAAGACAAAAGAAAAGCACAAGCAGCCGTGATCTGCATAAAGCCTCCATTCTATATGCCAATACTGTTAATGAACATACTATACTGACCTGATGATCAAAGACCAGCTTAGGGCCTCCATCTGCAGCAGTATCTTCACTTAGCAGCATCCATGTGTTAGTGTCAATGTCGTAGCGATAGAAGTCACTTTTTAGAGATTTGCTATTCCTCACAGAGGAATCCAGGTAACGACCTAGCGTGTAGATCTGTCTTCGCTGGATGTCAATGCACATCTTGTGACAAGACCTGGCACTGGGGCCATTCTGTTGAGCAGAGAAAACAGAAACTAAGCCATGTTCACAGAGAAGTAAATAAACTCATGGGTGGCACCCACTGTGTTGTAGAGTTTCCTTCCTCCCTATGTTAGGCTAGGGTGTTGGAACTAGGACTGAGGAGACCCAGGTTCAAATCACCAGGAGACCCTGGGCCACTCAAGACACCTCAAGTCTGACCCACTTCATAGGACTTCTAAAAGTTAACACAGGGAAGAAAGAAGCTCTTTGAATAAGAATGGGATTCAAATCATGTTTCTAAAAATCATATTATTGGATATAATTTATGTATTTTTAATTGTTATGTATAAACTCTTTTGTCAGCCCCCTTGAGTCCTGCTTGTGGGAGAAAAGTGGGGTACAAATTTGTTAAATAAAAATAAATAAATGTGACAATTTTTGGAATGCCTTTCTATTATTCAGCTCCAGAAAGCAATAGGATCCTTCCCAAAAAATGCAGTTGTACTTTATGTATATCAGCTTCAAGTTTCTTTTTGGAAGCTGCGACTAAGCCACTCTATTATTCAGAGAGAACAGCAACATCTTCTGTTCTTTGTTCTCCCCTACAGCACCATACAAATATGAATACCAGTAAGTCCCAGCATAAAGTATGTTAAGAACCACAACATTTAATCAGTTTTATAGGAATAAGCACACACTAGAGGCACCCTGAGTCACTAACACAAGATTATAAATATAGAAAGATTCACTAGGAGCGGGAACAAATCTTGAAGATGAGCCACTCCTTAGTCACACTTGCAATGTGTTCCAATATCCATGCAACATTTTACAATAAATACATGGAACTTCTAGCTTCCTACTCATTTCATGGCCCCTTTCAACTTAAGCCAATTTGCTTCCCTTAATTTAAAAAAGAATGAGGACTGTTTTGTAAGCAATCTTGGGTGAACACAGGAAAGATTCCAAACTCTGCAAGCTGTTAAAGCATTCTAAAATATCAGAAAACCCAAATCAAAAGAATAAGCTACTTAAACTATCAATTTAATTACTAGTGTTTAAACATCTAACATCATTATGTGTCACAAAAGGTGTACCACTGTATTTGTTACAGAAGCTCACACAGTTAAGTAAAATAAATGTTAAGAGGGTGAATGCCTCCCCCAAATTCTGAAGCTCTGTTCCCCTTGACTTAGGGTACCCTGAAACCTAGAAGCTGAGAAATGCCACTTCTAGTTTTTCGTAAAACCAGAAGCGACTATTTTTTTGCAGAGCTGGGCTCAGATGATCTAGATCGGTGAGCTCAGTCTAGATCTCAGCTCAGATGATCTAGCTGGGCTCAGTCTAGATCGGTGAGCTCAGAAGGCTCACCGATTTAGACTGCCTTCTAGTTCCAAATCACCCAGTGAACTTTATGGTTGAGCAAGGTTATAAATCTGAATCTCCCTATTTCTAGTCCAACATCATTGGACTAGTCAATACATCATATTACCTAAGGCCTAGCAAAAACACGACAAAAAAGAGATTTATAACTTGCTGTAAGTTAGAATGTTCCATAAGCCAGGAGATCGGTGTGGGGGGGGGGGATAGACAACCACATTTGAATAAAACTGCTTAAATCAATTGAAATAATGAAACTTAATGAGACAACCACTCCTTCTGCTTGTATACTGAGCAACATTCAGTAGCTGCTTTCAGTACTGCTGCCTCCTATCAGTTACAACGTTTTCATTAAACTTTTTTCTTCCATTCTTTTCTGCCAAGGAACCTTGTTTATTTCTTCAGCAATAGAACAGCGAACTTTTCCATCAACTGTTATGAAAAACAATTGAGCCTCTTAAGCACAGGTGGGCAGTTCCCAGTTTGGGCCTACTCGCCCGAACCGGATCTTGTAACTTGGCGGCTGGTGGCGATCCGGTAGGGCCGCACAGGAGCAGAATCGTAGGAAGTGGTTCGCAGCCACCGCGGCCGCCATTTTTAATCTGCGCATGCACTGTGCGCATGCAGCTGCTGCTTGGAGGCGGCTGAGGAAGTCCTCCTCCCCACCTCCCATTCAATCCCTCCTCCCCGCCTCCGATTCACCTGGGCCAGAGAGCAAGCAGCCACATCGCGCACTCTCCAAACAGCCAGGCTGCTTTGCCTCAGCGAGGCACCTTTCTTGCGGCTTCCTGTCATCCCTGCCTGACCTGACCTGACCTGCCTTAGTGCCTTGCCAGCAACAAGCCTTGAGTATGTACTTACTTCCGAGTAGACCGCCTCGTGACCTCTTGGGCAAAGCAAGCAGTGAGAGATCTGTGTGTGTTACTTCCGAGTAGACCCCCAGGGCACGTGTGTGTGTTTTTAAGACTTAAAAAACCAATGTAGGACAAAATGTAGGACGTCCTACATTTTGTCCTTCATTAAACAAATATGTTCCAGTGGGGTTGGAGGGTGATTGGGGGCAGCGGGGGCTCCTTAGAGCCAGTTCTGGGGGGTGGGAGGGTAATTCGGGGGCACTGGGGGCTTGCTACAATTTTAAAAAATTCAAAAAAAATAACTGCGCATGACAACGCAGCTAATTACTGGCTGGGGAAAGTTCTTGGAGGCCTTGCGTAGGTGGGATCTCAAGTGAACTCTTCCAGGAAGTGAAAGCACTTTCACTTCCTGGAAGAGTTCACTTGAGGTCCCAATCACCCAATCACCCTCCAACACCCCCAATCACCCTCCAACCCCACTGGAACATATTTGTTTAATGAACATATTTGTTCAATGGGTCTTACTCCCAGGAAACTGTCTCTAGCATTCCTCCCTTCTTTCCAGGATAGATCTTCTTTTCTCAGCCTGGTGATTACAAGCCTAATCATATCTACTCAAAAGTAAGCCCTATTGTGCTCAATGGGTCTTACTCCCAGGAAAGTGTGGACAGGGTGCATCCTCAGGAAGCTAGGCTAGGCAGGTCTACTCAGAAGTAGGTCCCATTACAGTCAGTGGGGCTTACTCCCAGGAAAGTGTGGCTAGAACTGCAGCCTGAGAACCCAATCCTATGCATGCTTACTCTGAAATAAGTCCCATGACAGTAAGTCCCACTAACAAAAACTTAGATTTTTCTTTAAAAAATTAAATTTTAATTTTTTTAAAAAAAATTCCCTTTAAATTCTCCCTGGCCCTGGCCCCGCCCACTTCTGGAGAACCAGTTCTTGGGCCATGCTGGGCCCGTCACTGCTCTTAAGAGTCATGACTTCATATTCTCTCCAAACGTGCACCAAGGGGAGGGAAGCTTGCAACATCATTGCTAGTTCAAGACTGAGCTGGAAGTAGACATGTTTAAGGAACATGTTAGCTTGACGAACATATCAGACCATAGAGTGCACTCATGAGAAATACTTGAAACTTGCCTCTTTTTCTGTATCTCTTGATATACACATCCACTGGTTTTCTTTCACACTGTATGCCCAGAAGTCAGCCAGATCTTGAGTCCCGTCCCAGCCACCAAACAGATACACCATTTCTAATCAAAATTTCAGAAAAAAAACATTTTGTGAACCAAACAGCATGAAGTACAGGATCATCAGAATGTTTGCTTGCAGCATTAAGATTACATTGATATTGCTAGACCACTAAACACCGGCTTCTTCATAAAAAGTAAAATTTGTCACCTACAAAGATTGACAATGCTCTGAAATTAACTTTAATGATATCAGATAAAAAGCTCCAGGTGAATTGCGTAACTAATTGTTTGAAGTTTTTATAAGACACCTACACTTTGAAGTTATTGTATATAAACAGAGCTGCCACTTTAATGCTAGAAAACCCACAGGTTGCATGTTCCAATGATGAACCAAAAGGAAACATGGAAGAAAAATAAGAACTGAACTACACAATCAGATAAGCTGCAGAAATCCCTCATGTTTGAAGAAGCAAATACAACAAGTCCTGTGGCATCTAACTTTCCTGGACTGCCCACCATGTAAGGCAGTGGTCCTCAACTTTTGTGGCCCCAGGGACCAGTTCTGTAGAAAAGAAATTTCCAGGGACCAGCCCAGGGGTAGGGGGGAGAGTTCTGCCTCTGATGACCTGGAGGGAGGGCTTCCCCACCTAGAGTAGAGCACAGTACACAGTACAATCCCATTATAATAAATAGAGCTATTGCTAAGTTACTGTGGATAGGATTGCAGGTAAGAGCCCAATGTCTCAATGCATGTCTACTCAGAGCAGGAATTTTCAACCTATTTCAGTGCAGGATGCATTGAAAATGCATAAAGCCATCCTAGTCATTCTTATTGGAGAGTAAGCCTCATTGACTATAATGGAACTAATTTCTAAGTAGACAGGCATTGGATTGGACTCTGAGGCTGCAATCATATCCACACTTTCCTAGGAGTAACCTCCACTGACTGCAGTGGGACTTATTTCTGAGCAGAAATGAGTTGAGCTGCAAAAGGTACTCAGCTCTTCCAAAAAGCTGGCTTCTAAACAAAGCCAGCACGCTCACACGCACTCTTCTCCCTACCTGAAAACTATCACCCTGACTTTTATTATTTTGTATTATAATACAGTACTGTAATAATTTTATATGAGTGTTTTTTTGGTTGTGGAACAAATAATCTGAGTTTCCATTATTTCCTATGGGAAAATCTGCTTTGTATGAAGAGCACTTTGAATGACAAGCACGTTTCCGGAACGAATTATGATCATAATTCAAGGCACCACTGTGTTTAGCTCCAAAGCAACTAAAGACGGTGTGACTACTGGGTGGGGTGGCCAAACTTGCTTAACAAAAAAAACCATAAACTATAAACTTCAGGTGTGTGAGAAGCAAGAGAGATGTTTGAGAGATGCAATACTTAAGATCATTTAATCCTTTTTTCTTTGTTTGTTCTTACCCCTTTTGAAAAATAAATTAAAAATACTTTATAAAGACCACTAAAGTTTTTCAATATACCAACCATGAACATTAAACATTTTAATCCAGTTGACTCTCAGCTTATTCCTTGTAAATACAGTAATTAGACAGCTTAATATTTCTTATTTACCTTTTATTTTAATTGTGATAGTTCTTTGCAACTCAGCCAACATTTCTCTGAAAACTACATATTAGATGACAAATAACAGCATGTGGCTCAGGAGCAATTGTTTGGCACCCCTCTTCCGGGGCAATGTGGTTGGGCAATTTATAAAACTGGGCTTTATTACACAGGGCTTTAAATCTTTGTCTTAAAGTGCAAAAACAAGAATCTCCTGCCTGTGCTCGAATAAAAGGGCCTGGGTGACAGCAGCATTGTTTCTGGATTGGTTCCACAAGTGTTTTGTTCTAGAGATCAAGAAATACACCAAAGAGAAAAGGCTTGACTTTAAAGTGTTGATGGATCCTGGGCACCCTGATGCACTCTGGTTTGCACATAATGATGCTGCAGTCATCATTCTACCCCACAAAGCCACCTCTATCCTGAAGCCCTTCAACTGATGTGTAATTTCAACTCAATATGACAACAATGTCATGGGATTATTCTGCAAGGCATGCATTCAGAGAGAGAGGGGGGAGAGAGAGAGAGAGGGAAAGAGAGAGGGTGCACATGCATACAAATGGCATACACATGTGTGCCACATGGTGTCATAACTTCATGGCATGTCATTGGCACCAAGATGCCTGACTGAAGACATTATTTCCTATCACATTTCAAATACAGAAATAAGACTACAAATTCTATTCAGACTCCTAACCACTAGGGGGTGCTATAAAGCTGCATTTAAAAAACAGGCCTCCGTCAGTCTTGAAAGACTATGGTATTGTGCTCAGTGCTGCATACGCTGCATGCGAAGCATGCGAAGCATGAAAGCCTAGGCTGGATTGTTATGGAGGATAGGCTGTTACCCAAGCAGCAAATCCCCCCTCTCTACGCCACTGAATTAGTCCAATGGAAAGGCAAAGCCGATACAATTGGATCCAGCTGGCGTTGCAGAGCTGGGCTAAGGACAGGAGCTCGAACCCTGGCCTGCTGGTTAACAGGCACAGCGTCTTAACCGCTTGCGCCACCCACAGCCCATAAAGCTGCATAAAACATTTAATAAACTTTCTGGCATTTAAATTCCTATAATTAAGCATTGTACAAAGTTATTTAAAAACAGGACCCTGTTTGAAGACTTAGAAACTAACATGAATTTTTTTTTAAAAAATTGTAGACTACTCGCCAAAACAAGCAAGCCAAGTACTCAACCAAAATCTGTGAATAATCAGAATTTCAGATAAGAATGCTTTATGAAGCATCAAGTAAATTATGGGCGCAATCCAGAGTAACTACAGAGAGTCCTTGCTCCGGTGTAAGAACAATTTGCTCTGGATTGCAATATGAATTTCCCATGGTTTTTCACTAGGTGGTGCAGTAACTACGGGTGCATGTAATGTCTCTTACGTGCTCCTGTAGTTACTCTGGATTGTAGGGTAGGATTAAATGAAAATGCTATCATGGCTGTAGTACTGAAAAGTTTAAAAAGTGACAGTCAAATCTATCCAGTGGAAAATAAAAATGTCAAAGATTGCTCACCTGTTTGAACATCAATGACCATCTGGTGACCACCTCTCATTCCTGGCCTGCTGTCTTCACTATCACCTAGAATGGATTTAAGAAAATAAGAATCCAGATTAGACCATTCTTTTTCAGTCACTAACTCCATTCAAGCTGCATAATCTGGAAGTAAATTTCTAGAAGGCAGTACAAATTAGGCAGTACAACAAGAAATACTGTCAGCATAGACAGAAGAGAGCCTGTGTTATAGTGGCTATACTGTTAAGATACTGGATGGCTGATCATATGACCTCTTTTTCCAGGACATGTCCTCTTTTTTAAACCTTGTGTCCTATTAAAAATCTTAAATTGTTCCACTTTTCTTTGTGAGCAGACACCAGGTAGCCTTTTTTTTAACAAAAATTTTACAATTACAAAACTGTAATTATACTAGTTTAAATTTAATAATAACAAATAATTTTTAAATTAGCCACAAATCCCAAGTTCAACCAATCCCAAGCTCAACCAATTGTTTTATGGTTTAAGCTTGGATCAGTCTCTCCTCCTCCAACTTAATCTTGTAGCGTTTAGGATAAAACTGGAGGACCATCTACTTCACCCTATCTCCTGAGAACAATGGCAAGATAATGCAACTACTACAGTTTAGTTTGTTCTAACTGTCCCAACGAGAGGGGGGGGAAACAAGTTCCCGCAATAAAAGAGGAGCTTAATAATAGTTTTCCCATCTCCACAAAATCATTAAAACAGCAAATTCAATTACCAAAATGTAGCACAAATCCAGGAAAAACTAATCTCAAAAATCTGGCTCATATCTAGTTCTGAATAGACTCACCTGAAGTTTTGGTGCTCTGCTCTTTTATGCAATACTGTTTCATTGTAAAAGAAGGTTGGTTTTGACTTTTAAAACCAAACACCAATGCCTCAGCTCTTGTAAAATGCTTAGTAATTTATGTTTGGGATATATCTGGGTAGAATGGTGCCTAATGGTTATTACATCCAACTCCCAGACTAGGCCTGCATGCCAAACTAGAAAATGTCAAGTACATGATCTGAGCCTAATTTGTTCAACCTGTTTTCAAAAACAGACAATACATTGAAATAGTGCTCATAAAATGTTTCACCTATGTCTTATCTTTATAAAGGCCTTGCAACAACACTTTGAGCAGCATTATGTTCCTGCTGCAATTGGAGAGCTGAGGGTAAGAGGCTTGACTAAGGCCAAATAGCAAGAAATCACAAAAGAAGCATGACTCAAAACTTGGGAACTCTTGATTCCCAGTTCAGTCTCTTAATCCAGTGGTTTTCAAATTGTGATGTGTGGCTTCCCTGGGAGCTGTGGAAACCAGCCAAGAGAGCTGCTGGATTGCTGAATAACCCACTACCATATACAATGCATAGGGATTGTAGCCCTTATGGTGAGGTATGACCAAACAGGTCAAGGGAGTTGCCAGTCAAAAAAATATATATGGGAAACATTGTCTTAAGCCAATATGGTACACTAGCTCTACACCAGAAAGTTTACTAGACTAGCTGTCGCTGGCAATTTATCCAATAACTTTCAGCCTCAAAGGTGCCAAAATACAGCATTTTCCTACAGCAAAATATAACAATATAAGAAGCAGAGCATCGATTCTATGAGCTTGTTGCACGTGCTTGAATCAGATTGTACCAAATATAATCCACAGCAGCTATAGTTGAATATTTCAGATTGAAAAGCTGAGACCCTGGTGAATTGTGTTCATTGGGGCTTAGATGAACTGTATCAAATGGTGCAGCGCAGATTCAGATTTTCAATCTTTTAATTCAGTGGTACTGCTTACATTGCAAGCACACAACATATCTGGGGTACAAGAGCTGGAAGAGATCTCTGCCTCATATAAGAAAGCCAGTGCCATTCACCTGATAATACCGAGTTAGATGATCCAGTGGTCTCACTTAGTTCAAAGTAGCTTCAAATTTTCAAAAACAATGGCTAACAGCCATTCGTCACTCAAAGAAAGCCTTGCCGAAAACAACTACAAAACCTAACAGAATGCAATGACAGGAACTAGAGCAAGGTTCATATGGTTAAAGATGTTCCCACAAAACTGGTCAAGTTATGGTTTTGAAGGCCATAACCAAAACCATGAGCTGGGCTCAGTTTGCAGAGGCAGCCAGTGAGATAAGCTAACAAGCTGAATATCCATCTCCAAAGAGCAATTTACATTGATGCCCACCCAACAGTCTTCAATTATAGCCTGCACCAACTGCATTACTGTAATATATAGATATGAATATATAGATATTACTATATAATGGAATATACAGATATGGAATATATAGATATTACTGTAATATATAGATATGGATATATAAATATGCTGGTCATTTTATGACACTGCCTCACCTTTGGTGCTTTTTGGAATTATCTGACCCCATCGTGGTTTGTATTCCTGCTGACTGATGTACTGGTTGAACAAGCCATCTGTTTTTTTAAAAAAAGGAATGAAAGCTTAACTGTAGTATTGTTCTATCCAACTATTTCACAGGGGAAAAAACACTTTCAAATGTTAGTAATCAATCTACTCTAAATGACATCCTTTATAAAGCAAAACCTATTTATACCAAGACCAAAACCACATCAGAAAACATCTAGCAACCTTGAGTCGGGGGTGGGGGGGGTGGGTGAATGGAGAGAATCAGCAATCAAGACTGGTTTATCTAACACCTACATGAGTGCATCTTTGGGCCAGTAAGCCTTCTGGAAGATGTACATCTGCTGGACAAAGAATCAGTAAGGTGGATCTAGCAACTGCAGGATATACTCCCAAATTTCTTCATGAAAACCCAAGTGGTTGAGAGTTCAGCCTGAGTGATAATGTATCTCCTCCTCAATGTCTAAACCAAAAACTATCTCCAACAAGAGAAGATATCAAATAATGAATTCAGTTGTCCACCAATAAAGGTGAAAGGATGTGGTCTGACATGGACCTAGAGGTGGTGGTACAGCTGAGCAACTGGTCCAAGGTACCCAAAAAGCCACAGGGTCAAGGGTCACCAAGCCTTAGCCCATCGTAAGCTCTATCTGGGCCTCAGCCAGCCTCTGGTCCATTGAGAGCTTCTGGACAACTCACGAGTGCTTTGTTCTGTTTGTATCTAGATGTTCTAAGGGCCTCAGAATTAGAGTTCTATCACTAAAGTATTCATTTAAATTTTATATTTAAAATGTTTTTGGCCCTTGACAACATGCCAGATATTTGATGCAGACCCCTGGCTTAAATCTATGAGAATCTTCCTTAACAACTCCATAATCAGGTTTTCTAGCTCCTTTATTAGCATTTTAAAAATAAATATCTATACATACAGCTTCAATGGAGAGCCTAAAGTCTCATGTTGCTTGTTGCAGTTTATGCACTATACATAGTCAAGGCTCAAGTAATATATTCACTTGAGTAAATTACTCCCTTTTCAATTCCAAGAAATTTTCTTGTCCACAGATCTCTCCTGCAGGAAGCTGGACATTGGTCATTCATGCTTTCCACATGTATGCACTGAATCAGCTCCCCATAATTAGTTTCAATGCAATAATTGGCACACTTTCTATCCATTTCCAAGCAGAACTGTCCAAGGGCTGGGAGTAGAAGCATGGTGGGGTGTGGGGATATAGATTTTCACAAAGTTGTCAAGAGAAATACATTTGAACTGTGTGTAAACATTTAAAACAGCTCCAGAACACCACCATTAAGATAATCTTAAATCCAGCATTTCTGTTACATGACAGACTGTGAACATGCTTGCCAGCCAAAAAATAGGCTACTTAGAAGATCCAAGAACACATCCAAATATGAGGTATTTAAGCCATGGCTATGAAACAGCTGAGATCCAGGAAAACCACTTTATTTCCGAGAGGAAGTCCGGCAGCTGCTTGAGTTTCCATTTGCAAATTTTCTGAGAATATCAGAAAAAACTGCGGGGGTAGAATATATGGCTGACAGCCAAGAGACATTGAAAAGACATTATCTAGCAACACAGTAATGGGATTCCAGCTTTCTATGGAAAAGAAAAAACGGAACCACTAGTGGCTGCAATTAGCCTTTGTTCTACATTCCCAATTCTGTTTTCTCAATTCGGCCTTTATACGTAGCATGCAATATTTTAAAGCTTTATTTTATAGCTTTAAAGCTAAACATACTTCCAAGATATTTGAGCAGAAACCAGTTGTTATATATTCATGACAGGTTCATCTTTATGCTGTGTTTGCCCAATCAAATGCTGCCCAAACTACCTGAGAAGTTATTTTCAGGAAAGAGGGATACTAAGGAGCACTTTGGTGGCCCAGAACGACACAAGGAGCTGTTCATATACAAGCTGCTCAAGGTTTTGCCGGCTGGTTAACAGTTTCTCCTTTGCCTGTGTTTAGCTTAAGCAATCTAGGGACAGGCTTCATAAAAGGATTCTTGGGCTTCATCTTAGCCACCAACAAATGCTTGGTTGAAATTGTTGTTGTTTAGTCGTTCAGTCATCACGTCCGACTCTTCATGACCCATTGGGCTGCAGCACGCCGGGCCCCACTCCATTCTCCACCAGCTTCCAAAGTCAATCCAAATTCATGTTCGTTGCTTCGGTGACACTATCCAACTTCCTCATCCTCAGCCAACCCCATCTCCTTTTACCTATAGTTTTCCCTAGCATCAGGTTCTTTTATAAGGAGCTCTCCCTTCTCATGATGAGGCAAAAATATTGGAGCTTCAGCTTCAGCATTTGTCCTTCCAGTGAACAGTGAGGGTTGATTTCCTAGAGTATGGATTGATTTGATCTCTCAAGAGTCTTCTCCAGCACCATAATTCAAAGGCATCCATCCTTCGGTGGTCAGCCTTCTTTATGGTCCAGCTCCCACAGCCATACATTATCATGGGGAACATAGACAGATCTTTATCAGCAAAGTGATGTCTCAACTTTTAATTAAGTTGGCTAGCCTTGTCATAGCTTTCCTCCCCAGAAGCAGGCGTCTTTTGATTTCTTGGCTGCAGTCACCATCTGCAGTGATCTTAGAGCCCAGAAAAATAAACTCTGTCATGACTTCCATTTCTTCCCCTTCTATGTGCCAACAATTGATGGGACTAGAAACCATGATCTTGGTTTTTTAAAATATTTAGTGTCAATGAAATTGAAATTGAAATTTCAATTGAATAAAATATTTAGTGTCAATGAAATTGAAATTGACTGAGATAAATTTGAGCACCCTCAGTGGGAGGCCTGCTCCCTATTTCTCCCCACACTAAGCACACAAGAAACAGACAACTGATTCTTCTAAGGGCAAAATCCAGAGTAACTACAGGGAGTCCTTGCTCCGGTGTAAGAACAACTTACTTTGGATTCCAATATGAATTTCCCATAGGTTTTCACTAGGTGGTGCAGTAACTACGGGTGCACATAAAGTCTCTTACATGCTCCCGTAGTTACTCTGGATTTGGAGGTAAATCAGTTAAAGTAATATCAATACCCAATCATTTGACACAATGCTGGGTTTAAACAGGGCCAAAAAGCAACTATGGCTTTAAGAAGGCATAAATCTGTTGATTTAAATGAATTTTGAGCATGTTTAACTGTGCTGGACTGTACCAGAAAGTTAAAGCATCACCACTATGCTCACAGAAGCAGAACCTGTACACTGGGAAACCTTCTCCACATACAGAAATGCCACATTCTCATTTACTGTATAAATAAAAACATATAATGTAATATAAAAAGGCAGAAGGACTTGTCTGGAACATGGGTCTCCAAACCCCAGCCCCAGGGGCCAGATGTGGTCTGTGGTAAGCTTCTAATCAGCCCACAACCAGTCTCTGATTCTTTAAGTCTCTGACCTAGTTGACCAAACACAACTGGAACTGTGATGGTGGGTCGGGGAAATGGGGGTCCATTTAAGTGTGCACTTTATTTCTGTACTGTGTGTTGGTGCTTACAGAAATCCTGGAAATTTGAGCCCATTTATTCATTAATTTCAGTTCCATCTGTAACATATTTATTGACATTTTATGTTTTAACATTTTTTTTCTGGCCCTCAACACTGTGCTAGATATTTGATGCATGCCTTTGGCCAAAATGTTTGGAGATCCCTGGACTAGCCATTGTTCAGCCCAAAAATAACATCTGAAGACCACTAGTTTGAGAACACCAGAAGTTCTGTGGAGAAAAGCTGATAAGCTGAGCAGCTGTTTCTCAGTATGGAGGCAATACGACCAGAATTATGACCAAACAGAAAGTGAGCCAACTTGAAAGTGGATGCCACAATGTACATTATACAGGTCCAACCTTGCTGTACAGTTTTTTTTATACATAGATTTGACTCAACACAAATGGCCACTACAAATCATGGATTAAAAAACTGCTTTTCTATTCTTGTAGAGACAATCATGCAAGCAATCATTCCATTCTTCATTCCCAGAATCAAACCCCTACAGATACCAATGCACTACATTATTCTATTACGTGTGATATAGGAGCAAAAAAACCTGAAACTGGATCTTTATATCTAGTTTTCCATTGTTTTCTTTATAAACAATTTTTTTTTGTCCACGGCAGGTTCCAGAATGGAACCCTAGTGAACAACAAGGGACACCTGTATTGTTTAACAATGTTAAAAAGTACAATGTAAATACAAGGTAGCAGGATAAAAAGGTAGTGGATAACAAGGGACACCTGTATTGTTTAACAACGTTAAAAGTACAAGGTAAATACAAGTGGTCTCAATCACCTATGAGCACAATGCAGTGATGCAGTGCACAATGCAGGGATGAAGTGATGCATGTACTGATGCATGGTACTATGAGGCAAGATGCATTGGGCATGCTGGGAGATCACTGGTGTTTGAGACAATATGAGAGTTGTGCGTTGTAGCACCAGTCATGATGCTAGCAAGCTTCTCCCAAAGCACATGGGAACTGAACGCTGTACTGTTTAGTGCCTTCAAAGCAATGCTTTTCAAGTGGAAATCTCATGATTAAAATGTTGTTTCCATAATTATTTAAAAGTATGTATTTGTACAGTGGAATTGCATCACATGCACATTCGATTTATGTAAATTTAACAGCACCCAGACTATCTTAGAGACCCTCTGCCCTTACCATGTACAGCTTTTTCTATCAATTCTTCACAAGCATTGAAGTCTCCCTTCAGGACGAGTTTGTCATGAAGGTCTGTCAACATGGGGTGTTCCAATGCAATCTTAGTCTTCTTCTGCAAAGACTCAAACGCTTCTGTGTAGTTGTGCTGGCGGAAATGTTTCAGGCAGAGGCGAATGGCTTCCTGTTCACGGTACTACTGGAACACAAGAAAACTTTGAGAACAGCACGAGTTGCCCCTTTTCCAAACTTCATAGTTGCTAGGTACAGCCATGGACTAGTTTAGAAGACAAGAAATGAAGCCATGTGGATCCACAAGGCAATGCTTGTTTCATTTTGAGAGTTTCTATTCTGCTCTGCCACTCAAAAAAAGAACACAGAATATAGGTATACATTGCCCTGTGTTACCTTCATAACCATCCTGTGAGGCAAGATAAACCATATTTATTAATTAGACTAGCAAAAAGCGTACCCGTGTTGCAGGAGTAACATTTCCCCATACGCCATCCCCCCACGGCGCATAAACACCCCATCCACATAAACACCCCGTACCATGCGCAACATGCCCCCATGCCATGCGCAAATTTGCTCTATGCGCATCAACCCCCATGCACAACTTTCCCACATGCACATCAGATCCCCCTTGCGCATGAGATCCCCCATGCGCAGCATCCTCGCCAGTGCAACCTCTTCCTCTGAACAACATCCTCCCATGCACCAGGGTCCGAGCACCAAATTGGCTGGGTGTTGGTCAGCTTTCCATGTTAAGTATAGGACAAAAACATGTTGCACCCCTTTTCAGCCCCTTAAGGGTTAAATTTCTCCACATGGGTTCTTGGTGGGTGTTCAGGTGACAGAAGGAACTCCCTCCCAGAATTCCATGCTTCTAGGCACAGCAGTTGGGGGCGGAATGTTGATGAGTCATCAATTCTCCAATGCAAAGTATAGGGAGGAAAACACTTTGCGCCCCTTTTCACCCCCTTCCGGTTGGAATTTTCGAAAACCGGTTCTTAGTGCACCCCTCCATCACGGAAGGAACACCCTCCCCAAATTTCACACTTCTACGCCCAGCGGTTTTGGCAGGGTGGTGATGAGTGAGTGAGTGAGTGAGTGAGTGAGTGACTTTTCTCTTTTATATATATAGATGAACTTTAGATTAACAGAAATGTAGACTCAAGTGGTTGAAGTCCACCACTACTTCTTAAAAACGAAAAACTCTTTGCAGTATCTTATAGAAACCAAAAGATCATATAGTACTACTTTTTCAGTTTCAAAGGTCAAACTAGGATAAGCCACCAGAAAATTAATTCTTCTAAAACAAGACAAATAATTTAAGCAACAATGATTAACTCTTCAGTTTTGAAATGTTTCTTCCTCCGCCCCCAAAAGCACTACTGTTTCAGAAGCATTTAACACTAGATGGTTTTGTTATCCAAACAAAGGTTGGGCTATATACTTAATTAAATATATTAAGTTTCACACACTATGCCAAACCTAAAGTCGCGAGTTAAGACAATTTTGTCTTTAAAAATGATGATTTCTAATAATTTAATGTTGGAAGTGTCATACAGTGGATGACCATAGTGGGATACAGTCCCATTCCTATGAAAACACTGCACGTTTGCAGTTCCTTAATTGGGGGGGGGGAATCTAAAAGAAGACAAGATGAATGTTAAACATTATGCCAGGTGTGGAGAAAGTGAGTAGAGATGCATTTTACTCCCTTAAATAATACACAAACTCAAAATCAAATGAAACAGACAGCAAGGAAAATCAGGACAGAAAAAAGTTATTCACACAATGCTTTTTAAAAAATTTCTGGAAGCAAGGGTTATGGATAATAAACAGGGATGTGAGGTGGGGTTCATCACTTTCACTTAGTTATGATGGTAATATGGACCCACCATATTCAGTGGCATTATATCTTCAAATTCCAGTTCCTGGGAGCAACCACAAGACAGGTCTTTATGCCTTGCTTAGGGGGCTTCCTGTATACAACTGGTTGGTCACCACCCAAACATGTCCCAGGATAGTTAAGTCCAGCAAATGCTCTTTTGTTCTAACAGTTTTTCACAAGCTGGTCCACCACCCTAGACTAGAAACACGAAATTTCCATTTAAGGGGATTAATGACCAGCAGTTTCCCACTTATCTAGTGGTTGATTTTCACAGCAAAATCATAAATGAGTTACAATCATGACAAGAAGCTGTTTTGAGACATGGGAAGGCCCACAGAGGCCTTTCTTCTCAGTAGCAGCTCAATCCTAGAAGCACCACCGTCATTCCCCCATCATAGCCCATAAGGACTTAGTGGTTCCTCAACAAATATTGGTAACCACTGTTCTAACAAATCAGTTTTGAACGAAATGCTGTTTAACCAGTAGATTATCTCTTTCACCCACACAGTCAAACCCGTACATACACCCCTAATATATGCCTACCTTGCTGTACCAATTGAGGCAGGGCTGGACAACGTCCGGATCATCGATGCCATTGAGTTCAACATACCAGATGCTAAAATTGAAGCTGGGACCCCATGACAGCAGTGGAACTGATGGAGGACAAGGACAACAAAAAGGGCATCATATACTGAGATACAGATTCCTACAGTACAGGGCAAGTAGACATTAGATTCTCCTTCATCCCTGCTCCCAACCATTAAAGGAAACAGATAAAAAATAGGTGAAAGCAACACTTATTTGTGTGTAGAGGTGCTACAAGAATAATACAAACTGGCTTCTCTCTTGTCCAATGTAGTTCAACAGCTTCAATTCTGGAACAAGGGGCCAGAACCCATGGGGCTCTCGAGACTAAATTCAGAAGTCAAATTGAGTTCTAAATATCTTCTAGCTAAAACCAAATAACCAGCCCCCAATATACCCTACAGTGCATGAAATACACCCTACTCCCTCAACATGGAACATGTTGGGAGTATACCCTACTCCCTGAACATGGGACATATTGAGGGAGAGGGTGCCATGCGTTAGTCTCCAATTCCTATAGTTATTGACCTCTATCCCTTTCTGATGTTCACCCAGTTTCACCATATAGCAGCTAGATTCTAGCATGAAAGCTCCTTTGGGTAAGAACCATAATTTCAATCCATATAAAGCACCATGTACCGTACATTAATGAAACAATAGTCTTCTGAATTTAAGGAGTCACAAAAGTTATCCTTTAAAAGAACTGCTAATCCGATGGCATCTCTTGAAAAGCAGAATGACAGAGACTCCTTCCACTGCAATATTTTTTTCAAAAACATTTGACACTTTGCCCTTTAGCAACAAAGAAGATATATGGGAAAGATGAAATTTAAATCAAACTTAATGTAGTGTCCTCCCTTTACTATAGTATCATCCTAGCTGCTCAATATAAATCAGAAATAATGGGGTTGTGACGTGTGGATATAGCTCACCACACAAGAGGAAGGAAGAACCAGACCATTCTTTTTTATGCAGATAATATTCTCTGGTTCCTCCAAGACGGGCAGGCACTCAATGTTGTTTAATGCTTCTTCAGTTACTGCATTTTCTCTGGAGTATAGCTCAGAGTAATGCTGCACCCAGCGTGCCATCTGCTGTGCTCGGTCCTCAATGACCTCACCTGTAGCAGACTTAAGCGGGGCAGATTTCCTCACTGTTGGACCTAAGGCGTGCTTGATGCCATCGTACATCTCCTTGATGTTGCCTGTGTCACCTGCTACCTGGATCTGAGAGCAAAGCTGCAGCCAATAATAGTTAGCACATCTCCTGGCAATCTGTTGGACTTTGCTACGGGCGGCTCGCAGGGCTTGAAGGTTGCACTCACTAGAGAGGGCTTTATATGCAATTAGAGCTCTCCCCTTTTCCTCAAGGGCTGGTGTCAGCTCCTCCGAGTGAGCTTCAAACCAATCTGCTGTCTTTCTAACCTGCTTACCAAAAACTGACAAGGCGGTAGTATAAACAGCATTCTTGAAATGTTCCCATCGTTCAGAAGCGTTTGCCTCATCCGGGCCTGGGAGAATTTCCTCGAGTGCTTGGTCAAATTCCAACACTTTTTCCAGACTGCGGGTCTTGCTGATATTGATTTTTGTGTTCCCTGGTGGTTGCTAGGGGGAGGGGAGCTCTCTGTGTAGACTCTGACTGGTGCACATGGAGGGATCAAGGAAGTAAGTTCTGGGCCTTGTTCCCTGGTGGTTGCTAGCGGGAGGGGAGCTCTCTGTGTAGACTGACTGGTGCACATGGAGGGATCAAGGAAGTACGTTCTGGGCCTTGTTCCCTGGTAGTTGCTAGGGGGAGGGGACTTCTCTGCTGTCTCTGATTTGAGGAGGTGGAGCTTGGTGTTCCTTTTTTTTCTCTCTCTCTCATCCTCTTTTGATTGGGGGGAGGTCCCTGCTGTGCCTAGAGTTTCCTTCCTGTGAGAGAGGAGCGGCTCTCTGGGATTCATGGTGCTGGTGTTCCTCTTTTTCTCTCTTTTGAGTGGGGGAGGTCCCTGTTGTACCTAGACTTTCCTTCCTGTGAGAGAGGAGGGGCTCTCTGGGATTCATGGTGCTGGTTTTCCTCCTTTTTGTCTCTTTCTCTTTTGAGTGGGGGAAGGTCCCTGTTGTGTCTAGAGTTTCCTTCCTGTGAGAGAGATGGGGCTCTCTGGGATTCATGGTGCTGGTTTTCCTCCTTTTTTTCCTTTCTCTTTTGAGTGGGGGAAGGTCCCTGTTGTGTCTAGAGTTTCCTTCCTGTGAGAGAGGAGGGAGAAGAACTAAACAGAAGAACTAAACAAAGCCCTGGATTCCCTTGCTTTTGGCAAGGCACCCAGGAAAGATAACATCCCTGCTAAAGTTCTGAGGTGCTGTAGAGGGACCATTTCCACTGAACTGTACTAGATATTCTACCTTTGTTGGAGGGAAGGTGGAGTACCACAGGACATGAAGGATGCTAATATCGTCACACTGTACAAGAACAAAGGCGACAGGGGTGACTGCAACAACTACCATGGCATCTCTCTTCTTAGTGTTGTAGGGAAGTTGCTTCCCCGAGTCATACTGAAGAGGCTTCAGGTGCTTGCAGAGAGGATCTATCCTGAATCACAGTGTGGATTTCCACCACTGATATAGTATTTTCCCTTAAACAGTTGCAAGAGAAATGTAGGGAACAAAGACAGCCACTCTTTGTAGCCTTCATAGATCTTACAAAGGCTTTTGATTTGGTTAGTAGGGATGGCCTTTTTAAAATCCTCCCCAAGATTGGATGCCCATCTAAGCTCCTCAACATCATCAGGTCCTTTCACGAGGACATGAAGGGCACTGTAGTTTTTGATGGCTTAACCTCAGACCCCTTTCACATCCGAAGTGGAGTGAAGCAGGGCTGCGTCCTCGCACCAACTTTATTTGGGATCTTTTTTGCAGTCATGCTGAAGCATGCTTTTGGAAATGCAACAGAGGGAATTTATCTCCGGACCAGATCAGATGGAAAACTCTACAATCCTTCCAGACTAAGAGCAAAGTCCAAAGTCCAGCTGAAATGCTTGTGGGAGTTCCTCTTCGCCAATGACGCTGCTGTTACTGCTCACTCTGCTTAAGGCCTTCAACAACTTATGGACCGTTTTAGCAAAGCCTGCCAAGATTTTGGACTAACAATCAGCTTGAAGAAAACACAAGTCATGGGTCTGGGTGTGGATCCACATCCCTATATCACAATCTCTGAACATGAACTGGAGGTTGTCCATGACTTTGTGTACCTCGGCTCAACTATCCCCGACGCTCTCTCTGTAGAGCTGAATAAACGTATTGGTAAAGCAGCTACCACGTTCTCCAAGCTTACAAAGAGAGTATGGCTTAATAAGAAGCTGACGGAACATACAAAGATCCAGGTCTATAGAGCTTGCGTCCTGAGCACACTCTTGTACTGCAGTGAGTCTTGGACCCTTTATGCATGGCAGGAGAGAAAGCTGAACACCTTCCATATGCGCTGTCTTGCATATTCTTGGCATCACCTGGCGTGACAAAGTCTCAAATGACGCAGTCTTGGAACATGCTGGAATCTATAGCATGTTCACACTTCTGAAACAGTGGCGTCTACGCTGGCTTGGGCATGTCGTGAGAATGTCTGATGGTCGGATTCCAAAAGATCTCCTATATGGAGAATTAGTGCAAGGAAAGCGCCCTAGAGGGAGACCACAGCTGTGATACAAAGACAACTGCAGGAGGGATCTAAAGGCCTTGGGAATGGACATCAACAGCTGGGAAACCTTGACCTCTGATCGTTCAGCGTGGAGGCAAAAGACCCAGCATGGCCTTCTCCAACTGGAAGACACACTTGTTCGGCAGGCTGAAGCAAAGAGACAAACCCGAAAGCAGCGAAACCTGGGTTCTGGGCAGGGGACAGAATTTATTTGTCCTCAGTGCGGAAGGGATTGCCACTCTCGAATTGGCTTTTTTAGCCACACTAGATGTTGTTTCAGGACCTCCAATCAGAGCACGATACCATAGTCTTTCAAGACTGAAGGATGCCAATGAATTCTCTGGTTATTTTTTAAACACCACAGTTTAAGTATGATGTGGACATGGGACTTCATCCATTCCTGGCCAATTCCCCCCATTTTACTCATGCAGCTCAGTCCCCAAAATGAAAGCTCAATACACAATTAAGTAGCATACTTTAAAAACTAAAACCGTTCCCATTAGCCATTAATCCATGTTAACCCATTAGTTGTTAACAGCCTCAAAAAGTTGATTCAAAAAAGAGTTTAAGCAGGCCTGGCATTCTACGTATACTTGTCAGACAATTTTCCATGGAAAGGCAATCACTGCTACTAAAGGTATTCTCCTGTGTAACAAAAAAACAGGAAAAGCTGCTCTAGGGGGCACTCCACACAGGTTGTGATGAGTCCAATACTGTATAAGAACTGCCTGTACAGGGGCTCCTCAGCAGACGTCCAACTGTTTTCCTTTTTTTACTGGGACCTATTTTAAGAAAACAGTTTATCGGGAGCCACCTAGCTTCACAAGACTAAGAAAGCAGTTTCATTTTTCTAGCTGCTCAAGCCTCTGTTCTTACTGTTCAGAGGAGGGGGAGACACAGTGCTTTCTGGCACATTTTTGAGTCCCACAGTAATCAGATTGGGAGCATTCTGGTGGCCTTGCATTCCTCTTCACCTAGCCTCCAATAAGAACTGAGACTTTATCCAAAAATAAATGCACATATGACTCAGTTTAACTTTCCATAAGGCTCAACACCTTTTCCTTGTCCTCTTAGAGTGGGAGGGGCAGGAAGGCTGCATTCAATGAATTGGGACCATTCTGGTGCTACCACTAGGTTTATTTCAGCCTGCCCTTCAAACTGAACTTTGGCAAGTTCGACTGCTTGCAAGGAAACATGCACATGCAGCTCAGTTTCATTTTCCATAAGAATTGATACTTTTTCCTTGTCAGCTATCAGTTTCCCAAACCAGCAACAGTTTAGGAAACATTAGGGTAAACCATCATGGTATTATGAATCTGGAAATCCAGCCAAGATTTGAACGGCTTCTACAGGATGGGAAAAAGCCAAAACTCATCATAAAAGGCTACTAAAACTTGCTGGGTGATCATACAGACTCCACCTAAATCCCTTCCCAGTAACTCTGCTGAAGACAGTATCATTTCATATACCACGCTGGGAGCATTTAAAAAAAAAAAAACACAGATGAAAAAGAGAGAAGGAAAAAGATGAAATGATATGAAAAAGATATCAAAAAATATCAGCACTGTACACTATACAGTATACATTTTGTACAAATTCTCTCATTCAGGCAGCAATCCTAACTCCAGTAAGACTAGCATAAGTCCCAGCACAAATCCCATGCTAGCCTGGGGGTGTTGCAAATGTGCCATAAGGCACTTCTGCACCACACCTGGGAGATTAAGCCAGTGCACAGACATGGACCGGTCTCCCTAAATTAGTTAGGATCGCACCCTCAGTCAACCCAGAGCTCCAACTGCACTACACTTTTCTAAAGGGATCCTAGGAATTGGAGTTTTGCAAGATGTTAAGTCTGTTAAGAGATTCAGGATACAATCCTAACCTTCACTTAAGTTAGCACAAGACCCAGCACAAGTCCAATGCTGGCCTGGGGGGCATCACGAAAGTGCCGTAAAGCACTCTGCCACTCCTGACGGGGTTTGACTACCAGCCTACCAACACCACCATAGGAACAGGGAGATGGGTGAGTTGTGCTGTCTAAATTGGTTAGGATTGCACCCTCAATCACACAAATGACAATTCCCAAGGCTCCACAGTGAAGGCCAAGAGTCTTAAAAGGCAACAGTTAAATCCTATACAAGAGGGAAGGGAAATACAAGGGCAGAGACACCTACAATGCACTTCGTGCGTAATCTGAGACATGCACACTTTTCCCTGCACAGAGATTAAATACTAAGTGGACCTTAGAATTATTAACATTTTCATATTTTTTTGTGTGTGTGTGTTTTCGACTAAGAGTTGTGTTTTACATTTTAGAAAATGGGGAACAACCATTCCCTATCCCAACAGAGGCATACAATATTTGAAAAGTCTCAAGAAGGTACCAGCAAGAGTCATAGAGAGAAATAGCTGAGCAAAATGGGGACAGCTGCTAAATATAAAAGAACCATCACTTCAAAGGGCATCACTTTGCCCAGACAGCAGGAAGCCACATTTGTTTCTGGGAGATAAACATAATACAAGTGCAATAATCCATATTTCCAGACCAGCAAGCTCTGAAATTAAAAGCAACCTATTGGGCTGCACAGTGCTCTTTAGGCTGAGGTACTCAGAGTGGCTGTTGTGGAGAAATATTTTTTTTTTTAAAGAAACCATTTCCTATGGCAAGTAGCTACAGAAATGGGCATTTCCTTCTACAAAAAAAATCCCCACAGCTGCATTCATACATCTGAAACCTTTCCAAAAATCAGTCTCACTATCTTTATTGTGCTCAAATGTACATACGTTTGACACAGCATATATGCTGAAAATTCCTCTAAATATTCTAACCCCATGGCGTTGTACCAGAGCTGTACGAACGCAGATGGACTACTGCTTACAAATCAGGTTCTCAGTGCATCCCACACACCTCACGTAAAACACAGCAGGCTGTTCTGTGAATGTCACTGACTTAGAACACCTTCAATTTCAGAGAAAATAACTTGGATATTTTCAGACACGGATGACTATTTCTCCTCATTGCACCCCTCCTCAATCTTCCGAATACATGAGCAGGTAATTGGAACATCTCTCTCCTTCCCCACCCCACTGTCTCCTGCACGCACTAACCCCTCACAAAAACAGTTAACTCATCACTTACTCTCACTCCTCTTGCTTGTCTCCTTTTTCCAGTGGTACAAAATCAGTTGCCTCACATTCTCTCTTCCTCCCTCCCCAGCTGAACCCTGCACTCATTTCAATCATGTCACCTCATTGTCCCCACCACATATCTCTCCAGTACTAGATGAATCATAGAATCATAGAGTTGGAAGGGACATAGTAGGTCATCTAGTCCAACCCCCTGCCTGCAGCAGGAAATCCCCCTAGAAAATCCCCGACAGGTGCTCGTCGAGCCTCTGCTTGAAGATCCCCAGTGAGGGAGAGTCCACCACCTCCCTAGGCAATCTGTTCCACTGCCGAACCGCCCTCACCATCAGGAACTTTTTCCGGATATCCAATCGGAATCTCCTTTCTTGCAGTTTGTACCCATTGGTTCTAGTTCTGCTTTCAGTGGCAGCTATGAACAAATGAGCCCCTTCCTCCATATGACAGCCCTTAATCATGTCTCCTCTCAGCCTCCTCTTCTCCAGGCTGAACATCCCAAGTTCCCCCAACCTTTCCTCGTAGGGTTTCCCTTCCATCCCACTGATCATTCTTGTCGCTCTCCTCTGGACTTGCTCCAGTTTGGCTGCATCTTTCTTAAAGTGAGGTGCCCAGAACTGAACACAGTACTCAAGGTGAGGTCTGACCAATGCTGAATAAAGAGGAAGTCAAACTTCTTGCGACTTAGAAGCTACAGTCCTCTCAATGCAGCCTAAAATGGCATTAGCTTTCTTTGCAGACACATCACACTGCTGACTCATGTTCAGCTTGTGATCCATGGCGACTCCAAGATCCCGCTCACATGTTGTGCTGCCAAGCATCCCTCATTTTATACCTGTATTTTTGGTTTTTATTGCCCAAGTGCAGAACCTTGCACTTCTCCCTGTTGAAATTCATTCTATTTGTTACAGCCCAGTGTTTTAGTTTATCCAGATCTTCCTGGAGCTTTCTCCTATCTTCTGTTGTGTTTGCTACTCCTCCCAGCTTGGTGTCATCCGCAAATTTGATCAGGCACCCCCATATCCCTTCCTCCAAGTCATTGATGAAAATGTTAAAGAGAACCTGCCCAAGACAGAGCCTTGGGGTACCCCACTTGAAACCAACCTCCAGGTTGACACAGAACCATTTACTAAAACCCTTTGTGTGCGGTCATTGAGCCGGTTGCAGATCCACCTAACAATTGCCTCATCTAGCCCATATTTTTCCAACTTCCCAATTAAAAAGTCATGTGGGACCTTGCCAAATGCTTTGCTGAAGTCAAGATCAATGACATCCACAGCAGTGCCACTGTCCAGTAAGCTCGTAACCCGATCAAAAAGGGAGATCAGATTTGTCTGGCAAGATTTATTCCTGGTAAATCCATGCTGGGTTGTTCTGATCACCAAGTACTTGTCCAGATGTGCACAAATTGTGTGTTTTATGATTTGTTCTAATATCTTCCCCAGGATTGAAGTCAAACTGACTGGTCTATAATTTCCCGCATCTTCTTTTTTCCCCTTCTTAAAAATTAGGACTACATTAGCCCTCTTTCAGTCCAATGGCACTTCTCCACTCCTCAAGGATTTCTCAAAGATGATTGACAGAGGCTCTGCATGGACATCTGCGAGTTCCTTAAGAACTCAAGGATGCAGCTCATCTGGTCCAAATGACTTGAATTCATTTAGGCCAGTTAAGTGGTTTCGAACCAGTTCTCTGTCAATCTTAACCTGCTGTTCTGCACCAATGAATTAATCATTGCAGAAGTAAAATTTAAAGAATGTTTGTGGGCACCAAGCATTACAGGGAAGTGGTAGATACCGGGGGGGGGCCCCCACTGGCACCCTTGACCATTGCAGGTGGGTACCTGCAAACACTGGGTACTGGTGGGCTCTGGGCACTGAAGGCACTGGGGGAGCAGTGGCACACAACAGGCTCCAGTGGGCTCCACCAGGCATCACCAGCAGTGGGCACCAGTGGACACTGGACATCTCTGGACATCTCACTGGGCACCACCAAGCAGCAAGCAGCAGTGGGAATGGGAAGCAAGCACACCAGCCACCACTGAGAAGTGGGCAACACCAAGCACCCTATTAAGCACAGGGCACCAGGCACCACAATCAGGAATCCCCGCTGGGCACTGGGCACAAGGCACCAAATCAGTTCTTAAAAGATCCTTATATCACAGCAGGAATACACTCGGCAAATTCCATGCTTCCAGATCCAGTGTATGGGGATGGGGAATGAGGAGTCCGTGAATCAGTCTTCAGTGTTAAGTACAGGGACAAAAACACCTTTTGTAACCCTTTCCCTCCCTAGGGGTTTGAATTTCCAAAAATCGGTTCTTAGTGGGTGCCTACATCACAGAAGGAATACCCTCCCCAAATTTCATGCTTCTAGGTCTGGTGGTTTTGGCTGGGAAAGTGAGTGAGGTGAGTGAGTGACCCCTCAATTTTACATATATCGAGCAATGTGACCTCTCTGCACAAACACTTTCTGGTTAACAATCTGATCACCCTGCTTCAAAAACATTTTTCCTCTTTTCCAAAAACTATGTACACTTCCTTCTTCAGGCTTTTTGTGAAATTCTTTAATTGTCAAGTAATGAATTATATTAATTTGTTAATTACTGGGGCCCACCTAACGATAAAAGACTAAAACAAAACATGTTTCACTTTATCAGCTGCTCAAGTTTCCCATTTTTATCCTTTGTATTATGGTGAAATAAGCTTTTGGAGGGCTTGGTGAGCTCCATCAGATCAGGACTATTTGGTGGCTTTTGATAAGAGTCAAGGCAACTTTGTCTACTCATAAATAAACATTCATTTGTGGCTCAGTTTTGCTTTTCATTAGGAGGGGGCTTTCTTGGAGGTCTGTGTTCATCAGACCAGGATCATTCTGATGCTACTTTGTTCTTGTCAGCCTGTACTTCAGACTATGGTCACTTGCTTGCAAGCAAACACGCATGTGCAATTTTGTTTCACTTTCCACAGAGCTCAATAAAGCTCCATGTCAGTTTCAGTTTCATGAATGGGTTGCAACCCATTGTTTGGGAAGCACTGCTTTAAGTAATATGTAGAGACACAACTCCACACACAGTACATGTCTACTCAAAGGTACATGCTTTCTTAAAAATACTGGTAAATGCAGCAGTTATTATACAGTAATTTACATAGCCATTGAAGGGAAAAAGACAATGACATCTCAGAAAAAAATGTAAAAGAGTTGAAAGAGGAAGATAGAGAATGTCCTTGGAAGTCTAAGTACATGTAATTAAAACAACTGTTTGTGCATGGGCAAAACCCTTCCTCCGAAAAGACAACAGGCATCAAAGAAGAAAAAAAACTGGGCAAAACTCTGGGAGGCTGTATTGAATACAACCAGACTATAGCAGTGTTATTCAAGTAGTGGGTTCAGGACACACTAGGTGGGTCATGAGCCAATTCCTTAAACTTGGTTTTAAAACTCCTTTAAAAAGTTCTTTTTAAGTACTCCATCACACAACAAAAATATTTAAGGCAGGGGTGTCCAAACGATCAGAGTTCCCGGAGGACCTTTGTGTAGAAGTGGGAATTTCAGCAGGTACAGATTGTTATAACACAGATCACAAACTGCCTCTGCTGAAAATGCCTTTTCTGCACAATTGTTAAAGGTCCAGGAGCCCTAAAGTTGAAAGTTTGGACACGCCTGGTTTAAGAATTCACTGCCAAAAGATACCACAAATGTAAATAGCTTTAAAAGGGAACTGACTCATTCATTCAGGTGGAAATCTATCACTAGCTATTAGCCATGACAGTAACAGTAGACAGCTGTACAGAAAATCCATGTTCAGAGGCATAATGCCAACTGCTACCAGTTTCTGAGGAGCAACAGTTCCTGGGGAACTATTGTCTATTGGGAACTATTACTTGGGAAAAGAACTATTGCCACTGCAACAACAGAAAGTAGGATAAAATGCACTTTGGTCTTATGTTCCAATGTTTGGTCTTATGAAGCCATAAAATCTGACCTCAGAGCCACACTGTGGCTGCAGATACTAATCAAAGGTAAAGGAAAAGTGCTCTACATACACTCAAGAGTTTTTGGTTGCATATCAAGTCCTACAGATAATCCTAACAATAAAGGTACAGCAAACTGTCAACATGATCTCTTAGCTAGGTGAGGGATGGAAGGGCGGTATTTGAACATTAGGGTCTAAGCTGCTTATGAATGTGCAAAGAGAAAATGGCGCTTTCCAACTCTGTCAAAGATTTTGAAAAGACAGCATAGATACCATCACACAAGTAAGTCTTACTCTCAGAAAGAGTAGATTTGCCACATTCTGCAGTTAACAGTAAACTCCCTCAACCCTTCAAGACAATCTAAAGTGAAAGCACGTTATAGCTCTATAGCCTTAAAGTTAATAAAAGATTTTTTTCTTCTCAAACACGCTTGCTGGATCTGAAATGATGATGAAATAAAGGGGGTTTTCCAAATAGAATGTTATTGTGAGCATGAATAGAGATGACAGACATGATCAAATAGTACAAAATATATTTACCTATTTTAATAAATCGACAAGGAAACATCTGCTCATCAATTTTATGCTTCAAGGTGAATGTTTCTTTATTATAGTCATTCTTTAAGCCACTGTGGAAAAACACAACAAAACTTAATTTTACCAAAGTTTAATTTAAGGGCTACATAACAAGAGCTAGAAATGAAATTAAATGAGTGTATACTTTGCAACAGGCTAGTACACAGATGGGCCAGAAATCAGTGAATTCAGAAGTTTTGCATGCAGGTGGTCCCAGGTTTAGTTTTTTGTGTCTTCAAGCAGGGCTGGGAAATAGCTCTGCCTAAAAACCTAGAACAGTGATTTTTTTAGCTCTGTCTAAAAACCTAGAACTGTGCTGTATTATCATGGTGCGCCACGAATGGTTTGCCAGAGGACTGGCAGAGGACTTAGGGGAGAGCCATTTATAAACAGGACAATAAATGGTAATAAATATTGTCATTTTTCAAAGGCAATAAATGGATGTGAGCCCTCTACCAGTATCATGGTGTGCCTGGTCAATGCTCAAAAATCTGGTGTGCCTTGACTATTTTAGCACCTTGTCAATGTGCTTTGAAATTAAAAAGGTTGAAAATCATTGACCTGGAAGTCATTGCTTGTCTGTATGATATACACCACTGCAACAAATGGCTCAATATAGAAGACAGCCACCTTCCCACGCCCAGATGGACAACTCAAGACTGCTAACAGCAATAAACAGTGTAAAAATACTCTGTACACTCAGTCTTATTAGTTTCCTTCCATCAAACTTTTGAGGGGGTAGGTAGTTTTTGTTGTCCAGTTTCTGAGAATGTTGTATACCGCCTGACAATCTGCCTTGCCCTACAATCCAGAGTAAGTACAGGAGAACGTAAGAGACTTTACGTGCACCCGTAGTTACTGCACCACCTAGTGAAAACCTATGGGAAATTCATATTGCAATCCAGAGCAAATTGTTCTTACACCGGAGCAAGGACTCCCCGTAGTTACTCAGGATTGCACCCCTGGTTACTGTTATTTTATGCTATGTATGATGTTGTTATTATCATCAAGCTGCTTTGGAGGATCATTTATAAATGATAAGATGAGATGTTTGAACATGAACAAAGGTGCCAGAAAAGATGGCAAACCCATGTATATCTGAAATAAGCAGCCATCTTTCTGACTGACAGCATAGGTAGTCCCTGACCTAAGGATATCCTGAGTTATAGGGCAGCCACCTGTGCACTTTTATACAGGTGTGGTTTGTCTAGCCATGGTTAGACAAACCACAGGTGTGGTTTGTCTAGCCATGTGGTTTGTTATAATGCTTGCATGATAGCACTGTTTTGTCTTCCAGACAAATGACTGACATGAAATCCACATGCAAGTCAGAGACTACCTGTGTGGTGATCTGTCAGGGAGTTGTATTCTGAGTAAGAGATTTGGTCTTACAGTGTTAAGAGGACTGAAAAATAGTTGGTATTGATGGAGGTGTGCTCCTTCTGCTCCCTCTCAAGAACCAAGATAGTAGGCATGAACAAACAAGAGCCTTTCCTGTCAAAACCACAAAGGCCTTTCTTACAACTCAACAAATATTTGGCTCATTTCAGCCACAATCAGTCTAAAATCTGGCTAGTTGCAAGAGAAAAGATGGAAGCATAAGGAAGACAAAAAAAGATGGCCAGAACAACTCTTTCCTTGCTGAACAAGAAAGAACAATGCAAATAAATTTGATTCCAACCCTGGGAGACAGAAGTGCAACTTCACCAAGGAAAAGCCCATCTTTTTACATCTGGTTATCTCATCTTAACAAAGATATGTTAAAGTTGGGGACAGTGCAGAAAAGGACAATGAAAATGATCAAGGGGTAGGAAGGAGCATCCTTCTTAGCATCAATTCTGCAATGAAAAGAGAAAAGAACATTCCCAGAGACACTAAGGTTGCAATCCTAAAGACACTTTCCTGGGAGTAAGACCCATTGAATACAATGGGACTTACTTTTGAGTAGACATGGTTAGGATTGTGCTCTAAAATACACTTCTTACCTAGATAATAGATCAGTCATATTTTCTTCATTCATTCCACCAAAAACTTTAAACTTCTTTAAATTACAGACATGGGTCTTCTCATATTTTCCAAATGTAATACTCTGGACTATTGCAGGTCTTTCAAGTTTTAAGATTAGATACTAAGAAAGAAAAAAATGAACAGATGTGAACTTTTGCTCTTGCTTTATATTCATGCTTTGTATAGGTATCACACACACCAGATCTATGTGAGAACTGCTGGAAGAGCACTTTCTTTAACTTTCTTTTTTTTTGGGGGGGGGGGGGGGGCTACTTGCCTTTTCTTTACCTAAAGTACAGTGGACTTGCCCAGTAAGGAGCTAGGGATGTGAAGTCTGCACACACAAATTCTGACTCCACCCAAAACTGTTTCTACAATTCCAATTGAACAGGGCTGCAGAAACAGTCTCTACAGCAATCCTAACTAATTTAGGCCAGCACAATATCTCCCTATTCCCACACTGGCAGGGGGAAGCCAGTGCCTGTCTGTGAAATGGCCTAATCCCCCAAGAGTGGCACAGAAGTGTCTTACAGTACTTCTCCAATACCCCGAGGCCAGCATAGGACTTGTGCCAGCCTAACCAGGGGTTAGAATTGCACATTTAGAGTCATAGTTGGAAATTAATTTGGGGTGAATGTTTTATGTACTGACTCAACAGCTCTGCAAGAGACCCACATGGCTACCTTTATCCTATCACCATTCCCATTTCTATTCCTAGGAAAAGTTAAATGGGAAGCAGCAGTAATTGATGCATGGATAACTGCAAAAAATCTTTTCTTAATAACATGGTGTGTTTTAACTTTCTTGGCCATAATTATTTAATTATTTATGTCTGCATGGGAATTAAGTTACCTTTCTATGGATATCTCATCTTCTGCAACATAAACATCTCCCTTCAGAACTACCCCATCTCAGTTCATACATAACAGTGACGGTAATGTTGTTGGTCAGAGCAGCAATAACAAGTTTCCAACTACAAAAGCAAAAAAACATTTACCTGGGGTGGGTAGTTGCTTTCAGAAGACCACCGTGAAGATTGATCATTGGGCTTGTCCACTAAAATATTCCTAAAGAGAGATACAAAAGTCACAGCATAGGTTAAGTTTCCAAAATCCAACTATCAGTAAGGAAATTTTTCTCCTGCAAATTTCTTGTTCCAAGATTACGGTACTTGGAACACCAAAGTAATCTAAGATAACTTGGATCACCCATTTGGCAAATAATACAACTCATCTGTCCTCTCTATAAAGTACAAATACCTCTTAACCCAGTACAGATAGTTCTTTCTAAACTAATCACCATCCTGATCAGATTCTGCAACCCTCTTAACAGATGCTTCAAACCCAACCATGGCAGGATAGTTAAAATCCAATCTTTCCACCAATTTAGTAAAACCATTTTTAAAAGAAGTTCCATAGCAATTCCCAAACACACAGGAAATTATGCCCCAGAGTCTTTAGGAATCCATCAACCTCTGAGGGAGAACCATACAATATGGTCCTCCACCTCTGCAGAGGGAAGAGGCTGCAGTAAGACTAATAAAGCCCACCAAAATGCCTCACCAGGAACATGGAAAGCATGACACTAGATACAAATCCTGTTAAGAGGTCAGAAAATCCAGTCCAATTACGCTCACTCTCAAAAATCATGTTTCTACAGTGGTTCAACAACACTTCAATGAGCTCTGTAAAATTGGATTCGGGAAATGTGTTGAAAAATGTTACAAAAAGACACACATGCAGGAATTAACAGCACCAAGTAAGAAAGTTTCATTTCATCATTTTTCATTTGCAGGATTTCATCTTTTTGTCCTGAATAAATTGGATTGAAAATATATAGTTCAATTCTTCTGGCTGTTCTTATTGCCATGCAGCAACCTGTATTTGTGCCAAGCGGCACTGTTGTAGAGTCAGCAGCATAACTTTGTGTAGTGGTTCTCAAACTTTGGGAGAGCTCCAAGTGTTTGCAGGGAAGGAGCTTGGGCAGTGACGCAATCCAGGATGGCATTCCTACAGGGAGATGGGGGGCTCTATCTATCCCCAATGTGGTCCTGAAAAAAAGAGAAAGTACCAGCCATGACAAAAGCAGACATGTGAACAACTTTTATCACAGTTGCAACTTTCACTCATTTCAAGCTGCAGGGAGCTCCACAAGCTCTCTGAAGGGTTCCCCAAGCCCTGGCCTGGCCCCTAAAAAGACTAAAACAGCCCCCCCCATTCCCATGCAGGGAATCTTGCTAATTGTACTATTGCTTTCACCCATTTTCCCCACCCCATATTAAGGGAGTGAAGGACTTTAATATGGACTGGAGTGGTTCACAACACCCTTTTAGGGTAGCTCTGGCTTACAGCCAAGGTTCTTGGGGTGCTTCTGTCATATAAAACAGTCAAAGTCTCTTCTGGCTTCACCCAGCCAAGAACATCACTTCCATGTTCTCCTCACAAGGCAGTGCCTTGAGGTTCAGCCTCATGAACCAAATTGCTCATCTCCAAATCACTACTGCCTGTTTCAGTGGCCTTGCCTTCTGGCTGACACCTCTTTCCTTTTAAGGTTTGACAAGAGCCTCCAGTTTCTCCACTTTAATAGAAATCTGCTTGAATGCGCCTTCCCTTCAAGTGGTAACCAGAAAACAAGACCAACTTGTCATAACTTAAAAATGACATTGTATAGAATCAAAGTTCCCCTGTGAAAGGGAGAAGAGTCTCTTTTCAGTCTTGCTGCCTTCCACCTGCAATTTTTATCAACATTTATTAAGTATTTCAAATGTTTTGTCTGTCTAACCAAGAACCACTTTTTATCAAAGGATTTTTAATACATAAGTGTTACTGAACAATCAAACAAAACACTGCTGGGTTTACTATCCAAGGCTGCAGACAAAAATCTCACAAATCAAGGGTCTCAACTTGGAAAACTTAATACAAGCATGGGTAGATGCACTGAGTTCTGGATACTGAAAACATAGGTTAGAGCAGACACACACTGAACAGACTAAGGGTGTAATCCTAACCATTTCTATTCGGAAGCAAGTCCCATTGGGTTCTATGGGACTTGCTCTCAGGAAAGTGTAAATAGGATTGCCACCTTAAGTGGCGGAGGAGTCCAGTCTCTCTGCCTAGCATTATCAGACACTGTTACGCTAAAGCTAAAACGTCCCTTTTTGCTCCTCGGAGAACACAGAGTACTCTACAAATCTAGGAAAGCAAAACACATGTAGCACAGAACTATATCCAATAATCTGCAAATATATTTAATAGCACTCCTTTCCCTGCTTCAAGGAGTACTATATTACATTGGTGCCAACTACTCACACCAACATGAGAAATATCAAGACATGGCACTCCAAAACAAAGGAAAATTGTTCAATGCTTTGACAGCTAACATTCTTAAAGGACACAAGACCACCTCAATTCCTCTGCATTCCCACACAAGCATGCACCAATACATCTGCACCCCTTAATTTCTACGCATATTCAAACTCCTCCACTTTATTTTCCCCACTTCAAGATACCACTGTTCCTCTAAAAATGCTTACAACTGTCTTTGGGAAAAGGGGAAAGGAAAAGAACTTTCCCAGGTCCTGCTAGGAGAAGCCAAGATCATAAACTTCCAAGGGCTGCCACTTATACTTTAGCACAGTGATTCTCAAAGTGGGGGTCAGGATCCACTCAGGGGATCATGATTTCATTTCAGGGGGTTCACACAAAGCTGGATGCTGCCACTTTGGAATCTGGCACTGGGTGCCACCATCTTGGAATGGGCACTTAGGCTAAATTCCTGGGAATTCTCATTGGACACAATGGGACTTCTGATTAGATATGGAGGAGTTCTGGCATCACAGTGATGTCTCTTGCTGTTTGATGTCACTTCCAGCCATTACATCATATTGGATGGTCCTATAAAGTTTGACATTTCTGGGCTTAAATGCTCAAGCAGTGTGGGGCACAAAAAAATTTAGGAAGCTGATCACCCAAGGAGGGCAGCCTGACCCCATCAAAAAAAAATTGGACCAAAGGTCCCTCAAAAGAAAGGCTCTGGCAGCAAATCTTGCACAGCAACAAGGAAACCTGAACTGCTTCTGAAGAGTGGATGTCAGCCTGGAAAATCAAGAGAGACACTCTCCACAGGAAGACTTTGTAACCTGATCTGCCTGCCTCAGAGGGAGGAACTTCCCAGACATTAAGGACTGACCCTACACCTGGGCCACCAGGGCAGATAAAGCTTGTGTGCTTTCATGAGCTTTACGACAGATACTTGTCTCAATTTAAGTATGCATTTTCCAGAAAGGATGAGATCCATGCCTTTAAATTTCACACATCACACTTGGAAAGGAACAACATTAGCAGCTGCAGCAGAAATTTACACTAAAGTAACACAGATAGAACATTATAAAGACAAACTACCTCAAACTGGCTCTTCAGCTTCTGCATAACACTAAAACAACATGTATTAATTTTATGGACCATTTTATAATTGCCTTAAATCGGTACACAAAAATCTGAGACTTACCAAATACTAGTGGCCCTCAGTGTCCATAAATTTGGTACCTTCAGGTTTTGAATATCCGTGGTTTAAAACCTGCATTTAAGGCTACCTCTAGCTCCCTGAACACAAAACAGCTCCAATCAGGTTCAGATGGCTTGGGTCCCCTGAAATCTGAGAATTAGAAGTTCTATGGATTTTGGTATTCATGGGGGGTTCTGGGAATGGAAGACCTATGGATATGAAGGGCTGCCCTATTAATAAAATATCACCATTTTCTGAACAGAAATTTATTTTTCAGTTTTATACTGGCCCTCCTCCAAGGAGCTCAGGGTGGTAATACGGAGTTCCTTCCCTTTTGTCATCTTTTATCCAACTCCCAAACCACAACACCAGTGCTATCCATAAAAGTAGGGTGCCACCCCCCCTGTGCATGTAAAGATTCCCCACTCCCTTTCAGGGTGGGGGAAGGGGAAAAACAGCAGCATGATCATCAAGATCACATTCCTGAAGAGAATGGGGGGCAATATTCCCCTCCCCAGGAGTCCTGCCAGCCTGAGAAAAAGGTTTCTAGAGGGTACTGTGGAGCCCTGTGCAGATTGCTTGGCAGAGCTCCCCACAGCTAGAAAAAAAGGAAAGTTTCTGGCACAATTCAAGGGGAAGCCAGACTTCCTTGTCAAATCTGGTGAATATGAAGGATGTTCCAGTGTAGTAATACATTTGCTAGCCAAAAACTGCTTCACAGAAAGTGCTATGTGAGAAGGCACATTATACTGATGTAGAATGGAACCATTTTTCCACAGTTCTGGTTTTTTTTCTGACTCTCTCAGCTTTGTGAAAACTTTGTAATAAAACTTCATTATAATTACTACACCGGAACATCTTTCATATTACACAGATTTGGCACCATGCAACATTTTTCTTTTCCCTAAAGTGAAATATGTGCTTAAAGGAACACATTTTGAGTCATCTGATACAGTAAGGAATAAAACAGAAAATATGCTAATGAAGCTGACAAAAACTAGTTTGCTCCATAATTTCAACCAGTGTAAAATAAGTATGCATTAGTGTGTTAATGCAATTGAGGAATACATTAAAGGAAATAAGCATTAGAACTGTAATACATATAAAGGTCAGTTATGATATCAGGCTTGATATTTAATAGACACACCTCATTTTAAGCAAGAAGTAAACTTTTCTGAACTCAATGAGACCCATTTTCAAAAAGACAAGCAAAAAATAGGAAGTCAGGCTTGAGTGACATTTGTTAATAGAACTGACAAAAATCTACGGGTAATTCCAATAAGGAACTCAAAAAGTAGGATCCATTATTTTACTTAGAAGATTTTCTTAGAACTTGAAGATACAGTCCAGCAGCATAAAATCTGAAAAACCGCCCATCAACTCTATTTGAAAAACATAACTCGTCAACGCTACCTTTTTGTCAGTGATAACAAAGATAATTTTAGACAGCTATATCTGAATGTGATCAAAATGATTTCTAATTGTACCATTAATCTACTAATTCCTCATAACATTGCTACTAAATTGCTTCAGAAAATATGTGTAAAAACCTAGAATTATCATTGCTGGAGTCACAATGTATAGTGGGAAGTTGTATGCAACTGCAAATGTTGCCTGAATGTTACTTCACCAGTATTCACTATCCTATTCTGGGCCATACTACATGCAGAGTACCAGAGGGCCATATTACATATAGAATCAAATTGTTTTTCAATACATAGCAGCTGGTAGGAGCAGAAAGAGGGTCTGAGACTGCACTATCAAGGGTGCCAATAACTCATTTTCTCTGTCACAATCTGAAAAGTCACAAACGGAATCACCTTTAAACCCCAGGTGGTTAAATTTTGAGAATGAAATTTAAATAAATCCCCATGGTAGAAAAGGGGGAAATATCTTCCCACAGCCTTAATTCTAATCCCTGCTTCCTGGGCCTCTACTATTTAACTGGAAGAAACAAAAAACATAGGACCTAACAGCCTAATTGTGTTCAACAGCAACGGGTAATTTAGCTCTGAAAATAGTTGGTGGCGTCAGTTGCTATAAGGTGTGGTCAACTGCTATAAGGCCCAAACATCTGAGCCTTCTCTTGATTCTTCTAAATTTTTATGAATATACAAAACTTCCCTCTTGACATTCAGTAATCCATCTAGCTCTGTGTAGCCTACACTGAAAATCAGTAACTCCAGTGTTTCAGATAAGGAATATTCCCACCCTATTCGGAGATACTGTCAGGGACTTCATCTCAGACCTTCTGCATGCACATACTCACCAATTAACTCAGCCACTTTCCCATGGAAAGCACTTACGACTGATTACAGTACATACCACAAGTAGGAAAGGCTCCCTGTCCCCATACTGAATGATGAGAGTAACCCTATCTGACAATTGGTTTTGCAGAGTTCTTGAAACACCCAGGGCAATATACCCACCACCACTACAAACAAAGCAAGTACATTGACAACATAGGGAGGAAATCCCATATTTCACTCCTTTAACTCCTAAGTAAGGATAAAGCTTTCTTCTTTATCTCCTATCCTACTAAAATTACTGTGTGTGCATTGACAAAGCCTTAATATTTTAAGCCCTCTGTTTCCTGGAAGCCACTTGCAGCCACATAACCTACAGAGATGTCAGCTGAGTGCTAGTTGCCATTCCTAGGCCCACACAATTTGTTTTGTTCTTTAAAGGCACAAAGGCCAATTTCGTCACATGCTATTCCACAGACTCATACAAACAAAGAAAAACCTAACAGGCAGGTAGGAGTTCTGAAGTTCCCTTGTACATTATGTTCTTGTGAGTGGTATTCTTTGCCCTTCCCCGGCAAACATTATGTTCCACTGATATGCCCCCAGAGCAAGCACTCTGTGACAGTGGCTTGGAAGAAGAATCAGTCAAAGCTATCAAAGATTACTCAGTGCCTAAGTTTTATATTTATAACCAGGGAAACAAAGAAGTGCCAGAGAATTTGTGGGTTTATATGGCATAAGGATTTGTGGGTTTGTATAGATTTGTAGGTGGGTTTGTGTGGAAAGAACAGGATAGACAGTGCAGACTCTCAGCTCATGTTCCTGTTCAGTCATACTATATCACAAAGGAGTTTAAATTTACACAAATTATAGGTTGTTTACAACAAAATTGCAGATTTTTTTAAGATTTCCAGGGACAACATAGCCACTGGAGAATTCAAAGAAATGGCATATCGCAAGGCAGAGTGTTAGCCCCAATGTTGTTCAACATATACCAACTATCAACTGCTGCCAGAAGCCAGCAGAAGTTTAATCTATGCAGGAGATCTGGCAACTGCTGCACAGAGTATAACATTTGAGGCCAAGGAGAAAAGACTGCCTGATGCCCTGGATTTATTGAGCATATATGTGTCTATATATCAATATCTCTATGAATTGAGAGGCATCAAGCACACCGCAGGTTTATTGGAACTGAACTAGATTAGAACACTGTGCTACCCCCAAATACCTAGGAGTAAACCTAGATCGCACACTTCCCTTTAAGAACAACTGTTCTAACACCAAACAAAGTTATCACCAGAAATAATATCCCAAGGAAAATAATGAACACAAGATGGGGAGCTCAACCGCATACCTCTGCTTTAGCATTATGCCACTCAGCTGGAGAATATGCCAACTTGTTTGGCTTAGATCTCAATGTGAAAAGCAGATAGATATGGCCATAAATAAGACCAGCAAGACTGGTCATGGGATGTTTAAAACCAACACCAATGCAAAAGGTTTACTTTTTAGCTGGTCTTCCTCCCCCTAAATTCCATTGAGAAAGTGCAGCAAGAAAGAATAAGCGACGTCTCTACAAATCCAGCCACTATATGGCCATCAACTTCCACAGTTAAGATTGAAATCAAGGAATAGATTCCTTAGAACTGTGGACCCTCCTGTTGTCTGCCACAGACTGCCATGGACCTGTAGAAAGAGAGTGGGGTGTTGCCAAGTGAATGAGTCCAATCACATGCATGTCTGCCACCTGGCCAAGCACCACCATGGCCAGTATGGAAATCATTAAATAGTCTGTGTGCTGGGGTAAGAAAATCTAAGGGACAACCCGAGGAAATGGGGATACACCATGAAAGATGGGCTGTACAAATGTGGAGAAGAACAAACCACCCCACATATGCTTCTACATGCACAGAGAAAGATTTGATGTTGGCAATGGAAAATGCTGTTGAAGTAGCCTGGCTTTGGGCACATGACATCTAATTAAATTTTAATATTCTGACACAAATAAAGAAAGGTGAAGCCCATTACACAGTGATTTAACCAATGTTTGAACTTGTTTATGTTTCCCCCCTCCCTCCATCCCTCCCTGAGTTCTTACAAATGCAAGACAAACCTATTTACCCATGGATTCCTTGGTAATCCACTTGGATTCCTTGGATTCACTTCCTCAGAAGTGCTCTTTATTCAAGACAGTGCTCTTTAAGCAAGTCAAAATTTCTGAAAAAATTTTGCTCTTTATACAAAACACTCTTTATTCAAGACGCTCTTTATTCAGGGTACCACTGTACTTTGTTTCTGCTTGTTTCCATGTTCACATTGCATCCTAAATGACAACTCTCAGTGGGAGATCACTACTGCAGTCCACTGGGATTTTCTATACAATTGTTTTGGTTGTTGATAACCTTCAAGAAAGTAGACCACCACAGCAGAGAAAACACTGATGGATACAAGGAGAGTTTGGTGCTAATGGCCAATACACTATCATATTATAGGTTATTTGAGAAAAAAAATTAGTCTTAAAATACAAAACCATGCATTCATTATCCAGAAAGACAGGAAAGAGGACAGGAAAGCAATGAGTTCTTTCTCCTTTCTTTCTTCTTCTTCACCAATTGCACATGTCTCAACCCAAATCCAGAAAACCTAACCCAGAAAAGCTCTGAACTTATACAAATTTCTTCTGCTGAGAATCAGTGGAGGTGAATTCTTTGGGTGCATCTGTGCCAATTTCAGAGTGAGAATGAGGTTTCTAATGCTCATCTCCTCCTTTTGCCTAGCTTGTCACAAATGTGTGGAGATTCAGAACTTGAATCCAGGGGAACCCCTGATTTAAGACACTAAAAATAGATACATACTGAAAGCTGATCAACCACAGAATGCATCAGTCAAACACAAACAACATGCACTGAAATCTTTCCAAGGATCATTTTTTAAATCCCACCTTGGTCATAACCTCAACTTCCCCAACACAACTTCTGGCCCCATTCTGCTAGAAAGGATCATCCTTTCCTATCTTTTCTCTTGTCAAATAGGCTCTAACATTGTCTTTTCTACACAACTGCTCACACCAAACTCCCATAAATTCACCAACTTTATCTGTCCACCTTAATCTTAACCTCAGGCCCTCAGTCCACCCTTCACACCCTCCTCTGCATTAGTTTCAGGTCCCTTTCAAGTCTCAACCAAAACCTTTTGTAACCTCTTCCTCTGCATCATATCCTTCTTCAAACATTGCCTCTCAGGGACGTCCAAGTAATAACTTCCAATTAATCAGCAGATTATATATCCACAAACCTGGCTGAGCCTGAGCCAACCAGAAGGACTTTCTGGGGTCCAGTAAGGCAGACTGCATCCTCCCACTGCCTCTCTGGCCTTCAGAATATTCAGAGGAGCAAAAAAAATTCTTTTTTTCACCTTTCAGAAAAAAAGCCCTCTGGAGGTGTTCGAAGGGGAGAAAACCAGAGATTTGAACATCTATGGCAGGGATCCTCAAACTACAGCCCGTGGGCTGGATTAGGCCCGCCATAGGCCTCAATCCGGCCCGCCGGTCTTTTGGGGGGTTTGGGAGGCGCTTTGTGGGCACTTGGGGGCAGTTCAAGGCTGCTGCAGCGAAGATCCACCAGTCGTGGCAGCCCTGTGCAAAGGGAGAGAGCCCCTCCAGGCTCCGGAATTTGGGCAGCTTCAAGCTGGCCCTTTAAATTTTTTTTAAAATGTTGCACGCGCAGCTGAAGCAGGGGCTTCAGGCTGGAGCGCACGGCCGCCCCAGCTGCCAGGGGCCCGGGTTGAGGCTGGCGCGCACACCTCCTGCTGCTCTCTCGTGACCATCCCAGGGCTTCATGCTGGCGCGCGCGTGCCTCTCACCGCCCTTGCGTGGCCGCCCCAGTTACCAGGGGCTTGAGGCTGGCATGCGTGCCTCCCGCCACTCTCTCACAGCCCCCCAGCTGCCAGGGGCTTACTTCTGAGTAGACAAGCAGAGAGCTGGGCTATTAAGGCCACCTTCCCATCCACACTTTCCTGGGAGTAAGCCTCATGGACTCTAATGGGTCTTACACCTGAGTAGACATGCATAGGCTTGGGCAAAATTCCTGAATAGCAAGCTCAAAATTGAGGTGAGCTTGTGCTTGTGTGTGTGTGTAAGAATACATGGGTGTGTGTGTGTGAGAGAGAGAGAGAGCATGGTGTGTGTCAGTGCATGTCACTGACATTCCTTGTGTTGCTGCAAATTTCTTTGAGGGTGTCTTACAATTATATGTCTTAAGTCTGACATGAAAAATATGTTAAGTTAAATATGTTGAAGTAACATGTTGCTGGAAACTGCTTTGAGGGCGTCTTACATGTCTGGGTGAGAATCAGGCATGTTAAAAGTTTTTCTATTTCAAAAGTGTTGAAATTAAGTACAGGAAAGCAATACAAGCATTTTTGCTTCATTTTAACATGTCCTACATGTTAAAATGTAGGACGTCCTACATTTTGTCCTACATAAGTCCTCTCACTCTCTGGCCCCCAACAGTGTCTGAGGGACAGTGAACCGGCCCCGTTTAAAAAGTTTGAGGACCCCTGATCTATGGTAACTTCCATCACAACTGCATTTCCTACTCTTAAGTGTACGTGGACAGGGGAAAAACTGAATACAATGTCAACACTATATGAATAGTTCCCAGTATTGCTTGCTGACATATTGCAAATGGAAGGACATACCTACAAGCAGGAATGGCAGTTACAGTGGTACCTCACTTAACAAGCACCTCGCTTAACAAGCGCTTCACATAACAAGCAAAATTTCAAGAAATCTTGCTTCACATAACAAGTTCTGCTTCACTTAACAAGCAAGCGCGTTATGGGAAAGCATGCTATGCAGCCCTGACGCTCCGCATGGAGGCTCCTTAAAAGGGCTGCTGGCCAGCGCTGCTGCTTCTAACTGTCCCCAACTTGGGGGCGGTTGCCTGGGAGTGCCAGAGGCAGCTGCGCCTAACTGCTCCCAAGTGCCCCCACCGACCACCTTGAACTTCCAGCAGCAGCCCAGGTAAGCCTCCCAAAAAAGTGTCTTTGATTGCAGCCTCCTAACCATGTCTACTCAGAAGTAAGCCCTATTGTGTTCAATGGAACTTACTCCCAGAAAAGTGTCTTTACGATTGCAGCCTAAGTAGACTTCATAGGATCATGCACATTGAATGCATGTTTTGAATTCAATTCCAGTGTTTTGTCATCATTTTTACATCCAGTTAATATTTTTATATGAATATTTTGGGGGTTGTGGAACCAATCGTCTGAGTTTCCATTATTTCCTATGGAAAAATCTGCTTCACTTAAAGAGTGTTTCACTTAAAGAGCATGCCTTCCGGAACAAATTAAGCTCTTTTTGTGAGGCACTACTGCACTTTAAATCTTTCCAGCCACCCGAAACTCACCCCTGAGCTGTACCTCCTCATGCTAATTTCACTTCTCATTTCAGAGCCCATCTAAGGAAAGGGGGAAGAGTGGAAGGATTCTGCTTTCCTTCACCACCCATGGACTCCTCAATGTGCCCCTCTTCCCCTTCATTGTTTTCATGGGGAATGCAGCATTGGGACTTGGAAGCATGGGAAATGTGCTCTTCAACAAATGAAAGCTGAAGCAAAGCATTCTTGCAAACCTGTGGCAAAACCAATCTAAATGGGCATAAAAAGAGCATCTTACATGGATCAATTAAAGTACCAGTATGTTGTTTTCAGTTATTCAAACTGGGGCTCAAACATGGACACTGCAAACCGAATGCTCTTAACAGATAGTCCAGGAAAAAAGTAGAGAAGTTCATGCAGCAGTAAGATGATCTTTGAGAGTCCTTTGTCCCTCTTCTACACCAGTGGTTCTCAAACATTTCAGCCCAGGACCCCTTTCTGAGAATAACAACATGTTATTACAACCAACCGACCAACCTCCACCCACCCCCACCCACCCCCCGGGAAATGATGAAACAGAAAGTGCCATCACTGTGATGCCAAAGCTCCTCCACGTCTACTCAGAAGTAACTCCCACCATGTTCAATGAGACATAAAACACAATCCTAACTATGTCTCCTCAAAAGTAAGCCCCATTGTGTGCAATGGGTCTTACTCCCAGGAAATGGGATTGCAGCCTTACTCCCAGAAAGCAGCCAGGGTATCCTGTTCCAAGATGGTGGCACCCCCAGTGCCAGATTCCAAAACAGCGGTACCCAATTTCCACAAACCCTCTTGAAATGAAGTGGTGACACCCCAAAAATGTCCTATACTTTGAGAAGCACTGTCTTGAGAGGGTTGTACGTTTGGCTCCTTTCCAACTCTACAATTCTTTAAGTCTGAAATGTGGCAACTGCAGCAGGATGTGGAATGTGGGCAGGTGGAGTGAGGGTCGAGGGTGCCAAGTGTTAGAAGATTTGAGGGCACATTCTTAGGGCTTAATGTTTGGCAGAACATGAGTTGTGTTGAGGAATGAAACCATAATTGGATAAAGGGTGCTGGGATAAGATAATGCTGGAAAGTGGTGGTGGTGGTTGAGTCCTGGGGACAGAGACACTGCAGATGTAAGAAGAAGGGTATGATAAGGTAATGGAGAAATCATGTAAGACAATGATTGTCAAAGTGGAGGTCAGGACACCTTTTGGAGGGGAGCTTCAAGCCATGACATCACTTCTGGGGGAGGGGTCCTGGACAGACTGTTGTTCTAAGAAAGAAGGTCCCAGCAGTGATGGGAGTCAAAGAAATTAACAACCGGTTCTATGCCCATCTAACAGCCACTTTTAAATGGCTATTTTTAAACTTTATATGTCCTATCTTTTATTAACAACTGGTTCTATGGAGTAGGAGCGAACCTGCTGTAGCCCACCGCTGGGTCCCAGGATGAAAGGTTGGGAACCTGGGGGTCAGGCATATTTGGGGAGGGGTTGCAGATGGCTTAAAGATGTCACTTTTGGGGTGGGTGTGTCTGTGTCCCAGACAGTTGTTCTCAGAAGGGGGTCTTGGGCTGAAAGGTTGGGAACCTGGGGGTTGGAAACCTGGAGGCTGGAGTTGCAAAAGGCTGGATGATGTCCTTTCAAGCCATGAAATCACTTTCTGGGAGGTGAAGAGGTCTCAGGCAGACTATCATTCTCAGAAGGGAACCTGGGGATCGAGACACCTTTGGGGGAGGAAGATTGCAAAAAGTGGGATGATGTCCCTTCAAGCCATGACATCACTTCCAGGGGAGGAGGATCCTGGACAGACTCTCATTCTCAGAAGGGGGTCCTAGGATGAAAGGTTGGGAACCTGAGGGCCAGGGGACGTTTAGGGAGAAGGAGGTTGCAGAAGGATGAAAGATGTAACCTTGAAGCCATGACATCACTTCCTGGGGGTCCTGGACAGACTGTGATAATGAAGGGAGTAGTGGGCTGAAAGGTTGGGAACCCCTTGTGTGTGTGTGCCCCAGTGTGGCAGTAGAGCTTCCATTGCAGGCAGTAAGAGTGTAGTTGGTGGCATAGTTAGAGGGGGGTGGAGATGTTAGCCTAGGAGGGGACCCTGCTGCGCCCTCCTCTAGCTACTCCACTAGAAGCTCCCTCGCCATTCCACGACCCTCCCCCGCAACCCCCTCCCCGCAACCCCCTCCCCGACTCACTCGGGCAGGTACGTGGAGGAGAAGCTACTCCAGCGGTGGAGGCTGTACACCAAGACGCGGCTCTCCGAAGGACCCGCTGGGCCAAGGCCTGGGGCCGCCGCCGCCGCCGCCGCCGCCATTTTGTCAGCAGCAGCAGCTGAGACCGGGAGGGGAAGAAGAGAACATAGAGCTACGAACACCGAGACTCCAGCACGCGCCACTCACACTTCAGGGAGTCCAGTGGACGACGCCCCGTGAGGGGCTGAGCTGAGGGGCTCCTCAGGTGGAGGGTCTCTCTCGGTGGCGTAGCTACAGGGGGGCGGAGGAGTCATCCTTGGAGGGAGCCCTTCCCCTTCGGAGCCATTACAGGAGGGGGGAGTGGAATGGAATGGCTCCGAAGGGGAAGGACTCCCTCCAAGGATGATTCCACCGCCCCCCTCTAGCTACGCCACTCAGCAGGGTCTCTCCAGTTATGGCCCCCACGCAGTCCTCCTCATACCTGGACCCCATACAAGAGGCTTCTCTCGCTTCCCTCACAGGGTTTCCAACCTGTGGTCCTCAAAAAATCTCAGGGGTGAAGGGGACAGCCACCCAAGGGGATGACACCCCACACGGGGTGAAGGGGAGCCAAGGGGGGGCAGCCCCTCAGGGGGACCATGTGTCATAAGCACAGAAAACAAGGGGACAAGGACCCTCAAAAATGTTGGACATGCAAGAAAAATGTAGGGTATGAACAAATGTAAGATTAAAACACTCGTGTGTTGTTTTCAGGTCAGGGTGACCATATGTTATCAGCAATAAAAAAAGAGGATAAGGACCCTAAAAGAGGATAAGGACCCTAAAAATATAGGACAAGTAAAAGAATATAGAATATGACCAAATAAAAGCTAAAGATGCAGTATACAAATAAAAGCTACAGAATAGATAGGTAGATAGGTAGATAGGTAGATAGATAGATATGTGTATTGTTTTCAGATGAGGGTGACCATACATTATATGCAAAATAAAGAGGATAAGGGGCCCCCAAAAATGTAGGACATTGAAGAAAAGTGACCAAATAAAAGCTAAAAACATTCATTCATATTGCTTTCAGGTCTGGGTGATCAAATGTCATAAGTAACAAAAGATGATAGTGTCCCTCAAGAATGTAGGACATTTATTTATTTATATTTAATTTATTTAAGTAATTTTTATCCCTTTCTTACTCCTTTCTTCCCCCACATGCAAGATAAATGTGGACATGACCAAATAAAAGTTAAAAATACCATCTATATTACTTTTCTGTGCTTAATTAAAACACTATGCAACAGGCTTATTGGATGGGTTAGGGACTGGAGCACCATCCAAAACAGAAAACCAATGAAAAGTGGAACCCAGTCTTTTTCAGCCTGCAAATGCAAAATGGCCACCAAAAGCGACATAAATATCATTTTTAATTGCACACATTTTTATTAACATATAGCCAAAATACATAACAAATTAAAGTAACAAAGGCATGTAAAGGCACTGAATATCTTGTGTTACTGAGGAAATGCCAAAAATAGTTTGATCACGATGTCACATGCAAATCTATCTACAGTATTTTCAACTGAAAAGTTCACAAAGTGGTTTACAAGAAAATAAAAAAATTAATAGCTAATTAATAGCTAATGGGTCCCTGTCCCAAAAGGGCTCACAATCTAAAATGCAAAAAGAACACCAGCAGAAGCCACTAGAACAGACATTGCAGGGGTGTGTAGGGCCACTTACTCTCCCCCTGCTAAATAAGAGGAACACCCAATTGAAACATCAAAAATCAACATCAGGGAAGACAATTTACCCTTTACCAGCAGAGAGTGGTTGAAAGAGTAAAGTGTGTGTTGAATGAATGAGTCCTGGGTATAATTGAAAAGTGTTGAAAGCACAGAACCATCAGAAAATGGGGGACACCTGTACTTATTATTAAAGTTTGAAACTATTACACATAATTTATTACATGTAATTTATTAATTACAAGAAGTCTACATGCTGTCCACTTACAAGAAAAAGGAGGACACCAAAGTTGTTTTCCCATGGACACAAAGACAAAAATTCAGAACATGTCCTGGAAGAAGAGGACATATGGTCACCATGGTCACAGCTCAGGAGTTGGTCAGGTCAGGATAGGAGGAGTCAGCCTAGTTATTGTTTTCTATGGGGGCTGCAGCCTTCTGCATCATGTTCTTGGTCTCTGTTGTTATTCCCTTTCCAACACCCTCTTTGAAAGTACTGTATTCAGTGTTTCTCAAAGTGGGGGTCAGGATCTCAGGGGGGTCATGCAAAGCTGGGCGCTGCCATCTTAGATTCTGGCACTGGACACAGCCATCTTGAAATGGGGCACTCAGGCTACTTTCCTGAGAGTGATTACAATCCAGAGTAACTACGGAAATAGGCACTTACTCTGGATTGCTCTATGCATTTCCTATAGGTTTCCCATAGGTGGCACCGTAACTACATCAATGTAAAAGGTCCTAAGTCTCACTGAACACAATATGTATTCAGTGTGACTTGCCTTACAATCCAGACTAACTACGGGAGCACGTAAGAAACATTATGTTCACCCATAGTTACTGCACCACCTAGTACAGGGGTTCTCAAAATACGGCCCACGGGCCAGATCTGGCCCGCCAAGGGCCTCAATCTGGCCCACCTGCCTTTTGGGGGGCTTGGGAGGTGCAAAGATCCGCCAGTCGCGGCAGCCCTGTGCAAAGGGAGAGAGCCCCCCCGAGCTCCGGAATTTGGGCAGCTTTAAGATGGCCCTTTAAATTTTTTTAAGAGCTGTGCGTGCACTTTTTCTGCGTGCGCAACCCGCCACTCTCTCGCGGTTACCCCAGCAGCAGAGGCTTCAGACTGGAGTGCGTGCCTCTCGCCGGCCTCGCACGGCCACTCTAGGTGCCAGGGACCCGGCTTGAGGCTGGTGCACGCGCCTCCCACCGCTCTCTTGTGGCCGCCCAAGGGCTTCAGGCTGGTGCGTGTGTGCCTCTTGCTGCCCTTGCGTGGCTGCCCCAGTTGCCAGGGGCTTGAGGCTGCCATGCGTGCCTCCTGCCACTCTCTCACAGCCGCCGCAGCTGCCAGGGGCTTACTCCTGAGTAGAGAAGCAGAGAGCTGGACTATTAAAGCAACCCTCCCATCCACACATTCCTGGGAGTAAGCCCCATAGACTCAAATGGGCCTCACTTCTGAGTAGACATGCAGGGGGCTGGGCTTACTTTCTTGGGAGTAAGCCCCACTGACTCTAGTAGACCTTACTCCTGAGTAGACATGCATAGGCTTTGGCAAAATTCTTGAACAGCAAGCCCAAAATTGAGGTGAGCTTGTGTTTGTGTGTGTGTAAGAATACATGGGGGTGTGTGTGTGAGAGAGAGAGAGAGTGTGTGCATGGTGTGTGTCAGTGCATGTCACTGACATTCCTTGTGTTGCTGAAATTGTTTTGAGGGTGTCTTACAATTACATGTCTTAAGTCTGAGATGTAAAATATGTTGTAGAAAAATAAGTAAAATATGTTGAAATAATGTGTTGCTGGAAACTGCTTTGAGGGTGTCTTGCATGTCTGAGTGAGAATCAGGCATGTTAAAAGGTTTTCAATTTCAAAAGTGTTGAAGTTAAGTACAGGAAAGCAATACAAGCATTCTTGCTTCATTTTAACATGTCCTACATTTAAAATTTTTTAAAAATTTTAAATGTAGGACAAAATGTAGGACATCCTACATTTTGTCCTACATAAGTCCTCTCACTCTCCAGCCCCCGATAGTGTCTGAGGGACAGTGAACCGGCCCCCTGTTAAAAAAGTTTGAGGACCCCTGACCTAGTGAAAACCTGTGGGAAATTGATATTGCAATCCAGAGTAAATTGTTTTTACACTGGAGCAAGGACTCCCCGTCGTTACTCTGGATTACGCCCTTACTTCCAAGTGTACATGGTGGCGGGTGTAAATGGTGGTATCACAGTGATGTAGCTTCTTGTCACTTCCAGTCATGACATCACTTTCAGCAGGGTGGTGGTGGTGGTTTCCGAACAGATTGTGTTCTGGACTTTCACTTTCATTCTGGCACCGCTGCTGTAAAAGGCAAAGTATTGTTCAGAGCAGACAGGCCACCACTGCAAGTGGCAAACAGCAGCAGGCGCCCACCAGTGATCCCTGCATGTCCCCTGGAGTTGATAAGTCAATGAGGGAGGGAGGGAAGGAAAGAGGAAAGTAGGCAGGGAGCACTAGTGTCACAAGGGTGGTGCAGGGGGGTGCGGCCTGCACTGGGTGATACACCTGGGGGTAACACACACTGGGGGGGCTGTGGGACCCCCAAAAAGGACGTTCGCAAAGGTGCACACTACCCCATCATGCTGTATGTCGTTGGATTTGTCCAGCACAAAAATCTGTTTTGAGCTTGCGTCTTCCTGGCCAAACAACTATTAAAAGCCCCTAAATTTTCCTATCGCAGATTTACATTTATATTTTCATATCCGGCCTTAGAGCACAATCCTAACCACGTCTACTCAAAAGTAAGCTCCATTGTGTTCAATGGGTCTTACTCCCAGAAAAGTGTTTTTAGGATTGCAGCCATAGTCTGCCTTAAAGAGGAGTCTGAGAGGGAGCCAAGGACACCAGAAAGGTCCTGATCCAAGAACTTCAGCCCCCACAAAACACCGCAGGAGGAAGTTCCCTCCTCCAAGCTTCCCCAGCTTCAAAACTGCAGAGTTGTGTTTACTCATGAGTAAGCAAACACTTTGGCTGGTGTGGAAGGTCAGTCAAGGGAGCTTCCAGAATGGCCCTAATCCCAAGCATCAGGAGCTTGAAAGTGCTCCCAAAGGCAGACCTTCCAACAACACTGAAGGTAATTCCAACAACACAAGGTCAGCAGGTAATGGGAACTTTTTAAAAAAATCGTGAGAGTCCAAACTTCTCCCTCCACTTAGGCCTAATCTCCTGCCCTCTTCCCTCTGGGATATTAATGCTTTTGGGGGAGTGGCTAAGGCAGTTTTGAATTTTAAAATATTTTAAAAATATTTCCCCTATGCGCAACTTCCCCAAGCGCATCATCCCCCATGTGCATCATCCCCCATGCGCAACTTCCCCCCCATGCGCAACATCCCCCATGCGCAACTTCCCCCATGCGCAACTTCCTCCTATGCGCATCATCCCCCATGCGCAACTTCCCCTCATGTGCAACTTCCCCCATGTGCAACTTCCCCCCATGCACAACTTCCCCCCATGCTCAGCATCCTCGCCAGTGCAACCTCTTCCTCCGAACAACGTCCCCCCAATGCACCAGGCAGAGAGGACAAAATTGGCTGGATGTTGGTCAGTCTTCCATGTTAAGTATAGGACAAAAACACGTTGCCCCCTTTTCAGCCCCTTAAGGGTTAAATGATAACCACATGGGTTCTTCGTGGGTGTTCAGGTGACAGAAGGAACTCCCTCCCAGAATTCCACGCTTCTAGGCCCAGCAGTTGGGGCGGAATGTTAATGAGTCATCAATTCTCCAATGCAAAGTATAGGGAGGAAAACGGGTTGCGCCCCTTTTCACCCCCTTCCCACTGGAATTTCTGAAAACCAGTTCTTAGTGCACCCCTCGGTCACAGAAGGAACACCCACTGCAAATTTCACGCTTCTAGGCCCAGCAGTTTTGGCAGGGCGTTGATGAGTCAGTGAGTCAGTCAGTGAGTCAGTCAGTGAGTCAATCAGTGAGTGACTTTTCTCTTTCATATATATATAGATCAATAAACAGTGCAATACTCACCATGTCTCCTCAAATGTAAGTCCCATTGTGTTCACTGGATCTTACTCCCAGGAAAGTGTCTTTAGGATTGCCTAACCACTTGAATTATAGATGGTGCCTCTTATAACAAGTTTAATTCGTTCCGGAAGCATGCTTGTTATGTGAAACACTATTTATGTGAAGCGGATATTCCCATAGGAAATAATGGAAACTCAGACAATTGGTTCCACAACCCAAAAAATCTTCTTCTATATATATAAAAGAGAAAAGTCACTCACTCACTGACTCATCAACGCCCTGCCAAAACCGCTGGGCCTAGAAGCGTGAGATTTGGGGAGGGTGTTCCTTCCATGACTGAGGGGTGCACTAAGAACCGGTTTCCGGAAATTCCAACCAGAAGGGGATGAAAAGGGGTGCAACACGTTTTCCTCCCTATACTTTGCATTGGAGAATTGATGACACATCAACATTCTGCCCCAACCCCCGCCTTAGAAGCATGATATTTGGGGAGGGTGTTCCTTCTGTCACATGAACACCCACCAAGAACCGATGTGGAGAAATTTAACCCTTAAGGGGCTGAAAAGGGGTGCAATGTGTTTTTGTCCTATACTCAACATGGAAGATTGACCAACATCCAGCAAATTTGGTGCTTAGTGCTTGGTGCGCTGGGGGGACGTTGTTTGGAGGAAGACAACTGGGGAGGATGCTGGGGAGGATGCTGCGCATAGGGGGTTGCACATGGGGGTTGCTGCACGTGGGGGGATGTTGCGCATGGGGGGTTGATACGCATGGAGGGTTGATGTACATGGGAGGTTGATGCGCATGGGGGAAGATGCTCATGGGGGGAAGATGCGCATGGGGGGATGTTGCACATGGGGGAATGTTGCGCCGTGGGGGTATGGCATACGGTGGAATTTTACTCCCGCAATGCAGGTACACTTTTCACTAGTATTCATATAAAAATATTAACTGCATTTAAAAATGATGGCAAAACCCTGGAATTGAATTCAAAACATGCATTCAGTGAGCATGATCCTATTTAGTCTACTTAAGCTGCAATCCTAAACACATTTCCTGGGAGTAAGCCCCATTGAACACAATGGGGCTTACTTGTGGGTAGACATGGTTAGGAGGCTGCTATCAAAGACACTTTCAAAGTGTCTCCCCACTCACCTTCTCTTCATCCTGAGCCTCTCTCTCCCCTGCTCCCTTCCAGCTAGCCCTGAGCTGCTTCCCTTTTCTCCACTGCTATTCTCTCCCTCCGTCCCCGGCCACAGGAGGGGAGGAGGAACAGTGCAGAAGTGTTGCTTTTGCAATGGGCAGGCAAGCTAGGCAGCCCTGACGCTTTTTAAAAGTGCTGCCGGTCAGTGCGTCTGCCCCAACTGCCAGGGAGTGTGCTTGTTAAATGAAGCAATACATGTTATGTGAGGCAGAATCCTAGAGAAATTTTAGCTTGTTATGTGGATCACTGGTTAAGCTAGGCACTTGTTAACTGAGGTACCATTGTATAGGCATATAGATCATATCCTACATTTTTCTTGGGTCTTCTACATTTTAGGGGTTGTCATGTCCTCATGTCCTCTTTTTATTATGACATACAGTATAGTTAATCTGCCTACAGCCTACTTGGAATTAATAAATTATACATATTAAATTATATGTAATAATTTAAAATGTAATATTCAGTAATATTGCATGGAATTCAGTAATATTACAGAAAGCACATGGAAGCAATATACACAAGGGTTCTGAGCTTTTATTTTATTGTGTTACACTTTTCATGGGTGTCCTTCACGGGGGGTGGCTTCTCCTCTGTCAGATTATGACTTAAGATCACCCTGGTCTTATCAAACATAAGAAACAATTGCTGGATTTAAAACTGATTTAATCCCAACTCACACTGAACTGGTTTAAATATAGGAACTTAAATTGAACTGGGTGTTCAGTAGGACTGAAAAGCTTACTGAATTTTTTTTGGGGGGGGGATTTTGAGGTTATTTATTTGATTAATTTTAACATATTTACAATTATTTGTTTTAATTTGTCTGATGACCATCCAGAGTAACTACGTGAGCACGTAAGAGACATTACGTGCACCCGTAGTTACTGCACCACCTAGTGAAAACCTATGGGAAATTCATATTGCAATCCAGAGTAAATTGTTCTTACACCAGAGCAAGGACTCCTGGTTAGTTACTCTGAATTTCACCCAATGTAACTTCCAGCCATGATATCACTTTTAGTGGATCCTGGACAGATTATCTCTCTAAAAAGGGGGTCCCAATCTGAAAGGTGTAAGAACCACTGCAGTGAGAACCACTGCAGTAGTGGCACCACTATTGATCTATATACTGTTGGATGCGTAATTTGCAGCAGAATTCAGTGATACAAACCACTTTGAAATATATTTCTTCTATTAGAATGTGTGACTAAATAACCAGTGGAGGCGGGGCAATGGCATGCAACCATACCCATCATCCAGGTTTTTGATCCACCCACTGCATGGGGGATGATGCACTGGCATCACGCACTAGGTGACACAAAACCTAGTGACGCCCCTGGCAGGGAGTGAACCAGGTGGGAAAATGAAGGAGTCTGGGATGGAACGGGGAAGATGACTGAAGCCTGGAAGATTTTTATCAACAGCACTGGCATCATCAATATCCTAGCCCCTTTTTTAACCTTGATCTACCTACCCAGGTCTATGGTGGAAAACTACATGCCCTTGGGAAGCTCACAAGGATATTAAGAAAGACAGTGCTGTTCCAAGATTGCTCTCCAGGAACTGACATTCAATACTATCTCAGGATATGGAATGATTAACAGTCCACAGGTGGGCCAGTTATCAATGAATAGTATTTATACTCCACTTATCAACAAAAAAGTTTACAAAGCTTTAGAGAGAAAATGAAGTAACTAATGGCTAACAGTTTCCAAAAGACCTCTTAGCACCTGGTGGTTGACAGGATTCTTGCAAATCATGCTGGAACAGGTGGATCCAACAAAGCACTTTTAACTTTCTTGAGCAAGACTATAGCAAATGTCACAATGCAATCCTAACTTGCACTGAAACAAGCAGGCTTAGAACACCTGCACCCATTCAGCACAACTTATGGGATTGCTGTTGTGCTGTCACAGGAAGGGAAGGCTCGTCCCTTCCCTGAGGAGCATTCCCAATGGGTCTACTCAGGCCACCTCTAGAGAAGTTGCTGCCTGAGAAGCAAAGCTACGGTATGGCATAACTGTAAGGCTAAAAAAGACACAAGGCTGAAAAAGAAAAAAAGGCCTGGAAAAAGAGAAAGGTATTGGGGGGAGACCAGGCAAAAAAAGCAGCAACTGGGAAGACCCATGCAAAGGAGTGGTGGAGCATCTGCCATGACTGCAAAAGGGCCGAGATCCTGGTGTCTCCAGTTAAAGGACTGAAAAGCAGGTGCTGGGGAAGAGCTTCTGCCTCAGACCTTGGAGAGCCACTGCCACCCACTGGAGCAAGAGGAAATGGACCAGATGGACACAATCTGATTCAGAAGGCAGATTTATGTCTTCAGTAGATAATGGGAGTTATCTCATGGCATAGGAAATTCATTGGGCTTGATGGGAAGGAGCAGGAAGGCAGATCACCCTGGCCTGACTTTCTTGCATGTTATGAAACATTTGTGTTCAAGGAGCTGAAATGTGTGCGCCCTTGTACAAATCAAATACAGAGGTTATGGTAAGCTGTGTTCATTATTAACACTTGGCACAAGCCATCACTCTTGAGCTGCCTTGCAGCATTTCTAAGAAAAAGGGAGAATGATTTTTGGATGTGTTTTAGCATAGGGAAAAAATCCAACTAGTCTCCGATCCAGTCAGATCCTGTGTTACCATAATAATAACTATTATTGCCCCAAGATGCCTCCCATGCATTCAGAGCTGGAGTGTCCTTTTTCCCCTTTCTTTCTTTTTAAGGGCTCCGTCCTGTCCAATTTTCCAGTGCTGATGCAGCTGTGCTAAGATTATACGCATGGGGGACTGATGCACATGGGGGTTGATGCGCATAGGGAAGATGTGCATGGGTGGTTGATGAGCATGGGGGGATGTTGCACGGGATTTTGTTGCATAAAATGCATCTCATGGGGGCAATGTTTGTTCCCTTGTTCATGGGGGGATGTTTGCATTGCAACTGCATCAGCACTTGCAAGTTGGATAGGATTCAGTCCTCCTAACTATTTCAACATATCAAGAAGTGACACAGCTTTTTTTATTGGAATCCAGAGGGAAGAGGAAGTGGTGCGGGAGGGGGGTCGGATGAGTGCTGGTTGGATTACCAGAAATGCAGCTGAAAGTGATCCAGTTGATGAGCAGACAAACTTCAGCTAATGAGCAGGATGAATCATTGGCTCCATGAGACAAAGGTTAGAGGAAAGAAAAAAAAATGACAAAGTTACTTTATGCGCTCTTGTGTCAACACAGAAGTAACAGTTATAAGAAGAACATGCCAGGGTCAGCCCAAGACCGCCTGGCACATGTCAAATACTGCTCCCTTACTGACTTGGTAATGGGCTGGTGTCTGCTTCTCCCATTCCCTGGAATGGAAAAGGAAAAGAGGGATGGAGAGAATAAAATAGCAATCTTCCACCTTTTATATACCACAACCCCAATATATAAATAAACAAGCTATGAGAGTAAGACACACCATCAATCCTGTTCCCTTCCCAGAACCCTATCCACACTCCCCATACCCCATCACTGCCCATTCCCTTCCCATTTCACCCTCCCAACACTATTCAGTGTAACAAAAAAAATTCTACTTACAGCAGAAAAGTTACAATGAAGCCCAGTGCTATAAAAAGCAATTTCAGAGGATGAACAGGTCTCGACTCCTGGTACCTGAAGGGGTACAGCAGAAGACTCCCCTTTACTGATGGTGCTCTAGTCCAGGGATTTTCAACCTTTTTCATTCTTGTAAAATGCCATGGACCCTCAACTGAGGCTTCACAATCCCATTGAGGTCCCAACCCCAAAGTTGAAGGATAAGAAGTATGAAAGAGAGTGGGCACTTGGACACTTCAATGCTCTAACTTGTTCTCTCTCTTCCAGACTTCTCCTTCTACTTTGTCCTTCTCCTTTTTCAGTCAGGAGACTTGGAAGAAGAGAAAGTATGTACAATGATGACAAGTTTGTGAATAGAGGTGCACATTGGATGTAGTGTGCAGATATGAGGTGCAGTCATAATAGCAGCAGGTGTGCCCTGGTGGTTGAGCAAAGGGCTGCTGAAGAATGCAATGCTGGAAAAGACCTGGATGGAGACACAAAGCTGATAAAGCCGTCATGAAACAAAAGAGCCAGAGATGTCACTTTACAGCATGACTGTCCAACACGAGGCTCAGGGGCCGCATGCAGCTCAGGACAAGGGTGGACGTGGCTCTCCTGCAAAGCTGGCCACCACCATTGGAAAAACTGGCTTTGTGATGGCAGCCATTTTCAAATTTCGCACACTTCTGTGTGCACTGCCCTGGGTGGCCACCACAAAGCCGATCTGGGCTGCCTGGCTCCTCCCCCTACCTGCCTCCTGCCACTCAGAGCACTTCAGGCCCTTGCAGACCTTGCCGCTCGCGTCCCCTCCCGCATCCCCCAAAAGCAGCCTCAGCGTCTATCCCAGCCATTGCCTGCTGCCCTTGAGACCTTCTCAGAAGTAAGCCCAATAAAAGTCAATGAGGCTTACTCCCAAGTTGCAGTCTGAGAGCCCAGTGATGTATAGGATGGGCTGTGATCCTCTCCAAGCTTAACCTTGGAGATATGCTGCAACCCTAACCATGTCTACCCAAAAGTAAGGCTCTTGTACCCAATGGGTCTTACTCCCAGGAAAGTGTGTTCAGGATTGCAGCATATCTCCAAGGTTAAGTTTGGAGAGGATCACAGCCCATCCTATGCATCATGCCTACTCAGAAGTAAGCTCCACTACAGTCAATGAGGCTTACTCCCAAGTTGCAGTCTGAGAGCCCAATCCTATGCATGGCTACTCAGCAGAAAAGCCCAAGATAATCAATGAGACTTACTCCAAGGTTTAGCTTGGAGAGGATTGCTGCCCATCCTATTCATCATGACTACTCAGAAGTAAGCCCCGTTAAAGTCAATGAGACTTAGGGCACAATCCAGAGTAACTATGGGGAGTCCTTGCTCTGGTGTAAGAACAATTTGCTCTGGATTGCAATAAGAATTTCCCATGGGTTTTCACTAGTTGGTGCAGTAACTATGGGTGCACATAATGTCTCTTACGTGCTCCCGTAGTTACTCTGGATTGTAGGGTAACTCCAAGGTTTAAAAATTTAGGACAAAATAAAGGATGTCCTACATTTTGTCCTACATTTTTTAAAAAAAGTTGTTAGTGTTTATGTGCGGCCCAAACCAACTCATCTTCTTCCAATGCGGCCCAGGGAAGGTAAAAGGTTGGACACCCCTGGTTTACAGCATGGCTGACCTGAGGAAGCTTGGAAGGCCCTGATGCCAGATGTGATGGCATCTGTGAAAAGATTCCACCCAGAAGAGTTCTACAAGACACCCATTAAACAATCACCTACCTCACAGGGTTATGAGGACAAAAAATATTTTAAAAGCTATGTAAGCTGCCTTGGACAGTCGCGTTAGCATGGAAAAGGTGGTGTATAAATGTCTTGAATGAATGAATGAATGAATGATAGTTCCTCCCAGTGTCTTCTCTCCCCATTGGGACAAACTATATGAACCAGGTATAATAACCCCCACAAATGGGAAGGAGATGGTGGTGCAACTTTGATTAGGGAACAGACTCCAGGAATAGGATTAAGCAGTTGCTCTTTCTTAACACTGCTACAAAAATCAAATTTAAAGCCCTCTGCAGCTGCACATTCATTTTTAAAAGGCACAAAACACTTCATGTGCTACATCTAGTCCTATAGAAATGATGCTGCTCCAAAAAATAAAAATTGAAAAAAAAATCCAGTGTTACTTCCAAAGTGTTACAATGTTTCCAAAGTATGTTTCCAATGTTTCCAAACCAGTCCCAAATTCTTGCTGGAGATGGAATTCTGACCAATGGGTCTACAGAAAGGGGAGAAGACCTGGCCTGGCAACAGAAGATCAAGTTATGTGTATGGGCGGGGGTCACTGCTTGATCTAGTGCAGTCTAGTCTACCCAAACATTTTGGTAGAAGGGCCATGTCATCTTTCTGACATGGTGTCAGAGGCCAGAAAACTAATTTACATTTCAAATTTGAATAAATTTGCATATAAGAATGTATTGGAGTGGATTACAAGGCTTGCCCAAGGGCCTGATAGAGGGGTCTTGCTCGGGGGCAACACTGAGGCTCACTGAGGGCTGCGGGTCAGGCTTTGGAGACCCCTGGTCTAGTGGACTCTGGTCAGGAAGGCAACAGGACAGAAAGCCCTTGTCTTGCAGATATTTTTGCCTGTGTGATAACATTTTTAGACTGATTAGCATATCACACAAATACTGAGCTTTTCAGGAAAACATGTTAGTGAAAGGAGAAGTAAAGAGTGGCCTGGAAGAAAAGGGGATTAGATGTCCCTGTTTTCTAGTGCTTTATCTCACCACCACCACCCTGACTAAATGCTGGATGACCACATCACTGTTGTGGTCCTTTTGCATCAGACTGCAACAAAGACACAAAACAATGACACATGCTCTCCCCACCATGATGACAGTCCTGAAAATAATTACTGCCAGTAAATTTGGCGGAAGGGTGGCAGAGAGAGAATACAAATAGGTCACCGTGGTTTCACAAATGTTTTCTCACCCCATCCAAAAAGGAGAGCATTCTCTTTTTTTTTTAATCTGACTTCTCCTTAGATTGTTTCAGATTATTTCAGTCCTTAGATTATCAGTAGCCTTTTCTGACTATGCAACATTTATTTAACTACCAGTAATTTGTACATGAAACTGTACAAATTGTACCAATGAAATCCTATTTATTTACCCGGGTTCAGTTTGATTGAGCTTTGTTTTATTGCTACTATTTTATTTAATAGATTGATTGATTGATTGATCGATCGATCTATTTATGTCATAGTTGTACCACTGGTGTACAAATGGTTACCAAAGGGGCATCGGATGTCAACCTTGGAGGGTGATACCACAAGTGACCAAACTCACTAAAATTGCAATTTGTAAGAACAATGCAATCATGTTATATAATACAGTGGTGCTTCACATAACAAAGGCCTCACGTAAAGTATGTTTCATGTAACAAACAAAAATTTCTCTAGGATTCTGCTGCATGTAACAAACACACTCATTGGCAGTTGGGGCAGACACACTGGCCAGCAGCCCTTTTAAAAAGCGTCAGGGCTGCCTGATGCACCTGCCCATAGCAAAAGCAACACTTCTGCGCTCTTCCTCCTGTGGCCGGGTGTCCGCAGGGCAGAGGGAGAGAACAGCAGTGGAGAAGAGGGAAGCAGCTCAGGGCTAGTCAGAAGGGAGCAGGGGAGAGAGAGGTGAAAGTGAAGAGAAGGAGAAAGTTGGAGACATTTTAAAAGTGTCTTGGATTGCAGCCTCCTAACCATGTTAAATGGGGCTTACTCCCATGTTTAACTACCATATTAAATGTTTAAATGTTGAACTCCCATGATAAATGGGGCTTACACCACGTATTAAATGGGGCTTACTCCCAGGAAAGTGTCTTTAGGATTGCAGCCTAAGTAGACTTCATAGTGTCATGCACATGGAATGCATGTTTTGAATTCAATTCCAGGGTTTTGTCATCATTTTTACATACAGTTAATATTTTTATATGAATACTAGCGAAAAGCGTACCCGCGTTGCGAGAATAAAATTCTCCCGTATGCCATCCCCCCATATGCATCAACCCCCCTGCACATCAAACCCCATGGGCATCAACCCCATGTGCAACTTCCCCACATGTGCAACTTCCCCCATGCGCAACTTCTCCATGTGCAACTTCCCCCATGCGCAACTTCCCACATGCATATCAAACCCCCATGCGCAACTTCCCCCATGCGCAACTTCCCCCATGCGTAACTTCCCCCATGCGCAACTTCCCCCCATGTGCATCAACCCCCATGCACAACTTCCCCCATGCACATCAACCCCCCATGCGCATGAACCCCCCATGCACAACTTCCCCACATGTGCATCAACCCCCCATGCGCAACTTCCCCCCTGCGCATCAACCCTCCATGCCCAACTTCCCCCATACACACCAACCCCCCATGTGCTGCATCCTCCACAGTGCAACCTATTCCTCCTAACAACATCCCCCCAGTGCACCAGGCACTGAGCACCAAATTGGCTGGATGTTATTCAGTCTGCCATGTTAAGTATAGGACAGAAACACATTGCCCCCTTTTCAGCCCCTTAAGGGTTAAATTTCTCCACATGGGTTCTTGGTGGGTGTTCAGGTGACAGAAGGAACTCCGTCCCAGAATTCCACGCTTCTAGGCCCAGCAGTTGGGGCGGAATGTTGATGAGTCATCAATTCTTCAATGCAAAGTATAGGAGGAAAACGTGTTGTGCCCCTTTTCACCCCCTTCTGGTTGGAATTTCCGGAAACCGGTTCTTAGTGCACCTCTCGGTCATGGAAGGAACACCCATCCCAAATTTCTAGGCTTCTAGGCCCATCAGTTTTGGCAGGGCGTTGATGAGTCAGTCAGTGAGTCAGTCAGTCAGTGACTTTTCTCTTATATATATATATATATATATATATATATATATATATAGGGTTGTCGAACCAGTCATCTCAGTTTCCATTATTTCCTATGGGAAAATCTGCTTCACATAAAGAACGTTTCACGTAACAAACATGCCTCCAGAACGAATTAAATTTGTTTTGTGAGATACCACTGTATGTACAATTCAAGGTGCAATCCTAACCAATTTAGGCCCACACAACTCACCTGTTTCTCCATCCCCATGGTGGTGTGGAGTTGGCTGGTGCATATCTGTGCACTAGCCTAAACCCTTCGAGGAATGAGGCAGAAGTGCCTTACAGCCACAGGTGGGCAGAGGCCTATTCTCTCTGGTCCCCGCGAATAGGATCTTCCAAATCCCCTGCTGCTGGCGAGTAGATAGGGAGAAGTGGGGAGGGAGAAGGGGAGGGAGGGGAGGGAGAAGTGGGAGGACCGGTTCGGGGTCCTAGCCCGCGCGGCACCACCACTCTCCCTGCAGCCTCTCCCAGCCAGCTGGGGGGCTGGGAGCCACCCGCGGGGCACCATCCTCTCCATGAGCCCAATCCTCTCCATGCCTCTTCAGAAGTAATCCCATCCTAGTCAATGGAGTTTACTCCCAGGTAGGTGTGGAGAGGATGGCAGCCTCAGAGCCCAATCCTCTCCATGCCTCCTCAGAAGTAATCCCATCCTAGTCAATGGAGTTTACTCCCAGGTAGGTGTGGAGAGGATTGTAGCCTCAGAGCACCATCCTATGCAGGTCTACTCAGAAGTAAGTCCCAGTATAATCAGTGGGGCTTACTCCCAGGAAACGGTGGAGAGGATTGCAGCCTCAGAGCACCATCCTATGCAGGTCTACTCTGAAGTAAGTAATTTTTTAATTTTTAAATTAAAAACCGCCCCCGGCTTTGGCCCCGCCTCCGGCCCCGCCCACTTCCAGAGAACCGGTTCTTGGGCCAGGTTGTGCCCACCCCTGCTTACAGCACTTTTGCAAGGCTTCTACCTGCCTAACACCAGAACCAGCTACGCCAAATTAGCAACATCAGTACAGGTGGTATGCAAAATGTGTACCGGGGCATGACCTGACACTTAAGGGAGGCACTGCCCCCTGCATGCACCGACCAGTGATGGGATTCAAAGAAATTAACAACCAGTTCTATGCCTAAGTGGCAGCCACTTTTAAATGGCTATTTTAAAACTTTATATGTCCTATCTCTCATTAACAAACGGTTCTATAGAGTAGGTGCAAACCTACAGGAGCCCACCATTGGTGCCGACGCATGGGAGTAGTTGCTCCCCTCAGCCTCTGGCCAGCAAATGGAGGTCCCTGTTAAAAGACAGGGGCCTCTGCGCCTGCGCCAGGCATGCATAGGCACAGAGGCATCTGTCTTTTGACATGGAGCTTTGCCAGTCATTCACTGGCTGGATGGAGCAGGGTTTGCCGGAGATGGCCAGGTCAGCCCAGCCCCCGCAGGAGGTGCTACTTCTCTTCTGCGTTAGCCTGGTGCTGAAGAAAGTGAATGCTCCCTGCACGCACCAGCTTGGCACATGTACAGAGGTTCCCCAGCTCTGCATCGGGCTGACTAGCCTGGCACAGAGCTGGGGAACTGCGGGGCAGTGCTTGTCACTGCCCCAGGGTTGCTGGTTCCCATGATCCCAGAATCCAGGTGGATTCCTGGTTTCCATGATCCCAGAAACCATGGAAAAGGCAACCCTACCTCAGGGGAGTGGCGCAGATTTAAGTAGACTCATAGCAGCCCATGCAAAACCTGAGAGTGGTGGAAAACACACAGCAGCCCCAGGCTGACTCTGCCACAACCTCTGCTGGTACCATTGCTGTTTGCTCTCTCTCTCTCTCTCTCTCTCTCTGCAAGCTGCTTTCTCATCAGGAAGGAGGTTGCCAGGCTGCAGATGTCCAGGACCACGAGAAACTGTAGCCAGAGTCATGTTGACATGGTGAACACCATGCCCTATCCATCATGCTGCAATCCTATCTATGCTTATACATGAGTACACCATACTAACTATAATAGGGCTTACACAGGGTGATCCTATGCCCCGCTTTTCCAGGACGTCTGGGTTTTTAGCCTCGAGTCCTGAAAAAAATATTCATTGTCCTCCTTTTCCTTGTACGCAGGCATCATATAGTCTTCTTGTCATTAATAAATTCTAGGTTTTAAATTTAATAATAAGTAAGATTGTGGTTAATTAGCCACATGAAGGCAATATGTATGAGTGTTTTCAGCTTTTATTTTGTCATGTCCTACATTTTGCTTGGATATCCTACATTTTTCAGGGGGCCTTGTACTCTTTGTTTTGTTATGGCATATGGTTATGGTTACTTGGCTCAGTTGCACTTGCACACCACACAGTGCCCACAAGCACACACAAATCACCTGGAATAAAGTTTTAACATATTTACCCAGCCCCCTGTGTGATAACCCCCACACCATCGAGGGTCCACAGTGTTCACACCCTTGCTGGCCCAAGAAGCAATGCTCCTAGATCACCAACCAAATGAGTGTTGGAGCAGGTGCCCCATTGCCTTTGTAGTGGTGGGATGGAGATAGCACACCCTAACAAAGTTCATCAACTGTTCCAGCCAGGCCATGTCTACCTGAGATGCTCCATTGGCACCGCTGTGAAGACAAGTCCCTACAGCATGCCCAAGGCCATATGCACCTGTGGCCCTGATCCAGATAGTGGGCAGAAGCCCCCATCTGGCCACCCTGACACCAGCACCGCAGCCCACAACAGGGCAGCATGGAGGACAGTATGCCAAATCATGGGGATATTGACAATGTCAGGGGCTCAGGCCATTGAGCCTCATGGAGGAGGACCAGGCCTTCTCCAGTGGGGGTCCTGCACAGCAACAGCCTTCCACCGCTCTGTGAAGGAGAAAAGGAGAAAAAGGAGGTGCTCATCACCGCCACAGCAGCAAAGCAGCAGCCCCCCTTCCCGCCTTTATGGAGGAAGTTGGGAGTGAAGAGATGGAGGAGGAAGAGATTCCAGGAACTGCAACAGTGGCAGTCCCCTACTCTCTGGAAGGATGAGGACAGATGACCTGATGAAGCAGCAGGATGAATTCACACTCAGTGGCACCAGGAGGCAACAACCCAGAGAATGTGGAGGTGTGAGACCTGCAACTGTGCGTACTTGCCAGAGGGCCTGCTGCATCTATGGGTGAAGCAGGGCTAGTGCTGTCTGGGGGCTTCCAGGCCACCAAGGACAGCATAGATGGATGGATGGTGTCCACATGGATGAAACCTGTAAGTGACATGTTGCTCCCTTCCACTCCACAGGTAGTGGCATGGGCACAAACCAGTATGCCAGCATCCAGGGACTGCAGAAAGCCATCCAGGATGCCATAGCCACCATCAGGGTTTGCATGCCTACCTCCTCTAAGTTGAGGGGGCACTGGGACCAAATTGGGGGCTATACTTATAACAACCATTGAATGCCTCTGCAATCAACCCAAGAAAGCTGCTGATTTTCTCCTATTATTTCAGCCATTTAATATTAGTTCCTGGCATACATGGGTGCGTTCCAGTGCCAGGCAGTATGTGGAAATCCTGTACAGTGTGTGGAAATCCCTGACCCTAGATAGCTCAGAAACAATGATCTCACTGAACGTAGGGGATTCCAGCAAATACAAAGCCATATTTGTTTGCTGGGCTAACTTAGATGCTAGGAAGTGGGGGAATTTCCTTTCTTTCTCCATGATTTGGGTTGCTTTTTCCAACACCCTTTGCCAGTTAACAAGGAGTTTTACAGAACTGAAACTCAAATTAAGGGACCATGAAAGGACTTTCTCAGCTGTGGTATTCATGCTCTAAATCAGTGGCGTACAAAATCATTTGGCACTCTTTGCCCATAAATTTTGGCACACTTCCCATGACAAAATTATTTTCACTAATAGTAATAGTCATGATATGAAATGAATAATAATGGCCAGGGAGAAAGAGCAAATAGTGAACATTTTCTTTTATTGAACTTATATATAATTTATTTCGCATATGTAGTGAATATTGGAGATCATAACCCAAACAAAACAGGGGAATAAGGTATTTCAGGGCGGTGGGTGGGCAGGTGGGCGAAGGGCATTCCTAGGGATGGTTAAGGATAACCTCGCCTTAATCAAACCAATCAAAGAACTTTTTAAAAAGGTATCCCTATTAGCCATTTTCTCAGCTGACTCTTTACTAGACATTCTATTGCTATTACCTCCACTTTGGTGGCCACATTTTGGGGGGTTTTGTCCTCTTTTGTGGTTATGACATATGTTCAGCCTGCTTTCAGCACTTTTGTGACCCCCTAGGCCAGCACAGGACTTATGCCAAGACTTATGCTGGTATATCTGGAGGTTAGGATTGCAGCCTCTGAGAAGATGAAATGAATGAGTGGACTATCAGTTACTTCCAAGGACAAGACTGACCACACTGCCTGGCATTAGATCAGAGGATCCTCTCCCTCAGCCACCCTTATTTCGGAGAAAAACAATCCAAACTTATTTAATCTGCATGGAGAAATCAGATTTCTTCTCCTTTCTGCATTTCTCTTCTTCAAACTTGTCCACCAAGAAGCACTGCCAAAAGGTAACCCTGGACATACTTCCGGTTTCTGGCAAAGACTTCAGTCCTGTTCTAATCTTATTTTCATGCTGTTGCAAGGTTTTGGACTTTCAGTGCGTGCATACAAGAAGAAAATTTATTTCCAACCAGTCCAAAACGATCATCCACCTGCATCTGTTCAAAACCAGTAAATGAATGAAAAATTTCCAGCATGGAAATTTCCTGGGAGAGGAAGGAGTTTTTCTCAGCACTTTGTGTTTTGGTTCCCCTCCTTCCTTGCGAGGCTCTGAGTAAAAGAATGGAAATTTCCAATGACTGCATCAAAAGCTGCTGCTCTTCTGCCAATCTGCTGAGCTGGGGTCATGTGCTCCTCCAGGACGTTAAATAATTCAGGGACCAGGAAGGAGGACAGCAAGGGTGCCACAAGCTGTTCTGATTGCTTGACAGATTGGAATCATTTACTAATGACAATACAGCAGATGGGGTGTAATTTGGGGATCCATTTCTTTGGGGAGAGAAGTGGGTTTCACTCTTGATCTTTGATCCTCATCCCTTCAAGCAGAAGTTCTCGCCTTGACTTGAGCCCAAACACAGTCATCACAATAGTATCTAACCTCCAAACAAGAGAGGTGGAAGTCTAGATTGTTCTTAAGGGAACAGTGTGCACTAGTTTGTGTGCACACTACATAGGGTGCAATCCTAACCTAGGCCGGCACAACTCATCAGTCTTCCCATTCCTGGAAGGCAAGTGCAGGTCTGTGCACTGGCCTAACCTTCCCCCCAGGTGTGGCACAGTAGTGTCTTATGGCATTTTTGTGACACCCCCAAGCCAGCATGGGACTTGTATTGGGGCTTAGGCCAACCTAACTAGAGGTTAGGATTATATCCAGGGCCGGATTTAGGTTTGATGAGGCCCTAAGCTATTGAAAGTAATGGGGCCCTTTAAATGTCCATCTGTCCTTTGTCAACAACAAATTATTGCTGGTTTTTGAGTTGAATATATGCTATATAATGAGCAAACCAGTGATATTTTAGGGAGCAGGCTAGCAGACGGGGCCAATTACATCATAGGAGCCTACACAACACAAAACACTGTTGCTGCATGAAGTTTTTATTTTTTTATCTTATATTTTGTAAATGTACATCCGGTTTTTTTCCTTTTAATTTTAATTAATTTTTTAAATTTTAATTTTAATTAAATTTTTTAATTTAATAGGCCCTAAGCTATAGCTTGTTTAGCTTATATGTAAATCCAGCACTGATTATAGCCTAAACTTTGTTGCTTTTATATTATCATAGTTTGTCTCAAAGAATGCTGGGAATGTGAGGGAGCTGAGTATTTTTGGTACAAGGCTCCTGTCCTCAGTGACAGATCTGCTGTTCTCAGGACTCCAAGAGAGAGTGAACGATTGTGAAACCAATGCCAATCTATGGAACAGACCTGCCTTTATTGCTTTTAAAGAATCTTAAAGATAGCCTCACACTAGCTAGTTTCAGTCCGAACAAGGGCTTTTGAATGTCATTCTGTCCATTCACTGGCTATAGCAGAATGTTGCTTTTCTGTCCCTTTTCTTGCCAAATTGAACCATGACTTGCCAATGCAGTATGGACTCAGCCATTTGCCTCCCCACCTCCTCCCTCCAAGTTTCACAGTATTTGCTCCTGGAGCCTGGCCTGATTATTCTGATTGATTTCATAGCCTTAGTTCATGCTTCCTCCAAACAGCTGAGCTGACTCATTGCTCCCCATGACGCATGTGAGTAACTCCATTTGCAGCCCTGTCACTCATGGACAGACAAGCCAATCCGCCATGCTCGCAGCCTCTCTCACTCTCAGGGCTGGCTTGCCAAATTTGATCTGACGTTACAAGGTGTTCAAATCCCTCTTCTTAGGGTTCCCCAAGGGAGGGGTAAGAACTGAGAGTGGAACTAAGGAGGCAGGCAATCTACTTTGTCCTAAACTTGAGAGCTTTTGCTATTCATTCTACCTACTAGTTCAAGCATTTCAGCCCAGGACCCCCTTCTGAGAATGACTGTCTGGGACTCCCTCAGGATTGATGTCATTAACCTGGAAGTGATGTCATAACCAGAAGTTACATCAAACAAA